>OX344838.1:11928506-14328506 GCA_947037095.2 Nycteola revayana | reverse complement strand
CATTCAAAGACCAAATATTATCTACATAAACTTTTCTTAGTGATGAAATTATTTTGATAAGGATTAATAGCATGAGTAAAATAAACGCGTTTAAATGTAGTCCAAAAAAAAATCAAGATTTTTAAATAAAAAAATGGTTGTTGTGCCTCACTCGACATAGATAGGTATAGTATGTCGCGGACTTTTTTGTAGATATTTATAAGATCTACAATTAATTAGAACATTTTATGGTTCTATCTTTTATAGTTTAGGCAGCGTACGCAAAATAACTAACTTTTCTGATTGATTTTTTACACCTTGTGTCCGAAAAACCCAAATATCTTACGGAACCCTATTTTTTTCCAAAATAAAATTTAGCCTATGTTACTCGTGGATAATGTAGCTTTCGAATGGTGAAAGAATTTTTGAAATCGGTCCAGTACTTTTTGAGCCTATTCATTACAACCAAACAAACAAACAAACAAAGTTTTCCTCTTTATAATATTAGTGTAGACTAGATTCCCGCGTTGCACCCGCGTAGGTTGCCCTCGGAACTTCATAATTAAATATAGCCTATGTCTCTCAAGGTGAAGATAGCTTTCCAATGGGGAAAGAATTTTTGAAATGGGCACTATAGCTTTTGTGTTTATTAACTACAAACATACACACAAAAATGCTGCCGTGTGGTTTCCGGCTTAGAATAGACCACCCCATGTCTTCCCATGGGTGTCGTAAAAGGCGACTAAGGGACATATGGCTGATGGATGGGCAGCAGCATCTTTTAGCTCAACATTTGCATCTTACTGCGATCACCAATCCGTCTGCCAAGCGTGGTGATTATGGCAATATCCCTCTACGATCCTGGCTTGCCAAGGTCTGTTAAGAGGAGGCCCATGTTCAGCAGTGGACGTCAACGGGCTGTTGATGATAACACACAAAAATACAAATCTTTCCTCTTTATAATATACTAGCGACCGTGTGTTCCTCTGTGGCCGGACCACAATTTAGTACTCAGATACTATAGCTCGAAATAATACCTACCTAAAGTCTACTTTCATCGGAATATATATATATTTTTAGTACCTCAAGAGATATCTTTTTAATTAACAATTTATGTGGTCCGGCCGCCAGGCAGTGCTCTCTGGCCGCGCCACCTCAAATTAAATAGAGTATAATGAACTATTTATAAATTAATATCCCGAAAAAAACTACCTAAAGAGTACCTTGCTTACGACAAATATGGTCCAATAAACCCCTTTAGTTGAGGAGTTATTGGTCGTAGGGTGTGGTCCGGCTGGAAGGTATACTCTGCAGCAAGTCAATTTTGGAATATTTAATATTAACTATCCATAAATCAATTTATATAATAGTACCTTTTCTCTACTCTTCGTTGATACTTTTTTCTGTAAAGAAACTATTCATTTTGATTAATTAATCTTTAAAGTATGTGGCGCGGCTAGGGAGATTTACTTTCAGCAAATATAACGAAATATGCTTTATTTCTTTATGCCAGCAAAAACTGCATAATAAGTACTTTATAAAAAGACCTGGACTTCGTCTAGAATTTTTTTTTTAATACCAATAATCATTTTGAAAAAGGTTCACTTTCTGGTTTTTGTTTACCTATCTACCTAAGAATAGGTAGTTAATTTGACGAAGTAAGTTAAAATGTTGGTTTAAAGTAAACAATAAGTATACGAAAAACAAATATATATTTTCATAATCAAATATAAACAATAGAAAATTGTTAATACATTTTTATATAATTTTGTAAATTATAACTTATTTTTATCAAAAAGTTTATAGATGAAGTCCAGGTCTTTTTAAAAAGTACTTATTATGCAGTTTTCGTTGGTATAAAGAAATAAAGCATATTTCGTTATATTTGCTGAAAGTAATCCTCCCTAGCCGCGCCACATACTTTAAAGATTAATTAATCAAAATGAATAGTTTCTTTACAGAAAAAAGTATCAACGAAGAGTAGAGAAAAGGTACTATTATCTAAATTGATTTATGGATAGTTAATATTAAATATTCCAAAATTGACTTGCTGCAGAGTATACCTTCCAGCCGGACCACACCCTACGACCAATAACTCCTCAACTAAAGGGGTTTATTGGACCATATTTGTCGTAAGCAAGGTACTCTTTAGGTAGTTTTTTTCGGGATATTAATTTATAAATAGTTCATTATACTCTATTTAATTTGAGGTGGCGCGGCCAGAGAGCACTGCCTGGCGGCCGGACCACATAAATTGTTAATTAAAAAGATATCTCTTGAGGTACTAAAAATATATATATATTCCGATGAAAGTAGACTTTAGGTAGGTATTATTTCGAGCTATAGTATCTGAGTACTAAATTGTGGTCCGGCCACAGAGGAACACACCTAGCGACCCGCTCCGGCTCCGCACGGGGGCAATGCTGATGTATTATACATATAAACCTTCCTCTTGAATCAGTCGATCTATTAAAAAAACCGCATCAAAATCAGTTGCGTAGTTTTAAAGATTTAAGCATACATAGGGATATAGGTATATAGGGACATAGGACAGAGAATGCGACTTTGTTTTATATACTATGTAGTGAAGAAAAGAAGTAGAGATGTATAAACTATTAAGTGAGTATAACACAAAAATATATACCTAAGGAAAAGTCATTAGTATACAAAAAACGACTAGATTTTAAAATATATTTTCTATTTAAAGTTAGTCTCTAAGGAAAACAAATTGTACTTTTACTTTACTTTACGGAAAATATAAGGTTTTTAGTTTATTGTCATTGTTCTTGCATACCACTGTTACTACTGTTTGGAGTTAATCAGGTAAAACCTAGAGGGATGGCAGGAGAGCTATTACAGCCTCAAAAGGACATTTTCTTTTATTCCCCGAGGTTTCGGTCAATTGCCGCTGACTCCGCTTCGGTACCGACGGTATTGATTTCTTTACCTACCCCCATCCGGTCTTTTGTTCGTATAAGTACTTCGAATGTCTTGTAGGCAATGAAATTGATTGTTAAATTTAAAATATTTATATTTTTTTTACTACCTACTTAGCTTTCTTAGTAGATTTTTTGGTTGAAATTACAATTGGAGAATTTGATTTAATGTTTACTTCAATGTTTTTATTGTACTGTTATTCAAACAATTTATGTTGATCTACCTCGTTCGGCAATAGAAAAACAACATTTTATAATCTACATTACAAAAACTAAATACCTAGTGAATAACTGACTGCACCGTTAGCTCAGTAGGTAGTTGCTAATGAGACCTGGTGTTCTGCGTTCGATCCCCACCCGGGACTATTATTTGTTTGAACCACAAATAGTTGTTCTGAGTCTGGGCGTGCCACTCTCACACTACGCAAATTTATCCCGGTGTCGTGGGGAACTTTACAAATATTAATTTTACGGATACAAATCCATGTCGGAGTGAGGTATAAAAAAAAATAATCTCTAACTGGGATGGCTGGGATGATCTTATTGTATCGTCCTAACAGACCCCAAAAAATTTGCAAAATTTGCAAGAAAAACAATAAATACAACGCAAACACACAACCACCAGCTGAAGATCATCATCAGAGTTTTACGTTGTACCGTTCAACTCGTCAACGCCTCCCTTTGAAACCTATTAAGTATTCTAAATTTAGATAACTATAGATTTATGCACACGTGTCATTAATGGCTTAATAACATATTCCATGATAACACTGCCTTACAAAATACAGACAGGCTGTGACGAAACTCACGAACAAAATTTCATCAAATCGAGACGATGTTCTAATGTAGAATAATCATAAATTATAGTTAATCGGTTGACACTTAGTCTTAATCTATACCTATATTAATACGTGAATGTAGTATAAAATATCGGAAGCAAAAACTTTGTCCTACCCCTTTTTACGAACTTGTGGGGACAAGGAGTATGCAATTTTCACACTTATAGTTTAAACCTAATAGCTGGACAGACAAGCCAGTTTGGTCGAATATTTGGGTAAAACGGGAGGACCAATGCAGGCTACATTCTAAGAATTTAGTGTCCCAGGATTAATAGGTACAAAAAAAAACCGTGTAAAATCAAGCTTTTTTTATTATTACCTGCCCAAGGGGGCTGTGGGGGTGGGACTGTGGACTGGCCTGCGCCGGACACCTTTTTTTTTTCGCGATCGAAAAGTCTTCCTATATCCGGTTTCTTCCGGCCAACGCTAGTTATAGCCCTAACTTAAGGCTAATTCCACACTATATTCCCGTTTAGGTAGCTATGACATACCTGACGTATCCCTTCCTGGGCGGGTAGTCCTTATGGAAGACCGAGTGGTTGAGGATCATCTTCTCATCACCCGTGTCCAGCCACGACCGCTGCAGCACGAAGTCACGGTTCTTGAGGGGTGCCGGACATGACACTGAAACAGATTGTTAGTATAAGTTTTACTAGGGCCGCACTAGTCGCGGCGACTAACACGAAACGTTACAGCCACGGTACGGCGACGGCATA
This sequence comes from Nycteola revayana, assembly GCA_947037095.2. Lineage (NCBI taxonomy): Eukaryota > Metazoa > Arthropoda > Insecta > Lepidoptera > Nolidae > Nycteola > Nycteola revayana. The sequence continues at coordinate 14,324,036 of OX344838.1, read as the reverse complement.
GCGAGGCTACGGCGACGCTACGACGGCGTTAAAGCGACGCTTCGACGACTCTACAGCAACTCTACAGCGACGCTACTGCTACGCTACACGTCCATGTAGCGTAGCAGTAGCGTCACCGTAGCGTACGCTGAGGTAACGCTGCGACGACGCTACGGCAACGCTATTTTATTTTATTTTATTTATTTGGGAAAACAAACAGATACACATTCAAATTACAAATAATTACAACTACAAAAAATATATAAATGTGTAGCTCACAACGTTATCCACATGTTAAGTATAATAATGTGGCATTGCTAAATATATCTCGTTAGTTTTACAATCTGAAAAAGATAAGTAAAAAAAAAACTTATATGTAACATACAATAACACAAGAATCAATAATTATTTTGTAATTTCACAGATTTTTCTGTTTAAAGTATTTTTAAATTTAGGAGCAGACAATGCGAATAAATCTAAATCTGTGAAATGGCTATTGTAATTTTTAGTTATGCGACGCAAAGGTGCGCGCACACCAGCGCCACTACAGCGACGATATAAAATTTTGCTAATCGTTCCTGCTGAGCAGCCGTTGACCTATTATATTCATATTCATTCATTGGCCCTGCGAAATACGTTATTAAATATAATTGTAGGTTAAAGTTATATAACCTATATCTGTACTGCTATATTAATATATAAAGCTAAAGAGTTTGTTTGTTTGCGCAGTAATCTCAACTTCTTGTTCCGATATGAATAATTCTTTCGGTGTTAGATAGCCCATTTATTAAGGAATGCTAAAGATAAACAGACCTTGATAAGAACTAAATGATTTTGTTTAGTTTTAAATATAAATGCCTGAATAATAATAGTCCTACGAATGTAGTACAAGCCAAAATATAAATAGAAAGGACCAATAGTGATAATAAAATGAAATCAGAGCGTCTTATCTCAACAAAGTTACGCCATTAGAACGAGATTACTATAGAGAACACGTGTGCACCCTAATACCCAAAATTGGGGTTGAATTATCAAAATTCCCTAATTCTGATAACCCAGCCCAAAGTAGCTGGTGAGAAATCAATGATATAAGTGATCTTTAAGATAAATGCGAGTAACTGTAGTCCAATTTAGTAAAGGGAATGACGAACTTCATAATGAAATATAGCTTATCTCTGTTAGAGGTATCTGAGATGAATTTTTGTTGTATATAATTATACAGCGTTATTTGTAAAACACCAACGACCTTTTGATTTCAGATTTTGTCCCATAGTAAAATTTGTTCATAATGATGCATACCTATGGTCTCTTAAGAGGTTGTTGGTGTTTTACAAATAACCCTTTATATTTATAAAATCATTATTATAACTTAAATGACAAAAAGAAAATGCTTAATTATAAATTTAAACTAAAAGTTAAAACTAAGATTAGTAGTAGTATCTGACATTAGTTCGTTCAAGCAAACAAACAAGCTCTTCAGCTTTATGATATTAGTATTCGTCAATTATAAAAATAAATAATTAAATCAATAAAAATTGACAAAGCCAGACAAAGCAACAAAGTCACGAGATTGAGCGTGGAACGTAAGACAGAAACACGCTTAGTAACCTCGTACTATCACGTAGTATCCTAATACTACTACATACAGAAATCAAAGTTAAAAGAAATCTCTATTTCCATATATAAGAATATAATATTTAATAAATATACAGGGTTATTTGTATATATATTTGCGGAAAACTTTGGTTTCTGAGATCTGGGATCGGTTCTGGGAATGGTTCTGATATCTGTGATTTCTATGAATACAGTTTACGGCGAGAAGTACTAACTTACCAGATATTTCTGTCCACAGTGTTTCCTATGGACCAAGATATCTACGAACAAAGTTTCCTATCAACAAAGTTTTGGGCGAAACGTGATGTCTAGGAATAGAGATGTCTATTAACTATGATTTCTGTATGTAGTGGTATCGTATAAGCGTGTTTCTGTTTTACGTTCCACGCTCTACGAGCTGATGGGGACTTGTGACGTAATTCTTAGGTATAACTGTACCTAGAAGTGACGCCACATGAAATTTTAACGCGCTGTATCTTCGCATTATTTTGTTTACGGAACAAAAAATAAAATACGTATCCAATATTTATTAGGAATCTAAGTGACGAACCATTTTTTTTATCGTCTTTCCTAATTGTGTTAATTTGTTTTTTCGCTATATCCTATCTATATAGGCTATTTTTAATTATGAAGTTATTACAGGAACGAGACTTACGTGGGTGAAACTAGTCATTCCATAAAATCTACGTTTAGTAATTTCACCTAACATTTCACACCGGTATATACCTATACTGATAACAAGCATTTCGACAGGTGTGGAATTCGTTTAAGCTCGAAACGGTAATTACATCGTACCAGAACCGCACTAACCCGCACTGCAGTTTTTGAGGCCTACATTCCGTATTTCGGTAAATGCTATTCATACAGTTAAAATTATATACTTTAAATACAAATTCTACACTCATACCCTAAGTACGGATTTAAAGTAATAGGCTAGTTGACACATTTTTTAAAATAATTGTATATAGTTAATAATAGTTTTACTAGATCGTGAAATAAAATGGCATTTATTTGACATCTAGAAAGCACTAAAAAAAGTATTTTAAATTTGGCTTGACATTAAGAGATGAAACCGATGTCAGCCATGTTGATCTATATACATTATCTGTGTTCAAGATCGATGACGTCATGACTCTGAAAGTATAATAGTAAAGGATCGCCTTCATGTTTTAACAAGATGTATGACGTCATAAAATGGCTGATAGCGTTTTTTCGGAAGTTAAAGACATAGACAAAAGAAATAATTTTCGTATTGAGTTTATACAAACAAATTCAAGTTTTATGAACAGAAATTATTATATTTAGGTTCCATATTACAAATACTTTTAGAAATAAACATCATTGTAACTTAATTTCAAATGTGTCAACTAGCCTATTACAAAGAAGCTAAATACGCATTATTTATATTCTAAATTATAGTAATGTGATCTATATCCTAATATATGAAGCTGAAGAGTTTGTTTGTTTGGACGCGTTAAATTCAGCAACTACTGAACAATTTGAAAAATTCTTACAGTGTTAGTAAGCCCATTTATCGAGGAAGGCTATAGGATATTACATATTTAATTATGAAGTTCCTACGAGAACTGGAGTTACGCGGGTAAACCGCGCGCGGGATGCTACTTTTACAAATTTACATTGGCTTTATTTATATTTTAAATTCTAGTAACGTTATGATTTGTATTTTTATGCCAATCAGTGTAGTAAAGTAGTAAGAAATTAACAATAGGCATGAGGACTGAAAACATATATTTAGTCCGTCAGTTAGATTACCAAAAAGTGACACGTATTTTTTTTATTCGTTCCTCAAACAGAAAATGACGAAGATTGAAATTTTGTGTGACGTCACTATTAGGTACAATTCTACCTAATAGTGACGTCACAAGTCCCCCTCTCTTGAACTTTATAGTTTGTTTTTGCTCTGTATCTTTGTAAATTTTTATTGATTTGATAAATGAAAAAAAACGTGTCTAATATTTTTTTGTAATCTAACTGACGGACTAAATAGATTTTTTAGTCCTCATGCCCATTACTAATAGCTGTACTTCTTGTTTTTTTAGGTACAAATCTAGTTCATAAAATTACATAAATTTATTTACGATGTTAGCAAAGCATAAGGCTTATTACTGGCAGGTAATAAAACAAAAAGCAAAATAATAAAATCTAATATCAAGAACTTTTTCAAGGAAAGGGCAGCCATCTTACATGAATAAATAATACAATAGCCACCATCAAGCGGCCCTAATTCCAAAATCTTATCGTCTGCCTGAGTCTAGGGCCACCATCACGTAATTCTAGAGAGAATAGATAGGGCGAAACTGAATACAAGAAAAGGATTGTTGATTTTGGGGAGAGGTATAGGCTTATTTCCAGGCCAAGGGAAAGCCAACGACGGACGGAGGAGTACCCGGGGGGTTTTAGTGGGTAGGGTCCTTTCCTCGTGGTATGATTAGCATACCTAGCGGTAGTATGCTGGAGACGACAAGTCCTACATACTCCTTCGCCGGCGCGGGAATACCGCAGCGGCGGAGGGGACACGTAACATTAATGCAATTATAACCCCGGACAAAAAGCAAAAAAAAAGAGGCCTGGGGAAAACAGGTAGAATTTAAAAATGGGAGTGATAACAGGAATAAGAGATGAAAATATAGGGATCTTACTCGAGCAGATCTTATCGTTACCAGTGGCAGAAGAAGAGATGGCTAGAAAAGATTTTTTGACATCATCCTGATACAGGTTTAAGCTTAAACGGCAATCACGTGGTGTCATGTCATGTGGTGTTTGCTTTCGTGATCGTTTGTCTAGTACGCTGTCTGTAACAGTTGGTCATAATATGTAAGGGGAGAGAGAAAGTTGCCAATCTTCCTGCATTGACAACAATGCAAGATATTGGCACTTTAGTCAACATCCTGCATTGCAGAACGAGATCTCGTTCTATTTTAAAACTTTCAGACTGAGGAAGAGTTGTGGCTGTTTTCAAAAGACTTGTGAATGTCGTTGTCCTCGTCGCTCCGGAGCATTATATTTGACTAACAATAAGTAAAAAAAAAATTATTATAATTATATTAATTTCAACAGCCCGTTTACGTACACTGCTAAACATGAGCCTCCTCTTATCCCCTCTTTACAGACCTTGGCAAGCCAGGGTTGTTGAGAGATATTGCCATAATCAACAGATTTGGCAGGCGAATTGATCGTAGTAAAAAGTTAAGTAAGCTGATAGATATTGCTGCCCATCCATTAGGTACATGTCCCTTAAGCACCTTTTAAGACACCCAAGATTTGTCCTAGGTGGTCTTTTCTAAACCAGGAACACAGCAAAATATTATATATTAATATGAAGAAACTCGGACGATCGACATCCCTACCCAACCCTACCTCGGAAGACCGTAGCAAAGTATTTACGACGCATCGTTAAAACTTTCCCGTAGGTATTTCTAAAGGTTCTGTTAGGAAGTTGGAGCCTTTATCTAATCCTAAATGTGTCGGAACTTGTGAGTTTACTGAAGATACAAGCTCATCAAATGTCCGTTATAACAACAGCCTTTGTCAGTCTTCTCACACCTGCCTTAATTACTTGGACTGTTTCGATGTCCAGCAAATATCACTTAAGTGGAAAAGTTCGCACTTTAGGTATTTAAAAGATAATTTGACCGAATACTTATTAATTATTTTATAGATTCAATTAATAGAATCTTTACTTTGTGAATTAATAAATAGTTTATTAATTTATTTAAAGTCTTTTAAAAAAGTATCTACTTCAATATAATATGCAGTGAATATCCTTTCCGATAAATAAAGGCTATCCAAATGACGACTATATTATTATGTACCCTTCAAATTGCTTATAAGAAGTATTTATTAAATAAAATTATACAGTAAAGACTTCTGAAAATCAATTGAAGGGTACAGGCAAAGAACGTGGAATATTCTAATTAAAAGATTTTGAGAGAAACAAAATTAAAATCGACTCTTTTTTTGCTTCTGTTCGTTATGATCACAAACGTCTTATTGGCGCCATCTGTTTAGTTCTCAAAAAGTATGTGTTTTGTTGCCAAGCAATCATGGCTATAGCAACACCCCCTACAAGAAAAGCCAATGTTCAACGGTGGACATTGATATATTAAATGTATCCAGTCAACAACTATTTTGTATCTCACTAGTATTTCCCAGATAAACGTCTGTTTATTTTCGTATAAACTGGAGTCTGTGGCGCATTTTCTCGTGGATTATCCGAGCTCTCGCGGCGGCCGACCGAAGAGGCAATTACTGGGCTTTTACCCTTTCCTACTACTTTCAGAGATTATCTGGTGCTCAAATGTTTAATAAGTCACTTTTCTGAGGATTTCCGGCTGAGATAATTATCATCTTTTGTTCTACGATTCTAGAGTAGGTTACTATAAAAGGTTTTTCTTTTGGCCGGACATATGCAATAAGCCAAAACTGCTACTTCATCAGGCATAGGTGAGCAGGGCTCAAGCCATATGTAATGCTTTAGAAACTACAAACTAGGCAACCTGCGCAACCCCTGTGAAATTTGGGCTATTAAAGGGTAAAAGACAAAAAACTGGGAATGACACTTTGTTTGTTAAAAATCTTTTTATACACAAACTTATTTTTTTCTGTTAATAGCGCATCTTTATCTATGATAGTTTAATACTCAATTACAATTATTTTTTGTAAACGGTTGGCCCCAATAAATATTTTTTGTTTGTGGTCAAAACAAAAAGAAACATGAAAAACTTGTTGTTAAAGTTTTTCCATTACAGACATTTACTTTGACTTTATTTATTTGTATTGGTAACTTCGTTACACACAGTATGTACTTCCTCATTTCTCCTCGTCCTGACCTTACTTCGATCGTATAAAACTTGAAGCGAATGGAATACGTAATAGATCAAATTTTATTCAATAAAACCAATTGAATTATCCATGAGACGGGCAAGTTCCAATAGAAATGAGATTAATTCGAAGACCGATTAACTTTAAGAGTGGGCTTGATTAAAGATTATGTTTTATCAATCTCTTTCAGTTCAAGCTGAAAGCAGACATATTTAATTTGTTAGCCTTTTCACTGCTAGAACAGAGGATTGTGATTTTAAGGTTAATTATTATGAACAAAATCATTTTAAGAGGCTTTACTACCTTTAATCAATACCTCAATATTGAGTAAACGAGATACTTCTTTAGTAAAGTAGCTCATTGACACCCGTATGCAAGAACAACACAAAGGCTCAGCATGCACTACGATATTCAATTACTAATTTTTTTTAAATGAAATTTGTTAAATCGCGGTTTGCTAACGAGCGTTTTTTTGTATCCCATAGGATCCCATGCGATTAACCACCCACGGTTTTTTTATACGTTTTTTACTTTTTCCTAAACCGTGTTTCTTACACCGTAGTATGCAAGAATAACACTAACAAGTAGTATGCAAGAACAATACTTGGCTTTACGTATTCTCTTAGTAAGTAGTGTCTCACTGTCATGGTCTCTATTGTAATAGAAATCATCAAAGTGATACCTGAAATTTACGAGTAAACTCATCGTCTTAAGTGTTATTCTTGCCGGGAGCTTAGACCTTACAAAAAGACGCAGCGCTGCGAGTAACAAACCGAAGCCAGTAAAAATTCAAAACTATGGCTTACTTTGTCAGTCGATATGTCATTCTATATCGCAGCGTTAGGTGCTTGATATAATAATAAACTTCATTATTATCAACAAAAAAGTTAACAAAAATATTCTAATCTATACTAATGGTATAAAGAGGAAAGATTTGTATGTAAGTATGTTTGTAACGAATTGGCTCAAAAAGTAATGGACCGATTTTAAAATTCTTTCACCATTTGAATGCTACATTATCACTGATTAATATAGGCTATATTTCATTATGAAGTTCCCACGGGAACTGGACTTACGCGGGTGGAACCGCACGCGGGAAGCTAGTTGTGTCATAAAATGGTGAGCAAATCAACGTTCAACATTATTTTTATAACATTGGGCAAGTGTGACCTCCGTATCGTAGCGGTATTTGGCTCGCTTTAAATCTCTGAGGTCGTGGGTTCAATCCCCCGCCGGACAGTAAATCTTTATGTAAATTAAAAGATTAATTCTTCCCGGGTCTAGTTGTCGTTAAGCCGGTGGTCCCGATTGCTATAACATCAACTTTAATAATCGTATATCAAGGAAGCGGGCAGCAGCGTTTCCTTGTGTGGTACAACATAATACTGCGGTCACCAACCCACCCGCCAAGCGGTTTGACTATGGCAAATACTCTCCCTCGGGAGGAGGCCTATGTTCAGCAGTGGACGTTATACGGGCTGATGATGATGATTTAAACTTTAGCACACGATACAGAATGCCAAGGCGGACTAATGCCGTAAACATTATCTGCCAGTCGACCTTAGGATAGTGCTGAGACGATGTAGAAGGTGAATCGCAACAAAATTGAGTAGTACCGAACGTGGCTACTAACGCAAGTCTATGCGAAAAAATGACCATAACATAAAAATATTCATACCTGCTAATATTATTAAATATAAAGATTCAAACTCCAAACATTTACTTCACCAAATATCTACGGGAGTAAGCGGCCATATATTATGAAGTGGTTCCTTTGGGGATTTGTAGCTCTGGTGAAATTGCGCGACAAATTATGTGAGGCCACGTTTGGTAATATTTCCGATGTCCAAAAGGACCGAAAGTTCGAGAAGCCAGAGACAAGAACGACAGTTGCAAAGAAGTCAATATCAATAGTCCTCAATCCCCCGCCAGCGACTACCCTAAGCCGAGGTACAAGTCGGAGTACTGAATCGATCCAGAGATTTTTAGATTATTTAGCAAATAATCTAAAAATCTCTGGATCGATTCCGTTAAAAGGAAAATTTAATGTTCTCTCTTTCTAATAAATAATATTAGTATAGAAGAACAGCATTCAGCATTCAGCATCCTTTATGAAGTCAGAACATATACTTCAGCCATAATCCCACTGACCACAATTTATTCAGCACCCATATTACAAATTCCATTTATAAGGTGCTCCAAAAGTATATGCCATCCTTTTAACAGTAGTAGTTACGTTTGTGAAATAATAAGTTTAATTTTTAAACAAGCTTCCCGCGAGCCAACACAAGTAACTCCGGTTCCCGTCGGAAATATAGTCTATTGTCTTCCTCGATAAATGGACTATCTAACACTTTAACACTAACTACTCCAAACACGATTTTTTCAAATCAGACCTTAGATTATTGCATACAGCAAACAAACGATCTCTTTATCTTTACATATTTTGCTAAAAATAAACTTTCATTAAAATTTATATTATACGCGCAGGTAAGGCACTTTTTACTCCGCTATTCACTGGGATATGCATCGCACAGATATTAAGAATAAAGCCATATCAATATTACTATCCAAGAACGACTTTATTCAAAAAAAACGTAACATGTTTAAAAAAAAATTAATTCTTCACACAAATTTATTTATTTAACATCACTATGACACTATCTACTGTTAAAGGAAAGGCATATAAATTGAAAGCACCTTACTTATTTCAATCTCCATAAATACATAATATAATATCTGCATCGTAATCTAGTAAGCATAATATTATGAACTAGATCATTTCTATTCCTAGTATTTCGATTAAACGCTTCATGTTCCACTTTCATGCGTTATGTGTTCTGCTGTTCATAAGCTAATGGTAGTATTCGAGTAGACAATAAAATGCATTGCAAGGACTGGGCTAGCTTTTTCTAGCAATATGAATAGGTACTCCAACCTCCGTAGTGTAGTGGTATTTGACTCGCCTTTAAATCTCGGAGGTCGTGGGTTCGATCCCCACGCCGGTCAGGAAATCTTTGTGTTAATTCTAAGATTTATTTCCGGGTCTGGTCGATTCAGGGACATCATCATCATCAGCCCGTATAACGTCCACTGCTGAACATGGGCCTCCTCCCGAGGGAGGGTATTTGCCTTAGTCACCACGCTTGGCAGGCGGGTTGGTGACCGCAGTATTATGTCGTACCACACAAGGAAAGGCTGCTGCCCGCTCCTTGATATACGATTATTACAGATGATGTTATAACAATCGGGCCAACGGCTTAACGTGCTTTCCGAGGCACGGAGGGTAGTCCTTCAACCAACCAGACCCGGAAAGAAATCTTCGAATTGACACAAAGATTTCCTTTTCGGCGTGGGGATCGAACCCACGACCTCCAAGATTTAAAGCGAGCTAAATACCGCTACGCTACGGAGGTGGAATCCATACTGGAATACGTTAAACTAATCAGCTGTTGAAAGTGCTGTTGAAAATACTTTTGTAAGCAAGGCAGAAAGCGTATGGGCCTGTAATAGATGATGTTATAACAATCGGGTCCTACAGCTTAACATGGCACGGAGGGCAGGTAGTAGACCAACACAGACCCGACAAGAAATCTTAAAATGTACACAAAGAGTGCTTGTCCGGCATAGGGATCGAACCCACGACCTCCGAGACTTAAAGCGAGACTTACACCGCTTCACCTTCTGTCCAGATCACTTATAACTGGTTACGCTGTATGGACATGTCAAATTTCATAACATTTAACTCCGCACCATCGCTTATACCAACAATTGGCGCATAATTTATTCATGACTCACATTATACCTACGATTATTCGGTACAACATAACACTCATCCACCTGAATATGAAATGTGAAAGCTTAATTTAATAGGATCGATAGAAGCCTCGAAAAGTAATGTACCTACATACATAAACACGATGCCAGAATATTGAGTGGCTGTTAAATGTAACTCCGCCATTTTTTTTAAGTGTTAATACAGTAAAGTACCTTTCAATTGATGCACCAATCTGCTGTCAAATAACAATTTATAATGTTTTAATTTCCTTTTCTTTAATTTATTTTAAGGAAGAGTACAAGCTGAATTTTTCCTTCTACTAGTATTCCTGTTAACCCCTCGTGCTAAGCTAAAACGCTCGTGTTACGAGTGGCTTCGCGTCGGTAGTGCAATGGGTGTGGATCGACCGGTGACCAGATCACTAGTCACGGCCACGGCCGCTTGGTTTGGTTTTATTCTGCGTTATATTGCTCTGTTCTCTGTTCTATAAAATAAACTTTATATTATAATTAAATTAGGCATGTTATTGGCGAGAACTAAAAACGTTTAGGTTTTTTAACATGAATGTAATTTACGGCGAGGGGTACAGAAGTGCTACTACTGTTACCGAATATTCGTATTCGTATTTAAATATTTCTTACTATTTGAGTGAGATTCTATGCGCTCTTTCATTGTTCTTATCTCAATTTTCTTGAAACACAACCTTCGTTATGTTTATTTATTTATTCTTTATTGTACACATGAAAACAAGTTATGAAAAGTTCAACAATTAAAGATGATGTACAATGGCGAGCTTAACTCATTTATGAGTTTTCTTCCAGCAAACCATATTCAGAGTGAGATTTGTGATAAACGGGCAAGAACAGTGTACACAACAATAGTTACAGTTTGAGTATATTAAACTAATGCTAATACGTATAATAATATATATGAATACAATACATACATACTTAATAAAAATAAACTAATACATATCATAAACACTACTAATGAGATAAGAGATAATGTTCTTTTGTTCTTTTTCTAAAAACGTCCATAGATGAGCTAGCACGAATGGAGTGGGGAAGAGAGTTCCAAAGGCGTACTGCACGTATGGTGAAAGAGCCATCATAGCGGCTGGAAGTGTGTGTAGGCATTCGGAGAAGAAGAAAAGTAGCTGTACGGCAAATTTTATCGCGTGGGATTAAATACTCAAAGCGTTCACGTAGATAGAAAGGGGCATTTGGATTATGTAAGACAGAAAAGAGAAGAGAAAGAATATGGCAATCGCGACGTCGTCGGATTGGCAACCACTTCAATTGTGATCGGAACTCCGACACATGGTCATATTTACGTAGGCCAAAAATAAATCGGATGCATAAATTTTGCAGCCGCTCAAGTTTGCCAAGAAGTTCCTCGGTTGCATCCAGAAAACAGACGTCAGCATAATCCAGAAGAGGTAAAAGAAGAGTTTGGGCTAAAGAGACTTTGGTTTGGAAAGGAAGGAATTTTTGGAGACGCTTAAGGGACTGAAACGAACCGTATACCCTCCTGCTTACCTCTGCAACATGGCTGTTCCAAGATAGGGAGCTATCAATTGTGACCCCAAGATTTTTTACGGTAGCAGAATAAGCTATAGGCACGTTGTTAAAAAATACTGGTGGAACAGAGCTTAGAGATAAAAGGCCTGTCGCATGTTTGCCACCAACAATGAGAGCTTGTGACTTAGTGGGGTTTACTAGAAGTCCAAAGGACTTTGCCCATTCACTAATGTTTCCAAGACCATTATTGATGGCGTCAATAGCAAGACTAATGTCCTCTGCTTTAAAGTGACGATAAAGCTGCAAGTCGTCTGCATAGAGATGGTAGTTAGAAGATATGATTTTGGTAATGGCATTAATAAATACCGAGAAAAGAAGCGGAGAAAGAATGCCACCCTGAGGGACACCCGTAGCAAGATCACACCACTCAGAAGATACGTACCGACTGCCAGCGCCCTCGAAGATATGAGTTGAACCAGGCAATCACCGAATGAGATATATTCAAGGAGGATAGGATACTGAGAAGGATGTCAAAGTCCACTGAGTTGAAGGCGCTACTGAAGTCAAGCAAGACTACAACCGTTAAAAACTTTCGCTCTATGGCCAGACGAATGTCGTCCGTTATTTTTACTAGGGCTGGTAGTGCTGTGGCCGGAACGAAAACCTGATTGGTATGGACTCAGTAGACTTTGACAGAATAGGTAGTGAGAGAGTTGTTGATGGACCACACTCTCTAGGACTTTGGATAAAATGGGAAGGATAGATATAGGTCGGTAATGGGATGGAGAAGACGGATTAGAGGTTTTGGGAAGCGGTATTACGATGGCTTTTTTCCAAGCAGAAGGGAAAGAACTTGTTTCCAACGAGAAATTAATTATGTGTGTGATAACTGGAGCAAGTTCTTCTAGTATAGGTGAGATCATTTGGAGGTGGAGGCCATCGTCACCTACCGCCTTAGTGGAGATGGATTTGACAGCTCTAGTGATATCTCGCTCGGTGACCGCAGAAAAGGAAAAAGAAGTACAAATAGGCAGAGAAGAATTTGAGAGTGTTAAAATTGTTGAAGTCTTGGTGTTGGCATCTAGCGAAATTGGAGACTGAGAAAAATGTATATTTAATGTGTTTATGTTAAAATTTGTTATTTTTTCACTACGTTCCTTGCCAACGCCAAGCGTTTTGAGAAATTGCCATACTTGTGTTGTATTAAGATTATCAATGGAGTTAAAGATGTGGCGTCTCTTAGCATCCCTACACAAACGACTGCAGCGGTTTCTAAGCTTTTTATAAGCCACCCAATTTTCCTCCGAAGCTATTTTTTTAAATTTCTTCTTGGCTTTGTCTCGCCTTCTCATTAAGGTCTTAATTTCGTCTGATAGCCATGGCGCAGGTGCGTGTTTAACTCGGACCTTCTTGATAGGAGCATGAATATTATACAGGCTTAAGATGACTTGAGAGAAGGTTTCAACCTTCGAATCCAGGTCATTACAGTGGTAAACAGGAGACCAATCAATACCAGCCGCATCAGCCCTCAAACGTTCCAAGACAATGTTTTTGAAACTACGAAGATAGAGGAATTGAGACTTTCGTCGAGGACAGTGAATAGAATAAGAAATGTAGACAAGATCATGGTACGAAAAAGAGGCAGAGGGCAGCCAGAATCAGGTCTAAGAGTGAGGGCGTACTGTGGGGGGCGTGATGTGTGGTCTCGAGGGGCAAAATACACATGTTCATGGAATGGACTAGGGAAGTGAGTTTATGACTCCGCGCATCATTTTTCAGCAGACAGGTATTGAAGTCTCCAAGAATCACAACGTGATCATATTGAGGTGAGTACATTTCAAGTTTGGACTCGAAGGAGGAAAAGTAGTCGATTTAGCTTGATGGACTATAAAAGACACCTAAAAGTAATTTAGAACTATTAATGGTCACCTCAATAAACAAGTTTTCCGCCGATTTAGAGTATTTATTTGGAGACTTATCAATAACCTTATATTTAAGATCTGCGCGGAGGTAGATGGCAACACCACCACCCCCTTTCCCTGTTCTATCATTGCGCAACAGCCTATAGCCAGGCAAAGCATACTGCTTTGAGGGAAGGGCGGGCTTGAGAAACGTTTCTGATACGAGAACAGCGTGAATGAGATCGGAATCGAAGGAAGATAGAAGGTCGGGATAGTGAGCGTGGATACTTTGAGCATTTATATGTACGGCGTTAAAACATTTAGTTGAAGAAAAAGAGAGATGAGAAAAGAGTTTTTCTCGGAGCTGTAGTGACTCATCGTCACTAATGGCACTAGCATAAGTTGCATCTGACGTAAAAGAACATGAAAGATTTTGTTAAGGTAAAAACCAGCTCTTTAATCGCCCGTCTCCTCCACCAGGTAATTAGTCAGCTACTTAATATTATGTATAAGTATTAAATGTAGCTTTTTAATAAAATTCCATTTATGGTGTCACGTTTGAACTGAGAGACGTGTCGGTACGATAATCCTGGATAAGGTTTATTAAATTTTGTTCGTCGTTTTTTTGGAAAAAGTTTCGAAGGAAACGGAAGAGATTTGAAACTGGATTATATAATACCTGTTTCAATAGGCAAATAAATTTTGCTTAGTGAACTAATAGAATTATATTAAATCGAGCACAATATATAAAATGTTACAATCAATAAAATAAAAATCTTCATCACAAATAAATGGTACCTATAATTCTAAATCTCAAAAGTTGATGTATATTATACTTCAGAAGCAAGAGGAAGAGTTAGTTTACGATAAAGGCACATACGACGAATGTATCTTACGTATTATGGCACATCCGACCTTATGCTTATGGGCTCTAGAATTATTACGTTACTAGTCTATAATAAAGTTAAAAAAGAATATTCATCATCAGCCTGTATATCGTCCACTGCTGACGTTGAGCGTTCCTCCGAGGGAGTGTGTTTTCATAGTCCTCTGCAAGCGTGTCGATGAACGCAGTATTATTTTGAAACAGTTAGTAGGTTTATCTATATATTAATATGTGAAACAAAAACTTTGTTACACTTTTTCGGAAAATCCGCGGACGGAGGAGTATGAAAGGACATCATCCATTTTGGTCCAAATGCAATAGTGCCAAAAATTGTGCAGTATTCTGTTAGAACTTGTCCTTCTAAAGAAGCATTTGTTATTATGGCACCAAAGCTGTGTGACCATTGTACTCGATTTTATTTGAGTTAAAAAAACTGCTTTTTATATTACATTTTCAATGGAATCAATTGTCTAAAACAAATGAAATCCTGCCATAGCATAACATTTTGAAGAGTTTTACGTAAGACACAGTGATCCTGTAGTTTAGTTTTTTGGGTTTTCTAAAAAATAAAAATACTGGTGTATATTCCATTCAAAGAATTCGTTAATTATATATAATGTACATGTAGGGTTTAAACCTTTGTTATAACATATATTAACCAATTATATCGTCATCGTCTGGCACAATAATAATATTTTCTAATCCAAAAGCCGGGGGCGATAGAATTTGTAAATGTCGAGCATAGCTCATAAACCATATTACGCACATAATATGAGAACATCACCCAATTGTTCTTTTGCCAATATAAAAATATTATTATTGTGCCAGACGATGACGATATAATTGTTTAATATATGTTATAACAAATCTGTAAACCCTAAAGAGTTCTTTGAATGGAAGATACACCAGTATTTTTATTTTTTTAAAAACCAAATATATAAACTACAGGATCACTGTGTCTTACGTAAAACTCTTCAAAATGTTATGCTATGGCAGGATTTCATTTGTTTTAGACAGTTGATTCCATTGAAACTGTAATATAAAAAGCAGTTTTTTTAACTCAAATAAAATCGAGTACAATGGTCACATAGCTTTGGTGCCATAATAACAAATGCTTAGAAGGACAAGTTCTAACAGAATATAGCACAAATTTTTTTTGGCCGGCACTTTTACATTTGGGCCAAAAATGTATGAAACATGGAGGATGTCCTTTCGCACACTTATCGTATATATAGAGTTTGTTACATGTTATATGTATTTTTGTACATCAATTATTTAATAAATTAAAAAAAAACATAATTATTCATAGTTAATCATTATTATTGGCAGAGTCGTTTCCGACTTAGAATATTGGGTATATTCTATATTCTCTTCCCCAAATCTTTCCATGGGTGTCCTAAGAAGCGACGAAGGAACATGCAGCTGACATATAGGTAACTTATCATCTTACTACCATCACAAATCCGCATGCCAAGCGTGGTGATTATGGCAATATCCTTCAACAGCCTACGTAGTCTGTTAAGCCCATGTTTAGAAGTCGACCTAAACGAGCTGTGGAATAATCATTATATAAGGCGGATCTTGCTTGAACCCATGACATTTAGCCCGTACCCTCTACTTACGCCACTGACTGCGCAGGTGATAGCAACTTCGGTTTATAGAAGAAGTGATCAACCGCGGGATAATGACGTAATTTCCGACGCGGCTCAATTTTCTTGGCTGCTCAAATATACGAGCTCTCATGGAAGCGACACTTTCCAAAAATATGGCGTTCTTGGAAAAACAATTAATTTTAATTGCATTTCACTGGGGGTTCAGCGGAGACAGTACAGCCTCTGAAAACTAGTATACTGGGTTGGAGTCCTACCCGGGACAATCATTTGTGTGAATCATGGATAGTTGTTTAGTCTGGATATATTATTATGTTCGCAAATTGAGTTTGATCTGTGCCTTGAACTTTACGATAAGTCCAACGGATTAAAGTCGCTAGTGTGGGAATATTCATTTCAAAACAAATATAAAACAGTTTAAGTCTCTTGACTAACTAACAACGTGTTTTTGTTTGCGTGAAATTACAAAATGGCTATCTTTTATTATATATACCTCTTATAACATTTTTTTCGTGTTAAATTAAAAGTTACCTACAAATAAATTAATTTACTCGCGTCTTATAAAGATTGAGGATAATGTACCTACTAACCGCCTAAAATATATAAGCTGTTCTTCAACGATAATAGATAAAGGGATTCAAAAGGAAGGTTTATATTTATACCTAATACATCAGCATTGCACCCTTGCGAAGCCAGGGCGGGTCGCCAATATTTTGATAAAAGGTGCTTACGAGTACTTTGTAGTTTTTAAACTATTAAATAAGGCTACACGGCTACAATGCTAAGCTTGCCATACGCTTGCTATCTGTGTGATCCACAGTCCCCCAACCAATCGGAAAGTCTAGACAAAATGCCACTACAGCGGAGCGATCGCTAGTATAAAATCGCTAATACAAATATACATTCGTAGTAGCATACGCTACTTGTCATTTGTCACGTGATAAAGCGATTCGTTTTATAAAATAGAATAATTAGAATTCATTTATTGATTCTTCTTTGAACCAAGCGATTCGATCATTAGGACTTCGATGCTAGCGAACGCCCCGCTATATTGGCATTTTGTCTAAGCTCTCAGACCCGTAACGAAATTAGAATTTACTCAACGATGTTTTGTCCTGCATAGGGATGAAACTGACGACGTCTGAAAAGAAATAGCTTAAAGGTTATAATCAGGCGCTATTCTCGATGGCATTACATGGTTAAAGATCAATCAAGCTCACAGGAGGCGAGGCCAATCATTCTATTAACTGATAATTTACCGCCACCGCGACTAATAACTTAGTAATTACTCTATTTAACGCTAGTCGCTTCGGTGGTATAAAATTAAATTGAGTTAAAGAGGTTTGTTTACTTGTTAAAGCCATGTCTATAAGCATCACACTTACCAGAGTAACTATCTCACTTGTTCATTTTAAGTCCTCTTTTTCTGCAAGTTCTACGTCTCCTACGCGACTTTCGTCCGTGTGTATTTCGATATTTTGATACAAACTTCGCCACCCCTTTTCTTGCTATTAGAGGTTGATTTTTAAATATCCTTTTCTATCTAATGCCTACATCATATAGAGAATATACTCTCGAAGTTCAAGTATCTACGATCAGCGGTTTAGGCTGTGTGTCAGTCAGTCTTATTTTAATACTATGTTCGAATTTCAAACATTGGGCGACCCCAATGTTTGAATTTAGAACATAATAAAAAAAAATTAGCTTTCTACACACCTTCTCTATTATAAACTACGGTTTCGCCCGTAACTCCCGTTCCCGTAGCAACTTTATAATTATATGCAGCCTATAGCCTTCCTCGATAAATGGGCAACTTCGATAACACTGAAAGATTTATTTGATTAGTCCAGTAGTACCTGAGATTGGCGCTTCAGCTTTGTTCCCTACATTTATGTTCATTTAACTCGTCAAAATGCAGGGAACAGCTGATTTTTTTTTTCGTGATTTCAGTTTCCCATAGTAAAAGTTATTCACAATGATGAATCACATTGGCCTGTTAAGAGGTTGTTGGTGTTTTCTAAATAAATAATATATATAAATAAAGTGTGCGCAATTTCATACTCCTCCATCCGCATATTTTTTTAAAAAAGGTGTACAACCTTTTTGCTTTACATATTAATTAACATCAATAGGAATTATCAAAGTGACTCATCGGACGAAGCCGGGAGAACATGAACGGGTATAGCTCAGAGGTTGCATGTCAGTGTGGTATATCCCCCCAGACAATGGCGCACCTCCCATTCTGCCCTGCGTGCCCCAACACCTGTACACGCGAGGACCTGTGCAACGCCACTGATAATGCTGTGTCAGTGGCCGATTACTGGTCTTCTCAAATTTTAATTCCAGTCCGACACGAAAAGAACAAGAAGAAAGTGACTCATATAGCAGTCTCAGCTAAAATGACAGACTGAAAGACAAGAACTTGCTCGTTTGGATTTATTAAACAATAACACCTCAAAAGCAACAAGTAAACATCTTGCCTATTAAATTTATTACTAAGAGTGTTACAAATGTTTTAGCTCAATTACAAACAGCTTAGTTAAATTACGTTACACCCACTGGCAGCGGGTTAAGTTTGTAATAAATTATAAGCCGTGGTCGCTTATATGTGATATTTACGAGTTAAAAGCTAGCCAAGTGCGAGTTCGACTCGCGCACCGAGGATTCCGGATATCTTTATTTATCCGCGTAGTATTCCGCGTTACTCCCGCTCCCGTGGGAACTTCATAATTAAATATAGCTTTGGTCACTCAGGGTGAATGTAGCTTTCCAATGGTGAAAGAATTTTAAAAAATCGGCACACTAGTTTTTGAGTTTATTCATTACAAATATGCAAACAAAAATACAAACCTTTACTCTTAATAATATGAGTATAGTTTTTTTCACAGTTCCCATGGGAGAGAGGATGAATGTTAACATAGTTATAACTCTAAATCGTAGTCCGGTTTCATTTTTTTTTTTGTACAAAACCTAGTGATATAATAAGAGACTATCAATATTTAATCAGCTCTTAAAGTAACGGAAAAAACCATCATTATTTAACCATGAGCAACAAACACCACTTAAGTAACTGAAAATTAAAAAAAATTGACTCGATTTTGAAAATGACACACAGAAACCAAAAAGTTATGTTTTAATTTAAGGATACGGAACTATTAAAACAAAACAAGGTTGCTAAAATATGACTGTTGCTAAGCAATTTTGTATAGAAGAAAAGATTGGCCTTTTCTTCGGTATAAATGAAGTTTTGTTCATGTTTTGAGAAAACATTTACCATTGCATTACATTATTAATTTGGGTTTTGCTTTTAAGGGTAACATTATTCGAGATGTGTGTCGAAGGCTTCAATACGAATGCATATAATTAAGAAAGTCAAATATTTTGGGGATAAAAATATCCAATGCCCCAATCCATTATATTTATTTATTTATACTTTGACAACCCCCGTAGCGTAGCGGTATTTGGCACGTTAAGCCGTTGGGACGGTCCCGATTGTTATAACATCATCAATAATAATCGTATATCAAGGCACGGGCAGCAGCGTTTCCATGTGTGGTACAACATAATACTGCGGTCTCCAACCCGCCTGCCAAGCGTTGTGACAATGGCAAATACTCTCCCTCGGGAGGAGGCCCATGTTCAGCAGTGGACGTTATACGGGCTGATGATGATGATTATGATTTAAACTTTAGCACACAATACATTATGACAAGGCGGACTTAATGCCGTGAGCTTTATCTGCCAGTCGACATCTGCCATAGGATAGTGCTAAGACGATGTGGAAGGTGCTTAGCAAAAAAATTTAGTACCGAAGATATTAAATAAATACTAGCTTTCACGCGGTTTCGCCCGCGTTGCTTCTGAGCCCGTGGGAGCTTAATAATTAAATATAGTCTAGGTTACTTCTAGATAATCCAGATTGCTAATGATGAAAGATTTTTTGAAATCTGTCCAGTAGTTTTAGAGCCTATTCAATTCAAACAAACAAACAATCAAATGTTTCCTTTTTATATTAGTATAGACTATGATTAAGGCCATCGGTCAAAACTACTTTTGCCAGATTTTTGTAATCAAAAGTGGTTTTGATGGGCTATGACTTTTGACTATACATTTTATACAGGGTTATTTTTAAAACAACCTTTCAGGGTTTAAAAGTACTCATGATTATAAGCAGCTTTCGCTATGGGACCAACCCTAAAAACGCGAAAAATAAATCAGCTATTCAATACATTTATGTTCACTTACCTCGACAAAATGCATGGAACAGCTGTTTTTATTTTCCCCATTTCAGGGTTGGTCCCATAGTAAAAGTTGCATATAATCATCAGTACTTTAACCGCCTGAAAGGTTGTTAAAGTTTAAAGAAAAAACCCTGTATTTAAAAAAAATACATAATAAAATTTAATTTAAGTTATTTCACATATTCTTATATATTTTTTTTTTCTACGTAAATCTTAATGTCAACACATAGTTCGCTAAGATACTTACTCGCATAATATCCGACGTCGTTGTTAACGTTGATGTGCCCAGCGTCCTCCGCGGCCAGCATGTGCGTGTCCCACACAGACCTGTACTCCGGGTCGTGCAGGACGTCGTAGAGGGCTTCAGGCTCCACATCTTCAAACTCAGCCACCACCTGGCCAGAAACGAAAAATAATATAGAATAAAAAATAATAAATAAGTACATGTCCGTATCGTGAACTAAAATTAAATAGTTTTGTTGTTTATTTCGATTTTATATTTTGTAAATAGCTTTTATTTATGGTCGGTATCATATTTTTTCAAAAACTTAAATTTATTTTCGCCTTGTACCTAATCCATCATTATAATTCTTATGATTATGAGAATTACCTCGTATAACGGAAACTGGAAAATATTTTGTTGATAATTTCATTAACCCATATTCTTTTTTTTTCGGTTTGACTTACGTAGGGAGCCATGAGGCTTTTGCTACTTCACCGGGCATAGAATACCTATACTCAACAACCTAACGAAGTACCCAGTTCGTTAGGTTGTAAGTAATGCCAGGATGATTCGTTTCATCGCGTGTTGTTTATCGAGAAGACAATCTGTCGCACTAGCGTTCATCTAAGACTGTTTCTCTGCTCGCCTTTATGCCCGGTGAAGAAGCAAAAGCCTCGTGGCTGAGCGTGGAACTTAAGACAGAAACACTTACTACATAATATGTCCATCAGAGAAAAAAGGAGGAAAAACTAAACTAGCCTTTGTCGAACTTGTGTTTTGCACATGGTCCTTCCCGACCCTTAGTTTGCAAAGAAGTATTCGATGCCCTCGTAGACCAGAGATCCAAGAGGCCAGCGAACTGTAACGTCGAGCAACAGTTGCACAAATCGCCCCTAAACAACTAAACCATAATCCCTCAATACCTCCGTCAACTCTCTCTTGAACCGAGGTCCAAGTCTTACAAGGGGCACCCTCTTGAGCAGGTTGCTTAGTTTGTAGTTTATAAACCATTTAATAAGGATGCTCGCCTTTATGCTCGCTGAAATAGAAAAACACTCTTGTGCTAATACATAACAGTCCGTAAAAATAAAATAACGGTACATTTATTAGTGATACTCCAATACCGCATAAGTGACAGTGGCTAATAAGTTGTAATTTTATCTGTCAAGAAATATTTTCTTTGTATATATTTTAAAGGGGAAAAAATTAATGTCCTTCTTTTGATTTTCAACCTTATTAGCTATTGTTACTTACGTGGTATTGTTGTTCGTGTATGTACTTATACTCTTAGGTTGTACTCCATTGGACTAGTCCTAAGAACGACCAGTCATTTCAACGTTCGCTTTTACGTATTTAAAACCAGGCCAGGCATATATACTCGTATATGACATCTACATATATATATATGTATAAATCAGACACACGAAGATGCCAAATGGGTTATAAACAAATAATGTCTAATATGGTATCGACCCCCAACGTTAGTTAGCAAAGGCGTAGCGAAGGAGTTGCTAGGGAGGGTAGTTTCCGCCTGGAATTCTGATCAAGACAGGATTTACACATTAAAACCTTATAAGTGTTACTCTGTTAATAATGAGGAAAATTTAAGTTCTGTTTTGCCCTTCTGGACCAAAGGTGGCTACGCCCTCGTTGGTCTCAAACAATTTAGCTGCTAATATAGCTACGCCCATTTAGAGTGTATAATGACCTACTTAGTAAATATGTTAGAGATAAAAATGGCAAGCCTACAGCGACTGTGTATTATGAACAAAGTTTTGTACTACGCTTTTATGTTGGCGTGAAAATGGAAAAGTTTACATTGTATTATTTTTCTCTCTCGCTATGAATCTGGTGTACTTAACTGTAAAACAGGGTTGTAAGTCGCCCCGATTTTTATATCAAGACTAGCTTCCCGCTACACACAACAAGTATTTCCTGAGATAAGCACGTTCGAGCAAACAAACAAACAAACTCCACAGCTTTATATATTAGTATAGATTAAGAGTCCCGCTCGGGACAGGCTCTATCCCGCTTTAAGGACTTAACCACTATAGGGTAAATTTGACTAATTTTAAATCAGGTTGTTGTCGTTAACGTAACATATTTTCATTCAAATTTACTAGGAACTACTTCAACCACCACACAATGTCTAAAACTACCTAATAATCAATACGTTATCACCCCTTATTTTTAAGTAGTCCGAGGGGAAAAGCATTTACGCATTCCCACCGCCGCTGCAGCGTATCCGCGCGCTGGCGGTGGGATATGTCGGACTCACCCTCTCTATAGCGTGATATGCTAAACTCATACCACGAGGAGAGAACCTTACACCACTATAACCCCCCGGACACTCCTTCGATCCGCCGTTGGTAGGGGCCGGGTATATACTTTATCACCCCTTCACTGTAACAAATAACTGCAGCGTAAACTACTATATTTATTTCCCCATTCATCACTTATTGCAACATACAAATCAGGAAACGAAATCTTAAATTCTATAGCAAAAGCTTTATTTGTAGCTGGCACAAGATTGATGGCCGGTCCGTTTCACCCGTTTTCACATGATTCAATATTATGCCAACAGCAGCGCTCTTTTGACCCTTTTTTTTTATATGTAGTTAGCCACGAAGCTTTTGCTACTTCACTAGCCATAGCTCTTTTGAGCGATGACCATACACAATATACAAAGGCCTATAAAAATATATCAATTAAGGCAAAATTAGGTTAAGAAAATTGAATTTTCCATTTTGCTTTACAACTTATTATTAGATTACGGGTTATCCACTCAGGGCCGGAATATTTTGTTTTAATTTTTTTACTAACTTTCTGCATGCTCCACGTAGCGCGTTTCCTTTGGAATTTCATAATTATAAATAGCTTTATAGCTTTACTCGATTAATGGGCTATCTGACACTGGAAGAATTTTTCAAATCGGACCAGTAATTCTTGAGATTGAGTTCAAGCAAACAAACAAAATCTTCAGCTTTATAAATTAAGTATAGATAATGATTAGTAAGACCCAAGTGGAAAGAAAGCAGTGGACTCTTTATACAGGTTCATCTTTAATCATCATCATCATATCATCCTGTTATCGTCCACTGTTTAATATAGGCCGCCTTTCTCATCGCATTCTCGTTCACTGACTCTCTGCGACCTTTATTAGGTCGTCGGTCCATCGTGTATGCGGTCATGCCAAGCTGCGCTTGCCAGCCCGTGGTCTCCATTCGCGAACTTTTCTGTCTCATGGGTCGTCAGTTATTCGAGCTATGTGCCCTGCCTATTGTCATTTCAGCTTGTTAATCCTTTGAGCTATGTCAGCGACCTCTGTTCTCCGGATCTCTTGTGTACCATTAACTAACATAACAATAATAATTCCATTTATTTCAAAGTGCCCAGGACTCTACAGTTTTTATTAGTATAATAACTAAGTATAATATTGCTGCCTGGACCTCAATTTCTAGTCATTAGTTTTTTTATTTTGTTTCAGCCGCTTTGCTAAATGCTCTATGGTACCGCCGCTGCACCATTTGTATTTTTTTTTTTTTTTTTAAACAGGTATTAAATTTTATAGACGACTAAAACTGCCATGTTTTAAAGTTGGCGCAATAGTGTTTAACGTTCGAATAATTTTCAATTTCTCACCCCGTGAAGAAATAGGTAGTAAAATTTCAAACTTTTTAAATTGAGCTAAAGGAATTTAGAACCCCGGCAGGACTCAAACCTCAATTTTGAAAACAGATTTTACCCCGACTTAAAAAAATTATACATTTTTTTACTTTATTTCAAAAATGTTTACTTAATTCTATAATTTCGCCACCATTTTCACCATATTAATGCTCAAATATATTTGGTCTAATTTTTTTGTGATACTTAATATTCTATTTAAAAAATACCTGTATTTTTTAAATAGAATATTTGGCAGATAGAGTAGTATATTTCATACATAATATCTGATTATTATTGTTATAGGTCCGGAATTCTAAAAAAAGACTACTTGAAACTTGGACTTACACAGTATTATATAGTAAAATGTATTCAGCACTTGGGTATTTACATACACTTGTAGTACTTGTGAGAATCACAATGTGCAAGACTAAATCTAACAAAACTATCACTTAGTAGCTAAGAACTATTTTTAAATTATTTGATCTTTAAAGACTCCAGAATCCGTCCATTTTTTTTTCGGACGGACATATCTAGTTAGCCAGGAGGCTTTTGCTACTTCACCGGGCATAAAGGCGAGCAGAGCTCCAGCCTAGATAGCAGAATCCGTCCGTCCGTCTGTCCTGCGTTAGGTATATGACAATATACACATAATCGTAAAATGCCGCAGAGGTAATAGATACAAAAATCCGGCAAAGGTCTAAGCGACATCCACCTGAGGGCACCCTTAAGGGGCTAGGACCAAAGCTTAGTGGCACCACTGGAATTAGAAGTCGATTAACGAATATTGTGCCGTGTGGTTTCCGACTTAGAATAGACCACCCCATGTCCTCCCATGGGTGTCGTAAAAGGCGACTATGGGACATATGGCTGATGGATCGGCAGCAGCATCTATTAGCTCAAGGTTTACATCTTACTGCGATCACCAATCCGTCTGCCAAGCGTGGTGATTATGGCAACATCCCTCAACAATCCTGGCTCGCCTAGGTCTGTTAAGAGGAAGCCCATGTTCAGCAGTGGACGTAAACGGGCTGTTGATGATGATGATGATGATGATAACGAATATTCGTTACGATCGTTTCAGATTGTTTAACATATAAAGTTAAATTACTTATAAACCATTTCATAATAAATTCCTCAGAAACAAAGGCAGGAAGCTTTTAATACTCGATTGTAAAGTTCATCCGTTGTGAAATGTTTTTCGTTATGTCGTTACGTCCACTGCTGAACATGGGCCTCCTCCCGTGGTAGGGTATTTGCCATAGTCACCACGCTTGGCAGGCGGGTTGGCGACCGCAGTATTATGTTGTACCACACAAGGAAACGCTACTGCCCGTTCCTTGATATACGAATATTATAGATTATGTTATAATGATCGGGACCAACGGCTTAACGTGCTTTCCGAGGCACGGACGGAGGGTAGTCCCCTAAGAAATCGTAGAATTTACACAAAGATTTCTTGTCCGGCGTGGGGATCGAACCCACGACCTTCGAGATTTAAAGCGAACCAAATACCGCTACGCTACGGAGGTAGTAATTACTTTCGTACTTAATGTAAATTATTTTCTATAATTTATTTGTATTTATAATACTTAAAATGTCGGTAGATTGCTTCCAGTGGCTCAGTGGTTACAGTAGGTATTTGCTTCTGGGTTCGATTGCTACCCGGGACTAATATTTGTGTGAACCACAAATAATTGTACTGAGCCTGAGTTTACTTTGTGTGAATTAAGAGTTTTTAAATATCATTTTTATTTTATTTTATTTTTAAAGACATTAATTCCTCAACAGCCCGTAAAACGTCCTCTGCTGAACATGGGCATCCTCCCGGGGGAGGGTATTTGCCATAGTCACCACGCTTGGCAGGCGGTTTGGTGACCGTAGTATTATGTTGTACCACACAAGGAAACGCCGCAGCCTGTCCCAAGTACCGCTACGCTGCGGAGGTTTTCAGGCATTAATTAATCTTCAAGTATTTCTGCCACAAATCAATCACTCCTATCAAGTAGGAACCTACTCTAAACTTAATATCAATAGCATCTGAAAATACATTTTGCACGATAGCTCAGTGCATTCTACTGAATACCTTTCAACGGTTCGTAGAGAAATTCCGTTGAAACTGTTCCCGTGTACAAATCGAATTTCCTACTGAAATATTTCGCTTTGAACGATGACGCACTCTCCACTCGGTAGTATCTGAGATTCTGTCGCATCACTTGTAAAGTTACACAATCAAGTTAGGGAAATGTTGGGGTAAGTTGATTCTGTAGCACTTATGGAGGTTTGATTTGAAATAGCTATATAAACATACAACATGACAACCTCCTTAGCGTAGCGGTATTTAGCACGCTTTAAATCTCGGAGGTCGTGGGTTCGATCCACACGCCGCCGGTCTGTAAATCTTTGTGTAAATTCAAAGATTTCTTTCCGGATCTGGTTGGTTGAGGGACTACCCTCCGTGCCTCGGAAAGCACGTTAAGCCGTTGGTCCCGATTGTTATAATATCATCTATAATAATCGTACATCAAGGAACGGGCAGCAGCGTTTCCTTGTGTGGTACAACATAATACTGCCAACCAACCCGCCTGCCAAGCGTGGTGACTATGGCAAATACCCTCCCTCTGGAGGAGGCCCATGTTCGGCCGTGGACGTTTTACGGGCTGATGATGATGATATAAACATACATCTTTACATTTATGACGTTACCAGGGGCGTAGCTACGGCTTTATCAATATTACAAGGTGCCGCCGTCGGGTAACAAGGGCCCCGAAATGGTGGCCTCTCTAACAAACTGATACGGGGCCAGTTAAGGCTTTTTTAACTTTCTATGAATGTATGTATAATATACTATGAGCCATTGTATTATTACATGAATATCTAATCGCAAACAATAGGTAAAATAGAAAACAATAAAATCATAACAGCATTAATAGGAAATCTGATTTTCTGCTTAAGTAATTTCACATTGAAAGAGGGACGACCGCACGACCTACCGCTAGTTCCGCTTTGATCGTTGGTGAAGCAACCGTACAGCAATCTAAATACATTGCTGTATGTCTACGCGTAATGTTCTCTATACGTTTGGTTGGCTACTGGTCCGATTTGGAAACTGCTTTTAGAGTTAGATAACCCATTTATCGAGGAAAGCTATATTTAATTATAATTAATATAATATAATTCCTTCCTATGGCGAGCGTGTAAATCTGTTAATGTGGCTTTCAGATCACACAATATGTTAGAAATTTTTAATACGAATATAGGTACAGTCAGAAGGTTGCTGAGTCGAGATTTCTTTGATACCCATTAGTGAGCTGGGTACTATATAGCGCTTAAGGCACTTATGTAGTTCTACAATGATATTTATGCGTGAGGACCTGTAATTGGCTTCATGGTTATTGTATTGTTGTTATTGTTTGTTCTCAATAGCTGTTGGTCCTCCATAAGAATAAATAAATAAATAATGTTCCTACGGGAACGGGAGTAACACGGGTGAAAGTGTACTATAAATACTAATATTATAAAGATGAAGAGTTTGTTTGTTTGAACGCGCTAACCTAAGAAACTACTGGTTCATTTTGAAAAATTCTTTCACCAGTAGAAAGCTACATTATCCAGGAAACCAAAAATTATTTAATGATGAAGTTTCTAGAGGAACGGGAATAACGCGGGTGAAACCGCACGCGGGAGTCTAGTTAAACACATAACATTGTATCTGTATAAATGTGTATGATGATGGTTTGAAGTGAAGGCGCAGAGGTATGAAAAAGTTAATTAACACAAAAAAGTAGACCATCAACTTAAGTACGTAACGTATGGTTGAAATGGTGGGCAAATCATAGTTTATGACAATAGAAATATCACTCGACGTGGATGTCGGCGTGTTTCAAATTACTACAAAGTTAATACTGATAATGTTGACAACAATGAGTTATATTGACATTTAATTTTGAAAGTCTGAACTCTGCACAGATGATGCACTATATAAATTATTATATTTCTAGTATTTCCAATATAAACTTGGCTGATCCGCTTACTAGTGTATCGCTGTTAATCTAAATATCACTATATTCTCTAGAATGTAAGGTTTATTTTCAGCTTGCATCCAATCCACTTCGATAATCATACTACCGTTAAGTGCATAATAAAACACTGCTACTTTCATCGTAGCACAAGATCAGGGTGCTACGTCACGTCACACTGGCTCTTGGCGTAACACCGTTATATACACACCTACTACGAAACTACGGAAATGTAATATGCCTTAATGCGCCAGCAGTGACGTGGAAATATTATGTAGGTGTGGGTGAACAATTTTCAACCTTTTTGAATAAATCAATACTAATATTGTTAAAAGAAAAGATTTGTATTTTTGTAACTGATAAACTTAAAAACTACTGGAACGATTACGAAAATTCTTTCTTTAAGTTACATAAGCTCCAGGGTTATTCGGTTTTAAATTGTTTGTATTAACTTATGAGTAAATCAGAATAACACAACAGTGAACCAATTTCTGTTTTATTACATTTTGATCATACATAAAAAAGCATATCAAAGATTAGACAAAAAAAATGGGATTTTCTAGAAAAATTGTGATAAATAGATACTGGTTAAATATAGGGCAATCAACTATTTTCCTATGGCTATTCAGACTACTTAACCTCTAAAAACCCTGTATTTTTATCTGATAGTTCAAACTGCTACAATATTTATATAATCACACACAATATTTGTTGATGATATTAATTAATTAATATTACTACCACAGTCACGATACTCATTGCTAACGTCAAACTTAATCCTCACTTTGTTCGTTAATCAGTCTCTCATTCTGGAGTAAATTATCTAACACCTCTATAACCATTAACCGATTTATATCTGCTAAGCTGCTCAGTATATTGCATTGTCGAGACCTGGGGCTATGATCGTTACCATAACTTGAATCCACCTGTATTAAACTGAAGCTAAAGCTCCGATACACGAATATTAACTCACAACTATGTACACTCAACATAACAGATAGTTTTTCATATTGTGAAACGAATTTTAAATTTAAATGTCCACGATTATGAGAAGAGTTTACTGTTATGTGTATTTGTACACAGCTAGCAGTGAAATCTTCCCCCCTTAAGAATTACCGGCTGTCGTAGTGATAAACATATATTTATTTACATTATTTAATACTGACGGTGTAAACCTATATCTTTTGTTGACTGTACCTATATCTATAGTGCAGCATTGTTTAGTATTAAACGCCTTGTGGAACCAACGCGTTTCGTATACGTACAGCGTGTACGGCGTGCATGGTATTGACAGCGTTGAACTACGTGAGCGCATCGAATCGCATACCTACTTATATTCTTTTGCAAAGCGAACCTAGACTCTATGTTAGAGAGGTGTAGTTCGCGAATGAATCCTTTAATTGAAGTACTTCAGTTGGAATCACTCTGTATCTCTTTCGTTCAGTGCAGATTCATATACCTACTTCAATAGTTCAGTTTAGTCCATTTAGTTCACAGTGTTAAAATTCTTATATTCAATATAATACGTACACAATGATTTTAAATGAAAGCTATAGGTACTTATAATTTAAAAAAAAACATAAAGAACTAATACAAAACAATATAATCATTCTCGTTATTAGTTCATTGCACGATCGATGATCGTTTGAAAGACCTGCGAAAATTGATTCAAATGAATCTAGTTCATAAACTGAACTAGTGAAGTAAATGAATTCTATGATCGTTTGAAGGACATGCGATAAGTTGAACTAGTGAAGTAAATGAGTGATATACTTTAGCCAACCCATTTTTAATATATTTTCTAATATACTTAATTTATTATAAAACATGTTTCATTCTATTATCAGCTCGGTGAAGGTCGATGTAGGGTCGGATCTTCTACTACAAATAGTAGTCCACGGTGGGGTTCGAACTCACAACACCAAATTTTAGAGCAAGTACATTTACCACTGAGACACCAGTACGATTGAGGATTCTACCTAAATTCCCAACTGCATTAAACTCTATGGCTAAAAGCTATGACGCAACAAGACAATTTATGCAGTAAAACAAACTTAATTCTGCTAACTTTCCAACTTTTGCATGCAGATGGCAACTAATGAATTGATGGAGAAAACTTTTGGAATCAGTGGTTGGGATTCAATTTAGTTAGCTTTTGGGAGCAGAAGGTTTTGTTTAACTAGTTAATCTGATTTATGAGAAAATAGAACGAATCTCATACTAATATATAAAACTGACGAGTTTGCTTGTTTTTTTGCTTGAACGTAATCTCAGCAACTACTGGTCCGATGTGAAAAAACCTTGTAGTTTTTTTTCGGACGAGGCTTTTGCTACAGAGATTATAAGATATAATAAAATGTCCTCTAAGTTTCGCCCTTAAATGTACCAAATATAAAATTATGAAAGGTAATGAAAGGCAATCACGCTAGCTCAATAAGAATTAGTAGAAGGCTGATTTGGTACAAAAAAATACAGGTGTAAAAAATGTTGTCGTGAATTTTGATAAAGCTCCAAAGTACATAATAGTTCTTTAACACGAAAAGCGGATATTGAGGGAGTGCTGTAACTTTGATATTTCTAATTTTAATATCTATAGAATACAACACACAGCAACCGTGGCGAAGCCGTATATGTCTCTCTTTCAGCCTAGGAGGTCGTGGGTTCGATCCCCACACCGGTCAATAAATCATTTTTATTGTAAATACTAAGATTGCTTTCCGGGTCTGGTTGGTTGAGCGACTACCCTCTGTGCCTCGGAAAGCCTCCACCGAGGGGAGTTTTTGCAATAGTCACCACGCTTGGCTGGTTGGTGACCGCAATTGTAATGATATTGTAAGAAACAGGGAAACGCTGCTGCCCGTTCGCTTTTATACGATAATTATAGATGATATATCATGATATAACAGTCGGAACTAACGGCATAACGTTTCGAGATACGGCGGCTAGTAATACCTACAACTAACCAGAAATCTGAGATTTTACACCTAAATTCTTCTTTCCGGGAAGAAAAGCGAGATTTATACCTTATACTACGTCACGGAGATTCTTCTAAAGATACTAAAGTATTTCATTCTATTCTACGTTCATAATAACAACTGACTATACTGAACATAAAATAAAGCCCTGCTTTTATGGCTAACGATCAATTTATCACTAGCCGAGTGAACAATCGAATGTCGTTCATCGTTTAATATAAAGAATGAACGATGGTCATAAATTGTCGATCACAAACAATATGCCTTATCGTATAGAATACGTAATAAATCTGAAGTACGTCCCGCTTTTATATTTTTAAAACTATGCAATAAGAATTTATAAAGCGGAGTATGTAGGTTAATAGATTTTATTTATATGTATGAAGCTTTTATTTCATATCTTCCTTTTATTTGTACTTCATACGTTATGACTCGATGCTGAGTCATGGTATTAATGAGTAGGATAGAGAAGCAGGTACATATATTTAAAATAGTAGAATAAAACAAGAATAAACTCAACTTAGTGCAAAAGAAAAAGATGAGATAAGAGATAGAGGAATCATCAGCAATAGCCGCCTTTTTTTGGATAGACATACTTATCGCTGATATGCGAGAAGAACGACACAATTCAAAAATGGTATCTTAGATTAGTCAGCTCTTAAGATTTCAGACAATAAGATTTTCCCACATTTACTGTTATAAAATTTAGTCGTTACTCTCATAAAGCGGCAATATGTAGTCAGCTTCAGACTTAATTAAATTATTTGAAAACTACAAACTATGCAACCCTTTTGTGGGATTTGGACCGCGTACTTTTAGTTTTTAGAGACTTTACAGATCGCTCGGACTTCAAGTCTACCAGAGCATCGAAAGGTTTAAAAAAAATGATTTATGGTGATACGGTGCGGTGCTATCTAAAATGCGTTATGCATAACTTCGCTTTCACAAGTTGCTTTCTTCATGCCTGTGCTCTGAAATACTATTACTCTTGACTTAACATTTATAACACATGTCTGGATTTCTGTTTTCTTCAACTTCATCAGTTTTAATAAATTTAGTTTAAATTCACTTTTCTATTATTTCGTAGTAAAATTAATCCGTTAATTCATTAATTTAACAATAAATTAATCCGTTAATTCATTAATTTAACAATAAATTAATCCGTTAATTCATTAATTTAACAATAAATTTATACAATAGCCGCAGTTGCCGTTAGTCTTCGGTCGTTGCCACAAATTGGCAATATCTCAAGTATTCTCAAGCACTCCAATTAACAGTGGAATGCTAAAATGTTGCAATGCATATAGTGTAATCTTTAGAGCGCAGACTAGAAAGACTAAGAAACTAAACGGAGGCTTGAAAGCCCCGAGAAGATCATAAAACTGTAAGATTTATACGGTAACACATACCCTATAAATCTTACAGTTTGCAAGTAAATGAAAACTGAGATTTACTGAGACTTTTATACATCACATTCAAATTTTAATCTACTATCTTTATTTTTCTATTTTAATCTGTCCCTAGCTATTCGCATAATAGCGAATTACAACGAAAAAAAATCGAAAACAGTACTTTAAACAACTTTCACTCATCTTTGGGACAATAGTTCTGCCCCCGTAATGCATACGCAGTACTTGCAAAATCGCTATTTCGAGATAAAACGCGGAGAAACATTTTTTGATATCTAAACAAGAAATCTATATTACATGACTTCTAAAGTGAACCTATAAAATAAGAATAAATCAATCTTTATGTATAGATTAGGGTGCTGAAATGTAATTTTCGCAAAAAAGGGAAAATGCCAAAAATTTCGATTACTAAGTACAATTAGCAGGGTAGAAATGTGGTCAAGGGCCATAACTCCTTTGTGGCCCCGATACCAATCCAAAATTTCGCCATGAATCTATTACTATTTGAATTTAAAGAATAGTTTATAGCCAAAACACGAATAAAGAGACTAAACGTAGTCTTGTGAGTCCCGAGACGACCATAAAGCTGTGTGATTTATACAGTAGGTAAGTGTCACGAGTAAATTACAAATATTTATCGGGAATATGACGCGTCCCAGAAGGTTAATATTTACATCGGATTTTGAAAGCTAGCTTATGATAAGTTTAGTCCACTGGAAGGACCGTCTATATTGAATTTAGACTTCTATACATATTCAGTTGAAATTCACCATTGTTGTCTTCTTGTTCTAGGGGTTTAAGGCTTAAGACTAAGAATTATTAGAGTGTGTTTTAACTTATGATCTAATAAAAATTACTTATCAAGAAAATTAAATTAGAATAAATTTCCATTTGGAGGTGAGACGTGTATTTGAAAATATTGCTATCTATTTCATTACATAATAATAGATTACTATTAATTTGGCTAGTTATTACAGTTTTTAGTTATTGGTTAGTTTAATTCATAGTTGTTTTAACTATAGGCTATTTTTATTGGGTAGGTAGTTTATAGGATTATTATTTCTGTTATTTTATTATTGTCATACATCAATTGTATATATTATTATATTTTTATCTAAATATACAAATAAATAGTAGAAATTAAATATAAAACAATAAATATTTTAGTTTTATTTCTTTAAAATGGTTAACTTATTATTATTATTAATACAAACATAAAATAAAATATTAAAACATACTTAAATAATATCAAATAAACATATATTTTAAATTTAGAAGTCTCATGCGTGAATAGTTAAATTTAAAAAATGTATCGTCGGGCATAGTGTGATACCGCGTAAGTGACAATAGCTTATCAGCATTATTGTGACCTAGGTTGAATATTATCGAATGTACCATATTAATATATCGCACTTTAGTACAAAAATTAAGAAAATATTTCTTAGTAAACGAAATTATACCTTACTAGCTGCGCTCCGCGGTATTACCCGCGTTTCACTGCTCCAGTCGGTCGGAGCGTGATGTTTTGTAGCCTATATGTTAATTCAGCGTATAACATATCCCGGTGCAAAATTTCAGCCAATTCCGTTCAGTAGTTTTTGCGTCAATGAGTAACAATCATTCATCCATCCATACTTACAAACTTTCGCGTTTATAATATTAGTAAGATTAGCTACATTGACTTACACGACATGAAACTATCACCGCCGATATATTTTTTAAATTTATATACATTTCTGAAAGTCTCATGGGATCGCCAACCTTTGGAATCATTTTCATAGTTCAATACGTTGTTAAAAAGGTTATTTTCGCAACAGGCAAACGGAGCAATCTTATAAGAGATTTCATATTACCTTTTAAGGTAAATACCAAAAAACTAACTCTTACTACAGTTTGGTCGTCTATTCCTTGCGAAAATGTACAGTATTTTTTACAACGTACTCTTTACCTAGCCGAAGGTACAGCACGTGACTTGATAACTAACGGGAAAACCTGTCGAAAAATATTTTATGCCAACTTTTAGTATTTCAGATATTTTATTTATCTGTTAAGAAGTAACATACCGTTATATTATTTTCGCCTTATTATCAAGCTAAAGTAATATTAAAAGGCCGGCTAAGCGCGAGTCGGACTCGCAGATGAAGGGTTCCGTGCCAATATTTGGCAAAACAGCTTGTTTTTGAAGTAGCAACACCCACTTTTGGTTGATATTTTTAAAGCAAAATGCGGCAAAAACTCAAGTTTGTTGTACCTACGGGAATATTAATTTTATTGTAACATGATTATTAAAACTAAATATTCTGTGAATATTTCAAGCGTCTGTCTATTGCCGTTAACAATATCGTGAAAAAACGAGAAAAAAAATAAGGTTTGTTGTATAAATAAATGTTTAAGAGTGCTCCACTCTTAAATATTTATTTTATTCTGTTTTAGTGTATTTATTACAGGGCAGAAATGCATCATCTGTAAATGTCAACTATAACGAGTCATGTGATATAGACTTCTTTTCTTGCCCAGGGGGAAATGCATTTATTACGCATTCCCGCCGCCGCGCCGCTGTAGCGTATTCGCCCGCTGGCGGTGGGATATGTGGGACTCGCCCTCTCCGTAGCGTGGTATGCTAACTTATACCATGAGGAGAGGACCCTACACCACTACAACCCCCAGAACCTCCTTCGATCCGCCGTTGGCGGGGACTAGGTACGCATAAGCGATCCGGCCCTCATGTGATATAGCCTGGTGACAGACGAACGGACAGCAAAGTCTTAGTAATAGGGACCCGTTTTACCCTTTAGCTACGGAACCCTAAAAATCTGCGTGTAAAATTATGATCAATCTAAATCATGTGACCGAGTCTACCATGCAGTTCGCGTGTCATAAAATACTTTATTTTATAGCTCATCCTGATAATGCACCCGGAATTTACATTAATTTCCTCATATACACCTGAATAAATTAATATCAGCATAAAATTGTTAAATGCTACTCTAATTCGGTGTCATAGAACACATTTTACCATGATTGTTGGTGTATAAGGGTATTTTACATGTGTACCAATGGCGTCATAACAGCCTTGTTTTTATGAGGAAAATTTGCCGCGTTTTATTATTGAACCGTGTAATCTGTGTTCGCTTTTGCAACTTTTCAAGGTAAAACCGTAAACAGATATAACCTGAAGTGTTGAGTGGCACTTTGAACAACAATTTTCCATTATGTCGCTGTTTTCAAATTTCAACCTTATGTTAACTCGCTTAAGATCTTGTGAATCGCAATGTTTTTGCGATTCACAAGATTTATTTAAGCGTTTATGCTTTAAAATTCCATTTAAGACAGTTAAAATATTTTTACTATAA
This sequence comes from Nycteola revayana, assembly GCA_947037095.2. Lineage (NCBI taxonomy): Eukaryota > Metazoa > Arthropoda > Insecta > Lepidoptera > Nolidae > Nycteola > Nycteola revayana. The sequence continues at coordinate 14,288,023 of OX344838.1, read as the reverse complement.
TGGTATAAAATTCCAACATTCCAACTCCTTTTTTTTGGAGTGACGTTTTTTTTTCTATTTAGGCTGACCCCGTATTATTCGATGAACGGAATGTCGACGACTGCGGGGATAGCAGGTGATGAAGACGGGAGCCCTTCGCCGTTTGCGTCATTCACATGCTCGAAAAACGCTTACGCCCAATATGGGGTCAGCATTAGATATGAACAATACATCCAAAGAAAACTTACGAGAAGTAACTAATGTCAAAAACGTTCTTAATAAGATTTGATCTTGTTAATTAAATACATAATATCTAATAATCTGCCTATTGGAATTAATTTAATGTCAAGGCTTATAAAAAAGGCGTACAAAAATGTTTCCTTAATATAGAAAAGGAAAACCACCAGTAAATAAACCAATTAATATTACGTAATATGATGTTAAGCTCCGCTAAATTCCTCGTTGTTGTACTCCGGACCTGTGTGAAATTGATAAAACCCCCGTATAATACCCTCATTATTTCCAAATGAATAAATTTTAATTCCTTGTGTGTACACGTTTATCGGCTTTAAGGTCTCCTATACACTATACCGGGCTTTTTGGCGGCATAGTACCTAAGGCTGGCGGCATTGGCGGCGGATAGAACTCTTAGTTTTAGTCTTCTCGCCGGAGAAGAGTGCGCCGGTGAACGTGACGTGTCCCCGCTCGCCCTCCCGACCCTTATTTGCAAAGAACTTTCCGATACCCTAGTAGTTTCAAAGTCTGACAGCCCGCGAACTGTAATGTGTAGCGACGATCGCACAATACTTCTCTAAAAGAAGACGAAAATTCAATCTCTCCGCCCTGAGCCGAGGTCCAAGTCCCAAAGTCCCACCACATCGTAAGGCTGCCTACTGCTGCTGGCCTGCTAGGCCTCGTGGCTAACGACATAAACTTCCGTCAAAAGATTATACATTTTATCTGAACATTTGTTTTTCTATTGTAGAAAAATGATCACGTACGTATGAACCATACCTACTGTAAACGGTTCTTCTCAAGTAAATAGGTATAACTAGCAAATTTGGCGGCGGCATAAACCGCGCGGCAAAAACCTGCTGCACAGCATAGATTATGTGTAAGAGCCTTAATCCTATCATCCCGAAATACGAGAGTAGATGAACAGGCGTTATATTTGTTTTATATCTCATGACATTTGGAGATTGTTTCATATCCACTGGGGTGTTAAGGTGACCTTTGTATAATTCATCCCTTGATAAAAAGGGATAAATTATATGCTCCTGTGATGTATGATCAAAGTAACGAAAATAGAACGGTAAGGAAGGGAGAGGACGGGTCAGGGCTGCAAATTTGTACACTCTTGGCATCTAGAATTCTGAAACATCTGATGGGAAGCTAAATAATGACTTATTTTTTACCTTCTTTATTCTGTAAAGAATGTGGCACATTCAAAATAATAAAAAAAACATAACGCTTCTAGCCGGTGTAGTGTGTCACAACAACACGGGACTACTAATCCTAAATATTTGTATCCACAAAACATTTCTTTTTTTGAAACATTATGAGCAGAGTTTTGCAATCTACTAGTATTCTTGTTAACCCCTCGTACTAACCTAAAAGTGCTTGTGTTACGAGTAGGTTCACGTCGGTAGTGCAATGGGTGGGGATCGAACCAGCGACCACAAGATCACAAGTCCGACACCCTTGCCATTGATTTGATAGTCAGTTTTGATAGTCAGTTGTTTGAAACTCAAACAATAACCTAGTTATACCTCGTTTGTTGAGTAATTACTAAATTGCTTTCTAATTAAACTTCCACTGTTATTACCTAAGGCTACGGGTGACTGTAGTATACAGCAGGGTTCTGTAAAATATATATAGTGAAGTGGGTTAGCAAATTAAAAATAGGCCATTTTTTTTCTAGTGTATTTTTTTGTGCTACATCAGGAACCGACTACATTTGCAGTATCGGTTCCTGGCCCAGAAGGAGATGGTGAGACGTACTGGACTCTTAACTAAAAGATTGGTTCCAGGTAGCATGTGATAGGGAAGAATTGAAAGAAGGAAAAGAGGCCTTTGAACTGCAGTGGAACACATCACGACCATAAAATAATTATTATTCATAATTAATAATTATCACTATACACGGTTATTTGTAAAACACCGGTAACCTCTCAGGACTATATTACTAACATCATAAACAACAACTTTTGTTCTACGACTTTTTACAAAACATAATACATTTACCAAAAACAAACCTTCAATATTTCGTTGTCCTATCTAACACATTTCAACTCTGTATTCCTCGCTCCCCTCGTTATTGTCGGTACTATCGCTATCTTTTGCTTCGCATAGACTTCGTAACATTTAGAGCGTTGAATTTAAATATTGTTATGTTTGTGTGTAAATCTGATGAATTAAAATATGATCAATTTTTAAAAGTCATAGAACAAAAGTTGTTGATTATGATTTTAGTAACGTAGTCCTGAGAGCTTACCGGTGTTTTACAAATAACCCTGTATACGGGAATGAGTGCAAACCAAATATATACATACATATACAACTAGCTTCCCGCGCGCGGTTTCAACAGCGTAGCTCATCAAAATCGTAAGCTTCTTAAAAAAAAATTAGCCCCCTCTACATATGGGCTATCTAACATTGACAGAATTTTTCAAATCGGACAAGTAGCTCCTGAGATTAGCGCGTTCATGCAAACAAACAAACTCTATAGCCTTCTTACTATAGAATATTCTAATAAAGCTAAACACATAAGTTTTGAATGGACTTGACGCTACATTCATGTGAGAGATTTTTAAACAATATGTACAAAACTACAACCACAACGGACAAACTCCGTAACGTAGCGATATTTAGTTCGCTTTAAGTCACGGAGGTCGTGGGTTTGATGCCCACACTGGACAAAAAATCTTTGTGTAAATTCTAAGATTTCTTTCCGGGTCTGGTTGTTTGAGGGATCCTCCGTGCCTCGGAAAGCACGTTCAGCCGTTGGTCTCGATTGTTATAACATCATCTATAACAAGCGTATACCAGATAACGGGCAGCAGCGTTTCCTATTACAAGATAATACTGCGGTCACCAATCCGCGTGCCAAGCGTGGTGACTATGGCAAAAACCCTCCCTCGGGAGAAGGCAAATGTTCAGCAGTGGACGTTGTACGGGCTGATGATGATGATGATGATGATGTACAAAACTACGACGGCTCTGTCTAAAGTACCGGTAACTAGTACTTAAGTGTTATTATGAGCCCAGGTGAGCCTGCGGAGCCAAGGTCGCGGGCGCCGTCGGAGGGTGTCCCAGAAAGCCATGGGTTCCTGGGCCCCTCACCAAAGCCGGACGGAGGAGTACCCGGGGGGGTTTTAGTGAGTAGCGTCTTCTCCTCGTGGCATGACTAGCATACCAGCGCTATGAAGAGGTTGAGTCCCACATACCCCATAGCCGGCGAGGGAACACCGCTGCGGTGGAGATACGTAACATTAAGCATTTACCCCCCGACAAAAAACCAAAGAAAAAAGGTATTATTATAAGACGATGAACATTATCACAAAATTCTCCTAAACCAGAAAAAGAGCAAACATCCACAATCCAACCTAGCACCAAAGTGAATTAAAGGTTCATTGTACCTACTAAATATTACCGTTGTCCTAGTTTTAACTTCTGTTTCCAAAGTGCGACTATTATTTATTAATTAATTTACTATTAATTGAGTAGCCTGTTATTAAATAACTTTTGACCAACTTAACCTATAATTGACATGGTACCCTTAAATACATATTTAGTCGTATGTCGTCGTCCCCCAATACTCTACTAGAAATTCACGTTTCTTTTGACTAGCAGAGTTATCCTCCTATACTAGATCTATTTGCCGCACCCTTAGGTGTGACCGACTAAGAAAGACCTCACGTCACGTTTGTATTAGCTATATAAAATTATTTTATATTTTGTTTAAAAAAACGTAGCGTATTAGTCTAGCTTTAAACTCTTTGGGTTGTGATTTCGATCCCTACGCCGGACACGAAATCTTTGGGTAAAATATTTTTTTTTCTGGGACTTGTTGGTTGAGAGTGCTCTAAAAGCACAATAAGCCGTTGGTCCCGATTTTAGAACATCATCTATAACAATTGTGTTCCAAGGAAGGGGCAGCAGCGTTTCCCTGTGCAGTAACCACCAACCCGTATGCCAAAGCGTGGTGATAATGGCAAAATCTTCCTTCAGGAGGAGACCCAATTTCAGCAGTGGTCGTTATATGGACTGATGATGATGATGAAAAAATATTTTGATACCTATTGCAGAAATTACTTAACGAGCATCATCACTATACATGGTATTATCTACTATTAGCAAGGGATAGTATATTTATCTTGGAAGCATTATAATATAGGTATACATAAAAATAACTCCATACTCTAAGCAATGCGCCGTTAAACAAATTCTGTTCAAAGACCGCCCATGTTCGTGACCCGGATGGAACAAATATACCTCTAGGTAAAATAGATGTTTTTATGGCACGGAGCCAAGCAGGTGCGGTGTTTGAGATCAGCCTACTTTTCAGTAACCTCTACTTATACTCGTATGTTAGTAGTGGACTGACATGCCTCATCTATGATTACTACATCTATATAGCAACTGCAATTAAAATGTGGCATTCAGAGGTTTAGGTCAGTAGTCCGGTCTTTATAAAAGACTAGATTTAACCCGCAACGGTTCTGATCCTGATAGTTTTCTAGTTCAAATTAGCTTTATCGTTCAGAGGTGAAATAATTTTTGAAATTGATCCGACCTGTGATCTTGTGGTCGCCGTATCAATCCACACCCATCGCACTACCGACGTAGACCACTCGTAACACAAGCATTTTAGCTTTGCATGAGGGGTTAACAAGAATACTTGTAGACTGCGAAACTCTGCTAGTAATCTTTTACAAATATCGCAGCCTTAATTTGATAATGGCACGAAACCAATTCTATCAATTTTTATAATGAGTTTTAGGCACTTGTTATTAAAGAACAAGCTTTGAATTATAACATTATTTGCGTCACTACAAATTAAAGCTGCCATATGTTATGCATCAGCTCAATAAAAAAAAAAACCCAAGTATAATTATTTACGTCATTGGTATTGTATGATAAAACAGGCACCTAACTCGAATTGACGTGTTGGTATGACGGCCGTCCATATTTTATCTACCAACTCATCTTGCAACTCAGCTGACTTTGATAAATTGATGTTTCCATACTAAATGGGCGTGTGAAGTAAAAGGCTTACCCGTTTTCGCAATTAGTACCGTTTTTGTACTACGCCGTATTCAGCTAATGTTCTTACAAAGTAGCGGAAAACAATTTTTTACGATACATTTTTATAATTAAACCCCGTGCACTCCCGTTCCCGTGGGAACTTCACAATTAAATATAGCCTTACTCATATCTAACACTACAAGATTATTTTAATTGGACTTGACATTAGCGCGGTCAAGCAAAGAAATTCTTCAGTTTTATATTATACTAGATTCCCGCGCGCGGTTTCACCCGCGTAACTTCCGTTCCCGTGGGAACTTCATAATTAAATATAGCCTATGTCATCCGGGGATAGTGCAGCTTTCTATCGGTGAAAGAATTTTTCAAATCGGTCTAGTAGTTTCGGAGCCTATTCAATACAAACAAACAATCAAATCTTCCCTCTTTATAATATTAGTATAGATTAGCTTATGCCTGCAACTTCGTCCGCGTGAAGTAGTTTTACTTTAAGCTTACCACAATGACGAAAAATTTAAAATCTATGTCTTAATGTGATAATACAGAGCCCATATAGCCTTACTTGATAAATGGGGTATCCAACAATGAAAATATTTTTGTAATCGGACCAGTAATTTCTGACATTAACGCGTTCAAGCAAACACATTCTTGAGCTTAATATATTAGTATAGATAAGTATAGTATAGAAGTATGGATAAGACCTACAATATTATTTCAAAGGGCGCTTAGTTTTTGCGACATTACCGCAAAGCTCTGAAACCTTCCATAACTTAAGAAAATGAACTTGTAAGACATAAATCAACGATAGTTTGCAACAAGAATAACTTCAACAGAGCGCTCAACTAGTCAACTAAGTTGTAAATAGGCAACGTTACAATAGTATTCGAGAAACTTCGAGAACTTGCTACTTACAAGGTGTGAGAGACAGAACGAGGGAAAAGTTATTTTATCTATTACTTTTGTATAAAAGACTCTTACGGAACACGTTTAAGTTAAACATAAATAGGTGAGGTTAATAAGGATAAATAAAGTATATCACAATTGAATTGTATAAAATTTATCAAAACGTAACCTTTGAATATTGGAAAATATAAATAAATTGAATATCTCAAAAACAAATGACTCTATACCTAAAGCTTGTATATACAAGCTTTAGGTATAGTGAAGAAAAAAAATACAATATAACTATTGGAATTATTTAAAACACGATCTTTTCTAAGAAGGTTTTCAAGTACACTACGGATTTTACATATATTTTTAACACCGTTGCTCGTAAAGCTGATGTAATTCCACCGGTTTTAAATATGTAAAGCGGGTCATAAAAAACGCGTGTGTTACCAAAGCAAATAGTTAAGTTATAATCCATACAAATTCCATAACAGTATTAATTGCCATTTCGCGCGCTGTTGCTATTCAAATTTCGAACTAATCGCCGCGCGGCGCCTGTCAGTAGGCAGCGCTAGCGCGCTGTTAAAATGGCGGGAAAGCAACAGTGTGCATTCACAGATTCAGTTTATTTAAAAAAAAAAAACAGTTTATTCGGTAATTTAAAAACTTGGCTGCATGCTCTAACGTCTTTGCCAACATTTTCACGCAGCCACGGCAGAAAATAATCCTCGCGCCATTTTTCTCAAATTTTCTTTTCTTTGTACTTGTATTGTGAAAAATGTTTTTTTTTTTCTGTTTCCTCGCAAATGTGTTAAAAAACGTCGTACGATATACATGCGTATTGGTTATAACATGCTCGGCTAAATTACGCCCTCGCCTTCGACTCGGGCTGAAATTCCGCCTCGCATGTTATAACCATCATAACGCACTAATATCGTAATGTACTATTTTAATACACTGTTCATTACCTACGCTCAGACATAAGAAATTGCAATTTAATAATATTTTGTGATATTATGAGCAGTTACCAACTTTTACAGAAAGCAAGGCTCATGAATATGCATGCCTTTAATTTAAATTTTTATTCACATCTGTAAATATTCCAAGCTTAATACTTACTGGTTATTATATCAGCCAGTGTTTAACTAGTGGACGGATCAACATCCTTAGTCCTCGTATTGCACCTTTTGGATACGAAACCGAAAAACGTGCGCGGATATTATCTTAAACAAACACAATAACTTAAAAACGAATAATTGTAACATAACATTGGGTATAATACAAATATGGTTACTATATTACCTTGTAAGAAAGAAAAAAAAAATACATTTAATTCAGCACAACACACAAGATATTACACAGCAAACATTAAGTAAAATGTACAAAACAATGAGAAGCCTTGCATGCTCTGCCGAAAAAGTAGCCACCTCAGCATAGACTAGGCGATACCTAGCGCTGGTATAAGTAAAGTGACTATTTTATTAATCACTTACCTAATAGTAAACACAAAGTCACCTCTATTATACTCCATGTCTCACTTATTTCTTCTAGACCATGCAACGGATTGTATGGATTATTTACTCGTGCAGACAACAAGCATGAAGCTAAGTTATGATCAATTCCCTAAAAAAATTCAAAGTCATAATTTCCCAATTCCCCGCCAGCGACAAATCCCATAGCGCCCTGTGTGAGATTAGGATTAAGCAGATTACTTAGTTTGTAGTTTTTGAACAATTTATAAAGGCTGGAGCAGTGCTCACCTTTATGCCCTATGAAGTAGCAAGCTTCGTGGCGAACTACATATTTTATCTATTATTATGTCCGTCTGAAAATCAGTTGTCTCCATTATTTCATTTCCAAACAAATCTAAGTCACAATATACTACAAATAATAATCCCCTCGGCGTTCATATTGTCTGATTTAACCTTCCAATACTTACTTCGGTACACACGAACAGCGAGACGCGGAACAAATATCTGCTAGCAGTATAAATATTTGTTTCGTGAAGGAATTCTGCACCAAAGCCGAGCTAATACTTTAGCTTAACACTGCGGAAACCGGGTGATGTACTGTCAACATCAGGTTCAGAGAATCGTTTTGTGAAAGCAATCTTTATGTTTGTAGTATTAAAGTGTTTCATTGTAAAATAAAACACATTTACAGTTTCTGCCTAAAGTATAAAGTGGAGTAGGTAATGTTTAAACTTGCTGGCTATATTAACAATTATGGATTTAATTCTAAAATAGACTCCTCGCATTAAATTTTTCATGAAAAATCCATTACGGAACCGTAAAAGAGTTGTTCAAATGAACCGTATTAATACCTACCATTTCTTTTCTACTCTTAAATTATTAGTTATTTCAATCTTAAAGTGAAAGAGATCGCATACTGTAATACCGCCTGTTTTAGGTCCATATTTAATTCTGTTACTGGCTTATTTTGATGTATTTTTCGCATCTTTGTTGTAGTACAAGTATCATTAGGTATATATTTTTTTTCATTTTAGGTATACTAACGAATGAGTCTACAATAGAAATGAAACAGCCATTCATAATGAATTTGTTATTCAACCCTACGTTGAGGAATAAATTAATTAAGAATAAATTAAAATCAGAATCATTTCTGACTTTTAAGTCAGTTGCACGATATCTATTTTTGTTATTACACCGATAGATTATAGTGGTATGCAAGTAATAAACTTTAGTAAATCGGATATAAATACTAATAGCTGTTGGATCCTAGCATCAATTTTCGGTTTAAGTACTTTGCGATACAATTACTTACATCTGCTGCCAAAAGGGTAAACGCATTTAGAGTGCTTAGAGAGATTATTGAATTCTCTAGCTGTTGTGAAAATGCAATCAAAACAAGACTAAATTATTTACCAATTCTACAAGCATATACATTTTTTCTTTGAAATCGGGTTTTTTATGTATATGTGTTTTTCAGTTGAGTGTAGAAAAATACTAGTGCACCTGTGTTTTCACACAAAATTGTGCACAATATGTGTTGCGCCGATTTCCAACCTATTAAGACTTTAGCCAACCGTGACCAAAATCGATCGGGATGACTAAATAACCCCGACTATAAACTAACCACTTAGTACGAAATATCTATTTAACCAAACTGCAAATGCTTTCACTAAGGAAAACATTTATAATGCACGTTGGAATATGGGATAAACCGTGGATTATTTATTTTATACACCTCATTTTTACATTTCATTCTGAAGCGTTAGCTAAAATCCCGCTGTGTATAAGTAGTACTTTCGTGTGGCTTACAGTTGAGCTCTGTAGCTAAAATATTGTCAGTATGTGGTAGTCTTATATATTTCTATTTGAGAAGAAAGTTTTCTAAAATATACTCGGTTTCTAAAGCAAATATAGCACATTCTGAATCGAATTAATATGGTCGAATTTCAACCACAACATGTAATATACGTGTCTGACTGTCAATTGTTTTTGGTGGCGAATCTGGACAAATCACAGCACTCTGCGAGAACGATTAATTGAAATCAACATTTAACTACCCATATTACCCTAAGAGCTAAGTTTTCAATCCTCAGATAAAAAATATTGAAGTAATAGATTCTATTGTGTAGTCAGAATTAAAATTCATCAGTGATATATGTGGTCTATCTCTCAATTCCTTAATAAATCGTAAATAATATATCTCCACATTTCAAAGTAACATTATTAATGTAGTCTTCAAATATTTATTAACCTGATAAGGTACCTGAAAACATAATACAAAATAATATCGATGGCACAACATTTTAAACGAAATTATGAAAAGGTTTCCCTTAGATTTGAATAAAAATAATAAGTAACTCTACAGAAGCCTCTTTTTCATGAATCTCTTTTATATGAATACCTATTCAATCTACGATACTGGCATTTTATTGAAATAATTTGCCTACACATTCAAATTGCTTTGGCAACAGGCTGTAACATAAATCTAATAGAAAAAAGAAATATAATTTAAGCTTGATTAAGGAAACTTCTCATTAGAGATGGGCCGACTAGCCGCCGACTAGTCAATCAACTACTTAGGATTGAAAGCTAATAGTATCATATATCATACAGTCAGACCCTGTCCTTATCTAATTTTGATTTCCATATTCACATATTAATTCACCCTCCCTCAACCTCCGTAGCGTAGCGGTAATTGGCTCACTTTAAATCGCGGAGGTCGTGGGTTCGATCCCTACACCGAACAAGAAATCGTTGTGTAAATTCTAAGATTTCTTTCCTTGTCTGGTTGGTTGAGGGACTACTCTCCGTGCCTCGGAAAGCAAGTTAAGCCGTTGATCCCGATGATAACATCATCTATAACAAGCGAACCAGGGAACGGGCAGCTGCGTTTCCCCTGTGTATCACAACACTAACACTGCGGTCACCAATCCGCCTGCCAAGCGTGGTGACTATGGCAAAAACCCTTCCTCGGGAGGAGGCCCATGGTCAGCAGTGGACTTTATACGGGCTGATGATGATGACATATTAATTCCTTAAAGTCAGCCCAGACTGCTGAAAAATGCCTCTTTTGATAGAATCATATATCTTCCAAAACGCATGGAAATACATTATCAAATGAATGCATGTGAAGAATTTGAATTATTTTAAATGGAACGCCACTATTCCACAAACAAAATATTTGTCAACGCCGATGCGGGTAGCCGAGCGCAACTTGGATGTTCCAAACCAAACATTAATATTTTATACCGCAGCTACAAGTTTGTACGCTCGCTCCAAAATGTAATGTGAGAGTACTAAACTTTATGGTTCAAATATATTACAAATTTTGCATTCGGTAAATAAACTTAGTGTTTTCCTACTGAATACTCCACTTAGACATTTGAATAAGAAAGTAGGTATTAACGATACAACAAGAAAATCGTTCAATTCACAATGATGTTAAACGGCATGTTCTAATTAAAAAGACGAACTCCATAATTGTGTGTCTAGTTAGCACACAATTATGGGTATTTATTTAGGTTGAATAGCAAAGTTTTGCTATTCAACCTAAATAAATACAAACTTGATTTACCTACTATTTGTTTTCAAAGCTACAACAACAGTACCTTGACAGTTCGGAGAGCGCCGTGGGCCGCGTCTTCTGCCCAAACCTTCACACCCTCTTTCTCGTACTCCAAGGTCCAGCCTACTTCGGAAGAGAGAAGGTTTTTTAATGCTTCGAAATCTTTGTCATCAGCAACGCGCGCTTCGCCGCGCGCCCATCCCGCGCCGCCCATTCGAGCGCACACATCACAACGTGTGACCAAAGGCGAACTGCCGCCGCTATACTCACCCGCCCGGCGACGCGTCAATGCCGCGCGCATGCGCGGACACCGACCGCCATTTTAAATTAATTTTATTTTTTTTAATTAGGTAGGTTATGACATTTATTTGTGTGGTTAGGATTTATGGACGATTATTGTTTTAATTTATAATTTTCATGTCTGTTAACTGGAAGTATCATTTAAGTAGGTACTTCGTATTAAAGAAGCTCTGTTAAAGCTAAGCTAATCATGCCTAAAATTAATTAAGGCTGGAATGTTAATGCTGGGTGTTAAAACTAGCGTATGAACTCTCTTAACACTATTGATAAAATTACCTTAGCTATTTAATTTATTTAGCGTATTTCAGGAAGTACAGAATTATAGTGTTTTGTCTAATATTCGGTCTTTCTATGAGCCATTACCATGAAATCAGAATTGTAAAATAAAATATGATAGATTGCAAAGAGAATTTTGTTAGAGTCCATATACCTATTATTTTATCCTGAAATAGTTCGACACGGTAATGACGGTTTCAAGACTGGCGGCCAATTTAAACGGATCGGTTCCAATCTTCATTTTTAATAAGAATAGTGAAGATGTGCAACTCTTTGCCAACCTCTGTGTTTTAAGAACAATATACTTTAAATTAAGAGTAATATGGCATTTGCTAGGCAACTTCCTGTGTTCCTTTATTATCTTTGACCGCATCGACACTTACCACCAGCCTATTAAATATAAATAAAATGTTAGGTATTTATTTTCAAAATGATCTAGGTAAATCACCTTAAGCAGCTATTCTATACAAGTAGGTACTTAAATCCCTTTCGAGTTTCGCAACCCTTTGTTATAATCCGGTTTCGTGCTTATTGGCTTTTGGAAATCGCATTAAATTAATTATTTTAGAAAGATCTCTTTCGTATTATAAATAGGTTAATTAATGAGAATCAGGTTATTTAAAAATTAAAATAATATCTTGGTTGTTGCACTTTGTATTCTGATTAGAATAGCAGAATGTGAAACGCAACAATTTTTGATATCATTATTTAGGTAAACTTGCCATCTGTGAGACACGTGCATTAAGCGAGCTAGTTCTCGTGCATTAAGCGAGCTAGTTCTCAAGGCTGTGTTTACCTAGCCTAGGGATTTTTAGTTATCCTTAAAAAGCTAAAAAAAAATATGTTAATTTTGACTTAAAGTTGATCTTTTATCATTTATTTTAATATGATGCAGCAATTATTCAAATTATTTGAGTTATTTTTATTTTTTTTATTTTTTTTATTTATTTAAAACTTAAGCACAAATTATTGTACCAAGGTGGACTTAATGCCGTAGTAGGCATTATCTGCCAGTCGACCTTAGGGTGGTGATGAAACAACATGGTAGGTGCGCTGCAGTTTAGAAAAGATAAAAGAATAATTTAACTATTAATTGATAAATTCTAAGAAAGCATATATATACAGCTATAACATACATAACATATAACATATATAATAACATATATACACGTATACATATTTATATACACTCTAATAATAAATGCATATATACTTATAATATATATCATAAAATTAATAAATTATACACTGATGAGAATCTACCCTAGCTCTTGAGAAGATGTTGTTTCGCTTTCCTTTTAAAATGATAGCGGTTCTTTGCCATTCTGATCTCAGGTGGCAGTGCATTCCATAGAAGAATAGACTGCACGAAAAAGGAAGAATGGAGAAAATTTGTGTGGTGGGAAGGACATAGTAGAAGTCGGTTATGAGAAGATCGGAGACTTTTTGTATGATTTGTGAAGTTATATCGAAAATGAGGGATTAGGTATGATGGAGAAGAAGAGTCGAGAATAGAAAATAAAGTCGTGAGAGCCCGTAGAGATCTGCGTTGCCGTATAGGCCACCAGTTGAGCTGTGAACGATAAGCAGACACGTGATCGTACTTACGAAGATTGAATACGAATCGAATGCAGTTATTTAGAAGTCGGTCAAACTTATTGAGGTGGTCTGCATTCAGGTCAAAATAGCACATATCACCATAGTCAATAATGGGAAATATTAAGGACTGTACTAGCAATACTTTTGTCTTGGCTGGTAGGAAATTCTTGAGACGATACAGTGCACGCAGGATGCCTATCACTCTTTGGCTAACACTACTGACTTGATTTTTCCAGCATAGAGTTGTGTCAAGCTGTAATCCTAAATTTTTAACATTCTGGCTAAAAGGAATCGAACTGTTATTGAATGTGACAGATGGTATATTGTGAATGTCTACCCGACACATCATTCGAGAACTACCGATTATAATTGCTTGGCATTTAAGAGGATTTACAGACAAGCCAAACCTATTGGACCAATCCTTTATTGCTTCTAAATCCTTGTTAAGCATATTGATTGCATCGGGCAGACCCTCCAACGTTGCCTGATAATATAATTGCAAGTCATCAGCGTAAAGATGATACGCAGATTGAAGTTCATTACATATGAGATTAATAAATTATCTGATTGCTATTACTTTTCCGTTATGGAAAGTTTTTTTTCGATAATCGGGCATTAAATTCCAAAGTTAGATAACTTTTAGTATGGACGCTTCGATGTACAAAACCGGCCAAGTGCGAGTCGGACTCTCGCACGAAGGGTTCCGTACCTACTAGTTGCAAGTGCCTACCTATTTTTGATATCAAGAATACAACAAGTAACATAGTATAAACGTTCTTGTAGCTCGTTGTAACTCTGATCGATGTAAATAATAGTTGATTGAATGAAAGGTAAATTGCGGTTTACGGTTTATGACGTATTAAAAAAAACTACTTACTTGATCTCGTTCAAACCAATTTTCAGTGGAAGTTTGCATGGTTATGTACATCATATATTTTTTTTAGATTTATCATTCTCTTATTTTAGAAGATACAGGGGGGGGGGACACACATTTTACCACTTTGGAAGTGTCTCTCGCGCAAACTATTTAGTTTAGAAAAAAATGACATTAGAAACCTCAACATCATTTTTGAAGACCTATTCATAGATACCCCACACGAATGGGTCCGATGAAAAAAATTTTTTTGAGTTTCAGTTCTATGTATGGGGAACCCCAAAATTTATTGTTTTTTTTCTATTTTTGTGTGAAAATCTTAATGCGGTTCACAAAATACATCTACTAACCAAGTTTCACCATTATAGTTCATATAGTTTCGGAAAAAAGTGGCTGTGACATACGGACGGACAGACAGACAGACAGACAGACAGACAGACAGACAGACAGACAGACATGACGAATCTATAAGGGTTCCGTTTTTTGCCATTTGGCTACGGAACCCTAAAAATGGCTGCCATTCCGAGGGCGTTGGGTTAAGACCCCACACGTAGGATGGTTTTAATGATAAAATAGAGCAAACTATCACCCCCTAAAGTGTGTACAGTCTGAACCCAGACACATTATATTAACTAGCTTCCCGCGCACGGTTTTACCCGCGTAAGTCCCGTTACCGTATATAGTGATGGGTAACTCATCATTTTTATATGAGGTTGAGGGAGTACCTCATTTTGCCTCGCGAGGTCCTCACGAGGTACCCCTCATTTGAGGCGAGGAGTCGTATGTCAGTGTATCTTACGAGCCGAGCCGAGCCCGAGCAGAACTCAGCCGAATTCAGCCGATAGTCCGAGGCAGCGGGGCGGACGGTTGCGTCGACTCATAAGTACTCACGATTCTGATTTTTACGTCTCCCTCACTCACATAATTTTCTTTCACTCATGAGTTTTTGACGCGTGAATGAGGAGTGAGGTGGTTCAATGTTGAAATTCGAGTAACTCTTTCAATTTGCGATCACGAGTACCTCAAATGAGGCACCTCATGAGTGAGGTACACATCTCTAACCGTATACCGCATTCCTCGATAAACGGGCTATCTGACATTGTAAGAATTTTGCAAATCGGTGCAGTATAACCTGAGATTAGCCCAATCAAGCAAACAAACAAACTCTTCAGGTTTTTATATTAGTATAGATTTTCAAAAAGAGTTGTGAGAAATTCTCGTAATTACGTAACGCCACGCTACGCGTACGCTTTTGATAAAAAAAAGGCTTAGTACTTAAGGTTATTATATCTCCTATTTTAATAAAAATGAACAAATCCATAACTTTGTAGTTACGCAATTAGGGGCAGGTCGACATCAGCAGTCACTTATATCAGGTAAATCAATTTGGCAGTGCTTTTCCCATGCATGCCACGCGACAAATCCTTGCTGCTTGAAGATTGTTTTTGCGCATTTACTAGCCTTAGTTATGTCATCAGTAATCGAATCTGAAAAAAATAAAGCATAGACATAGATACTACAATATATGACGTAGACACAAGGCACTTTTTTTTCTTTTTTTTTAAATGTACGCTTGCGAAGATAATTTTTGTGTATTTAATCTCTACCTAAATTATATTCAAACATGTCTTGCCATGGGTATCGTAAGCGACTTAGGAATATATAGATGAGGGATAGGAAGCAGCATCTTTCAGCTTGAGACTAGTTACCATCTTACTGCAATCCTCAATCCGCCTGTCAAGCGTGGTGATTGTGGCAACATCTCTCAACCACTTAGCATGCAAAGGTCTGTTAAAAAGAGGCCCATGTTCAGCAGTAGACGTAAACGGGCTGATGAAAGACCTCTCTTCCTTCTTTCCTTTTTTTCCTATCACAACCAACCATAGTTAGGTGATCAAGGACCCTGGGGCAAAAAAATCTGATGCCCCTAAACTGCTTAAAAAGGTAACAAGACGTTTTGGGCCTTCCCCGGGTATGTAATGTAATGTACATAAGGGGTACCATTTTTTTTTTGCCCCATGGTCCTTGATCACCTAACTATGGTTGATTGTGATAGGAAAAAATGGAAAGAAGGAAGAGAGGCCTAGACATACAGTGGGTACAACGGTCTTATAATCATCATCATCATTGCATCCACCGTGATATCGCGGCCTTGACCAGATCATCCGTGCTATATAGCCTGCCCATTGCCACTTCAACGAACTAATCCGTTGGGCTATGTCGTCACGCGCGTTCTTCTACGTATCTCCTAATTTCCTCGAGCATAGCTCTCTGTAGCTCGTTACGCGACTCTCAGTCAGTTCATAAGTAAAGCACCACGTTTTGGATCATCCTCAGCCCGTATAACCTTCACTGCTGAACATGGACCTCATCCCAAGGGAGGGTAATTGCCATAGTCACCACGCTTGGGAGTCCAGTTGGTGACCGCAGTATAATTTTATACCACACAAGGAAACGCTGCTGCCCGTTCCTTGATATACGATTATTATAGATGATGTTATAACAATCGGGACCATCAGCTTAATGTGCTCTCCGAGGCACGGAGGGTAGTCCCTCAATCAACCAGACCCGGAAAGAAATCTTAGAATTTACACAAAGATTTCCTGTCCGGTGTGGGGATCGAACCCACGACCTCCGAGATTTAAAGCGAGCCAAATACGCTACGGAGGTTGTCGATGCATAATAATAATTATAATTTACCAGCACAGGTAACGTTGCAACCTTTCCCAGGCACGGTGGTGTTGCTGCACCACAAACCATCATCAATCTGGAACAACCCCCAGTCCCTGGAACCGTTTCTATTCACTTTTCCAATGACCTCTGTGTGACGATTACTCTCGTAGTCAATCAGGCAAACCCCTTAAATATGAAATAAGTTTGTACCTGTAGTAAGTTTTTTTTTTCGGACGGACATTATGTAGTTAGCCCTGAGGCTTTTGCTACTTCGAACTATCTCTACTTCTATCTTTGAACTAGCTGGGAGAAAAAATAATCATTTGTACAGCATCCTTTCCATTTTTGCGTACAGACATTTGAAGTTAGCCATTATCCTTTTGTTACTTTATCTGGCAAATGGCCGAGCAGTGCTCCAGCCCTATTAAATGGTTTAAAAACAACGGCGGGACTTGGTACTGTACTACTTGTAGGTAGGTACTAGATTTATTGATACAATACAAACATGCATACCAGCTAATTATAACATATAAATAAAATTATTCTAAATCTACGCTCATCGGAAGCTAGAATGCTGGTAGCATCGCCCCTTTAAATGACAATACTTATCTGCTTTGCAAACTACATTAGCTAACTAGTAGTATTGCATTAACTAGAGACGCTACAAGGTTCTTATTATATGTAGTATGTAATTCGCTTACCACGACAGAATTAGGAGGGTTCTACCGAAATCACCACTCTTGGCGGGCGGGTTGGTGACCGCAATTGGTACTGCGGTCACCTGTATAAACTGCTGCCTGTTCCCTGATATACGCTTGTTGTAGATGTTATAACAATCGGGAACAACGGCTTAGCATCATGTACGACGTGGGGATCGAACCCATAGACTCCGAGGCTTATATCACAACGCCACAAAGGCGATGAGATAGATCATCACCTCTGTGGCTTTATGTAGTCGTGACGTTTTGAATTGGTTAATGACAAACAAAAGTACAAATTCTAAATACTCACAATCTCTCATTTCATAATCCGGATACCTTTGCCTTCTCAGTTCATTTACCAAATCACATCTAGTGGCAAAGTGTTTAGCTTCACTGTACACGAAACCAATTATAAATAAAACCATAAACTTTTTCATCTTCTGCTATTTTTTTTAACCGGTTATCTTTGGAAATGGCGATGAATAAATGACTAAAACATAAATCGAGGATAATTATATTGATTTAAATAATAATGTTTTAAGAGGTATATTCACTAGACAGACTTAACATAGAACTAGATTTTTATTCCTGAGAATTATTTGACACATTTGGCCAAGCAGCCTACATTTTACAAATAATAAATCGATGATCTATCTATATTCTATACTAATTTTATCTTATACTAATATAATTTTAAAGCTGAAGAGTTTGTTTGTTTGCTTGAAAAAAATATTTCACTGCTCGATAACCCATTTATCGAGGAATGTTTCACCCGCGTAGCTCCCGTTCCCGTGGGATCTTCACAACCAAATGTAGTCTATAGCCTTCCTCGATAAATGGGCTATCTTACATAAATATCTATCGCTAAAAACGCGCTAATCTCAGGAACTACTGATCCGATTTGAAGAAATATTTCAGTGCTAGATAGCTACTACTACTACTAAGATAATATCCACAAAGCTATGGTTATTACTAATAACACTGTGGTCATTCAAAACTTGTTCTAAAAATAAATAGTCTTAGAGGTCGAGGGTTCGATTTCCACGCCGGACAATAAATCTTTGTGCAAATTCTAAGATTTTTTGCCGGGTCTGGTCAGTTGAAGGGCTACCTACCATCCATGCCTTGTAAAGTACTTTATGCCGTTGGTTCCGATTGTTCTAACATCCCCTTTATCCAATGTATACTAGGGAAGGCGCAGCAGTGTTTACCTGTATCTCTTAGATAAAACTGCGGTGACCAACCCGCCTGTCAAGCGTGGTGACTATGACAAAAACCCTCCCTCGGGAGGAGAAAAATAAATAAAATCAAATTGGTTGTATTATGTAAACGGTCTCTTTCAGTATATAACTAATATGACTAATCAATTTATATTGTAGGCACATATGTATATAGTACCTAGTTATATCTAGTACGTGTGGAATAGGGGATTCCTTTATGCTTATTAAGCTGTGTTTACTATCCTGTGACTATTGCACAAATCTCCCCTAAAAAACTAAACGTCATAATAATGGCCTCGGCTCAGGGCGGACGCTGGCGCTCCCCGCAAGCGTGAGCCGAAAACCAAGCTCCACAGGCGGCGCCATCTTCCGAAACTTCTTGCGAAAGTTGCTTAGTCACCCGCGTAACTCCCGTTCCCGTGGGAACTTCATAATTAAATATAGCCTATACTAATCAGTGATAATGTAGCATTCAAATGATGAAAGAAGTTTTAAAATCGGTTCGGTTCGATCGGTTTTAAAATCTTTCCTCTTTCTCCTTTATTAGTATAGATTTATTTAGGCTGGGGCTCTACTCGCCTTCTTGTGCACGTTGCTCAGTTTGTACTTTATAAACAATTAATTTAGGCTGGGGCTCTACCAGCGTTGCCAGATTTTAATTGGGGCAAAGCGGGATTTTGTATTTTTTAGGCGAAAATGCGGGATTCTTTCCTCGAAAGCGGGACATAGTAATAAAAGTATGTTACCTATCAAAAGTTTTTAAATACTTATCTAATTACTTAATTGAGCTAAAATTTATGTTGACATGACAATTTATATAAAAAATACCAGTAATTAAGGTATCCTAATGAGTATATTACTAATTTAACAGTAACTTTCTGATTTAAATTCATATAAGTAGCGATAATGGTCAAATTAAGCCTGAAAAGCGGGACGTTTGGCAACGCTGGGCTCTACTCGCCTTTATGCCCGGTGAAGGAGCAAATGCCTCCGTACTACAGCATGTCCGTCTAAAAACTACAAACTAAGCAACCTGCGCAAGATGGCGTTTTTTTATTTAGGCTGGAGCTCTACTCGCCTTTATGCCCGATGAAGTAGTAAAAGCCTCCTTATTACATAATGTCCATCCGAAAATAAAAATGTTGCCGTGTTTAGCTTTATTAAACTTTTTCTCGCCTTTATGTCCGGTGAATAAGGTGTAGTAGTGTGAAAAAGCTAAAGCCCCATAGCTATGAGGCTTTTGTTACTCCCCTCTATCCATCCGAAAAAAATATATACACGTGCTATCACGATATGACTAAACAAACACAATGAAACACTACTTACACTCCTTATGCCCGGTGAAGTATCAAAGGCCTCGGGGCAAACTATATTATGTCCGTCCGAAAAAAAAAACTCCTTGCATTCCAAATACGAAACAATGCTTGATGAGTAATCAAAGACAATAGAATTTCCTTGAATCAAATTCGTATCACTAGGGACGCCCCCGTCGATAAAATACCAACTAAGCACAATAAATCTACTCCTCAGAAGCATAAGGACGGATGTATACCTAACTTGCTACTTCTCCGGGCATAAAGGCGAGTAGAGCTCCAGCTTAAATAAATTGTTTATAAACTACAAACTAAGCAACTTTCGAAAGAAGGCTTTTGGACCTTGGACCTCGGCCCACGCTGGCGGGGGGCCCCAGCGTCCGCCCTGAGCCGAGGACATTATTGTGACGTTTAGTTTTTTAGAGGAGATCTGTGCAACTGTCACAGGATAGTAAACACTTAATATAGGTATGTTAAGTTAGGTACCAATATTCAATATTCACACGATGACTTTTGGCGTATTAGGCTGGGTACTACTTAGCCTAATACGCCAAAAGTCATCGTGTATCTTACAGGTATTATTATTGAATCAATATCAAATATGTCGAGATTCATACCAATATAGGGTTATTCTCAATTTCACTGCAACATCTGTGTGAAAGTCAATTGAATCAACGAGCCCTTCCTCAATAAAATAAGCTTAACTTGTAAGGTTGTATCCAAAGAGTACCGATTGTATTCGCGCATATTGCGGGGCACAGCCAAAGATCTTCAGTCTTCCCGTTATCTTTGGCAAGACCAAAGTAAAAAGAAAAAGGAAGAAACAATATAAACTTGAATTTTGTTTAATTAGGTATGTCCTCCCTAATTAAACAAAAATTCAATTTTGCAACAAGAAAGAAATACATTTTGGAACACATTTAAAAAAGTAGAATATAATTATTAAGATTTAACACACGGTATTGATTTTGATTTAACGTTAAATATTAAGCAAAGCAAGTAATCATTCATGATGTCTTATTAATTAATGAACTGGTTGATAAAAATTGTATCTGCTATCAGTGGTAAAAAGAGTTAGTACATGTGGATATTCGATGTAACTTTTCGAATTTCGTTTAAATAGATCTTCGATAATTTGGCGTTGAACAATTTATGGATTTACTCAACCTCCGTAGCTTAGCGGTATAAGGTATGAGTCGGGGATCGTGGATTCTATCCCAGAATTTCTTCGTTTACTTGGTTGTATTTACCTGCCACAAGGACCAGTAGGGGAAAACTTCCAACTTTTGGCACTTTAAGCGACATCGGTAAAAGAAATTAATATTGTTTGTGAAAATTATAAACCGTTTTAATACCTACTAAAAAGTAACAATAGGAATATTTTTCACGTTATTTTGTTCGAAAACAAATATTTTATTCAAATTTTAAATATTCGTCCAAATATTGGCATTGATCCACCTTAAATAACATTTTAAGTGTTGCTATTTGAAAATAAAGATGATGATTGTGAGACTTATGTCTATTTAACATTTAACATAGCTGTGCCAATAATTTGTTGGGGTGTCAAGAATTGCCTTTTACCCCACATAATATAAGAAGAACTAATTCGAACCAGCTTAGTTATGGGCTTCGCAAAAATTTATAAAAAAAAACCAACTAAATAGTAAATAATGTCTACGTTATGATTTCGCCGTGAAAGTTGCGTTAATTGGCTCTCACAGACTTGACCTAAATATTCCTAACCCTGGAGGGTATCTAGTCTTAAAGATACATATGTACCTACTTAAAACTAACAATACAAATTGACAGTATGTACGTGGCGCGTAGGTACTGTGGGTTTTAAAACAACAAAAACTATATAACACGTTAAGTACTCCTATATCAGAAATGTTTTTTTTTTATAAGCACCTACTCTGGTAATTTATATTATACAACCGGTTTTACTCGCGGGGTTTTTAATCATCGGATATGTCCGACTAGTTTCGAGACCATCCCGAGGTCCATTCTCAAGGAGTAGTCGACTCGACGCCGTCACGGCGCGCGGCGCGGCGCCGGGCGACTAACTATACATATTTATATTATACAACCGGTTGTATAATATAAAAATGTGTACCACTCACGAAAGTTTTAATACTTTGGTAATATAATAAACTTAAAAACGATAAACAAATGTTTATTAAATACACTTAATTTTCTTCTTAAAATAGGTATCTACATATATCCATGTAAATGTTTAATACTTGATATAAAGTCCGGTTTAACTCACGTTTGTAGTTTTTGGCAATTTCTCGACCACGGTTTCGGCTCCAACCGCGCGTCACCAAGGCGCTAACAGCTCGCTCCTTGAAGAAGGCTCTCGGTTTATTATACAAAAATGTTTAATACATCTAATTTTACCTATTATGAAATGTAATACTCAAAATTATTTTGGCTATAGAAGTGCCTAACTGTAATTAAGTCTGCGCGGCAACATAAAAATGATTGTTACTTTATTTATTTAATATTTTTTAAATCGCATATTAAACACACATGGGATCGGGGAATAACATTCCAGTAAGTAACGAAGCGAAATATTGATATCGGCTTATCCGTTCGTGACCTAAGTGTTGCACCAAACAAACATACTGATAAAGTAGGTAATTCCCGCGTCCCGATACCTAGTACCTACTGTGTAGTATATAAACACTGACTTCGTATACTTTTGCACATTAATCTAGTAAACCTCAAGCGAGTTACTTGCAGTAAAGCTATATTAAAGAATGATGAAATTCACAGTATTGGTTGTTGCTTTAGCGGCCCTTTGCATGTATTGCGAAGCGAAAACATTTAGCAGATGCGAGCTGGTTCAAGAACTGAGGAGACAAGGATTCCCTGAAAATAAAATGAGAGATTGTAAGTAATTATTTAAGTTATTTTATACGACAGCTTGCTTTTTATTATTTTTCTGGATTCTAATAATAGCGTTATATTCACTTTCCCCGAATATAATTATGATTTTTGTTACAAACATTTTTTTATTAGGTACAAAATATTAGGTAGGTTCATAATTTATTAATTATTATTACCTATTTAAATTTATTAATAAATATTATCTCAAAAATTATTCAAGTATTATTTTAGTTCGGTACATAATATATTTAGGTAGAAATATATAGAGGACCTTTTAAGAAGAGCTACCTATCTATATCACTGATCACACATATAATTAGGTAGGTACCTACTTATACATACATACATTAGCGGGGTAGGCAGAGTCAATGGACCTCCACTTGCTACGATCCCTACACACATCTTTCGCTTCATTCACTCTCATTACACTCTTCATACAAGCACGTCAGTTTAGGGTGGATCTTATTTGACCTTTTGCGAGGATGTCTCCGATTTAGTCAGAGAACGTTCGTCGAGGTCTTCCCCTTCCGACTGCGCCACTCACACTTGCCATGTATACCTGTTTTGTCAATCTTTCTTCATCCATTCTTTCTTCCTACTTATACCTATGCCTAATTTATTATCAATGTAAGGCAGTAGGTACCTAGTAGTGTTGATTGTTAAGAAAACATGTAGGTATGTACCTACTTTACTTTTTCTACCTATTTGTTGCATTTCAGGGGTATGCTTGGTAGAACATGAGAGCAGCCGAAACACCGCTAAAATCGGCAAAGTGAACAGGAATGGATCCAGAGACTATGGACTGTTCCAGATTAATGATAAGTATTGGTGTAGCAATACCAGCACCGCGGGGAAGGACTGCAACGTCACTTGTGCACGTAAGTAGTCTTAGATTATAAGTCGAATCATCGTTATCAGCTCGTATAACGTCCACCGTTGAACATGGGCCTCCCTCGAAAGGACTCCCACAATATTATATAGATATGTGTATATCACACAATATGTTGTCCGTTTCCACTTATGACAATCAGGACCAACGGCTAAACTCGCCTTCCGAGGCACAGAGGGTGGTCCCTAAGACATTTGGTATTTATGGCGACATGTTCATATTAAAACATAAACGTCAGATTTAAAGGCTTAAAATATAATGTAGAAAAATTTGCTTTGTGGTAAAAAATATTAATAAAAGTAGACATATAAATATAATGTAAATATATAAATTATTACAGGCATTTGTATTTGTAAATCTATATATTAATACGTGACACATAAACTTTGTACCCCTTTTAACGAAAATTGCGCAGACAGAGCAGTATGAAATTTCGCACACTTATAGTTTAGGCAGGGGTAGGTATAGTATAGTTTACGACCGCAACTCTTCAACGACTAGGTCGCGTTTTGGGAGAACACTAGTAGTGATAATTCATTATCTTAATTTCAAGTAGGTACCTACGCATTTTTTCCTAAAATTATTTTTCGTAACTTCCAGAGGTGACTACCGACGACATCACTAAGGCATCCACCTGCGCTAAGAAGATCTTCAAGCGCCACGGCTTCAACGCATGGTACGGGTGGAAGAACCATTGCCATGGATCACTTCCTGACATCAGCAGTTGTTAAAACTTCAAATCATATCGCCGTAAATAGCACACACCCAGTACAGGCTTCAATAACTGCACCGTTAACAGACCTCCAGGGCACGCTCACCGTCCAAATTATGGCAAGACAAACCACAAAGTATAGATTTAACATCCTTTTTTGGGGGAAAATGCATTAAGCATCCCACTGCCGTGTGGTGGAGTAGTAGTTTATGTGGAACTCCCCTCTCCACAGCGATGATATGTTACTTATATATAAAGGCTACCGACTAAAACCTGCCGGGTACTCCTCTGAACAGCAGTAGGAATTGGGGCTGATACATACATTACATCCATTCATATACCTTATATACATTGATTTATAATAAAACTGGATAGTAAGCAATAATTTCGCGCAATAAAAAAACTTGCAGAACATTGTTACCTTTCAAAAATATAATTTTATATGTATGACTATTTAGAAACGCCGCGAGCCTTCACAAAATATGAGTATCACGAATTTTTATACCTTTCATTGCTAATTATGGTTTTATTGTCATACTTAGATATGACAGTAAAATATGTTATGTCAAATATATTCGTCACTTAAGAAAAAATGAATGATAAGATGCTAGTCAGAACACTATTGAACTCATAACTAAGGCTGTGTTCAAACCGAACTGACTGTCAGCCGCCGAAAGTGAGCGAACGTTATGCAGTTTATTGTATTTCCATACATATTCACTTTTTCGTTCACATCTAACCGACGATACGTTATTACGCTATGCGTAGACGCTGACATTCGACGGCCGATCGTCGGCGGCGTGTCACTACGCTCCGCGGACGCTAATTGGACGGACAGCCGTAAACTATAGCGTATTGTCAGCATACTATGAACGAAATATACCGTTTATTTTCACGTTTACACTGGGGCTCACAGTGAGCCTGCTCACATTCGGCGGCTGACAGTCAGTTTGGTTTGAACACAGCCTAAGAATAAAGCATTCGGTGAGAAAGTATTATAATATCACAAATGAAACAAATAGCGTGTGCGAAACGTTAATGTTTTTTTTTAATTTTTAGCAAGGTAACCAAATCTTAAGAGGCTTTTAGTATTTTACTCACTCATCGATAATTTTAAATAATAAACATTTTAAAACGTCTACAAGTGTCTTTTATTGTAATACAATTGAAAATATCTTACTTCACACCCGAATATAATTATTATACTCCCTACTATTATTATAAAATCAAAAGTAATTCGACGAAAAGCGATCGTAGCCCAATGGCGACATCCACCCATTGCACTAAAGACGTGAACCCACTCGTAACCCAAGCATTTTTGCTTAGCACGAGGAGTAAACAAGAATAATGTGGTAAATTCTGATAGTAATTATTTTTAAATAATAAAAATTGCTCAAAGTCAATTCCGCTTTCATGAACCTAGCCGAAACCACTGAACCAATTCTGATGTAATATACGCTGAGGAGACTAAACAGGTTTTTTGTTAAGACACATGACTCAACAAAAAAACAAACAAGTCAATTTTCTATTTAAAATATTTTATTTGGTAATACTTTAATGATAACTTAAAAATATATTATATTCTTTTATTTCTCCTTTGTAACATAACTTCAATTTTTTTCTGTGCTTCCTCAGCCTTCTTCAGTAACATTTCATCAATGATTTTCAACTGTAAAAAAAAAAAAACCTAAGTTATTAAAGTAATCTAATCGTCGAAAGATAGTTTGACAAATCAACCAATTATTTTTTTGTATTCACGCTATGACTGTCGCATCTATCCCACTTGGAGGAGACTTACCTACTACACGCAGATAACATTGTTTATTGTATCTACTACCTCGTTTAGATCCACTGAACTGAACATGGGCTTCCTCCTAACAGACTGTGGCAAGCTAAGTCTGTTAAAGGATATTGCCATAAAGTCACGCTTGCCAGACGGGTTAGTGAACGCAATAAGATAGTAGTTAACCTTGAGCTTATTGATGCAGCAGCCCATGTGTCAGGTATGTCTCTAAAGTGCGTCTTACGATACCGATGAGAAAATTGGGCTTAGTGGTTACAGCAGTGGCTTCTGAGACGTGGTATTCTGGGTTCAATTCCCACCCAGGACAATTATTTGTGTGAACCACAAATAGTTGTTCTGAGTCTTGGCGTGTTGTGTGTCTATATTATTATGTTTGTAAAGTCCCCCGCGACACATGGATTTGTTTCCATAGAGCGGGAGTTGTTAAAAAAAAAGGTCTATACGATACCCATGGAATAGTGTTTTCTAAACCGGAAACCACACGGCCAGTTTATAGTACACTAGTTTTTTTTTGGTCAGCCAAGTGCGACAGCAGCTGCGCTCAAATACAAACTAAGCAACCCGCACAACCCCCACTGCATGTTTAACTAAAGTTGAGCTATTTACATTAAAGTCTATAAATTAAAAGTGAACCTTATAGTCATTAAATGAAGTATAATTTCCTACGAAAGCAATAACAACATCAACATACCTCCATACTAAACTTATTGTCGATAGCAGCCAGCTCCTCTAATCCCTGCGTTTTCTCTGCGTCATACTTTTTGGTGTTCTGTTTAATTTCCTCGGTACGTTGTAACGACTTCTTAGATCGTTCTCGAAGTTTTTTGTCTTTTTCTTCCGCCTCTGTGAGAGCACTGGTGGGAAAAGAAAGGGGTTTGAGAAAGACTAATGCTACTTCACTAGGCATAAAAGCTAGCAGCCTCATTAAAAAAAGCCTAATTAACTAAAGCGGCCCTATCCCAATGGCTAGAGCGTCGGACTTGCGATCTTGTGGTCGCCGGTTCGATCCCCACCCATTGCATTACCGACGTGAACCCACTCGTAACTCGTATTTTAGCTTAGCACGAGGGGTTAACAAGAATACTAGTAGACTGCAAAAATCTGCTAGTAGTCTTTAAAAAATAAACTAGAAACTAAGCAATCCTTGCAAGAGGTCGACCTTTTTGGGGCTTGCATTTCAGCTCTGGGCGGTCGCTGGCGGAAATATTGCGGAATAATGACTTTTAAGATATTTTTGTCCACCGTCGTTGTACTAGAGCTTTTGATCTTACAGTTTTTGAATCTACGAGGGCAAACTACAGGTCGTTTGGGCAGGAGGGTGCATAACAGAACTTTTATGTAATAACTAGCTGCGGTGCTCTGCTCCAGTGAGTCATAGGGTGATGTATTATAGCCTATATGTTAATCCAGTTTATAAACTATCCTTGTGCAAATTTCAGCTAAATCCGTTCAGTAGTTTTTGAAAAAAAGAAAATACATTTAATTTAGCACAACACACAATATAATATAAAATACAAATGAAATATACAAAAACAATGAGAAAGAGTAAGAAACATATATCCATCCTCGCATACTCACAAAATTTCGCGTTTATTAGTAGGGATAGCTGTTCGGACCTGGCAACACTAACAGCTACCCGCTGTGTTGTGTGTGTAGTGTTGCCAGGTCCGAATTGTTTTAAATCGGTACATGAGGACAAAAAAAATGGGATTTAGAATTTGACAAAAAACAAGGGGTTTTTAAATCTGGGTTTAATTTATTGCGTTTTAAACTTCTAGTGCAAGTATAGTATTATATATGTGACGCTGATGTGTGGCATTTTGAATTTGATATAGTGATGTAATGAGTAAAAATTACGTAATATACATTTTTTATGAAAAAACTTTTTCATTTTTTGATTAATCGGGACATTTAGCGTCCCGATCAGGGACGGACAAATCGGGACGCGTCCCCAGACCCCTGAAAATTGGGACTTCCCGCGCAAATCGGGACACCTGGCAACACTAGTAGCTGTGCTCACCTGGTATTATTAGGCTGGAGTCAATGAGCATTACTGTACAAATATAGAGTAATGTATACCTTTGTGTGACAGTCCTGTCCTGGTGTCTCCGGGCTTGGCTCTCCTGTCTCTTTTGAGCAGCCTCGGCCCGCGCAGCTTGTAGCTCACTCAGCTGGACTTGCAACTCGCTCAGCTCAGTATTGAGGACGGCTAATTCACCTTCTTTACTGTCCGATTCTAAGTCACCGGACTCAAAGTCTCTGAAGTAAGAAAAATATACTTTAAAATATGGATGTTTCTTCTACGTACCTCACGATCCCATTGTTAGGTACTCCATAATTAAATATAGCCTATGTATCTCCTGGATAATGAAACTACCTAATGGTGACTAAAATTTTGAAATCAGTGCAGGAGTTCTGAAGCCTATTTCAATTGCAAATCCAAAGCCATCAAATATTTCCTTTTTATAATATTAGTATAGATATGTAGTGATATTATATGTCCACTGCTAAATATGGGCCTCCTCCCGAGGGAGGGTTTTGCCATAGTCACCACGCTTGACAGGCGGGTTGGTTACCGCAATATTATGTTGTATCACACAAGGAAACGCTGCTGTCCATTCCCCTGGAATACGATGCTTAGATGATGATGTTACAACATTCGGTACCAACAGCTAAATGTGCTTACTGACGCACTGAGGGAAGTCTCTAAGCCAACCAAACTCGTAAAGAAATCTTAAAATCTACACAAATAATAATAATATTATTTTTAAGCGTGGGAATCGAACCCACCACCTCCGGGAGTTAAAGCGAGCCTTGCTACGCCACTGAACTTGTCATTAATATTATACTCATTATATTATACTCTACTGTACTGGTTTTGTCTTTGTAACAACTTATTATACATATGGTGTACAATAAATGAATATGAATACTCACTTCAAACTTTCTGACAGCTTCATGATATCACGTAACAAATTATTAGCGGTATCCAGATTAGGTTTGATGTTCTGCAAGTTCTTGAGGTTATTCTCCTTCTGCATGAGAGTTGCCCTTAATGAGTTGAGTTTTTCTTCAGCTTCTTGTACATCTTGCGCCGCTTGTTCGGCTTGCGCTTTTATTGCTTCGGCGTCATAAACTCTGAAATTTGATAACAATTACATTTTTATACCTATCAATTGTGGAGACGCAAATTGTCGATTTTCGGGTCGTCTGTGCGGCTAAGTTTGAGCGCATATGTAGTGTCCCCCTCGGGGG
Organism: Nycteola revayana; assembly: GCA_947037095.2. NCBI lineage: Eukaryota > Metazoa > Arthropoda > Insecta > Lepidoptera > Nolidae > Nycteola > Nycteola revayana. The sequence continues at coordinate 14,258,349 of OX344838.1, read as the reverse complement.
TCAGCCCACAGGGCGTCTAGAGCTTATTTTTCTGGTAGAAATGTTTAATTAGACATAAAGCTTTATCAAGATAAGTCATGGTTAACAATGGTTTAAAAACACACAAACTCTTGACCTAATTTGGGAAAAACAGAGCTTTTGGCTATCTGCATAGGATACCTATAATATAGTGTGTAAATATACTGCCCATTCTTGTAATTTAAAAATTCGATGGGATGTCATATCAACAGTTTTAATTACTCTTCTATTCACTTGGGCAATAACACCCATCTACTTGACATCAACCCAGCGCACAAATCTTTGCTGACTTGGCAATCACCCCATGACCCCACTTGTTATGGATAGACTAACAAATCCGACAAAAGCAAACCAAAATACATAGAAAACCATATCAGAAATATGACATATAAAACATAAAATTTAAGTTTTCTTTTTTACCTCAAAGCTCTCTTCTTTGCAACTTCTGCCATCAAGGCTTCTCGTTGGCTCTTCTTTTGTTCCAATAAAATGTCAGTCTGTTGGTTCTCCTTCATGATGTCTTCCAACTCTTGTTTCTCAATTTCATGGGCTTCTTTCTCTTGCTTTAACTCTTCCTCATACTGCTTTATTTCGTAGTCAAGCTAGAAGAATAATAGCATAGATTAATATTGTGTCCCCTTTCTAAACCACACTAACGTAAAGATTGTTATGTTTTTGTAGTATTGCCACATTTTCAGACTAGCTTAACATGGGCGCGGTAGCTACGTAGGTAGATCCATGCGGAAAGGCTAGTGTACAATATATTTCCTTTAAATGTATAAAACATTTTAGCTACAAAATGTTGCACAAAATAAATCAAGTTCCTCAAGCATGTGTAACATGAGGAAGGCAGCCGGGGTAGCGGGGGATGAGATCGAGCCTCACGTCGTACATACTACATACGCTCGAGGCCCGCGCACGCCCCAAGTGGGGTCACCAGTAAATATTGTAAGCTGTGTTGCATTCACTACAAAGTTCAAAGGAAAGTTGCATGTGATGTAATGTACAGGAACAATAATAAAATAAATTATAATTACCTTTTCTAATCTTTCAGCTCGTTTTCCTTTTTCTTCTGCTTGTTTATTTAACATTTCTAGTAATTTGTTCTTTTTCTCTTCAAGTGTCTTTACCTGCAATAAACATTCACACCATGTATATTTAAGTAACAACTATTTCTGAATATTGATTACACATTTTAAATATTTGACATTATTTATTTCAAACAAGTATAGGTACTTGTAGGTAAGTACTTTTATAGTTATATTTAACCAGTAGAATATAGCAATAACAATATAGATGCCAATAATATAGAATAGAAATTTGTATAGGATTGTAGGGGTCACCCCTATAGGGGATACGGGTGTTTAGCCTCTACCTCCTCTCTAGTTTAGATATGTAGATATGAATACAGACCTAAATCGTAACTTTAATACCTGTAATAATGCAAGCCTGGTAACTTAGCTTTTACTGTGTACAAAAACGACCAACATTAAAGAACCTACCTGATCAGTCTTAGCAAAAAGTTCATCTTCATATGGTGCTATATCCCTCAACCTCTCCTCATTAAACACCATCAGATTAAACAAAAGCATCAATATTAAATATGAAGTTGTGGCTGTTGGTTGCAGGAAGTTAAGGATACTGATCTTGGCATCAAAATGTGGCATTATGGAAACAAGGTGGTTGGTGACACGAGTCATGTTAATGACTGGTAGAAGGTCCCAGTAGTAGACTGTGTTTTCATTGCGGCTTTCTTCAGGTGGTGGCTAGAAATAAAAAATATTATTGTTAAAGTATTTCAAACTTCAATTCAAAATAACAGTAGCTTGAATATAAAAGATGAGGATCACAGGAAATGCTAAAAATTGTCACAACACTTCAGCCTGTATAACATTCAATGCTAAAAATGGGCTCCTCCCAAAGGAGGGATTTTGACACCACACTAGGCAGGATGGTTGGTAACCACATTATTGTATTGAAACACACAAAGAAATGCTGCTGCTTGTTCTCAGGTGCTTTTTTAAAGAATCAAAACCAATGGCTTAACCTGCTTTTTTAAAAGCATGGAGGATAGTCCTTCAACCAATCAGACCCGTAAAGAAATCTTAGAATTTACACCAAGATATCTTGTCTGGAGTACCATAACCACATAAATTCCACCGGCAACTGTGAATGACATATCAGGATGAGATGTTTTTTTTTAATGTTGTTTTCAATTTCACAAATTCTTAAATGTTTAATAGTTTAAGGAGTATCTGGATTAACTGAACATAAGCAAAATCTATGCTAATGCAATAGACATCATATTAGTTAAAAAGTAGAAGAGATAGAGTGTTCTAAGCTTCCATATCAAAATATTATACTTACAGCAAGCACAGCATCCCTATCTATGCCGAGTCTATCAAATAATTGGAACAAAGCTCCCATCACTGAATTAGGCTTCTTCAAGTCCTCCACAGTTAGAGGATAGTTCGGGAAGGCGCCATTCCAACCTGTTATAAACTCTTGTGCTGAAAAAAAATATAATTAAGTAAATTTTTATTTTTTTATTTTGTATACTTTAATAAACAATCAAAGTATTGATTTAATGATGCGATTTAATCGAAAAGGTTTATGTATATCCTGTACATGCGTTAACTTTTGCAAAGCATACTTGGTTGCTTTTGAGTCCTGGTGTTTTAAACAGATGGTTTTATATCCACAGTTGTTAATTCAACAAAAAAAACCGTGCATGTTTTTAATTTAACTTTATATAGGTAAATATAGCTTCACTCGTAACTCCCATTTTCATAGGAACTTCATAATTAAGTATAGGAACCCTTTAGGATTCCTCGAAAAATAGGCTATTTATCATTGAAAAATTTATTTAAATTGGACCTGACACTAGCGCGTTTAAGCTCAAAAGCAAACAAACGAACTCAGCTTCAGCTTTGTTTATTAGTAATAACTAACAAATTTATGTTTTATTACATTTACAAAGAAGAAATAAAAGTTTAAATAGAAGGTAACCAGTCAACTTACTTCTCTCCATGATTGTTAATTATAATGCTTTGGATAAAATACGAAAGTAGGTGAAATAGGTATATTTGATCACTCAATGTATTAAAATTACTATCCACAATATCAAATATACTGTAATACAAACGGAACAATTAAATCAGTAAATCACACGGTTTATGAGAGAAATATTCGAAATAAACATAATTCAAACAAAACAACGGACTAAATTGATATGACATTGATAATGTTGCCAAGCTCAACGATAAAAATGTACACTTTGTACAGCTTGGCAAAAAAGTCTAGAAACGGAACTAATTTTTTGTCTGTTGGCAACATTTCCAAAATAATGTAATTTCATAATAAACAAAATTAAAATCAATAAGTAGAATTACTTATTGATTTGAAAAAATAATACATAAATAAAATAGGAATAAATATATGTCTAAAAAAAAACCAGGTAAGTATCAAGATTAGGTTTATATGCTATTCGGTTGCAACGGGTTGCCACACAAACAACACAGTGGCGCCCCCATTATTTTCTACTCTTTTTTGCCAAGCTGTAAACATGCATATTTCATTTATTCTTAATTATATTTAAAAATATACAAATAACTATTGACAATTTTTCAGTTAAATATTATGATTAAGAACTAAAAAAAATTATTGACATCTTTTTTAATGTTTCTCCATTCATCGTTTTTTCGTAATTTAGAGGAAATATGTGTTTGTTACAAGCACAAAAACTAACTCAAATTCTCTCTCTTTTACAATATTATTTCATCTAGTATCAATACTATGTACCTACTACTTACATCACGCAGGTCGTACCACATATTCTTGATCTATTGAGTTATTATAATAGATCAAGATATAATAGATAATAAAAAATAGAAGATCGACGAATAAGTGCTTTAATTATTGTAGCATTGAGAAATGTCACGAGCCCTATGTAATACCGGCCCTGGTTTAATGAAGCGTTAAAATTAATTTCGATTATGTATTTCTCAAAAAAGAATACTTATCAATTAAATAGAAACGAAAAAATTTTAACATGTTTTTCAAATGAAGGGATATTCAGGGATATCTTGAATCTTGAATATCCCTGAATATCCCTTCAACGAAAAATTATACACTAATTAATATTTTGATTTTGTATCAGCGTTAGGAACATTCAAAACTGGAAACGAAACGCACTAGGATTGTTGACGTTGTCAGTCAAGTTGTCATGTGTAAACGTCACCGGTTGCGAGTCGTGTTGACTGGTGAAATTCGTCGATTTCTAAGTCGAGATAATAATTCCATTTTCATTAAATTAATATTGTTATGTACAAGAAATTAACTAAAACTGTATAAAAATGAGGATCACCAATGTGCGGCGGGGTAGGATAATTCGTATGGGAGGGGCCTGTGCGATTTTGATACTGTTATTATTTGCTTTACATAAATGGTCCAGTGAGAATATCTATGTTGAATCGGATGATAGTTCGAATTCAGGCCCAGTAGCCTCGTATTATAAGTCCCACCCTAACGTTTATCCATCTTACGAGACTGGTGAGTAAATATTTAATTGATAATTACTAATTTTGTCGTGTAAACGGGCGTTGGAACTAAGTACTGTTATGTGTCCTATTATACCGGCGCTACATGCCAAGCTTGACTTTGTAGTGTTTTTGTTACGTCAATTTATACTTTTTTTAGTATACAATGCAGTTTCGCTGTGTTCACAGCTGTAGCGTAAACTATTGTACCACTCTATTTATGTTTGAATACAATGACTGAACTATGTTGTTCTTATTGGATTATTGAAGTAATGAAACAGATATTCTTATTTAAATATTTACTTGTTAAACGAAATGTAACTTAATCTTGTTACTTAGTCATTACAGAACATCTGTTTTATAATATTAAACTAGTAATTCTCATAAATACTAAAGTGCCTTAAGTATTTCATAAATAATAGATTAATAGGTATTTTAATATTATATAGGTTTTTTATTGTTACATAAAAGTTTATTTAGATTTAATGACATAATAAAAAGTAGTTTATTGATGTTGTCACTTCAAAATAAACTGTTATTGCTAAATTATTGTATTTATTTTTTATATTTCTTTATAAAATTGACACCTAGTTAATTTAAAAAAGTAGGTTTTTAATCAGACTGTCTATTCTTTAGATTTTTAGGCATACATAAGTGTGTGTGCTTATACTTATTAAAAAAAAGTATTAGAAACCTTATAAGAATCTTATTTAAATTTTATGTTTAAACCAATTTTACTCTAAAAGACTACCTACCTACTAGAATCTACAAAAAAAAACCTTTTTATCTTATGTTAAAAATATTTGGCCAAGATAAAAGATTATCACAATTTTCTTTATTTTGTTTTATACAGAGCTCGGCAACTTTGAACCCAGAGATTTAAAGACTGTGTCAGGGCCAGGAGAAGGTGGCAAGCCATACCACATGACACAAGACCGCACCAATGATATCTCAGAATCTGAAGGAGAATATGGCATGAACATAGCAGCTTCTGATGATATTGCTATGAACAGGTAAAACAAAAATACAATCAAATTTTATTACATAAACATACTACATAAATATACTAGACCTGATTGAAATTCATATCATTGGTGATACTGCAATACCGCGTATGTGACAGTTGCTACTAAGGTGTAATGCTGATGTTATTATACATAAAATATAAACCTTTCTCATGAATCACTGTACTAAAAAAAAACTGCATCAAAATCTGTTGCATAGTTTTATAGATCTGAGCATACATACATACTGACAGACAGCGGGAAGCAACTTTGTTTTATACAATGTAATGACAAGCTTCATGTGCGCGGTTCCACTCGCATATTTCCAGTGAAGTAGCAAAAGCCTCCTGGCTAACTATATAATTTCTGTCCTAAATAAAAAGACTTCACCTACGTTCCCATGGGATCATGGTAATAAAATATAGCCTATAGCCTTCCTTTATAAATGGACTATCTGTTCCTGAAATCAGCTTGTTCAAGCAGGCAAACAAACAAGGGCCGGATTGCTCATGCGCCCGGCCCCCGCCAACGGCGGATCGAAGGAGTCCGGGAGGTTTTAGTGGTTGTTAGGGTCCTCTCCTCGTGGTATGAGTTTAGTATACCACGCTATGGAGAGGCCGAGTCCCACATATCCCACCGCCAGCGCGCGAATACGCTGCAGCGGCGGTGGGAATGCGAAAATGCATTTCCACTCGGACAAAAAAAAAATCTTCTTCATATATTAGTATAGATTCTACACCATAATGATTGATGTGAGATAGCAATTTAAAAAAATGCTTGAACAATTAAACTGTATAAATTGATGTTTTTATTTTTTTGATTATTTGAGTAATCTAAATATAATATTGTAGTATTGTAGTGTGTAGTATTGTGTTTAATCTGCTCAAAAGGTGAGGGGACTATCATATAAATGATTAGGAATCTAATAAATCAGAAAAAAGTATTATCAGACTTTAGATTATAATCGAATATAATCAGAAAATCTTTTTGATTTCAATTATATTTTCTACTACAGCTATACCTTAGTTTATCGTATTCAATCTGTTAAATTATGTTTATTTAAAAAGCAATCAGATAAATATTGATAACATACAAGTTTATTTTATCAGCTTTAGCTTGTTTACTTTTTTATTTTCAGAAAAATATTGGTTATTTTACATATGGCTATAATATAAGCATTTTTTTTCCTGTTATGATACCATTTAAATATAACAACAGGTAAAATTAGGATGTAACTGTATTCCACTTCCAAAAAAAAGTCTAAATATAGGTAGGCACATACAGAATGGCTGGATAAGAACTAATCTGCAATAGATTTTAGTTGCCATATTTTGTATTATACCTCCTCCTGTATATACCTCCATAGCGTAGCGGTATTTGACTCTCTTTGAATCTCGGAGGTCGTGGGTTCGATCCCCACGCCGGACAAGAAATCTTTTTGTAGATTCTAAGATTTCTTTCCGGGTCTGGTTGATTGAGGGACTACCCTCCGTGCCTCGGAAAGCATGTTAAGCCGTTGGTCCCGATTGTTATAACATCATCTATAATAATCGTATATCAAGAAACGGGCAGCAGCGTTTCCTTGTGTGGTGCAACATAATACTGCGGTCACCAATCCGCCTGCCAAGCGTGGTGACTATGGCAAATACCCTCCTTCGGGAGGAGGCCCATGTTCTGCAGTGGACGTTATACGGGCTGATGATAGCATCATCATATTTTGTATTTAATTATATTCATTCATTCAAACAAATCTGTTTCCTAGAACAATCCCAGACACTCGTCTGGACGAGTGCAAGTACTGGCACTACCCGAAGCAACTGCCCAGCACTTCGGTCATCATCGTGTTCCACAATGAAGGGTTCTCGGTGCTGATGAGGACAGTACACACAGTCATCGACAGGTCTCCTCCGGATGTACTGCATGAGGTTGTGCTGGTAAGTTTAGCTGATAAATTACTTTATAGACTTATGAACAACTACATTCAGAGCTCTGGTGCTCGCCTATATCACCCGGTGAAGTAGCAAAAGCTTACTGGCTAATCTGTTTCTTGTTGCTGTCCGTTCCGAAAAAAGAAAAAAAAATCAATCATAAATCCCGCAACTTCTTAAAGTTCTTTCCGAGGCACGTAGGGTACCTAATCCTGTAACTTAACAGACCCGGACTTTTTTCTTTTGCACACATTTTTTTTCGAACTATACGCGACTTATATTAGGTAAACAACGGAGGCATTGTTGAAGCCTCCTTTAAATTTAAGAGTCTAGTTCTATCCACATAGCTCTCCTTTTCAAGGAAGCCACTTTATAATATATAGTCTATAAAAAATAAAAAAATAAAAATCATTTTACTTACGTAAACCTATTACAGGCACTTGCAAATAGTCAAAACAATAATTTAGTATGAAGTATTATTTAGATAATATCATATTTTATAATATTATTATTATTAATTATCATATTTTATAAATTTTCAAATTAAACAAGTATTTAAGTTATTATTTTAATCTATATCAGGGGTGGCCAACTTAATAAAACCTAAGATCGACTTTTTACTGTGTGCCATCGATTATATGGAATAGGTACATAACGTTGAATCACGTATCGAACCGAATGATAAATAGCTACCTATTTTTTCAGATTATTATACGATAAACACTAACTTTGTGCGTCTGTGTCACGTATTTGTAGACTAAAATATCACTTTTTATTATAAGGTGATCGACTGTAAGAGCTGCTGGGATCGACCAGTCGATCGCGATCGACCGGTTGGCCACCCCTGGTCTATATCATATTATAACAATTAAGGACTATATTCTATAAAACTATTCTAAATGAATAAATAAAAAACATTCGTTAGGATGCCATTCGCAGTGCTTTGCGCCCGCCAACAGCGTATCAAAGGAGTGTCTGGGGGGTTTTAGTGGTGTAGGGTGCTCTCCTCGTGATATGAGTTAGCATACCACGCTAAGGAAAGGGCAAGTCCCACATATCCCACCGCCACCACACGCAGGCGTGGTGCCCAAAACGCTGGCTAAAATTTTTTTTTTTTTTTTTTTTTTATAAAGATTACTAGCAGAGTTTTTAAGTCTACTAGTATTCTTGTTAACCCCTCGTGCTAAGCTAAAATGCTTGTGTTACGAGTGGGTTCACGTCGGTAGTGCAATGGGTGGGGTTCGAACCGGCGACCTCGAGATCACAAGTCCGACGCCCTTAGCCATTGGGCTACGGCCGCTTTAACATTACCCCACGGGATAGCCAAGCTTATTCGTAGGCGACCTAAGAGCCTTTGGTCACCGACTCCTTCACCAACCGTCTGGACAACACCTTCAAGAAATGATGTATCATAATAATATAATCTCGGATAACATAGCTTCTATAATGGTTTAGTGATATTTGTGGCATTGCATTGATATTAAGAATTTTCAAAATCTAAGTTATAGTCCGAAGTATGGAATTGTAATTTGAGAAACTTAATAACCGTCACTCGAAAACTATTAAACTCTAATTATTAGGTTTAAAAACGGTTTTGTCATGTATTCGGAAATTATAAAAAAACCACTTTGTATTACCACTTTCTAGCTGTCAAGCGACTACATTCTAAAATCTGAAGCAAAATAATAATAAACGCAATCGTACCGATAACGAATGTAAAGCAAACATTTCCGCCTTCTAAGTACTTATAACTCGCGGTACGATAGTCGACTACAAACAATATTTTTTAGAAAGGTAATAGACGAAAAGCAAGGTAGATACCACATCATTCATGGAAAACATGCGAGTTACTCTTAGTTTGAAAAAAACCTTCCGATACTCTCGTACAATCGTAGTCAGAGAGGCCCGCGATCTAACCTTGCGATGCCCTCGTAGACCTGAAGTCCGAGAGGCCCGCGAACTGTAAAGTAGAGCGACAGTTGCACAAAACTTCCCTACACCTTCACTAAAATACAAAAAGTCAAAATCCCTCGATCTCATCTCCAGCGACCGCCCTGAGCCGAGGTCCAAGCCCCACAGGGGACGCCCTCTAGCGCAGGTTGCTTAGTTTGTAGTGTTTAAACCATTTATCTAGGCTGGAGCTCTGCTCGCCTCTATGCCCGGTGAAGTAGCAAAAGCTTCGTGGCAAAATAAACATGTCCGGACGAAAAAAAAATAACAGCCCGCGATCTATTAAGTAGATCGATAGATACACAAAACTCCTGTAAAAATCTAAAAGTGACCGTCCCCTAATCATCTCCGAGACCGCCCTGAGCCGAGGCCGCACATGGGTCGCCCTCTTGTGCATGTTGCTTAGTTAGTAGTTTTTAAACCTTGAGTATTTGAGAGCGTGGCTTCGATTATCTTGCTAAATAAAACATCTTTAAGTAGAAACAAAAATTTATTAACGGGTTTGGTTGGTTGAGGGACGATCCTCCGTGTCACGGAAAGCACGTGAAGCTGTTGGCCCAATAAATCGAAAATAATTTTAAATATTAGGTGTTTTTTTCGGACAGACATTTTTGTAGTCAGCACCCAGACTTGCTAATTTACCGGGCATAAAGGCGATCAGGGCTCCAGCCATATTAAAATAAGGTGTATGGTAATGTATGGAAAAGTGTACTGACTTAAAAAAAATATTCTATCAATAAATTAACTTTATCACTTGAAATATTATCACGATACGACTAAATTAATGAAATATGATTTTAATTTAATTTCATATCAGTTAAATATATACTATCTTACATTTATTACTTTCAGTAGTGATCATATCTATATAGGTTGGTTGACCACGAGTGGTCATCCAACTAAACCAAACAAAAAAAAAATATTTTAAACCTTATGCTTGTAGTATTATGTTATATACATTAGAAATTGATTTTAAATCCCTGTTGTTAGAGTGACCGTTATGTTATTTCATGTCATTATGTTTGAAAATCCGTTATATGTTTATCGTTTTAATTTAACTTAGTTAGAGCCTTTTTACGCCATTGTCGTCCCAAACGTAGTTAATAAAGTGTCTAGTTTAAATGAAGAGTTAAAATTTCAGTAACCTAATATTTTAATACAATGAGTTACTAAATTGATCTACAAATTGGAAGAAGGGAATATAGGCCACAAAGTTTCCACATTGTTATAAATCCTAAACCTTTGGCTTCAAGAACATTTTATTTGGATGATTCAATGACTTTTATTTCTTTCTTCCAAATTGTTGTTGAATTATGATCTATGCTATATTGTTGTCATCAGTTCTTTGCCTAAACTCCGCCGATTCGATTTTATTTCGTAGTGTATAATATATTTATAATTTCATGTCACTTTATTTCTTATAAGGTGGATGACTTCTCCGACAAAGAAAATCTGAAAGAAAAATTAGATACGTACATAAAGCGATGGAACGGCAAAGTGCGATTAATTAGAAACGCTCAGCGGGAAGGCCTCATCCGCACCAGGTCGCGAGGCGCTCAGGAAGCCACCGGTGACGTCATCGTATTCCTCGACGCCCACTGCGAAGTCAACATCAACTGGCTTCCTCCCCTCCTAGCTCCCATCTACAGAGACTACAGAATCATGACAGTACCTGTCATAGACGGAATCGACCACAAAACCTTCGAATACCGACCCGTTTACCAACATGGAACCAACTACAGAGGCATCTTCGAATGGGGCATGCTTTATAAGGAAAATGAAGTTCCACCAAGAGAAGCAGACTTACATAAATATAAATCTGAACCCTACAAAAGCCCAACTCATGCTGGAGGACTATTCGCTATCAATAGGAGATATTTCCTAGAAATTGGCGCTTACGATCCTGGTCTTCTTGTTTGGGGCGGAGAGAATTTCGAATTGAGCTTCAAAATTTGGCAATGTGGCGGCAGTATCGAGTGGGTGCCTTGTTCTAGAGTAGGACACGTATATCGTGCGTTCATGCCGTACTCTTTTGGCAATCTCGCGAAGAATAGGAAGGGCTCTTTGATCACCATAAACTATAAGAGGGTGATCGAGACCTGGTTTGATGAGGAGCATAAAGAATATTTCTATACCCGCGAGCCGATGGCCAGGTTCTTACAAATGGGTGATATTAGCGAACAGGTGGCTTTGAAGGAGAAATTGAAATGTAAAAGTTTCACCTGGTTCATGGAGAATGTAGCGTATGATGTATATGATAAGTTCCCGAAACTACCGAAGAATATTCACTGGGGCATGGTAAAGAATAAGGCATCGGGCGTCTGTTTGGACACCCTGGGTAAAGCCGCACCTGCTTATATTGGTGAGTAAATTAAATAATCATCATCATCACCATCAGCCCGTATTACGTCCACTGCTGAACATGGGCCTCCTCCCGAGGGAGGGTACTTGCCATAGTCACCACGTTGACAGGCAGGTTGGTGACCGCAGTAATTTGTTGCACCACACAAGGAAGCGCTGCTGCCCGTTCCTTGATATACGATTATTATATATGATGTTATTACAATCGGCTTAACGTGGAGGGTAGTCCCTTTATCAACCAGACCCGGAGAGTTATCTTAGAATTTACACAAAGATTTCCTGTCCGTTGTGGGTATCGAACCCACGACCTCCGAGATTTAAAGCGAGCCAAATACCGCTACGCTACGGAGTAATTAAATAATACTTTATGTAAAAACTTTTCACAAAACAACACAAAAAAAACACTTCTTATGTAAAAAGTTTGATTATATTATATAATATACTTTTAAAAACATTGACACACAATAAGTAATTGTTAATTTAGCTAAAACACACTGTGCGCTATTTGTCTTAACTTTTTTAAAGAATATAAGTATTTAGAATATAAAAATTTCTCAATGACATATTTTTCGTTACAAAATTATATAACTTGGTATATGTATAGTATTTGTTTGTATAATTGTAAGTTTGTAACTAAGACATTAACGTCGCGATAAAATCGAGAAAAATCGAATTATCATCGATCATATTATAGAGTAAAGTTACGGTTCTATATTTGTTCGGCTTTGGCTGTTGTTGAATAAACATATCTGGACTTCTTGTTTAAAAATGTCGTTTACTACATTGACCTAATATTTTAACACTTTCTCGTGTTTTTTTCTTCTAGGCACGTCTAGTTGCCACGGATCCGGTAACAGCCAGTTATTCCGTTTGAATGAAGCCGGACAACTTGGTGTAGGCGAACGATGTGTGGAGGCCGACGCAGACAACCTGAAACAGGCCTTCTGTCGATTGGGCACCGTGGATGGACCCTGGAGGTAAGGGAGTGAATAAATTATTAGGGTGACCATATGAATATTTGGTACGGATGACTACCAAAAAAGAATAATCAAAAATAGGAAAAAAATGTAAATATTAAATCAATACTTTGTTCCGTCACGACAGATACGTAGATATTTACATGGTCATCAGTATGTGTTATTTTTTTTTTGAGATCGATTTTTGATTGCATTACATACGTTGGTATATAAGTGGAATAGCGAATTAATGAATGTGTGAAGAAATTAAAATATAAACACAAATAATACATTAAGATTACAGACATATTTATTTTTCAAAGCAATCTCTTCCACGCAACCACGTGAGGTGGATGGACCAAAATGTAGAAATTTCAGCAGACAAATTGTCTGAAACGAAACGAATGTCTGTAGATAAGTAACATAAGTAAAATGTATATGTTCCACTAGCGTCCCGCGCGCGGTTTCTCCCGTTTCCGTGGGAACATCATTATTGATTGTAGCCTATGTTATCTGGGGATAGTATAGCTTCTCAACGGTGAAACAATTTTTCAAATCGGTCAAAAAGTTTCGGAGCCTATTCAATACAAACAAACAATCAAATATTTCCTCTTTATAATATTAGTATAGATTACATTAAATTATTTGAAATCTTGAAAGATCAATTTCAAGATTACAAATAATTTTACTTTAAAAATTCTTATATATAATTTATTTTGATTTTTAATTTTGCGGCATGTCCATATTAATTCATGTCCAAGTAATGATTTCTCCATGAAAATGATGTCTTTTGATTCCGAAACCCTCTACCTAACCATGGATAAGCGCAATTACTAATGAAAATGTTAGAGCTAAAGCGGTTTTAGGCTATACATTTAGGTTTGTTACTGCTAGCCTGCATCATCCCACTGCTGGGCAAAGGCCTCTCCCCATGACTTCCAGCTCTTTCGATCCAGGGCTAAAGTAGGCCACTGGTCATTTGTTTTGTCTAGCTCGTCCCGCCATCTTCTCCGGGGTCTGCCGCGACGCCTTATTACTATTTCAGGGCTCCACGTGGTAGTTATTTTGGCCCACAGCTAATTGGGCATGCGGCAGACGTGGCCAGCCCATTCCCACTTCAGCTTAGCGGATTTTTGAGCAACGTCAGTAATTTCAGTTTCTGTGTTTTGGAGCGCAGTGTGGTATTGCAAATATGGTCTATCAACATTTATGTATGTATGATAATTGTTACAGCTACGACGAAAAACACCATCAACTCATACATCGTTTGCACGAGTACTGTTTAACTTTACAACCTCATTCGCGGAACTTGGCCCTTGCGCCCTGCGACCCCAACAACACATATCAACAATGGACCATCACTCACAAAGAACCGGACTGGTGAGATATACATAAGTTTAACTTACAATAAGTTATAGCCGACTAGGTTAAGAGTTTAGTTACTGTAAATATGTATTTGTTTAAACACTGTTTTTTGGAGGCCATTTTGAGGGTACTTGCATTTTTTTACCACTTTAAGTTGAGGTATTAAATATAGTAGTACTTTTTGAATGACATAACATAATAACTTTTTGAATGTACATTGCGATTATATTCCTGTGCGTCTAAAAATAATAAGGAAACAAATTGCGCCTCATAGTTTCCATAAAAAAGAGCTTATGTTATATTTTTTCTGAATTAAATCTATTCGACATTTATTCAAAATGAAATGTCCTAAATATTAAGTTAGTTAGAGTTTTAAATATTATAATAATACATTAACGTATTTAAAAATAGTGTTTAAATAAATACATGTTGAAAGAAAGCGTCACAGATGTAGCGATTGGGATGTGTTGTGAATTCAAAAATACATAGTTAAGAGAACGAAAAGCAGTTGTGGATGTTTTATTTATTTATATCATTTATATGTGACTATTTTTATTTTTTTTATGTCAAATGAAGGCAAAGAACATGTCGAAATAATTAAATTTTTATGTTTGTTTGTTTTAAGGGTAAACTACTACGACTGACCCAAGTTAATACAGGTACCAATTATAGTTTATCTTCATGTCTTCCAATGTAGATAATTTTTGCAGACTATTTTTTTCTTACCTTAAATCTTAGCTTCATCATCCTCGACCGGTTTTACCCATACTTTTATCTTATTATAAGGTGTGTCGGGGTAAATCCGTGACGGGGTAATTCCGTGACGGGGTAATTCCGTTTATTTTAAGTTATTCTTAATTAATTACTACATATATTAACATGTTCCAGAAAATTAGTGGATTTTAAAATATGTAAAAAAAAAGTTACTTAAGGTTAGTTTCTTAATAAATGTAATTGAACGATTTTACCCCAAGACACAATACCTTAACTTTTAGCTTACGTACAATGGGTAAGACCATTGTACGTGCTCGTTAGGTACTTTCGATGTTCGAAAGCACAGAAACAAAATTGTAGTCGTACAACCAGAGGCGACGGAAGGCTAGGCCTAGGGGTCCTCACACCTCGCTGGCACTACTTATATACTAACAGTAATATACTCTTCACATAGACCATTCTTTACAGCCAAAAAATAAAAGAACCAAAAAATAAATTGCCACATACAATTTCAGTCTTGCATTTCAGTCTTGCCCCGCCAATGTATACAACAAAACGCCATCATACTGTGTGAACAACAAATGGCAAACAATTAGGCAAAAATTATTTTTGCCAAATTTGTCTAAATTCTTATTAATTCATTTTTGGATACGAAATTTTCTAGTGTTACGTTATTTTCAAACACATCTCAATCTTACGTCGTTGTAGCCATTACTTATAATTTTGTAAGACATGAACCAGGCGTGTGTCAGTAGCATTGCTAGGTGGTGATGTTTGATGTCTAATATAAACGGAAATATTTATATTACAGATATGAAAAAATATAATTAGTAATTCAAAATTATGTTAATTAAGATTCCATTGAACAAGTTAACAGTTGTAGTAATTGTATAATTAATACTATTTGCACCGGCATTGCTATTACGTATATTGCGGTAGCTAAGCGATAGCAGAGAGTTAAAGTTTATGAATTGTTTGTGAGGTTGTAGGGGATAATCTCTGGTTCTACTGAACCGATTTTGCAAATTCTCTTACCAATTAGTACGGCAATAGGGACACAAGTGAAACAGCCGGTAGCCGGTTATGAACTGACATTTATTGGCCATAGATGTTATGTCACCACGAACATATAACATCAAATAGGAAGCAACGTTATTTGTGAGTGTTATTGGCTATATTTTAAGTCAAGGTTTCCACGGGAACGGGATCTACGCGGGCGAAACCTCGTGGAGCAACTAGTTGTCACATAATAATTTATACTGTAATTACAAAAATAAAAAAGAGAGCATCCAGTGTTCCGTTACTATGGTAACGCTACATTGTTTTTGGCTCCGAAATTGGCTAGTTGTCAATTACTGCAACGAATTCTACTGTTAAGTTGCCTGCTGATATATTTTGTACCGCTTTGCGATTACAGAACAATTGTGAAACGATATTTGCTGTCGTGTTGCTACCGCAAGATACATAATTCGTCAGTCTAAAACTTCAATCAAATAGCTGTTAACTTATCATAGTTGTTAAATCAATTTCAGTAAAACATGTCCAAACGGACGTTAGTGATTCGATTCTGAACGCATTTGAAAATTAATCTGATAGACCTGAATTTATTAAAATAAATATTTCCGATTCATAATTTGAAAAAAAAATATATCTTATTTATTTTCTACTTGATTCTGTCAAATATATTGTATAATATTGTACTTAAAAATGTAATTAGATATAGAACATTCCTTTAACTAGTAAATACTGCCTTTAATTCGTCACATGCTCAATTCATATTCAATATTTAAATAGTACAATACATATTTGTGATGCACAGTAATTTATATGCCTTTAGTTTGTTTAATACTGCCAAACAATCTAAATTGTGTAATATTTTACGTTTATAAACCGAGACTTTAATGCATTTTGGGGGCAGATGACATTATATTATTATTATTTAAAAAGAATGTGCTTAAAGTAAACAAATATGTAGATTGTAGGGCATTGTGAAATGGCATTGCTGCATTCCAACGCTTTCTGAAATTATATTACAACTGAAATGTTGATTTTTTTTAAAACAAAACCACTCGATAATTTAAAAAAAATGAGATTAGACCTGACAGTGAATTCAAGATGAAGAAGCGATAATGAATCTCTACAGTTACGGAGGAAATATATGAAATTATAATAAAAAAAAGGCTCTGCTTATGCAGCGTACTTAAACTTTGTTAATAACAAGACAGTAATTACGATTTAAAATATGAGCGTAAACAAAATTATTCAAATACAGATACAACAGCGCTAAGTACGCACTTACATAGGGAGAATCTTCTGTTCTTGTTAAAGCTTGTTTGTTTTTTAATGTAAGTAAAACAAACATACCATGTATAATTTTACCCCTTATAGTCTTATGAGGCATGTAATTTTATATTTAGAACATATTTCTTCATTTGTATTACGGAATTGCCAGGCAAAATATTTAATGTGACTTAGTAGTTAGTTTTGGGTAGCAATAATTACTTGTAACATTTTTTCTAACTGTTAATATTATGATGTAAAATTGATGGGCTATCACTAATAAATAATTATAATTATGTATTTATATTTATGAGATGAACGATAACTCTGTAACAAAATGAAGAACCTATGGAACTTATTCCTGAAAAAAAAAACTTTAGCTAGAAAAGACAAAACGTTTTCATGATTTCATGATTTATGTTTGAAATTGTATATATATTTATTTTATAATAATCCAACATCTGTAACACATATTTACTAATAGCCCAAGTATTTTAAAAAAGAGATTACTTTATGTTGTGTCATAGATAATGTTAGGAAGACAACTGCTTCATGCGTCGACTGATTAAACATTATATTAGGAATACCTCAAGAATTTGTAGCGTTAAATAAATTAAAAACATGAGTATTGAAAGATGTCACGAATTAGAATTTTCCAGAATGTTGGACCTAATCTAAAATATTCAACTAATATATAAGGGCATAAATTGGTGATATGTATGAAGTATTCAAGCTAAACAGGTTTCTAGAAAATTGCATTATCTGTTTGTTAAGAAATTATTTAAAATGTATTCACAGGCAAATAATACGATTCGTAAGTTGATCAACTTTCGTGCCACTCATATTGTTAAATTTAGTTGCCAGTTTCAATGAACGCGCATAATTATTATATTATTTACTTAATTATTATGACACTTGACCTAATTAACTAAACGAGATTATGCTACTGTTGTAATAACAAAATAACTTCAACTTCCAATTAGCCCTGTTGAACTTCATTGGTTTAGGGTTACTTTTTTTTTAATTGCCCGAAGCATCGCTAGTTTATCAACCAAATAGAAAGTTGATCAACTTACGATTCTTATTATATTCCGGTGACATGTACAATTAAAGATTTCAACTAAGTACCATGGTAACTTAAATTAGTTATTCATGGTGGCGTTAAATTCAAGAATAACTTGGTGATAATATGATAAGGCCAATAGACAGGTTTTAGGCTTTTAATGTAAAGAAAACTGCGTTGAATATAATTACTTTACGCCCTACTCTAAAATGTCTGTAGGTCTTTATTTAAAAATTGTTTTTTTCTTTATAAATCTATAACATTACTGTGATTGTATATATCCTTGACTGCTTTTATATATTTTCGAATGTGGAGATAAATAAATTATTATTTATTGTTATTATGACTTTTATTTTATTCAGTATAATAAATGTCCTGAAGGTACTAAAATTAAACGAATATTTTGAATTAAGCAATTAATTCATAAATCATTTTCTATTAATAACATAATTTATGGCTCACTTTACCAATATAAGTTTTGTTAAAACTAATCAATGTTATGTATTATTCTACAGAAATAAGGCATTACAATATATCTGCTAATATTTGAACAAGTCTTATGCATCCACATGTCAATTAGTTAATGAAGTGCTAATATTTTTACACCAAAATAAAATGTATGCGTATGTGGCATAATAATTATATATTTTGGTACATTATATTCACCCTCGGGCAAATGGGTTCCCGGTAATTTCAAAGGCAATACATGAAGTCGGAACCAACATTAAAGAGGCCTTTGGTACCTTTTTGACATAAACAAATGAGATGGCTATACCTATAAAGGTTATATTACTTGATATACACGGACCTCCACAGATACGAAAATATTATCGTCATTATGTTACTTACACATTTCATACAAAAAGGCGAGAATTTTTGGAATTCATTTCATTCATACAAAATTTGTTTAACATTCAATATTGAACAAATATTTGTTGAATATTGGAAGTATTAAAACTTAACATGTTACCAATACAAGAAATTTAAATGTGGATGCATGACATTAGATGTTGTACAATGTTCTTAAAAAAACAGTAAAGATTCTAATTTTCTATACCATTATTCACAAATCGAAACTTAAGTTTAAACCAAAATAAGACTTCTGTTTAAAATATACCTTTGTAAATTTTGGTACAAAAACGTTATAAACTGTAACTAAAATATTAAATTGTAATATATAAATGTATACTTTAATTCTCATATTCAAAAATCATTATAACTAATATAAATAAAAAAAGACAAAATATCCTGTGTTACTTCCGCAAAAAAATGTGTCTATATGCTGTAATGCTATTTTTGCAGTTCAACAACGTCAACACCAGTCTGATGATGATCCGTGAAGGAGCGAAAGACATGTCGGGTCTTCGGCTGGTGATTGTATTGTTGCATGTTGCTACTATCTCTCCTGCATATTGCAGGTGGGAGGGCAGTGCACATTTTTTTGTGGACTTAACACCAGATATTTTGTCTTTTTAATTTAGATTAATATGGATTTCCGCAAAGTAACGCCTGATTCTACTATTAATAACATTACAACTAGCTCAACTTTGCTTGTAAAATATCTCAGTCCACTGCACTACACTATAGAAACAATTATTTTCTGTGTATACTATCTTTAAAATAAGATTATTAAGTTCTTATTGTAATTTGCAAGATAAAGTAAAATAATCAATTTACAATTTCAAAATGTTGAAGAAAGAAAAACCTTATTTTTTTAATAAATGCTGAAAATATAATTTAGCTACAATTATTTCATGTTAATGAAATTGCAAATACATATTGTGAAATTTCCTTTTATTGGTAAACAAAGGTCAAGAGTAAAAAAAATATTACTATTGTTTATGTAGGACTATTTTCTTGAATTACAACATGTAATATTAATGTTGTGTCATAAATTTATTTTGATTTTATAATTTATTGAACAGATTGAGTTAAATGACACAATTACTTTCAATTAATATTCCTTTATCACAATAACTAAATTAGTATTCTGTTACATCTTATAGGTAGGTATGGAGTATTAAAGTGTTTAAATTAAGACAAGATATAGTGTCTAGCCTATATTAGGAAGGAATTTTAAACCACCATTCAGCCCAACTAGTAACTCTTTGATTTGCATCTAAGATAGACCAGTTTGGCGACGGAATATCAGGAGCTAACCAATTGAAATCATCTAAACGGTCCCAATTATTAGAATTTTTATCTAAAGATGACGTATGCAAATGTTTTTCCAAGTCATCATAAAACAAATTGTATGGTGCAGTCCGAATATTGGAACAGTCTTCTACTATGCCTTTGCTGGTCACATGTAAATAAATATCACAATTTACAGATGTGTGCATTCGTAACTGCTGGCATGCAGTAACTATCTTACAATTTGTACATTTTTCAATAAACACAGATGATGTAACGGGACCTGAAAGAACAATACAGTTTTCCAAATTCGTCATATGCAATGTTCCCATAACTCCTTTGAGTCCTATGGTGCAGTTTTTAAGATTCCGTAAAGTAACATCCCGCTGGAACAACTCGTCATTTTCAAGCTGTAACACTTTATCTTGCATTGAGTCAAATCCAAACATCTTTTCATCCCATTTGTTGCTATCAGTTTTACCTGCTCCATCATTTTCATCCAACGAATCTTGTTTCGTACTATGAGATTTAGGCAACTTCTTTTTTGAAAAGCCAAACTTTTTCCTAGGAACATACCGGTCTTCTAATTCATAACATTTTGTTTGTAGATTCTGAACAATACCAAGATACTTGCGCATGTTAAACTCTTTAAGAAAGAATGAAGATGTAACAACATGTTTTTGCAATTCATTTACTTCTCGTTTGATGCCATCAAAATGTAAAGGTAGTGAGCCAGTTTCTAACGTTGGAATCTGAGATAACAAGTCTTCAATGTACTCAGACTTAATTTTAAAGGTGCCAGAAAAATAATCCTCTTTTTCATCAGAAGCATCTACTTCTTCTCTTGCTTTGTGTGCTTTATGTAATTTTTCTAAACGTTGTGCATCTCTTCTACTTAATCTTTCTAAAACAGAGTGTTTGTCAGTCATTTTCCCGCCTTCAATAGATTTTCTATTTTCTTGTTTATGTCCGACTGTGGGTTTGCTGCTTCTCTCAATACATCTAGTGTGGTCTGAGCATTTTTTGTTGCATCTGTATGCTTGGCTTCAGATTTAAACTGCAAATGAAAGAAGAAATTGTCAATGACTGAAAAATACAACATAATAATATGATGATTTGTCAAAATGTATGGATCAAACTTGATGAATTAAATTTTTTACATATATGTATGTATGAATTTACAAATGGATACTGATTTTAATGTTTATAAAAATATATCACAAACTATTTCATTGATAAGAGGTACAGAATTAATTATTATTTAAAAATACTTTTCATGTATTTGTCCTTTAAATTTTTGTTATAACAGAACAATGATTCAGTTTAGAAAAAATTATGACAAAATTTACAAACATTTCAGAAATACAAACACATAATTTAAGATACTTATCCTGATGTTCTATCACATGTAATATTATGAATCAGATTAAATCAAACAATGACACACAGTTCTACTGTTAATGTAGATTATACATTCATTATTTCACATAAAAACATGCACACAGTAGGTACCATTAAGCCCTTTTAAGTGAATCAGTAACCACAATCAACAAAATACAGTATATAATGACCTTTCTAAGTAGTTCATCATCAGGTTTGACCAACTTGAATAGTGCATAACCAAGAGATCCGAACGTCACCACCCAAAAAGTGGCTTTAATAGCAACAACCATCTCACCGGAGTTAGATTTTGCCTTCGTTTGTCCAAATTGATAGATCAAGCTCTCTAGTTTGGTGGTTGGCAAATTTCTCACCAAGCCCGTAGTAACCTTCTAGAAGCCAGTTGTGATTTTTGAACATATACAGACGGAAATCTGAAAGTAGATATGTTCACAATATTAAATGATTGCTTATGTGAATATTTATATAAAATGAATGGACTTAAGTGATAATAAAAATAATCACGAAGCCACCCTGCCAATTGTGAGCAAAATTAACATCATATGGGTGCAATTTTATTTTAAAACATTTACACTTTTGATAGTATTAAAAGTTGTCACAAATGACCAGCCGTTATTTTTAATTGCATTTTTTCATTAGTTTATGGTATATTTATTGCTTAAATACAGCTAAGGTTTACTTACCACGATCGGTATTTAATTTAGTCCAAACGCCGTAGGAAGCAATAAGACCAACTCCTTCAACAACCAGTGCAGCTTTCAGTGAAAAGCTTAAGAACCGCTTGTATGCAGGTTTAGGAACTTTTGTTAGCATAATAAAAATTAGAAAAAATCGATAAAATATTTAGATTATGAGAAAATTACGAATGAAAATTTAGTGCATCGAATGTCTCATGCGATGACGTAAGGAACAGTGCGTTCAGAAAATCTCTTAAATTACATGTGATCTATTTTGTAATGTACATTCGGACAGAATACAAGCCTATATTTAAATTCAAATCTTTCATCAATTCAAAGCTTAGTTACACTTCACCGTAGGTACCTACGGTGAAGTGTAACTCTTTTTAACCCTACTTAGGTATTTAAGTATGTTATTTTAACGTAAGTTTCACGTTTCAATAACGTAACGTACGTGAAACGTGAGAATATGAAGATTTTTTTATTTTTGTACCTTTTCATACGACTTTAACAGGAGAAGGTCCTGAATTTAACTGTTTATTTTTATGTTTATTACCTCAGAACCTTCGACAGTGTAAACCAAATTTTTATGATTCTTTGGTTATTTGAAAGCTGGTCACGGAGTAAGGAACAGAGTTCCAGCTTTTTAAGAACGTGCATTAAATAATTACCTTTTCATCCCACCATCTCGGAAAGAGTATTTTTAATCTTCAATATCTGAGTGGAAAAGCCGTTTTTATTCTCTAGAGGATAAAGTAAATTGAATTTAGAACATCGTGTGCACTAAGTTTGTGAATTAAAAAAAACATTAAACCTATTTACTGCTACCTCTATGGTGCCGAATATATCATACAACTTTTTTTTAATTTGTTAAAAACTCAGACTCGGAACCTTCTTGGAGTTCTTTTTTCAATTTGCTTTGTACGCGGTTCTTTACGCGGCATTTTTTCACGTCTAGTGCAGGGCATAGTGGCGCATTCGTTTTCAAAATCAATCAATAACTGCAACAGATACCAAGTGTCCACTTACACTTTTAGAATCAGGAGAAACTGAACAGAATTGACTGAAACTGTTAATAATGCGCATTTCCTCGCTGAGGTGGAATGAAAAGTTACGTGTTGCACTCGAGTGCAAAGATTTTTCACCTCGTGCTCTTTTGATTCCCTCGCTAACGCTCAGGATTCTAATTTTGAATCACTCGCTGCGCTCGTGATTCAATTTTAGAATCCTTCGCTTGCTCGGTCATCAAAATTGAACACGCGGTTAAAAAGCAACTTTGCACTCTTGTATAACAAATAACTATTTTTGGTAGGGCTGACACAATAGGTTAAGACAAATTAAGAAAATATTTGTTAAATAGTTTTATTTATTATTCAGTATGACAGATTACTTTACAAATTGCTTACTCCTAATAATTCTGACAATGGCATCCATGAAGAAATTAAATAAATCTTAAATTTGCATTAAGTAGATAAACAAATAGGCAAAATAATTAAATAACACTGGCGTGTTATTATAGAAATAATAATATATAAAGAATAATCAACGAAATGGGTTGGCACCCATTTCGTTGATTATTCTTTTAATTGTATTGTGTGTGTGTCATTAGAGTTTGGTTAGGTTCTACGGGATATTTTTTAGTATACTTTTTAGTGAAAATTTATTGGTTTTGGTGAATTTGTCCATTAATTCCTAAAAGTTAATAGCATTAGTAGTACCTACCTAGTTTCAATACTTTATCTGTCCGTTAAATAGGTACCTACCTAAAGTGCGAACGCTTCAACTTCAGTAATTATGTTCGTATAGTATACGGTAAATAGACGATAATCTTATATTAATTAGTTATTTGCATTCAGTAATACCGAAACGAACTATTATAAGCACTATAGATTTTATAAAATTGGTGTACCTAAAAGTAGGTGAACGATGAACTGTAAACCTATTACATAATATACTTTTAATATAACATGGACATTTGTTTAGTGGCATTCAAAATTTGAACGAAAATATATTTTTAATACACTCAAAAGGTTCAATACAGGTATTCATATACCAATTACATTGCCACAGCCTATGCTATGTATATGTCGCAGGAAGATGAGCAAAGATGAGGATATGAGGGATTTCACGAAATCCCGGTAGATGTCGAATATTCTTGTTTATTACGTCTTGTTCCTAAAAGTATCTAGTGATATGACAAAATACTAATATAATGTTTTAAAATCAAAATAAGTACATACTACATATATATGGTAAATATGCTATGGTTAAGAAAATACTTTTACTTTATTTTTATTATTTTATTGATACAAATGCGAATAGTATTTATCAAATTAAAATTAATCAAAGTTTGTTTTTCAATCATTTTCTTCTTCTTCTAATTGATCCGATTCCTCTTCTGTTTGCTCTTCGCATGGCTCTGAGCATACCTGCCAATCAACTGTTGACATTTTTTCACATTCCGGTGTGGATTTCTGCAGACAATTTGTTGACATTATTAAGACTGTTTTAGCCTTTTATGGATTATTTTTCATAGCTTGTATTTAAAATTAAAATAATTATATGAATTAACTGTATGTTTCATTCTCTACAATTTTATTATTTGTATAAAGTTGTAGTTGGCCCCGAGACTTTTGCTACTTTACCGGGCATAATACGATTGCATAGCTTGGCAGTGGTTAGTAGCGAATAACAATTTATCTACCAAGTAGGTACCGTTCCTACATATTTACTTCTATAGGCGTTCTGACCGTGGTCAGAAAATTATCCCTGCAAAATTACACCATGAACACATACCCCGAGAAGGCGCCTCATTTTCGCCTGGTAACCGGTCAGAGTATTGTCCACGCATTCGCCTTGACACTCTCCCCATTCCGACCAGGCACTCATGGCACAGTCTGGTGTTGACTCCGTATCCCTTGGTGATTCAGAGTAACTTGGCTCTTCACTTGAATGTAATAAACAATATGCAAATTAAATAGGTTTAAAAAAATACTATTAAATATTTCTACATAACCTGCTCCAGCTTAGCTGTAAAACTCACTGCATGGAGATGTTAATGTTCGGGTCCAATAGGTTTGAAATTTTTGTTGATTGCTATCCAAAATTTGATGTATTTTTTTTTACCCGACAGTTATGACGTCTGCAACGCCAACAACAAATAATCAAGAAAGCGTACGAAAAGTTAAACAGTACCTTGTAGTTGGTGTCTCCGAAGGCCGCTCATAAACTCGACGATCGTTGTCACTGGTTTCCTTTTCTTCTGTTTCTTCTGCTTGGTCCGTATCGCTGCCTTCTGTATCAGTTAGTAAGTAGGTATGTAGTACCGTTTTACCGGAAACGAATTCAATCCGAATTTTATTCAAACAATATCTTGTTACAAATTGGATTAAACTTGAGTGAATGAGGGTGTGGTATTTTTTGTCAGCTTACTTTTTTATATTGTTATTTATTAAAAAAAAAAAGGAAAACAATTGTTTGAATAAATTAATTGGTTCTGTAATTTCAAACAATTGTATAAAAAATCATTAGATTTCCAACGATGTACCTACATTATTATTTATGGTACGAGATACGGTAATATAAATTATGCCTTCATCTCTTATCTTATTTACGAGTATTATTTGCTCAAAGTCTATTGAATTATATTTGTTTGTTCCTGTATTCAGGAACATACAAATATAATAAAGGTATATTAACCTGTAGTTGCAGTTAGTGCAGTATCACTGGAGCAGTTATTCCTGGGGTTGATGTAAGTTCGTATTAAACGAAATCTTAGCTTAGCGAACGGTTTGTCTGGTTTCGTTTTTCCTATAACCGCTGACTCAATTGGTTTCGGTGGAGAAGTTTCCTCGTTGGAAGCCTAAGACAACACAAGAACAATCAATTCAAAGTCGTTACAATAAGTTGCATTTTTGCATATCGTACTACAAAATATAACATACTGCTTCTATAGGTTACTTCTTTTGCAGATATAATTTACAGACAAATGTTCATAAAGGAGAGATTTTAATAATTATTTTTTATTTGATCGTTCTGTTTATATCTTTATAATAAGGCAGTAGAATGGACCAAAAGTGCCCCTGACATTGGTAAGTATATCCCTCATACTGACACTCCATTAAAAAAACTAAATCATACCTCAAAAGTCGTACCGCTATCTGTCCCAGCATCTAAAGGGTACAAATTAAGAGTTCGGCTCTCAGCCCATCTGTTGCTTCTGTCACAAAGTTCCATATTAGCTACACCTAGGAACCAGTCCGGTGAGGGTAGAAGCGCAGTTACCAGGGACACTAGATGGTGCCTCTGGGTCACCCTGAAGCTCATAATAGTTGACTTGTCTGTTTCAGGTGGGGCAGTCGCTTTTATCACTGTGCGGACGCTGTCTCCTAGCTAGATACAACATCATCACAATTAGATATTATTATAAAAGTATCCATATTTTTGGGAGTTGCGATCGTCAGATGGAAGAAGTTTTAAAAAGCTTAAGTAAGTAATTTTTCACAGATGTTGTCAAACCAATTCGATAAAAAGTTAGATGTCGTTAAAACATAATTTAACTAAATATGTAAATGAATGGAGTGTTAATAATAATAGTAAATATCTGCCCATCTATCCATTGTTAGGAGTCTAAAAATCCTAAAATCACCGGACAAGCGCTCGTCTCACAAACTTTTCCTTAAGCATATTATTTAAATTTGAAGATTAAAGTTACGTCTTTCTGTATTTCCAGTTCCAATTTCGAAGTATTTCCTTGTTCAGCCAACATCTGCAGACCGGGAGTAGCCTCGTGGTTGAACTTGTAAACACTTTTTTCCATGCTATGCGAGGCGCCGACCACATCGCTGAATCTGCCCGCTTGAGCTTTGGGGTACATGTCGAGGTGAGTGTGATCATTCCACATGCCTTCAAAAGTCAGCTGGGGAAAACAAAAGCCTCAATTGATACAGTTTGTTTCAAACTGGAAGTTTTGCGGGACACAATTTTGTCTGTATTTTTTTTTGGGATGAGATAACCAAGCAACGATTTTATCTTATAAATAAAACGCCATTATAGAATAGTCAGAAGTATTGAATATTTCTCATAGACCATAATAGATGATTTGTATTTATAATTTATACAAAAGATGCCAATACGTAACATATTCCGTTCTATGGTAGATATATGTCAGCCATTCATACCAACTTGAATGAAACAGACTGTTTCTCCTAAGTTTTTCCTTTGTTATACAATGCAAAGGTGGCTGTCATCATATTATGTTGTATAGTATTTTGTTTAATCAAAAGATGTCAGATTAAATAATAGAACATAGTGACTAGTATGTTGTATAAAGAATCAGATGTATTGTCTTTAATTTAGACACATTTCACTCACTTGGTACTTTGCATCCTCACAAACTTGACAGTTATCGTTTTCTACCGGTTGCATGTCCTCAATCTTTCGTCGATCCTCACAAATCCGTTTTGACAATGGACCTTCGTAGCTGTACCAAGTATCTGGCTTGTCAGCAACCATGGCAAATATCATTACACATTTCATATCCTTTTTTGGGGCTGTCCACTCTGCCTATTATTTAAAAGAAATGTTAAAATACAGAATATAAGTATGAAAAGAAAAGCAAATATGTAAACTTTAATTATGAATCTTTGAGCCCAGGTTAAGCCAGTAAACCCAGATTGCCATAAGCCGAACAGAGTTTAAGATCCAGGCTCAATTACTCAAGAGGCTAATCAGCGGCTTTCGATACGACAACTAGACCTAGCTAGTATTCATTTAGAATCAATCATTAAAATATTAATGGAAACCATAATTTCGTCCCAATACCTACTTAGCCAAGAAAGTAGAAGCATTCTACGACGTCTTAAAGTTTATTTCTGGACCATCTAAATTTCATGTGTAGTTCGTGAAAGAAGAAAGATATACCTACCTACTTAATATCAAGGTTTGCTTACCTCTACGTAAGTCTTTTTCATTGTGTCCTTCTGTATCACTGTATTATTGCATATTGGATGTTTCATAACGTTGATGGAGTCAGGGTATGGTTCCAGGGAGCCAGCGTGAAGCAATATGGGCTTCCGAGTGTTCTGCTTGTTTTCTCTAGTATCACCTTGTAGAGATATTGAAAATCCGATGAATTTATCGGAATCGTTTATACCGAAGAGCTTCACTGGAATTGGTTGAAATTACATTTTAAAAATGTATTGAGATGGACCCAATGTAAATTACATTAAATAGCATATTTAAAAAGCCCAAATATTGATCGACAAAGTAAATTAATTCTGTCATTAAGTTGAAGCGCCTTTATCATGTACTCCACTGCCAGAAAATAATAGCCAACATACAAATAAAATAAAAAAAGATTTCCAAAAACTACCTTTGTACTTGTGTTTAGGTATATACTTATTTTCGCGTAGACCCTCCACTTCGATCATGTATCGGTTATCTGGCGGCAGGGGCTCGGCGGTAGTCCCTAAAGGACGTCTGTCACATGTTACTATTTCTTCAGCGTTGACTGTTGATATTATTAGAAATAATACGGAAAAGCCTGTAAATATTCACTTAATTTAGATTTTTGTGTAAAAAGCCCCTACTAAGTTATATTATTTTTTACACATTTCAAGAACAATTCATATACCGGTGTGATATGGCAAACTAACAATACCTACAGGGCAATAGATAGTTACCCTTATAATGATATATGAATTTAAATTATCATCCTTCATTCATCGTCATTATCCTTCTTTTAAAGAACTAAACTCGTTAATTTATCCATTGTTTATTTCAACTATTGATCATCTTGAAAAAAGTTAAGTAAGTTATCTTTTAATAGATTATTAAATTTCGACAAAATAAATAAATTACTTGAGGTAGGAACTTTACATTTGGACCTCGGACTAGCTTGTTAAACATAATTAATAGCTATAATTGTGTAGATATTTCCATTGCAAGGTGTTTGAAAGTAAACATGTAATAAAATATTTTTAACGATTACAAAAAACTTACCGAAAAGACTCCACCACATTTTTGAAATGATAAAATTCTACTCGCGAATATTTTCAAATCCGCATGAAAATACGTCTACCTTTGACTGCCACAAATACACAAATTAGTTCTTCTGCTACTCCCTTGATTAATACTTAATTCACACTAATTAAACCTATAAATTATCTTTATGCGCGATAATAGACCTTAATTGGGTGCATGTTGGTACATATAAATTTGAGGACTGCCTAGGTATGCTTAACTAAAACTATAAAATTAATCTTTATTAACTAGTTATATGGAATATTTTTTTTTAAGTTCCGTAACCGAAGGCTAAAAACGGAACCCTATTATTAGGACGTCACTGTCTGTCTGTCACCAGGCTGTATCTCAAGAACCGCAATAGCTAGATAGATGAAATGTTCAGAGATGATGTATTTCTATTGCCGCTATAACAACAAATACTAAAAATAAAATAAAATAAATAATTAAAGGGATTCCCATACAACAAACATGTATTATTTTTTTACTTATTTTGCTTGATATTAATAACTGCAACAGCCACTTGAATATGGTACGGAACCCTTCGTGCGCGAGTCCGAGTCGCACTTGGCCGGTTTTTTCTCAAAAGCCAACAAACCTTGCGACAAAAGCCATCCCATAAAAAAAACTTATACTATCTTATTTTTTCATAAAAGCCCTCGTCGTATTTTCATTAAAAAGCATCTCATATTCTTTGGTTTTTTTTAATTATAAAAAAAATGAGTCTTAATTACAAAAATTTATTAATACCAAATCACTACATAGTATAAAACAAAGTCGCTTTCTCTGTCCCTATATCCCTATGTCCCTATGTATGCGTAGTGCACCCCTTAAATCTTTAAAACTACGCAACGGATTTTAATAGATAGAGGGATTCATTCATCATTCATCATCAGCTTGTACCCGTGCGGAGCCGGGGCGGGTCGCTAATCTATATATATGTTACGGCTAATAGCCGAAGTGCGGCTACACCTAGTTTTAGCCGGCTACAGCTAGATGCAGCCGACAACTTGCGGTTAAACTTAGGTCAACCTTAATAAGTTCCTATAAGTTCCTCTAAGTTAACTCTAAATTAAACAATACCTATGCAAGGGACAAAAAGATGTTGGGGTGGTTAAAAAAAAAAATAACCTAAACCTAAACCAATGGAGTCGAACAGGGACTTATAAACGCATGTGGCCGACTGCACCTAGTTGTAGCCGGCTAAAACTAGGTGTAGCCGCACTTCGGCTATTAGCCGTAACATATACTGGGTGGCGCAAAAGTAAAGACTCAATTTGATTCAGTTATAAAAAAAATCTAAATGCGATTCCTGCGATATGTTCCTTCTTTCTTGATAAATAGTCCAGACTTCTTTCTTTGGGGTTTTTTGAAATCTCGGGTGTATGTGAACAAGCCACAGACTCTCGCAGCTCTAAAAGAAAATATTTATCAAGAAATAAGGAACATATCGCAGGAAGTGTTACGGCTAGTTATGCAAAATGTCATAAATAGGGCTCAGATGTGATCAACTCTAGAGGTCACCATTTAAAAGACATCATCTTTAAATCCTAATGGTACGAAATTTAATGGCACAAATATACATTTAAAATTACCTGAATCAAGTTTTCTAATTTAGATTTTTTTTTATAACTGAATCAAATTGAGTCTTTACTTTTGCGCCACCCAGTATAAAACAAAGACGGGTTTGTTACAACACTTATAACTCGAGATCGAGATCGGCT
Organism: Nycteola revayana; assembly: GCA_947037095.2. Classification (NCBI taxonomy): domain Eukaryota; kingdom Metazoa; phylum Arthropoda; class Insecta; order Lepidoptera; family Nolidae; genus Nycteola; species Nycteola revayana. The sequence goes on along the minus strand of OX344838.1, from coordinate 14,227,214 downwards.
GGATCAATTTTCATGGTTTTTGTTTCGTTGGATTTGTCTACGCCCTGAATAGCAGAATACATTTTAAAAACAAAAGAAAGTCGTGTTAGTTACACTATTTATAACTCAAGAACGGCTGAACCGATTTGGCTGAAAATTGGTAATGAGGTAGGACATAGGATACTTTTGGGTAGGGGTAGGGTAGGGTAGGGGTAGGGTAGGGTAGGGGTAGGGTAGGGGTAGGGGTAGGGTAGGGGTAGGGTAGGGGTAGGGTAGGGGTAGGTTAGGGGTAAGGTAGGGTTAGGGTAGGGGTAGGGTAGGGCAGGGGTAGGGTATAAAAGTCCACCCGTGCGAAGCCGGGGCGGGCCGCTAGTAGGAAATAAAATATAAAGTTTATTTGAACTATGATTACGTAAGCAGTAATATTAATGATTAATTCTTATGATTAGTACATAGGAATATATTTATTTAATAATAATAAAAAAATAATTTAACTTGAGTTTCATTCTCGTGTCTTCAGATCTCTGCGCTTGGACTTCCATGTGCTTCCAGGCGGTACTGGACCCATTATCCGGCGTTCCACTGAAAAACATCAAATGTACATTATTAACTATTTATAGCCACTAGTTGTCGACGATTAAAACAATAATATTAGCAGTCTGCACTCCTTCTCTATATTATAAGTGAGCACAATTGCTTACTCCGTCCATGCAATTTTCTTAAAATGGCGTATAACATTTTTGCTTCACGTATTAATATTGGTAGGTACTTATAGATTTAAAGGCTATTTTATGGAAATTTGTATTTCTTCTTCTTAAAACAACGGTCCACCACCTCATCAGAGGCGACACTGTTAATGATGTTTAAAAGATAAAATATCTTATTAAATTATCAAAAATATTGAAGAGCAAAAAATATCAGGGTTAATTTATTATCATCATCATCATCATCAGCCCGTATAACGTCCACTGCTGAACATGGGCCTCCTCCCGTGGGAAGGTATTTGCCATAGTCACCACGCTTGGCAGGCGGGTTGGTGACCGAAGTATTACCACACAAGGAAACGCTGCTGTCCGTTCCTTGATATACGATTATTATAGATGATGTTATAACAATCGGGATCAACGGCTTAACGTGCTTTCCGAGGCACGGAGGGTAGTCCCTCAACCAACCAGACCCGGAAAGAAATCTCAGAATTTACACAAAGATTTCCTGTCCGGCGTGGGGATCGAACCCACTACCTCCGAGATTTTAGGCGAGCCAAATACCGCTACGCTACGGAGGTAATTTATTATAATAGATCCTATTCTGTGTTATTCTTATGACATGGAAAGACGTGTGCATCAACGCCATCAACACAGCATAAATCGGGCATCGGGCAAACCGACGGAAATTGCTGAAATTAAGATCAAGAAATAGTTTATTACCAGTCAGTTCATCTTTTTCCTCAATATCTTCACAGGTATCCTCCTCACATGCTTCCCTTTGAAATGTGTCGAAGTGAGTTTTACAGTATTTAGACACCTCTTTTCTATGGGAGTGTCTTGCCTGTAAAAAGATAAATGGGTAGATTTAAAACATTCCCCCCCCAAAATCATTATTTTCGAACACAAACACAAGATACTCGGTTTTTTCTTGTTATTACTGTGTCCCAAACATCTTAGGCTTTGACCACGCAATTTTTTTTTATTTTTTTTTGTCCGTGGGACATGCTTTGACGCATTCCCACCACCGCTGCAGCGTATTAGCGCGCTGGCAGCGGTGGGATATGTGGGACTCGCCCTCTCCATAGCGTGGTATGCTAAACTCATACCACGAGGTAAGGACCCTACACCACTAAAACTTCCCGGACACTCCTTCGATCCGCCGTTGGCGGGGGTCCGGTACGCATGAGCAATCCGGCAGGCTTTGACCACGCCTGCTTATATTGGCTATGCTGAACATTAACTAACGTTGAACATAGCATCTCTAGTTAGTTTACATTTAAATTTAATACTTACATGGGGATCATATTTCTCGACAGCAACACCATCAACCAGATGGTACCTATCTCTCCAGCGGTAACCGATCAGTTTCCCGTCCACACACTCCCCTTCACAGGCGCTCCAGTCTCCCCACTTAGACATAAGACAGACGGGTTCTTTGGTAACCGGTGGTTCTTCAGTTACTTCAGGTTCTTCGCTGGAGCTAAAGTGGAACGAAAATATTACGGTATAAAATATATACGGTATATATATAAATTACGGTCAAAGTCAAAGTCAAAAATTCTTTATTCATATAGACACATTTAAAATATTTTAAATCATGTTCTTTATGATGCGTCCCTTTCTTTTACTACCACCAGTTCTGGACGTGGCAACTCTGAGAAGAACTGGCAAGAAACTCAGAGGAATCCTTTTTTAAATAAATCTGATTTTACAATTATTAATAAAGCAGTATTGTTTCAGAGTAACTCACTTCCAACTACTCCCAAGCTGTTTTGTCATTGACATAATCTGAAATTTTAACCTAATCTCTTTCTTATTAAATTCGTTGCGGGTCCAAAGGCAGTTTAACTTGGCAATCCTGCCAATGGTTTCGGCCTCGGTTCTACAATAAATGCGTGTCAATCAATCAATGCCGTTAAGGCATTGAAAAGTTATTGGTATGTAGGTAAGAGGTATTACATCATTATGCATTGAATACATACTCGTAGCAAACGACCTAATGTTGTTGGCTAATCTCCTTTAGATTTGGCTTCCGAGACCAAAATAAGTCAAAAAGTGATGTGTCCTATATTAATTGGGAAGCATCTATAGGTATTACCTATACCTTAAGTACCTATGTAATGTGGTGGATGATTTATGTTGAATGGCAATGTATTAAAATAATATTATGGTATACGAGCATGTTCTTATTAATTCTATGATTCAACAAGTCTCACCGACCCTCGTCGCCGCTATCAAGTTGTGTTTGATACCTGGATGGCTCTTGAGGCTCCGTCTTTGCTTCTTCCTCAGACTCTGTCTCTTCTGATTGTTTAGCTTCCTCTCCTTCTCCAGTTTCCTCTGATGGACCCTCTTCAACAAAAATAAAAAGGTATGAATGAACATTTTATTTTGTATCTTATTTAGTGTGTTTAGTGTAGATAATCCATTTCCATGGATTAGTAGGTACTTCAAAAAACTTGGAAATGCCCATAATAAGTACCTTATGGGCTGGGGCCAAATGGTTTTCTTAATACATACGCCCTTTGAATACTTTACTATTTTGTAGCCAAAGAAGTGCTTAATTAAAATACAATACAATTGTATGATATAGATTTGGGAAAGATCCTGCTTTGATATTTTTCAGAACGAAAGGTGAAACGATAATAATTTTAATAAGTGACTCGAATAGTTTACCTGTTGTTTCTTCACATTCTCTGTGATAAGTTCTGATCAACTTTATGTGGAACTTTCCAAAGGGGTGCATACTCTTTATGTCCATTTCATAAAATGGGGAGTTTTTATCATACGAACTCATTTCAACGCGCGATATCGAATCTTGTGGAAATGTTGCCATATTTGGAGACTGAAAATATTATTTATATAACAACGTTTAAGATTTCGTGTCGATACAAGAAACTAAGTAAGTTTTATGTAAGTATATCACCTCATATGACACCCCGCTATCCGTCCCCGCGTCCCACGGAAATAGATTTAACTCTCGTTCAGGCAACCACGTATCATCTTCCTTGCAAAGTTCAAATCTGGTCACTCCTAAGAACCAATCAGGTGATGGAAATATTCCAACCACAGCAGAAAATAGATGGTTGTTTTTATCCACTCGGAAAAAGGAGTATGTTGTCTTGTCCATGTTGGGGTATGCATGACCTTTGCCTTTTATTAAAGTTCGGGCTCCTTCGCCAACCTGAAACGGATAATAGTTATTTGTTATACAAGAGTGCAAAGTTGCTTTTTAACCGCGTGTTCAATTTTGATGACCGAGCAAGCGAAGGATTCTAAAATTGAATCACGAGCGCAGCGAGTGATTCAAAATTAGAATCCTGAGCGTTAGCGAGGGAATCAAAAGAGCACGAGGTGAAAAATCTTTGCACTCGAGTGCAACACGTAACTTTTCATTCCACCTCAGCAAGGAAATGCGCATTATTAACAGTTTCAGTCAATTCTGTTGGCGTCAAACAAACTTCCTCGTCGCTAGAATCACTCATTTTAGTTTTTTCACTTGTTTTCAAGTTTCTTGTTTTTATTATAAGGTTTAACAATGACGTGAAAAAATGCAGCCTAAAGAACCGCGTACAAATCAATTGAAAAAAGAACACCAAGAAGGTTCCGAGTCTGAGTTTTTAACAAATTAAAAAAAAGTTGTATGATATATTCGCACCATAGAGGTAGCAGTAAATAGGTTTAATGTTTTTTTTAATTCACAAACTTAGTGCACACGATGTTCTAAATTCAATTTACTTTATCAGACAAAAACGGCTTTTCCACTCAGATATTGAAGATTAAAAATACTCTTTCCGAGATGGTGGGATGAAAACATTATAACCGAGAAAGTGTAACATTATTTGACAAAATGATAACTCACGCTTTGATTTACCTAACCTACACGTGAAGTAATATCTACTTTATGTGTAGGTTAGGCTGGTTAGGTAAATTAAGTTAAGAGGTTCTATAAATGTTAAAAATTGGTTAAGTTCATACCACAGCTCGTACTTCAGCTTCCAGCTTACTGGTATTAGCATGTTCCGCCACTTCCTTCAGACCTTCAGTTGCCAGACTCCCTGGCATCCACAGATTGTATTCAGCGTTGTGAGAAGCACCAACCAAATCGCTATATTTTGGCAGCCAGTCATTCTCTGGATACATGTAGGAGTGGGTGTTTCGGGACCAAAGGCCAGTGAAGGATATCTGTTTCAAAAAGATGCACACACCTAAAGGACTGTCATAATAATATAGGTATCTACATAAGTACTTATAATATTAATTTAGAGTTATCAAAACGTGAAATGGCAAAGTCGAATTTGGTCTTAAATTAGAAAATAGTCATGTATCGGCTATGATAAATCATAGTGTACTTACATCTCTAATGATTTACCATTATGTACCCATAAGAACTTCGCTAATTTACCTCGTACTTCGCCTCATCGCAAATCCCGCACTCCATGTTGATCTGTGGAGCCACATCATCAGGCTGCCTCATGTCCTCGCATAACTTTACGGTGAGAGGAGCACCGTCTTCAAACCAGATCTCTTCATTCTCGGCGACCATCGCACGGATAGAAACACATCCATTGCCAGAAGATGGAGCTTGCCAATGAATCTTGTGAAAAAATGTGATAAATAAATAAAAATAGTCAAAATTATATTATATTCACGTGATAATAAATGTGAATATACGTAAGTACAACATTGACCCTAAGATCTTAAAGCAAACATCTTAAATGTTCATGTAAATAATTTAATATTTAAGTTTTTTTGTACTCCTGTTACAATTAGGTACCACATGAGTGATATACACTCACTTCTACTGACGTCTTTATAGAATTCATGGTTTCTTCAACAGTATTAGGACATCGAACACTAAACCTAGCATTGCTAGATCCCATAAGAAGTAGTTCCCCTGGATATAAGTTGATGGTCCGTCTCGGATTCCTCGGATCAGCTTTACTTTCACCTTCCAATGATATCATGAAACTAGTAAAAGCTGACATTTCATCAGTTGCCGTTATTTCGACTGAAACAAGAGCGTAAATTGAAAATCTGGAAATTTATTATATAACAGAAGCTTAGCAGGGTGTACACCTGCAGGGCCGGATTGCTCATGCGTACCCGGCCCCCACCAACGGCGGATCGAAAGAGTGTCCGGGGGGTTTTAGTGGTGTAAGGTCGTGGTATGAGTTTAGCATACCACGCTATGGAGAGGGCGAGTCCCACATATCCTTTAGATCAGTACGCACCAAATAAATTTTATCAGATTTGTAATATGTACCTAAATATCGGGTTTAATCTTAAAAAAAAAATCTCTCGGTTAATGCCAGCAAATTGGTGCACTTTATCGAGCACAGCTATTGATTATCTGATTAAGGGAACACTTAGAGAGTGCATTTTTGTTTCAGCATAATGTAAAGCTACAGTTATACCTTTGTTAGAGCACATTGACAGCCTTATTCGTAAACATAATCGTTTATTGCAAAACCAGCCTATACCTGGAGTATAGGCTGGTTTTGCATGTATAAAGATACGATACTTATTTCAGTTAGACCAGTGCTTCCCAAACTTTTAGCGATGAAAGACCATTTAAAAAAATGTTTATCTCGTTACGGACCACCTGTTTTGCGTAACCACCCTCAAATTTACTCTATTAGGTACAATAACTTCTGTATGTTATAAAACACTATGATCAGTAAATATATATTTTGCTGCGTCGTAATATTTTTTGGGCAGCTTCAGGTCCATTTCCTGTCAAATAGGCCACAGTCAGTGTGGCCCAGGAGATCCCGCGGCGCAGGTGCCGTCGGGGGGCCGGCTTACTTCGTACGTACCCGGCCCCCGCCAACGACGGATCAAAGGAGTGTCCGGGGGGTTTTAGTGGTGTGGGGTCCTCTCCTCGTGGTATGAGTAAGCATACCACCGGTATGGAGAGGGAGAATCCCACTTATCCCAGATACGCGAGGATACGCTGCAGTGGCGGTGTGCATTGTGCATTCGCATTACCCCCCGGACAACAAAAATAAAAATAAGTCCATATCCTGTGCTTCCAGGGACCACCGGTTGGGAACCACTGAATTATACAGACAAGACAATATCAATCATCTTTATGTTTTTGAATACCTATATAAGTTGAATGATGTTCTTCTGTCCTGTATATCTTAAAAACGAAATATACAAACCTGTATATAGCTGTTCAGGAATGTAGGCATTATTCTCGATTCCTTGAACTTTTAATTCGAAACGTCCGTCAGCTAGTGAAGCCTGAGTACTTGAGCCGCGAGGTCTTCGGTCACAGCGAAAACTAAACACCGAATAAGGTATAAATAAAATTAAAAATGTGTATAACAGCAACATTATGAAATACCGAGTCTATTCCTTGTGAGTTTTAGGAGCAGAATGAATTAATGGATTCAGATATCCCATCTTATCTAAGAAACTTTAAGAACTAAATAATATCGGATCCTATTACAATAAAGATCCTATTGCTGTCCTAATTAGTTTAATTAAAACGCATTCGCTGGATGTAAAGTGTTATTTATTATACAAGGACATAAACAATGAACACTTTATGATCTGAAGATAGTGGCAATTCTTTTAGATAAATGTCCATGTTGGTAAAGAAAAGTGCAAAGATGAGATTCGTAGTTCTATTTCTATTGTCCGATGGTTGAATAATTACTAGAAAATATACTTTTCAACCATCTGCTACTTAGTGATTGCCTGCGTATAAATACTTTTTAAATTTTAGGGAAATATTGAATTAAACATAACTATTTCAATCAGAAAAAAGTCTCTTCTTTCAATATAATACACAATAATTAAAATAGCGATCTTTTAAGGCATTTTATATACAAACTACTTATGTTTCGTGAATAAAATACGTGTTTTAAAAATATATAATGTCCTGTGCTTAAAATATCTTTCTCGTAAATATAGTTTCTTTCGTTCTATTTCAGTTAGTGGTTTTATAGTCTCGTTTTATACGTGAACAAAATCAACTCGTTTATTATCACCGGGGAATCGGATAACCCATATCATCGACATTATGACTCTGTCACTTCATATTTTTGACAAGCTGTCATTTCACGAATAATAAAATTCTAAATTCGCGAGGTGTGGTGTGTTGTGGTGTTAGTATTCGTGTCAAATGTTCAATAAATGTCTACCAAACCAATAAAAATGCCGTCGGCAACCAAAGAGAAGGACTCGACAAAGTTAAAAATAGCGGTGGAGATGTTAAATGCTCCAGATAAGGTCCCGCAATTAATAGAGTTCGACCAAAGCCAACCCTTGCAGGCCATAATTCACATACTCTGCAAGCCCTGGGGTCTTCCGGACCACGAAAACTATGCCCTACAATTCTCAGAGAACAACAACCAGAATTATATCACAGAAAAGAATCGCAATGAAATAAAAAATGGCTCAGTATTACGTCTCGAATTGTCCCCCGCGAAAACGGCTCAGGATATTCTTGATAAAATAAATAATGGATCGGAAGTAGAACAAATGACTGCGCTAGAAAAGCTTTCTTTGCTTAGCACTGATCTCACTTTTGCACTTGAGTTTATTACCAAAAAAGGCTTGAATCTTATTATAAAAAATATTGAAAATGGTAAGTTCAAAGGAAGCTCGCTAAAGTTCGCGCTGGCTACGTTTGTTGAGCTCATGGACCATGGAACTATATCTTGGGACATTTTGGAAAACCAGTTCATCAATAAGATAGCCAGTTTTGTGAACAATCAAGCCAATGTACAGGACCCAAAGGTAATAAAATGTTGTTTATCTATCCTTGAGAACATTGTTTTAAACAGTTCTAAAAACTCTCATGTTGAAAAGGAAATAACAATACCTAATCTAATATCACACTTACAAAATTCACATAAAGATACCATAATCCAACAAAATACTATAGCTCTGATAAATGCAATATTTTCTAAAGCTGAGATAACTAAGAGGAAAACCTATGCAGGCACTTTGTCTTCCAAGCAAGTTCGTAATGTTATTTATGAAAATTTGATCAGTGCGTATGACTTCTCTAAGAGTGATACTAAAGAAGATTTAGGAACTGAGTTAGCACACCAACTGTATGTTCTACAAACTCTGATGCTTGGTCTATTAGAACCTAAAATGAGACAGAGAGCAGATGCTCAAGAGCAGGAATCACAAGAGAAAATAAAAGAACTCAGAAAAGTTGCCTTTGAAGGAGACAACAACCCTAACATGGAAGTCACCATGAGGCGTCCCGGACTTGGCTCATTTAATTCTAAAGATTTTAAGAAATTAGGTTTTAAATGTGAGATTGACCCAATAAAAGATTTTAATGAAGTACCACCAGGAGTGCTGGCTCTCGACTGTATGCTGTACTTTGCAAGGAACCATTCTGAAGACTATACGAAAATTGTATTAGAAAACAGCTGCAGGGCTGATGAACATGAGTGTCCCTTTGGCAAGACAAGTGTAGAATTAGTCAAAATACTTTGTGATATATTGCACATTGGGGAACCACCAAGTGAACAAGGACAGATATTCCACCCCCTGTTCTTCACTCATGACAGACCTTTTGAGGAATTGTTCTGTATTTGTATTGTCTTACTCAACAAGACTTGGAAAGAAATGAGAGCTACAACAGAAGATTTTATCAAAGTATCCAGTGTTGTGAGGGAGCAAATAAGCAGAGCTTTGTCCTCATCGCCCAAAGGCTTTGACAAATTCAGACAAAAGATCAATCAGCTGACATACTCAGAGATAACTCAAATATGGCAAACTGAGAGAAACAATAGAGAGGAATCACATGCAAGACCCATCGTGGAACTGAAGGAAAAAATAACACCAGAAATTATTGATCTCATTCAACAACAGCGATTAGGTGTATTAGTAGGGGGGACTAGGTTTAAAAAGTATTCAACCAGAGGTCAGAGATTAAAGGATAAGTTTTGGTTTGTACGTCTTTCTCCGAACTACAAAGTTTTACATTACGGTGACTGTGACGAAAAGAGTACACCAAGCTTAGAGGAGCTTGGAAATAAACTGCCTGTAGCAGACATCAAGTGCGTCATAACTGGTAAAGATTGTCCGCACTTGAAGGACTTACGAGGGAGGAAGGTTACTACTCAGCTAGCATTCTCCCTCATCACAAAATCTGCTGAAATGACATCCCTAGATTTTGTAGCACCTGAAGAGCAAATATTTGACTACTGGACAGATGGTGTAAATGCATTATTGAAAGAAAAGATGTCAAGTAAAACCTTTGAGAAAGACTTACAAACTCTATTGTCTATGGATATCAAAGTTCGATTGCTGGATGCAGAAGGAGTTGACATTCCTCAGGATCCCCCTCAGATACCTGATGAACCAGAAGATTATGACTTCTACTATGATAATAATTAAATCGTATTATTCCATTAATTAAATATTTTTACTGAATTGTATTATAAGAGTGGTAATAGGTATAATGGATCATATTAATTTTATCATACAACCTTATTAGTCTTGTCTCTAATTAGAAATATGCTATTTTTATAGAAATTATGTTCCATTCAAAGTATAGAGGTATGGAATAAAGTACATTATAAATAACTCCTTTTGACAAATTATCTATTTTGTTAACAATTGAAATATTATGTAATAATTTCATAATATTATATACTTTAATTTTCATAAATTATATTGTAACTTTGTAACCCATTTAAAAATTAAACAGAAATGTATTTTGCTTGCTATTAGTAGCCTACCATGGATCATTAGTCTACAAAGTTAATTCTGTAGCAAATTAATAAGATACCAATTTAGGAAATGATTTTAAATATGGTGAGTGTGCGTGCTTCCGTGTTGCGCGTGTCTTGGTTCACTGATGAAATGACGTCATAATTATATATTGCATGGATTCGAGGCTTGACTTTTTAAATTGTATCCGTATTGTATCAGATTATACCACCTTTTCATAATGGATAATACTTTGGATTTAATTTGTTATTTAAAATCGAGGTGTTAAAATACATTTTGTAATCGCCTATTTTCCATGGCATTTAGGTATTTGTATTTCAACACATAGTTTGATTTGAGGTCTCAAAATCCCAGATATAATTCCATAAACAACATTTGTATTATTATTTATGAGTATTCCAAATTGTATTTGTATTAGACTGATCTTTGTTATGTATTGCAAAATAATTTGTAACAAAAAATCTCAGAGTAAATTGGGGGCTGTATGGAATGGTCAAGTTAACAGGAGAGTAAGGATATTTGACATTACTATCAATATAACTTCCTGCTTTTTATTTTTAGGATATTATGTCAATTTAAATATCGAACGCTTAATGTTGGACTCGTGTCCGATTCACAAAGGACAGATCACAATCTCAAATAAAATGTTGTATGATTGAAACTAAAGTTTATTTTTAACTTTTAATTTTTGTTAGGCTTAAAATTCAACCATATTTTAATAATTCAAAACACTATTTTATTTGAGATTAAAATCTGATCTTATCGAGCCGTGAACGAACCCTAAGCAGGGGAGCACGGGCTGATGCGTCAAACGGGTTACCTATATTTTAGCGTGTAGTTATTAGCTTTTAACCACACGCTGAAGTATAACCAGTCAAAGTTTTCGATGACGTATATAAAAGGCACAAAGTATTTTATCATAGACAATTAGTTTTTAATTTCCATTTTAAAATTATAGTGAAAATGTATAGCTGGTTTTCCATAATTATGTTATATCGACTGATATATTATACTTCCATTTTAATCTAATGTATCGTGGCCATATACCAATATTATATTTTATATACCAAAGATTGTATCTAAAGAACAAAATATATTTAAATGTGTATGTATGAATAAAAGTTTAAAAGCCACTGTCTTTTCTCATTTTGCTTTATTGGGTTTCTCGCCTTTATGCAAAAGACTCGTGGTTAACTACATAAAATTAAATGTCGTTAATACAAGCAGTATTATTTTTGTATTCAGCATTCTCTATCGGTAATTCAATGCAACGCGAACTTTGGAGTAATATCATATACAGAGAAAGAGAAGATAGCTTACCAATATCATCATCATCAGCCCGTATAACGTCAACTGCTGAACATGGGCCTCCTCACGAGGGAGTGTTTTTGCTATAGTCACCACGCTTGGCGGTTTGTTGACCGCAGTGTTATGTTGTGATACAATCGGGACCCAACGGCTTAACGTGCGTTCCGAGGCACGGAGGGTAGTCCCTCAACCAACCAGACCCGGAAAGAAATCTTAGAATTTACACAAAGATTTCTTGTCCGGTGTGGGGATCGCACCCACGACCTCCGATATTTAAAGCGAGCCAATGACCGCTACGCTACGGAGGTTCTCATACCAATTACCAATATAATCGATAATAAAATATATAGCTGAAGGGTTTGTTTGTTAGAACTGCGCTAATCTCAGGAACTAGGTACTGGTCCGATTTGAAAAATTCTTTCAGTTTTAGATAGCCCATTTATCGAGAAGGCTATACTTTATTTATTTATTTATTGAGGCATTTCCATTTATTATACAGTTTCTACGGGGGTTACGTGGGTGAAACCGCGCGCGGCAAGTTAGCAAATAAAACCACCATCCACAGTTACAATAATACTTTATACACGAAACTTTAGCTTAAGTAACGGAATTACTGCATCTTCGACACTTCAAACTTAGTGTTAATGATTTCTTCATCAGAATCGAGTAATGGTAATGTGCTTGTAGGTATATTCTCCTCGACCCAGCGTAGGTCCGAGTCCAAGGAGTTAGTGCTGGGGTCTGGCGGGTCCCGGGGATCTTCGCTATTACTATTTGTGCCACGCATTTTGACCCCATATGCGTCGTTGACAAACTGCTCTTCTTCTTCTGTAAATAAACATTTTATTTAAAGATTACTAGCAGAGTTTTTGCACACAACTAGTATTCGTGTTAACCCCTCGTGCTAAGCTAAAAGCTTGTGTTACGAGTGGGTTCACGTCGGTAGTGCAATGGGTAGGGATCGAACCGACGACCACATGATTGCAAAGCTACAATATATAATTTACTTTATCAGCCTGAACAAGTGTCTCTTAACAGATCTTGGCAAACCAGGGTCGTTGAGTGATATTGCCATAATCACCACGCTTGGCAGGCGGATTGGTGATCGCACTAAGGTGGGTATCCTTGAGCTGATAGCTGCTGCTGCCCATCCGTTAGTTGTATGTCCGTTCTTACATCACCCATGTCTATTATATCCATTAACATTTTTTTTATAAAGATCTTTTATGTAACCGAAAAACACAAAATATATTCAATGAACATATTGTATCATTACTTTTATGTGTTGATTCATTAAAAAACCGAATCTCCAAATATTACCTTACTGGACACAACAAACAAAAATAAATATTATATAGTTTAAATAAAAAAGACAAAAATATATTTTCTTTTTTTTACTATATATAGGCTTACGTTTGACCATGATAAGGCCTAAGATGATACACGCTTGCCTAGAAAGTGTCTGTTCACTTTAGATTATATCTATACCCTATTCATCGGGGCTTGAGACAAAGTGTAAACAAAGAAAACATTGTTTCTCAAACTTTTTTCAATGTTTTTTATTGCTATTTAATTTAATGTAGGGTTTCACATTTGTGTGTCTAGCAGCTCGGGTTAAGATAAGGTACCTAACTATGAAGATAATAAAATCATAAATCACTCTTATTGAATTAATTATTCGGAGAATTGGGAGGATTCTCAAGAACTGTCGCTATTGTGAATAACGAAGCGGTCAACTATATTCAAGTATCAATTATTCCATCAATTTTAAGCATCTTTTGCTCTTCTTTTTCACATTGTCAATGCACTTTTGTCAAGCCTCTACTGTTATATTTTTAATTGCATCGGCTAGTAAAATTTGAACTTCACTTAACTTAAAGATTTTGTTATTCTCAGCAATAAATCCTTTAACTTGGGCCCATATTAACTCAATAGGATTAATTCACTATGTCCTTTTAGAACCTGTTTACAGTGGCTTGCGATATTCCCATAATTTCAGTGGTTTAATTGATACCTTTGTACGGATACGAATCCTTCGACCACGTTTCTTCTATGAGTTTGAACACATTAATAACAGCCACCTTATCCGTTGAATGCGTTGGAGTTTTCTTTGATCGCTTTTTCTTTGGCGAAGAAAAGTGCAAGCGTTGCTTGGTCCAGGTGCACTCATGTTTTAAGCTCGAAAACGTAAATATAACAAAAACAAAACAACCAACGAATGACTTTGAACTTCATAAAAGATATAAATTCAACGAAAATATCTATAATAATAAATAAGCAGAACTCTCGTATCAACAAGTAGATCTATAGTAAAAATGGCGGATATAATACGACCGATAACCAAACTTCACATTTTTATGTAAAAAGTTCGGGAGAACCTGTGGTCTATAATTTAGTCGTATTAAAATGCATTCGAAGTTTGGGAATCAAGTCTTTTTTGGGTGTTTTTACATGTAAACGATTTAATAAATCATTATACTTCATAAAAGATGACATTTATAGGGTTTTTAACATTTAAACAAATGTCGATAGTAATTATCGACTTTTCTTACTATTATTGACGATAATGTAACAAATAATTGGGATTAATTTAATTACAAACGTTACTAAATTAAACAAATATTTTAATATAAGATACATTTATACCCTCTGAAATCCAAAGTTTATTTTTATAAATTGGATTTTATTTACTCACTATTATTTTAGATCAAGTACGCGTACATATGTACATTATATTATGATATTAAAATATATAATGAAATTTAATAATTAATTTATTTTTAATTAAGTTTTATATAAAAATATCGATAGTTTATAGTCGATGGCCACGATGATTCATTGCCCATCACTTATTAGGTCGCCATGCCCATAAAATTTAACATTGGCAGTTACTGTCTTTCAATACTGCTAAATTCAAAACTTCATAGGCGTGATTGTACTGACAGCTGTAATAAAATATATTCACTTCATCAATCGTGACCCTTAAAGTATCCTTTTTATGGTTTGTTTACATTTAATCTCACGCCTCGATGAATACAGTATAGTTAGTTAATTCCATTAAAAAATGTGTCTATTCTGTAATGCAATTTAAATTATTAATTTAACCATATGAATGAATACTAGATATTTTTTATATTCTTTTTAATTTAGATTTCATTTGGATTTCACGCAAAGTAACGCCTGATTCTATTAATGACATAATAGTTATTCAATTATTTGATGGTGAAAAACAATATATTATGTACACGAATTTTCGGGGCACAGGGCATGAAAAAGCTTTTATGGCAAAGATAGATAGGATTTTTGTGACTTTACTAAGACTAGTATTTATTAATTTCCATTTACCATCGTCATCCTCCGCGTTGTCCAGCAGTGGGGTGAAGGCGTACCGCTGGTTGTTGTTGGTGGGACGCCACAACACCATGATCACACACAGTACGCTGGCGAACAAGATGTGCCAGTACGCCTCGTCCATCCATACTTCTTTCCATTCCTGAATTTCAATCATTGTTAAATAGAGTTATCTATCTATATCTTTTTATACTTAATATATAAAGCTAAAGAGTTTGTTTGGTTGCTTGAATGCGCTAATCTTAGAAACTATTGGTCCGATTCCAAAAATTATTTTAGTGTTACCGAAGTCATGTACAACAACTATAGGCTATATAATGATGAAGTTATGGGAAAGGGAGTAACGAAGGTGAAACTGCGCGACGGGATGCTAGTTTTATTTTAAAAACATGTTTTTCTACAAAAAAAGTTGTTTTCAAGGACTCGACAATGATAAAATTACATAGCAAAATGAGCTCTATTGCTTCGTTATAACCCATAATTTAGGTTGTACGAAAGGGCGCTCCTAACACAGCTTCAAAGTTATTATAAAAAAGGAAATGAAAACCTTTATTGATAATGTAGACGAATCGATCGTACTTATTATTAGTCAAATACAATGATAATGAAAAAAAAAAACAATCTTGACAAATAAATTAGTTTACATTTTAACAATAATGTTTACCCATGTTGTTATGGCATGTGACAATCGCTTAATTAAGATCAACCAGCGCGGGCTAGGATTGGGTCTGAAACATCGCAACGCGTCGCGAGCCTCGCCTTGCGAGAACTACCGTCCCTATCCTAGGTTCTACGAGTCTTTCTCTATCTACCTACGGTGTGACTCCCGAGGAAGAAAGACAATTATAATCTGTTAATTTGAATGCAATTGCAAGTACACATAGATCGATTTTACTACCAAAACTAAAACAATTTGCTGAGCAACGACTACAAAATCACGATGTAAATTGAACAAAAATTAAATAAATATTTGATTAATAGATACAGCATACTTACTGTAATACAGGGTAATACTCTATATGACTTGATAGAGTACAGCATAAATACAACGGAAGATATCACCGCAAATATTAACGTGTTCGTAAAATGTCTGTATAGCGATAGTTTTATCGTGTTTCTGAAACAAAAACAGAAATTAATTATAATATTGTAAATGTACAATTATTACCACGAAATTAAATTATTTCTGGTTTTTTTTTTTTGAAAAAATATTCTCCCCGCTTTAGAAGCGTTAGTTAATATCCAACCTAATTGAGTTTATATAAGGGGGTAGTATTGCTTATCATCTTTTCTAGGGAGTTTTGATTGGTAATGAAGGTAGACCGACCAACAGATGGCGCTGTCCAACAGCGACAGCGGCACTTCGGACAAGAGCAAGTCTCGGTTGGAGTCTTGTGTCTTGTGGTGCAACTTGAGCCACGCGTTGATGGTACATTTAGCTAGGACAGTCACTCACCTCCGCAACTGCAACGTGCGCATAGTGTGGGCGAGCGACACGAACACCCACCAACAGATGGCGCTGTCCAACAGCGACAGCGGCACTTCGGACAAGAGCAAGTCTCGGTTGGAGTCTTGTGTCTTGTGGTGCAACTTGAGCCACGCGTTGATGGTACATTTAGCTAGGACAGTCACTCACCTCCGCAACTGCAACGTGCGCATAGTGTGGGCGAGCGACACGAACACCCACCAACAGATGGCGCTGTCCAACAGCGACAGCGGCACTTCGGACAAGAGCAAGTCTCGGTTGGAGTCTTGTGTCTTGTGGTGCAACTTGAGCCACGCGTTGATGGTACATTTAGCTAGGACAGTCACTCACCTCCGCAACTGCAACGTGCGCATAGTGTGGGCGAGCGACACGAACACCCACCAACAGATGGCGCTGTCCAACAGCGACAGCGGCACTTCGGACAAGAGCAAGTCTCGGTTGGAGTCTTGTGTCTTGTGGTGCAACTTGAGCCACGCGTTGATGGTACATTTAGCTAGGACAGTCACTCACCTCCGCAACTGCAACGTGCGCATAGTGTGGGCGAGCGACACGAACACCCACCAACAGATGGCGCTGTCCAACAGCGACAGCGGCACTTCGGACAAGAGCAAGTCTCGGTTGGAGTCTTGTGTCTTGTGGTGCAACTTGAGCCACGCGTTGATGGTACATTTAGCTAGGACAGTCACTCACCTCCGCAACTGCAACGTGCGCATAGTGTGGGCGAGCGACACGAACACCCACCAACAGATGGCGCTGTCCAACAGCGACAGCGGCACTTCGGACAAGAGCAAGTCTCGGTTGGAGTCTTGTGTCTTGTGGTGCAACTTGAGCCACGCGTTGATGGTACATTTAGCTAGGACAGTCACTCACCTCCGCAACTGCAACGTGCGCATAGTGTGGGCGAGCGACACGAACACCCACCAACAGATGGCGCTGTCCAACAGCGACAGCGGCACTTCGGACAAGAGCAAGTCTCGGTTGGAGTCTTGTGTCTTGTGGTGCAACTTGAGCCACGCGTTGATGGTACATTTAGCTAGGACAGTCACTCACCTCCGCAACTGCAACGTGCGCATAGTGTGGGCGAGCGACACGAACACCCACCAACAGATGGCGCTGTCCAACAGCGACAGCGGCACTTCGGACAAGAGCAAGTCTCGGTTGGAGTCTTGTGTCTTGTGGTGCAACTTGAGCCACGCGTTGATGGTACATTTAGCTAGGACAGTCACTCACCTCCGCAACTGCAACGTGCGCATAGTGTGGGCGAGCGACACGAACACCCACCAACAGATGGCGCTGTCCAACAGCGACAGCGGCACTTCGGACAAGAGCAAGTCTCGGTTGGAGTCTTGTGTCTTGTGGTGCAACTTGAGCCACGCGTTGATGGTACATTTAGCTAGGACAGTCACTCACCTCCGCAACTGCAACGTGCGCATAGTGTGGGCGAGCGACACGAACACCCACCAACAGATGGCGCTGTCCAACAGCGACAGCGGCACTTCGGACAAGAGCAAGTCTCGGTTGGAGTCTTGTGTCTTGTGGTGCAACTTGAGCCACGCGTTGATGGTACATTTAGCTAGGACAGTCACTCACCTCCGCAACTGCAACGTGCGCATAGTGTGGGCGAGCGACACGAACACCCACCAACAGATGGCGCTGTCCAACAGCGACAGCGGCACTTCGGACAAGAGCAAGTCTCGGTTGGAGTCTTGTGTCTTGTGGTGCAACTTGAGCCACGCGTTGATGGTACATTTAGCTAGGACAGTCACTCACCTCCGCAACTGCAACGTGCGCATAGTGTGGGCGAGCGACACGAACACCCACCAACAGATGGCGCTGTCCAACAGCGACAGCGGCACTTCGGACAAGAGCAAGTCTCGGTTGGAGTCTTGTGTCTTGTGGTGCAACTTGAGCCACGCGTTGATGGCGCACAGCGCGCCCCACAGCACGCCCGTGCCCACCACGCGCTGCAGGGCGGGGCCCAGGCGCGGCCTGGCCACAGTACACACAACATTACTTTGTAATAATCACGAATAACACTTGGGCCTACGCATTTTACCTAGATTTATTTTATACCTATTTTACCTGCGAATGTAAAGTATAATATTATGGTATGTATTGATAAAGCATTAAAAAACATCTTATGACATTTGACAGTTTTAAGTCAAAATACAATGCCAATGGCCAAGTGTAGTTCATGAATTACGAGTTTAAAAATATGTCATGATTGTGTATTCAATCGTGATCTCAAAAGACGATATACAGTACAGTATACGAAGAATCGATATCCAGTACTTGTAAAAAGCTTTTTCACTATTTGAGGAAATGTAAAGTCAATAACAGGAGACCACATCATCGTGCACAATCTTTAAAACTTAGCGCTACCTCAATTCCTCGTACGAATGCTAATAATATGTATAGATGAGTTGTTTTTACTTTTCAAAGTTTTGAGCGAGCTATCCTATTCATGTTAATAGGTGGTTGTTTTCCCTACTTTATCCTTTTATTTTAATATAAAATCTCCTACTGATATTTCTTGATAATGATTTAAATAATAAAATAAATAATCAAAAATCGATTACGAACTTGAAGATGGCTGCTTAAATCTCTGCTCTGGTTTCAATAGTCTTTTGAGCCTATCAATTACTATTTATAGAGCTTTTATCGGTGTATACTTGCAGCTTCGTATACTATGATGATAATTCCTGTATTCTTTGTTTAATTTAATAATATTGATGATGATAAGAATTTAGTATAATAATATTAATTTGTACTCGATCCTTTACTGTAACAATGACGTCATGACACAGATAATATATAGACCAAAATGGCTGACGCCGACAACTAATTACCATGTCTTTTCCTGGTCTTGCAAAAACATTGTTAACCATATAAAAAGAATATCAACTAACATATTACGAAAAATTTTAGCAATTTAACAAAATTTGACATTGTAATAAGTTCCAGTGATATTTTTAAGGTTTTGGACCCCCGGACTATTTGTACCACTTTGGGAATCACTGTTAGCGTATAAATTATACTAATTTTACAACCGTTCAAGAAGGAATAGAGAGGTCTTCTGTGTCCTACAAACAACTTCTTGAACACAGCATTTGCATGCAGCATGCAGCATTTAGCCAACTACACAACTCATAAACACGAATAACTGCCTATACCTATTGAAAAGAATGCGACTACCCTCAATATAAAAAGGAAATGTCATAGTAAGGTATGACACATCACAGGATGTGCGCTCTCCAAAAATCAATGCACAACATCCAATATGATTAAACCTAGCCACTAGGCTAATTGAAGATTTTCATCTACAATTAGCCTAGTGGCTAGGCTAAGATAGATGAAAATCTATACAAACAACTAACAACAGATAAAGTTTGTGACGTTGTAGGGGGTAATCTCTGGATCTACTGAACCAAATTTGGAAATTCTTTTACCAATAGAAAGCCACATAATTTGTGAGTATCATAGGCTATATTTTAAGTTAGTTTCCACGGGATCGGGATCTACGCGCTTGAAACCACGCGGGACAGCTAGTAATATATAAAAAAGAAAAACTACTTACTTGACAATACCAAATCCTAGAGAGACAATGATGACCAGCATCCTGGCTAGCGCGCGCTTCGCCACTGAGATCCATTCAGCAAACATGTATACTTCAGTGCTGAAGTACCTGCATTGAAAAACAATGTTTATACACCCCGTGATTGTTTACGCAAGAAGATTAGCCATCAGTATTACTACTTCAAAGTAATATTGAAATTTTAAAATAGACATATAGACAAAAAGTTGCCTTCTAGGAGACTAGGTCATGATTATAGAACATGGCAAAATGAGCTGTAATGCCTTTAAATAAAATATAGTTTATGTTGTACGAACGCACGCCCCTAACACAGGTTTTAAGTCATTCTAATCTGTAAAATTTAATGATAATGAAAATCAATGTTATTGAATACTTAAAAGATGTGACAGTGGTAATTTTTGCAGTGTTATACTTTATTTACAAGCTATTGCGCGATATAGAATTCTCTAGAATTGCAGATGGCGCCACTAGTCTATTGGTAGTTTCCGTCCGACTATTAGGGTGGTGCTACAAAAGTCTTTTTAGTCTGTTTCATATATTAGCTACTTAAAAATAGAAAACAAACGAAAAATGATATAACAACACTTAGGGTAAAAACTCACCCAGTACTGTTGATAGTAGAATACACGCCATAATATGTGGCACTTTCCAACATGCCCAGCAAGGCCACTGCCCCGATCCAGTACTGAATGCGGAGTAGGTCACGCCACTGCAGCCAGCACACGGCCAACCAACCAGTGCATAGTGCTGTGTATAACCCGCACATCACGCCGAAAAACTAAAAAATGGATGTAGCAAAACGATCGATGTATTTGTCATTTGTCACGTGATCAACCAATGAATGTCCGTTTTTTTTATAGAATTGCCTAATCTCTCTATTATCAAGTAACATGCATTTACGTTGGCGATCGCCCCTTTAGGCCAGTGTTCCACAAAGTGTGTGTCATTAATTGGTGTTGCTCGGAAAAATATGGTTATCTCATAAAGAAATATGGAAAAAAATATAGTAACGTTGATTTGACACATGCGGGCGAGGCGTTTTGTTTTTCTATGTGCCTGTGGTTTCGATTAACGTTACTTAAAAACTGGTGTAGGTATTTCTAAAATAAATTGTTTTCCTAGATGTACCTTGAACACAAAGTTTTCGGATTACTGCTTTCAGCAACAAGAGCTAGAAAGAAATCTTGCTTAGAGAAGGGCTCGTATACTAGGAAACATGCATAAATTACCAAAAAATATGGGCCCGTATTTATTTTCCGTACCGTTGAAATTTCGTTTGACGTAACTGCTATGTACAATTTTACTAAGGAATGAAATCACAGCCCCCCCCCCCCCCTGAACTTTGTTGCCTTATATCTTGGTCATTTGTATGCATTTGATAAATAAAAAAATAGGGACCAATAGTTTTTGATAATTTAACTGACAGACCAAAAATAGTTTTTTTTATGGTCATCCCTATTATCTTTATTACTTACCGGTAAAAGTGGCCATATCGCCGCCGACAAATAACCGGAGGGAGACACCATTTCGACGTTGACTGTCGCCTTGAACGTCTGCTTCGAATTAACGCGCATCCTCAGCACATAGATGCCTTCGTGCTGCACTGTCAGAATTACATTGCTCTTGGATTTTTGCTGCAAAAATGGTAAATTTTGATAAATAACAATTTTTTTATCAGGACTTACACTTTTTGGAGGGCTTTAGTGACTATTACTTCTTCCAATTTTAAGTATCTTTCTTTTTTTTTCTGTACCTTACTATTTGTATTAGTTTTGTAAAATACCTTAGATTGTAACAAGTAGGTATGTTTGCGGAGGGGGACAGATCTCTAAGATACAGGGACATCCTATTTTTGAGATGAGGATTTCAATGTTTGTAGTATCATAAGCCTTTAGCCGATGTATAACATTGTTTTTTTTTCATTAATTTATATCACATTTTTAAATGTTTTTTAATACATTACGGAAAGTTTGCCATATACTATGTTTCAAAATTGAGATTAATAAAATTCGACCACCGGCAGGACTTGAACCTGCATCTTAGGTTAAGCCCCTAATGCCTTAAGCAATTTGGCTACGCTACGGTGGAATCCTACCGGTCATAGAAATTTATCAATGTCTTTTATAACACGTCACTACGTTAGTGCCATCTATCGGTAATGATCCGCATTACTTCGACTAATATCTCCAAAGTTGCATTAGGTATTTTACAAATCTGAATTTTGAAACATAGTATATGGTGAACTCATCCGTAAAGTATTCCAAAACGTGTAATAAAGTTATATACGGGAGGTGTCATCGTTTAAAATTTAATTTATATGTAAAAAAAATAGGTTTTTTTGTTTTTTAAATAATAAATACTTAAAGAAAAAAGATTCTGGATTACAGTTGCTGTAGTGTATGTGACATGCGACAGTGGCGGGACAAGGCTGAAATCGTATGTGGGTTAGATTTTACGAGGCCCCCCGGTGACACTTTTGAAGGTCGGATAAAGAGTGGTCTCTGTGTCAACGTAATACTGTACTGTATCAGCACGTCTACATCCACAGCTGAACATGGGCCTCCTCTGAACAGACCTTGACTAGCCAGGGTCGATGTGGGAAAATAACTATAATAACCTCGCTTGGCAGGCGGATTGGTGATCACAGTGTGTTCCTCCACAGAATATGAAGATCTACTTTGCCGATCGAGGTGGTATGCACGGCGGCCGACCGCTATTAATTACTGTTCAAAACTTGTATGTATTCAAAATATGTTCGAATTGGCTTGCGAACTTGTATTGCGCGATACAGGTTAGTTGAGATGCTACGTAATAGATGGCGCTGCTTGTATTCATGTAGTTTGTACTGCTACTCTAGATGTCGCTACAAGTTGATAGATGCTGCTGCTCATCCATCAGCACATGACTTACTCCAACTTTGGTGTGTAGGATCAACACTACTCTAAATCCGCACTGGCGTTGCTTCTGAGACCCAGGTCTGACCCAGGCCCCGAGTCCACTATCGCAATTGCGTGTCTATGAACTGTCAATGACAGTTCAATGGTCGTCTTTTTACCATTTGGCAATCTAATAATCCAAATGACGTCATAATGGTGTCAATATGCTATGACGCCACGATGACATTAGCGTAGTTGAATATGATACATTTATAAGTTTTGAAATCGCCTAAATTAACATTACAATCTGCTAACCATCTCCCCTGCTACTTCTGTTGACGGCCTTTTTCTGCGGTAGCAACACCGACTGCCATTCCAGCGCCGACAACATAGTGAGATTAGTAGATTACCGGTTTTGGCATAATGATATCATGATGGCACTATGGTGGCACAATACTTTAAAAAATAGCAGACTCGGCCCCCTGGTGTTCTGAGTTCGATTCCCACCTCAGTATGGGTGTGTTTTGTGAAACGAGTCTTTGTAAAGTCCTAGGCGACACGGAGGCTAATTTCCCTTATGCAGATGTTATTTTTTTATTAAATAATATAAAAAACTAGATAACTGAATGTTACTTACTGGTACAACCACATTAGCCTCTTTGTTGCTAGGTTCAGTGTAGTGTGACTCTATGAATACTATCTGCTTGTTGTTCGGACACGTATACTGAGCGTTCTCGACGCTTTGCACTGCAGTGTTGTTGATGTCTAATGATCGCACTTGACGGTTTCTACACATCACTACTTGCTGGAAGGAAACAAGTTGTATAAGTATTGAGTCACATATCGCTACTTTGAGAGAATAACGACACATTTCACAAAGAGTAAATTTGGGAAAAAATCTTTTAATGTCCGAAATCTTAAGTGCCGTTTTCCGAAAGTTACCCTTTTTGGATTGTGTTGTTCTTTTCGCAAAGCAGCGATATTATAGTTTCGTAGTTATGGGGCAAGGTGACGAAGGAAGACTGAAATTGTATGCGAACGAAATACATTTTGCGAGGCCTTCCGGTGTCGTTCTTTTTAGTTACTAGGTTCTGAAAGTCTGTGTATTACTGCTAGTTGGCAAGTTAGGCCGAGGCTCCTTAGCCCGCTAGGCCATATGCGGTGGCCCAAATTGCCTACACGTTACGCCACCATTGTTTTTTTTTTTCAAGATTACTAGCTTTGTTTTTGCTGTCTACTAGAATTCTTGTTAAGCCCTCGTGCTAAGCTAAAATGCTTGTGCTACGAGTGGGTTCACGTCGGTAGTGCCATGGATGGGGTTCGAACCGGCGACCTCAAGATCACAAGTCCGGCGCCCTAGCCCTTGGGCTACGGCCGCTTTACATCAAACGTTAGGAAACGTCTCAATAACATAAAAACGCTGCCTATATAACAAAATAATTTCTTTTCAATCTCTTTTATACTGTACATAATAAACTGTTATGCGACCGTAGATAAGAATTATGTGTTGTTAATTATCAAATAGCCAATTATTGTTTCCCGCTCTCGAGAAACCATGGCCCATGGTTGAATTATAATGTCGCTTTTAGACGTCGCAAATTCTCAGCGATATGATTTATATTTGGAACAATCGATTTATTAATATAATTTTACAATAACATAAAAAAATAGAGATAAAAAGGACTACGAGACTGCGTTCATGATCATCATCAGCCCGCGTCCACAGCTGAACATGAGCCTCCACCCGAGGGAGGGTACTTGCCATAATCACCGCGCTTGGCAGGCAGGTTGGTGACCGCAATATTATGTTGTAACACACAAAGAAACGCTGCTGCCCATTCCCTAGTATAAAATTGTTATAGATGATGTTGTAACAATCGGGACGTGCTTTCCGAGGCACGGAAGGTAATCCCTTAACCAACCAGACCCGGAAAGAAATCTTAGAATTTACACGAGTCTGTGTTAGGGACGCCTTATAATCTAGATTATTGTGCATTGCAAGACACGAGAGCTCATTTTGCCAAGTACATTTATAATTGCAGTATCCTTGAAGGATACTTTTAAGTTAAAAACATAATAATATGTCAATTTTTAAATTTTTCGCAGGCATCTATAGCCGAAATGATTTTCGTTGATATTAATTAATTGAAAAAACTCTCCTTCCATGGATGGAAAAATTATCATCTCAATTTTTTTATAATAATTCTCTCAATGAAATGAAATATACCTGTTCGAAGTAATGCAAGTAGTCTGGTGAGCAGACGGTCTTCTCCCACCAGTAGCTCACTGTTACATTCGTCTCACTCTCCACGTCACATTTTACTGAAACAAAACGCAAATTATTTATACTTCAATACTAATTTTATAAAAGGTAAAAGTTTGTTAGGTAAAATTCTTCTACTAATAGAAATCATATTTGTGAGTGTTTGCTATATTTTAAGACGCAATTACCACGGTAACGGTATCTTGGCGGGTGAAACCGCTCAAGACAACTAGTCTATACTAATATTCATCATCATCATCAGCCCGTAGCACGTCTTTTGCTGAACATGGGCCTCCTCCCGAGGGAGGGTATTTGGCAGTATGATGTTGTACCACAGAATGAAACGCTGCTGCCCGTTCCTTGATATACGATTATTATAGATGATATTATAACAATCGGGACCAACGGATTAACGTGCTTTCCGAGGCGCGGAGCATAGTCCTTCAACCCAGACCAGACCCGGAAAGCAATCTTAGAATTTAAATAACGATTTCTTGCCCGGGTGAGGATCGAACACGCGACCTCCGAGATTTAAAGCGAGCGAAATACCGCTACGCTACGGAAGTTGTCTTAAACTCGTATATTAGATGTTATCGGAGCTTTTGACGTGATGGATGGATGTTCACATCGCAATGACGCCAGAACGTGAAAGAAAAGCGTAGTCTTACTTACACAATGACACAAACGTGTAACAAAAGCATAGCATATAATTGCACAGCAACAAACAAAATTGCTATCTACAAAAGGATAAGTGACTAACACAGTCGTAAATGAGTTAAGTTTACGAGTGTAATTTTGGTGTTAGCTTTACCATAATCGAAGCTCAAACAGAAGTAAATACCTACTTGATACACTAATATTATAAATAGAGAAATGTTGTAGGTATCTTTGTTTGCAATAAACTCTAAAACTACGTTATCCTGGAGAAGGGTTGCCACCGGTACTATATAATACGAGCTTCTTTTATTTTTTTTAGACCTCCACCTATGAAGTGGCATTTTTCATTGTTTTCTTAATGCCGCGCTTAGAATGCGGTCAAAATTCAATAACATAAATAGTACATTTGACTGAAATATTTCAGTCAAATGTACTATTTATGTTATTAAAAAATAAAAGAAGCTCGTTGAGCGACTCTTGAGTCATTAAGAGGGGCCTCCGGACAGAATCTTAATCCTGTCTGGATCAAATACACGTGTAGTATTTTTTTTCCTGAATTTCCCAAAAGTACTATACAGGGTTATTTGTAAAACACTGGTAACCTCTCAGGACTACGTTACTAAGATCATAATCAACAACTTTTGTTCTATGACTTTAAAAAATTCATCATATTTTAATTCATCAGATTTACACACAAAAATAAAAATATTTAAATTCAACGCTCTAAATGTTACGAGTCTATGCGAAGCAAAAGAAAGCGATAGTACCGACAATAGCGAGGGGAGCGGGGAATACAGAGTTGAAATGTGTTAGATAGGACAACGAAATATTGAAGGTTTGTTTTTGGTAAATGTATTATGTTTTGTAAAAAGTCGTAGAACAAAAGTTGTTGTTTATGATGTTAGTAATATAGTCCTGAGAGGTGACCGGTGTTTTACAAATTGCCCCCGTCATTGCGACACGACATTCGCTCCTATAATACAAAATGTATTATGGAGACGATAGAGCGAAACCAAGGCTCCAAAGTGTTCGCAAGAGACACCTCTATTGGGCAAAGCCAGTTGACAAAGCTGAAGAAGGAAGATGTGGTAGTGATGTCGAGTAAGCCAGAGGTTTTACGGGAGATAGAGAGGTTCTATAATCAGCTGTATGCCTCAACAGCTAAGCCCGCTAACACCCAAGCCGAAGACCCCAGAGCAAGGCTGACCTGACACAATACCGAACATCTCCCGGACATCAGCCTGTACGAGATTAGGATGGCCCTTAAACAGCTTAAAAACAACAAGGCGCCGGGTGATGACGGAATCACATCTAAGCTTCTGAATGCGGGTGGAACACCGATACTTAAAGTCCTTCAGAAGCTCTTTAACTCCGTCTTACTCGAGGGACAAACACCAGAATCATGGAGCAGAGGTGTGGTGGTTCTGTTCTTCAAAAAAGGTGACAAAACCATGTTGAAGAATTATAGACCCATCACATTGCTGAGCCATGTTTATAAGCTGTTTTCGAGGGTCGTCACAAATCGTCTCGTACACAGAATACAGACGTGGTCTCTTACTATGTGCCTCATAAGAAAGCTCAAAAGTCGCTCAGCGAGCTATGGAAAGAGCTATGCTCGGCGTCCCTGCGTGATCGAATCAGAAATGAAGAGATCCGCAGGAGAACGCAGGTCACTGACAAAGCTCAACGGATTAGCATGCTGAAGTGGCAATGGGCAGGACACATAGCTCGAAGAACTGACGGCCGATGGAGCAAAAAGGTTCTCGAGTGGAGACCACGAACTGCACGATGGACCGACGACCTCATAAAGGTCGCGGGGAGTCGGTGGATGCAGGCCGCTAGCGATCGTTCCCGCTGGAAATCGATGGGGGAGGCCTATGTTCAGCAATGGACTACAACAGGCTGTTGATGATGATGATGATGACAAATAGCCCTGTATATTTAGCAACTTTTTGTATAAAGTACTATGTGAGACAAAAAAAGGTGGCATCCCTAGTAACATAGTAACACTGTAATTTCATGAATACGTTGCGGTAGGAAATCTATACAAATATTATAAAGAGAAAAGATTTGATTGTATGTTTGTTTGTATTGAATAGGCTCCGAAACTATTGGACCGATTTAAAAAAATATTTTACCGTTGGAAAGCTACACTATCCCCGGATGACATGGGCCAAGGCTGCTCAACCTTTTGAAGAGTCGGGCCAAGGTGGATTCAGTCGTTACCGACGGGCCACTTACATTTCCTAATTCAGTTACTCTCGGGACAAGCGCAATAAAAACTCAATTTTAAGAAAATAAAATTGAATTTTTGAGTATTAGGAACTTTTCTTATTCTAAAATACAATCAATGTGATTTCTGCATTGTCCATTGTCTTCAGAGAGGTCATAAAGTTTGAATCGGGATGTACGGGATTTTTGAGTTTGGTGCGTATTTTTAAACCATACTTGCGCGGGCGACCTAAAATTCTTTCGCGGGCCACACTGTGGCCCGCGGGCCCGGAGTTGAACAGCCTTGACATAGGCTTTATTTAACCTTACGGGAATGGAAGTTACGCGGGTGAAACCGCGTGTAATCACACAAACACTTTTTAATTAAAAATCACGGTGTAGGTATTAGTGCCGCTAACTGTATTCATCTTGGTTGTAGTACTGAATATAATTATTTATATATTTATATGTAGGCACCAATCTCATTTAACAAGTAGGTCAATAAGTTTTATAAATACCAAGTCCTTAAATAAGCTACCCACCCAGACACGTTACAGCAATTTTAACCTAATTTCAATGACCTTAAATACTATATTGCAATCAAAACAAACCCTAAAAATGTACAAGGAGAAACGTTACAAGTATAGCATAAACGAGGTACCTACCTATTTCGTTGTACTCCATGAATATTGAATAGGTATGCAAAACAATGTGCTGTAACAATTAATGTCCTAGAAACAATTACATGCTTCCTTTTACTACTAATTCATGGTTGCTATATACATAGATATAGGAAAGTATACTTTAACTTTGTATTTCCACGTAGCTTGTGCCTGCGACTGCGTCCGCGTGAAATACCTAGTAACATTTTTGAAACATTCTTCATTGGTGTGACAGTTGCACAAAACTTCCCTAAAAAAACTAAAAACCATAATCCCTCAATCTCCCCCTCAGCGACCACCCTGAACCGAGGTCCAAGTCCCACAGGGGTCGCCCTCTTGCGCAGGTTGCTTAGTTTGTAGTGTTTAAACCATTTACCATCGTATTATCGTACCTCCTAGGCAAGATAGGCCTAGGTTGTCCACGCATCAACGCTCGAAAAAAAGCACTATTTTATATTCCTTCTGTCAGAACCAATTATGATAAAAACTCCTTTCTTATTAGATCCTGTCGTTCTTACAATAACTTTTGTAATTATAGTAATAACGTTGTAGACATTTTTGACCATTTTTTGCCCAAATTCAAAAAGTGGATACACGATTGCCTAGGGCCAGCTCCTACAAATGATTAGTGGTTCAAAAGATTCTTTATCTATCTTTCAACATTCTTTATCTATTTCGAATGGTATTAGTTACATGTTACTTCTTCGTATATACTTAGTTATGTGTAATATTTAAAATTTCGTAGGCGCAAATATGTATTTATTATGTGTGGAAACTGTTTTGGATTATGTATTGTTAACTTTGTATGTATTTTATAGATTGTATTGTATCTGTTTCTTTCCCAAATAAAACAAATATAAAAAATAAAAATAAAAATTAATGTATCTAGGCTGGAGCTCTGCTCGCCTTTATGGCCGGTGAAGTAGCAAAAGCCTCGGGGGTAACTAAATATGTCCGTCCGAAAAAAAAAACTTCATTGGAGATCCGCTCCTATAGGTCTTATCGTGATGATAAGATTTCCTCGATAAATGGGCTATCTGGAACCAGTAGTATAATCGTACTTCGTACCTTACTTTAGCGTTATAACATTAGAATATTTTATACTAGTTTGTTTTGTAAGTAAGTTTTGACGTAACCGAGGTAGATAGAGCGTAGGTAACGTAAATTGCAAGAGATCAAGAAGTTAGGAATTAGGATCTACAAAGTGTGCGAGATATATCTTGTATTGCAATCATTCATAGGGAAGGCCAGAAAACATGGATCTTACTTCCTGGTAATCAGCGGTTACCGTAAACCACTTACTACCAGGAAGGATGATACGTTTTTTCTGGCCTCCTGACATAAAAAAGGAACCAACATTTAAAAATACCTTGAAGCTGATAGATAAACGACAAATTGACTAGTTGACACTTTTTTTTAATTATTTTTATATGGTTAAGAATGGTTTAACTAGACCTGTATCTAAAGGTTACTATAGCGTTAAGGACTATATTGAGGATAAAGATGTTTGGTCTCATGAACCATCCTGCGTAACACTTCCTAGAGACCCTGTATCTAAGTAAAATAGTAAGCATAATAATATGATGTTCTGTGAACTATCTGTAATCGGCCTAATGAGTTACATTAATAGACCGCTAGTTCTGTCTCAAATTAGCTTCTTTTATTAGTATAAAAACATTAATAGATAATCAAATATTATAAAGACAACCGTTCGGGAAAATAATGTGTATGCCAAATAAATAATAAAAGTAACTGGACCAAAACCTACGCTCTGCCCATTTGAGGATGTTTCGCCGGACCGTCTCATGTGGGTCGTGTTAAAACCGGCAGTAGAATAACCCACTGAGTTTGTTTCGCCGGATCTTCTCAGTTGGGGCGTATTGGATCCGGTGGTAGCATTAAAGCGCGTCCGTCGTTATATACTCATGGTCCGCCCAAATAATGACAATTGTTCTAAATATAATTTAATATAGACAGAACAAGCTATTGGACACAATATAGTACATAAAATAATAAAGTTAAGACTAAAATGATTAAAAACAATAACTAAAATACCTGCTTAATATGCTCATTTAAAAATGTTAAAATTATACATAGATTAATAACAAATTATTGTTTTGACTATTTGCAAGTGCCTGTAATAGGTTTACGTAAATAAAAATGATTTTTATTTTTTATTTTATTTATTTTAGACCAAGAAATGAATATGATATTTTTTTGAGATCTAGAAAGGGGTAAAATGAATATTTTAAAATTTGAAATGACATTTAGAGATGAAAACGATGTCAGTCATTTTGGTCTATACATTATCTCTGTTCGTACGTTAAAGCATCGCGATCTTGTTTAACTGGCCCTATGACGTCTCAAAATGGATGACCGCGTTTTCGGAAATTGAAAGACATAAGTAGACAAAAATAAAATTTTCATATTAAATTTAAATAAGCATCTTCAAGTTTTTTAAACAGAAATGATTATATTTAGGTTCCATATGACAAATACTTTAAGAAATAAACATCATTATAACATAATTTTATATGGATCAACTAGCCTATTGATTTTAATAGATATAATTATGATTTTCCTTTAAAAAGCTGGTTTGATAGGAGTGCGAATCTCTAATTTGGGTCAATTATTTCTCAATTTGGATTTTCGATTTGCACCTATCGAGAGATAATAATAACTAGTGGTCGCCGAGTACTCGAAATTCGAACATAATTAACAAAAAAACGGGTCAAGTGCGATTTGGACTCGCGCACGAAGGGTTCCGTACCATTTTCAAGCGTCTACCTGTTTGCCAACCAGTTACCAGTTGCCGTTATTGATATCGAGCAAAAAAAAAAAGATTGTTTGTAGAAATATATCATCTGTGAAAATTACAACTGTCTAGCTATCGCGGTTCTTGAGATACAGCCTGGTGACAGACAGACAGACCACAAGGTCGTAGTAATAAGGTCCCGTTTTTACCCTTCGGGTCGGGAACCCTAAAAAGAATTAACAATCTGCACTCCTTTTTTATATAAACTGTAACTGGGCGAAATTTCATACTCTTCCTAGAGAAACCCCGAGCATAGCCTTCTCCATAGCTCGTTGAGCGACTCTGAGCCTGTTCATAAGACCTATAACCTATAGTGAAGGACCACGTTTCGGATCCATAGGTTATCACTGGCAACACACGCTGGTTAAAGACTTTCGTCACTGAGGTATCAATTTATAGAAAGAAAGAAACACATTTAAGAAAGAAAGACATAGATAATAAGTTGCTTAAACAAATTGTTTCATTTAGTAAGTAACCGATTTTTTGATTACCTAAACATATCGAAATAACAAGATCAACTTTTTATCTATCATCGTAACGTTAATTGAGTAATGTTAAAATGAATGACTTTTCACATAACCTAATTAAGTAGGCCTAAATTAATTATGTTTTTAAGTTTAAATAATTGGGTATACTTAAAACAATACAACTAAGTTTACGTTTTCACTGTAACAAGAATACATAAGTAACTAATTACAGAAACATAACAAACGCCGACATTTCCGTTCGGATGTGTATTCAAATTCAGTTAAATTGTATATTATTGCTTACTTAATTTGAATGCTGATAATCGATACCTATTTAAATACTAAACTTATTACTTTAGAGTAGAATTCGTCACACTTTTGAATGAATGAATGAATGAATGATGCACACTTTATTGCAAAATAAAATAGCAACACAAACAAAAAATAATTATTACAGTCATAAATATTTTGCAATTGGCGGCCTTATCGCTGCTAAAGCAATCTCTTCCAGGCAACCATATGCCGTGGACGGGCCAAAGAGTAGAAGAAATATAGCAGCGAAAGGTGTACGTAAGGATAGAATATACTTATATACCTATGGGCAGAACGGCAGACTTACTCCGCGCACAAGTACGCATTATACGACTTTTCTGCTCAAGGGCTACATATAACGGGTTAGTCACAACATACGAAGATTTAATTTAAGTTTCACTAAGTGGACACACATATAAATATTGGCGTGTCCAGATAACGAAATAATAAGTGATCCTAATTCCGAGTTTCACCAACTGGACACACACATGTCCAGATAGTGACTAGCCCCATATAACAATGTAGGCTAAGATGGTCTCGTATGCTCGACTTGATTGATACCGCAGTCGTACTCGACAAAAAAAGTCATGCTATGTGCGAGGACAACGTCTCGAAAGGTTTATTAAATTCCTATACTAATATTATAAAGCTGCAGAGTTTGTTTGTTTGTTTGAACGCGCTAATCTCAGGAACTACTGGTCCGATTTCAAAAATTCTTTCAGTGTTGGATAGTCCATTTATCGAGGAAGGTTATAGGTTATATTTTATTTTCAAAAAAATTAGGGATCCGTAAGAAAATTGCGATTTTGTAACCCAAGGTGTAAAAGCGAAAACCTATTTATGCGTGCGCTGCAAAAACTATTGACAATAGAACAAAATGATGTACTACGGATTTGTAGGTCTTATTAAGATCTACAAAAAAGTCCGCGAGAGCATATATCTAACTATCATAGTTTAGTCACAATAACCGCTTTTATGTTCATAAAAAAATATTAAATCGTCTGAAGAAAGAAACTATGTTAAATTTATATCGTAATATTAATCCTTATCCAAATTAATCATTACGTTATCAAGGGTATTTATGTAGAAGTAAAATACTTTTTGTTTTATTCCAATCGGACATTTCGCTGAGAAATTATCACGAGTATAAAAACGCAAAGAATTGGTACCTAATAATGAGTTCTTTGCCATTATAGATAAAACTAAAGAGTTTGTTTGCTTGATCGCACTTATCTCGGCAACTACTTACTGGTCCGATTTGAAAAATTCTTTCAGTGTTAGATAGCCCATTTATCAATCAGCCCATAAATCATTTATTATTATAAAGTTTCTACGGGAACGGGAGTTACGCGGGTGAAACCGCGCGCGGAAAGCTAGTTGATTATAAACTAAGTAATATAGCGTTGTAAATTGTGTAAAAATATCAGTACAAGAAATAAGAAGGACATCGGGATCACGTGCCATAGGCGGTGACTTATACACACTACAATATTGAGTCGCCGCATTTACGGAGCTATCGTTTTAAGCTACGCGGTATGTAGTCGACCGCGCGAGACCAACCTTGTATCCAAAAATATAGGCTATCACAGCGGACCGTTTATGAAGGCTGCAGCTCCCCCCCGCTTATGTCCAGTAAAATAGCAGTAAAAAGCCATGAGTATATTTTCATATGTCCGTACGAAAGAAAAAAAAACTAAGTTTGCCTGCTTCTGCAGCTTCATTACACAAACAGTTAGCCCACGGATTGCACTAATATCGTCCATGGCTACTTGCGATCCGCAGTTTGACGATCACGGCATTAGTGTCAGGGATTGTTTGGACTAATTTGAATACTATTTACACTTTTATGTCCTGTTAGCATAGCGGCCGAAGATTGGAGATTCTCTCTTAAGGTTTCATGAATGCCTTTTGAATGGTTTTAAAATTGCAAACTAAGCAACCCGTGCAAGAGGGCACTATTTGGGCAAGCCCCAAATAGTGCCCTCTTGCACGGGTTGTGATAACCGGTTTTAAAACTACAAACTAAGCAACCTTGTGTAAGGACCTGTGCTTGTCCTTCAGCTCAGAGTAGTTGCTGACGAGGACCTTACACCCTGATAACGACGTTACTCTCTTATGGCTCCGACCAATAAAAATTGCTGCTTTAACGACACGATTGTCGTTGAAGCAATAACTATGCAATTTCATTGTACATAAGTCACGAGTCTATTTGCCATGGTAAGTAAGACTCATTATCTCTTTTCCGGGGAGAAAATGCAGCACTACTCTTAGAATCACGTATTAGGTATTTTATTAAAAATCTGAACAAACTTTGAAACGTCACATTTAAGGTGTAATAAGACACAACGAATCAAAAAATATAATTCAAGCTATGTCGTGATTGGTAAAAACTGTGGGATCTAAATGATTAACTCGAAATATGGTTTCCGCGAGTTTTAACTAAATATTTGTACATACTTAATTAACTTAAACAATGCTGATAATAAGTAGTAATCATATCTAACGTTGAGCGGACATAAACACTGAACGGTTATCGGATGCTTTTTAGATAACAAATATAGACATTATTATCAGTAGGTACTAGTTATTTACTTTAGGTAAGTGAATCATTGCTAACTAGGAAATAAGCAGCGTAGGGCGATATAAACTCATGGGCAATGAAATCACTGACATTTTTGTTATTTAGGATATAGTATATTTTTTAACGATAGTATTATTAATACTATAAACGTATATGTAATTTCATTGAATATAAAATATAACGTGGCGCCATCTACAATAGCACAAAAATCTCCAGCAAGACTAGCAGCGCCATCTAGGACCTAGAAAACAAACATTCTAAATCGCGCAATACAAGTCGCAAGCCAGTTTGTAAAAACATGTTTCGTTAGACTAGAGTTAATACTAGCTGTACTTGCGTCTTACTAGGTGTTTCAATGCATAAATTATTTAAAAAAAAGTGAAACATAATGGAATTATATTTCAAACGGACGGAAGGCGTACACTGTCTGTAATATCCTACAATTAGCAGCACTCACAGGTAGCACCTGTTAGTTACTAAGTTTAATTAATAGAATAAGAACCTATTAATGATAGTTTTTTTTTTTACATTGAGACCTAAGTGCTGAATAAATTCATTATTTCAAAGAAATTTCATTAAGTAGAGACTAGCGACTTTTAAAAATATGGCAGTTAAATAATTTGGAAGCACTGAATATTTATTTATATACTAGTTGATACAGTCCCCGGCACGTAACTTGGCAAGGTTTTGGCGCAGTGGGGGAAAGTTCGCGCATCGTGCACTTAGTGGAACAAACACTGGTCCCTTTTTTTGTTTGACATTATTAAAGAAAGGAGAGGAATTCGTAAAGTTTATTAGGTGTTATGAATAAAATATATATAAGAAAAGTAAAAAAAATGTATTTAAAAATAAAATAAGTTTTATTAAAAAATTTGATAGTTAACGGTATTTGGTCCTGCCATTGTAATCAACGTTACAAAAACTAAATTTAAAACAACAACAACTATAACAAAAACTAAATTAAAAGCAATAACAACAACTCGTAACAAAAACTCAACAAAAACAAAGTGTTCAACTTTCGTGCACGTAAGTGTAATCGGGAGCGAACGGAATGTAGACGCGGTGCGGGAGGCAGGGGTCCACTGACGGACGAATCGCGCGCTCGGATCGGCGCTACCTCATACCCCGCGTCCCGCTTGACCACCAAAGAGACCTATAAAACGACTTGTGCGCATCTAACGACTCTTGCCAAGTTACGTGCCGGGGACTGTATTAGGGATTCTCGATGTGCTAGGCACGTTATTAAATTAAATAATCTTTGAGTTTGATATAAAAGAAACCTTCACCCTTTTAAGTTAAGTTCACGTTTGGGTATTTGTAAAGTTAATCATTCTAATATTTTGTCTACACTGCTATCTCAAAGCTCCCAATAGATTAGTAGAGATGGTGACAATAGGTCCATCACGATCGCTAACGGTACTTTATGTCAACAAAGTCGAGACACGAAAAAAATATCTAAATACTTAATATAAATCGCTGTCGAAAAACTCGTTGTTTTCTCATAATGTACATTTCGCTAGTGCGTATTTGGTAGAATTCAATATTTTCCTCTTGTAAAGCACTGTTTTAATTAGATTAATGTAGTATTTAACTGGGGTTCCCAAAGTGTGCGTCGTGGCGCCCTGGTGCCGTAGATAGTTAAGGGGCGCCATGAGGCGATCCTCTATCATCATCCGAAACCACAAATATTCGCTGGTACGGGTACGTTTTGAAAGGGGGAGGTTTTGAACTACCTACTTTGCAGATGATTATGTCGCAAAATTTCACGATCCGAGATCCATGCATTATACATGCTCCAGCTGAATTTTTAGCAGTGGCAATAACCAAACTCCTCCGTCACAAATATGATTAAGTAACTATCGTATCAATACATAGTATAAAACAAAGTCGCTCCCCGCTGTCTGTCTGTACCTATGTAGGTACCTATGCTTAAATCTTTAAAACTAGGTACGCAACGTATTTTGATGCAGTTTTTTTTAATCGATGACTCAAGAGGAAGGTTAATATGTTTTATACATGCATAATATAGTAGAGGAACACTTATAATTTTAGAGGAGGATGTTACGTCGTAAATAAACACTTTTTTGCGCTTACAATGCAAACGATGGCTGAACCTTACGAGATAGATCAAAATAATGTACTTCAGTATTGTACAACTTAAAAATGCGATACGATGGTATATGTCTATCTCTTAGTGATAACCCACAATAACTATTTTTTATCCTTTACTTTTTACGAGAAATTATGGCTTATTTATGAAGCGATTAATCCTTATCTAATTAACTATCTTCAATAAATTGTGCATTTAATATAGATCAATAAGGCCCTTTACTGCATGTAATTTTAATGAATATTTAAGAAGATATTACAGATTTAAAATGCAGGGACATAGCTGGACAAAGCGGATGCGGCACCGGTACCGGCCGGAGAGACGGGGCGAGTCGGCGCGGCGCGTGCCTATAAAGAGCCGGGATGGGTCGCTAGTTTTATAATAAATAACATTACTCGAATTCATATTGCATATGTTTTAATTTTTGTTTCTATCTAACTAACCTAACTACTATGATTGTCGGTAACAATTTTTTCCGACTGTATATTTTTCAAGGGTAGGGTGCCACCGTGACAAAAAACTAAATTTGTAATTGCGCCGCGGGCTGAAAAGATTGGGAGCCCCTGGTATATACCAGGGGCTCCCAATCGTTTCAATCCCAAGAAAAATAGTTGAACCAATAAGTTAGTATATTTTAACTATATAGTTAAAATATACTAACTTATTGGTTCAACTATTTTTCTTATTGGAATAATAGGTATGTTAAATGTGTATACCCTATGTGTGATAATATTTAATTTCACATGAAATACTATTGAGCTTGGTCATATATGAACTTATGAGCCCCCCCCCCCCCTTTATGATTTTCTTTAGAAAGTTCCTAACTGCAACTGTTACCGCTTGTTCCTAATTGTAATGCATTGTAAGTTATTGGACAACTGCCAATCAGTTTTCAATAAGTCAATGGAAGTCTGCCAAAAATGGGCTTTCAAGCATCAACAGTCTATTCAATCAACAACTTTGTTATTAAAATGTCAATTGTCATAGCAACAATCTTAACATCTGGAAACTATGTTGGTGATGTTAATGCTGGACACTAGTAATTACTTCAAACTTCTATCCCCACACCCATCAACATTATCATCATCATCAGCCCGTATAACGTCCACTGCTGAACATGGGCCTCCTCCCGAGGGAGGGTATTTGCCATAGTCACCACGCTTGGCAGGCGGATTGGTGTCCGCACCGCATCTTGTATTGCAATCATTCATAGGGAAGGCCAGAAAACATGGATCTTACTTCCTGGTAATCAGCGGTTACCGTAAACCACTTACTACCAGGAAGGATGATACGTTTTTTCTGGCCTCCTGACATAAAAAAGGAACCAACATTTAAAAATACCTTGAAGCTGATAGATAAACGACAAATTGACTAGTTGACACTTTTTTTTAATTATTTTTATATGGTTAAGAATGGTTTAACTAGACCTGTATCTAAAGGTTACTATAGCGTTAAGGACTATATTGAGGATAAAGATGTTTGGTCTCATGAACCATCCTGCGTAACACTTCCTAGAGACCCTGTATCTAAGTAAAATAGTAAGCATAATAATATGATGTTCTGTGAACTATCTGTAATCGGCCTAATGAGTTACATTAATAGACCGCTAGTTCTGTCTCAAATTAGCTTCTTTTATTAGTATAAAAACATTAATAGATAATCAAATATTATAAAGACAACCGTTCGGGAAAATAATGTGTATGCCAAATAAATAATAAAAGTAACTGGACCAAAACCTACGCTCTGCCCATTTGAGGATGTTTCGCCGGACCGTCTCATGTGGGTCGTGTTAAAACCGGCAGTAGAATAACCCACTGAGTTTGTTTCGCCGGATCTTCTCAGTTGGGGCGTATTGGATCCGGTGGTAGCATTAAAGCGCGTCCGTCGTTATATACTCATGGTCCGCCCAAATAATGACAATTGTTCTAAATATAATTTAATATAGACAGAACAAGCTATTGGACACAATATAGTACATAAAATAATAAAGTTAAGACTAAAATGATTAAAAACAATAACTAAAATACCTGCTTAATATGCTCATTTAAAAATGTTAAAATTATACAAAGATTAATAACAAATTATTGTTTTGACTATTTGCAAGTGCCTGTAATAGGTTTACGTAAATAAAAATGATTTTTATTTTTTATTTTATTTATTTTAGACCAAGAAATGAATATGATATTTTTTTGAGATCTAGAAAGGGGTAAAATGAATATTTTAAAATTTGAAATGACATTTAGAGATGAAAACGATGTCAGTCATTTTGGTCTATAC
This sequence comes from Nycteola revayana, assembly GCA_947037095.2. Taxonomy (NCBI): domain Eukaryota; kingdom Metazoa; phylum Arthropoda; class Insecta; order Lepidoptera; family Nolidae; genus Nycteola; species Nycteola revayana. The sequence continues at coordinate 14,187,846 of OX344838.1, read as the reverse complement.
ATTATCTCTGTTCGTACGTTAAAGCATCGCGATCTTGTTTAACTGGCCCTATGACGTCTCAAAATGGATGACCGCGTTTTCGGAAATTGAAAGACATAAGTAGACAAAAATAAAATTTTCATATTAAATTTAAATAAGCATCTTCAAGTTTTTTAAACAGAAATGATTATATTTAGGTTCCATATGACAAATACTTTAAGAAATAAACATCATTATAACATAATTTTATATGGATCAACTAGCCTATTGATTTTAATAGATATAATTATGATTTTCCTTTAAAAAGCTGGTTTGATAGGAGTGCGAATCTCTAATTTGGGTCAATTATTTCTCAATTTGGATTTTCGATTTGCACCTATCGAGAGATAATAATAACTAGTGGTCGCCGAGTACTCGAAATTCGAACATAATTAACAAAAAAACGGGTCAAGTGCGATTTGGACTCGCGCACGAAGGGTTCCGTACCATTTTCAAGCGTCTACCTGTTTGCCAACCAGTTACCAGTTGCCGTTATTGATATCGAGCAAAAAAAAAAAGATTGTTTGTAGAAATATATCATCTGTGAAAATTACAACTGTCTAGCTATCGCGGTTCTTGAGATACAGCCTGGTGACAGACAGACAGACCACAAGGTCGTAGTAATAAGGTCCCGTTTTTACCCTTCGGGTCGGGAACCCTAAAAAGAATTAACAATCTGCACTCCTTTTTTATATAAACTGTAACTGGGCGAAATTTCATACTCTTCCTAGAGAAACCCCGAGCATAGCCTTCTCCATAGCTCGTTGAGCGACTCTGAGCCTGTTCATAAGACCTATAACCTATAGTGAAGGACCACGTTTCGGATCCATAGGTTATCACTGGCAACACACGCTGGTTAAAGACTTTCGTCACTGAGGTATCAATTTATAGAAAGAAAGAAACACATTTAAGAAAGAAAGACATAGATAATAAGTTGCTTAAACAAATTGTTTCATTTAGTAAGTAACCGATTTTTTGATTACCTAAACATATCGAAATAACAAGATCAACTTTTTATCTATCATCGTAACGTTAATTAAGTAATGTTAAAATTAATGACTTTTCACATAACCTAATTAAGTAGGCCTAAATTAATTATGTTTTTAAGTTTAAATAATTGGGTATACTTAAAACAATACAACTAAGTTTACGTTTTCACTGTAACAAGAATACATAAGTAACTAATTACAGAAACATAACAAACGCCGACATTTCCGTTCGGATGTGTATTCAAATTCAGTTAAATTGTATATTATTGCTTACTTAATTTGAATGCTGATAATCGATACCTATTTAAATACTAATCTTATTACTTCAGAGTTTTTCTCACACTTTTGAATGAATGAATGAATGAATGATGCACACTTTATTGCAAAATAAAATAGCAACACAAACAAAAAATAATTATTACAGTCATAAATATTTTGCAATTGGCGGCCTTATCGCTGCTAAAGCAATCTCTTCCAGGCAACCATATGCCGTGGACGGGCCAAAGAGTAGAAGAAATATAGCAGCGAAAGGTGTACGTAAGGATAGAATATACTTATATACCTATGGGCAGAACGGCAGACTTACTCCGCGCACAAGTACGCATTATACGACTTTTCTGCTCAAGGGCTACATATAACGGGTTAGTCACAACATACGAAGATTTAATTTAAGTTTCACTAAGTGGACACACATATAAATATTGGCGTGTCCAGATAACGAAATAATAATTGATCGTAATTCCGAGTTTCACCAACTGGACACACACATGTCCAGTCTCGTGTGTCCAGATAGTGACTAGCCCCATATAACAATGTAGGCTAAGATGGTCTCGTATGCTCGACTTGATTGATACCGCAGTCGTACTCGACAAAAAAAGTCATGCTATGTGCGAGGACAACGTCTCGAAAGCAGGGCTCGGAAACGTTATTTAAAATAACGTTCTTAAAACGTTTCCAACAGTTACTTGCACAACATTGTGTTCGAACGAAAACGAAATGAGAACGTTATCGAAAACCGGTTTATTCCACACCGCCCCGCGCAAGCCGTATGGCGTGCGCCGCGAGCGGCGTACGCGCTAGGTTGACGTGTTTATTTAAGCTTATTTGATTTGATTCTATCATTCATCCCGATGCGCTTGTTTACTGAGGACGCCGGACGCTTAGGCCAAGTTCGTTTACTTTCCTTCATATTAAAGATATAATATATTGTTAATACTTTAGTACCTTGGTTGTGTTTGTGCGTATTTAACAATGAAATAAAACAGTAAAAATACTGTCTGTACATTGAATATATTAAAAAAATAATAATTGAGGGGGGTTTAGAAACAGTAATAGAGCACGAATCCAAAAAAAATAATCTGTCTGTTTGTCTGTTTGTTTGTACACGCTAATCTTCGGAACTACTGAACGGATTTGAATGATTTTTTTTTTGTTGTATAGGTATTAAGTCTGGGCAACATATAGGCTATAATTTATCTTGGTCGCTTGAGCACCTGATGCAGAACCGTAACAGACCAGCTAAACTATAAGAGATACAAAAATGGTATCATAGCAAAAATTGTTCCATGTGATGAGCAATTTCTGCTGAGAGAATAAATTTGAAGATCTGCAATACCCGATGTTGAACTCCAAGAGCCCAGCTATACTATAACATATATAAGAATTACGTCTTAGCAAGAATTGTTCAGCCTGATGAGCACTCTCTGTTGACGCATAAAAATTTAAGTTCTGGAACACCTGCTGTGGAATTCCAAGCGCCCAGCTACACTATAACATTTATAGGAATGACGTCTTAGCAAGAGTTGTTCAGTCTGATGAGCACTCTCTGTAGACGTATAAAAATTGAAGATCTGGAACACCTGTTGTGGAATTCGAAGCGCCCAGCTACACCATAGCACATATAGGAATGACGTCTTAGCAAAAGTTGTTTGGTCTGATGGGCATTTCCTGTTGACTTATAAAAATCGAAGATCAGAAACATGATTTCCACATCAGGAAATCAAACCTATCACTAATTTCACTGTATAATTATAAAATAACACAAGCTGGGAGTACCTCGACGCGGTGAAGGCGGTAACAGTTTAGGACTGATTTTCGATGAATCATTGAAAATTTGACTCTTCTGACCAAAACTCCCATTCATTTTTTTATTTTGTTGAATAAATATGCCTTCGGGCTTATGTTATTTGAGTGTTTAATTTCCTTTTCCATTTATCTTCGTGACACGGTAGCCTACCCGGCAACGCAGGGGAGCAGTCACATAGATTTTAATTGATCAGGTATTTTCAGAATAAAACTTTAACCATGCTTAGAAATAGGTCAAATTTTTCCCAATGTTCCAAAGGAGCTAAACGATTGAGGATCATCAAGATCCCAAGAATCTCCCGAAGAGCGTCAGGAGAGACTTGATGCTGTTCGAAATCATCAGGCTGCAACTCGCTCCATGGAAACCTCTTCGGATCGCAAAGCACGTCTGCGTTCTCAGCGTATTTACGAATCTATATCCAGGTCTCTAGAGACCAGTGAAGAATATAATGGGCGACTGACTGCTGATCGCGAACATCATACATTGTCTCGCGAGTTGCAGACGTTCACGGATAGAGAATTGCGCTTGAGTTCTCAGCGTATCGACGAATCTGCTTCTAGGTCTCTAGAGACAAGTGCGGAACGTGATGCGCGACTGTCCGCTGATCGTGAACGTCACGCATAGTCTCGCGAGTCGGAGACGTTCACGGATAGAGAATTGCGCTTGAGTTCTCATCGTATTTACGCATCTGCTTCTAGGTCCTCGCGAGTCGGAGACGTTGACTGATAGAGAATGGCGCTTGAGTTCTCAGCGTATATACGCATCTGCTTCTAGGTGTCTAGAGGCAAGTGCGGAACGTGATGCGCAACTGTCCGCTGATCGTGAACTTCACGCATTGTCTCGCGAGTCGGAGACGTTCGCTGATAGAGAATTGCGCTTGAGATCTCAGCGTATCTACGCATCTGCTTCTAGGTCTCTAGAGACAAGTGCGGAACGTGATGCGCGACTGGCCGCTAATCGTGAACGTCACGCATTGTCTCGCGAGTCAGAGACGTTCACGGATAGAGAATTGCGCTTGAGTTCTCAGCGTATCTACGCTCCTGCTTCTAGGTCTCTAGAGACAAGTGTGGAACGTGATGTGCGACTGTCCGCTGATCGTGAACGTCACGCATTGTCTCGCGAGTCGGAAACGTTTACCGATACAGAATCACGCTGTGTGTAAGTGTTTAATTTCTTTATTGAGTTCTTAGCGTATTAGCACATCTATTTACAGGTCTTTAGTCTTCAGGCGACTAACTGCTGATCGAGATTATCATACATTGTCCCGAACACGCACTCATCAAAATATTCATAATCCGTTAGAAAGTGAGAGAGAAAGAATTTCTGGAGTACGGCATGAAGAGACAGAAGAAGAGCGCAACGAACGTTTGAATTCTGATCGACTTTCTGATTTCTGATGACCGGGCGTTTCATTTCGACAACAGACGTTTCAGATCTTTGATTTTGACGATCCCGTTGTCGCTGGCATAAGCAACAGGATTCGCGTACGAAGTCGCGGGCGGAAGCTAGTATAAAATAAATGTCAAATATAAGGAAGCGTCGATATATATAAAATATATCGACGCTTCCATGCAATAATCCAATAATAGCCAACACTGGAAATGTTTTTTAAGTGTAATTGTGAAGAAAGGGATTGAGATACATGTCATATATTAATAAGATCAAGTTATACAATATTCCTCCATTTGACTTTAAAAACCCTTCAGGCATTGGCTATTATTGGATTATTGCATGAGGGCGTAGATACAATATAAACCATTAAAGTATTTCGAACATTATTTTTGTGCAAAATTTAACAGTAGTGTATCTATAATTAAAACTCTGCTACATTTAAGGCACTTAATCAAATTCTTAGGTAATTACTTGTCAATATTTCCTCCTCATTTTTAATAAAAAATGGTTGACTATCTGGTAAATCGGTAATCGGATTTACATCCTCTACTTCAGTAAACACTGGTTGGCTGTCTCGTAAATCTGTAAAGGGATTTACATCCTCTACTTCACAATACACTGGTTGACTGTCTGGTAAATCTGTAATTGGATTTACATCCTCTGCTTCAGTAAACACTGGTTGACTGTATAGTAAATCTGTAAAGGGATTAACATCTGAAATATTCAATTTACTTAAAACCCTATCATATTATTCAAAATACACCTTATCATCATTAACGTCCGCTATGGTTTGTTGACTGTTAAAGCAATTATTCGAATCTATACAAGGTGTAACGGAAAGGGTATATACATAGAAAGAGCAAGGCTTCTTTGGATCATAACAAACGATATGGCAAGGGTTTCAACTCAAAATAAAATACTACAAGATTTTTTTATAATATAAAAATAAAAATGCGGAACTCTTTATTCAGAATTACCAGGAGTAAGTGGTTTATTTTTACTTGCAAATAGTTTGTTGACATCGATCAGCTGATTGAGTGCTAGTGATGTATTTATTTCAATTTGAAAAGTTTGGTTTCTGGTACCTATGAATTTAAAAAATCATTACTTCCGGACTTGTAGAGATAGCATTAAATAACCCTTGCCATATCGTTTGTTATGATCCAAAGAAGCCTTGCTCTTTCTATGTATATACCCTTTCCGTTACACCTTGTATAATATTAAAACGCTAAGCGAAATCTTAATACTGTGGGCACGGAGAAGAGTGAGATTTGGCATAACTAAAGCGATTAACTGTAACCCGCCCAGCCAAGTTATCAAGTCCTATCTATACTTATACCTAATATTATAAAGCTGCAGAGTTTGTTTGTTTGAACGCGCTAATCTCAGGAACTACTGGTCCGATTTCAAAAAATCTGTCAGTGTTGGATAGTCCATTTATCGAGGAAGGTTATAAGGCTATACTTTATTTTCAAAAAAAAATGGGATCCGCAGGAAAATTGCGATTTTGTAACCCAAGGTGTAAAATCGAAAACCTATTTGTGCATGCGCTGCATAACTATTGACAATAGAACAAAATGATGTACTACGGGTTTGTAGGTCTTATTAAGATCTAAAAAAATTTAAATCAATTAACAGAATATAATTATACGAAATTTAGAGCGTATTTTGTAAAGATTTAAAAATATTAGACTATTTAGAAAAACATTGACAAGTAAGTCCTTCCTGAATTATCCATAGTTCTCTCTCTTACTCGATTATTATTGAACTTTATTTACCTATGTAAATAGCTAAATATATTACACATAAACAATAGCAAACGAAGACACTCGACCAAGAGCGTGGCAGTTAAATATGTAATAACCTACTAACTAAATGAGAATAAGAAATGAATGAAATAAAACGGTTTTAAACGTTAAAAAAACCAAGAACGATATAATTTTGATCTTCTTCAAAAACGTTATTTTTAACGTTCCGTTCGAACGTAACCGAAACATTTCGTTCTTTAGGTATTTTAAGTGAGAACCGTTCCGAAAAAGATTTCGTTTTCCGAGCCCTGCTCGAAAGGTTTATTAAATTCCTATACTAATATTATAAAGCTGCAGAGTTTGTTTGTTTGTTTGAACGCGCTAATCTCAGGAACTACTGGTCCGATTTCAAAAATTCTTTCAGTGTTGGATAGTCCATTTATCGAGGAAGGTTAAAGGTTATATTTTATTTTCAAAAAAAATAGGGATCCGTAAGAAAATTGCGATTTTGTAACCCAAGGTGTAAAAGCGAAAACCTATTTATGCGTGCGCTGCAAAAACTATTGACAATAGAACAAAATGATGTACTACGGATTTGTAGGTCTTATTAAGATCTACAAAAAAAGTCCGCGAGAGCATATATCTAACTATCATAGTTTAGTCACAATAACCGCTTTTATGTTCATAAAAAAATATTAAATCGTCTGAAGAAAGAAACTATGTTAAATTTATATCGTAATATTAATCCTTATCCAAATTAATCATTACGTTATCAAGGGTATTTATGTAGAAGTAAAATACTTTTTGTTTTATTCCAATCGGACATTTCGCTGAGAAATTATCACGAGTATAAAAACGCAAAGAATTGGTACCTAATAATGAGTTCTTTGCCATAATAGATAAAACTAAAGAGTTTGTTTGCTTGATCGCACTTATCTCGGCAACTACTTACTGGTCCGATTTGAAAAATTATTTCAGTATTAGATAGCCCATTTATCAATCAGCCCATAAATCATTTATTATTATAAAGTTTCTACGGGAACGGGAGTTACGCGGGTGAAACCGCGCGCGGAAAGCTAGTTGATTATAAACTAAGTAATATAGCGTTGTAAATTGTGTAAAAATATCAGTACAAGAAATAAGAAGGACATCGGGATCACGTGCCATAGGCGGTGACTTATACACACTACAATATTGAGTCGCCGCATTTACGGAGCTATCGTTTTAAGCTACGCGGTATGTAGTCGACCGCGCGAGACCAACCTTGTATCCAAAAATATAGGCTATCACAGCGGACCGTTTATGAAGGCTGCAGCTCCCCCCCGCTTATGTCCAGTAAAATAGCAGTAAAAAGCCATGAGTATAATTTCATATGTCTGTACGAAAGAAAAAAAAAACTAAGTTTGCCTGCTTCTGCAGCTTCATTACACAAACAGTTAGCCCACGGATTGCACTAATATCGTCCATGGCTACTTGCGATCCGCGGTTTGACGATCACGGCATACTAATGTCAGGGATTGTTTGGACTAATTTGATTACTATTTACACTTTTATGTCCTGTTAGCATGGGGGCCGAAGATTCGAGATTCTCTCTTAAGGTTTCATGAATGCCTTATGAATGGTTTTAAAATTGCAAACTAAGCAACCCGTACAAGAGGGTACTATTTGGGCAAGCCCCAAATAGTGCCCTCTTGCACGGGTTGTGATAACCGGTTTTAAAACTACAAACTAAGTAACCATGTGTAAGGACCTGTGCTTGTCCTTCAGCTCAGAGTAGTTGCTGACGAGGACCTTACACACTGATAACGACGTTACTCTCTTATGGCTCCGATCAATAACAATTGCTGCTTTAACGACACGATTGTCGTTGAAGCAATAACTATGCAATTTCATTGTACATAAGTCACGAGTCTATTTGCCATGGTAAGTAAGACTCATTATCTCTTTTCCGGGGAGAAAATGCAGCACTACTCTTAGAATCACGTATTAGGTATTTTATTAAAAATCTGAACAAACTTTGAAACGTCAGATTTAAGGTGTAATAAAACCCAACGAATCAAAAAATATAATTCAAGCTATGTCGTGATTGGTAAAAACTGTGGGATCTAAATGATTAACTCGAAATATGGTTTCCGCGAGTTTTAACTAAATATTTGTATATACTTAATTAACTTAACCAATGCTGATAATAAGTAGTAATCATATCTAACGTTGAGCGGACATAAACACTGAACGGTTATCGGATGCTTTTTAGATAACAAATATAGACATTATTATCAGTAGGTACTAGTTATTTACTTTAGGTAAGTGAATCATTGCTAACTAGGAAATAAGCAGCGTAGGGCGATATAAACTCATGGGCAATGAAATCACTGACATTTTTGTTATTTAGGATATAGTATATTTTTTAACGATAGTATTATTAATACTATAAACCTATATGTAATTTCATTGAATATATAATATAACGTGGCGCCATCTACAATAGCACAAAAATCTCCAGCAAGACTAGCAGCGCCATCTAGGACCTAGAAAACAAACATCCTAAATCGCGCAATACAAGTCGCAAGCCAGTTTGTAAAAACATGTTTCGTTAGACTAGACTGGACTGGACTAGACTGTTTCAATGCATAAAATATTAAAAAAAAAGTGAAACATAATGGAATTATATTTCAAACGGACGGACTAATAAGTTTAATTAATAGAATAAGAATAATAATCTATTAATTATAGTTTTTTTTTTACATTGAGACCTAAGTGCTGAATAAATTCATTATTTCAAAGAATTTTCATTAAGTAGAGACTAGCGACTTTTAAAAATATGGCAGTTACATAATTTGGAAGCACTGAATATTTATTTATATACTAGTTGATACAGTCCCCGGCACGTAACTTGGCAAGGTTTTGGCGCAGTGGGGGAAAGTTCGCGCATCGTGCACTTAGTGGAACAAAAACTGGTCCCTTTTTTTGCTTGTCATTATTAAAGAAAGGAGAGGAATTCGTAAAGTTTATTAGGTGTTATAAATAATATATATATAAGTAAAGTAAAAAAAATGTATTTAAAAAAAATAAGTTTTATTAAAAAATTAGGTAGTTAACGGTATTTGGTCCTGGCATTGTAATCAACGTTACAAAAACTAAATTTAAAACAACAACAACTATAACAAAAACTAAATTAAAAACAATAACAACAACTCGTAACAAAAACTCAACAAAAACAAAGTGTTCAACTTTCGTGCACGTAAGTGTAATCGGGAGCGAACGGAATGTAGACGGGGTGCGGGAGGCAGGGGTCCACTGACGAACGAATCGCGCGCTCGGATCGGCGCTACCTCATACCCCGCGTCCCGCTTGACCACCAAAGAGACCTATAAAACGACTTGTGCGCATCTAACGACTCTTGCCAAGTTACGTGCCGGGGACTGTATTAGGGATTCTCGATGTGCTAGGCACGTTATTAAATTAAATAATCTTTGAGTTTGATATAAAAGAAACCTTCACCCTTTTAAGTTAAGTTCACGTTTGGGTATTTGTAAAGTTAATCATTCTAATATTTTGTCTACACTGCTATCTCAAAGCTCCCAATAGATTAGTAGAGATGGTGACAATAGGTCCATCACGATCGCTAACGGTACTTTATGTCAACAAAGTCGAGACACGAAAAAAATATCTAAATACTTAATATAAATCGCTGTCGAAAAACTCGTTGTTTTCTCATAATGTACATTTCGCTAGTGCGTATTTGGTAGAATTCAATATTTTCCTCTTGTAAAGCACTGTTTTAATTAGATTAATGTAGTATTTAACTGGGGTTCCCAAAGTGTGCGTCGTGGCGCCCTGGTGCCGTAGATAGTTAAGGGGCGCCATGAGGCGATCCTCTATCATCATCCGAAACCACAAATATTCGCTGGTACGGGTACGTTTTGAAAGGGGGAGGTTTTGAACTACCTACTTTGCAGATGATTATGTCGCAAAATTTCACGATCCGAGATCCATGCATTATACATGCTCCAGCTGAATTTTTAGCAGTGGCAATAACCAAACTCCTCCGTCACAAATATGATTAAGTAACTATCGTATCAATACATAGTATAAAACAAAGTCGCTCCCCGCTGTCTGTCTGTACCTATGTAGGTACCTATGCTTAAATCTTTAAAACTACGCAACGTATTATGATGCATTTTTTTTTAATCGATGACTCAAGAGGAAGGTTAATATGTTCTATATACATGCATAATATAGTAGAGGAACACTTATAATTTTAGAGGAGGATGTTACGTCGTAAATAAACACTTTTTTGCGCTTACAATGCAAACGCTGGCTGAACCTTACGAGATAGATCAAAATAATGTACTTCAGTATTGTACAACTTAAAAATGCGATACGATGGTATATGTCTATCTCTTAGTGATAACCCACAATAACTATTTTTTATCCTTTACTTTTTACGAGAAATTATGGCTTATTTATGAAGCGATTAATCCTTATCTAATTAACTACCTTCAATAAATTGTGCATTTAATATAGATCAATAAGGCCCTTTACTGCATGTAATTTTAATGAATATTTTAGAAGATATTACAGATTTAAAATGCAGGGACATAGCTGGACATAGCGGATGCGGCACCGGTACCGGCCGGAGAGACGGGGCGAGTCGGCGCGGCGCGTGCCTATAAAGAACCGGGATGGGTCGCTAGTTTTATAATAAATAACATTACTCGAATTCATATTGCATATGTTTTAATTTTTGTTTCTATCTAACTAACCTAACTGCTATGATTGTCGGTAACAATTTTTTCCGACTGTATATTTTTCAAGGGTAGGGTGCCACCGTGACAAAAAACTAAATTTGTAATTGCGCCGCGGGCTGAAAAGATTGGGAGCCCCTGGTATATAACAGGGGCTCCCAATCTTTTCAATCTTTTTTACTATATAGTAAAAATATACTAACTTATTGGTTCAACTATTTTTCTTATTGGAATAATAGGTATGTTAAATGTGTATACCCTATGTGTGATAATATTTTATTTCACATGAAATACTATTGAGCTTGGTCATATATGAACTTATGAGCCCCCCCCCCCCCCCTTTATGATTTTCTTTAGAAAGTTCCTAACTGCAACTGTTACCGCTTGTTCCTAATTGTAATGCATTGTAAGTTATTGGACAACTGCCAATCAGTTTTCAATAAGTCAATGGAAGTCTGCCAAAAATGGGCTTTCAAGCATCAACAGTCTATTCAATCAACAACTTTGTTATTAAAATGTCAATTGTCATAGCAACAATCTTAACATCTGGAAACTATGTTGGTGATGTTAATGCTGGACACTAGTAATTACTTCAAACTTCTATCCCCACACCCATCATCATTATCATCATCATCAGCCCGTATAACGTCCACTGCTGAACATGGGCCTCCTCCCGAGGGAGGGTATTTGCCATAGTCACCACGCCTGGCAGGCGGATTGGTATCCGCAGTATTATGATATAACACACAAGGAAACGCTGCTGCCCGTTCCCTTGTATACGATTGATATAGATGATGTTTTAATAATCGGGACCAACGGCTTAACGTGCTTTCCGAGGCACGGAGGGTAGTCCCTCAGCCAACCAGACCCAGAAAGAAATCTTAGAATTCTCACAAAGATTTCTTGTCCGGCGTGGGGATCGAACCCACGACCTCCGTGATGTAAAGCGAACCAAATACCACTACGCTATGGAGGTTGCCCTCACCAATAATACCATAAATACTTTGTTCTCTATTATGCACGCACCACAATTTTACCTGCGTTAATCTGCTTCAGTGGGTTGGACCATGATGTTTTGTAGCCTATATATTAATCCAGCATATGAACTATCCAAGCCATACTTTAAGCCAAATTCAGTCAGTAGTTTTTGCGTGAAAGAGTAACAAACATACATCCACACATTCTTACAAACTTTCGTGTTTATAACATTAGTAGGATATAGATCTTTGTACACAATCACCAATTGATGATTGTGTACAAAGAAATTTCATATTTATGCCATATTTAATTCTACAATTTTTCTATTAAAATCAAAATCAGAATAAAGCTACACAGAAAACAAGCCAATTTCTCAATTCTCAGACAAAAATATATTTTAATTTTGAATAAATTTTAATAAGAATAAATTTTAATTTTGACAGATTTCATATGGTAATCCTGTCATACTTTTATCTGATGGTTGGAAAAATTGCCTTTGATAATAAACTCGAGCTATGCATATTTCCACACATGAAATAGGTGCATTAAAATAAATATATATTATCTATCTACTGAAATACTTACACATAATAATGAGCTTAGAATCCTTAAATAGTGACTTAGCTAGCGTAAACACACAATCATCCTGAAAGAAAAAGATAAACATCAAACACATACAACTTGTTTCATCCTACATAGAGGTTTTTTCTTTGTATTATTATTCATGCAATGTATCATATAGGCACATTACATTTATAACATTTTGTTGGTGATACAGTGTATACAGAGTTATTTTTAAAACATTATCAACCTTTCTGGCGGTGAAAGTACTGATGATTATAAGCAACTTTTACTGTGGGACCAACCCTTAAAATGCAAAATAAAACAGCTGTTCTATACATTTCTATTTGAAAAATTTTGTTATTGTTTTAAAAATAACCCTGTATAACAGTTGCTTATAAGGTGTAATTTCATCTGTCAAGAAATTTTTTCTTTATTTATATTTTGAAGGGAAATAAATAAATTTGCTACATTTGATAATGAACCTTATTAGCTATAATATCATCAACAATTTTTTCTACAATCACATCAATACAACATCAAGCAAAACCAGTCTTATATTGATTTGATCTGGTATATCTTTCTAGGCTTTAAATATTTAGACTATTTTTTTCCAGTACTCTTTTATTTACTATATTTATTTATTAGCGGTTTAGATGTTAAGGTACACACACTCTTTGACTTACTGTTTGGTTATGGTTATTTTCAAATAACAAATCTAAATTCAATTGCTTCTGACTTACATAATGAACATAAAATATTTATTTTCAAACATTTTTTTAATGAACTGAACGAAAACTAAAAGTTATTTGGGAATTAAAGTCAAATTATTTTATTTTAAGTAATTTGAAACACAAATATTATTTACATTGTAATACACCTTTTACTTTAGCTTCCATTAGTACAAAGTACCTAATACTTATAAAGTTATCTCTTTCATATTTATTTAAAAGTATTATTACTTAAGTTGATCTTGTGTCTCATGCTTCTGATACATATTACTATATTAATTTAATATAGTATTTAATACAACAACTAACTAATAAAATGTGTAAATACACAAACATACAATATGTTGATGAAACGAAGTAGGCATAATATTTTAAATCAAATGAGAATTTAGTCATAGACATAAGTGTTTATGTGAGTCACTGTAACACTGATAGTTATTTATGATCTAGTAGTATGTAGCATTCTACATACTACTAGATATACAGTAATGCATTTAATTATTAATGTACACATCATAATTTACTGCAATGTCATTAGTATTTTATTATTTCGTTGTATTTACAGAATAATGTTTAGTATTTGTTACATTATGACTATTTATTGTATCTGATAAAAATGAATCATAATTTTAAGTAACTATTATACGAATGTATTGTATAACATTAATTAGCAATGTGACTAGCATTTACATAGTAATCTGTAAAAAAACCATAGGCTCACCCCATTCAGCGGTAAATCCCATTTTCCTATGTCCGAAAAACTGTGCGACAATTTCACGATTGTTAAGAACACCACTAATAAGATTCGCAACATAGTGCCTAATTTAGTTAGAGCAACAATTTGTTATTTTATTGGTGATAAAATTGTATCAAACAACATTTTAGATTTATTTTAAATTTAAGATTACAATTTTTTGCAAGAAAGCGCATTCACTTGACAGACATTTGTTTGACATGTCACAGATCAGATCATTGACGCAAAATTTGACGTAATTTTGAAGATTCATATTTTTTCAGGATTCATAGGTTTAAATGTTTTTCATATTTTCAGTCATAATTCAACTATATAAATCTACGTGATAGCGAAATCATTCTTCTATTCTGCCACTAACAGCGTTTTATATTTTTTGCACAAACAAAAAAAATAATGAAACTTGATAATAATACTGAAATCATTTTTAAACTTTTTTTTTTGTATTTCAGTTGTAACAAAACGAGCAATAAAATAATTTTATTTTAACGGATCGAAATTACTTTTTCACCCTGCTCTCCACAGTTACCTCGTCATTGTTAAATGGTGACTCAAATGACTATTGAATTACAAATAACATACATTTAAAAAAAAAGTTTTTTGTCTTTGGTAGCTTCATAGCTTGACATTTTGTTTGACAATGCGAAGTCTGTGGTAGTCGTGTCAAAATATTTTTGTTTTGTGTTTCGTGTATTTATTATAAATCGCTGAAAATGCTATTATAATTGTAATGTTTTCGTATTATTTTAGCGTCAAGCTAAGTCGCATTATATATAGAAAGTGGTATACTTACCATGTTTTAATGATACAATCTCCATAGTGTGGTACCCTAGTGTCCGAGGTAGTCATGTCAGATTGCGCGCTGGTAGCCAATGTAAGCGAACACGATGCGAGCATGGACGTGGGGAACGACAAGTCTCTCTTCGAGCCCACGGTTGATATGATGGTCAATGATTTCGACGACGAGAGAACTTTAGACGAAGAAGAAGCACTAGCGGCGGGAGAGCAACAGGACCCCAAGGCCGAGTTGATTAGCCTTCAGAAGGAAGGTGATATGCCCCTGGAGGAACTACTAGCGATGTATGGTTGTGACAGAACCATGGAGAAGCCCGTGCCAGAGCCACCTGCCCCTGAGGTTATACCGGAGGAAACTGAGAAAACCGAATCAGCATTACAACAGTTATACACTGAGACTACTAGCCCTGAAGCCACCCGCTGCCTTAGGTCGGGATCCCGACCGCCTTCTGAAGAAGAAGATGACTATGATTATAGTCCAGATGAGGATGATTGGAAAAAGACTATTATGGTTGGAAGTGACTACCAAGCTGCTATACCTGAAGGTTTGTGTAGCTATGATGATGCATTACCATATGAAAATGAAGACAAGTTACTGTGGAATCCCAGTATGTTAGAGGAAAAGGATACAGAGGAATATATGTTGAAAACAAGTGCGATGAACTCCACAACAGGAGTTGAAGCTGTACCTACAGGGAAACAGCTCCGAGATGATGAAGAAGCCTTATACCTGCTCCAGCAGTGCGGTCACAATGTGGAGGAAGCATTACGGCGAAGACGTATATCAGCCCAAACACCAGCTCATGCCAGTCTATGGTCAGAGGAAGAATGTCGGAACTTTGAGAATGGATTAAAAGCTCACGGAAAAGATTTTCACCTCATCAGACAACACAAAGTGAGAACACGGTCTGTTGGGGAATTGGTACAGTTTTACTACATTTGGAAAAAGACAGAGAGACATGATATCTTTGCGAATAAGGCTCGGCTGGAAAAGAAAAAGTATACTATACATCCAGGGCATACAGATTACATGGACAGGTTTTTGGAGGAGCAAGAAGCATCTGGTGCTGGAGCAGTGAGACCGGTGTCTCCATCACCAATGATGGAATACGAACACAGCACTCCTGCTACCCAACCTGATCCCTTAGCCTTGGGAGAAAAAGAAGTATTCTCGCAACTAAATGCCCACACACCACCACCTCGGACACTATCAATGGAAGATCAGGAACCTCCCACCAGTTCCTAATATCAATCTATGGCATGTAGACATGCACTGTTTGTGACATACTTAAATGTTGTTATTGTAATGTCAGTGCACTTTCCTTATTCATATGACATTTAAAAAAAACAATTTTTATTAATACATTTTTATATTGAGGACTGACTACTTTTTATTATTTTAAAATACATAATAATTTCAATAGTACAATGTAAATATTAATTCTGTAAAAAATATAGTACTTATGTTCTTGAATAGGGAATTTGGCTGGTGGTGAAAAAGAAAGGATGCTGTAATGAATGGTGTATAAATTGAGGTACTTGATTTAAGAATAAACAGTGCAAATCATGTTATTGTTTGATTTTCTTAAAACATAAATCCATAACTTAACAAAAGTTTAAGTTAATACAACAACAAATATTAACAATTTACTTAATACTAAAAAACAAGTAAATTCTTAATAAGTATAATGTACAACAAAAATGTTTCAATTTTTTTTTTATTAGATCCGTGAACAATAACAGTAATTATCAAAGATGACCTTAACATTAATTGTGATTTACAAAGCCAAACTGACCTTCAAAGGCTTTGTGAAATTGAAATTGTTTCTTCCATTCAATGTTCTAAATAAATTATATAAAAGATGAAATCTCTGCAATATGTTAAAGCAAAAACAATGGGTGCACACAAAATAAATAAGTAGGTACCTAGTAGTTAGTAGAGTTATAAAATAATATATTTCAATTTAAAGTAGTTTTGTTGCGGCGCATTGTCGATAGATGTCGTGGTAAGTACTATATTTATTCGTTCAGAAAAAAATATAAACTAACTGCGCCTGCAATCACACACCCGCCCGCAGCGCGCGCGGTTTTTTAGCAGCGGTCCCGCGGCACCGATCTCATGAGTATAGAAATAAAACCGCAGTTCCGTGACTGCGGCGGGGGTGGGTGCAAACCGCTCCGTGAGTTTTTAGCGTTACCCACGTTGAATTGCTGTTTATTTTGCGCATGGGCGTACCTAAGATAGTAGGGTAGGGATAGTGCAGCTGCAACTGATACTTTGATTCAGTGCCAACTATTATCATAGGTACTTTGTAATTAATCATACCCAGAATGTTACGTTTTGCTACACCCCCTACTTTTCCATACCTACCGACAACCTTTCTTTTCAACTAGCTTTTTTTTTTAATATACGGTAGTAGTAGTATAAATCGTAGTAGGTAGAGATTTTCAACGATAACATGGCCCGCACCTCCAAATTATTGTTTTAATGTGTGTAGTCACATCCTTACGAAAGAGTTTGTATGTCGATATGAGAAGTATTCGTCAATGACGAATACCTGCTACTGCTGCCGGCCTGCTACTGAAGACGAATGACGAATCGTCATTCGTCTTCAGTAGCAGGCCGGCCGTATCAGTATGCACACATGCTTGATTGCGTGGTGTAAATACTTTTACAAATACTTTCAAACGTTTTGAATTTTGGAGGGGCGGGCCATGTTAACGTAGTTAATCTCTACCAGAAAGCCGTGGGCTCTACTGCCTACGATCTTATGGCGTGTCAGAATCAGAGCTTCTAAAATTTATTTAAAAAATCATAAATTAATGGTATATTTTGGCCCTCAAATATATGAGACCCTAAATATATCACGGCATCTTTTAGCCTGATACACATTTTTTTTATTCTCGTAGGGTAATTTCTAAACGGAATCATTTTGACGTCGATTTGACATTGCAAATTTATGAATCTTTCGTAAATCAATTAACAATAAAACTAAATAATAGAAAATCTATTGTAATTAGAAATCGTTACGATTTTAACAATTGTGCAATAAAGTATCAAATATTTTTTAGTCCAGTGAAGTAATTATTTGCGTTTATGATAATAGCATAGGTTATTGATCTTGTGGAAGCAAAACAAAACCATGACTGTGAGCGCAGATATGTCCGAAAAAGAGATTCTCAATGATTTTAAGGAAAATTACGGTAAAGTCCGTAAATTGTTGGATGAAGACAGCAAAAATGATCCGGAAAACGACCCGTACATGTCGAAATATAAAGCAAAAAACATACTGATTGGTATGCGCGATGATTTGCAAGCATTGTTGGAAAGTTCGACAGGTTTAGATGAAATAAAGCTTAATGCTATGTTAGGCGCTGTATATTTAAATATTGGGATTATTAACATGGAGACGGAAGAGTTAACAGCCAGTGAGCAAACATTGACTAAAGCATTGAACCTTCTTAGTGGAAATCCTACAAAACCAGAGATTATAATCACTCTTATCAACGTCTATAACAATTTAGGGATTCTATGGTCAAATAGAGAACAACCTGAGAAGGCTAAAACATATTTACTTCAAGCGAAAGACTTATATGAAAATTTTAAATGCACATTGCAGTTACCATTGCCAATAGAACACATTGTTAGTAACACTGGTGAGAGTCCTATGGGTGACTTCATGTTGCTGGAAAAAGCTTATACACTCACTCTTTACTATTTAGCTCAAGTCTATGGTTCTTTGAGTGAGAATTTAAAATCCGCTATTTACTGTCATGTGACTCTACGAAGACAGTTGCAATACAACGATTATGAGCCCATAGACTGGGCATTAAACTCTGCAACATTGTCTCAGTTTTTTGCTGAACACAATGGGTTTTTTCAGTCAAGGCATCATTTAGCAGCTGCTTCTACAATTTTAGAGCAGTATGATGCTGAATTACGGTCTTCAGAAAGTAACGATGAGACATATTTGGCTAAAATAGAAACTTTAAACCACAGATCTGCAGATGTTGCGAGATGCTGGGTTAAGTATTGTATATTATTGCTAATGGCTTCTAAAGCCAGGCTGATGAATGACGCTGAGAGGATGACAGAAGCTATTACAGGTAAAAAATAATACAAAATTAGTTTTAAATATATTTACAACAAAAATATTTATTGTTCCTAATGCAAATTTCTAATTCTAGTAAAAATATGTTACATAAATTTTGAAAAAAATATTCCTAGTAAATGTTTTAGTAAAGAAGTATAGATCAAGGTATGACAATATTTCAAGAAAAGATTATGTTTAATTAAATTTTTATTATCTATCTTTATTACAGATATGTCCAACCTAACTCTTGAAGACAATGAAAACATCTGTGGAGGAGATATAACGAAACTAATTTTCCCTGACATTGATGTTTCCAAACACGAGAACCAAATTGGTGACAAATTTATTCTTACATATGAGGATGCCCGTGTCATATTCTTACGGTGTATGGTTTGGCTTGGTGCTGCTCAGAGCTACTACAGACTGGATTCTCTTGCGTCAGACTACATAGAATTGGTACAAGACACTTCACAAGCTTACAGCTATCTCGCATTCTTTGAAGAAGATGACGATAGAAGAGCTAAAATGCATAAACGCCGTATTGATATGCTCGAAGAATTACTGACTAAAGTAAACCCTACATACTACTTGCAATATTGCAGGCAGCTATGGTATGAACTCGGCGAAATTTATTCTGATGTTTTAAATATTAAACTGGACAAACTGAAATCTAAAGACAAGCCTACACCTCAGGCTCTTAACAAAATTAACCATCTTTGCGAGAAAAGTATTGAACACTACGACAAATTTATAGATTCAGTGAAAGAGAAGGATGGGAGGATGCCTATCAAGTTGACTGATGATTTGATAAGACCAGTTGTTAGTGCTCATGCCTTCATAGGTAGGAACAGCATGAAGAGAATAGCTTTAGATAAAGAGAAACAGTTAGAACATGTTCAAAAGAGCTATGATTCGTATGAAGCTGTTGTAAACATCTGTAAGAATAATGAAGAAGCGGCAGCCATGATGCAAGAAGAGTACTTCCTGTGTCAAGAAATGGTAAATATTTTACCTCTCAAAATTAAGAGATTGCAGTTAGAACCTGCCAGTTAGTTTTGATGGCTGAAGAAAATGGAATAGTGTGGTGTACTTTCTCTGGTTGCTTATTGTTTTGCTATTTTAATAATTTAGTGTTATTAATAATGCCTTCAAGCCCCATATTAAAATGTTTGGAGTTAGGCTGATCCCACATTGGCCATTGCAACGCTTGCGTCGTTCCTCGATAGTGTCAACGACGTAAGCACAGAGCTTGCTTCATCACCCGGTGTCATCGCCATCCGTTTGTGACACACTCTCGGGTATGCGCATGCCTAATGTGGGGTCAGCCTTATGTAATGACCAGTGATTGAAGTTGACAGTAGACGTAGTTTTGGTACTTAGAATATGTTGGAATAATATGGAAATGCCGAAAATGACGTACTATGCTATAAAAAAATATTCATGGTTTTACAAAGTGTAAGAAACTCTTCCGCGCTCCTCTCATTGTAGGATTTAAAGCCAGTTTTTATTGGTTTAATTACTGGTGTTGTAGTCACCGTGAAGCACGTCCATATTAATATCAATGTTTGCGGTCCATGAACTAAAATAGCAATATTAACTCTGGAGGATAATCACATAACATTATGACTATGATTTCAATAAAAAAATCTTTGCTACTCAACATTTACTTTGAATGCAAAAAATATTTTAAATATGTCAATTTATTACGTTAATGTAGCTTCAATAATACAATAACATAGGAAACACATTACAATAACCCTACAGTAATGAATACATTTTTATCGAAGTCATATAGTTATATGATTAGCCCTCTGATAACGACTGAAGACTAAAACAATCTATTAAGTACGTCAGTTAGATTACCAAAAAATATTAGACACGTATTTTTTTTGTCCCTCAAACAATTGGGGACGAAGATACAGCGCGTTAAAATTTCATATGACGTCACTTTTCGGTACAATTTTACATAGTAGTCACGTCATAGGCCTCAGTCTCCTGTACTTTATAGTTAGTGAACAAACACTTTCTAGGCAAGCGTGTATCATCTTAGGCCTTATCATCGCCTTCCATCAAGCGAGATGGTCAAACAGCTTACGTTTGACCATCTCGCTTATATATTTAGCAAAAACAAAAAAAAAAACAGTTGTTGTTCTGCATCTTTGTCAATTTATATTGATTTAATAAATAAAAAAATACGTGTCCAATATTTTTTTTAAATATAACTGACGGACTAAATAGATTTTTTTTTGTCTTCATGCCTATTATATTATATAATATATCTACTAATGTATTTGTAGAAAAAAATTACTTACTTTTAATTGGTTTTACAATGGGACCGTGATACCTGAATACATGTATATTTTATTTATATTATTATGAAGTCATAAAAGTTGCAGTATGTTCAAGGTATGTGTAATATGCCGTTCAAAATAATTGTACCTTTTATTTACCAAAAACATTTTAATATTTACCTACTTGTTTCAAAGTAAATAAAGCGGTTGTAGCCCACTGTTTAGGGGCGCCGGACTTGTGATCTGGTGGTCGCCGGTTCAATCCCCACCAATTGCACTACCGATGTGATCCCGCTCGTAACACAAGCATTTTAGCTTAACACCAGGGGTTCACAAGAATACAGTTTAGACTACAAAACTCTGTTAGTAATCTTTTTTTTTTTTCAAGAAAGAAAAAGTTTCGAATTGTAGAAAATCTCTGCTCGCCTTGATGCCCGGTGAAGTAGCAAAAGCCTCATGGCTAATAAGGTAGTTATGTCTATCCGAAAAAAAAGGTGTAAATTTCTGCGCCGGTGGCTCAGTGGTTACAGCAGTGGATGCTGAGACCTGGTGTTCTGGGTTCGATTCCCATCCGGTACAATTATTTGTGTTAACCACGAATATTTGTTCTGATTCTGGGTGTGCTTTGTGTCCGTGAATTATGTTGTAGCGCCATCTACCACTTAGCATCCCAACTAACCTGTATCGCGCAATACAAGTTCGCAAGCCAATTCGAATATAATAATATACAAGTTTTGAATAACGACAAATGGCCGTCGGCTGCCGTGTATACAACCTCACCCGGCAAAGATCTTCATTTCTGTGAAGGAACACCAGTAACCGTTCCTGTACAATGTGTCGGTAAAGTCCACCGTGATAGAAGGATTTATTCTAGTGCAGGAGTTGTCGTTTTACATAAAGATAATGAAAAAGAAGATTTCGGTTTATATTCACAAAGGCCACCACTAAAATGGTCATCAATGATGACGAATGGAAGGTATTTTTGCGGTTGCAGTTGTTGACGTTGTCACTTACTTAGTTATGCAATAATTCACATCGACTAATCGACCATGACTGAGCAATCATATGCAAGAACAACACTTGAGAGTATGAGGTAAGTTGAGTATGAGTTGAGTTGAGATATTTTTCTAGTGCAGGAGTTGCCTTTTTAAATAAAGATAATGAAAAAGAAGATATCGGTGGTTTATTCACAAAGGCCACTACTAAAATGGTCATCAATGATGAAGAGTGGTAGGTATTTTTGCGGTTGCAGTTGTTGCGGTTGTCACTTACTTAGTTATCCAATAGTCACATCGACCAATCGACCATGATCGAGCAATCGTATGCAAGAGCAATACTTGCGAGTATCTATGAGTTTAATGAAAAAAAATTCTTACATAATGAATGTTTAACTTCATGATTGATGTCCTGAACCATATCGGATTTAAAAAATAACAAGTTTCAACTTCAACGTAATGAAAGCGAGTAGGTATCAGCAGATTCAACTGTTTGGCTATTAAACTATGACCCTTTCGATCCAATACACGGCGGTGTCCAGGGTGTCAGCGAGACGGTCTTGCCAGATTTTTGAAATACGACGGACGCTTAATCGCATTCTGAAATTAAAATTATGTCATCAATAAAGTAGGTACAACGTTAGGTACCTACCTATCTAGGTACTCTTTGTTAAAAAGAAAGAGTAGGTAGGTACTTCTGTACAAAATCTAACATTATCGTCATCAACAAACAACATGCACTAACATCAGGGCCGGATTTAGAAGTCCGGCGGCCCCGGGGCAACAAAAGAGAAGAGGCCCACTGGCCACAAATTCGTTTCTCTCTAAGTGTGTAGACAATTTGAAGTATGTACCTACTTTTGAGGACGATTTAAATTCTTATATTAAACTGATTGTCTAATTTAAGTGAACAAATATAGATGAATAACTGTTATTTTAATATTTAAGAACTATAACATTAATCATGATTCTACAAAGTACTGTATGGAAAGGTACAACAATGAAGAGAAAAAAAAAGTTGTAGAGTTTACTCATCAGAATTTGAAAGATTTTAAATCTCTATTGTGGGGGCCCCTCTGTTGTGGAGGCCCTGGGGCAGTTGCCCTGGATGCCCTCCCTTAAATCCGGCCTTGACTAACATAATGGTACCCAAATAATGCTCCCCATTTCCTGGTTTTCCTGGTATATAATTATAATATACTAGCTGTTGCCCGCGAGTTCGTCCGCGTAGATTTCGATTTCTCCATACAAAATATAGTGTCATCTAAAGTCGCCGCACAAACCTCAAGATATCTAGCAGCGTCATCTAGCACCTAGTATCCAAACTAACCGCATAATGCGCATACATGTTCTGAATTTCAACAAATGGCCGTCGGCCGCCATGCAAACCACCTCGCCCTGCAAATAAGATCTTCATTTTATGTGGAGGAACCCCACCAACCATACTTCTACAAAACTATGCCACCTATTACCATCCTCTAAGGAGAGAGAGAGTCGTTAGTCTCAGTGGTCAGCAATATCTCAAATGACACAGCTAACACAGTTTAATTTCTGGTTTCTAGCTGTGTTTGATATTTTCTGGGAAATAAATTGAGTTACACCTATTGGTGTCGTTTGCTTAAAAAAAGAAAAATGTAGGTAGGAAGATAATAACGTAACAATTCGTATTGGGGAATCCACTGCACTTTGAGAATATTTCCTGTAAGGCAACCTTGCCTTCGATTCCACTGTCCTTGTGTTCTCTTTATTTTAACTTGGACAAACAATTTAGAATTATCTTCTCCTTATATTTAGGAATGGAAGCTGTTCTTATCTTGGATCCTCAGCTGAACACTGACGCCATTTTCAGATTCATTCAAAAACCGTTTGAGATACTGAAATAAAATATTATAAAATGAAAAAAAAAAATGCCCATCGAAATCTTTGTGCATATGCCAAGCACTTTTATCGAATGACTATATTTTGTTCGCGTCCTCTTAAAGTTTTACAAGATAAACAAGGAACAATAGCCTACTACATTAAAAGTTGAAGAAAAAAAATCTTACATCTGGGATCATTTTGCTTTTGCGATCTAGGTGAATATCACCAACTTCCACAATTCCTGGTAATAAAGGACGAACACCAGTCAAACTGTGGAACGTATTCATCAACATCAAACTCACATTCTTGGCTAGCTCTTGTTAATCCGGAATTTTCTTGCCAAAACGCTTTATTTTTCTTTTCGCTGTATTGCGTGTCGAAACCAAAACTTGTAAAATATATTTGTAATGGTATTTTTCAACCTTTGTCCAAATGTAATCTTTGAAGTGAATTCCGAATTTCGTAGAGACACATAATAATATGAAGGGTTACCTGTAACTCCGATACGATCTGAAATCCACTGCATCAAAGGACTGGAGAGCAATGAAATATTTCATTTAAGAGGAGCTTTCTGTTCATATACATGAGCTTACCCAAGCATACAATCACTGTTAAAATTTTCTACTAAAATTATGTCGTATTTAAGTGATAACGTGTAAGCTAGTGGTGGATATTTAACCATTTTGGAGCAAACTCTCAGCGCGAAATAAGCCTGAATTTTACGAGTTCCTTTAAAAACTCTCAATACCCAAAGCATTTAGTATTGCATTCTTACTATCGAAGTATGACAAATCAATAGCTGCGCCTTGTCGCGTATCGAATGCATCAATTCCTTGAAAGCTCACCACATTGTAGTTGCCAGGGGAATTCACCGGGAAGGATGAGACCACAGTTACTTCATGTCCTCTTTTTGCTAGAGTTTTTAACAATGGATCGAACACCATTTGTTCACTTTTGCCGACATGCGGGAAAAGTCCCAATATCTTCGCTGATTCTATGATTTGAATATTACCAATCAGACTTGGAAATATCGTGATAAATAGTGTTAAAGACTGCATTGCGACCTATTCGGCGTGTGACTCAAAATGCACTCGCAGAGTAAAACTACTAATTTCTTAGAAACTTAATTTGCTTCCTATTTCACTGCGGAATTGGTAAAAAAAAAACTAGGTATAAAAACTTATTCAATTAATTTCTTATTTATTTAGAAAGGTACCTTTCTTGTTATGCCAATGTTTCCGTTGTTATTTTTTTTTACTCTCATTTACTTACCCACCCAAACAAAAATTAAAAAATGAAAAGATTTGAAAATCTTTTGTGACTTTATAATAACACGATTCATAGCTTAACGAAAATACTACGAGTACTTTTCAGTAAATGGAGTTTGAACTCATTCCTTCTATAATAATTCATCATCATCACCATCATCCCGTATAACGTAATCTGCTGAACATGGGCCTGCTCCCGAGGGAGGGTATTTGCCATAGTCACCACGCTTGGCAGGCGAATTGGTGACCGCAGTATTATGTTGTACCACACAAGGAAACGCTGCTGCCCGTTCCTTGATATAGGTACGATTATTATAGATGATGTTATAACAATCGGGACCAACGACTAAACGTGCTTTCCGAGCCACGGAGGGTAGCCCCTCATCCAACCAGATCCGGAAAGCAATCTTAGAATTTACATAAAGATTTCCTGTCTGGCGTGGGGATCGAACCCACGACCGAGATTACCAAAGCAAGCCACGTACCGCTACGCTACGTAGGTTGTAATTTAATAATTACCTACCTACAAATTAATTATCAAACACAAAAAAACCGTCGTAAGACAACAAAACGACCCTAAACTCTGAGGTTATCTAGTTAAAAATTATCAGCTGTAACTTCCACTGCTGAACATAGATCATCCCGGGTGAGGATGTTAGCGTTTTACGTTAAAATTTAAATATTATAGATAAGATAATAACGCGTCGTGACTACCACGCGTTACTATCTAATCTATTTTTAAATTTTTAAGCTTTAGATTACTAGATAATATTATTTTGGTTATATCGATAATCCAAAACTAGATTTGCCTTACCTATATAAAAATTAAAATAATATATTTATGGTATTTGATTGATATATGGCTAAGTAAATGGTATTTACCTGTTAGATATATAATTATCTTCATCATTAGCCAGTACAAGTTCATTGCTGGATCTAGGATTGGTGACCGTTGACACTAGTTATTAGGTACCTATGTCAAATGTTAAAAGAATATAGTGTAGACTATTTGCGTAAATCGAAATCATCCTTCAAAATCAGCTGACTTTGGGAATTAATTTTAATTTATGTTTCATAAACTGAATTTTTATTTGACGATAATTTCACAGTTGGTGTTAAATTCATAGTTATTTTGGTTGATAATAGTTTCGATACATTGTCGTTTTAACAAGCGGGTGTAAAGATGTAAACATGATTTTTTACAGAAGTAAAATACAACTCTGATACCTCCGCAATATCTCCTTTTTTATTATTGTTAATAGATCTTAATAATTATTTTGTACACGTTATATTTCAAATATCACAGTAGTAAAACAAACTATTTATATATAGGTACCTAGTATTAGTGTATTTTTTCCTTTATATGTTGCTTACGACATATTAACCGTAGACATTGTCTCAAAAGCATGCTTACAAATGTAATTAAAAGAAGAATAGCAATAACAATAACAGCAACCACATCTAATGAGCTATATTCTATGAAGTTAAGATCTCTAGCTGCAGAATGTAGTGCGTCCAGGTGGCCCCATCTAGTTACTCTTTCGACCCAGTACACTGCAGTCTCTAACGGGTCCACGAAGCGGTCGTGCCAAATTTTGGAAACGAGTTGTGCTTTCTGTTGCATTCTGAAATAGAATTCATAGGTTATCATTTTAAATGCTTTGTGGTTGGCTATGGTAGTTGATTCTGAGACCTGATGTTGTGGGTTCGATTTTCACCCACAACCATTACTTATTTTTTAAAAGAGTTATTTTAGGCAAAGGCCTAAAATAACTCTTTTCTAAGTAATAGATATTTTAAGTAATAGATATAAAGATATCAACTTATCCTCGTGTTGTGTGGTGTTGTGTGTTAGGTACCTACTTATGAGGAATATCTACCTAGTAGGTATTCATATAATTGTGTAAACATTTTTAGTTAGTAGGTACTTACTTATAGATTCTTACGTTGTCTTCAATTGAATAAATAGAAATAAAAAGAATACCTACTGGTTGTCCCTTGCTCAAGAAAATTTAATAGAGTTTTACTTAGTTTACCCAGGAACCACTTAGGTACCTACTTAAGTAGTTCCTGGGTACGAACAAGTGCGAACATGTACCTAAATGTTCGCACTAAACAAACGGCAGGTCGCATGTCGTTAGAAAACTCAGAAAGTAGGCCAACAACAATGATGAATGGAATACTACTGTATAATGGTAGGCAATTTCAGCGGCCAGTGCCTACGTTTTATAATAATTGAACCCCCTTTAACCATGGATGGTGGAAAACATTACATAAGCTCACGTCTGTTTCCCAGCGGGGTAGGCAGAGACAATGGACCTCCACTTGCCAAGATCCCTACACACATCTTTCGCTTTATTCACTCTGATAACATTCTTCATACAAGCACGTCGGTTTAGGGTGGATCTTATTTGACCTTTTCCGAGGATGTCTGGGGTAAGGTAGGAAACGTTTGCATTTAATCGAAAAATCTAGGTTCTCGATTATGAGAATACACAATATTCATCCATACACGCTTAGTGGGTAAATAAGAAGTTTAAATTTACGTTTATTGGCTTCAATAATAGAAAAATATGCTGAATAAACTCTAAGCTAGGTACCAAATAAAATCATGTTTATTATACTTGTCTTTGGTTTAATTACCTAAGAAGGGCGTGCAACTAAAATAGAAAGGTCATCATCATTATAAGTGCGAACAGTAAAGACTGAGCGCTGCGAGTGACACACTGACGCCGGTAAAACTCTGCCTTTGCGTGTACATACATACTCAGTTTTCGCACACACGCGTACCATAACTTTGCCTTAACTTGTTAGTCGAATTGAGGCAGGTGCTTGATATCAAAACAAATTACATAAATTGTTTAAAAAATACCGAATTGTGTCATGAAAGGGTGTACAAATCGAAGCTCAACGTTATTTTTAAAATATTGGTGTACTGTTAAAAATCATGCATCCTCCGTAGCGTAGCGGTTTTTGGCTCGCTTTAATCTCGGAGGTCGTGGGTTCGATCCCCACGCCGCGCCGGACAAGAAATCTTTGCGTAAATTCTAAGATTTCTTTCCAGGTCTGGCTAGTAGAGGGACTACCCTCCGTGGTACAACATAATACTGCGATCACCAACCCGCCTGCCAAGCGTGGTGTCTATGGCAAATACCCTTCCTCGGGAGGAGGCTCCCAATTTTACCCACATTATAAAAAGCTAAAGCCGGTTTATTGTGCATCAATAAACCGGCTTTAGCTTTTTGTTCGATGCTCCGTCTTAACTTTTTATTTGGTCTCAGGAATACTCAGGATATTACTTACTCAGTACTCAAAACATCCTGTAAACTTTCTAGAAGCGAGTCTTCCGTGAAATCAGCGTAGGGTAAAACTCTCCCAATACCGAGCTCGACTGCGCGGGCGCCGTTATGAGGCTGGTCTCCGTAGAAAGGCACGATCAGCATGGGCTTGCCTGCTGACACGGCTTCAGTCATACCGAGTAGACCACCGTGAGCAAAGAAGGCAACTACTTTAGGATGCTCTGAAAAGTAAGAATTCATGTAAACATTTTCTTTTTTGTTTATGTGAATTGAGGTATGGAAACGTATTTAGACAAGATATAAATAGGTTTTTAACTACCTGTTAACTACATTTTTTTTTATTGTATTCTGTCTTGAAAATTATGCTTTTTGAAACGGGTTTTTTAATTTTAAATGCGGATTTTTTTTAGGATTCTAAGCCGAAAAAAAAGAAAAAAAAGAAGCCTATTAGATTCTACTTAGTTATGTTCTTCAATATGATAACTTCATATAACGACAACCTCCGTAGTGTAGCGATATTTGGCTCGCTTTAAGTCTCGGAGGTCGTGAGTTCGATCCCCACACCGGACAAGAAATCTTTGTGTAAATTCTAAGATTTCTTTCCGGTTCTCGTTGGTTGAGGGGCTACCCTCCGTGCCTCGGAAAGCACGTTAAGCCGTTGGTCCCGATTGTTATTACATCATCTATAACAAGCGTATACCAGGGCGGCAGCAGCGTTTACCTGTGTATTACAACATAATACTGCGGTCACCAATCCGCCTGCCAAGCGTGGTGACTATGGCAAAACCCTCCCTCGGGAGGAGGCCCATATTCAGCAGTGGACGTTGTACGGGCTGATGATGATGATGACATTTTATATGTACGTACTCTGAAAGTCTTTAAATCTTTATCTTCACGTTCTCTCCATAGATAAAAATACGTAGCTTAAGGAGGTACCTACGTACCTTGTTGAAAACCGATAACAAGATACTTACGAAGCAATTGAAACTGCGGAATCCACTTCACCTTCAAGATATTCCCTTCCAATGTGCCCTCCTCCGCACTATCCTCGTGTTTCCAGATTACCCTCTGTTTCAACTTGGACAGGGCACCCGTAATGATGTCCTCCTTTTGTTTGGACATGGACGCAGTTCTGATCAATGAGCCCCAGCTGAACAGCACGACTCCATGCTCCGATTCGTTCAGGAATCTTTCTATGTACTGAAAAGAACTGTTATATTAGTTTTACCTAGCGAAAGAAATAGGAAAGTATCTTTGTCTGTCTGTTATGCTTTCAACCCAAAACCAATGAACATATTTTGTTAGACTGACTAGATTTTAGAAAAGGAGGTTACTATTTGCCAAAAAAGATTTAAGGATTGGAAATAGGAGATAAAAGATTGTATGGAAGTTTGTTATCATTTTAAATTCATTTGTTATAATTTTAAAGATAAACGTGCCTTAATGACAAAATAAGGTTATTCGCTATCATTTTAATATATAAAGTTTGATGCTATTGAAAAAGTATAGATATAAGTAGATAGATCAACTTAACCTTCAACCAAAAATAAATCGTTTTGCTAAGTAGAAATGGCGTTCAAGCGATGAGTAGGTATGTTTGTGAAAGAAAATCAGTAGATCAACACAAACTACAGTTTTGTATGTGTTCATGTATAAATCTATATTAATATTATTAAGAGGTAAAGTTTCTTTATTGTTGGTAAGCTTGTAGGGGGTAATCTCTAGATCTACTGAACCCATTTCGTAAATTCTTTTACCGATAGCAAGCCACATTATTTGAGTATCATAGGTTATATTTAACGTCAAGGTTCCTGAGCGTTGCCGTGATCTACGCGGGTTAACTTCTCGCGGATCTTTAGGTAAGTTTATTATACGTGGAATCCTATTTGTTTAATTAAAGAAACTTAGTTATTCCATACACAACGGTTCTTTAAATAAAAAAAAACGCTCCGTTTGACACTACTTCGGTACCCGCAATCTATAGGACGAAATAGATAAGACAATCAAGAATTTGTAACATTGTTCAATTGCTATGGAGGCGATCCCGTCAGCTATTACATTCCATCATTCATCATCATTGCCGGTGGAATTAAAATATTTAATTTAGAAAGGATAATTTAAAAAAAAAAAATGTTTTTTTGCTGCAAAAATGTTTGAATAAATTAGAAGAATTAAAGTTTTTTGGTTGATGTAACTTTGTAGTTTTTATTTGTTTTAAGATTTTATTTTAATTTGTATAATTTAAATTCGTTGTTGTATTTTATCCTTTTTTTAAATTTTAATCTGTAAGTCATACCTACCTTGAATAGGTATATACAATTGTAAGATTGTTTCTTGAATAAATAAATTGCATTTGAATTGATACACTTGTATGATAAAAAGTGATATTTTAGTCCATGTCGGTCTACAAATACGTGCGACAGATGCACATTGTCAGTGTTTGTCATATAATAATTTAAAAAAATACCCATATATAATTCGAATGACTTATACAATACGTGATTTAAAGTTATATATGTACGCCATTAGTCGATCGCACACAGTAAACAATCGATCTTACGTTAGCCAGGCTTAGCCAGTTACTACTAAAGTAAAGTTAATAGTAGAAAACTAATAATAATGTGCACAGTGGTGTCATATACACTTGAGAGCAATAAAATCGCACACCCCTTGTAATTTGGTTTATTACTGATTGTTTTCTAAAATCTAAAGATATTGAGTAAAAATCATTAGACAAAATTAAAGCATACAAGCTTAGCTTTACAAAAACATAAAATTAAAATCATTGACCTTTACGTAACTTACAAAAACCGACCGTACACCGAATTCCCCAAATTCACGCGTTTGCGTTGTCACTACTTGCACCCTTAGCCGCAGGTATAAAAAGGTCGGTTTATTGGAATTTTTAATCAGTTGCATACCGAAGGTCAACGTGATAACATCTCTACTGGAAGCATACGGATTTACTGGAAAAATATGGATACCACGCCCGCAGAAGCCGCTCAAGTTATTGCCTTGCTCGAAGCAGGCCATAACCAAAGTGAAGTTGCTCGACGGCTAAATTTGAGCCGCTACTCTGTTCGTCGTGTATACCAGAGGTTCCAAGAGACCGGTGGCTACATTCGGCGACCAGGATCTGGCCGGCGACGCACAACATCAGAGCGTGATGACCGCTTTCTTGTGACAAGGTCTTTGAGAAATCGGCAACTGAACGCGGTTCAACTGGGACAACAGCTTCGAGAAGTTCGCAATGTCAGTATAAGTCGGTGGACAGTTCGAAGAAGACTAGGTGAAGCAGGAATGACTTCACATCGCCCAGCAAATGGTCCCAAATTGACCACAGCTCACCGACAAGCCCGGCTACAATTTGCTAGGGAACATTTAAATTGGACGTATGACCAATGGCGGGCTGTTATGTTCTCTGATGAGTGCAGAATGACTTTACATGGTCATGATGGACGCTCTAGGGTCTACAGAAGGTCATCAGAGCGATTTTCACAATGCTGCATAAGCGAACGTGTGGCTTTTGGAGGTGGATCGTGTATGTTTTGGGGTGGCATAATGTTGGACACTAAAACTGACATTGTATTCATCACTACGGCGAATACCGGCCCGAGATCGAGAAGTTTGACGGCTGCACGATACGTCGAAGAAGTGCTCAAAGAACATGTGAGGCCGCTTGCGTGGCTTATGGGAGAAGATTTTCTCTTAATGCACGACAACGCCAGACCGCATGTCGCTAGAACAGTTTGCGACTACATGGAAGACGTTGGAATCACCGCGATGGAGTGGCCAGCTCGTAGTCCTGATCTCAATCCGATTGAGCATGTCTGGGATGAGCTAAAAAGAAGAGTTCGAGCAAGAAGCCCTGCTCCTACGCGCCTCCAAGAGCTTCAACTTGCCATTGAAGAGGAGTGGAACGCCATACCACAAGATTTCATGGTGAAATTAATACGGTCCATGAAAAACCGATTAAGAGCTGTAATCAAGGCTAGGGGAGGGAATACACCTTATTAAAAAAAAATTTGATCAAGCATTTTGAGTTTTATTTTTATTCTTTCTTAAGCTAAATTGGGTAATTTTATCCGTATGTTGGGTTTTGTGCCCTAAAACTCCCTATGGGTACTTTTTTACACTGTATTTGATATCATTAGAAAGGTACTGAAGTAAACATTCAAATAGTGTAAGTTTTATTTTAATATGTATTCACATTCATGAAAAAAACTGCTTTAACAACAAAAAGTCAACGTGTGCGATTTTATTGCTCTCAAGTGTATTTACTTTAACCAACCTAATAAAATATAACAGATATTTACTGCCAATTCCATTATTACCTTAATTATTCTTTGAGACATTATTTAAGATGTTTTTTCACTGCTACAAAAATGGGTATGGTATACCTACACATTCCTGTACATGTTGTTTAAAAGCGGTTATTTTAATATTACAAACAGACACTCCAATTTTATTTATTTGTATAGATAAAGATAAAAAAGTTACATCTTCAATGGTTTATCTGAACATTTCTCAATAAAGAAACTGTTTATGATTAAAACATAGGTACCTACAAACAAAAACTCTAATGAAATTATTATTGATTAGGTAGGTAGTTGAAAACTAAAACCTATATAAATATAAAGATGAAGAGTTTGTTGGTTTGCTTTGAACGCGCTAATCTCAGGAATTACTGGGCCGATTTGAAAAATTCTATCAATGTTAGATAGCCCATTTATCTAGAAAGGCTATATTTTATTATGGAGTTCCCACGGGAACGGGAGTAACGCGCCCCGAAGCTAGTTCTGATATATAAATAAATACTTACTTCTAAAAGACTGTTTACTTAAAGTAAATTGAATTGTCCTTGAATTACTTTATACTCCGTCATACCCTTCTTATTGAGTTTAAGTATAGTAGGTCATACACAGTTATTTATGATGACATTAGCTAATGTTATAAAAACTGATCAAGTGCGAGTCGGAGTCGCGCACGATGGGTTCCGTACCATTTTTAATTAAGCGTCTAAAAAATTGCATATTTAATGAGTATGTAAGGAGCTTCTTAAATATATGCCATCTATTTCAGTAGATAGTAGATATAATGTGTAATCTTGATCGTGATTAGGTACCTACTCTTTTTGTAAAATGATTTTTGTACCTATTTATTAAAATAATAATCCACAACGAAGTTATAAGGGATGGGTCGAAAATGGTCAGAACGGTTTCAAAAAAAGCATGGTGCATCTGTGACGCTATTTTGCTCGACATGGTTACATACTAAAATCCATAAAAAATACAAGCGCAAAGTGAGGCATCTATCGCTGCGCGATACACTGGCACGTGCGGTCACCATCGCTAATACTGGGGGCGTATATTTTAAAATAATTTTATTTTATGTATGGTTTTTTTATTATTTAAAGGTAGCATATATCATGGGAGCTGTGTTTAAATGTTTCCCAAAAGAATTTGAGCTAAACTGATAAGTGAAAAGTCTGAATAGGCTAAGAAGTAGTAAACCAACCTACGATCCCATTTACCTATTTATATTGTAGGATACTTGTTATTGTAATAGTGTGATTGTTATAATCTACCTGTGGTATCGGTTGTTGGCTGTGATCCAAATGCATGCCACCAACTTCCACAACACCTGGTAACAATGGACGAACACCATTCAAACTGTGGAACGTATTCACCAGCAGTAAGCTAACATTCTTGGCTAGCTCCTGTAAATCAGGAATTTTCCTCTTAAAATGTCTTTCAATTAACGCCTGCTCCTTCAGCTGTATAGCATACCGATACCATAACTTGTAATATATATTTAACACAGTATTCTCCAATCTTTGTCCGAAAGTCATATTTGCAGTGTAGTCTGAACTAACTACTGGTACGTATGATGGGTTATCAGTAAGACCGATACTATCAGGAATCCACTGCAGCGGCACACATGAAGACAGTCTGATTAAAGGGGCAGTTTGTCCATAGACGTGAGCCAAGCCAAGTACACAGTCACTGTT
The DNA here is from genome assembly GCA_947037095.2 of Nycteola revayana. Classification (NCBI taxonomy): domain Eukaryota; kingdom Metazoa; phylum Arthropoda; class Insecta; order Lepidoptera; family Nolidae; genus Nycteola; species Nycteola revayana. The sequence continues at coordinate 14,153,232 of OX344838.1, read as the reverse complement.
AAACTCTTCGGTAACAACAACATCATATTTCTTCTTCAGGGCTTCAGCGAGCGGAAGAAAGTCCAAGATTTTTGAGCACGTGTCCAACCCAAGATCAGCTATTCGTTGGAATTCTCGCATATCTTTAATAATTTTTCGTAACCCTAAGAATTTAGGAACTGAATTTGGGCGTTCGTATTCTTCAGCCAGATTGATAACCTCAACTCCCAGTTGTGATACCCCTTCTAAGCTTACACTTGTATAATTGACCGGCGGATTTTTAATTGGGAAGAATGAAACCACAGTAAGCTCATGACCTCGCTCCGCTAAAGCCCTTAATAACGGATCAAACACCATTTGATGACTTTTGCCAGTGTGTGGGAATAGTCCGAGAATTTTTGCCGATTCTGCATTTTGGATTATGACAACGAATAAAGCGAGTAGGGACAAATGAATAGCCATCGCGACCGCCACGATACGCGGCTAGCACACTACTAATGTCATAATTGTAACGACATACGTCTATTTTCAGACAGGGATAGCTACGTTATGTAACTATATGCGTCATATTATATATCACGCATAGGCCCACGTGGACACAAAAGTAAACATATGATATTGAAACGATAAAAGTTTTTAGTGTAACTTTTTCAATTAAGGCATTAATTAGGTCATTATAAGCTTAGTTTCTAAGTATTTTCTAAAAGCTAGATTCAATCTAGCTTTGGCAAGAAGCTAAAATGTATTCTATCATTGTATTTACGATACCCCGTGGTTTCACCCTATTAACACGGCGTCAGCAGAGTTGGGTCTACGTGACCCGCGCCATTTTGAAATAAGTGTACTTATTTGTTATGACTTTTGCGCGACGTTGTCATACTTCTCAGTAGCTGGAGTCAAAACTCGTCCCTATCCGCGGGATATCGCCATTTAATCATGTTGCAGCCGCAAGGGTGGATAGACGCGGCTAAACACGAAAAAGGTAAATATGACCCAACCATACAGTTCCTGTCGTAATTTCGCGCCATACTTAAAACAATATCTTATTAACCTATAGTGTTTATAATTTTTTTTTTGCAGAATTTAGAATATTAAGTATTCATAGTTTTAGTGTAGATTTTAGTCATATGTATTTTATGTATGTTTTTTAATTAATATTTTAGAAAAAAAGTATTTTTTGTTTAAGTTTTATAACTTTAGGACAGAGGTTATCCACTTTGTTATTTTTTTGTAATACTTTTATAAAAATGTAATTAAACAGATAGTTTCATATCAGATAGTTTAAGCTTACCCAGAATATCCTAAAATAGTCGTTATATTAATGACTACAATAAGTATGTTACTAAATTTGTTTTAGGTATTGGTACTAAGGCGAATTTATAGAGGGGTCTTCTAGACCCAATCCTACTATCATTGTTACATATTGCCACTGTGCTGACGCCGGGTTAATTACTGTTCTGATTCAACGTGTAAAAGTGTGATATTTAAGTCTAAGTTAACCACATGGCTCTCATTCTATATATATCTATAATGAATAGATATAATGGGGCGCGTTAAGAATAGTCCTCCCGATGTCTTCACTTGGCTATCGTAAGACACGACTAAGGAGCATACAGGTGATGGATGAGCAGCAGCATCTCTCAGCTAAGGATTACTCTACCATCTTACTGCGATCACCAATGCGCTAGGCAAGCGTGGTGATTACTGCAACATCCCTCAACTGTTAAAAGAAGTTCCATGTTTAGCTATTCACGTTGGATTAAGGTTACAGCCCATTAGAGCCACCCAGCACCCACTCCGCACCGCCTCGCCTCGCCTCGCCTGCGGCCTAGTATTCTTTAAATGGAAGCCATTGGCTATGCGCTCACTATATCAATTTCGTAGCGTCACCGGATCGCCTCGGTCGTAAGAACTTCACGCGCGGACGGCGAGTGAACCACTCGGTGACAACACTGACAACTCGCTGCTCGCATGCTTGCCTTAGTGCGGGGGCACACGATGCGTTGCGGCGCCGCACCGCAAAGATTTCACCGTATCGGCGGGCACACGAGCGGTGCGGCGCCGCCGTTGTTATGTCGCAGCGGAGCCTCAGTAGCGTTGGACAGTCTGTTAATAAAAATGGATCGTAAACGCATTCACTACTCCCTGCCGTGTGCCCGCCGTTACAGTGAAATCATTGCGGTGCGGCGCCGCAACGCATCGTGTGCCCCCGCACTTACGTTGACTGCGCGTTGCCAACGCGTGGGTCCCGAGTGGACTGCACGCTGCCCGCGTATAATTCACGCGTGGACGATACTCGGCGATGCGCCGATTGTTAACAGACTACTCGAAAATTCGTGGACCAAGCGACGTCCACTCGTTGACCACGCGGCGTTTACACGTTGACCGCGCGGGGACCACTGGTTGACCGCGCCACGTTTATTGTAGATAACAAGGCGTTCACCTGTCGACAACGAGTGGACACCGACCACCGTGCGACGAGGCGGTGCGGGGTGGGTGCCGGGTGGCTGTAATGAGCTGTGACCTTTAGATTTAGCGGATAAACGTTAACGGGCTGATGAATATTAAACTTACACTTAAAATCCTGATTATTCGTATGCCCAATTTCATATGAGTACAAACGAGATCATTATTTTTATGTTAAAGTGTAACTCAAAAATGTTTTTTTTTTAAAGATTACTAGCAGAGTTTTGCAGTCTACTAGTATTCTTGTTAACCCCTCGTGCTAAGCTAAAATGCTTGTGTTACGAGTGGGTTCACGTCAGTAGTGCAATGGGTTTAGTTTGAACCGGCCACCTCAAGATCACAAGTCCGACGCCCTAGCCACTGGCCGCTATATACTTATGACTATAAAGGAGCTGTTTTGATTGTTAGTTTGGTTTGTACATTATGTTTAATTGCAATGAGTTAATTCAAAAATTGTTCAGTTTGTTGTAGTACCTCCGTCTAACACCACCGTCTTTGTCCGTGGGTTATGAAAGAATGTGCATCTTATTTTTAAATGCTAATTTAGTATTCGAATCTGTAGTAAATTTACGAGACCTAAGGGTCTCAATAACCCCTAAAGCATCAGAGTCCCACTATGAAAATTTGAGGGTTTGATAAGCTTGATGGAGTGCAATATTTTCGAGATCGTTTGTTGAGTTTGGCCATTATGAACGAATAACAAAAGTAGAACTAAGTGTATCTCTAAACAAATGTGCTCAGTTGGATTAACTACATTAAATTGCTTATGATGAAGAGGCTAAGCTGAATCAATCTGAGGGTCATTGTATCAATGTTTGTATGGGGGGAAAGTGGACAAGCGACAATGTCACTACAGCAGAGTGATCGCTAACAGAAAACCGATAACGCATGTTTCAAAGAAGAATCAAGCAATGCAAGCCCGTTTTAGTGAATCACGTCGGGGTTACCAATTTAGTGGCTAAGTCGTCTGTAGTCGCCACATACATGCATGGATCCATCTTTCTTCTTAACGACGTGTAGTGGGCTTGCCCATGGGCTATTTGATGGTTCACATATGCCCATTTCTATCATCTTCTCGAACTCAAGCTTAGCTGCTTTATACTTGTCCGGTGGAAGGGGGCGGGGCTTAGAGTAGATTGGTTGCCCCGTAGTCTCTATGCGGTGTGTGACGTCATGTTTCGATGGGTTCTTCTTGATACGTCGTCAACAGTCGGTTCTTAAGCGTAGTGTACTTGTTAGAAGCGGGCGGGCTTAAAATTATGTCTCCGATTTGTTCCAAATCGCTACAGCCGAGCAGTGGGACGACGAGATTAAACTTCTGTTCCTCTCCAATCTTGCTAACGGACACGGCAGCTTCGAATTGTGTGAACCATAGTCTGGGATTCTGTCGCCAAAACGGCGGTAGTCGCGCAGGCAGTGAGATGTGCGACATTGCTGCTGGCTGTTCCTTGAGCTTCCGTATGTTCTTCGCTCTTGTCCATTTCAGCGTTCGGGGTCACCAATTTAGTGATGGACAAGAGAATCACGATCAAAAGAATCACGTCAGGGTCACCAATTTAGTGGTAGTGAAACGCAAGAACAACGGTGAAGGAATGGAATTTATTTACATGGGAGTCTACTTAAGTACTAAAATAGATTTATTAGTGGTTGCATTCCGAGACAGAATTATCCAATCAGCGTCGACTTAAAAAACTTACAACTAAACACAATTATTATTGAAGGTGGCGCGCGCAGAGCCTTCGAGTGTTTGATGACTGATTTGTGCGATGTACTTTGTAGTGTTTGATGACAGATTTGTGCGAGGTACTTTGTGGGTTGGTACACCGTCATTTTTCCCGCGTTCGCTTAATCACTTGACTAATGTTAATCATACATAATGCATTAGCTTTTTTCTACTAGCTATCAATCCGCTGTAGCCTGTAGTGGTATTTTATCTAGGCGCTCTAGCTGCTGATGGTCACCGTCACAGTGATCGTTCCTTGGGGATAACCTAGGTTGCCAACCGTACTAGACATAGTATCGTACTATATTTCAGTCAAATGTACTATATATTATATTAAGGCCTCCGGACAGAATCTTAATCCGGCGGCACTGTACGGATCATACACGTGAAAAAATCTACATATCTACATATATAAAACAAAGACGGGTTTGTTACAACACTTATAACTCGAGATCGGCTGGATCAATTTTTATGGTTTTTGTTTCGTTGGATTTGTCTCCGCCCTGAATAGCAGAATACATTTTAAAAACAAAAGAAAGTCGTGTTAGTTACACTATTTATAACTCAAGAACGGCTGAACCGATTTGGCTGAAAATTGGTAGGGAGGTAGCTAAGAACTAGGAGAAGGACATAGGATACTTTTGGGTACGGGTAGGGTAGGGTAGGGTAGGGTAGGGTAGGGGTAGGGTAGGGGTAGGGTAGGGGTAGGGGTAGGGTAGGGTAGGGGTAGGGTAGGGTAGGGGCAGGGTAGGGGTAGGGTAGGTTTAGGGTAGGGGTAGGGTATAAAAGTCCACCCGTGCGAAGGCGGGGCGGGCCGCTAGTATTTAATATAAATGTGTAGGTACAATTTTTTTTCCTGAATGTCTCAAAAGTATTATATTATATATTTTGCATATTTTTGTAAAAGTAATATAGTACTTTTACATATAATATATAATATAATACTTTAAAACAAGAAAAAAGGTGGCAACTCTATGATAACCCTCGTTGCATAGTAAAGAATCTGTCATCTGGGTCGGTTTCGGTGAGTATCATTACCTTTAACACCCTATTAAATGTTAATTTATAATTATCATTTAATTTCTCATTTAATAGGGTGCATCGTCAGTCCGTTCAATATCCACTGCTGAACATGGGCCTCCTCCCGAGAGAGGGTTTTTGCCATAGTTGCCACGCTTGGCAGACGGATTGGTGACGGATTATGTTGAAATACACAGGGAAACGCTGCTGCCCGTTCCCTGGTATACGCTTGTAATAGATGATGTTATGGCAATCGGGACCAACGGCTTAACGAGGCACGGAGGGTAGTCCCTCAACCAACGAGACCCGGAATGAAATCTTAGAATTTACCCAAAGATTTCTTGTCCGGTGTGGGGATCGAACCCACGACGTCCGAGACTTAAAGCAAGCCAAATACCGCTACGCTACGGATCTGTTATACATAGGTTATTAGGATAAAGACGGGGTTTTCATAAATAAATAAAAAAAAGAAACATTTCTAAAATATATTTAATTGGCACATCAATACATGCAAGTAGAGGCACTCCTGCGTACTATACTATTAAGTAAACATAGTCTTTGCATTGTGAATTAAATAGGTAATTATATTAAATAACCAAATGAATCTAAAACATCTTAGTACATTCAATAACAATAATATTTTAAACAATGTAATGTGTGATTTTTTATATAAGTTATTATAGCATATAATTTTATTGCGATGTAGGTATATGAGAAGATCGGAGTAGAATAGCGGGTAAAACATACCTAACTACTCTTAAGTGATTATACCTATATTTTATTAATTTCCCTAAACATAGTTTAAATAAAAACTGTTGATTACAAACGTACCTATACAAGATAGAAAAGATAGTTGCACCAGATGTCATTCTGATGCAGTACTTAATAATTACTACCAGTCGCTCACCACCATAGTTATAAAAATAAAAGACGGAGCGCTACGAGTAACGCACTGACGCCGGTAAAACTCTGCCTTGGTGTGTACATACACAGCTTTCACACCCACGCGAACCACAACTATGCCGTATCTTGTCAGTCAGACTGTCGCAGCGTTAGGTGCTTCATAACAAACTTCATTATTAGTTAATAAAAAGGCTGAATGGTCTGAGGTCTAGGGGAGTGGGGAATATGGGACCTGTAACAATGAGGCTATTTCTATGTGAAAGAGGAATGCCCTGTTCCAAGCGTCCCAATAAGTGCTAGGAGTTGCATATATGGGCTCCAAAGTAGTGTACTATTTATTGGTCCAGGTGAACCCGTGGTATGATTGTTGCAGACACCGCCGAAGGATAGATAGATGCGATTGCGATGACGATGGAGAAAGGAAAGACCTTCAGAGAAGGAAAGAAAAAATATAAGATAATAACTTTAACTACAAATATAGATAAATCTTATAATAAGTTAACAATTGTGTCTATTTACTATTTAATTTTTTCCCAGGTGAATCAGATAAAGACGCGGTACCATTGAGATATTTAAACCTTTCAGTTTTGTTGCTGATCCTTAAAATTTTAAATTGTCTTTCAATAACAGTTATATATAGGCCGTATATGTTGTTTTATTATATTATAATACTTAGTACTTTCGCTTCTGAAGTATAATGGTACATCCAAGACATCCAACTTTATGCTTCAGAGGTCAAGAGTTAAAATGATAATCTAAAAGAAAAACCAAATATCTTGTGTAATTTTTGTTTAACGTAGTTGTCACTTGATATTTGGTTTTTAATTTGGATTAGTATGGATTTCCGCAAAGTAACGCCTAATTCCAATAAATATATGTTAAAATGATAGTCGATGTTATATGTTTGTGCATTTTGGGGCAGAGCAGCAAGAGCCGTTAGGAATAGGGGCAAAATCCATCTATAAATAGCTCACAAAGGCTCTTAATAATGAGGTGTGTTTCCAAAGTGCTGGTGTATACTTAGTCTAGCATATTAGCATCGCCATTGAGCGTGGCAAAGCTAATATGTTGGCCATATGATAATAATAGAATGTCTAGTATGTTAACACGAATGTATAAAGTTGTATGGGAATAAAAGTCTCATGGTGTCCGCATCATTAACTATTGAATTTACAGTTGTGTTACCGTGATATTAGGCACAATAGTTGAAGTAAATATCTCTAGTTTTATGTAATGTGTGAACAAAAATTGTTTAGTATTTTTCTAGAACATCATTGAAGGTGACTTTCAGAACACCGTAACTGTGCCGCGGCTTAGGAAAGCGCGACGAAGTGGGGTTCGGGGTAAAAAGAACGGACGCACAGAACGAATCGGCCGATACTCCCCCCTCCACCCACTCTCGTTCCGCGCATAGCTAAGACTAAGGCCGCGTCCTGGACGCCAACGGGCGGCGCGGTCGACGGCACGCGCGTCTTTATCAAAGTTCATAGATTTGTGTGAAGCTGTTCACGACGACAGCGGTGCGGGCGGCAGGTTTTCCTTAGGCATCGCGCGCACCGCCCGCGCCGCCCGCTCCGCCCGCTGGCGTCCAGGACGCGACCTAATACGTGTTACAGCGCTGCTGATACTTGCTCAGGTCATATGCAAAAATCTGAGGCATGGACAATACACTATCATGTTCCGAAGTTGTAGCTGTTATTTTATTTTATGGATTTCGATATTGATAATTACAATTGAATAATCCCTGGATCACCCATACAGTAACTTGAGTAACAATTAATCATTATTGTTCATAATTAACAGCTAACATAATAGATTCGAATGCGTCCGCGCTCTTTAGGTAAGTTGGTAATTTACAAAACAATTAACATGTCCTTGAATAAAAGGTGCAACAATATAGCCGATATTAGTCACTGGTCATATTTTAGAACCATTCCACTTGAAACTATGCCAAGTGCCCTACATCATAAATCACAGAATCCAACCTACAAACTAATGAAGTTTTTCCTTCTTACTGCCACTACCGCCTATGAACCAAAGAATTTTACTTACAATAGTCCTTAAAATTAACAATATTATTACGAGAGCAACTACAATCGTTGCCGCAACATCTATCAGATTGTATTCAATGAAGTTGAGATCTCTTGCTGTTGAATGTAAAGGGTCCAAATGACCCCAGCGGATGACTCTCTCGACCCAGTAGACGGCGGTGTCCAGGGGGTCAGCGATTCGGTCCTGCCAGATTTTGGACGCACGACGCGCACTCAAACGCATCCTGAAATTAAACAAAATTATATGTCAATATTTTATATTTATTTGTATTTATAGTAAATAGCCGTAATATAGTAGTAAATTATATAAAAATTAGGTTATGCTGTTTCGGAGTAAAATTAATAGTCAAATTATTTTAACGAGCCGTAAAAACGTTAAGATGAGGCAAGTCATAAATAATTATTTATTAATTACTAACTTTTGCCCGTTTCGAAATCAGACATCGACGAGGTTAATTTTTTTGGCGGTTGAATATTATTACAAAACGATATACCTAACACTTGTTTGATAAAATCTTTTTAAGTTGAACTTCAAACTTGGCATTTATAATGCTAAATGCCTTTAGACTTCAGAAATATTCGTCATGTGCCTTTTTGCTTCTGAAGATTCGTCGTAATTAAGGTAATAAATAATTTATGTTGGTAATAAGTTTCTAAAATTTGGTAAAAGTCTCAACTAGACTTAAAACATTAATTCAAAATTGGATTTTATTTCTTATATATGCAAACCAAACAAAACCTTAATTAAGAGAATTATAATAGTAATCAAGATAGTCCTATATATAATAATCGTGGTGATGCAGCTCTATTCTACATATATTTAATTTTAAACGAATATAGCACGGACTGAGGGGAGCAACTGCTTTTTAATGGTCTTAATTCCGTGGTACTGAGTTAACTGTAATTTCGATCAGCAGTGACACACAGAAAAGAGGCTCTAAGCTGTTAGGCCCCTCGCCCACGGTGACTTTTTGCAGCGATGCAGTCGCGCTTTTCGTAAACGCGCGACAGCATCGCAACTGAATCGTGGTTATGTGGGCGATAGTACACAGCTAGTGAACGCATCGCTACTGTATCGATGCAAACGCGCGACAGCAGCGCTGCAAAAAGTCGCCATGGGCGAGGGGCTTTAGGCTTCGGTTGGTCCCCGTACACCTAAATGTCTTAGTAAGTATAAGTTTCATTATATATCGTTCATAAGTTATTGTATATTCATATTCGACACATCCTGACAAACCGGCAATTACAATATTAATTAGTACCTACAATTAAGATGTTTGTAGGACGCAGGTTTTGCAATTGATTTTATAATCAGTGACAAAGTTAAGTGGTTCAATTCACTTAACATAAACTTTATTGTGAAAGACAATAATTGTATCTCAATACGTAATCAATTCAATGTACCTTTCTTGCTTGTTTTCTTTGATTTCTACTCAATTTTGTAACATAAAAATGATATCTCTGTTACCGAATTGACATCATAAAAGTTGTGGAGGAACCGCCAAAATAACACGATTGCGTCGATTTTGCCCATATCGAGTAAGTATGACTAAATCAAGTAACTGTCCCCACTAGCGACCGCCCTGAACCGAGGTGCAAGTAATACAGGGGCGCCCTCTTGCGGCAGTTGCTTATTTTGTACTTCTTATAATCTTATAAGGCTGGAGATCCGTTAAAACTCATAAAGTAAAAACTTTTTGTGATGTACAAACACGAAAAATGTTTGACGACATAATTATGTTATCCATATAATTTTCACAAAATTTGGTAAAACTCTCAACTAGAAACTTAAAAATATTAATTCAAAGTTGTATTTTATTTCTCATAAATGCAAACCAGATAAAAACCTAAATTATAATCGATTAAGATAGACCCAGATATATTCAATATAAGGATAGTGATGATGCTGCTCTGTTCTATATTTTATTTTAAACGATTATAGCACGGACTGAGAGGACCAACTGCTTTTCTAAGCAAAGTCTTAATCCTGTGGTACTGACTTTTCTGTAGCCACGATTTGGGGATCCCTTTTTTGACCTAATTTTTTCGTCATAATTTAATTTGGCATAATGAGTTAGGAATATTTTTCTTTGGCATAATAATAATGTGCCATAATTGCTTTTTGCCATACTGTTTTATTTAGCATAAATATACTTAATCCTATTTTTTTTATTCATAACTTTGATATGCATAAAGTTGTAAGGCATATTGTTTATTCGTCTAATGATTAATTGGCATAATGATGAAGCGGCCGGTGAGTCTGCGAATGACAATCGGTTAGGTTAGGCTAGAACTGCGGCCATACAACGCCAGAACCGAATTGCCGAACCGCCGCGCGCCGTAGCCACGGAGCCCTGGAGCCGTGAGAGATACGCTGCATGCTTGCTTGCATGCTTTTTACGGGGAAATAAAAACAACATAATACTTTAGTAGTAAATTTTCGGTACTTATAGTTGTTATGCTTATACGTCATTATGCGTAAGTAAATTTATGTTTTGGGACAGTATGCTTAATAATTATTATGCTTATAGTAGTTATGACTTAAAAAATTGTGGTTAAAAAGTTATGGCAAATTAGTATTATGCGTAACAAATGTTAGGACAAGTTAAGTAGCAGTATGCCATGTAAAATAATGACATAAAATTTTATGCGTAAAAATAAAGAACCCACGATTTGCAGTCATACACAGTAAAGAGGCTCAGCTGTAAGGCATAGGCTGGTCCCAGGACACGTAAATGACTCGGTCTAAGCTAAGCTGGAAAGGAATCCTTGTAGAAAGTTATAAGTTGTTATACGTAATGCGGTTTCTGATCGACCGGAATGCCTCTCTAGATTTTTTTTACTGGCCCGCCAAAATATGACGTAAGACTAAATTCTCCCACGGGCACAATGCCTGAAACCGGAACTGCCCCACTTTATATCTTCAAATAGGCGACCTAACTATAACAGTTAAATGTCAAGTGATAGCTAAATATAGATAGCTAATCCGTCTGCAAATAACGGTGACCTGCTTCAATGCTAGCACTTAGCCACTTATTGATTTTCTACTGAATGAAGTTTACACATTGTTTTGTTTCCACAGCACGTTACATTATTTCCGTTTACTTCTATTGAATATAAGCATTGAGAAATATAAGGCTAAACACTCGCTGGGGTAGATAGAGGCCTGACTTTGATCTGAAGTAACTATACATTTTCAGATCATCTGACAGACTGTCACTTGAGCTGAAGGTATAAGTAGTATCATATGGCTGTGCCGACTAACTGCAATGCAGTTTGGCAATTGATGTCATGTGATCTGAACGGTAAAATGCTTATAAATGAAGACAAAAAAGAGACTACTCCTTAGACTAGCAATAATGTATTTATTTGGAAATAACGAATACTGCAGAACGGACTTAAAATTGTGTAACAATTTTTATTTCGTCTATTCCATGTTGCACCCAGTTAATACCTACCATACCGTAATTAATGTTCATACTGTACCTTGCTTATACGCACCGTGATTTTTTTAAGTCATTGCTTATATTTAGCAGGACAATTTGCCTCATAGTCTCAAACTTTTCAATACAGAGAATATTTTTTTGGTTGTTATTCCTAGCACGGTCATGGTATGCTACGGGATAGTGGGCAGAGTCCTTTACTATCGAAACGTAACATTTAAATTTAAAAATAAACAAATGACTTTTACAAAAAAGTCGGGGTGTGCACAGAGATGGCAATTGATAAATTTACAAGACAAAATGATCTTTAGTGTCTTACAATAAGAGATAATATTGTTGCACGAACGGGCGATCATAACCCAGTTTCGAAGTTAATTTATCTATAATTTTAATACAATCGGTATAGTTTATACCTACTTAGATATCTTCTCAACTGTGGAGACGCAAAATGACGATTTTAAGGTCGTCTGCGGGGCAAAAGCGCATAAGTATATAGAATGTACAACCAAAAATAAATCATTACACTGAGAATAAGCAATGACTAAATTCATGTTCGAGAAACTTCGCAACGTCTGTTCGTCTAAAATACCTCAATGCCTGACGACGAAAGTCTTTAACCAGTGTGTTGCCAGTGATAACCTATGGATCCGAAACGTGGTGCCTCACTATAGGCCTTATGAACAGACTCAGAGTCGCTCAACGAGCTATGGAGAGGGCTATGCTCTGAGTTTGTTTACGAGATGAGAAATGAGGAGATACGTAGAAGAACGGGTTACCGACATAGCCTAATGGATTAGTTCGTTGAAGTGGCAATGGGCAGGCCAAATAGCACGAGACGAGAACAAATGGCTGTTGGGGCCGAAAAGTCCTCGAATGGAGACTCCGGATCGGCAGACGTAGCGTAAGACCAACTAGAATGACGGATGATCTGGTTAAGGCCGAGGGATCACGGTGGATGCAAGCCGCTTTCAACCGCAATAACTAGAGATCTATGAGAGTAGCCTATGTCCAGCAGTGGACGTCCGTGGATCGAACAATATACAGTGGAATCCGTTTATAATGACATCGAAAGGAATTGACAACCACGTCATAATAAGCGGAAGTCATACAAAGCGTTTTGTGAAAAAAAAACCTTTTTTATGTAAATATGTACTTAAGTACTTTAATACAGAAACATAATATTAAATAAAAATAAAAATAGCCGAATAACCCTCGCCAAATTACTTTGCGAGAGATGAGTTTGATTCTCCATTTTCTAGTCTGCATATTATTGCACCTTTCTCGTCAATCGTAAATGCTTTACGGCGGCGTCGAGATGTCATTTTTTCACAGTACAATGAAGAACACAAACGAAAAACAATGCGTGACCTTCAAGTGTCAATTACTCACTGAGATTCAAAACAAAAACGAGCCAAGTGCTGAACGTCGTCGGGAATCAACGAACATAATTTATTAGAAATTGGTCATAATCCGACTGTTTTATAAAGAATTTTATATGAAAACCAAACTTCGTAGTGTTGTTACGTCATAATAAACGGTTGGTCAGTATAGGCGGAGTCATAATAAACGGATTCTACTGTAATTTCATATACCTATACCTATTCTCCGGTACTTTGTTTACATCCACTATATTGTTCACGTGCATATGCCATACATAAGTATTATTAGTGACTTCGAAGGTAATACATTTTCTCCAATGACTTTGCAACAAGATTAAATTATCTGTCACGCTGTCATATTGTGTTCCACTGATATATTACTAGACAAGATAATTATAAATTTATCGTCTGTAGATAATTAATACGCGTTTGTACACAAGAAAGAGGACAGCTATTTTATTAATGGTTAACTATGTTATGATTTCTATTTGACCTTTTAAGGGTAAAAACGAGACCCTATTAATAAGACTTCGCTGTCTGTCACCAGGCAAGAACCGACAACTAGACAGGTGTCTTTATTTACAAATGATGTATTTATGTTGCCGCTATAACAACAAATACTAAAAATAAAATAAAATAAATATTTAGGGGGGGCTCCGATACAACAAACTTTTTTTTTGTCTTTTTTCTCGATATCGATTACGGCAACAGGTAGGCACTGGTAATGGTACGGAACCCTTCGTGCGCGAGTCCGACTCGCACTTGGCCGGTATTTTTAGAAAAAATAATACACTGAAACCCCGCAGTGAAATCGTCGTATTGTTTTCACATAACCCAATGAACCATCACTGCTATTGTTATTGTGGTATATTATTATGTGAAATTGGGTTCTTGAAGAGTTGAAATTCACTTCTAACTTCAAAATAATTGTGACCCGTGACATGTTTGGTGGTCACTGGCCATCACCAAAACATATTTAATACTATGCTCCCGTTCCCGTGGAAACTTCATAATTAAATATAGCCATACCTATGTAGCCATTCTGATTATTGTAAAGTACCTATTCATTAAAATCCATTCAGTAGTTTTTGCGTGAAAGTAACAAACATCAATCCAACCCCACATACTTACAAACTTTCGTGATTACAATATTATTATTCTAGCTTATACCCGCGGCTTCGCTCGCATTTAAGCCAATGTCCAATTTAGTTCTAATACCTCCAAGAATATGTTGACAAAATTTCATGATGATCGGGTTAAGTAGGTAGTTTTCACGTGAAAACGTAACAAACAAACTTATATTCAAATTAGTAATCTCGTGTGTAGATCAGGGGTCTCCAAACTTTGACGCCTTATCGATTTTTTCAATTTCAATGTTCGAAGGGCCAAAACAGTTTACATTTTTCTATCCTTAACTACTTATACTCTTATTTCTAGACTAGTCGCAAAGTGTGCGACCGAGTTGTTATTTATTTTTTGTTTTCTTTTTAAATTTATCACAGCAATAGTAACAACAATAAGACATTGGGTGTCGCGGGCCAGATTGATGACACAAGTGTTAAGCTGTCGCGGGCCGGATTTGTAGTTTGGAGACCTTTGGTGTAGATGATAGTGACGATGCAATTTAATGTATTAACATTATAGCAGCCTGCAGTGTTCGATAAGTTGATGAATATGGTGTCCCCAAGGGCACCGGCTTTTAGAAAATCTCTTAATGGAGTAAAAAGCGGTGAAGTATCAGAAATACACACCGACCGACCGGCTGAATACCTAATTAGTTATTAGGTATTCAGTCGGTAAGTATATAGTTTAGAATAGTAGGTAATTATATTAATTATCTACCATTCTAGCTTATATACTTATCCTTCTTCCTACTAATAATATACCTAAATGCGAAAAGGTATGAACGAATGTACGTTACTTAGGTACCTAATCACACAAAAACTTACGGACCGAAAGTTGGTTTGTTGGTTTGAATGCGAACTCAGGAAATACTCGTCCGTTGAAAAATTGTTCAGTGTTAGATAGTCCATTTATCGAGGAAGGCTATAGTAAGCTATATTACCAGAGGTTCGGGAATTATGCGGTTACCACTACTCTCGCGCACGGGATAGAAGCTAGTATTGAGGAAGGGTGAGTGAATGTTCCTTTAATGTAGATCTATGCCGTCCGAGATGGTATGCCCGGCGACCGAAAGCCGTTTGTATCGTACAGAACTTGTATGTGATCGAATAGGCTTGCGAACTTAAATTTCGCGATACAGGTTAGTTGGGGTGTTAGCTACTAGATGGCACTGCTAGTCTTCTTGAAGTTTGTGCGACTACTGTAGATGTCGGTACACTACATTTGAGATTTGACTAACCAGTAAGTAAGAGTGCGACATCCAATGTTTCATTTCAGTCGATGAAGGATATTTGTCATCTATTCTATCCATTGTCGATGGCGGAAATCAATTCATGGTTGCCAATGATAGTTTTTATTCGATGACAAAAGAGTTTCTTAAAACACGTGAAGATTTTACTACGTAGGTACCTACTGCTATTGCAAATATGTTTGCATTTGCAGAACCATAATTGAAAATTGCATTAGAATGACATTCGAAGAAAATTGCGAAAATAACATGGGTAATTGTGCTCCGTCGTAAATCGACGTATTAACCTACTCTTGGGTCAATGAATGATCCAGTGGCGTAACTTGTCTTTTATATGCCCGGTTTATGTTTTAAGCTTGGTCTTTACGTGACAAATTCTTATTACCCCTGCCAGAAGTTAAGTAACTAACTTTACTAAACCTGGCAACTCTGAAAAGAACTGGCATTAAATTCAAAGGATTTTTTGTGTGGTTAAAAAAAACATCAACCTGTTGTCGTCTCTTGACATAACGTGTCAAGCCAGGATTGTTAAGAAATATTGCCGTAATCAACAAGATTGGCACGCGGATTGGAGATCGCAGCATGATGGTAAGTAACTGCTGCATCCATAAGTAGTATGTCCTTTAGTCGCCTGTTACGACACCCATGTGAAGATGTGGGGTGGTCACTAAATCAATAGCCATGTGGTTTCCAGCTTAGAATATAAGCGAATATAAGCTGGAAACCACATGGTTATTAATTTATTTAATGTTTGTTAATGCAACGTTTATTAATAACTAGCGAGCCGCCCCTGCTTCGCACGGGTGTAATGCTGATACATATAAACCTTCCTCGTGAATCATGTACTAAAAAAAACCGTATCAAAATCCGTTGCGTAGTTTAAAAGATCAAAACTTACATAAGTACAGACGGACAGCGGGTAGCGACTTTGTTTTATACTATGTAATGAAGTAGTTTTTTTTCAGTGTAGCTCACTTCTAAGCAGTTTTGTCACTTCTAAGCAGTTTTGTCAGAAATTTTATGATTTACCGTTTTACCATTTGTTTGAGTACCTACCTAAGATAATAAACAGTGTGTTTAGAAAAGTTAAAATAACCTTTTTATTATTAAACTTCTAACTTTTATCTAGACGATTTTCAAATTTAATCCGAATGTTATCGAAAATCGTAAACCGATTATTGATAAATAAATATTTTGAAAGTAGGCTATTGCAGCAAAGTAGTACAAACATTGCTTCATTGAAAAGTATCACTATAAATAAAGACAACCTCCGTGGCGTAGCGGTGTAGGTCTACCTTAAGTCTCGGAGGTCGTGGGTTCGAGCCCGAGCCGGACAAAAATCGTTTGGTGGTAGGACTAACCTCTGTGCCTCGGAAGTACGTTAAGAAGTTGATCTCGATAGACGAAACATCATCTATAACAAGCGTATACCAGGTCACAAGCAGCAACGTTTTCTTGTATGTTACAGCATAATACGGCGGTTACCAATCCGTCAGCCATGGCAAAGACCCTCCCTCGGGACTAGGCCCATGTTCAGCAATGGACGTAATACGGGCTGATGTTGAAGATAAATAAAGATAAGATTGCCAGCATCTTAAAGTCTGTTAAAAAAATGAAGATAAATATACTTGTTGGTTGTAATAATCGTTACTAATCAATTGTTATTACAAACAATAAGAAGGACAGGGGACGTTTAGGTCATTTTTCACAAAAGGCATCATATATATGTTATAAATGATACTTGGTACACAATATTGCCTTGACGTGGCTTGAAAACCCGTCAAAATTTGTTACAATACCTAACTGTTTATATGATATTTTTGACGACATAGTAAATAAAGATACAATTTTTTCAAATAATTGCCATTGCGACACCAGTTTATAATTTTTTTGGTTAAGAAAACATTTAACAGTTCACTATTCTAATTAAAAACTTAAAAAATACAAGCTGATATTTTCGTGCAAAAGGAATCTTTAAATTGTAAAACATTTTTGATAAGACACATTAATTTAATCATCTCACCTATCTAATAAACATGTAAATTAAATCTTATGTCTTAGAAACGAGAAACGAGCGAGTTTCTTTTAGGTGATGCGACAACTCAAAATCTTTTTGCACTCCCGATCGTCAGTCAGTAGTCAGTACCGACTGTAATATCGTGTCGGCAACGGACCAGAGTAGTTGCATTTTAATTGATTTCGGCCCCCCCGGTGCGGTCGCTCTTGGACCGCCACTAGACAGAGTACACGGGGGTTTTAATGGGTAGACCGGCATTTTAGAATCATACTACGAGGGTCTTCTGGTGGTATGAATATATAATATAATGTACATAGAGAGGGAACTCTTGCGACGACTAATCATTCCCATCGGCAAATAAGGCTGCCCATTGGAGCGAACGCTGCGCCATGCTCCCGACCTTGACATCACTGCTCCTGCTGTTGCAATGTCCGCATGTGACACACGGTCCAGGAACCCGCTCGACTAATGTGGGATCGGCCTAGATTGTTTTTTTTTAATTCTTTAACTAGCGGAGTTTTTTGCACACTACTATTATTCTTTTTAACCCCTCATGCTAGGCTAAAATGCTTGTGCTACGTGTTAGTTGAGGGTTCATATCGGTAGTGCAATGGATGGGGATCGAACCGAGGACCACATTACCGCAAGTCCAACTCCCTAGCTATTGGGCCACGGCCCCTTCTACATGGATATAAATACAATTAACAAATACTCACTCTGCACTCAGGACAGTCTGCAATCCTTCTAGCAAAGTTTTCTCCGTCATTTCTGCGTAAGAGATCACTTTTCCTAGACCGATCTCCATAGCAGAGGCACCATTGAGGGGCTGGTCTCCGTAGAAAGGCACAATGAGCATCGGCTTCCCAGCTGCGATGGCTTCCGTCATGCCGAGGAGACCACCATGGCCTATGAAGGCTAACACCTTTTTGTGCTCTGTGAAATAAAACAGCGAAAATTAGAAAAGATAGAAGAAATTGCAGCGATAAGACTGTCCATAGTACCTTAACCCTAACGCTGGTGTCTAGTATAATATAAATAGTCTAATCCAAAACTCTTTAGTTATTCACTTTTAAATATTAAAAGTGAATAACTAAAGAGTTTATTTCTTGTTAAAAGTCTTTTTCTTTTTGTCAAGTGTCATGTTAAGTCGCATAAGTTATAATGCACTGTTTATAACTCATCCGAATTAACATGACACTTGAATCGAATATCAACCCGTCTCCCGCTTCCCTGCACATGACCCCGATCTCGTCATAACGTCATAACAGTGTACGCGCGCTCAAGTACGGACGTGCCTGCACTGTACACGGATTGAATTATTATTCGCGTTTTGCGCGGCTTTAGCCGCTGCACGGATACCTACTATGAGAACTAAAAAAACTTATAGTTAACGAGTCGTTGGCGTTTCTTGTCCATGCTATTGATTACATGGACGAAATGAGCATACTAAAGATATGCCGAACAAATTTCAAGGAGGAAGATGTAAGCAGTGCCAAGCTGCTACTGTTCCAGTCCCTTGGAAAACTGGACCAGGTGCCGTCCCGCCGTAGAGATGGCACTGAGATGAGTCTCCAAGACATGATTAATGTCTTGAAGATGACCGACCCAGACGACGCGCGACGTGCCCGATTGCGTGGCGAGGGAGCTGAGTAAATTGCCCCCCGTCACGTTTGACCACGTCGATGTGACGATACTGCTCAAGGACATCACATCATTGAAAACTGAGATGACCAAGATGCAGTCCAGAATTGAGGCCTCAGATGACATCATCGCTGAGCTGCGTGCAGAAATTTCATCACTTCGCAACGTTGGATCAGTAATTAGGTCGCCTGAGCTCTCAAAGGTCAACACTCGCCGTGGAGCGCAGAATGTGTCAATTGGCAGTTTTGAGTCAGCTAATACGAGTGCGTCACAAACTGCCGATATTGCTGACAAAGCTCCGATCGCCCGCACGTCTGCACTGACCGCGGTGACGTCAAACGTAGGTACGTCAACCCCTACACGTGCCTACGCGGATTGTGTCGCTAAGGGGAAAAATACAAAGCGACCAAATGAAAGAGGGGTTACAAAGAAGCTCTGTATATCTACCACTAAGGATAGTAGGATACAGCCGAAGGAGAATGTCGACAGGGATGGCTTCGTGATGGTGCAGAGAAAGAAAAAGAAGCCAACCCAAAACAAGTGCGGCACTGCACCGACCGGACCGAACCACCTGCTGCGTCCTGCTGCACCCGTGACGCCGCTCTACGTGTCCCGACTGCATTACTCTACAAAGGCCGAGGAGATTGTAGAGCACATACAGGTCAAGACGAAGTGGACTTTGAGAGTTGTGAGGTTGGAATCACGTCACAACGTGAGTTTTAACTCCTTTGTGGTGAGAGTGCCAACTGAGCACCTTTCAAAATTCACTTCACCAGAATTCTGGCCTAAGGGAGTTGTATTCCGCCGTTTCCGTGGCCGGATACCGGATCCTGCGCAATGCACGGCGCCGATACTGCTGAACAAGCAGTAATCGTGTATAATTTTAGTTATATATTTTAATTGTTTATGTATAGTATTTTATTTTATATTGTATAGTATTATGTATGTAATATGGGTCTTTGTTACCTGAAATAAATGAATAAATAAATAAAAATAAAGTAGCGTTAGCATGACATGCTGCATTTTTGGAGTAATTTGTTTGCTGCGTTATTTGTTACTGTTGTTGGATTTTTTTTTGTTTGGCAGCATTTGTTATTGTTTTGTTGCACTTTTACGATATTTAAATGGCTTATTATATTTTGTATAGGTACTTTTTTAGACGAATATAATTAAATAAAATTTAAAACTGTTTTTGCACACAGTATCTAGGTACTTTGAGCAAACATAATTCGAGTATGTTATTTCGCACTAGTTACCTTTTATTTTTTAGTTTTGCATTTTCACACTTTACATTATTATTTATACCTACATTTTTTTATTACAAATCAATAATTAAGAATATACCTAATGATGGTGATGATATTGATTTTACTTTAGGTGGACGATTTTTTTCTAAACAGAAATAGTTATAATTAAATTTGAATTGACAAGTCTGAAGCCTCGCGATAATCTCTGAGGATCTGGATGTGTCTTGAAGGTTGTGGTATCGTATCCCACGCGTGAACAAGTCGTTGTGTACACGTCGTGTACCCTCAGTGTCTCGGAAAGCACGTTAAGCAGTTGTTTCTGATTTGCATAATATTATATTGACTGGCAATGGTCACAAGGAAACGGATTGCTAATAAACTATATTTATACTGATGATGATATCGACAAAGTACCAAAACATGAATAAGGCCTGCGCCATGGAGGATTGTAATATAAAAGGTCACCCACGCGCTACTTAACCTAATCCCATCATCATCAACATCATAAGCCCGTACAACGTCCACTGCTGAACATGGGCCTCCTCCCGGGGGCTTTTGCCATAGTCACCACGATTGGCAGGCGGGTTGGTGACCGCAGTATTATGTTGTTACATACAAGGCAACGCTGCTGAAATCCCTGGTATACAGTTGTTATATATGTTATAACTATCGGGACCAACGGCTTAACGTGCTCCCTGTGTATCTTAACTAGGTACTTTACTAGCGCACAGGAAAAAATAAGATATTATTGTTAAGATTAGTTAATTATTATAATTTAATCAATTTCCCTTAACTTATGTTGTCGTGATACGCGGTATCATTTTCCCGGATTTCATCTTATTACCACAGATGTTATAATTATCTACATGATTACAGTGAATTGATTGCAATCATGATTGACCGCAATAGGGCGTGACCATAATTTTATAATAAGTATAATTTTATTACAATTGTACAAATAACTATGATTTGTTCTTTGTAATTAATACGTAATCAATAATACTAAGAAAGTAAGATCCAGCTATTGTTCCTATATCGATATCTATTCAGAGCTTAACTAAAGTTAACAAAGCGAACAGGAATACCAACAGTCTGTAAAAATTCTGACAGTATTTTTTTTTTAATATTTTTTTCTTTTTTTTTTGGGTTTTAGTGACCTGGTCACTTGGACCTTTAAGTCAAGTTTTTAATAATAAAAATAAACGCCCCATTTCGTAGAGTGTTTGTATTGGGTCTTTTGGCGTAGGTAATGCGATATGTTCCCCAAATGCTGGTATTTATTGCACCGCAGATAACCATTGGTGTTCAACGGGGCAATGCTGCCAGCATTCTGGGTACGCTACCCAGAAACATAATAATTTCATCATAATAATATTTTAAAAAATATATTTCAATTTACAATTCTACTTATATAGCATCAGCTTGAATAGTTAATTTGGTCTAACGCTAATTTTAATCCACAACTTTGTTTACGTAGAAGAAAACAATATTTTTAAATTACCTCTTCACGCTTTTATTAGTAGATAAGAGTAGAACTTTAAAACGGGTCCATATTGGCTCACATAAAATTTTTAATCATATTTTTTTTCTTTCTACCGTTTTGTGTTCATAATCATCACTCTTCATAATTTTATTTTTCATACTTTTTTTATTCATCCGTTTTTATTAATATCTTCGGAACTCATAACCGTTATTGATCATATATTTTTTATTCAGAACTTTTTTCTTCATAACATTCTATTTTCATATTGCTTTCTAACAAAGATTAGTTTCTGGCGCTTCGCCGGCCGCTACCGCTTCGCTCGCTCGGCTCGTGCGTTGTTGTGGTCACAGTTCTAACTTAACCTAACCTACTTGTCTGGTAGCATCTCGTTTCTGGTACCAATTAGATTTTCACTGGAGTCGCCCGATTACGATTATCATTGTTATGTATTCGAATGATTATAAATTTCAATTATTAGTATAAACAAAAATATGAAAACAAATAGTAGTAAAAACAAAGTGTATGATTTATGATATTATAAATTTAAATGATATGTTTTGTAATCTTTAGTTGTAATATTTTTATGAATAACGATCATTATAGCTTGAAATGGTATGAGAAAAATTTTCGGACTTCCGATGATAGGAGTTAAAAAGTTATGTAAGAAAAAGCGCACCCCTGTAAAACGTTAGGTAAAAGTACTGGATATTCTGCTGTGATATTTCCTAATATATAATTGAAATCAAAGGATGTAACGACAGGTTTATTTAAATTAAATAATAAAACCTTTAATGAATACATTATTTTAAAAATTGTACAGAACTAATGAATTAAATAAAACATTTATTTTATTACACTATAAACACAGTAATACCTTGAATTTATATTAATTAGATTAGTTTAAATTAATTAATTTAGATTTATTATTTTTCTCAGTAGCTTGTCATTACATTATTTTTTCTAATTAATGGTTTGTCTGAACAAGATCATGCGCAATGACATTGGACAGCATAGCGCACGTTGTGTATGCGACAGCTAGATCATTGATTATCTTTGCCATAAAAATCAGTACAACCAAAATGTACTGATTTTTATGGCAAAGATATTCTTTTGGATTTCTTTTTTTTCTTGTAGGAAATCTCCCGCATTAGAGAAATAAATCCCAGTGACGTGGGAGATTATACAAATATATAATTCACGGAAACAAAGCACACCTAGACTTAAAACAACTATCTGATGTTTACACAAATAGTTGTCCCAAGTGGGAATCGAAACCAAAACATCGCGTCTAAAGGCAACAACCGTTTTTACATTCACGGACGCTTTAATTCCAATTAAGCACTTAGGTATTGAGTATGCACCTAAATCGTTTTTAATTTTACGTGGTTTCTCATTGATACCAACTTAAGACCCGCGTTGAATCTTGAGTACCTACTTCACATTTTCTTTCTTTTGTTAAGAAAGTTTGTGTGTGTGTATACTACTTTCATCAACTATTTTAATACAAGGCTTGATGGGGATTATCAGATGATTAATTCAATAAATATTGTGACAATTGTTATTAATATGTGTAAGTATTTCAAGCAGCTAATATTGACAGAGTTTGACTTTGTATGAATTCCCTGATCCCTGTGGTAGGTAAAACCTGTGTTACAGAGATCAGTGTCTTCACCCATACTCACATATTAAGGTGCTTTTAAAGGTGTTACATTTATTTTTATACGTTTCTATACACATTTTTTGTAGATAATGTAGAAGAAAAATAACAACAGACGAGCGTATTTCCCGCCGAAACCGGCAAACACAATATAAATTCCATGGACGTGCCGATGGCGCGGTGACAATCTGTTCAAGTAGGTTCTAAATGATTGTATGATTTGAACAAGGCTCCTACGGAAAGGGAACGACGCCGGCGAAAGCACGGGACAGCTGGTATAAATTAAAAAATGTACTTACGTAGCAATTCATACTGTGGAAGCCACCTGACTTTCAGTATGTTTCCTGTGAGAGTACCCTCGTCATCGCTGTCCTCATACTTCCAGATGACCCTCTGCTTCAACTTCGATAAAGCGTTCATAATAATCTCTTCTTTATATTTAGGAATAGTCGCCGTTTTAATCAGAGAACCCCAACTGAATAACACCACGCCGTGGTCGGACTCGTTCAAGAAACGTTCGATGTACTGAAACAAAATAATAACAATAATAATAATAATAATAATAATATTTATTTGGCATATACGTTTTACACAGAAACCTATGAAGCCTCTGGTTGCCGAAATAGTAAAAACTGTGCTTCAGCAACCAGCGTCTTCTCCCATTTATTTGCTTAAGGTAATATGTCAACAAATTTGCAACAATGAAGTGATACAAAAATAAAATTAAAAAAAGAAATACATCTAGATAATATTAGTTGACTTGCAAGAGCTGTAGGCTAATCATGTAATTATTATGACGTTGATAAAAGCGGACAACTTCCGAAGCGTAGCGGTATTTGGCTCGCTTTAAATCTCGAAGTGGGTTCGATCCCCACGCCGGGCAAGAAATCTATGTGCAAATTCTAAGATTTCTTTCCGGGTCTGGTTGGTTGAGGGACTACCCTCCGTGTCTCGGAAAGCACGTTAAGCTGTTGGTCCCGATTATTATAACATCATCTATAATAATCGTATGTCTAGGAACGGGCAGCAGCGTTTTCTTGTGTGGTACAACATAATACTGCAGTCACCAACCCGCCTGCTAAGCGTGGTGACTATGGAAAATACCCTCTTTCGGGAGGAGGCCCACGTTCAGCAGTGGACGTTATACGGACTGATGATGATGATGAAGATGAAGATGATTTTGATAAAAATATCTTCGCTACTCACCATTTATTATGCATCCACAAAATATTTTAAATTTGTCAATTTATTAAGGTATATCTTCAATAATACAGTTAAAGTAACATAGGAAATGCGTTACAATAACCCTACAATGCCGTGTGGTCTCCGGCTTAGAATAGACCACCCCATGTCTTCCCATGGGTGTCGTAAAAGGCGACTAAGGGACGTATGGCTGATGGATGGGCAGTAGCATCTATTAGCTCAAGGTTTACACATCTTAGTGCGATCACCAATCCGTCTGCCAAGCGTGGTGATTATGGCAATATCCGTTTACGATCCTGGCGTGCCAAGGTCTGTTAAGAGGAGGCCCATGTTCAGCAGTGGATGTATAAGTACATGCTGTTGATGAACCCTACAATAATGAAGATATTTTTATCGAACTCATAGTTTACGTGATAAGCCAGGTTCAGTTCGATCGGGTATTTTTCTTTCCCCTTTATCTATGCTTTTATTACAAAAAGGAAAGATTTTGTTGTTTCCATTGAACATGCTCGGGAACTACTGTACCGATTCCAAAACTTCTTTTACCATAAGAGCTTTATTTTCCAGGAGTAACATAGACTATACTATATTTAATAATTATATTCTCACTGGAACGGGAGTTACGCGAGTGAAACTGTGCATGTGATTTACATTTTTATAAAATTCACGATATTATATTGACAAAAACGAATGGTCTTCAGCTAGAAACTGCACAGCTGAATAAGACAGACCTAATGTCACACACACATATCATAATTTGGTAGTGTTTATAATAATACCTAATAATAATCATTTATTTGCAGGAATATACAAGTTTTAAAATACATTTGCAGGTGGTTTAGCATACATAGTGACATAATAAATATTCCGCCTGCAAGACAAGGCATGCAAATTTAGGTAGACTATAAGTAAAATATTAAGTTATATAGTTTTTTCCAAAAGCCATTTCTTCAACTGTTTTCGGAACTTAAAGAAAGGTAATGATTTAATATTCTTTCCGAGCGAGGTGGTATGATTTAGCGTCTATTGAGCGATGTAGACTTTCGAGAGTTGTAGATGGCGGTTCTAGTCGAATCATAGTTTTTGTATGGCTACTGGCCAGTGGCGCTGTAGGCAATCAAACAATTTTACTTACGTACGTATGTATATATTTTTTAGTATTTAGTTTATTCTGATTTTGTATATTTGTATTTATGTACCTATATGTTTAGTTATTGTATGTAATGTATCTACCTACACACTTCTAAATTCTTCTATCTTTCGACTTCTCCACTCGCAGGTCTACTGGAAGAGATTTTTTTAGAAATAAGTACCTTTGTACGTAATTGTCTTTTTGTTGTTTCTTGTATCTTGTGTGTATACATAAATAAATTAAAAAACCTTTATATTGTTTTTTTTCGGGTACTTATAATTCAGATATTAATCACTGTCATACTTTTTGTAGTCTTATAATAACTAAAGTCGAAAACTGTTTACAACAAATAAGAAAATGTAATTAAAATTAATGTTACCTATTACCATTTGATTATTAAAACGACACGTTTTAAGTTGAGGTACAACGTTTATTATTAATATAAGTTATTTAAAGGGAAATTGCATTTATCTGCTATCTTAAAATATAATTATTTATTTTGCGGAAGTAAAGGGCATTAACGGGTTTATGTTAATTAATAAAATTAATTGCAGTAGATCAAGGAATTTCAATACAATGCTAAAACTATAACATTTTGACGTATGATATTCACAAGGCCTTTTTACAAGATTTTGTGCTAACGATGATTAAACATAGATCTATTATTGCCATTTAATATAATTTAATATATATTTTTTTAACATACGTAAAATAAATAATATATTAAATTTTGCTATAACAGAAGCCATACTCGGTCAAATTGTCAACTTAATCATTTTCCAAATCGGACCATGCCTTACTTGAGATTAGCGCGTTCAAGCAAATAAATGAACAAACCAACTCTTCAGCTTTAATATTAGTAGGTGTAGAAGATGGTGCTCTTCATTATACAAGTAAGTGCTATTCCTACTCCCAAAGAATTACCTGCTTATGTTAAGACATTGCGACTGGCCCGGCGCAGGCGCAATGAGTGAATCCATAAACTACACAAATGTGGTTTAGCTAACCTTGATCTAAATAGGCAGCTAGTTAAGAAATAGGGACTTAAGTGGTTCAGATCAATTAATTTGACCTGAATATTTCTATTGACTATTTTCCAATCAAATAAATGATCATTAATGTTATACACAAACGAAAAAAGGGCTGGAGCCTTGCTCGCCTTTATGCTCGGGCAGTCAAAATAAGGTAAAGGCAGTTTTTATATACTTAGGTATGTCCAGAAAAAACAACACTGTGGGCAATAAGACAGAGTATTTTTGTTTTATAAAACAAAGTCGCTTCCCAGTCTCTGTCCCTATGTATGCAATGGTTTTACAATTGTAATATGTATTATTACAACGGATTTAGATGCGGTTTTTTTAGATACAGCGATTCAAGAGGAAGGTTCATATATTTAAGGGGTGGGTCGCTAGTTTGTAATACCTCTCTTTTACATTACTTTTAAAAATAATGAAACTACAAAAACAGCTTATTGTATTTGTTTTGATTGTTTTTTTGTTACTTGATGTCACAGGAAGCTTTTTTAGGTAAGTAAGTATATTAAAAAAATCAGATATTATGAAGAATAGTATTTTACAAGACAAGTTTCTACTGTGACATTTTCACACAGTTGACATTGGCAAAATTAAGTAATTAAGCCACATCATAAAGTTTTAATTAAGGAAGAAGATAACAATTTAATATATATATTAAAAATTATTTTACTAATCGCGATAACGCTAGGCTGTAGGCATGAAATTGATGTGTCGGTCCCAGGAAGAGGTAGTAAGTTTCATGACCTCTCGCAAATTAGATACGCATTAATTAAGAACAGGAGGTTCTTAATAAAAGGTGACAATTTACAAAATTGTTGATATTAAAATTAATAATTTAATTAATAGATAATATAATTATCAATTAAGTAATTATAATTCCAAGTAAGTAAATAATTTAATTTAACTTCCTAGGTATGTCTTTTTTATTTCTCCAAATTAATTATCTATTTGTCTGTATTAAAATTAAATCTTAACTATAATGACGGTCCGCGGCTTGATTATAATGACAGCATAAATTAAGAAAGAAAACCTCCGTAGCGTAGCGGTATTTGGCTCGCTTTAAATCTGGGAGGTTTTGG
This sequence comes from Nycteola revayana, assembly GCA_947037095.2. Lineage (NCBI taxonomy): Eukaryota > Metazoa > Arthropoda > Insecta > Lepidoptera > Nolidae > Nycteola > Nycteola revayana. The sequence continues at coordinate 14,125,404 of OX344838.1, read as the reverse complement.
GCTCGATCCCTACACCGGACTGGAAATCTTTGTGTAAATTCTAAGATTTCTTTCTGGGTTAGGTTGGTTGAGGGACTACCCTCCGTGCCTCGGAAAACATGTTATGCCGTTGGTTCCGATTGTTAATAACATTATCAATAATAATCATATCGCTGCTTAAATACTAAAGAACCACAAATCAAAAACAAATGAAATGCAAAAATGGTCCCAATGCTGGCAGAATTGGTACGATTTTTGCATTTCATTTATTTTTGATTTGTGGCTCTTTAGTTTTTAAGCAGCGATATATCAAGGAACGGGCAGCAGAGTTTCCTTGTGTGGTACAACATAATTCTGCGGTCACCAATCCGCCTGGCATGCGTGGTGAATATGGCAAATACCCTCCTTCGGGAGGAGGCCCATGTTCAGCAGTGGACGTTAGACGGGCTGATGATGATCCGAGATTTAAAGCGAGCCAAATACCGCAACGGAAGTATGCCACGAGGCAGTCATTGTCTTCAACATAACCACGGAAACTAGTTCTTATATAATAATAAGTAGTAAATATTATTAATAAAGTTGATGTTCATGAATAAACATTGTCATAAGTGCAACATTGACTAATTTTATTGTCGTTTATGATAAAATATTTACTGCAGAAACCATTATCATTAATTATATGATAAGTTGTATGTTTATGATCATTTAGATTTACCTAGTAGTTGCACTTGGTGCTGAGCTATTAAGCAAAACGTTTAATTGGAACTTGGAACCGATAAACTTTCATCTTATTTACTACTAAGTGTGCTCGCGACTTTGTCCGCGGCGAATAGTGACTTTATATAGTATAATTTGAATTATTTAGGCTAAAAAAAATGATGATACCTCCGTACAATCTTCATGCCTCCTTTTCAACCCCTTCAACCCTTTTTTTGGCTATAAAAAGTATCCTATGTGCTTTTTCATGTTTAAAAATATTTGTGTACCAAATTTCATTAAAAGGTCGACAGACAGACATACAGAGTTACTTTTGCATTTATAATATTAGTAAGGATTAAATAGCAATGTTAGTTTTGGAACACACTTATGCCCGGTGTAGTAGCAAAAGCCTCGTGGCTAACTACGTAAGTCCTTCCGAAAAACAACTTAACACACCAAATAAGCATTTCCATTTAACGGGGCAATGCTGCCTGCATTCTGGGAACCGCTGCGCTGCCTAGTAGCAAAGATTAAGTTTTTTTATTTTGGGTGGCTTTAGTATCGTTTAAATTTGCAATTTTTATAACTTAGTTTTGAATAACATTAATTGTGTTTTTTTAAAACAAAGTCTAATATATTATATAGTTTTATTATATACTAGCTGACCCGGCAGACTTCGTACTGCCTCAATCGATACATAAAAGACCTAAACATTTGTATAAAATAAACTGGGCCGTAGAGACTTCGTTTATGCGGTACTCCTACCCCTACACTACCCCTTCCCTACACTACCCCTACCCTACACTACCCCTACCCTACACTACCCCTACCCTACACTACCCCTACCCTACACTACCCCTACCCTACACTACCCCTACCCTACACTACCCCTACCCTACACTACCCCTACCCTACACTACCCCTACCTTACACTACCCCAACCCTACACTACCCCTACCCTAAAAAATCTTGGCAAAAAAATTCAAGTTTTTAATTAACAAAATAAAGCTCAAATTGACTCTACATTTTAGTTAGAAAACGTTTGTATGGGCAAAAGAAAAAGGCTGTTTTAAGGGGTTTTCAGGCAATTATTCGAATTTTTCTCGCCGTAAAAACCATCCTTGAACTTCCACGAACATAAAAAAAAAGAATTGGCCAAATTGGTCCAGGCTTTGTAGAGTTATGCGCTTAGCAACACATTTTGCGATTCATTTTTATATTATAGATACATATTATGAAACATACAACATACATTGAACAAAAACCGAGTCAGGGGGATATTAGAAGTAAAATAGAAAACTTGCAGACATTTTTTGTCTCTGTCTGATTGTCCCTTTGTACGGGATAATCTCCAAAACTGTTACACCGATATAAATTAAATTTTGCATGGTGGTACCTTACATCCCCGGTCAACATTTTAAATACTTTTAATTACAGAAAATTAATGAGTTCACCTGGGATAGTTAAAAATCCGAAGGAATAACAACAACACCACGCGAGTTTCGTAAATAGGTAAATATATTCTTACACCATTTGGAGCTTATATGTAGGTGAAACCAAAATAAATGGATTGTTTTTATTTAAATTACAGATTCGTCAATGGCTTAGTATTCAAAGTAGGTAATGATTTATTCAAGAAAGTCATTGTTTGTAAATAGCTTATAGGTAGATATATACAGTTGGTTACCAAATTCAGAGTTCATATTATTCCAAAATAATATGGCTCTGGGTGCTCCTTGGTAAGAGGGCTGCGCATTGATGATTTTTAAGGTTTCGTAGTCCACAAGGAACCCTAAGAGCGGTTTCGCACTACGTCCGATCTGGACCCGTGAAAATATGGTCCGTAGTAGCCGTTGAACTATTTCTATGGTAATTTACGCACTAGATCCGAGATCCGTCATCCGATTTCTTCCCAAATTTCTAGACCAATATTTTCACGGTTTCGGATCGGGTTCGGATCGGATTCGGATCGGGCATGCGAAACCGCTGATAACAGCGGTTTCGCACTATGTCGACGGACATGACGAAACTATAAAGTTTCGTCATGTCCGTCCGGGCTCGTACTCCGCCGTTATTTCTCTATTGCTAGATCCCTTGGGAATTTAGAATTACTTAGAAATCTAAGATAAGTAGCTGCATACTAAGTAAGAAAAACTAATCATGTAGTCATCATCATCATCAGCCCGTATAACTGCTGAACATGGGCCTCCTCCCGAGGAAGGGTATATGCCATAGTCACCACGCTTGGAAGGCGAGTTGGTGACCGCAGTTGTAAGATTTGTAACACGCAAAAAAACGATGCTGCCTGTTCCCTGATATACGATTATTATAGATGATGTTGTAACAATCGGGACTAACGGCTTTACGTGCTTTCCGAGGAACGGAGGGTATTCCCTCAACCAACCTGACCCGGAAAGGAATCTTAGAATCAACACAAAGATTTCTTGTCCGGCGTGGGGATCGAACCCACGACCTCCGAGATTTGAAAGCGAGCCAAATACCGCTATGCTACGTAGTAATTGAGGATGCTGTCTGCTATTGGACTAGTCAATGTTATCATCATTATTTCAGCCGTAGGACGTCCACTGCTGGACATAGGCCTCCCTCATAGATCTCCAGTTGTTACGTTTAGAAGCGGCCTGCATCCACCGTGATCCCGCGGCCTTAACCAGATCATCCGTCCATCTAGTAGGTGGACGTCCTACGCTACGCTTTCCGATCCGCGGTCTCCATTCGAGAACTTTTCGGCCCCAACGGCCATCTGTTCTCCGTGCTATATGGCCTGCCCATTGCCACTTCAACGAACTAATCCGTTAGGCTATGTCAGTAGCCCGCGTTCTTCTGCGTATCTCCTCATTTCTGATTCGATCTCGTAGAGAAACCCCGAACTCAATGTTATAGCCTGTAGGTGTATACACTCAGGTTTTTTTACCAATAGTTAGGTATAATATGTATGTAGCCACGTGAACTGTAAAGTATAGCTCTTTACAGTTCACGGGTCTCTCGGACTTCAGGTCTGCAAGGGCATGGGAAGGTCAAGTATAAGTACTTAAGCATCTCTATCTAATAGAAGGTTATTATGTTATTATAGAACTTTATTAAATCTCTCCCATCAAATATAATGTCAACAATATACTTTGTTAAACGATAATCTAACAATTAACTACGTCGAGTACGTACTTCATTATAAAATTGATTGAGATAACATGTTTATCCAAGATGATACCAATACTAGATAAACAGGTATAGCTGACGCTCTCTGCAACGGGTCTAAGGCCTTGTTTACGGAGATGCGGTGCGTCGCGCGTCGCGTGCGGCGTGCCTTCTCGCGTCTCACTTACACTCATACAACGCCATAATTGTGTTTGATTTCAGTGCGGGCCGCGCCGCAAATCGCGTCGCGCGACGCCCCGCGTCTTCGTAAACGAGGCCATGTACCATGATCTTCTCTAACAAGTAGGTTTTCTACAGTAGCCTTTAAGGTTTCTCATGCGCTAAATCTATCTCTTTGTCGTATATAAAAAAATATATACAGGGTGAAATTTTAATCACCAGCCAAATTTTGATATGTTAATCTTTAGTAAAAATCATTGAATACGTGTTTTTTCATTTAGTATCACTCAATACAAAAATATTGAGAAATCACGTCACAAAGGCCCGCGAAGGGGTGCGCGTGGCCGACTAGATCATAGGTAGTGCCGCTCAGGGGTAGTGGGGGCGGGGGTAACGACGTGCGCTCTCATTGATGTTCGCGCGGCACGTAGTATTATTAACATTTTACTTGGTGACCACGCAGAGCGGATAATTCCTTCGAGTAAATTATAAATTATGAAAATTTTAGGTATCGTTTTTTTTTCAAAATTGGTGTTAGTGAATGATACCTAATGCCTAGAAAAAATTTGGCTGGTGACTAACATTTCACCCTGTATATAAAGAGAAAAATGTTGTTTAGTACTGTGTTACAATAACAAAAGGCGTGCTGGAAGGCTTATTTATTTGATACGTAAATAATCACATTATAATGTGCACCGATCATTAAAAAAATGTCTTCCTGGCCATCTCCCAAGCACTAATATAGTAGGTAAAATTGTAATTGACAACCCTAATAGCATCGCGTTGTAAAGATAGACGGAAGCGAGCTAGCACCGGAGGTGTCGAGTTACTGTAACAACCAATAGATATACATAAGCAATAGAAATAGATATTAATGTATTGCATCCGTAAATTGCATCAAAGACCAACCGACTATTGTAAATGTAAAACAACCATCGTAAAACATCATGGCTACCTAGGTATATAGTTTTAAACTATAATAAAGGCAAAGGTAATATTCAGTCAGCCTTACAAAAGACGGCATGAATGTTAATAAAAATAAAAAAAAAATAAACGGTTATCGTTAATTTCGGACCTGAATCCATAAAAAATGGTTACATATTGTAATGTCAGAAAAAATAATGCCTTTACTTTAAATGCATGAGCCCAAAATACCCGAAATCGAAATACCTTATATCCAAAAGGACAATTATGTATAATACAAATGATTTAAAATACCTTACGGTCGAATAACCGAAGCCCAACAATAGTCAACCATAAAAAAACGTTATGTTTAAGTAAAGGCATTATGTTTTCTGACATTACACTAAGTAACCTAAAAAATAACGGTCTTAAGTCACGTGATTAAGCCATTCTATTTTAAAAATGAGGGACATTCATTGGTTGATTCTTCTTTGAAACAAGCGATGCGATCGTTCGGAATTCGGTTTCATAAACCTTGTAGTCGCTCCGTTGTAGTAGCATGCAGCTGATATGATGAAGGTACTTAAGACAAATATGTCTAGTTTAATAAATAAAATAAAATAAAAATATTTTTTATTTACGTAAACCAATTTACAGGCACTTGTAAATAGTCAAAAATTAATAAGAAAATTAATTAATTATATTTGTTATTTATTTAATCTATAAAATCAATTATTTATATATTACTATATATTTAAAGATTATTATTATAATTTATTTCTATTGTTCATAGCGACGCAAAAACGCTTGTTCTGTCTATATTAAGCCAAAACAATTGTCTTTATTTAGGTAGACCATGATCATATAACGACCGACTCGATATAATGCTACCACCGGATCCAATGCGCCCCAACTGAGACGATCCGGCGAAACAAACTCAGTGGGTTACTTTACTACCGGTTTCAACACGGCCTACATGAGACGATCCGGCGAAACATACTCAAATGGATAGATACGCGGGGTTTTGGTCCAATTATTATCATTTATTTTTAGTACCTAGGCATACACATTTATTGCCCAAACGGTTGTCTTGTTATTTTTTATTTTATTTTTACTCAATAAGATGTTTCAAACATCTATGCTAATATAAAAAGCTTAAGAGTTTGTTTGTTAGCTTGAACGCGCTAATCTCATAAACTATACTGCTCTGATTCCGAAAAAATATTTCAGTGTTAGATATAGTCCATTTATCTAGTATAAGGCTATCTATGATTTAATTATGAAGTTCCTACGGGAAAGGGAAGAAGCTATTTATATATGAGTTAACTACCTTACTCACATAACTAAGGCTGACCCCACATAAGGCATGCGAGTTCATCAAGCTTGCAAACGACGATGTGAGCGCTGAGCTCCCGACTTCTTTACACGCTATCCCCACCTGTGACACACGCTCGAGAAAAGCGCACGGCTAATGAGAGGTCATCCTAACAGCGATGTCAGTTCAACCCGGCAAATCGGTCGTATGAACTATTATAGCCTTCCTAGGTCAAGGTACTGTAATGACAATGACCATTATTGACCTAGAATGTAGCCAGCACTTGATATAGGTAGACATAAAGTACAGTAAACAGTAGAAATATCGACAAACTTAGCAAATGCAAGCAAATGGATACTTTGCCAAAAAGTTAGAAAAGAAGAAGAAAATTGTTACTATTTCTAGTAGAAAAATAGGGTTCATAAAGTGACTGATTTTTTATCGCAAAAGTTTGTATCGATGTACCTACGAATGTTTTTTATTTTTCCATGCAAAAATTACTAACAAAAAATTACCAATTTTGCTCAGGTAGCGTTTATAAGTTTTTTTTTTCGGACGGACTTATGTATTTAGCCCTGAGGCTTTTGCTACTTCACCGGGCATAAGCGTTTATAAGCTTGAATATAACATATAAGCTATATAACATAACTCATTAACTCTACGACCTACTAGAGCAGAATGGCAGTCCAATGCAAGTAAAACTACGGCGCAACTAGTAATAAAGTAAAATATTAAAAAAGAAATTAATACTTAACAGAAAAGTATACAATGAAAAAAGTTTACTAAATTTAAAAATGTATATTAATAAATTTAGACCACCGGCAGGATTTAAACCTGTAATTTAGGTATACCTAGACCCTAAATGATCCTAATGCCGAATGGGGTAGGCAACCTACCGGTGTCGGTCTTAATTTAGATATAATTCTCAATTTGGAAATTTATAAAAGAAAATAATTATAATTGAAACAAGAATTAGGTACAAGATTAAACAGGTAGTATGTACCTAGTACCTAAAATAATTATAAATCTGAGAAACTAAGATTTACCTGACAATCTACTTCTGTTAGTGTCTGTATCTAGCGCATAGGACATTGCAATCGTCTATTTATAAATCTAGATCAATAGCCTTATGTAGGAAGCGATATCTGTTGTATACAGCCTGCTGTGCAACTGTGAGCGGACAAAATAAAATGTACTTTTTATTATATGTAGAACCAATATCACTTATTAATAGATAAACCCTTAACAAAACTATTTTACTAAATAATGACAATTGTTCTAACCTAATATAGACAGAACAAGCTATTTGACACAATATAGTTAAATAATAAACTAAGACGTTAAGACTAAAATATAATTAAAATAATAACTTAAATATTTATATTTTTAAAATATGATAATTATAGATAATAATACTAAATACTAAATTATTGTTTTGACTATTTGCAAGTGCCTGTAATAGGTTTACGTAAATAAAAATGATTTTTATTTTAATTATTTATTGACAATCAATTTTTATTTCATTTTGGACTTATGAGTATGTAGTTAATCACGAGGCTTGGACCGAGGCTCAGAAGGCTAATAAATTATATGAATACTAGCTTCCCGCGCGCGGTTTCACTCGCGTAACTCCCGTGGGAACTTCATAATTAAATATAGCCTATATTAATCAGTGATAATGTAGCATTCAAATGGTGAAATAATTTTTAAAATCGGTCCAGTACTTTTTGAGCCAATTCGTTACAAACATACAAATCTTTCCTCTTTATAATATAAGTATAGAAGTATAGATAACAGGAAGCGACCGTAGCCCAATGGCTAGGGCGTCGGATTTGCGATCATGTGGTCGTCGGTTTGCCCATTGCACTACCGACGTGAACCCACTCGTAACACAAGCATTTTAGCTTAGCACGAGAGGTTAACAAGAATGCGAGTAGTGTGCACACACTCTGCTAGTGATATTTAAAAAAAAAACAATAGAAAAATAATAGATAAAAAATGTTTTAATTACCTACTGTAGGATTATTGTAACGCATTCATTTCCTGTTATATGTTATAGTTACTGATTCATTACGGCTTCATTAACTTAATCATCATCATCAGCCCGTATAACGTCCAATGCTGAATATGGGCCTTTTATATATAATTTTTTTTTCATTATTAATATTGATGAGAAATTTACACCTAGATGGGTTGTGACTGTCATTAGGGGTCTGATGATGAAGGCGAAGGACATTCAGGAAACTCTTATTTTACTGTTTAAAGTCGGTTTTTTTTTGTTAAAAAATATATGTATAGAATATGGTCAAATTTCAACCACTTGCGAGCACTTGTAGGTTAATCGTAAACTTAAAAAAAGGAATATTTAAATATCATGGAGATGACTTGACTTATTAGTTCTTAAATTTAATTTCTGTACTTAGGTATCTACTTAATACTTTAATATAACTCTCTAACGTACCTACTTATTTCTACCGCCTCTCCCCCCTCGGATACTAAGCAGTGTGGACGTGTAGATAGTGCAAAATTAATAATTAAATAAACGTATTTTAAATCAAAATAAAGTAAAAACAATTCAGTGGAAGTACTAGGAGCGCAGATTCAAGCGGCGGTGAACGTACGGTGCGGGTACTCACACATACATAGAAGTTACAACCACTACGTGAGCGTGCGTCGGCAGGAGTGAAGAGTGAGTGTTCCCTGTCCTTATCTCATGTCAACGTCATTGTCACCTGTCAACAGCTTTGTCAGTGTCACCGTCAGTGTCATCCGTCACTGTCATCTGTCATTGTCATCTGTCAATGTCATCCGTCAGTGTCATCTGTCATAGACTACCGTCATCTGTCATCCGTTGGTAGCGTTCCAGAAACTTAAGTAAGGAACTAGAGCATTGAACACTTCCGTTTCACGCAGGTGACTTTATACTACAGAGCCTGTAGTTGATAACTACCTAGTAAATTCTGTGTGAAGTGATTGTAAGCTGAGCCAGCCATGTCAGTTAAGCGCAGCCCACCATTAAAAGAAAAAGACAATATAAAGGAGAAAGCTGTTGTCCTGCAACATGGATCTGAACAAGATCTCGAAGAAGATACAGACGAGTATGAAAATGTGTCTCGTAGGACTAATAAAAGACGAGCTATGAGAACGCCTCCTCAAATAAATGTTGGGAATGCTACTAGTAGTATGGGGGATGTTATGCAAGAAATGCGTACACTATTCAGCTCTCTGGCAGCTGATCAGGATTTACGTTTTCGGGAGTTGCAAACGTCCTTAGAGAAGCAGAGCGAAGAGATTAAGGAAAGCATCAGTTTCTTGTCTGAAAAGTACGACGTGGCCCTGAACCAAATTGAATCGCTACAAAATGAGAAGAAGGAGGATATGAAACGGATTCTTGCGCTGGAGGAAAGAGTTGATTATTTGGAAAGGAAAACCTGTTCAGCAACAATTGAAATCCGAAATGTACCAAGTCTAATCTCCGATCAGAAAAAGTTTGAAGGGAAAGATGACCTAAGTAATTTTATGTCTGAGTTGGGCAAGATAGTTGACGCTGAGATCAAGGATACTGACATCAAAGATATCTACAGGATAAAGCCACATGGAAATTCGAGTGGCACAGGTACTATCATTGCCGAATTTTCTACAGTACTAGGGAAAGAAAAGGTGCTAACAGCAACAAAAAAATTCAACAAGAACAGAGAATTAAGTGATAAGCTACATTCTGGGCATTTTCGTTTGAATGGAGAAAAGAAGCCCATCTATGTGTCTGAAAGTGTCATAAAAAAGACTGCCAAATTATTCTCTCAAGCCCGTGAATTTGCCAAAACAAATGGCTGCACATGCTGGATTTTTCGTGGAGCGGTTTTTTTACGTCTCGTTAATAATGAACGCATGCAGATTAAATCAGAGCGTGACCTTGCTAATATTCAAAATAAAACGTAATTTTCAGCATTTTTACTTTAAATACTTTATAATTTTAGTTTGTATAACTGTAATTATTTTATTAGGCTTAAGCGACAATTGTATCTCTCTTGAATGTACACTCACCCACAAAAAAGAAAAAAAAACAAATCGTCCCATCAATAACTTTAGAACAAACAACTACATTAAACACACTTTTAAAATAAATAACCAAACAAACTTAAACACATATAAGACAAACACAAACATCATACCAACACTCTACACACATTTTAAGCAATGGCCTGTTAGGACAAATATCACTTATTTTAAAAATGGCTGCAGCGTGTGAATCATTTCAAACGATACAAGAAATAGACAACATACAGCTTGCTAAATCGATTACATGCGACTGTACATACATATAGATTTTTCGTGCAGTAAAATATGTTCTATGTCTATTTTAAAATTGTAATGCTACGTTTCGATAGTTAGCAACGATATAGATAGGTACCTACATATATGTAATCATATTCTACCTAACTAGCCTAGTAGGTACACACATATATACCTAATACGTACGTAGGTAGGTAATCTATGGATGAATTAATATCTTACTTTATCGAAGAAGTATATCTACTTAAACGTAGTACGTCGAGTCCTTTCAATATCTATCATACCGTGCTGCCGTGATTCAATACGATTGTTGCAATAATTCAATGAAACGGTACATTGGCGGTGAAACCACGTGTGTGTTACGACGCCACCAATTACTAACAAGAAATTTATAGCTGTTATACATTGTTGCATATTCCAGTCATATTAAAACGCAGGCCACAATGCCAGCGGGCGGGCGAGTGAGCTAGGCGGGCGGGCGAAGCGAGAGAAGAAAACTAAACAAACTATGCGGAATATGGCGAGCTAAACTATGGGGCTTACCTAACGTAACCTAATGAGGTGAACGAGTAGCTTTGCTGGAATTTTTGGATATTTCGTTAGCTTCACTTGCATTGCTGTCGTAGGTTAGTCGGTAGCTCGCGGTGTGAACCGAAGTATTAAGAGGTGAAACGATGTACGCCCGCCTAGCTCGCTCGCCCGCCCGCTGGCGGTGTGGCCTGCACTTAATTATACTTCTTGCTAAGTAAGACCACGGCATTAGAAACAGTTAAAACAGAGTGCATATTATTACCTATAAACACAATTTTGCAACTTATGATAGCGAATCGATAGAACGCGGAAACTTTGAACCATATTTATGATGAAATTAGATTTATATTTTGGTAGAAATATTTACGTACTTTTGTTTTAATATTTAAAAGTAACAAGAAGTTCTTCGTGATAAATACTCTGTAGATATAGTGCGAATAGTTGCACAAAACTATTAAAAAAAAACCATAAGCCATAATCCCTGCGCCGAGGTCCAAGTCCCGCAGGGTACGCGGACGCCCTCTTGCACAGGCTGCTTAGTTTGATTTTTTAAATCATTTATCTAGGCTGGAGCTCTGCTCGCCTTTATGCCCAGTGAAGTAGCAAAAGCCTCGGGGCTAACTGTTGCTAACAATATGTTCGTCCGAAAAAATATATATTACATATGTAGTGTGAATATGTTAATGATCTTTGCTATTTATCAAAGAATATATGATTTTGACAGTGTTCTTATCGTCACGTCCAGAACAGGCGCTAAACTGGAAGCTCACTTATTGTGAACCGACACTTCGGGTTAAAACTTGAAACAAAAAAAATATACTTAAATAGATAGAGTTTGCGAGTTTATGTGGTGGTATGAGTGGCAAAGAACCTTTAGAAGTTTGAAAATAAATGATTCTACCAATAGAAACCACATTATTTGTGAGCATCATAGGCATAGCATATATTTTAACAAAAGGTTCCCAAAACAGCGGAATTTACGTAGGTGTAACTGAGCGGGACAGCTCATTCATGATGAGACTATTTGGTCTTGTATTTCTAGACACTAAAGTGAAGACTAGGACTTTCACTTATATTTTGAAAAATCATTATAATACAAGAAAAGAAGGACGGCAATCCCTTTGTCAGAATAGTGATCAGGAATATGTAGACACGTAAGCTAGCGTGAAAGTTACAACCCATTGTTATGCTTGTTTTCTCATCGAAAGAACTAATAATAGCTTCGACTTCGTTTTCTGCGAATTCTTATTAAGCTTTCAAACTAATGTTGAACTATATAGTCTGATTGCAATAAACAATTTTTGCAGCACTTTTGCAACGATTTAATAGCAATGCAATCGTAGGCTATTTTTAGCTTTATTACCTATCTTTTAAGTTTCCGCATGCGATTTCACCCGCGTTGTGGTTATACTAATATCTAGGTGCCGTTCCCGTGGTAAGGTTCCCAAGGGAACAGCAGCTAGGTATCATAGAACATAGCTTAGGCTACTGCTGAATAATATACCTTTTAATTGTGAAAGAATTTCTGAAATCCGCCTCGTAGTTCTTAGGTTTACGTTATTAATGGAAAAATATCGAAGTAGCAAATGCGTTCTAGATGGATATATCTATGCTATTATTTTTCAATACCTAATAAATTGGTTCCTATTATTTGGTAGGTTGGTTGAATGTTGCTTATGCGTTTCCGGCCCCCGCCAGCGGCGGATCGAAGGAGAGTCCATGGGGTTTTAGTGGTGTAGGGTCCGCTCCTCGTGGTATGAGTTTAGCATACCACGCTATGGAGAGGGCGAGACCCACATATCCCACCGCCAGCGCGCGAATCCGCTGCAGCGGCAGTGGGAATCCGTAAATGCAGATAAAGCCGACAAAAAAAAAATTGTTTGATTGTTCAGTATGTAACAAACTAACCACATTGATAATATTCACATTTATAATATTGTTCAGTAAAAGGATTACGATTCTCCTATGACCCTTGTTTGTATTACAATATGCAGGCTCGTTTTTAACGACGCGGACGACGACGATGTGATGCAATGTTTGGATAAAGCCCTTTACCTACATACAGTCCAAAAAAATATACCTGATTTCCTATTTTACATGATTGGTAATGCAGTTCTATCGACATAGACCGTTATATTCATCCGGTATCTGGTTTCCTCTTTAATTGACTGTAATAAAATGAAATTTTAACTCACGCACATAATCAAGAATGATCGCGAGTGTGTATTTCATTTTTTTCTACAATGTTAAGTATTTTTTCAAGTAGGTTTCGGTTTACTAACGTTATTCTAAGGTTACCATAAAATTATTGAGATAAGTTTTAGTTTTCTATATTTTTATATATATTTTTTGAGTTTTTTTTAAGCTGTTAAATAGAATCATACTACAAAAAATTGTTAAATACATTTAAATTCTGTTATGATTTTAATAATGAACCTAGATTTTTAAATCAATGAATTTTGTTAATTCGTAACTTTAAATAAAGTACCTACTTCGAGATGTAGACAAAGTCTTGTTTTAGATCCTTCACGGGAAAAATATTGAGGTAATTGCCTTAATTCCATATAGGTCGTCGATTCAATGTCCATGTCCATATTAAGATGATTTCATTATAATTTGTAAGTCTATAAAGCATATGAAAAATTATTATCATGTAATATTGTCGTAAGTTACATTCATTCATTGCTGGGGCTTCTAAGTTAATTAGATGAGTTGCTTACATGTAGAAGAATCGGTCATAAAATAGATGTAGTGTGGGGTTTATGCTTGTTTACCGCAAGGGTAGGCAGAGGGACAACGTTATTTTGCTAGATTCGTCTAACATTGTTAAAAAGCAGAAGTTAGTTCATTAAGTTCTTGGTCTTGATATTATTCTTAGTAAGAGTTAATGGAGGAAATAGATTGATATTGTTTATTTACTGAATGGCCAAATAAAATAATAATAACCATATTAAGAAGCCTTTGAACCATTTAATTTAAAATCTTGGATTTTGAGAAATCCATTGTTTTTTTTCTGTCTACACATAAATGCACTCGGCACCCTGGAATGTATTGACTTTGACCCGATTTTTTTATCAGTGGCCGATGTGGCGTAGTATTTTTGTTATTCAAACCCGACCTCACGCGGTGACTAGGTACCTACCGATTATTGGATGGCCTCATATTTCTTTGAATAATAACAATTTTGGATTCAACTATACTTATTATTATGTCTAATAAGGACATCAAAATAATTGACATTGTTAGGTTTTGGACTTACATGTGGTATGGGTTTCCTGCTGTGGTCTAGATGCATCCCACCAACTTCGACAACTCCTGGTAGCAGAGGGCGAACACCGTTCAGACTATGGAAGGTGTTCAACAACATCAGGCTCACATTTTTGGCAAGTTCTTGTAAATCTGGCATTTTTATTCCAAACCGTTTTTCGATCATCATCTTTTCCTTTTGCTGAATAGCATACCGGAACCAGAACTTGTAATAAACGTTCATAATTGTATTCTCTATTCTCTGAGAGAAAGTCATTTTCGATGTGTAGTCAGCGCTCACTATAGGGACATACGCCGGGTTATCAGTGACCCCGATGCGGTCAGGAGACCAATTCATCATAGAACTCGATAACAACGATACGAAGGGAGCTTTCAGTCCGTAAACTTGAGCCAAACCGAGCATACAGTCACTGTTAAAATTTTCCACTAGTACTACATCATAGTCCTTTTTCAGGACATCAGCCAGAGGAGCAAAATCCACGATTTTGGAACACACGTTCAAAGCTAAATCAGCTAACGGTTGAAACTCAATAATTTGTTTCAAAGTTTTCTCTACTCCCAGGGCGCTTAAAATTTTGCTAGGGGAGTCAAAGTAAGATAAGTCAATGACTTCGACTCCCAAAGCAGCGATCCCTTCTAAGCTCACTGTTGTGTAATTAGATGGTGGGTCCTTTATGGGGAAGAAAGAAACTACGGTCACTTCGTGTCCCCTTTCTGCCAGCGTTTTTAACAATGGGTCAAAGACCATTTGATGGCTTTTGCCGGTATGCGGGAAGAGCCCGAGAATTCGAGCGCAGTCTGCATGTTGGGTTACGATGACAGCGAATATACCAAGTACTGCGGCGAAAGTACGCATCGCGACCGGCGCGGATGGCGTGTGAAATATTACTGAGGAAGCAACGACTACAGACTAGCTAACAGACGGTTCGAATGTTTATTTTCAGATTGTTGGACGACGTTTTATGTGAGGTGTTAATGGACGTAAATAAAGGGTTGAGGGAATTGTTATTTTAGCTGACATTTGTAGATTTAGAGATAGAGATTTGAGAATATTGAAGGTTGGAAAATTTTGAAATTTAGTTTAATGTAGGTATTTTAACTTTATTATTTTGAATATTAGTAAATATTAATTATCGAGAAAAGATAATGAGTACCTAAACGAGAACCTAAAAAATTATGTAGGAATATTAAGTGTAGGTGGCTGGAATCCAGTTAATGACTAGATTAAATAAGTGCCATAATATTAAAATTGTAATATGGATTAAAATTATAAATTATACAATGCAATATAAGCTGGCATTGCGTAAGATACCTACTTACTAATTATGTATACATACAATATGTAACAGGAGACAGAGAAGCTATTTCAAAGACAACAAGACAGTTGGAATCGAATTTTATACTAAGTATTCTCGTCAAAAAAGATCACAAAAGTTCAACGATAATTTTCGAAGTAATTTTTTTCCCTATATGAACGTTATTTTATCATCATCGCGAGCCTAAATAGATTATGTCAACTGCTGAATGTGGATTTCCATAG
The DNA here is from genome assembly GCA_947037095.2 of Nycteola revayana. Lineage (NCBI taxonomy): Eukaryota > Metazoa > Arthropoda > Insecta > Lepidoptera > Nolidae > Nycteola > Nycteola revayana. The sequence continues at coordinate 14,109,544 of OX344838.1, read as the reverse complement.
ATTTTTTTTATACCTCTTGTTTATTATAATTAGTTGTATATTAGTTAGGTTTTAATTATAGGTTATTTTTATTTGTTAAGTTTAGTTTTAGAATTATTCTGTTGTATATTATAAATTAATTGTATTTTTTTTTAGCGTAAGCCATCATATAATTTTACTATTAGTGATAATTGTAGCTATTTGGTATGGTTATTTAGCTACAATACATGTCAATTGTTATTTTTTGGACGGACATTATATTGTTTCAGGGACGCCCAGATTACACGGGGTCCCTACTTCTCAAGGGACCGCAGCCTCCTGCTGAGACACCGTAGTTGGTCATTATGCTTTTGTTACATAAAGGCGAGCAGGACTCCAGCCTTAATAAATAGTTATTAACTAAAAACTAAGCACTTCTTTGTGGGATTTGAACTTCGGCTCGAGGGGGATTTAGGACTTACTACTTATAGATTTTATGGGAGTAGTTCGACTGTCGCCCTAGGTGTTTGCCTACCTACTGTGTTTGCGGGCCTCTCGTACTTCGGGTCTATGAAAGCATCGGAAATTTCTTTGTAAACTAAGGGTCGGGAGGATGAGGGGATATAAATTAGAGTCATCATCATCATCAACAGCCCGTTTACGTCCACTGCTGAACATGGGCCTCCTCTTAACAGACCTTGGCAAGCCAGGATCGTAGAGGGATATTGCCATATTCACCACGCAGACGGATTGGTGATCGCAGTAAGATATAAACCTTTTTTTGAGCTAATAGACGCTGCTGCCCATCCATCAGCCATATGTCCCTTAGTCGCCTTTTACGACACCCATGGGAGGACATGGGGTGGTCTATTCTAAGCCGGAAACCACACGGCCATAAATTAGAGTATGAAGAGAATACTAACATTTCTAGTAGGTAACATTTTACCTACTAGAAATGTGAAACAATTTTACCTGTTCCTATAACATTCCAAGCGTAGAATGCGGCCTTTAAATTTTAATGTGTACAAAACATGTTTCTTTGGGCATTGATCCATTTTAAAATGTAAAAAAAACTGAGAAAGTCAGAATTGAAATTTCTGGTTCAAATATTATATAAAAAAAATAAACGCATTGATAGATTCGGGTTGGCTTCACCATTTTTTTTATTCATGTGAATCGTCATTGCTTTTACCTGCTTAGTAGCTCCAGTTTTACGATATAGGATAATAAGTAGAATAGTTAAGTATCATAAAGATATTTTTTAAGTTTCTAGCGGTAGAAATAATTTAAAATATTAATTTTATGTCTATGCTGACGGCCTGGAAGGATGATTGAATTATAAAAAAATATTTCAGTTTAAATTCGTTAAAAAAATTAAAATGGTTACTATTCAATTTCTTATTATTGATATATTATTACAAATAAGGCGTGATTATATGTATGTATGTATTATTGATATAAATATTACGCTTTACATATTTAATTAATTTCGACAACCGAGTTGGAGTTGGAGTTTGAGTCCATGTTGGTGGCGAAAAATTTTATTCGTCAAAACTAAATGCATATCTAACAGTTTAAAATTCAAAATTCAGTTTAGAATCAATTCTGATTCATGAGCCTGATTTCGATTCAATTAGAACCCAGCATTGACATAGACATTTTAATGAAAAACGAGAGTGAGTTATGCGTGACACTCGCATATGGTTCGATTAGGTATGTATACCTCGCTGCAGCGGCGGCGGTGGGAATGCGTAAAAGCATTTAAACTTGAACAAAAAAAAAAAACTTTTGAAAAAGGACGTAAGAAGAAGTTTTGCCCATCTACCTATTTAGAAATATGTTCAGTACCTAATTCATATTCAAATCTTAAATGCTTCCATAATAGGTACATTAGTTTTTAAATTTAAATAAGTCGGGCACAGCAAATATCTAACAATTAAACTTATTTAGAAGCTGGCTTAACAACGTCCGCGAAAATTTTCTAATCTACAATATCGCGGGCTAAGGCTTGTAAGAAATAAAAATTTGGGTAAAGGTAATAAGTATCACAAGTAGGCACCTAATAGCGAATCTGAAATAATAATATAGTTCTTAAGCCCTTAAGGTTAAAGCATAAAATCAAATAACTAAAATGGCTCATATTACTCTTTTCAATTCACAATATGAACTAATAAAATAAATAGCCTATAAGATAGATAATTAACTAAAATATAATAATAATACTCGTATGTAGGTAATAATTGTGCACCGAGAAAGTGCGTGTACGCATCTAATATCTGCTATTAATTGACACTAATTACTTATTAGATAAGCGAACAAATACCTAAGTAGCTCAAGGCTACACCTAACCATGGCAATATCTGGACTAAAATCTCCCTCTAAACCTCCATAAAAAATTGCGGAAACGTTCCGTGGCATAGGGTAGACAAATTCTCTGCGAGATTTATTGATCAAAATAAATTCTAATAATTCACGAAATCTCTATTATTCATAACTCTTCAATCCACGTCAACAATCACCTTGAGCCGAGGTTCAAGTCCCACAGGGGGCGCGCTCTTGCGCAGTTTGGGATTTTTCCCACCCACATTCCAACCACTGCAACTCTACAGGAGCCATGAGCACCGAGGTTTATCAGGTCTCAGGAGCAACTACCATTGAGCCATCATCAAGTCTGCTATTAACATATAATAGTCATTTTGAAATTTCACTTGCTCTTCCATCGTTATTAAAAAGACAAATTGACCTAAAATCATGATACTTTCTCTTTTATTGCTGGTCAGTTATTATATTAATGGTGAATACCTACCGACATAGTACCTACCATCGCTTTGGCACATTTACTTACAAGGCTTGCTAATCTTATTGAATTTCGGTGTACCTACCTAGTGCCGGCGGCGCATTGTCTGGCGCCAAGTGTCAAGTTAATGGACTTCAGCCAACCCGCTTACGTCCACTGCTAAACATGGCCACATTGGCAAGCCACGATGGATGATAAGCACCATCTCAAGGATATATGCTACTCATCGTGGCTTCAAAAAGTTTGTTTCGAGGAGGCCCATGTTTAGAGTGGAAGTGATAACGAATGATACTTTACTACTTACCCTATGTTATGTGATTTTTATTTTTAAATTTTTTTTTAGAAATTAGTTGTAATAAAATAAGTAGATACGTAATTCAAGCACTAAGCGATCCTCACTCATAGCACAGAATTGGGGCATGGCATAATTAAAATAAGAACTATTTTACCAGCTTTCGAATTTATTTTTAATATTAAATATATTATTTCACAGATATTTCTGCACTATCGTAATCAGTATCCTATTATTGATATTATCTCTAATTAACACGATGGCATATATTTAAATAAAAAAACATTTACTCCGTAGCGTGTCCATTAACTCCCGTGGGGCGTGGATTAGATTCAAATCTTTGTGTACCTAAATTCTAAGATTTCTTTCCGGGTCTGGTTGGTTGAGGGACTACCATCCGTGCCTCGGAAAGCACGTTAGGCCGTTGGTCCCGATTATTATAACATCATCTATAATAATCGTATATCAAGGAACGGGCAGCATTTCCTTGTTTGGTAGGTACAACATAATATTGCGGTCACCAACCAACCTGCCAAGCGTAGTGACTTGTTCAGCAGTGGCCGTTATACAGGCTGATGATAATGATGATGTATTGTTGGGGAGGTTCAACGTTTTGTTGGTTCTTTTGATATTCAATGTTTTTGTCATATAGGTCTCTTGTTATTTGCTTAATATAAGGAATGTCATTGATCTCTAAATGCCGGCGCTGACTGATGACGGCACGGTAAATGGCCAGCCACATGAATTTGGTTTGACACGCATTACTCGGTGCTATTATTCGTAACTTTGTCGATGACCGACATTATTTCAATTTGCGACAGATAACAAAATGGCGTAAAATTGGGTCAATATTTTTGTTGCAGAACAAAACTACTCTCACTTAAGTTTGCAGAAAGAATGTGATTGTGTTGAGACAAACAGCCGTAATCAATTATTGTTGCTATATTAAACTGTATATTATGTGAATGTAATAAAGTGGGTTTTCGTGTGACAAGTGGAGGTCAGCTACGGATGTTTAGTTTTTAAACGTTTAATGTTATTGTTACAGAGAAACATGGCATGAATTGAAGATTGGACAATCATTATTATCAACGTTTATGGTAACATGTAGGTAGTAACCATAACGTTAGGTCGTAATTAAGTGTGGCTTATTTGGTGTCTTCATCATCAGCCCGTATCGGCCTCCTCCTGAAGGAGGGTTTGTTATAGTCACCACGGTTGGTGATCGCAGAATTGTAATAACACAGGAGAACGCTGATGTTCACTAGCTTGTATACGATTGTTATCATAGATGATGTTGCAACAATCAGTACCAACGGCTTAACGTGCTTTCCGAGGCAAAAATGGAAGTCCCTTAACCAATCAGACCCTGAAAGTACCTAATTTTAGATCTTACCCATAGGCTTTTTGATCAGCGTGGGGATCGAACCCACGGCTCTCCAGGACTTATACCGCCATGCCACAAAGGTTGTAAATATCCGGTTTTACATCACCGCATTTTACGGTTAGAGACCGTTTAGGATAGGTAATGAAACGCATTCACAAAGGTACCTACCTAAGTTTCTTTTTCCGCGATCAACAGTTATTAAAATACATCTAACTGTCTCTTAGACAATAATATAGACTCTTACTAACCTTAGGTAATGGTTGTTGGCTCCTCAACTTCTTATCAAGATGCATTCCCCCCACTTCCACTACCCCCGGCAATAAAGGACGCACGCCATTCAAACTGTGAAATGTATTCACCAACATCAGCTCCGTTTTTTTACCAAGTACATCCAAATCAGGAATCGGCCTCTTAAAATGTTGTTCGATAATAACTCTCTCTTTAACTTGTATTGAAAATCTGAACCAGAGTTTGAAAAATACATCTATGACAGTATTTTCAATTCTTTCCAGAAAGGTCATTTTAGGTGTCAATTCTGATGGCAATGAAGGTACATAAGATGGGTTATTGACTAAACCAATTCTGTCAGCAGACCACGGTAGTATCGGTGTAGTTAGAACTGAAATAACCGGAGCACTTATTCCATGAACATGTAGTAACCCAAGAAGGCAATCACTGTTGAATTGTTCCATTAAAATAACATCGTACTCTTTTCCCAAAGCTTCTTCTAGCGGTTTAAAGTTCACCATCTTGGCGCAAGTATTTAAAGCCAATGCAGTCAGTGGATGGAATGCTAACCACTGGCGATGCAGCAATTCCAATCGAAACCACTTGAGAGTTTTATGTGGATTTTCGAAGAGTTGCAATGGTACCACTCCTGTTCGTACTTTCCCAATGGTCTCCAAGCTGACGTGTGTATAGTTTTTTTGTGGATCCTTGTTAGGGAAGAAGGAGACAGCGGTAACATGGTGTCCTTGTTCAACCAATGCAGCGAGAAGTGGCTCAAAAACCATGTGATGACTTCTTCCAGGATGAGGAAATAAACCGAGAATATTTGCGGCATAAACACTTTGACACATTATCAATATTGTTATTGTAATTATATTATGTGGTCTCATTTTTACTGAGCACTGACTTGCACTGCTTTTAGAAGTACACTGATAGTCTCGGGGCAATGAAACGTACACAATTGGTTTGTCGTACCTACATTATTAACACATTTTATATACGAGTAAGGAGTAACTATTGTTTAACTTTTATGTAGAGGTCCATAGCAAACATAAAACACCGTTTGCATATATTGGGATAGTCGCAAAAATGTACGTCTTAGTTTAGAAGGAAATAATCCATAACTTAAATATTCACATTTCAGCGACTAGGTAAGCAAGCAAGAAATAATAAGGTACCGATGTGGTTTTTAAAACCTAATGGTTCGAATATTGATTTTATGCTTGTCAGTTTATCTTTATTTTTTTTACTTTTTACATAAAAGTATTGTCATATCGCCTTATAATTCTGGCGAAAAATACATGATATTGTTTATGATACGGTTACTTTATAATACTAAGAGGGTATAGGTCAAATCGTTATCTCCAATTTTCAAAAACAAGATATTTCAAAATCACCGGCAAAAACTATCAAGAAAAAGATAATTCATGCTTCTCATTTATCAGTAGGTACCTATTAAAATTTTCGAGACATATCTAAAATGTTATGTAATAAGCTAACTATGTAAATGGATAACATAACATTTTAGATATTTCTCGAAAATTTGCGATAGGCATGTCAGTAATAATTGTTCAAAATATCCGCCCCTGACAATGACAAAAATTAGTTCCGATTTTTGTTTTTTATAAGAAACTAGCTGGCCCGGCAAACTTCGTACCGCCTCAAAATCTACGCGGTGTCCTACATCTACCCTATCCCTACTTTACCCTACCCTACCCCTACCTCTACCCTACCCCTACGCCACCCCTACCCCTACCCTCACCTTACCTAAAAAGTGTCCTATGTCCTTCTGCCAGTTCTTAGCTACCTCCTTACCAATTTTCAGCCAATTCGGTTCAGCCGTTCTTGAGCTATACTTAAATAGTGTAACTTACACGACTTTCTTTTATTTAAATAGATAATAATCTATTAAAGCGTCAAGTGTGAAGAAAAACTCTTTCAACGAAAATTTCGCGGATGGAAGAATTAGGTATGACATTTCTCACACGCATATAGAGAAGGATGTTAATATATTATGATGGTTGAATGATTGAATGACGACTACTCGGCGAACACTTGTTCTAATTTAAGCAGAAACAAAAGATGGGGCTCGGAATATACGGCGGTGCACGTTATAGTGGCGTTCAGTTAGTTCTGTGTGGTAGGTAATTATTAAAGCATAAGAAATGAGATTTTTTCAGAATGTGTTTATTCTGAAACACATTTTTTGCAATGAAGGGATCCAATCGGCAGTACCTAAAGCAAAATCTTTGATTATCCTTTTCCTTATTTTTAATGTAGGTACAGTCAACAAAAGAGGTAGTTTACACCATATTATTTATTTTAATGTCTCTACGACAGCCAATATTTCTTTATGGGTGAAGAGTTCGGCGGCTAGCTGTGTACAAATGCACATAGTAGTAAACTGTTCTAAACATATACCTACATATCAATTTAAAATGCGTTCCACAATGTGTAGGTAAACCTATATCTTATGTTGACTGTACTTTGTTTCAAATACATTTATTCCGTAAAAAATGGTAACATTATTTGGAATCGTCATATTTGTTTAACTACTACCATGCAGTGCCTGTTTTTTGTTAACATTATTATTACTTACATAGTTTTTTTTATTTAACATTCAAATTGGAACGTCTTCATCTCAAGTTTCACTTTAATAGTAGCTCCTAACTAGATAACTAACAATTCTCTTATTTTAAAACAGTTTTATTGTGACAATCAAAGTTACGCGATTTTAGGCCACAAAGCTACATTTATTTTTATTGCCTGATAATATTTACCAAACCGAGTTAGAATTGTAAGCAGCATGCTCTAATGTATATCGGCTATCATTATTAAAAATAACTGCCAGACATATTAATTACACTAATTTTATGTTGTTGTAAATTATAGGTATAGTTATAATTTGAATATACTTTTTCCTTCCTTTATGGATTAGGGATGGCGATCTGAAATCGATTAATCGAAGAATCGATTTTTGGAGCCAAAAAGATCGGTTTTTTTAATCGATATGTAGTACTGAATCGATATTTCACCCTTAAAAATCGACATTCGATTTTATGACAGACTGTTGTTTTTAAAAAGTTTAGATATTAAGCATTGGGAACTATAAGCTACATTATCTATGTTCTTAACTTTGTAAACCAATACATAAAAAAATAAATGTCTTATTTTATACCTGATCTGATCTTTTGATATGGTAATAAAAATGTTTTTTATCATCGAATCACCTGATTTTACTGATAAGAGATCGTTAAATTATATTATGTGTCATGTTTTTAATAAAATAGATTTATTTACAAAAATTTAATTTAATTTAACATCGATTTAACGCTGACGTTTAAGATCGATTTTTCTGAAATCGATCTTTTTGGCCTCGATTTTTTTGTGGATCGATTCATTAGGTCACGATTCGAATCGATTTAAAAATCGATCTTTTTCGGAAAGAATCGCCATCCCTATTATGGATTAATTGTCAAGTTAAAGGTCGTTTCTAAATTTGTACATAATATTATCCTTGTTGCAAACCGGTAATTATCACAGGCAGGCTGTAAACAAATGCTATTCATGTCGTTAGGGTTGCAAATTCTTTTTTTTGGAAACTCTATTATCCAGAGCTCAGAAGCATAAGTTCGTATGTGCTCTTGTAAACTGGCACTTAAGACTAAATGCTTCTAATTCAAAGCTATAATAATACATCCGCCCTTATGTTTCTGAGGTCTAGATATATTTTTTGAAGTATGATTCTTTATCAATACATTATTATGGGCTTTAATGTGTTGTAGTGACGTCTACAGTAGCCGCACAAACTACAAGGAGACTAGTAGCGCCATCTAGCGTCTAGCTCCCCAACTAACCTGTTTCGCGAAATACAAATTCGCAAGCATAATCGAACATATATGTACACGTTCTAAACAATAATTATAGACCGTCGGCCGACGGACATACCACTTCACCCGGCAAATATCTTCACTTCCGGTGGAGGAACACAACCAATTGTTTGATTCACATTATATTTTTTTTATATCCTATATTTTTCAATCAGGGAAAAATAACCCTCTTTCAATGTTTAGAACTTTAATAAAAAACGATACAAAACACAAATATCAAAACTACATACACTAAGGTACGATACAGACCAACCGGCTCGAGTAATTCCCGGCCAGACAGCATTTTACAATAAAACAATAGTAATAGTTCATATTTTTGTTGCGGAGCCTGCCGAGAGACGTGAATGTAATAGAAATAAGAACTCGACTTCCTACATCTCTTTTCCTCATTTAGTTACAATTTCCTTTACCACAGTCAAATGCCGTCCAGCCAAGATAGTATAGGCCATTGGTAGGTCTGAATCGAACCATACGCTTTTATAGACAAAAACGAATGAATAAGTACATAAATGCAATTTTAGATTTATTATCAAAATACTGGAGTATCAACTATACAACATTCCTTGTTCTTCTGGCATACAGTACAAAGTCTTCTAACAATAAATTATGACTTATTGGAAAAGAGTAACTAATAAAGTATGGCATCCTATGCCGCAATCAGCACCACAATCATTCTGAAACAAAATACATCACAAATTAATTAAATACTACAATGTGGACTACAGTAAGAAATTTTAGTGGATATTCTCGTGTGGCAGATCAATTTATATTTAAGAAAAATAAGTAATAAAAATATATTTACAATTTCAACAAAACAGTAAGAAACATAGTATTTATAATCACTTTAACATCACAAAAGTCAAACAAAGATACATGAAACATAACACAAAACCAGTTTACTGTGTACTGGGTATTTTATTGGCTACCTACATTTAATTGCTTAGGTTCTGCCACCTGTCAGAAATAATAACTTTTTAGAAGGATGACAAAACCAGCGAGAGGAGGTTGTTGGCGTGGTGGGAGACGACCTCTCGCTGCCGACCATAATTTCAAAGATGGTCCAAAGCGAGAGGTCGTGGGAGGCAGTTGCCTCCTTCTGTAGACAAGTAATGTCACAGATGGAGGCTTCGGGCATCCATACAATCGGGCAAATGGGCTACTGTAAGTGTGGCTAAGGAGATTCTGCGGTGCCACATGGGCCGCGGGTGCCGTCGGGGGTTGGGAAATTTAAATGACAATATCTTGGAAGACCAAAAAATATCTGGTTTCTACATTGGCATGTTACTTCTTACTCTTAAATAAATTCAAATGGTAAAATCAGAGCTGATTGAGTGGCAAGCCATTAATTCAAGAACTCTGTTTGAATATTGTTCACTAAATAGTTACCAAACAAATTTTTAAATACTTTTCCTCAAAGGATTAATGATTTAAGACAAAGGTTTATACCAATTATGTATAATCAAAATGGTATCAAAATGTAGTTTTCCTCAACATATCAGTCCATGAATTACATAATTATTCTAAAACATAAGCATACCATAATTTTACATCCAATTACCATCACAAGGCCAAAGTTTAGAAAAGCAAATCAGAATTCAAAGCATTTCTTACCCATAAAGATATAAGAAGAATGACAACAGATAGAATGCAAGCTTGATCCAGCCTTCCCGTTGACAGACTGTCAGCACATCAGCATTCATAATGCTTGTAGGATCATATAGACCAGGACCTGACATCACTGGCCGTGTGTAATATCTAAAATGACATAAAATATTGTTCATTTAAAAATAAATACATTATTGATGAGCCAAGAGGCGGCCTCTTGGGCAGGTAGGTTAGTTTGTAGTTTAAAAACCATTAATTAAGGCTGGAGCTCTGCCTGCCTTTATGTCCAATGAATTAGCAAAAGCCTTATGTACTAGTATAGTATGTATGTAACTAGCTAAGGCTTGTATCAGGGACTTGGTGTAAGATTGAATTTGAATGAATTTATGTTAAAATTAGTAATAAGAACCACAATATTGTTAAAATATTATTGATGAAATATAATTTTTTTTATAAAAAACCTGAAATTAACTTTAAACACAGTTTATTCCAGAGGATCTTCTAATGCTACAGGCCTGAATTCAAACAGTAGGTAAGGTTAAAATTACTATTTTAATTCATACCTCTTTATATGCTGAGAATAACAATAGCTTCTAATTTAATTCTGTGCATACACAATATCAAGGTTACAATCAGTTACAATGCATTGTTTTATTCCACAGGCCTTGCCCTAACTGTACCACAGATTATAACAACATAACCTGCATGATAACCTTTCTTACCTGTGAATATGATATAGAATCAGTGGAATGTTTATGATCAATGAAAACCATTCTCCCGAAAGTAGGAACAGCAAGTTTATAAATAAATGTAGAAGATACTCCGGTAGAACCAACTGAAACAAAAAGATATCTGTTCAATAAACTCGTACAGTTGTTAAGTGCACTTCTAAGAAAACTAGACATTGACTTACCGGGTTGAGGCTGTTACATTGATCTATAGGGTTTTTATAGTCGGTTTTAAGTTCATCGAAAGCGATAACATGGAATATAGAAAAGAAAATGAGAAATGCGTCAACTATTAACGCTATAATGTAGGAAAAAGCTGGAAAGCTGAACGCCATTTTTACAGAACTAGCTTAGGACTATGACAAGTTGATTGACTGACACCAATAATGACAACTGCAATGCAACTGACTTGTAATCGTAATTGCCATTGTTAAAAAATATCATAAAATCTACGTTAAATATTAATAATACTATATCCTTATATTTTGTATATTGTAGAATTGTAGTCATACGATTTCTTATGAATTTTGCAACAAATATGGAAAAATTAGAGGGTACAGGCATTGATAAATTAAAAAAAAAACTTTATTGTTGTGTTATTGTAATGAGTTATTATAAGAGCTCCAAAACTAAACTAATCATTTTAAATTTTATAATAGGTTTTCTTGAGTTGCACAAAGCTTCTAGAGTGCTAAAATGTTCAATTTTACATTTTGCTTAAAACAACACTCGTGAATGCTCTAATAAGTTTTTTGTCAAATGACAGAATACCAACTCATATCATAGTAAACGACTAAATTGAAAAGGCGCTTATTGCGTATACAATTTATATTCATTTTTCCACTTTTCTAAATTAGTTGCTTTATAATTTGTTTAATGTCGATTGTGACTTCATGACTAAAATAATTAAATATTATGAATTAATAGAAGTGTAAAATGAAGATTACGTGGTACGTGTGCTTATGGGTAATAAAATTAGCTTCTAGTATAGAACATGACTTCAAAGGATTTGACGATAGCATAATATTTGGAATAAATTGGCCGGGCTCTCGGGATGTTATTGAAAATATAGTTGATATTGACGGTGAACAAATAGAGGTAAGCGATAGTTAATGAAATAAAATAATTTAACTTTACAATAAACTACAGTTTATTCAAGATAAAATTACAAGGTGGGTACAGTAAACCAAAGAGATAGATTTACATCTTCAGTATCAATGAACGTAAATAAATATGTTTATATCAGTACTATAGTCGGTTATTTTTTATGGGTGAATAGTTCGCTGCTAGCTGTGTACAAATACACATAATAGTAAACGATTGTTAAACATGGATATATAAATTAATGTGTTTCACAATGTCACACCTATCTTCTTGGTCCACTGTACATACATATACTACTAAACTACGAGTAGAATAGATAACATAATGTTTATTCAACTAAACTAACAAAAACTGACTTATTATAAAACTAAACTAAAATTCTAAATCTTTGCTATTGGGCAGAATTTTCGAATTGCTGGTGCAATGTCAATGTTCACTGTTATTTATCTTCTACAACATTAAATTTATTAAATTCAAGGACAATGATCCTGAACAGGTAGATTATAAATAAGATCCATTACAATGCTTTAAAACATCACACTATGACGAGTGGGTTCACATCATGATCACAAGTCAGACGCCTTAGCCATTGGGCTATGGCCTCTATTTCAAGATATTATGTCATTCACCATGATCATAATTATAGTAATATTGTATCTTCTATTAAACTCAGTCATCGTCATCATCAGCCCGTACAATGTCCACTGCTGAACATGGGCCACCCGAGGGAGGGTTTTGCTATAATCACCACGCTTGGCAGGCGGATTGGTCACTGACTAACCACAGTATTATATTGTAATACACAGGGAAACACTCAACCAACCAGACTTCTTGAAAAAAAGATTCTTGTCTGATGTGGCGAAAAAAACTCACAACCTCCGAGACTTAAAGCAAGCCAAATACAGCTAACCTACGGAGGTTGTCTCAATAGAAACTCAGTGGAAGATTCCAAATTCAATATGTGCTAATGTTTTCTGATGTTTATACTGTTGAATTTAAACCAACATTAAAATTAAAACCATTTTTTTTAGCTACCAAAGAAAGAAATATTAAAAGTGACAACCTCAAACAAAGAACAATATCAATGTGACATTCCAGAGCTGGAACCGAAACAATCAATCAGTATTGAGGAGATCACAGAGACACCTCCGCTCAGTCTCCTGAAGCCACTGTTCTCACAGAAGATATGCTCTTATAGACTGGAGAGCTACTGGAGCTATGAAGTCTGTCATGGCAGATATATTAGACAGTATCATGAAGAGAGAGAAGGTAAGGAAACAGTTACTACACTGCTGGCTCGGGGATACCATAGTTGTTTCTGAGACCTTGTACTTTGGGTTCAATTCTCATCCTGGACAATTATTTTTGTGAGTCACATATAGTTGTTCTGAGACTGGGTATTATTATTATTTAATTATGGACAGCAGCATTGTTTGCTGATGTGTCCACATCACATCAATGGAAGAGTCTTTATCCTTTGTGTTAGTCAAATAGTTGTGTGAGTCCATGGTGACTCGGAATTCTATATTTTGCTATTGTACATTTATTTGTATATATATTTCAGAGAGTTGTGATTAAAGAATTTAGATATTGTTGTTAAGAATATATTGCACCTTCATTTCGAAACCGTTACTAAACAAAACAAACAAATTTTACAGGGGAGCTAATTTACGATTACTGCACCTAGTATTTACCTTTTAATAAAAAGTAATTAACACATATGAACTACTTTGCCATTATTTGTTATATTATTGGTTTTATTTGTAAGGTGTGTTGTCATATAATTTAATATATGCTACCTATAATTATTTTTTTATAACTATTAAATTTTTTATAGTAACACTTTTGCATTTATTATTTTTCTCATAATTTGCGAAACTAAATAGACATGTCAAATTCATTCTGTAGATTTTTCCAATCTAAGAAAAATGGCATTATTATCTCAATTTCGTGAAAATTTCGTTTAGTAACGGTTTCGAAATGAAGGTGCGATATTCAGCGATATGGTTCTATAATTTATTACACTTATACATCATCAGATATTTATAGTTGTAATACAAAAAAGTTTAAGAGTTATATATATGTATATGGCTACTTTAAATTTCCTATGTACACCTAAAATGTCCCTTTCAACCATTAAAACATTCATCACCGTCATCAGCCCATATAACATTCACTGCTGAACATGGGCCTCCTCCCGAGGGAGGGTTTTGCTCTGCTGCCTGTTTCTAGGTAGACAATGGTTATAGATGATATTAAAATAGGTGGGACCAATGGCTTAATGTGCTTTCTGAGGCACAGAGGGTAGTCCCTCAACAAACCAGATCCAGAGAACAATCTTTTTTTTTTTTTTTTTAATCTTTATTTACAATAAAAGAGTTAGGTCACGCAGTGACAAGCCACTCTCATAGGAGAATAACAAAATAATAATATAAAATTAATTGAACTATACACTTCTATTGCTTAAAGCTAATAATGCCAGAGTGTATAACATACTTGCTTCTTCCGATAGCGGAGAAGCAAGCATGTTATTACATACACCAATGTTATAATTTGTGCTAAACATTTTTTTTCTCAGATCACTGTTTCGACCACATTCCATAAGAATATGGTGTACATCTTCTATTATATTACATACCGAACAATTTGGTGAATTAACTTTACCCATCAAATATGCAAAACTATTTAACGGGATATGACCTGATCGAAGTCTTAGTGCCATCACAATATTAGTTCTGCTCATATTGGCCTGATCAATCCATGGAAAACGGGAAACGTTGGGCTGAATAGTTCTATACCATATACCTTTTGTTAAAGAACGTTCATCGAAATATTCTGTCCACATTTTTAAACTATGGTTTTTGACTTTAAACAAAAGATCCGAATAATATGGCATACAGGGAAAATTAACTCCATCAATTAAAGCTTGTTTAGCTAAATTATCTACTGTTTCATTATTAATCAAACCAATATGAGCAGGAATCCATTGTAGGATTATTCTTTAATTTTTTTTGATCTGAACTGTTAAACTACGAAGTATAGAATATGCAATTGGTGTACCCCGAAACTTAGGTGTTGTACACCGCGCCAAGTGCTGAAGGGCGCTCCTTGAATCGGTTAAAATTACGTAATCTCCACCTTCCAAGGAATCTACATAAGCTAACGCTTCAGTAATGGCTATAAGTTCTGCATACATAATGTTAATATCGGATTTTATATTTAATTTAATAGACAAGTTTAACTGTGAATCAAAGAACGCCGCACCTGCACAACAGCTACTTTTGGCACCGTCAGTAAATATTTTATAAAAATTTGCATATTTTTGATTGATAAACTGTGTACAAACATTTCTTAGATTTACAGTATTGTAGTAGCGTTTCGCTTTGGTTATTGTTGGTATATTTATATTTATTATTGTTGAAACATCAATGTTAGTGACCCATGTATCAAGACTAAACATTTCCATGTTATTACTTATGTAAACGTCATCATTACACAAATGTTCGTGCATGTTAACTAGCAATGGCATTTTTTTACGCTTCCAGAATGGTTTATCACAATATCCGTGCAACTCATTGAGTAAAGGTACTATTGTTTTATTTGTACCTGATTTAGACTTCAGGTAGAATTTACCTGCCAGATAACATCTACGAACATTTAACGGTTGGAGATGCAATTCATTTTCCATTACATGTATGGCTGTACTTTTAACAAATCCACCTATAATTCTCATAAAACAGTTTTGGATCTTATCTAATTTACTAAGGTGTGTTTGACTAGCATTAGCATATAAAAAACAAGCGTAATCAAATCTACTGCGTATCAAAGCTATATACAACCGCCTCAAATGTGATGGATGCACACCCCATTTCGAGCCAACTAGACATTTAAATATATTAGTAAATTTAGATACTTTAGCACATGTTTCATTTATGTGTTTCGACCAGTTTAATGATCTATCAATCCATAGACCTAAATATTTGAGATTGTCCACGACCGGTAGTGATATATTGTTTACTTTTAGATCAATCATTACTCTTGTATAACCCCTTTTGAAAATACATACTTTGCTTTTAGATGGTGATATTTCTAAACCGAGGTTTAGAAGTAATGAAGATAATTTGTTCAGTGCCAGTTGTAACTTTTCCGTGGCTTCCGATACATCATTACTGGTCGTGTACAGTACAAAATCATCCGCGTATTGTGAGATATGCACATCTACAATATGTTCACAAATATATACAGTAGCAATATTAAATAATAAAGGGGATAGTGGGTCACCCTGAGCCAATCCCCGACTTGTACTACGACATAATGAAGGATTATTATTATTACAAGTTAATCTGAGGTTGCGTTCCTTAAGGTAATTCCATATGTAAGTACACATTTTATTCCCTACTCCTAACTTATCCATTATACGCAATAAAGAACTTACATCTATATTATTATATGCATTACTTATATCTATGAATGAACCTATAGTTAAAAGGTTTTCAGAAAATCCTTTTTGAATCCTTAAAACTAAATTAGCTAAATTATCTACTGAGGAACGACATTTTCTAAAGCCTGTTGTTTCATTATTAAATACATTATTTTTTTCCAAGTACCATTCTAATCTATTTAATAATATTGTATGAAAAACTTTACACATACATGACATCATAGAAATTGGTCGAACAGCAGACAAAGCACTGGGATCACGATCAGGTTTTGGTATCGGTACAACAATGACATCCCGCCACTGTGTAGGCACAAAACCAGAAATATAAAAGCTATTGAAAAGTGATAACAAAATATGTTTACCATTCTCTGGTAAGTTTTCAATCATTGAATATGAAATATTATCCAGACCTGGTGACGTATCCGCGTGCTGAATAGCTTTTATTAATTCTTGAGAAGAAATATTTATATCAAGTGTGGGATTATTAGAAGAAAATGTTAAATCCGGCGGGCTGACTTGGTCCGGAGTTAAACTCCGGAGTAACTGATAAGACATGCTTTGGTCAAACATCTTTCCACGTGACCTATTATAACTTTTTAACCATTTCATTTTACTCCATACTTCACTAGGAGAACATTTTTCATCAAGTGAGCTGCAGAATTTGTGCCATTCAGAACTTTTAGAATTCTGTATATATTTTTTTGCTAAAAGAATTTTTTGTTGCAATAAATCAAAATTTTGAGAATTTGGTTTACGTCGAAACTGAGCTAGAGCTAATCGTCGTTCTGCAACACATTTTGATAAATCAGTATTCCAATAAGGCTTAGGAACAAACTTGCTACAGGGGTTTTGACTAATTTTAATATAAGGTATAAACAAATCTGAAGCTATATTAATATATTCTATAAATAAATCGTAATTCAATTGCATATTATCAGAAAATTCAAAATTGGTGTAAAGATTTGACAAAAAATCACGAAATGCACTCCAATCGGCTTTCTTGAAATTTCTACGAATAATATTATTAGGCGCTATAGAAATATTGGAACAAACTTTGATCAAAACATGGTCACTACCTAACGTTTCGTTCAAGGGTTGCCAATCAAAGTGTATAGCTATATCAGAAGACGCTAATGATATGTCAGGAGCTGATTGTTGAAGAATGTTGTTTACCATCTTTATCCTAGTATCCGTACCGTTATTTAAAACTACGAGTTGTGAATCTATTAATGCTTCAAAAATCTGTTTACCTCTTAAATCCATTTTAGAAGACCAATTCAGATGGTGCCCGTTAAAATCTCCCAAATATATTGCTTTTTTAGGTGCAATAGCAAATATTTCCTCCCAATCATTTTGACTAGTTTGTACCGACGGTGGACAGTATAAAGAGATTACGTATTCAATATTAGCACAGTTAAATATTCTAACCATTATTAATTCTATTTGAGAATTAGATATATTCACATTACATATCTGAGATTTAATTGAAGTATGAATAACTAAGGCAACCCCTCCATAACCATCATCTCTGTCACAACGATATATATTGTAACCGTTCAACTTTAATCTACTATCTACATCTAACCAAGTTTCACTTAAGGCGGCAATATGGATTTTTTCTTGAGATAATAAACTTTCGAAAGTTACTAATTTAGGTCTTAAACTTTGACAGTTCCATTGTATTATATTAATTTTAATGTCAGTTAGCTTGTTATCCATTAACAAATTTAAATAATATTTGTAATAACGGCCAATCCTCTATATTATCAACTAAAACTGATATAAACATATCTAAACAACACGCAAATATTTCTTTAAATTTAGATTGTATTGTATCAGATTTCAAGAAAATTATATTTTTTAATCTTAATAATAATTCAAAAAAAGAATCACGAGTTTTACCTTCTGTTGAACTTTTACTATGCACAGTAGGGATTGAAACCGAATCATTCACCGTATCGGTCGTCACCGATTCAAATTCCGAAGCGCGCGAAATTTCCTTCTCTTTGGAATTTTTATTTTTTTTTGTTGATTTTGTTTTTTGTTTTAATTTTAAGGAATCAGAATTAGAATTATTAGATGATTTATTTAAAGATGTTTCATTTGTATCAGCGACGACCTGCGACTTTACAGCATTAGAGTATGACTGAGACTGAAAACTAGAACTATTACATTGAATTAGGTGATTAGAAACTGAATCAGCTGTTTCGAAATGATTGTTGATTTGATCTTCATCACGGTGAGACATAGTATCGTCGGCAGGAACATACATTGCAAACGCTTTTCGATATGTACAGTTGAATTCAGCCATTAGTTCTCTTATGCGTTTCTCTTTTAAATATATCTTACATGTTTTTGACAAAGATATGTGATTTCCATTACAATTTACGCATTTATTTATCTGAATGTCGCAATTGCTATGATTATTACCACATTTCGGACAAACAATTTTATTTGAAGAACAATATTTTACTGCGTGACCAAATTTCCAACACTTCGTACATTGTGTTACGGGAAACACATATGGCTCCACCTTGATCCTTAGTTCTTCTATGTAAACATACTGTGGTAAACTAGAGCTCTTAAAACATAGTCGCGCAGTCTCACTTGGTATCCACAAGTCTTCATTGTCATTCCGATACAGATTGCGTCTTTTAAGACGAGACACAGATACTAATTGTATACCGTCGGGGCATCTAAGACTGTTAGTTATTTCGTCATCGGACAAATCTAAATCGACATCTTTTATTACGCCATATGAATAGTTTTTTTCCATAGCCCTCTGGAATCTCCACTGTTTATCAATAAATGTTTTACAAGACTCGAGTTTTAATGCATTTTCTTCATTCGCAAAATCGATACGTACTTTGTAAGAATTAATATACTTAAAATCAATTACATGTTGTATTCCTTCATCCTTAAGTAATTTAGCTAAGGAAAATTGTTTAGGCAAGCCTTGTTTGCATGAAACATATATCTCAACTTTCTCACATTCCTTCCTCTTTTTATTTTCGTCATTTTGTATAGTAGTTAAATCATTAAAATTACCTCGTCGCTTGGTCCTCGTACGTACCACCTTTATGTGATTACGCTCATCAATTTGAATAGTATCTCCTTCCGAATAGACATCCAACTCCTCCATGTCATACTCGCTCACAACAGAATTATTGCTTGATAATATATTCGTATACATTGGTAAAGTCTGAGTAATACGATCACTATTATCCTCCATCGTGATAAGAAAACACGATATAGCACATTATATCAAACAACTTTACTATATTTAATTAATTAATTTGACGAGAAATTAAAAACACGCTCCGTTCGCGCCAATTTTTTCAGAGAACAATCTTAGCTATAGCACAAAGATGATACTTAAAGTGAGACTTATACCGCTACGGCACAGATGCTGTTAAAACATCATACTTTATTTATTTCAGGGAAACAAGTTAAAACCCAAGAGTATTACCTTGGTCACTGGAGTGTGGATAAGCATACTAAGTTGGAGAACGACATGAAAGTTGCATATGATGCAAGGAAACCATTGAAGATGACTCAAGTTGATGGCATGAAGTTACCATCAGTAGAAATGGTGTTAGATGAAGGTAGGCTGGTGTTCTGTGTTTGATTTCCACCCAGGACAATTATTTATGTGGACCACAAATAATTGTTCCGAGTTGGGCTGTGCTTTGTTTACGTATTCCTTTGCTTTGTTAGGAATATAAATAAATAGGTACGTATTCCTAAAGTCCCCCATGACAAAGGGATAATTATATCAAAAGCGTGAGATGTAGTATATTAAAAAATAAACTAAATAATATGTTATTGCGTACCCCATACGGGTTCAGACTTTATTGCCAAAACATTGTGGGTTAACATAAACTGGGGCTAGGGCAGACAAGAATATGTGGGTATTGAAAAATAAATCAGCTGTTTCATACATTTATGTTCACTTACCTCAACAAAATGTATGGAACAGGTGATATTTTTTTGCGATTTCAGTAAAAGTTGCTTATAATCATCAGTACTTTTATCCCCTGAAAGTTTGTTAATGTTTTAAAAATAACCCTGTACTTACCTATATTAAATTGAATTATGGATATTTTACTTATTACTTAGGGTCTAAAAGTATTTTCTTGAGCATTTAAATCAGCGTTTCCCAACCGGTGGTCTGTGGACCACTGGTGGTCCCTGGAAGCACAGGAAATGGACCTAAAGCTGGCCCAAAAATATTGCGACGCGACATAGCAAAATATATTTTCACTGAACATAGTATTTTATAACATACAGAAGTTATTATAATAGTTTTAATTTTAGGGTGATTACGCAAAACAGGTGGTCCCTAATGATACAAACATTTTGAACAATGTTATTCAACACTTTAATGGTATCCTAAATACAGTATTTTCGACATTCCAGGCACTGTTTGTGACTTGAACGGCAAGCCGCGTCTAACTCGTGTCCTATATGTTTGCTACACCCATGGAAAGCATGAAGTATACTCCTTCAAGGAAACCTCCACTTGTGAATATGAGATCATCATTCTATCTCCTTTACTCTGCGATCATCCTCAGTTCAAGCCTAAGGATGTGAAAGAGAACGCAATAAATTGTTTCCCGGTCGGAGATGCTCCTAAAAAACCAAGGAGTTTACTTCAAATGGAAGTGGAGAGTTTAAGATTTCACCATCAGACTATAAGGATGATGAATAATGTAAGTTTGAATTTCGAACTATTTTGCATTGTGTTTTTTAATGTGTGCACAATCACATAGAGACTAATGTTTTTGTTTTTTCCAATATAAGGTTTTAAAAGTAAGAAACAGAATTTAGTAAGTAGTTAATCTTAGGTGCTAGTGTGTAGTTTCCATTATTATTTCAGAAAAAAACAATAATACCTAGTCCTGTTTTAGAATTAGTCCATGTCAGGGTTTGATAAATATTCAGACAGATATTGAAAACCTGTTTAGTTTTGTGTGTTTGCACTTTAGCACTAAAAACAAAAATATGTTTAAAAAAAATAAAATGAAAAATAGCATTCACTACGCTAAATAGCAATTAAATCATAATTAGTGTTTTACTTTTACATAGTGTAACATTGTTTAGAGGTTTCACAAGGTTTTTTGAAATTAAACTGTTGAAAATATACAGTTTTATTAGGAATCCCTTACCGTCACGTTTTTTTTAAGAATATACTTTGGAATATTTTTAATGCTTTGCAATTATTGTGTATATGGCATACAGTTTATGATGTCATAATTATCTTATTGGCTGATTTTAATTTCACATAATGTTAGTAGGAATCATGGCTATAAAATCAAAAGAAGAAACTATAAAAGAAAAGAACGAAACTAATGGCCCGCGGCACCCCTAAGCCAATATGTTTATAAATGAATAAAAATAAAATAAAAAGCATTTATTTCAGACTAGAATCCATATTATTCGTAACAAAAACATTAAAAAAAACTTTAGAATAGACTCATTTGTTCTAATATTGTTAAGATTAATGAAAATATGCCAAAATAATACGTGTAAGCTGTTATACGTAAATAAAGTTATGCGAAAATATAATAAGTATGAATTGAAGTATGCCACGTATACTTTTATTTGACATTCGCGATAAGCTGTTGAGGTTTAGCACTTATCTAAATCAAATACAAATAACCCAAATAAGGATAATAAGAAATGATATTAATTTTTTTGGCACGCATTGAATAATGCCATAGGTCTTTGAATCACTTTTGTATTTTAATTTAAAATACATTATCCATACATTAAAATTATTGATTAAACTATAAATAAGAAGTCGATTAGTTTCTATTAGATATATAGGTACATTATGTTTTATTTCAAAACTAATAATGAACTATGAATAATATATATAATTTTTTATGGCATTCTGCCGAATTATTCGCATAAGAAGTCGTTATTAGTTTCTATTAGATATATAGGTACATTATGTTTTATTTAAAAACTAATAATGAACTATGAATATATTTTTTTTATGGCATTCTGCCGAATCATTCTCTAATTTCTGCCAACGTCAGGTAAATTGTAACTGATGTGTTAAATACTTTATGATGTTTATGAATCAATTTATACAATTCTTGATATATTACCAATAGTAATGCCTGTCAGAAGATTAATGTAACCTTTAAACTTTGTTGTGTTGTGTTATTCAGTAGTGTAGTAACATGTAGCTGCTTGTTTAACATTTTGTTGCAATTATTCAGGACAAAGATCCTAAGGACGTATTAGCTGTGTTGAAAGTTGAAAAAATTGAAAAGGTAATTATGTTTCTGTATTTTTTTTATTTGCCTTTTTATTTGGTATGTCGTTTTGTGCACTTGGTAAGCACTCTGGTTTGTATGATGTTCGCACTACTCCTTATTGGTGTAACATTTAATATTGTATACAATGTACTGATATGGAAGCACGGATATATTTTTGTATAGCTGCTGGTCTATGGGAAGTGGTTAATGCTGCCTATGAATGCTTGCTACACAAGGGGTATCATTCACGCGTTGCCGATACATAAACTCCTTTTATATAAGCTCTTGCTACATATATTTTAGGCGTTTCAACGCAGTCATCAATGTTACTGGCTGATTATATATATTCTTATGATTATCTTAGTTGAATAAAAAATGTTTGAGTGAAGGTTATTCGTCGATATGTATTACTCCGATACCTATTAGGTAGACCCTACGTTGGCCGTGCGGGTTCCTTCAGCGTGTGTCACATGCGGACGACGGCGGGGGTAGGGTGTGACGCGGGAGGGGTTTTCGCGACGTTTACACGCCATTCATTCGTCGTTTCATTGGAGTTATAACTGACGTCATTTAAACCATAAAATTAAATCGCAAGTTTATTGAAACATATTTAACTGAATGTGAATTATTTGGTTTTAAACTATATCTTAGTACTAAAATTATAATTATGACAAAAAAACATCTGTGTTTTGCTTAATTAAGCGTACAAAAATCTATATAATATTGGCTTTTAACATGCTTATGGGGCCACATACTTATATTATTTGATCCCAATCAAAACCACGTTCTTATAAATTCTATAAATCCATACTGTAATAAGACCATTTTAATTTATTTATATTAAGTTTCATTGAAATAAAATTAATATCGTCTTCCGACCTTAACATGCTTATATACGCGCCTATTTATATGCCCTAATTACAGTCACATTTCCAGGGCGCTGAAACCCATCTCAAATTTCAGTTAAATTTTCATAAACGAGCATAAATAAAATATTTTTTTAACGGCTGCACCGGTCGTTTATTGATTATAGTAGTTGCTCCTGAGACCTGGGCCCCGAGTCTACTATCGTAATGGCGTGTCCATGAACTGTCAATGACAGTTCAATTGTCGGTTTTTTTCCCATTTTTTAATCTACTAATCCAAAAGACGTCATAATGGTGTCATTATGACGCCACGATGACATTAGCGTAGTTATAGTATGCTAATATAATAATATAAACAAATGATACATTTATAAGTTTTGAAATCGCCTAAATAAATATTACAATCTCCTGTTGGTAGCCTTTTTCTGCGGTAGCAACACCGACTGCCAATCCAGCGCCGACACCATAGTGAGATTAGTAGATTACCGTTTTTGGCATAATGATATCATAATGGCACTACGGTGGCACAATACTTAAAAAAATAGCAGACTCGGCCCCCTGGTGTTTTGAGTTCGATACCCACCCGGAACATTAATGTGAACCATAAATATTTTTTCTGACAATTGTAGTTAGCCCCGAGGCTTTTGCTACTTCACCGGGCATAAATTTGTTCTGAGTCTGGGTATATTTTGTGTCCGTGTATTATGTGCTTGTAAAGTCTCCCGTAACACAGAGATTTGTTGCCCTAGGGCGAAAGTTGTCTTTTTAAAAAACAAAACAAAGAAATCTATATCTGGTTGGGTATTAAGTTAATAATCTATGAAATTAGATGTTTATCCTGGACTTTAAAATGCTTATAGAGACAACCAATTCTTGGCACTGTTCTTGACTAGAGCCAAATTATCAGAACAGATGCCCATCTCAACTACATTATTATAAACTCCCATCATCATCATCATCAACAGCCAGTTTACGTCCACTGCTGAACAATGCCTCCTCTTAACAGACCTTGGCAAGTCAGGATCGTTGAGGGATATTGCCATAATCACCACGCTTGGCAGACGGATTGGTGATCGCAGTAAGATGTAAACCTTGAGCTAATAGATGCTGCTGCCAACACTGCATAACATTATTCTACATTGAATAATTAAATATGAAATTGGGGTTTAATTAATTTAATCATTACATTTATTAAAGTTCAATTGGCTGGGCTTAACATGCTTATGGGGATGCATAATTATCTGCATCTGGAACGATGCAGATAATTATGCGTCTCCATATTAAAAATACAGTTTTAGAACGGCGAGAATGAGTCTCACGTCTAAATTAGATTTTCATAAACTAAGTCTAAATTAAATAATTAAGTTAAAGATTAGGTATTAAGTTTTTAATATGATCTTTATCCTGGACTTTCACATGCTTATGTCATGCCATGCTACTATATACCATGGGGATGTACAACTATCCGTACTATTTCTGACGCGAGCCAATTATTTCAAGGGTCACTGTTCTGAATATTTGACTCGCTTCAATGTACTATTCAGTTATTATACTGGATTTCTTTTTTTACCGTCTTGAAAATAATAGGGCGCGATATGTATATGAAATAGATGTGTTAGGCATAGTTTTTTTATCTTTTTTTTTTACTGGCGTACAGTGAAAATTGTAGCCGTAAAAATGCGTACCTAAGTAGGTAGTTACGCTATTTCGCCCACTCTTTTCACTCATCTTTGATTGCGGCCTAGTATTATAGGCACCTATTTTAACTAACGTAACGTAACTACCTGATTAGGTACTTATTTTTTTCGTTATGATTTTCACTTAATGTCCGTTAAAAAACAATAAAGTAAAATAACTATGCCTTACATATCTATTTCATATATATCACGCCCTATTATTTTCAAGTGGTTAAATATTTTACCATAATTTAAAAAAAATCTGCATTCTGCACTTTTTCTCTATACTTATAAGCTATCCATACTTTGTACTGGTTTTGTTTTTGTACAACTTATTATACATAATATGGTGTGCAGTAAATGAATATGAATACGAATAAGTGTGTGAAATTTCTCAATAATATAAAAGGGGTACAAAGGTTTAATACGTTAATGCGTTAAAATGTGATTTCGCATAAGAAGAATATTATCTATATAAGATAATATTCTTCTTATGCGAAATTACATTTTCAACGATCATGGGTAATATAAAACTACACTGAATAATTACGTTTCTTATTAATTTTACTGAAGTTAAATTGGTTCTTAATTCTGGGCTTTAACATGCTTATGGGGCCATAATTAATATCCGCATTGTTTCTAATTGAAATCATATTTTCAGGACGGTGAAACTCATTTGAAGTTTGAGTTGCATCCACTGAATGAAGATGAAGATCTGGTTGAGCAAGCTAAACCACAACTCCTCAATAAGCCGCTACCAGTCATCAATGATGATTCGCCGGTCAGAGCATTCCTTAATGGCGAGAATTGCTTGAATGGGGTGAGTTATAATTTTAGACGTGAGCTTAAAGTTAGTTGTTTAAAACTCCCTTAAGTTAAAGTCATCTTTTCGCACCATTCTGAGCCGAAGTTCAAGCTTCACGGCTCTCTTGTTCTGGTTACTTATCAATAGCCACTTAACAAGCCAGGATCGTTGAGGGATATTGTCATAATCACCACGCTTGGCAGGCGGATTGGTGATCGTAGTAAAAAGTTGACCTTGAGCTGACAGATACTGCTGCTTATTCATTAGCCATATGTCCCTTAGTCGCCTTTCCTGGCGCGATAACCACACGGCTCTTGTTACTTATACTATAGCCAAAATCGAGGCGGAATTTCAAACCACAAGTGACCATGTAACACTCTTGATGACAGATGTTTAGTTTAGTTTTGTAAATGATATAATTAATTGTTATTACCTACCTCTGACGTGATACAAGACTGACAGACAGATGAATAGCTAATCCGCAACAGATTTTAGTTGCCATATTTTGAATTTATTTCATTGGTATAAGTGACAAGTACAAGTGTGTGTAAATACCAAAGTGCTAAATAAATATCGTTTAATTCGTTTAGGAAGAGAGAGTTCTTAAAATGGTTCTTAAAGCTTGCCGCTGAGACCTGGTGTAGTGAGATCGATTCTCACCCGGGACTATCATTTTTGTGAGCCAAAGATAGTTGTTTTGAGCCAAAGATAGTTGTTTTAAGCCCAAGATAGTTGTTTTGAGTCTGTGTGTACTTTGTATCTGTTAATTTTGTTTTTGTAAAATCTCCCACGACATATGTATTAATTTACTTTGTACAGGAATTGTCATTAAAAAATCACGTTTATTTCTGTCTCTTCAGGGTACAGGCTGGTGGAAGTACGAGTTCTGTTACGGCAAGCATGTGATTCAGTACCATATGGACAGAACGGGGGAGAAGACCACCTTGCTCCTCGGCAAGTTTCATGAGCAGGCGCATTTAGATTGGATCAGCGAGAACAAGGGGAAGGCGCCTAAACCTATAGGTGAGTTAGACCCTCCGATGCTGAGCGACAAGTTGCACAAAACTCCCCTAAAAATCTTAAATTCATAATCCCTCATTCTTATCACCAGCGACCGCCCTGAGCCGAGGTCCAAGCCACAGGGGCCCCTCTTGCGCAGGTTGCTTATTTTGTAGTTTTTAAACCATTTATTAAGGATGGAGCTCTGCTCGCCTTTATGCCCGGTGAAGTAGCGAAAGCCTCGTGGCTAACTACGTATGTCCGTCCGTAGTTAGATGTTGAGAAATGAACCCAGGTATGGTACTTGACATTTTGGTTGTGATTAAGCGAATATATTTAAAAAAAAACCGACCAAGAACGTGTCGGGCATACACATAAAAGGGTTCCGTAGCCATGCTTATCTAAAATTCCTAGCTCCAGTTCCCATGGGAGCTTCATAATTAAATATAACCTAGAGCCTTCTCAGTTCTCACGATAAATGGGCTATCTAACACTGAAAGGATTTTTCAAGTCAGACGAGTAGTTCCTGAGATTCAAGCACACAAACAAACTTTTCAGCTTGTTGTATGTTTTACTTAAGGCTGCAAATAAACATTTTTTCACGTTCAGCAGTGAATTTAGGCAATTATGATGATGTGCTAGCATATATACGCCCTATTTCTATTTTTTTTCTTGTGTTTCAGAGCAACGCACCTCAGTCTCTCACTTCTACTCCGGAGGCGACGTCTGCGACAAAACCGGCAAACCTCGTCAAACCGAAGTCAAGCTTAAATGCTTAGAAAACTCCTCCAGTTCTGCTCAAGTGTCCCTCTATCTTCTAGAACCAAGAACTTGCCACTACATTCTAGGCGTTGAATCACCCCTCATATGTGATATTCTACCATTAGCTGATCAGAATGGATTAATAAAATCAGTCAAATCGGCCCTAGAACCTCAAACGATGGACACGGATAGCCAAGAGCAAGAAATTAAGACTTTTAAAGAGAAACAGAAGAAGTCGGGTGGCAATGACTAGTGTAATAAATGTTATCTATTAGTAGTGAATTTATCTTTAACTTTTCATTTATCTTTAAAATATATTAGTACTAGAAGAACATCTTTTTTTAAGACAACTCCTACAGTCACCACAGTCAGGCCCTGGCACATAAGGATAATGGGGCCCCTATGACCTTAGTAAATTAGAATATTTACGCAGATATGAAAAGATTAAGCTTTATTTTTACTTCTTTACGGCAGTCCCGCACTAAGCCAGCGCGGGGCCTCTAGCAAATTCTGTCCGGAGGCCTCTCTTAATTAATTAATTAATTTATTTGGAAACTCAACAGCTTATAATTAAATAACATGAGTTATGAACATTCACCACACTATCAATCAGCAGCTCAATACAGCTGCGTCAAAGTAACGGCATCTTACAGGTTGCATACACTGCTGATTGATAGCGAGATGATGACAATTATCTCTTAAGCCAATAACAGAGTTTCACGGCATTCACAAAGCTAGGTTAACTAGAAAGTAGCGAAGGAAAATAGGCAAAATGCGAGTTGACACATTACTCATATTAAAATTAAAGTTAGAAGTATGAGTACCTAGATACTATTAGTATATTAATTAACAAAAACTAAAAAGAAAAAGAAAAAACTAAACAAATTGCAACACTATGTATGAATTATGGCACAATTTATTCACTAACAATATCTGCTTGACTTGTTTACGGTATAATTGTTTGGATAAATGAAATATATCGACACTTTCAAACCCTTCAGAATAGATGCGAGGCAGTAGGGTCAGAACAGCGTTTCTGGCGTATTTTGTACGGCAGCCAGGGATACTGAGTAATTTTGTGTGTCTGGTACGTGTTTTCGGGGTACAGAAATCTATACCTGTTTGCAAATCACTGGTGTCCAAGCGACCTCGTAGGATATCAAAAAGCAAAAACGCATATCCAACATCTTACGCTTATCCACAAGAGGAAGCGCTATGTCATAGTGTTTGTAGTCTCGGGCATAGGAACCATGACATTTCCGGGATTTGTAGTTTAGGAATTTTACAAACTTTTTCTGTAAACTTTCGATTCTTTTAGTGTATATCTCGTATTGGGGTGACCAGATAGGGCTACAGTATTATAAAATACAATACTACGCACATAAGCAAAGTATAAAATCTTTAGATTATGACAACTACTAAAATGCCTACAAGTACGCATTACAAAACCAAGGATACGAGAGGCTCTATTGGTGATAGAGCCAATCACCAATAGAGCCTCTATTGGTGATTGGTTCTCTAATGGAGTTATTCATTGGATCAATTTCTTGCTTGCGCTCGTATCTTAGTCTGCGGGGTCCCAAATCAACTTGGGGGCCCCAAATCATCGCGGGGTCCCCCAAATGATCGCGGGCCAACCCATCCCATCGCGGGGTCCGTAGCATTTGCTATTATTGCTATATGGCTAATCCGGCACTGCTTTACGGTGACATTAGATATATTATGATGAGTTGATAACATAACGTAATCCACACTTAGCATCTACGATTAGTCCTTAGAGTGGCTATCAGTTATCGTTTGAGTTTCTTGCCAGTTCTTCTCAGAGTTGCCACGTCCAGAACTGGTGGTAGTAAAAGAATGGGACGCATCATAAGAACATGATTTAAAATATTTTAAATTTGTCTATATGAATAAAGAATTTTTGACTTTGACTTTTTGTTTGGAGTAGGGACTAGGGGGCCCTATACCATCGCGGGGCCCTGGGTACGTGCCCAGTGTGTCCAGTGGGGAAGAGGGGCCTGCCTGCAGTAGGGAGATTTATTTTTACAAACACAATACACGGATAAAGAGTAACTCAGACTCAGAAACACTGTCCGTAGTCCACACAAACAAAACAGGCCAACGAAAAAAATTTTTTAAATCTTTTTAAAACAGTTTGCCTAAATCTTATGTATTTATGGATGTTGAATCCTGACATAATTACATTTGGTATAAGTATTTTTTATCACCCATAATTCTCACACGATATGACATCCTATAAGGGGAAAATTTATATATACCTAATGAAATATCGGTGAGTGATACAACTTTTTTTTTTTTCGGAATCAGCTCATCGTATAGGCATAAATTTAGTCCGTAAGTTAGATTACTTAAAAAATATTGCTCAGGAAAGTTTTGATTTTCTAATATGCAACCGCCCGTATAACGTCCACTGCTGAACATGGGCCTCCTCCCGAGGGAGGGTTTTTGCCATAGTCACCACGCTTGGCAGGCGGATTGGTGACCGCAGTGTTATGTTGTAATATACAGGAGAAACGCTGCTGCCCGTTCCCTGGTTCGTTTGTTATAGATGATGTTATACCAATCGGGACCAATGGCTTAACGTGCTTTCCGAGGCACGAAGGGTAGTCCCTCAACCAACCAGACCCGGAAAGAAATCTTAGTATTTACACAAAGAATTCTTGTCCGGTGCGGGGATCGAACCCACGACCTCCGAGATTTTTAAAGCGAGCCGCTACGGAGGTTGTCAGGAGCTATGTGTGTAGGTATGTCATTATTTAAAGGACCTCGTACTCATTCAAGGAGGAAGGAAGACATGAATAAATTGCACATTTTGATTAGAAGATAAGAAAAACAAAACATTTTAACTTGACATTTATTTACATTCATATCAACAAAACGGGTGTTTGTATAAAACAGTTCTTTTATAATTTTCCATACCAATTGTATATGTGGTGCCTCAAAAATGTAAAAATAATTTGTATTTTCTTGCTTCATATTAAATTACGTTAGTATTCGTACCGTGACTCGACTTCAAGTTGTAACTTCTATTAAAAAAATAAAACATAATACAATATTAACGCTGCATGGTAATTTTTTATACTTAATGTATCTCACCCAGAATCTACATTTTTTAGACATTAAAATTTGTTATTTTACCAGTAATTTTTACTTTGAAGACAAAATAAAAAGAAAAACTTGACCATAGGAAGGACCCTTGCTGATTAAATTAAGAAAAGAAAAACGCTTATAGATCTTTATGTTCAAATATACGTGGTAGGTACAGGCAGTTTTTTATGGCTTTGAAATCAGAAGAAATCTATACAAATTTAATATAATAATTAAAATTGTATAGATTTCATAATAATTATATAAAGTTAATTTATTCATATATATAATTTAATAATAAAGCATTTTAAAATCCAAGTAAGTGAATATGTAGATAAATAAAGAATCTGGGCATGATTAGTAAGTATACTTACTTATTTGAAAAATAGAAAACTCAAGTTATGCTATTTTTATCACCTTTGAGGACTTAAATGATGACCGCAATAAAATAAGAAATAAAAATAGTAATTTTCTGGTTTTTTATTCTAAGTGTTATAATAATAAATAGGTAAATAAATCTTTGAAGCATTTCAAGGCGATATTCACAAAATGCTTGGGAAAAAACATTGAGCTTGAACAAGAAGCTATGGCATTTCTTCGGTAACTTTGCAGGTTCTTGACGATAATATAGTTTATAGACAAGAACGTATCGATAATCGAATCATTTAAAAACAAATCGATATTCACAAACCTTCGCTTCTTTAAAAATGGATTCGATTTATCGATAAAAGCAAGCACAGCGACCAGACGGTCACACAAAATCCTTTTCTTAAAATATTAATGTCTTTGTTCACTTTACGCTTTTTCCAAACATTTGATGTCATTGTAAAACTTAAGTAGGTAGGTAATAGCAACAATAAGGTTCCCCGTCAACCACCTAGAAAATTGTAGGTAAAAAATTCTATTCACAATATTTTTGACGTCTATCTAGATCACACGTTTTGTTCGCACAAATTATTGTTAGGGCCGCAAAATCCTTAACACATGAAAGAATTGTACCTATTTAAAAAAAGATGATAATTAATGTCAACATTTGACATTTACGTAATTCAAATAAAGAACAGCCAGAACAAGAATGTGCACGAATGTTTTAGAAGGTAAACGAGTGGTCGTGTCGAGGATCGCAGCTCCATTTATTCTATTATCAATATTCCCAATGTCCACTTTTAACAATACTTACATGCCTTTATAATAATAATAATTTATTTACCTTAACAACAAGAAAATAATGTTTGCAAGACGATGAAAAAGAAGTTACAGTGTCGACTAATGAACTTACTAAAGGAATCACAAGACAAAGTTGTATCGCTGTAACACCTAAGGAAACTTATTCAGTCTACATATTGTCTTTCATTAGACATCAAACACGTTGAATAAACGTAAACTAAATTTACACAATAAACTTTCTTTTTAATATAATAATAATACTCAACTAAATTTAATTAAGTTATCATAATGATATTGATGTTTTTCCCCACATCATTTCTTTTAGATTTTAGTGATGCACAAAGCAATATCGACATTAAACAAATAAGGAATATTATTCATATATAAAAAAATGAATAAGTTATATATAATTTTCGTCTTATACAGTTTGTCCGACTCACTTGGTACATCACTAATTACAACAAAAGAAATCAACATTTTAAACATATTATTGGTCTTAGCTTTTTGAAACAAACGCATTGGCACAAGTTATCAACAAAAATTATACTTAAAAACAAATACATACGTATTTCTAAATATTTGAAATGAAAAAAAAAGTAATATAGGTAATCTACAGTTTCCCCCCGTACGTTAAATGTTTAGTTTCCTTAATTTTCACCCATTGAGCGTTTTTTAATCATATAAATGGTCATACGTTCAAGAAATAAATGTAATTAATACTTAATTTAATAGCTAATTAGAAAGTAATGATTTATAATATTTATGGATGATAAAAAATATTTAAACATAGGTACGTCATTAAATCGTGATCTTATTTTGGTTTTCTTTCAAGACGCTTTTTTTTCTGATAGATTATAAATAATTTTGTCAGAATTAGTGTAAGTTCGACTTGGATTTAATATTCAAAGTTAGAAACTTAATATTTACGTACGTATTTAATATCATCCTTAAATACAATTAACACGAAATAATCAAAACGTGTCAGTGACTATTACATAATTTTTAATAGTGACAAATAACACTATTTGTTTTAAATAGAAACATATTTCAAGAAAGACGAAATACCAAACTTACATACGAAAATATTTTCTATAATTAAATAGGTACTTACACTAACAAAATTTTTTGACTAAAGGGCCAGTGTTCGATGTGTTAAAATTGTAAAAAGTTGACTGTGGTACAAAGTAATAAATATTACATTACACAAACAAGCACAATAAGTATTTAAGTTACGAAAGACAATTAAATATTTCAAATATTTTACGTTAAAATTTCAGGCTTCAATTCTGCTTTATTTCTTGTGTATAGTTTGGCAATACTTTTCCGTTGCTGAGTTAGTGCTTAACTGTACACTCGTATATGAGGATGGCAAAATTAGTATTGCTTTAGATTTAATACGCATACTATTCTCTCAATAAGGTAGGTACTTACAAAACCGAAAAATGTTTTTACAATTAGCTTAGCCTGTAATCTTAATACGTTTTATTTTTGTATTTAAATAACTTTCGTTCGTCGAGTTCTATTTATAATTTTTCTTCATGATTTTGAAATGGAGCCTAAAGAAATTAAAAAAAAAAAGGATACCATTGTAAAATATTTGAAATATTATGTTCACAATTTTCTCAGAGGACAGAACATGAACTTAGTTCATGTCGACTCATATTAAGTACACTATTTGACAACAAGTATTGATAAACAATAAATACACTGATCACTTTGAGATCACTTCGTTAATCTAAAAACACCTTAAAATTTTAAACGAACAAAAACTGACTGCAAACACTGACAATGGCCACATTAATTATATTACAATTAACTATAAAGTTGGTAACATACAAATAAAAGAAAAAATAAAATTAACTGTAACAAATAATAATAATAATAATAATTGTTCTAATGAACGGTGTCTAAGCGAATACTTATCGGTACTCGGTACTCGAGTACCTACCGTGAAAAGCTTTGGATGAGAAACTCATTTGTATGTATGAAGAAACTACACAAAAATTCCCGCCACAATTTTCTGTAAAATATACATTCAAAAGTACCGGCTCTTTGGCGTCCATTTTATCGATCCCACAACTTAAGCTTAATGTGACTAAAACTTATAAGTTAAGAACAAAAAAAAAGTTATATAATAATAAACAATTTGGGGAATACTTTGGAAACGATAAATCCTTTGACACAAACCTTAACCTTATTCTTATTTAGTTAACAACTGTGCACATGGACTCCCGTTACGAGTACCTTACCAAACTACGTCAGTTCAAGTGCACCGAATACATCACAACAAACGTTCGGAATCTTACAACCTCTTTGCAATAGTTTATATTTTGTTTTCAACTCTTTTTTAGAAATTCACTAGGAACGAGTTCTGGAATATTCTAGTACGGTCTTGAGAGTTCTTTAGAACGTTTCAACTGAACTTTGAGTCTCTTTGTACCTATTTGGAAGCCATTCATGGCTTGTATGGCGGCCTGTGCGGACGGTGCGTTGTCGTACGAGACGAAACCGAAGCACTTAGAAAGGTTCGTCTGTTTGTCTATGAACACTTTAGCCGATATCACGTGACCGAACGGTAGGAAGGTAGAAGCGAGGTCCGTGTCCGTGAACTCTTGTGGCAGGTGGTATATGAACAGGTTGCCGCCTTCTGGACCTGGGGTAAAAACATAATTTAATTAAATTTGTCTATAAACTAGATGCATAGTTAAAAAAAAAACATGATGGTTGTTTTAAATACCTATTTAAATTATTAATGGGAAACAGTGTTTTTTCATTATTATTTACTTAAATACCTACTACAACTATTTGAATAGTTCGATTTTCGGTAACTCAAGACAATAGCTTTCACTTACAGCGTTTCACGCGTATTCCTTCTCCTAGGCGGGAGTTTCGAACAGCCTCCTTTCTGACCACAGTGTAGAAACGAAGTCTTTTGTTAGGGGGGAAGCTGTTCAATGCTCCCGCCTGGGTAAAAGAATAGGCTGTTGGTACAACAGCTGTTAGTCAAAGCTGAGTTGCCCTTCGGCGGTCAATCGAATGGCTCTTGAGCTAATATCTAATGTCCTATTCCGCACTTCAAAATCTCTTATATTTATACCCTTTACAGTAAAATCAATATCGAGTAAGGTCAAGATTTCAATGTCTGCCATACAAAAACTAAGGTAAAGTCGGGGTCCGGATGTACCTATGGGTAGCTAAAATAACGTAGGTACCTACAGCGTATCTTCAGCCGATGTATTGACTAGTTCATGTACGATCAATTGAATTACACATAAAACAAATAATGAATATGGTAGTAATGACGACGAAAGAGTAATACGGATGCAGTATTCCGATTTTTTAAAGTTTGGAATTGTAGGCTGGCGATTAGCCAAGTTTGGCTATGTTCCAAAAGTTATGGCACCCTAATTGATGAACGCATAAAAACCATGGACTTACGGCTGTGAGCTAATTAATCACGAAAGGGATTTGTGTGGTCATCGTTTTGTTTTCGACTTATTGAAAAGGCCTTACTACTAATTGTAAAAGGATAACTACTTAGCTGACTAGTCGAAAGTGGAAACGAAAAACGACGCCTGATTTTAAACCTCTAGGTTAAGCATTTACCAGAGATTTAATATGATGAATGAAACCAAATCTCATCCAAGTAAAAGTACTGTTACGTCACGCGTTCATTGTCACAAAGCATCACTCAACTCATTGAGTACATACGAGTAGTTACATAATTATCGCCTCATACTGGATTCTTTTCGGCAAAGAACGGACCTTAGAGGTGCTGCCGCGAAAAAAGATAATTTAATACATCTCGTAGCACGTCTTTTATGAACACTATATAAGATAGCTAAACAAAGCCTCCTCATACCTTCGACTTGCTTCCCTGCTGCAGCGGCAGCAGCAGACCCGAGGACGGACCCTAGAGGTGCCGCCGCGAAGGCCGTGCCGAATTGCGCCGCGTACGCTGAGCTTAGCGGCTCAGCCGTGGACCCTGAAATATAATATGCATTTGTGAAATAATAGAGAATTGTTGTCAAGTTGGTACACCCCTTTTTTCTTAAATATTTGGTTAAGAAATTTTATTATTTTTTAGGGTTTTCTTCGCCTTTTATACGTGCTCGATGCTGTCTCAGATATTACTTACTTAAGACAAGTTTTATTTTACTCTTGTATTCTATCTATGAAGAATAATATTATAACATAAATTTACTAAACTAACAAGCGTCAACTACTAAAATACAGAAAGTATTTATTACTATAGTCCAAATATAATATTCATTACGGCGCTAAAACAATATCAAATTTTTTTTTGAAAATTGATATAAGCCCTGGATCGGAATGCACAACACTACGATGCGATAGTTTCATTATATTAGAATTAAATAAATCTGTCGCTTCTAAAGTTTGATCTACAAGTAGTTTTAAAATAAGTTTACAGGCACTACAATCCAAAAGCCTTGCATATTTGCTAACAAACATAGAACAAATTACTTATTCCACTAAAATTTATGACAGTACTAAAACGAGAAGAAACACTGTACATGCCGCTAGCCCAACGTTATACAATATTAGTAGATAACACACAGAAATATCACAGTAATAAGTTATGTAATAAACAATAAAACAATCACGAAACAATCATTAAACGTAGTTTTAGCACTTCATGCAAAAACAATGGACACGTTAATTTTATTTCAAAACATAAAACCGATTATAAATATATAATAGGCAACTAAATCTAGTTCGAATATCGCCCACTTAGAAGCAACAGCTAGAACAGACTTGGAAGTTCAGATTTCGAGGATTTTTTTGGATTTAATCGTCAAAATAAAGGATATCAATACAATTAGGTATCGGAATAGAAATAAAACAAGAGTATGAATTGCAATATTTACATTTTGGTATTTATTTCTAGCATTCGATTATTTTAGGTGAATTAAAAACATATTAAAATTATTAGAAAATTTAAATTCAGCAGATTTTCTATTAACTTTGGTCTGTTATGTATTTTCGGAAAATTGCATCTAGGAATCTTGAATTTCGGTCAATCACTTCTGTGGGCGACATTGTATAAATTTAGCACGACCAAATTATACTCAGAATCATACAAAGTATTTACAATTGCATGTGTGAAAATACAATTCATTGTACCGTTTCAGAGACTATTAAATTATCGCGACTCGGAGGACATAAAACGTCAAAAGCTGCGAGTGGCGATTACGTACTAAATCTAATTTATGCATATTTTATACATCCAGTAATTGAAGACCTATTTTCAATTCAAATTAAAATATGTTAGTAGACAGAAAAAAACAAGCAATCAAATCTTAATTATAATTTCCAAAACAGCGTCCTC
The DNA here is from genome assembly GCA_947037095.2 of Nycteola revayana. NCBI lineage: Eukaryota > Metazoa > Arthropoda > Insecta > Lepidoptera > Nolidae > Nycteola > Nycteola revayana. Next base: position 14,072,112 of record OX344838.1, on the reverse strand, counting down.
CTCCGTTTGGAAACGAATGAAAATGCAGCATTTTTTTTAACGAGTTCTTTTTTTATTTATTACACAGGTATGATATGCAAGCAAGCGAGGCCAGGCCAGTCTACCTATTAACAACTGCATAAAATATGGCAACATTCAGTCATAACCAGGCCATAGATTTATGTGATAAATGATGCATCAGCCATTATTCTCAGAACAACGCCTTAGCCTTGGCTGCGTAGCAGATAAACAATCTGTTTTCTTTAACAATAGTGTAAATCGTGGTTAACATATTTCACAGAAAGACAATAAAATATCTCCATTTACCTGATGAAGTCATTTATTACAGTATTAAAATCGTCGATATCTAAGTTTTCAGTTTTCAAAGCTGTACTTTGCATCATCTTAATTTATCAATTGTAAGTTTTTTAAACTTTATAATAAATGACACTTCAATAAGTGTCATTTATAATTATGGGATTTGATGTTATGATAAAACGAATTCGTCTTTAATAAAAAGCAGATGAGTTTTACTCTCATTTCTTAGTCATTTAGATACCGTTTTGCTTAATTAATTACTTAAGTTTACAAATTCTATAAAGAAGTTCTTTGGCTACGTAATTTTGACACAAAATTTACGGAATTCCGCGAAGATACAGCCGTCTATTATAAGTCAGCTAATGAATTAAACCTCGAATAATTCAAAGAGAATATAAAATTGCCAATTATTCTCGATTCCATTTATCACATAAATCTAAATTATCATTCCAATGTCAAAACACATAAATATTTTTCTCAATTCATTGCGTTTTTACCTGTGATGTTAGTCTTCCCGAGAAGACCTGAAGTGTGAAAAATGTTCATCGTTAATTAACTTTTTTATTTTATTCCAAATCTGAAATAGGAAAGTTTACGGACAAAATAACTTGATGTGCTTTTTTTTAATTATATAGCCCCAACTTCCAATTAAGGTTTCGGACAGAGTCGCAATTAGTGGAGGATTTATCGAGTTGGAAATTACTGCTGAACAAAAATTATGCATGCGAATGGTGTTCAACGACATTTTTCAAATTAGTTATGCCGATGTTACATTCGCTGCAAATTATGCTTTATACCTAAGTATAACGAAATAGGTTCTTTCTATAAATAATAGTCCTATTTTGGTTCCATCAACATTGCAAAGACTCTAGCAGTTTCTTTTTATACAAGTTCGATAAGGATAATCTTTGTATTCTCGGCAAGATAGTCATTGTAAAACGATTTTTTTTATCGAGATGAGTGCTATATAATCTTTGACTATTTTAATTATTGTCTAAGTATAGCATACATTAACATTACCAGGGAAATATTGTAATACCTATTATTATTGGTAAATATACTATCTATTGACTTTAAATAGGTAGCAACTTCCTCTGTGTATACGTCGTGTGATATCGCTCCACATAACCATTATCAGCTCGTGACGGCTTTAACCTTCGCCTTCGGTTCGATTGTTACTGCAAATACTAATGTAGGTACCACCGTACATTATTACTATGTATATACATATTAATCTTTACAGAATACAGTTAGGTATTATGATTATGTTATGTAGCTTCTTGAGGCTTTTAATTAGAATCGATATTTCAGAAAACCCATAAGTCAAGCAAAGTTAGTTTTCCTGGTTTTTGTTTAGAATATGAAGTTATCTTAGAATAACACAAAAAACTTATGGTATTTCTAAAATATACGATTTATTTCGAACTTACACCTACAATTTTCTATGTCTACCAACTAAAACTAATCAATATTACTGAGCTAAGAAAATACAACTTACACAATTGAGGAGCTGCTGGTTGAGGAGCAGCAGCGGGCGCGATCTGCGCCGCCTGCGTCACAACCGGCGGCTGCGTCATTGCCGCCAGAGCCGCCAGGTTCTGCACCGACACGGGGGCTAACAGACCCCCTAGTTGGTCCGCTGCTCCCCCACCGATGGTACTCACGCCCCCAACTCCGCTCCCGCTCAGGCCTGAACCATTGAAACCAATATCTTGGTAGTTAACACCTATGTGACAAAAGAAAAGGGAAGCGTAAATAAAAATGAGGATTAAATAAAAAAAGGTAGGAAAGCAAAGGAAATGGTGTTGGTAGGAGAGTAGACCCCATATCATCCTATGGGTGTTGTTAAAGATCTATCAGTTGAATGATACTCTCATTTTACTGCGATCATTAATCCGCCTGTATGATGATACCTATACGCCTCTGGGCACTTTAGCGAAAAACTGTCAATATTGTTGGTCAAGATTATTGGAGAATCATAACCAATTCTTATAACTCATTTTTTTCGAGCGGACATTGGTATGTACTTACCAGGCCTCCAGCCTTATTAGATAGTTTTAAAACTACATATTAAGCAACCTGCGCAAGAGGGCGTCCCCTGTGGGGGTTTGTGTGCGGATTAGGGCGGTTGCTGGGGAAATAAATTCAGGTAACCAGCAAACATTATGGGTAAGGATAAATTGGGTATAAAGGAAACAGAAAATAAAAAGTTGAATACTAATTAAACAGTAACGACAATTTAAATTACACGCTTGAGTCACTGATAAGCACACATTTGCTACTCCAAGCGTAATGTTTTTTGCTGGTAAAATAAATATAGCAACTCCTATAAATAAATATAACAACATAAAAGACATACATTCTAACCTACATAATAATAACAGTGGATCATTAAAAAATGCTTTCATAAACAAGCGGTAAAGCCTTCGGATGTCAGTGACTGGGAGGTAACTGAGCCGTGTCAGGATAAATCTTTTTATAACATGGAAAAGAAAGCCTTTAACACAATTAATATAATTAAGACCGCCATCGTATAACAGAATAATTTAATACTAGCAAATAAAAAAAGGTAGTTCTACCGACAGATTCAGCCAAGGCGGCTAATCTCTAAGCAGATTAGCCATCTGCGCAAAGCAAATAATAGTCTACAAATGTGTGCGCAAACATCTGTTTTACCAGAGGGATTTTTTGCAAAATCCCAACCATCGATTTGCTCTTTTAAGGAAGAATCAACTAATGAATGCCCGATTTTAAATATAATCGCTTGATCACATGACAAATGTTAAGTATATAGCATACATTTTTGTAAGTTTTTTGCTAGCGATCGCTCCGCTGCTGTAGTGGCTTTTTGTCTGGAGTCTCACGACCGTCAGCCCAGAGTGTACAGAGTGTATTTGGGCTGTAGGACATTCACCAATCAGCCTACCAAGCTTAGTGATTATAGTAAAAATCTCTGTTTTCCTAACAAAGGTTTACGTTCAATAGTATTTGATAAACTTATAAAGGCTGTTGACAATGGTGATTATGGAAATAATAATTGCTTTGCATCCATTATATCTAACTGAAAAAATGATTTATGTAAGAACTTATTCAGGATTTGCAAGCATTTTTACAAAGCACAAAGCGACATTTTGGTTTATAAACGGAGCTGCCTCTATATATCGTATACTAGTTACACATCTAAGGGCCTATTTTTCAATCATCTGATGAAAAATAAACGAGGAGATTTAAAAAAAAAATCCATACAAATTGTGTTAAAAATTCAATTTACACCTCGGATATTTGTATGTGACAATTGAAAATTGGCCCAAAGTATAATAAATGTATTACTGACTACCACTAACGCCCAAGCTTCATGATGTGTTGGAATATCAATAGGCTTAGGTATATAGGAATACTTAGTCAACGATAAAAATCTTCTCAGTTCTGGTGGCAACCAGCCGTAAACCAGGCAGATTCGTGTACTAGTAGTATTTACAACAATCTTATTATTTCCCAGAAATAATTGCTAAAATAGTTCATAAATATGAAACGTAATCAGATGTCATCAAAATACACGTTGAAACAATTCAATTTATTCATAACTTTGACATTTACCATTAATGTAATTATTCCACATGTCGATTCTGTTTTAAATATTATAATTATGTCATTCATTTGTATATTATGACATAATTTTGATATGAGGACAAAGAAGGGGCTTTCAGCCAGACCTTTGTAGAATACCTACTAACTTTTGACCGCGACTTCATTCGCGTGGGATAGTTACATTTGGGTTAATCCTGATTTTGAGACATTCTCCAATGGTGTTTCGGTCCCATTGGCTGCTTTTTCGATAAATAGGCTATCTAAGATTGAAATATTATTCAAATCGGACCAGTAGTTCCTGAGATTAGGGTGCACAAGAAAACAAAAAATGTCTTTGGTAATTTGTTAGTCATACTTCCACGCGAAAACTACTTAACCGATCATCATGAAACCTTGTATCCATATTCTTGAAGGTATTAGAAGTAATATAGGGACATTGGCTTAAATGCAAGCGAAGCCGCGGTTAAAAGCTAGAATTATTATAGATTTAACGTAATAATACCCGCAACTAGTGTTGCCTATCGATAGTCGAAAAAAAAAAAATATAAAGTCTATCGATAGTTGACGTCATATCAATAGTATCGATAGTCTATCGATAGTATCGATATTATCGATACTATCGATAGCACTATCGATATTGTTACTATTTTTCGAGGTCATCTTTCGATAGCGAAACTATCGATAGTTGGGCAACTCTACCCGCAACTACTAAGTTGCGGGTATTACGTATTAACCGCGGCTTCTAGGTATAAAAATAAAGTAATACAAAAATGTTATAAAATAGGCCGCCATGCTTGCTTTATCACACAAGATGAGTAAAGTAGGTAGTCAATAAAAAGCGGCAAATTAAAAATCTAAACTCTACTAACTTGTTTCGTGCATCCATCCATCGTCATAGCTACAATTCAACGCACCTTGCAACAGCGTCGAGCCCTGTCCCTGCAATAGCTGTTGCTGCAAACCGACGGCCTGCAGCGATTGCAGCAGCTGCAACTGAGTTGCTGGCGATAACGCTGCTTCTGACGCGAGATATGTCGCGGGCGCTATGGGGGCCGTTAACCCCCATAAACTCGCCTGCATGGCTTGTAGTTTTTTCTGCTCTTTCTCTTTTTGGGTATCAGCGAACTTCACCACGAGGGGCGCTGAACATCCTTCCATTGTTTGACTGTGGTGTAATGTCTGAAAAGAGTTACAAGTTGTTAAATGAGAGCCAAATTATCTGAAATATGATATTATAGCTTCCACGCGGTTTTACGCGCAAAACTCCCGTTCCTGTAAGTAAATCATGATGAAATATATTCTTATAGGCTTCCTCGTTAAATGGGCTATCTAGCTCTTAAATATTATTTTCGAATCGGACCAGTAGATGCTGATATTAACGAGTTCAAGCAAACACACTAACTCTTCAGCTTTATATTAGTATAGATTATACTGTGAGAAAGGACTTAATATAATCTAGTATTACTTCTTATATTTGTAGCAATATGCATACTCTATCCCGGGATAGTAAGTTAGTCCAACGAAATTTTAATAAACTCAAAGGATTTCATTTCCATATGTTGTATCAATAAATTAAAACATGTTACTTAATACTTCATTTGTCCAAATTATTATATTGATACGTGTACAAGGTAACAAAAGAGAGCTCTCATTCAATATTCGTGAACGCTATCACTCAATACAACCATGTATATGACTGTGTCGATACATCCATTAATTAGGCGCCAAAACATATGAGTAACGGATGCATTTTCATTAATCCGCACGTGTTTGCGCGCTAAATTATTTCGTTGAGCAGTGGCGTAATTAAGGCAATTACGGCCCACATCGATAGCATCAACGAAAGAGGCTTTAGCATGAGCATTCATAATAGGGTGCTGATGTAGGGCCACGAAAATACGGTGAAAGCAGAGTGCTTACTAACTGATTCACTTGACTGATAGCTTAGTTGACTCATATCAAATTATGTTACAATGATGTATCATATTTCTGAAAGTGGTTTTCATAAGAAATTTCAATATAATAATGTATTTAAATAAAACTGGAAGATGGCTGCATAAATTAAATTTGGACATAATGGTTTTAGTCTATTATCTTTAATCGCTGAAAACCTTATCAGCCATTTTGTAATAGATCTGAACAAAAAAATCTTTGCTCTTTCCGGCTCTGGTTTCGAAAGTTTTTCAGCCTGTCAATTCTTATTTATCAGGGTATTTATCAGTGTATTCTAGCAGCCTCGTAAGATATTTTATTTCCCTTGTTTAATATAACTAAAGTCATGGTTATAAGAACTCAGTAAAATAATATAAATTTGTACGCGATCTTTTACTGCAGCTATGACGTGAAGACACAGATAATCTATAGACCAAAATGGTTGACACCGTTTTCTTCACTTTATGTCATATAATTTTTTTAATAATTTATTTTAGACTTTTCTAGCACTCAATACCATATTCTTCCTGGTCCAGGGCGATACAGGTTGCCATGCATACACATAATTCTATTTTCAAATATTTGTCTTCATAATTTGCTACTTACGTAATAAGTCGGCGATAGGCGATCGCCTATCGCCGACTTATTTGTTTATTAGCCTTAAACTGATAGAAGCTGCTGACCATCAGCTGTATATCCGTTAGCTCTCACGATAGCCATGGGAAGACTTGGGGTGGTTTATTCTATTTTTTTTTCGAAAACCACACAACTATACGCTTTATCTAATAGATGTGCTTGCAAATTATTCTGTTTTCTCGTGGCCAATACAGTAACAAGTACTTGAAAATCACACAGCAGTAGTCATCACGCATACATAGGCATGGTACAAAGTTAAGCTGTACATATTTTAAGCTTCTTTTCCCAATTAAAACAGCCCAATGATTTTCGACAAAATAATATTGGTGTATTTCAATCATAGTTTGCGTCAATTAAATTGGGCTTTTTAATCCACCTTCGTGGAATAGAGATTTTGCTTTAAGTCTCGGTTATATTTATGGTTATATAACACTGAGGAACGGGTTAGCCGTAGGAGGACTTTTTTGTTAAATTTCAATGTATTGATCCGAGGCAGAGCCAAGATTTTTTATGAATTTTCTGAAATTTCGCACAGAGATTATGCAACTCAGTTCTCTGTCAAAGATGGTCTTTAAAACTCAATGTTTCATAATTAAAAATACTTTAAGATGGACATGAAACAGACGGAAGAAAAAATTAATATGTCCATCTTAAAGTATTTTTTAATTATGAAACAGACAAACTGAGTTTTAAAGACAATCCTTGGCAGAGAACTGAGTTGCATAATACATATAAGGGCATATAATAAGGGCATCGGAAAATTCTTTGCAAGCTAACGGGCGAGGAAATTATGAGGATAACGACAAACATTTTTTTAATAGATTACTAGCAGAGTTTTGCAATCTACTAGTATTCTTGTTAACCCCTCATGCTAAGATAAAACGCTTGTGTTACGAGTGGGTTCACGTTGGTAATGCAATGGTAGGGGATCGAACCGGCGACCACAAGATCAAAAGTCCAAAGTCCTAGCCATACTACGGGCATACGGGCTACGGTAAATTATTTTAAACATATAAAGAAGTAGAAGAAGATACCTTAATAGCAGCTATAGCAGCTTGCTTCGACACGAAGGTGACGAAAGCGCAGCCCTTGCTCTGTCCCTGCGCGTCTCTCAGTACGGTGCACTCTTCAATGGCACCGTGTCCCGCGAACAGCGCTCGTACATCATTCTCTGATAGCTTCTTGTTTAGCATTCCCACGAACAATTTGCGTTCTGTTGACAAAAAAGAGAATTTCAGTTAGTGATTTGGAATTGATTTTCGTATACAGCGGTAAGGTTTTTGTTTCTACTAAGCGAGATCGTATACCTACCATCGGTTCAGTGTCCTATACACACTACAATATTGAGTTATTATTATCAATTTACATAGACACATTAAGAACAGCAATAGTTTATAAATACGACAAGAACATAAGTAATCTTTATTTCGTTCAGAAGGTACATAAAAGATTTTATATATAAGTGACAATAAAAATGAATACATTTTGAAACTCGAGATGTGTCCCTCAAGTTTGGTGATGAATTCCTTCAAACCACAGGTTCAAACCTAAATATTATAATACTTAAATAACAAAACCATAAAGATAAAAAAAACAGATGCCGCTTAACCTTAATCCTTTTTAAAACTACATTTTCTATAAAGCCAGAACACATTAAGTGCCAAATAATGTTCTGTCATTATCACCTAGCCGATTACGTAATGTGTTACACAACAAAAGGAAACTTGCTTCCTTCGTTTTACAAAAAGAAACCATTCTTACTTAAACTAAATGATAATAAAACTTTCGGCATCAATTTAATATACATTTCGTTTTGTTAATTGTTAACTATATTATGTAAAAAAAAGCAATGTAAACAATAGTAAACATGAAGTATTCATAGCTATGCACTTTAGTGATATTTAATAAAGTATCTTTAGTCCAAAGTTTTCAAGTATTTAGCAAAAATAAGAAATTCATTAAACACTCTTTATTTTCAGTAGACAAACCATTGAAACAAAAAAAAATGAAGGTAATGTCACATAAGATTCCATAAAAAAAAACAAAAAAAAAAAAAAAAAAAATGGCGGAATAAAGCCGAATCGAGCGCAAACCGTTTGACCCGTAAGACACACACGTGATCCTGATATATGTACTGTCGATCCGAAAAGCTCGGTGGTCGGGGAGCTAACTGGGAAATTTACGACTTCCAGCCCGGGTAGCGACGGCTATAAAGCATTTTCCGTACCGATGGATGTGAATTTTTGATGCTGTTAAATCTTCGAGACGAATCATAGGGTGACTGAAACACGGTTCGTTTCCGTAAATTGTTCAACGCGTGTAGCTAATGATGTGTTATAGATCGATGTGAAATTTAGAGAGGCTGAGGGTGAAATCTCAACATTGTATTTTTTAAGTTACTATAAATCACTACAGTTTTTCTACGCCGATTATCATACTTGTTTAAGAGTATTTCAACGATTCATCATTATTAATCATATTAATTATAATCTGTGTTCTATATAGAAGAAATTGTTATATATACTAATTTCCGTTTTGATTTTTTCTAAACGACTATGCAACGAAGTAAGTACTTTAAAACTAAAAATACACGAACGGAATGCAAATATAAAAAACTACAAAACACTGCAAAGAGCTAAAGTGAAAGGGGGCCGGCCAAGTCACACGTATAAACTACAATAGATGGGAGATGATAAAAAGGTAATTTGGAAGGCCACGGTAACATAGAAAGGCCTATCAGAGAAATACAGTTAGACGAGCCGAGAGATGGTTTAACAATAAACTAAAAACAACAGGAAAGAGCTGGATGAAAATGGCATCCGAAAGAATAGATTTGGAGAAAAAGTGAGGCCTTTAAAATTGATAAAACCTAGCTTATATCAACAGGGTAACTACACAACAAAAAAATATGGCAGCGCATGCAAAATTTCGCACAAATTTGAATTATAAAATAAATTATACTTATTTATTCGTTTACTAATACTTTGACAGAATTTTTCAAAAACTAGTCCACTATAAGTCCGAGAACAATCACATAGCATTGTTAAATAAAGTAACAAAATCACAAAAAGTAATTAAAGACCATAAATCTAGCAACACATGTCACATTAGTGTTTGTTGCCAGACGAAAAAAATTGTTAAAGGTAGGTATCGTTGTACCTACACAACGTCCTTGTGGCAGAGTATTACGCGTAAAATTCAACATTTCTCAATCCCAACTGAAGCGGGCGAGGTGAAATTGAAAAGGCAACCAGTTTTAGGTTAGGTCGCCACTGAAAGATGTATGAGAAGTGAAATTAGTAAAAAAATTGATATGTCCGTCGGGAAAAATTGGAACATGCACATTTTTCCTCTTTCATAAAAATATATGAACAATGTTTGAATGTGTCGATTTAAAATAGCAAAATTTCAATGTTTTAGGTGTTTTTTTAAAGCTATTATTGCTTATTATTTTTTAAATAAGATAATTTCCTTTTTCCGACAAATTTAAATATGTTCCCTTGCTAACCATGAGGCTTTTGCTACTTAACCGAGCATAAGGAAAAATTATCGAAGAGTTGTATTCACATATTATTCATAGTATAGTAGTATTCATAGTATTAATTGTATTTATTGTCTCTTTATTTATTACGAGCTTCCCGCGCGCGGTTTCACTCGCGTAACTCCCGTTCCCGTGGGAACTTAGTAATTAAATATAGCCTATGGCACTCAGGGTGAAAGTATCTTACGAATGGGAAAAAAATTGAAATCGGCACAGTAGTTTTTGAGTTTATTCATTACAAACATACACACACGCAAAAATACAAATCTTTCCACATTATAATATTAGTATAGACTAAATTTTACTAAATTGTATTTATTGATTTCTCTTTATTGACTACTTACTTCTACTAATGTACGCAAGGAATTGGACCCCACTATATGGGCTATCCTAGTGGTCAGGTATATATTTATATTCTTTCTTTCATCTTTTTCTTTCATTTAAAAAGACAACTCCCGCACTAGGGAAATAAATCCCTGTGTCGCGGGGGACTTTACAAACATACATTTCACGGACACAAAGAACACCCAGACTCAGAACAACTATTTGTGGTTCACACAAATAATTGTCCCGGGTGGGAATCGAACCCAGATATTATTTCTTTGTGTCTAATTTTAGTGTCAAAAATGTGAATAGTACCTATTGTGCAAATTTTACATTAAATTATCACTAACGCTATCCTTGAAAACATTAATGCTATTCCATGGACAATTTTCCTTTTTTATCACTGTCACATAAAAGTTATGTCGTTCAATAAAAGTAAAAATAAATATGAGGCTATACCTACTCCCGCTGACAAAGTCAACATACCTTATGCAGGTAACAAATATTTCATTCTGGTAAAATCAGCAAGCCCCGTACCAAGATTAGCATGAAAATGGTGTGAGAAAACGAAACTCGAACTAAGCGCAGACTTCGGTGATAACGCAATGGTAGGTTACTATATTCGTAGGTAGGTACACTTTTAATGCGACACCCCATTTCTGACAGTAAGATGATTATGTGACACAAAATTTTGTGTTAATTGAGGCTGATTTTTTTAATGATTGAATCGTTCATTTGATTTGTACAATTTCATCAACAAATATAAGAAGGAATAACATATTTTTTATACAGATTACTAGCAGAGCTTTACAGTCTACGATTATTCTAGTTCACCCCCATGCTTAGCTAAAAATGCTTGTGCTACGAGTGGGTTCACGTCGGTAGTGCAATGGGTGGGAATCAAACTGGCAACCACAAGATTACAAGTCCGACGCCTTCTCTATAGGGTTATAGACGCTTAATGCAATACACACAAAATTTTTAAGCTTATAAAAAAATTATGAAAGCCATTTAATTTATGTGGTGTTACAGTTATTCAGTATCGCCAAGTAACGAATTTAGTTCAGTATTCCTTATAAAAACTTCGGTTTAATAGTGCACATTTATTGGAATTATGTATTTTATTTGTTTGTTTTTTTAAGAGAATTGCCGCACTAGGGAATTAAATCCCTGATCACGGGTGACTTTACAAACACTCAATTCCGGGACACAAAGCACAATCAGACTCAGAACAACTATGTGTTGTTCACACAAACCGTAATCCACTACACACACACTAGGTCACAAAATCAATTACTCTAGTAACCACGGAGCCACCGGTGCACTATGTATTTAACTTGCCTATCAAAAGCTCACAAAAAATACAACCCATACAAATTCGTCATTCAGAATTATTGTGAAATTCAACTTTAAAATTTTCAGTACCCCGACATTGCAGCATCCACGTCACAAAATAAATTCCCCTCGTCATTTCATGTGTTCCTCTTAATATCTCACGGTTTGCACTCAGAGTGGATTTGTGTTTCTTATTAATACAACCATGTGTGTATGTACTCGTATGTGTGCGTACGTATGTGTGTTGTCGAGTGGAATGAGTTGATAAGTTCGTTTCTGAGTGAAATATTAACGCGAAATGTTTCGGTAATGATATTCAAGTACCTACAAGATTCCTCCATATAACATTTAAAAGAAAAGTGTTGGATAAGTTAATATATATTTGGAAGATACTAATTGGCAACTTTATAAGTACCAGAATATTATAGACTAATGATATAAGCATTTCAGAAGAAATTGGTAGCAAAAACTGTAATAACTCCGGCTAAAAGTGGAATGGTTGTGGTGTGACTGATGAATGTAGCTACATGCGTCAAAGGGAAATGTCGAAAGATTTTTTAAAGGCTTTTATAATTGGTATTTATAAGGGCTGGTTTTAGAATCGGGTTGATCATTAGAGATGACGGCGGTACAATATGTATGTGCTGCGCTATAACCAATATTATTGGACGGTCAGCGTTGATAAACGTAAACATGATCCACCATCACCACGAGGTGACCATAGTATTATGTTTTATCAGTTTAAGGACACGCTACTGCCCGTTTCCTGGTATACGATTGATATTTATATAGATGATGTTATAACAATCGGAACCAACGGCTAAGCGTGCTTTCCGAGGCATGGAACTAGACCTGGAAAGGAATATTAGAATTTACTTAAAGAATCCACGACCTCCAAGACGAAACTAATACCATCGAGGGTATTCTAAAACCAACTTAGCTCATTGAATCAGATCATGTTGTAACAAAACTAAACTAAACGAATACTTATGTGACAATTACAAATCGTTTTGACTCGTAAACGACCTCCCAAAACGGGAGTTAAAACTAATTAGAATAATTCAAAGTGATCCACTTAACACAGTAATCAGTAACTGTGTAGTTAGTACAAATAAGCCTTTAAAATGTTAATGTTTTAAGTGCGCCATCGACGTAATTGGTTTACGCTACTACAATTTACATATTATTAAACCTTAGTATTGGAAGGCAGAGTTGGAAAGGATCGTCTATATCATCTATTGCTAATATTATAATCAGAGTAGACTTGTATTTTTGTTTGTCAATCAAAAATCATTATTTTTATTATACTTATACACCGTGCGGTGATCGTACATTATTTTACTTTTCATTATTAACAGATCAGGCACGCTTTGAGTGGGCCTAGCAATATAATTTGTCTTTAAGAATAGTACCTGAAAATAAAAGTATATAATATATAGGTATACATACTAATGTATACTGTTCCAATTAAAAAATAAATAAACTTAAAGTGCAGAAACTGCGTAACCTACTCATAAAAAATAACGGGACAAAATTTCACATTATTTTTTCATAAATCATAAATTCAACGATTTCAAAGTAATTATTAAAAATTTATAACGACAGCTTTAAGAACATAATAAAATGGAAGGTCTTTTTAGTAATTAACTTACTTAAGTGTCGTCTTGAAATTACTTAATTAGTTGTCTTAAGTGGCATAAAGATTGACTCGTTGTCGCTTTGAGTCTTGACTCCAATGCCAAACCAATGAATTATTTATTTTAAATAAGGATTCTAAAGAAACACACATGTCTTAAGTTTTTCTTCAATACATTTAGCAGGAAAATCAAATAAATGAAGCGCAATGTACCTACTTATCCTGCATATAAAGGATTATGATTATAATAATCAGGTGAATTAAATTAAGATTTCAAAGTTCCGTCACTACACACACTACCACACTATTTGCCATAGTGGTGGGCACTATGGCAAATGTCGCCCTCCTGGCCTGACACCTTGCATGTTGGTAGGTGACTGCAGTATAATATGAAACCGACCGAATTGCTGCTGTTCGTAACGAATGTTATTTAGAAATGTCAGAAGACTGAAAGCCAATCATCAAACATCTATAAGATGTTTATATACATTAGAAGACTGAAATGTTAGATTTTATAAAAAAAATGTCTTGTTCGGTACGGAATCCAAACCCACAACTTCCGAGACTCATATAGTTTTTTTTTAAATTACTAGCAGAATTTTGCGGTCTACTAGTATTCATGTTAACCCCTCGTGCTAAGCTAAAATGCTTGTGTTACGAGTGGGTTCACTTTAGTATTGCAATGGGTGCGGTTCGAACCGGCGACCTCAAGATCATGAGTCCGATGCCCTAGCCATTGGGCTACTGCCACTTAACGGAGATATGAGAATAATTTTCAATAAAAGTAATAATTAACAACATATCAAAAACCAACCCCAAATCGCTAAACCAACTTCACAGACAACTTAATTTAGTCCACGCCAGGCCAAACTATGTAGTTTAAAAGCTGCAACTTATCCCCGCACTATGGGAGTTCCCGCACTATCCCGGTTTATTAGCCATTATGCTCCAGGCCGTAACTCAAAACCCTTCAAAGTGCGTATGCCTGTTCTCACGTACTATCGTAAGTTATGCGGTGGGCTGATGTATGGCTGGGATTGTCACGGACATTCCCGACACTTTTCGATGACATTAATGTCAACTTACGTAGTGAACTTACGTATTGAAGAAATATGAGATTTTAAATGGGAAAAGAATTTTATTTTGTTTCGTTTTTCTTATTGCAATGAATTAAAAGAGATTACCGTAGGTAGTAATGCTTTACGTGCTTACCGACTAATAGATTAATGTTCTTTACTTTGTCACATAGCATTCGTATTGATTAATATTTTACCAAGTAATAGTTTAGGTGTTAATTGAGTCATGTTAACGCTTTACAAAAGAGACAAAAAGGTAACAAAGGAATAAGTTTTAATAATTAGTTGAAGCGGATAAAAAAAAAGGTTTCCTCAAGGAAACCTTTTTTTTTTATCCGCGTGGAGATGCAATCACTGGTACCTACGTAATTATTATTACGATACATTGTCATCTCCATTTGCTTTAATATACAGGGTGTCCCAAAAGATTACGTAGCTGGGAAGGGGGGTGATAGGGATGGTCACAAGGGTCACCAGAAAAATATAAAAAATTCCCTCTGGGTGTTTAAAAAAATAAATGGCATTTTTTAAAAGACTAAAAATTTTACACCTTGTGCTAACTGTACCTACAAATATGGCTGTATTTAAAAAAAATGCTGTTATGTAATCTTCAATAACAACAAGGTCATCAACATCAACATCAAAAATAACAAGGTGTAAAATTTTTAGTTTTAAAAAAAAATATTTAAATACCCAGAGCGGATTTTTTTTTATTTTTCTAGTGACCATTGTGTCCCCCCTGTCACCCCCTTTCCCAGCTACTTAACCTTTTGGGACACCCTGTATAAATAATACCCTAATTTAGCGAAACAAAATAGATGAAATTAAAGTGGAAGGCTTCCTTTCTTCTAAACTTAAAATACAAACATACTGGGAAAGCGTGTGTTCTATTTTATTTTTTCCAGGAATCTGATACATCATTATTTAACTGTCTGCCCTTAGTCACCGTTTCTTTACAATGACATATTTTTCGACTTGATTTTTTTCTTTATAAATATTACTAGCAGAGTTCTGCAGTTACGAGTGGGTTCACGTCGTTAGTGCAATGGGTGGTAAAAATATCACAATTCACTAAGTTATAATAATACCTACGCTCAACCAACTAAACCTTAAATTAGCCAAAACATAATCTTAAATTCAGGCCAATTTCTTTTGTGTAGACAGTTCTGTTCCCCACTGTACTTTCAGCTGCGGTTTCGTGGCTTGTTTCAGTTTTAATTTATGTAAGGTCTTATTGAAAACAATTACCCTTTGCGCCCCGCTAGATGAGCTGAATTAAAAAGGTGAAATTGTGCCGGGAGCACCGTTGTATTTTCTGTACGAATTACGGATGCAAGCCTTGTATAATTTATTTTTTGTTTGTTTGTACGAGTGATTCTTTGTATCGTGCTTGTAATTGAATATAATTATGTAATTAAATTCACATGGTATTCATTACAAATGAAATTACTTCAAAATGGTTATTATATTCCTTAAATATCAATTGTTCCGTGTACTTTGACATAGATTTTATTGTAGCATTGCTATACTTTCGTGTCATTAGTAAATAAGGTACTTCCAATCCATTTATTAGGAGATAGTAATATCATGTTTACTGATAATGTTGGTAAAGAAATCTCGACGACATAATGAATAATATTTGTTATACTAAAAATAAGTTTTGACTGAATGCAAGCGTGAATTTAAGCCCCTCTGACTCCACGATACATCGTGAGGTGCGGCCACCACTGCTAGTAGTGGGGAACAACTTAATCCAAAAGAAATATGTATTTTAATATAATTTCATTTATTGTACGCAAATAATAAAATATATTGTTTCAAAAAAATTGCTTCTCTTATGTATTTCTTCTATTATGGGATCTTTTATTAAATGATGGCATATATTGTGAAAGCACCTAATTTTTTTTCGACGTGTTCTACGACTTGCAAATATAGTAGCGATGCCACAAAGTAGTGGAGGTTTCGGAACCCCAGATTTCTGTTGGCGATTTAGATTGTTTTAGCCGGTAGACATTATGATCAACGCAGATTTTAAGTGAACCGAAATTATGGGATACCTTCATATTTATTTATGACTAGCTTCCCGCGCGCGGTTTCACCCGCGTAACTCCCGTTCCCGTGGGAAATTCATAATAAAATATAGCCTATGTTCTTTCTCAGGCTCTAGACTATATCTGTACCAAATTTCATTTAAATCGCTTCAGTAGTTAAGGCGTGATTGTGTAACAGACAGACAGAGTTACTTTCACATTTATAATATTAGTAAGGATAGTAAGGATAAACCCAGAGAAATTTTAAGTTTTGACAAACAGTGTTGACTTTACCTATATAGAATATAATTCTCAGTGACATATCCACTCGTGCATGCTACATCACTACTGGTGACGTCTACGGCTGTGAAACGTGAAACCAACATTAGTGTTGGTTAGCTTGTAAATTACGACCTGCCGCTATTTACGGCTAATTGTAGGTAGGTACATACCACCATGTCGACGGCCATTGTCTTATTAACAGACTTCCTCTTAACATATCTAGTTGTAATTCTTACTTAAAATACTAAAATTCAAACTAAATTGCAAAGAAAAAAAAAAGCAGAAAATCACCATAAACTATATTGAGATTTAAAAAAGTCTTGCTTTGTACAAGAAAAAGTTTTTTTGTGTTGTGCATCGCTTGAGTTTAAAAGCCATTTACATGAAAATAGTTTTGTATGTACTATGTCTTAATCCAAACGTCTCTTTCTTATACACTCACACGCATCGATACCTAAGTTTTATACTGATAAGACGTTTGGTAGGTATCCATGAACTACGTATGACTTAAATTTTAGGTTTTTAATACCTTATAACGTATAGGTACGTCCTTTTTGAGTTCATTAACGGATTGAATTTTAAAAATAGAAAACAATCCTTTTTGGTAAATTTATATAAGGAACATAAACATATTGCTATAGTGACAAATATTACGTAATTATATGTTACTAGCGACCCGCCCCGGCTTCGCACGGGTACAATACTGATAATTATACTACATAATGTCTTTAAACCTCTAACAAACGGGCGAAATTTGGTCAAAACAAACAAAAACAAATTAATATAGGTACCTACTAAAACTCAGTGAAATAAGTAGGTGGGTATACTTTTATCGTATGAAATACCTATACTCTTCAGGACTAACAATACAACAAATACTAAATAAATAGGTATTCAAGTATCTATCCATCATAGTTACAACGAACACAAAACAAAAAATTTGCCCTATAATTCTTAAGGATCGAGCGCGCATAATCGCATTCGGCCTACCTAAAACACGCGCTGTTATTTTGCGATAACTTAGTTATTCATTAAAAGTATATAGTGTAGGGGTAAAATAATCTGCATGAAATGCTTAAGAATATTAACACATTTAAAATGATAAGGATAAATACTGAATCCGTCTGATTAGCTTTACAATTACCGCATTAGAAATTATCATTTTTCTAAGATATAATGGATATAGCAAGTTAACCTTGAAAGATAGACATATGCTATCGCAGACTTTTTTGTAAATCTAAAAGAGAAGAATATTTGCCACCATACATTGTTTTGTTATATCTCATAGGGTTTAGGCAGCGTTTTCGTTGAAAGCTCCCATTTGGGAGCTTTCAACGAAATTAATTTAATTAATTTAATTTTTTTAATGGCTTAATTTTTTCCGACACCTCTGACAAATATCAATATATATTAGTCAAATGTACACATAAACTAAACAAATCATATACGTAAACCTTCCGGAAGAATCGTTCTATCGATTGGTAACATCCGCATGAAAATCGATGTAGTAGTTTTTGAGTTTATCGCGAACAGACAGACAGACGCGGCAGGGGACTTTGTTTATAATATGTAGTGATGTAGTGATAGCGGTCGCCCGCGGCTCCGTGCGGATGTCGGTTACCGCTGCAAAAAGCCTACCCAGGAAAGACACGGTCAGCAAAATGATTCCCAGGTCAATTCACAGACACCGACATAAACATCGACAACGCAGTCATTATCCGCAGGCTGCACAGATTGTCTTTCTGTGGATGTTAAAGTTGTTAATGATGAAAATATAATTAATAGGCATTTTAGGGATTAGGCATTTTAGGCATTTTCAAAGCTCCGAAAAGAACTGTTGTTTAGCTCTGAGAAGAACTGTTGATTAGCTCTGAGAAGAACTTTTGCGTAGGTGTAGTTTTAAGAACGAAATCTAAAAAAAATCGCACGAAAATTATTAGACTTCGCAACGGGCCGTGCAGCAGAAATCGTAATATTTTAATTTCGCCATAACTACAAAACCAAAAGTCCAATTTTAATCATTCAAAGACCAAATATTATCTCCATAAACTGCACTTAGTGATGAAATAATTTATTTAGATAAGGATTAATAGCATGAGTAAAATAAACGCGTTTAAATGTAGACCAAAAAAAATTCAAGATTTCTAAATAAAAAAATGGTCGTTGTGCCTCACTCGACATAGATAGGTATAGTGTGTCGCGGACTTTTTTGTAGATATTTATAAGATCTATAATTAATTAGAACATTTTTTGGTTCTATCTTTTATAGTTTAGGCAGCGTACGCAAAATAAGTAACTTTTCTGGTTGATTTTTTACACCTTGTGTCAGAAAAACCCAAATATCTTACGGAACCCTATTTTTTTCCAAAATAAAATTTAGCCTATGTTACTCGTGGATAATGTAGCTTTCGAATGGTGAAAGAATTTTTTAAATCGGCCCAGTACTTTTTGAGCCTATTCATTACAAACATACAAACATACAAAAATAGGTACAAATCTTTCCTCTTTATAATATTAGTATAGATATAAAATGGGATTACAGTTATATTTTATTTTTAGTTCAAGATTTTGTACTGAACTAAAGACCTACCTACGATTTAAACTCAGCTTACACGGCCGTCATCATTTTCAGAACTAATCGTAACATAGAGCGAAGTTTCAAGTCGTGAAGCCAGGAATTGTGTCACAAACTAATTTCGCTCCTTCATTATACAGTTTGTTGGAAAATTTGTCAAACTCGTAACAGCGGCAGATCGTTTGTTTTATTGTGCAAGTTGCCTCGTAATTATACCTACTCGTTATACAAATTAAGGTAAATTGTTATTTTGCACCGAATAGTGTGCTTGTAATGTTGTTTGTTTCACAAAATTACTCGGTAATGCCGGCTGGTGGAGACGAGTAGGTACTTTGTGAAATAAATCGATTCATAGAAATAGTTTGAATTAATAGCTAAGGAGTCTTACTGTATCTACCTACGTCCTTTAGATTCTTCGTCGTTTTTTGTAAATCATTAACACATCCCATTCCCTTTCAAATTTCTACATAATATTACAATACGAATAATTTTATTTGAAGTAGATATCTCAATAAATTTTAAAATGTAATAAAGGAAAAAAATACATATATTTATATTATTATGTTATATGATTAGATATTGCACTAATTTACGTATTAATTTTGAACAAAAAATCCATAAAAAGAAAATGATATGAACTACGTATGACATCGTTGTAATGCACCAACAAAACTCAAAAGAGACAACTCCTGAAAACCACAAACGAAAATATGATAATAGTAATACTGCCGCTCAAAAATTAACAAAGCAAAGGCATCCACCCAAAAAAATCAGAAAAGCAGCAAAGGAAACGCAACCAAACAGGACGACAACATTAAAAAAACATATAAAAAAAAACTACCATTACAGCAGAACAATGACAAAAGTTTTGTCAACAAACTCTATAGTCTATGAGATGAAGTATGTGGCACAATAAGCCGAGTTGTAGAGAAAAACAGACTATGCACAAAATTTTCCCGCGCAAAGTGAAGCGAGGCCGCAGGGGTAGATGCTTTTGAAATTACTAAGCAAACAGTGTTCGCGGATCCGCTGTATTGTTTAACTAGGAACCACTTAACTTATGGAAAAATCGTGTTCATCTTTTTTTTTTTACAACCGCAGTTTGAATACGTTCTGGATGTGTAAATCCTTACTAATAATATTAGAAATGCGAAGGTACTGTCTGCCTGTTGGCCTTTCACGCCAAAAGTACTAAACCGATTTAAATGACATTTTGTACACAGATAGTGAAGAACCTGAGAAGTGACTTGACCTTTATAGCGAAAAGGGTCTAATTCAAATAATTAAAAAGTCAGCACAGCTATAATTATATTATTATGGTAAGTTAGTAACATACTTGAACATATCTGAAACAAAAATGTCGAATGCAAAGAGTTTTATGAATTTTTACACAGAACATTTATCTTACTGTGTGATTATGGTTTTTGATATCCTGCATCTATTTATTAAAAGTTACCTACCCCTTTATGCCGTCAAAATAATTATAAATTGCCGCTTGAGCTAGACACACAAATTTGTCTATTCTGCGTGACTTTCAGCTGTGGTCGTCACAAAATTTATCTGACTCTAGTTGTTTGCAAGCATTTTATCATAAGTTGTAGTTGTTCGGTGTACCTCCACACCCAAGTGGAGGGGAGTTAGTCGACTGTCGTATGATTAGTTTTAAATGTGTTGACCAAATTTCAGAACACTCACCGAACTTGAAAATTGAGAGATTATGATCTTGTTAATTTCTTATAACATGTACCAGGTGTGATGTTGCCATACATTTAACACAGCTTTGCTTTTCCGAAGTTGACGAGAGAATAATACTTAAAAGTGTGAAAGAAAAGTGGAAATCAATGACTAAATACCAATTTGTATTACCAAATTGGTGTTTTGTAATTGAATTCCACTTTTCTTGTACTAATTGATCAAATTGTAGTCACCACGCTATTTATGTTTCATCTTGGTCAACGACATTTCCTGGCAGGGGTAACGCTGGTCCCACGTTGGGTGCCAAACTTAAGGTCACTAATGACGTGCGGTTACTGCAATGCAAATTGACGGTAGGTACGTAGTTTGTAGCTTTTTGAAAATTAATATAATATAAGATGTACAACATACATCACACTTTTTTTTCACACTTTAAAATGTGTTAAACGTTAAAAGGCTTTCCTATATTGGACAACGTTTAATATGGCACCGTTTTAAGCCCGTGTATTAACATAAGTAATTACATTATTTTTAACAAGTCCACTCTTTGCTCGCCTTTATGTCCCATGAAGTAGCAAAAGACTTGTGGCTGACTACATAACCAATAATAATAATAATCATCAGTACTTCCTACAAAAATATATTAATTTGAGAATCATCACATTCTACCAAAAAAAAAAATACACCTTTCACTAGTAATGCAAGCATTAATGACCTTTATTAAGAGAAGGCTATAAGATATAATTCATTATAAAATTAGATTACAAGGCTTTAATAATGCCAGTAGCTATTATTAAAAACCAATGGCATCGATATTATATGTTTTTTTATAATTTAATTCGATTTATGCAAAAGACGCTTGACAGTTTTTCTTTTGTCAATGTTCGCTGGTGTGTGAGGCATGATATGTGTTCAATGTACAATAACGCCTAAATATGTGGATGTTCATTCGTAATACTCATATTAACAGTAACTTTCTGAAAAAATATGATTGTAATCATAATATTAAGGATTTTACCAAGATAAAGAAGTTAATTTGTTTTTTGTTTTCAAAAATAACTCCAATTTTATTCGACGTACAAAGGTATTTTTATTGAAATGTATAATAAATGAGTATGCAAATGTTTATTTAAAGTATATTCTTTTGGCTCTGATTTTCAAAAAGGGTTTTATTTGCATAATTACGCCCGAGCCGGGAGCTATACCCCATTTCCTGATTATTAATCACGAAGAAAAAGTTAATAAAAAAATGGACAATATATAACTCAAAAGACACCAAAAAAAAAAAAAAACATCCGTCCGGTGCCAACAACCGCAAAAATTCCATTCCCATAGAAACCTTGAATTAAAATAGCCTATGGCACTCACAAATAATAAGGTTTTTTTTATTAGATTACTACCAGAGTTTTTAAGTCTACTAGTATTCTTGTTAACCCCTCGTGCTAAGCTAAAATGCTAGTGTTACGAGTGTGTTCACGTCGGCGTCGGTAGTGCCTCTTCCAACAATTCACAAACTTTACCTCTTATTTATTAGTATAAATATCCCGCAGCCAATTTTAATCAAACAAACCCTAATACACCACAGAGCAATCATAAAAATGTTGTCTTACTCACGCATAATAAAATTATATTACTTTTCGGCGATGACAGGGAGGGATGGCGCATATTTCTTTACGTCCGTATAAATAATAATCTACCCCTCACCGAAGATATTTATCGTAATATCGCTATTTATTGTATTATACGTATTTGTTCTCATATCAGAGAACACGATAGAAGGAAAAAGAAAAGCGTTTGAAAATAGGTACATCGATATTTCAATTTGCGATGAAATTGCTACACGAATTGAGTATCTACCGACTCTCGCAAAGTACTCGATAGCACAAAAGATATTGATACGAGCTGCTTATAAAATGAAATGCCATACTTTTATTTTATCAACACCTTTATTGATGGCGTTCGCCTTTTGTTCTGTTGCGAGATGATTAACTGTTGCCAGCGGAATAGGTACGTAAATATTAACATAGATATGCCTATTTATTTCAAATGCGATTATATCTAATAATATAAAAGGAGAAGTTGAAACGTGAAATTTGGACAGTTCATTCAAATCGGATGAAATAGGAGTTACAAGTTTGTATAGAAAAAACTTTAGATTCATGCTCTTAAAAATTCACCCCCTAGGGTTGCAAAATAGGGGTTGAAAATCTTAAATATAAATTACAGAAAAAGTGTCTTACGGTTGTTTGAAAAATATCCCCAGAGGAAAAATAAAATAAGAGCATGAATAATGTTTAAAAACGTTGATTGCTAGTTTGCATTGAATTGGCCCCGAAACTGGAGCGATTTAAAAAAAAACCTTTTACCGTTAGATAGGGCAACAAAAGGTAACATAGGCTTTATTTAATTATTAAGTTCCCACGGGAACTGGAGATATGCGGGTAAATACGCGCACGGGAAGCTAGAATCTAATAATAATTTCTAGTATTATTTATAAATCATACACATTTCTGATCCACAACTGTTTCCATTGAAGCATTATACAATAATAATGAGCAAACGACATCTCGATTGATATCTTTACTATTTTTGATAGCGCCCCACCCCACTTCCCCCCTCCCCTCCAAGGTGCTTGTTCGGCTACGAATTCAAATTTATTCAATTTCACCGAGCGATCGGTGGAAATGAAACGTCTCACTCGCAATGTTACACTTCCTCTATTAGAATGCTACGGGTTATTGTTATAGTTGAATACGGAGGGGGAGATTTACTTGCTATTTTTTGAAGAGGTTCCATTTCGTCGACTCTCCCCTTATGTGGGAAGTTATTGTCGACGTGATGGTGGCAATAAAGAGTTTTCATGATATCTTATTTATTCCCTTTTTTTGGCGTACATCATTTCATTGAGCATTTGTAGTAATAAATGGTGTACTGATTAATAAAAAAAATGTGAGTGTTAACTTAATTTTGGTCAATTAAATTATAGCCAAATCTTACACAATTTATAATAATATACCTATAGTACTTATATATCAAAGAAATGTATAGGCACGTATATTTTGTCTCAACAGATAACGCCCCCATTCAAGGCAACCTAATAAAGTTAAATAAAGAGAAATTCTAATACAAAAAGCTGGGGAAACAAAACAAAACGAAGATTGTATACAGAAGATAAAGTCGCAACGAAAACACGCATTCAATTTGTTTACTTGGTTACTTTGTTAAATCAATGAAACGACGCGATGGGTAAGATATGACATTTGTTGTACAATGGCGCGTTCATTGTGTCCGCTGGCTCGGAAATTCACACAGATTCGAGATTGTGTCGCGATGAATACACACGGGCGGATACACAAAAAAGGTTCTTTTGATGATTGTGAAAATCAAGATTTTTCTTGAGAATTAATCTTACTAACTTTACTAAATAATAGCTGTTGCCCGCGACTTTGTCCGCGTAAATTTCGATTGCTTTATACGAACTTTGCCACCCCTTTTTGGGGTAAAAAGGGGTGGCAAAGTTAGGGGTAGAATTTTTAGAAAATATTTCTTAGTACATCTACGTCATTTAAGGTATATCTGTGCAAAATGACAGTGTTCTAAGCCCAAAGTTTTTAGCTGTACGTTTATCGATCAGTCACTCAGTATCTGCTTATAACAACACGTATGTTTTTATTTTACTTTTCATAAAAAATCCTGTCACTATTACTAAAGTATTTGTATCTTACCTTAAATCTATACTAATATTATAAAGAGGAAAGATTTGTACCTATTTTTGTATGTTTGTAATGAATAGGCTCAAAAAGTACTGGGCCGATTTAAAAAATTATTTCACCTATAGAATGCTACATTCTTCCAATTTGACATAGGCTACATTTCATTTTGAAAAAAATTAGGGATCCTTGGTAAAATTTGAACAATGTAACCGAAGGTGTAGAAAAATGAGTCTTAAAATGTCTTTCGTCGAATGCGCTGCCGAAACTATTAGCGATAGAACAATATAATGTACAACAATATTGAAGAACATCATAATGTCTACAAAAAACTCCGCGGTAGCATATGTCCAACTATTGTAGTTATGTCACTACAACAACTTTTTTCATTTTAAACATTAATATTATATATAAAAGAAAGTCGTGTTAGTTACACTATTTATAACTCAAGAACGGCTGAACCGACTTGGCTGAAAATTGGTAGGGACGTAGCTAAGAACTGGGAGAAGGACATAGGATACTTTTGGGTAGGGTAGGGGTATGGTAGGGGTAGGGTAGGGATAGGGTAGGGGTAGGGTAGGGTAGGGTAGGGGTAGGGTAGGGGTAGGGTAGGGGTAGGGTAGGGGTAGGGTAGGGGTAGGGTAGGGGTAGGGTAGGGGTAGGGTAGGGGTAGGGTAGGGGTAGGGTAGGGGTAGGGTAGGGGTAGGGTAGGGGTAGGGTAGGGGTAGGGTAGGGGTAGGGTAGGGTAGGGGTAGGGGTAGGGGTAGGGTAGGGGTAGGGTAGGTTAGGGGTAGGGTAGGGTAGGGGTAGGGTAGGGCAGGGGTAGGGTAAAAAAAGTCCACCCGTGCGAAGCCGGGGCGGGCCGCTAGTGATTAATAAAATGAGTTAAGTAGGTATTAAGCCTAGGTGTATCTTCTTGGTGCTATCACTGAAGGCTTTAGCCACAACATAGCAAAATTAAAAATAAATAACAAGTGCATGATTGTTAATGAAAGGAAAGAGAGACAACAAGATGTAAGAAATACAACTAATACAATAGAAGAAACCAAACAAGATTAACTCCATCCATACATTATAAAACGTGAATGTAAGTTTGTTTGTTACGGTTTCACACGAAAACCTAATAGCCTCAATGCAAGCTAAGCCGCGGGTTAAAGCTAGTAAAGAACATGCGTTTTCGTAAATGTCCGGTGAAGTAGCAAAAATCTCGTAGCCTACCAAACGTCAGTTCGAAAAAAAAGGTTCGCACACATGTTCGACAAACTTCTGGTCCGTATATCACAGATTAAAACGCGTGTGAAAATTAAACAGCATGTGGATTGTAGTGCACTCCGCTTTCCATTTCACTTGACTGTATGACACCGTTTGTTCTTATTACGCGGTTATGCCACAGTCTAAGATAGTTCCGTTGATCTATTTAAATGGATATGTTTCTATTGGGATTGATTGTTTAAACTGTTACATAATACGTTTATTTGGCTTACATTTGATAGTTAAAGTTAACATAAGTTAGTATATTAAAAATATTTAGGTTTAGGTACTTATTTCACGATTATTTTAAGTGCATACGACTATTATATCATTTTGTATTAAGACCACCAGTAGTTATTTAATTAATTATTGTACGGATTAGATATAATATCCGTTCTAAATTAATTGCGTAACTTATGAATAATCTAATTTATATTATATTTATAATCAGGAGGCTCCTACCATATTCTTGGTTGTAGTATTTTTTCTAGGTTAGAATGCAGTGTAAAATGTTCACTTTATTGTATAAAATTAGCACCTTGTAATAAAATTCTTATTTTTATAGCGTCAAATGTTAAAAATACCAAAGCTCGCCTGTATGTCCACATTACTCTAATTATTTTTTTAAGCAAAGCCTGACTTAAGTCAAGTCTACACAGTCGAGCCAGCTCGTCGATTGTCAATCATCAATTAATTGCAATATATTCTCTCTCGCTCTAATCCTACTATTGTCAACATCTGCACTGTGTGAACAGAGCTGTGAGACGTGTACAAATAGGTTAGGTATATTCCCACGTCTGAATTTGACGGCCTAGCGTCTATTGTCAAATGTCCAAATCGAATTTTGTCGCGTTGCAACATTGAAATTGATAGACGTATTTAGTAGTGCTACGTGTTCGATTGTTTATGATTCGATTGTTTTTTAAATTTTCAGTATCTCTTTCAGTATCTATACTAATTAATAAAGCAGAAAAGTTTGTTTGCTTGAACGCGCTAATATAAGGAACTACTGGTCTAATCTTTCAGTGTTAAATAGTTCATTTATAGTAGACTATATATTTAATTGAGAACTTCCATCGTAAACTGGAGTTAAGCGTGTGAGGAAAGCAAGTTTCCGAATAAATGAACAAAATAAATATTCGCTATATTTATTTTGTTAATTTATTCCGAAAATTGTGCAACAATATTCATCATCGGTCAATATTGGTTTATTACATAAAAGATAAATCTCTATAGCAAAGTCCCATAAATACAATTTAACTACTTATATGTTCTAGATCCACCAATTTTAATGTTTCTTTCCATCTTATAACTAACTTCAGCGATTATTTCTTTATTACATAGAAATTTAAATTTTGCTTGTAGGAATTAAGCGCAAGAACAACATCAAGTTGTATGTCCGCAATGTTTTCATCATGGAACGACGAACGACCTAACCTACCTAACTCCATACTTATTATTAAATTTCATCAGATATACATACTTTCGTATGCAAGAATAACACTTGAGACTATGAGTATACTTAGAAATGTCAAGCAATAGAGACCACGACAGAGAGACTTAACCTACTAAAGTTAATACTTAAAGCCAAGTATTGTTCTTGCATTCCACTGTCAATCTTTAAACTGACGTCATAAAATATTATTAAAAATATCAAGTACCATTTATTACCACAATACCTATCTATATATTAACATCCAACACAAAATATAATGTTGATATTTAAATTAATACCTACCGTGACACGACGCGCGACGTCCGGTCGTCCGTTCGTCTCGTCAACGAGATATCAAATGTCAATATTTGTGATCGCCACTGATGCGAAAGGAGACTGTCGAATCGATTCACATCCGATAATTCCAGGTATCGAGAATATCAGAAGCGGCTTAATTGGAATGGAGCGGGACGGCTGTTTGTAGCGGAGGGCGGGAATCAAGATTCCATAGACAAGGGAAACAAGAAGAATAAACAAAGGTAATATGGTGGCATCATATAATATTTCATTTATTTTCCTTTATTCATTATTTATATTACTGGCTGCGAATGTAATTATTATTTTTTTATGAGTTACGTCATTCATTCGTTTGATTTCATAAATATTTACACAGTATCTAATAATTTTGTTAATCGGTAACAATTTTTTTTTTCGTATGGACCTACATTCGTAGCCACGAGGCTTTTGCTACTTCACCGGGCAAAAAGGCGAGCAGAGCTCCATCCTTAATAAATGGTTTAAAAACTACAAAGTAAGCAACCTGCGCAAGAGGGCGCCCCCTGTGGGGCTTGGACCTCGGCTCAGGGCGATCGCTGGCGATGAGATTGAGAGATTATGACTTTTAGTATTTTAGGGGAGTTTGTGCAACTGTCGCTCTACTTTACAGTTCACGGGCCTCTCGGACTTCGAGTCTACGAGAGCATCGGATGGTCCGGCATCAAGAAGTGTTACATTATATGCTAGCTTCCCGTGCGGGGTTTCACACTCGTAACTCCCGTTACTACCCTATATACCCTTCTTCGATAAGTGGGCTATCTAAATCTGTAAGAATTTTACAAATCGGACCATCAGTTCCTGTTATTAGCGCGTTCGAGCAAACCAACAAACTCTTCAGATTTATATACCTATTATTATAGATAAACATTCCATCGAACAGTTATCGAGATTAGTTTTAAAGCACAAATAAACTCTTCAACTTCACTATATTAGTATTCGTAGCTTCCACGAATCTATACAATGGAGAAAACTAATAATCCAATAAGCTAGAGTTCCCAGTCCGCTCCTCTTAGCCCGCAGCCGTTTGCTCTAGTAACTAACTAATATTCAGTATCTAAAAGTAAAAAATGGAACAGTCCAACTTTGATGGAATCAATGTCAATTTGCTCGCTAGCTACAGCACTTCCGGATATTGTTTGCATTTCTTCTATTATCATTCAATCAAAATTGATTCATGTTGATATAACATCTAACCTCGTACAGTTTCAATAGATTATCTCTCATAGAGTTAGCCACTTCATATACTATGTTAGTAGGGTTATTACACTTCTGTTTGTTTGTTAATAAATTAAAAAAAAAGAAATATTTCGTTTTTTTTCTATGTATTAAATCTTTATTTGTTGTTGGTTAAATGTTCGTTAATCTAGATTGTTGTCTCAGAAAACTATGGGTTCCTGGTCCCTTCACTAACGTACGACGAAGGAGGATGGGTTTTACTGGGTAGGGTCCTCTCCTCGTTGTATGACTAGTGACTAGCATACCACCCAGTCCCACATACCACTTCGCCGGCGCAGCAATGTTGCAGCGGCGGAAGGGATGCGAGACAAAGACAGCTGTGGGGCTTGGGCCGCGGCTCAGTCGCTCTACTGTACAGTTCGCGGGCCTCTCGGACTTCAGATCTACGAGGGCATCGGAGGGGATCGTAGTAAGATGGTGAGTATCCTTGAGCTGATAGATGATGCTGCCTACGCATTAGCTGTATGTATGAAGCCAGAAACCACACGGTTTACACTTAGGAACCAACGGTTATAATAGCCAATTGAGTAATGAAGTATCAAAACTAATATTATTAAAATCGCGATTTAAAATTGAAGGTTTTTTCCAAAGTGTCAATTCTGTTCAAAATGTTCATAACACTCTAAAGAGGAAATAAATGGGTGAATTTTGTTTGTTATTGACATAAAGCCGTTGAGTGGAGGATTAGCTGGTTATTAAGCGGTACGAAAAGCTTTCGAGATTTCCTATTTAACCAAGTCAAATATATTATTTAAGTACTGCAAGTTATTAAGGGTTGTAATTAATCTATACTTATATATTAAGCTGCAGAGATTGTTTGCTTGAACGCGGTAATATCAGAAACTACCGGTCCGATTTGAAAAATTATTTCAGCGGTAGATTGAAAATTTATCGAGGAAGATTATAGGCTATATTCTTATGAAGTTTCTAAGGGAACAGGAGGTACGCGGGAATCTAGTATAAAGATATAAATTATTTCGTGTTATACTTAGATATAGAAACTGATCATGCTTGGATACGGTGTCTGTTATCTTTGCAGAATCCGACAGATTCTGAACAAACTATCCAATTTAAAAACTAGTATTATCAATTACGAATATAAAAAGAGAGTGAGACAAGTCGGCCGAGCCAGTAGTATTACAAAGATCTAGCAATTGATTTTAAGTTAGATATAGAGAGTAAAAAAAGTATGCGTATTCTTATAGAGTGTATATGAAGATATCAGATATGAAGATCAAGATAAACAAACATATTATGTAACTTTACAGACATTATAATTCACACACGCCTACCCTGACATCAAATTATTGATTGGGAATCGTAAATATTTCTCGTATGTGTAAACAAAACTCACAACACCGGGTTATAAAACAATCATAAACCGCTGTCATAAGTTAAACACGCGAGTACTCAATAGCCTTTTCTTAGTTTTACCTGTTACTTCACAAACTACGCAACAAATACACACAAAACAATTTATTTACAAGCTGGCCTGTTTCTTCACCTACATGTTGATAAAAGTTAGACTTAGACTTAGACTGCACCGGTGGCTCAGTGGTTACGATAGTTGCCTCTGAGACCTGGTGTTCTGGGTTCGATTCCCACCCGGGACAATTATTTGTGTGAACCACAAATAGTTGTTGTGAGTCTGGGTGTTCTTTGTATCCGCGAAATGTATGTTTGTAAAGTCCCCCGCGACACAGGGATTTATTTCCCTAGTGCGGGAGTTGTCTTTTAAATACAAATAGAAATAAAAAATACAAAAACAAATAAAAATAAGTATAAGTGGGTTAAACATAAACACAAACGCACACTTAACAGTGAACTAGTTTCCACGTGCGGTTTCTCCCGCGTATCTCCCGTTCCCGTAAAACTTCATATAAAACTAGCGACCCGCCCCGGCTCCGCATGGGTACAATGCTGATGTATTATACATATAAACCTTCCTCTTGAATCCCTCTATCTATTAAAAAAAACAGCATCAAAATCCGTTGCGTAGTTTTAAAGATTTTAGCATACATAGGGATATTATAGGGGCAGAGAAAGCAACTTTGTTTTATACTATGTAGTGATTTAAACCTTATATTATAGCCGTCCTCGATAAATGGGCTGTCTAATACTGATAATTTATATTTTTTCAAATTGGTCGAGTAGTTCCTGAGATTAGCGCGTTCAAGCGAACAAACTCTTCAGCTTTATATTGTTGATATAGATACTAACGAAACGCGCAAACGCGCCGAAATCATTGATAGACAAGGAGATATCAAGTGAAGCAATTCGAATATCTAAAATAATAATTTCTTCCTTTCCGGCAATAGTTTCGTATCTGTGGAGGACTGTCCATTGGTATATCTCAATGGTATATCAGTGGATAGACGTTCATAGATGCAGCCATTTCACTTTTATATTAAAAGGTACCAAAGGCCTCTTCAATGTTGGCTTCGGCCCCATGAATGCCTTTCAAATGACCGGGTCCCCATGGGCCCGTGACAGTAAAATGTACCAACAAAATAATAATAATAAATAATGTTTATTTCTTACTAAAGGTACAATGGGATTCTTATAATTATAGATCAAATATAATAATAAAATCCTTCAGTCTACACACCTAACCAAGTAGATAAGTAAATAAAATAAAAGGGTTATTTTAAGTTCACATTGAACAAGACTTCCATGGAAGTGCGACGCGACGCGCCAATTTTCAATTGTTATTTTTTTAGCAAAGCTCCTGAGTGCCACCGCGGGACACATTCTTTTAATTAAAACGGTATACGGGAACGGGGCTGTCTGTCTGGCCTGCGAAATTAATTCATTTTGTTTTAGTTTTACGCGAAATTAACTACGACAGCTTTGGCAGGGCGCGAATTGTACTCGCAGGTAGCGTTGCCAGGCGTCCGCATAAAGCCGGACATAGTTAGGCTTTTTGGTAGGGTCTCCGGCCAAAATAATCGTTTTCCGGCTTTGGTTAGGATTTGTAAAAAGTCTTTTGCTAAGTTTTTTATGTTGCATTTTTTTATCGTACCCATTAATAATGCGACTAAAAATCCTCAATAAGGTGTCCGGCCTTTTTACCTAAATGTCCGGCCAAAATGGCTGGTCTGTCCGGCTTTTAGGATGGGGGACCTGGCAACCCTACTCGCAGGCTTAGGTACGCACCTAATGGTGTTCGCTCAAGAGAAGATTTTATTTTTATTCACTTTAACTTAGGCGGAGAATATAAACGAGAATATTTGGATTATTCATGAAGTTTGCGTTTTTGTATTTCCACGTACGAAACACTTAGGGTATTATGTAATAGTAAATAACATTAATGAAACGGGTCAAATATGATTTCATTCTTCTTCACACTACATACAATACTAGCAGTAGAATATTAGTATTTCATAAGTTAGTTTTATTTCAAATTAGCTATTTTAAATTGTATGTTAATATAAAATGTTATATACAATTAGAGTCAAGTAATATTCTTGAAGGATACTTAGGTAAACGTTACAATTAGTTTCTTTGAATAAGATTTCATATATTTTTAAAACTGGAATCAATTAATCTACAATCACGATCCACGCGAATTATACAGGATTAAAAAATCTGCTGTTCCATACATTTTGTCTAGGTAAGTGAACATAAATGTATGGAACAGCTAATTTTTTTTCGCGATTTTATTGTTGGTCCCACTGTAAACATTGGTTATAATCGTCAGTCCTATCACCATCTGAAAGCTTGTTGGTGATTTAAAAATAAACCTTTAGAGTTGGTCTGCAAAGGTAATACATATCCTAAAACGCTGAATTACCGTCAATAATGACGTCATTATAGAAATTTATAGTTACAAAGCAACCTTATCACTAGTTATATTTATATTCATTTATTGCGCAATATACCTATGTTAGTATAATAAGTTGTAGCAAAGACGAAACCAGTACAAAGTTTGGACCCTGTCCTACGCAGGAAACATTAACTATCTGTAAACTATTCCAATATCATGTCAAAAAGGTAGTTTATTAAGAAAATTGTGTTTAACTTCGGTACTACAAACCAGGCTATATAAACACAGAGAGCCAGTAACCCTCTTTTGTAAACCAAACATAACCTCGTTGGTCGTTTACCAACTAATATGTACTAACAAAACAATCC
The DNA here is from genome assembly GCA_947037095.2 of Nycteola revayana. Taxonomy (NCBI): domain Eukaryota; kingdom Metazoa; phylum Arthropoda; class Insecta; order Lepidoptera; family Nolidae; genus Nycteola; species Nycteola revayana. Next base: position 14,039,063 of record OX344838.1, on the reverse strand, counting down.
CGTTGTATGGATGTCTACAGTTTTGGACAGCAAAACTCATTTAGCGGGCTTGGTTATCGAGTTTCGATTTTATTGTGTATAAATTGTGACGGTGAAATGACTCGTCTATTTAATCATTTTATAACAACGAAATATTTGATACTATAACTTTATAAGCATATGACCTTAGTCTGTCTCAGTCCACTGCTGACTGGATACGTTTCCAATTTACGCCATAACCGTCTTTATCCATTCTACTTCTCTTAAAGTATTCAGTACCTACACTTTTCTAGTGGCATCCTTCGTGACTTGTAAATCGTTCGCGGAAATATTAAACTTCATCATTACTTTTTTATTAAAATCCACGACCATACAAAAATAAATATATTTCTTTTCATCCATTATTTAATGTAGAAGTTATCTTTCAAAATATTGTATACAATCGATGTATTTCTAAACACGCTTTGTATATTTAGCAATGAAGTTGAATTTTCCCAAGAGTTAGATCAACAGTCATTGTTGGTTTAACTCTTGTGAGGAAAATGTTATAATGACAGTGTAAGGTAAAATGGTGTAACAATTAGTTTTTACCAACCTCTTTAGTTTTCTCTGTACAATGCATTGATACAATCGAAAACGATTGTAATGTGTACAACGAAAAAAACCTATATTTTACTATAATATGTATTTCTAGACCTTAGAAGCTTAAGGACGGATATACTATAAACTTCACAATTTGGTCGTTAGTGTCAGTTTACGATAAAGGTACATAGGACGAATGTTTCTGACGTATAATATCAATTCTGACCTTATGATTCTGAGGATATGAGAACTATATTTAAAATAATCATGAATCAACTTTTAATTGAATTGTCGTGTAAAATATAAATGTTTAGAGATGAAAGTATGACTATTATCTACATCATTGTTATTATATTTACTTGTGTACATTTGTAGCTATTTATTTACGAACATTGTTTTAAACTACGAGAAAAAACATTTTGTAATCTTTCTTCAAAAGTTACTTACCTACTGCTTTTCGCCTTTATAATTAACGAATATTTAAATAAATGAAAGTAAAAAGTAGCTATAATACCTACCGTAAACATTCAGTAGCTTTACAACTGAGTTTTATTCGTGTTTTAATAATTGTCGCGCGTAATATCCGTGACACAAAATTGAAACGCGTGAAGCGTATTTAATATGCGTGAAAATATTTTTTGTTATAAACGCGTGAGTTCGCTTAATCTTAACTAAACTCATTCCGATGTTTTAGTCACATACTATTTCATATTTGTGTTATATTAAAACGATGGATGTAAAAGAAAAACTATATGAGGTCTCGCTTCTGTATAGATTTGCCTAAGTTAAGCCATTGATCCCGATCGTTTTAAAAACATCTATAGCAATTTTATATACGGACAGCTACGTTTCCTTATGTATGTTATTTTATAATACAGCAGTCACTAAATCACCTGTCAAGCGTGTTGACTATGCTGAAAACCCTCCATCAGGAGGAGGCCATTGTTCAGCTGGTGACATTATACGAGTTGATGGTGATGATATTTCTGCATATAAATTAGCAACCACAACACAACAAGGAATTTACGAACTAAACGTAAATTCCAAAATATTTCATTATGAATATGGATTCGTACGTATGTTCAATAACCCCTAGTGAATACCACCTAGGATGGACCACTATCTTCAATGGGTATGCGTATTTACTCTAGCCATGACAACGTCTATTTTGAAGGGTACGGAAATACCGTCGCCTGTTGGAAATTTTAACGCTTGGTCGAGTGGATAAGAAAAGTTGGAGCGGAGCCGTATATGACACCTATAATAGAATGTAACTATGATGTTAGATGACGCAATCGTTGATTCAGGATCCTAGTTAAAAATCGTATCTTCGGTTACAAAATTAATATTACTAGAGCAGGGTACTATTTTCCCTTTTTAGCTGATTTCTGAAGAAGAAGTCTGCACCGGTGTCGGATCCTGGTGTTCAGGGTTTGATTCCTATCCTAAACAATTATTTGCGTAAACCTCAGACAATTGTTCAGAGTCTGGGTGTGTTTTGTATCCGTGAATTGAATGTTTGTAAAAGTCTCCCGCGACACAGGATTAATTACTGTTCTCAAAATCTATAGCTCAAATTATTTCCCGTATAGTGTCGCATCTTATAATAAAACTACCTGTTCTTTGACAGTTCTACGGAATAAAATAACAAATCATACAATACAACAACACCGTCCACCCACCAAATATCTAATATCCCACAAATAACTTCAGGGGATCGGATCGGATCTCATCCCTGGATTTCGTCGGTATTATAGGGATCATATACCCACGTGTCTATTTCCCGTTCATTATGGAATTACTGATACACCTGTCTAAACATCTCGCTCATCTTCGGCTTAATATGTATGTTACATTTCTGTATTTGTGTTATTATTTGTTCAGAAAACTATGATTAATTGATTGAAGGCTTCGTTGGAACTATCGAAATTCTTGCCTCATTTACCATTTATATTATTTCGCGCAATGCCGTATGCAGAGACAAAAGTGTCTGCTTATAAATAATGTATTTTTATATAACTGAATGTATAAGTACTTAGAGTAGAAATTATTATCAAAGCAGTTAAAAGAATAATTAAATTGCAAAGTCTAACCTATTTTGCATATTCTAAACGTGAATCGTGTGTATTGAAGTTGTTGTGTAGCGGTGGACTGTATCCTTACTAATATTATAAAGGGAAAAGTTTGTATGTATGGATGCATGTTTGTTACTCTTCCACGTAAAAACAACTGAATGGATTTGGCTGAAACTTCTTTGCACGGGTATAGTTAATAAGCTCGATTAACATATAGGCTACAAAACATCACGCTCCGACCCACTGGAGAAGTGTGACGTGGGTAAAATCGCGGGGTGCAGCTAGTATTAAATAAATAAGAATGCGTTATGAGTTAACAAATGTACTTTACGGTAAAGGACTATTGTGTTCAATCTCAATGACCTGACAATACTAATGAAAGGAAATATTTCTGTTGTCGTAGGAAGGAGAAAAAACGAATTACTGAAGAATAATAATTTAAATAGGATTAAGTTTATAGAAAAAGGAGGTCGGACCACAGACAGTCACTAACCGAAGTCCACATACCTACTAAAACTAAGTCCGCTAAAACTACTAGTAAATATACAAACATAAGTATATTTTATGAGTTCATACTATTAACCACATTATTCATGTATGACATATAACTAAGTAGGTATATATTTAGACGCTGTTGTATATAAAAGGCGTTAAACTAATCGGATTTTATAGCAGAATCCTTAATTTTATTGTTAACTAATTGGCGCACTCAGAATTTATTCTTCTTTCAGATCCTACAAGTTATACTCCACTAAAGATATACATATCCCAAGTGAATCGAAGTTTCATATTAATTACTAACAACCGAGAACTTGAGATATCTCTTTGAATGTTTCCATCTGGTAAATATATTTATCTTGGGCAGCGGTTGAGACATCAATACAATAGCTTAAAGATGCGGGTCGGTCCAATGATTCTGATGTTACTTTTGAAAGTTGGACTTAAGCATTGATAATGATGAAAAGGTATATGAACACTTCCTTTCTTATTTCTTTGTTTTTCATTGTATAATATCTTGTGGAGTTAGGACATCAACTCAGGTCAGGTGCAATCTATTGAAGGATTAGGGAGCGTGGTGTTTTATACATTTTTGTTTGTTTGTTTAATTTTCGCGTTTGTTAATTTAAGCTCAAAAATATCCAGGCTACTGTGCCCGACGGGGTCCACGATGATCTAAATTGAACCTAAACTATAAACCTAATTACATATTGTGGAATGCAATAAATAATTGAATTGAATATGTTCAAATTCAAATTAAAAATTCATTTATTCTCTAAAAATGGTTACATTTGCTTGGAATCGTTATGTTTTTTCCCCTACCGTCGAGTTTTTTTTTTTTTTTTCGGATTGACATACGTAGGTAGCCACGAGGCTTTTGCTACTTCACCGGGCATAAAGGCGAGCAGAGCTCCAGCCTTAATAAATGGTTTAAAAACTACAAACTAAGCAACCTGCGCAAGAGGGCGCCCCCTGTGGGGCTTGGACCTCGGCTCAGGGCGGTCGCTGGCGATGAGATTACGGGATTATGACATTTAGTATTTTAGGGGAGTTTTGTGCAACTGTCGCTCTACTTTACAGTTCGTGGGCCTCTCGGACTTCGGGTCTACGAGGGCATCGGATGCCTACCGTCGAGTGCGTAACGTTGCGACTACTGAGAAACACTGCCAAAAAAACTCAGTAGTAGTATGGTACAAGTTATTACCGTTATATACTTTGATGTTGATTTAGTTATATTTATATCTAATTAATGTATTGACTTCAGTGTTTAGTAAGGTTTGATTTATTGTGTACCCCTTGTCAATAATTTCAATTCCTGATCACTGAACCAGACGGGTTTCCATAACCTCTGTTACGATATTAATTGATTCTAAACGTGACATTGGTTTCGTCTCAAAGTAATTTATAAGGAGCTCACGTTTTGCATTTATCAATAAACGTGCACCTTTCCTTATTAAGGTACCCTTTGCTATATATATAAGCAGCATTATGATGTAAATGTTGAAGGATATTGTTGGTACACGCGTTAATATGGTGCACTATTAATACCTACACCATGATATAGTGTGCATAAAATTCATGGTTAATGTTGTCTGCCCTTTTCCACCGTTTTAATGGCGTTTCGATACCATTATTAGAAACGGTACCAAGTAGTTACGCGTGCAATTATAGCTTACAAGTATTAGTTAAAATGTAGTCCAAAAAAAATTAAATTTCATAATATTTCCGAGGGATGTCATTGAAAAAATGACAATTTTGTTAGTATGGTTGTTATCAGTTATCTATCAATGACACAGATACGCTTAATAAAGCACTGCCAACCACTAGGATAAATCTGTGTGGTTAATATTACATTGTGTCATTAAATGTATCTAGTTTTTGTATACGTGACAACTAACACATACGCTTTAGTTTCTGGTACTAGGTAAAGGAAGCCTAATGGCATCAATTTTTTAATCCACGGAGAGAGAAAATGGATATATTTATGGGCAAAAATATAAGAAGCTAATCGGCAGTTAGATTACGTTAAAAAATCGACAGCAAATACAGAGCATATAACGAGAGGTCAATCGCAAAATGTCATCGTTGGCGCCTGATTTACCTCATTTCAATATTTGTACAGATAGAAAACAATACCTACTTCAGTTCTGTTTGTATACTGTCCATGTATATACACAACAAAAAAAAATGCATTGCATATCCATTTGTATGTTGTCCGTATATAAAAAGATGACTTAATATTGTCAATATACTGGATCAGAATTCGAGCTAAGACAGATAAGCCCTCCACTAAACCAATAAATAAGCTATTGATCATGAACCACATTACATTACCACCCAAAGGATCGAAGTGTCGCATACAATCAGACAAACAATGACGGACGTGACAGACGCACAAACACATGTCTTGCGGGACATCACTCCAACTACATATAAAGTTTGGTTTACAGTGCCGATAGGTTGCTATACGATATAAAATATAATAAAAAACATAACGACAATATTGTCAAGTTTCGATTTTCATAAAAACTTCTTTCATATAAATTTTGTATTTATTGTTTTGAAAACTTATAGGTACCTATAAAAAATAAAAAGTTAAGTTAAAGTAGTCAAGTTATGCGTGGAATATTTAACAATTGATTTATATCACAATATGTAGTCATTATAATTGCCAAACAAATAATAATTATCAAATTGTATTAAAAAAGAGTGCGTAAGTAATCTTCTTGTCTCTTATAATTATGCAACGCATTTTAGTGCCTCATTACGGGTATGCTGAATATAGGTATACGTCTAGTCGTTAAATATAAGTTTTTATTTATTAATTTAAACAATAAAAAAAATGGTTTGATAAAACTACATTTCTCCACAAGATGTACAAACAACAGCATCACATAACAATGTTTGCCACACCGCATCCAGTGCGTCGGCATATGTCAGGCATGTCTATTAATATCGCCGGCACATCGCTATAGCTTTATCAGTGTGTCTCTTCCTTTACAATTGCATTGTTGTCACTAAGGATGGCACAAAGCGTTTTACAAGTAGGGCTTGGAGTAAAGGACAGACACATATAATATTATTATATCTATATTAATACATACAGGTATCTTTTTGTTGGACTTATTAGGGATGCGGATGTTTATCTATTCACTGTTGTCATATTTTATGTGTGACAGAGATGATTGTCAGACAAGGATGGCATGATGCGTTTGGTGAATTATTAACGATTTTGTGATGAGAATATTATGTTGTTTCGTCATCATCAGTCCATATAAAATTAATTGCTGGATATGCTACGCTTTTACAGGCTGCTACCCGTTTCTCCACATACCTACTCGTACATACGTCATACGTAATATGAGAATCAAATCGAATAAAATATACATAATATTTAAGCATATTCGTATGTCATAATTTAAGTATGACAAATGTGTAAGACCACTACTATACTTTACAAATAAACTGTTAACCACATTTTTAAAAATAAATTCATTTGAATTTTAATAATATTTACTTTTTTAAATTCTCTTCCTACTTACATAATTACTGTATTTCTATTATATAACTACAACTGTATGACAATGACTTTAAGGTTCAAAATACTAACTCAAAAACTAAAAACTGTTTGCCAACATAATACAAAAAACCGGCCAAGTGCGAGTCGGACTCTCGCACGAAGGGTTCCGTACTAGTTGCAAGTGCCTTCCTATTTTTGATATCAAGAATACAACAAGTAACATAGTATAAAAGTTCTTGTAGTTCGTTGTAACTTTGATCGATGTTAATAATAGTTGAATGAATGAAAGGTAAATTGCGGTTTACGGTTTATGACGTATTAAAAAAAAAACTACTTGCTTGATCTCGTTCAAAACAATTTTCGGTGGAAGTTTGCATGGTTATGTACATCATATATTTTTTTTAGTTTTATCATTCTCTTATTTTAGAAGTTACAGGGGGGGGGGACACACATTTTACTACTTTGGAAGTGTCTCTCGCGCAAACTATTCAGTTTAGAAAAAAATGACATTAGAAACCTCAATATCATTTTTGAAGACCTATCCATAGATACCCGACACGTATGGGTTCGATGAATTTTTTTTTTTGAGTTTCATTTCTATGTATGCGGCACTCCAAAATTATTTGTTTTTTTTCTATTTTTGTGTGAAAATCTTAATGCGGTTCACAACATACACCTACTTGCCAAGTTTCAACATTATAGTCCTTATAGTTTTGGAAAAAAGTGGCTGTGACATACGGACGGACAGACAGACAGACAGACAGACAGACATGACGAATCTATAAGGGTTCCGTTTTTTGCCATTTGGCTACGGAACCCTAAAAAAACAACATTTAACATTACTCACTCAATTTAATACCTACTATATGCAAACAAAATACAAAAAATGAAACAATTCAACAATTCAATCTGGACGTGTTAATTCTACTGTCAAAAAAATATCGCAAGCAATTTTGGTCCGACAAAAAAGAATTTATAAAAGCTTATCAGCCCTGACCCACACATACAGAACACTAGTAGGTAATAATATCTGGAACACACATTCAAAAGCATATTTTACCTGTCAACACAAGCACATTTCCTGCCATGCGGCATTAGTTAAACGTACCTATGCACACAAATGTATGAGGCAAGGAACGAATGCAGAGTATTACTTACTTTATTATGTTGGTACTAACATTATACTAATATTAAATGTAGAATGTAGCAATAAACGATTGATAAATTTTTAAGTTTGATAATTTATTGTGTCATATAAAAACCTATTTTGTAAACCTTCTTTTACATCATCAGATCTTATAAGACATTTTTTTTAAATAGTAGATACCTACTACTCCCGCACCATGGAAAGAAACACTGTACCGCGACTTTATAGACACATAATTTACGAATGCAAAGTACATGCAGGCACTAACTATAAAGGCAATAACTGTCCCGGGTGTAAATCAAACTCCAGAACACCATGTCTCAGAGGCAGTTATCACTAGATAGGAAATAACACCCGGGACAGTTATTTGTGTAAACCACGGATAGTTGTTATATGCCTGCATGAAAAACAGCAAATGTCACACAATTGCTGTTTTTCATGACAGCAAACAATACACAACAAAATACAAGGTATAAATTAAATATAAATATACAAAAAACAACTACAAGTGACCTTGTTTGTTGTGCCGAAATGATCGCCATCTCAGCATTGGCTAGACAACACCTAGCGCGGGTCCAAAAATAAACGTTGGAATTTTCGAGTAATTCTTAAAAAGCACTAAGGATCAAACATATTTTATTGGTAGGTACTGTAAATTTCTTTCTCCCTTAATACACAAGTTTCTACGTCTAGGGATCAAATAAATTTGGTACATGAACGAAATGTGTCAAGATATATCACAGTTAGACGAAATTGTTTCAGCTTAGTCTAAGTAAATGTCAGACATCGGTCTAACCTTAATGTGTCAATTTACACTTATGACCTGAGAGAGTTACGGAGACTAAAGTAGAGCAGACAAAGTGAGAGGCTCTCTTTGTGTCCTATACAGTTTTCATTATAGGTGTTATCACGCCCAACTTAAGGTTTATTTTTTCAGACGGATATTACGTTGTTAGCTACTAGGTAGGCTTTTACTACTTCTCCGGGCATAAATGCGAGGAGGGATTCAGCCTAAAGTCCAACTTAAGTATGAACCATCTCACGTCCAAGAATGTTTACCTTGAAACCATTGCTCGTACATGACACGAGGGAAACCTGCGCCTGTCAACTAGTCTAGTCAAACGAAGCTCATAGTTTCAAATCGGACTACTAGTTCCCGAGATTAGCGCGTTCAAGAAACAATCTGAAGGGTCATGGACATTGATGGAGACATTTTTATCGAAGTCAAAGTCGTATCGTTATGTGATTACCCTCCTGGTTACTAAACTTGAATCATATCAAGTTATTTTCACCATCCCTGAACTACATATAGCAACTCAAGGAAAGGATGCATGACATGTTAATATCCGTACTCCCCAAAAGCTTCATACAAATCGTGTCCCCTTGTTTTGGTCACAATACCCATACAGTACCTACGGTACGTCCCGACCGAGATTAAAACGTCTAGACAAGACTAGATAGGCCAGTCTACAAACGTGTGCCCTTTCTAAGATACACACCATATGTAAGTTTGTCGTACGAATTGACCACACACATCCGTTACATTTATCATGTGGAACCACAGGCGTAACCCTCTTTTGGTCTAGGGTAGGATTATAAAAAGCTTTTGCTATTTTGGTAAAACTGAATCGTTATTCGCCAGCAGTGCGATTACATAAAAATGACGACAACGATTGCGGAGAAGTGATTGATCGCTTAATGGCTCCGTAATCGCTGTCGTACTTTAAACATAACCGTATTGGAGTCTTTTTGCTTAGCCGTGTCGTTTCAGGCTTTGAATAGACCACCCCATGTCTTGGCATGGGTGTCGTAAGAGTTGACACCAACTTCATGTCCCTTACATGCAGTTGATGGATGGGCAGCAGCTATCAGCTAAAGTTTAGATACCATCTTACTACGATCACCAATCCGCCAGCCGAGCATAGTAGTTATGACAATATCCTTCAACGACACTGGCTTGCATTGGTCTGTTAAGAGGAGGCCTATGTTCAGCAGTGGACCTATACGCGCTGTTGAAGTGAAGCAAGAATTGTTATATGGCACCAGTACGATTACATAAAAAGGGGCAACGATTGCGGAAAAGCGATTGATCGCTTGTTAGTGACTCCGTAATCGCTGTCATACTTATTACGTCACCGTATTAAGGGTCTTGCTGAATACTGTGTCTTGAATCCGAAACAATATCAGGTACTAGATAAAAGTTTCAGAGAGAAAACTAGGGGGTAGGGGGCGCATGCCCTCCCCAGTGCTTTTTTGGCACGCCTATGACCGCAGGATTGATATAAAAGTCGCAGCTGTTTTGTGAAATCGGTAAATTATGTAAATTGCAGAGCAGTTATATTTTTGTACGTTTTTATTGGTGACCGAATGGGGCGAAGTGTGGATTTAATTGCGCGTTTTGTAATTAATTTTGTTTTGGCGGTAGTATCGACAGTGTTCATAGGGGTTCGGTGAAACAGTTACATTCTGCGAATACATTTTGTTTTATTATAGGTACCTAAAATGTGTATATCGCAGTATCGAACTATCGTGATATCATCCATTATTTTCTTCAATAGAAAAGAATTTAATTATTTAGCAGAATTTATGCACATTAAATTGCACTAGTATTTTAAAATTTTTGAATACTTTACCGAAAAGTTAATAAATTTTGACTACCGGCAAGACTCGAACCTGCATCTTAGGTATAGCCCCTAACGCTTTAATCAATTCGGCTACGGTGGAAACCAACCGATCATCGCAATTTATCAATCTCTTTTAAAACACGTCTCTAAGGGAAACGTTAGTGCCATCTATCGGTAATGATCAGCATTACTTCGGCAAATATCACATATACTCTAGTATTCTTGTTAACCCCTCGAGCCAAGCTAAAACGTTTGTGTTAGATACGAATACCTACTCGTGACATCGGTAGGGATCGAACCGGCAACATCACGATCGCAAGTCCGACGCTATAGCTATTGGGCTACAGCCGCTTGTAAAAGGTCGAAAGTAGGCTCAAAATCAATATTCATTTTTAAAAAAAATTTGAGCACATCGTTTAACGTGCAAGTATAACAATACTAGACACAAAACGATATGTCCCATCTGCTTAAATACCAGCTACGTAAGTAGAACAATAGACGCTGTTCTTTGTGACAGGCCGTGTCGACGAGGTGTTAACAGGCACCGCTAATGTTCTTGAAATATAAGCCTGATATTTTAGAGTGACACGCATACATTTACACGTGTATCTATGTGTATTACAATCTATACTAATATATAAAACTAAAGAGTATGTTTGCTGGAACGCGCTATTCTCAGGAAATACTGGTTTTATTTAAAAAATTCTTTCAGTGTTAGATAACTCTTTTATTGAGGAAGCTGCCAGTTGGCCAGAGGTGGCCAACCTGTCGATTGCAATCGACTGGTCGATCTCGGCAGCTATTACAGCCGATCAACTTATATAAATAAAGAGTAATATTTTAGTCCATTTAGTCTACAAAAACGTGCCACAGATGCATAAAGATTCTGTTTGTCGTATATTACTCTGAAAAAATACCTATTTATAATTCCATTGACCTATACGACACGTGATTCAACATTAGGTATGCCATTGGTCGATCGCACACTGTAAAAAGTCGATCTTAGGTCTCATTAAGTTGGCCACCCCTGATAAAGGCTATATTTTATAGTAAACTTCTTATGGAAACAGGAGCTACGCGGGTTAACCGTTCGCAGGATGGCAAATGTAAGAATATTTATGTTTATTCATCCACTACTGAATATGGGTCCCTGCCGAGGGAGGATTTTGCCCTAGTCACCACGCTTGGTATGCGGATTGGTGACCGCACAATTATTTAGTAACACTCAAGGAGACGTTGCTATCCGTTCCATGGCATACAATTGCTATAGATGATGTTACAACAATCGGGATAATCGGTTTACACAAAGATTGCTTGGGATTCGAAGTCACGACCTTCGAGACATAAAGCGAGAGGCTTTTACCGCTACGTCACGGAGGTTTAGATATAGATTAGATATATATACCTATATATATATATATATATTTTTTTTTTCCCTATTACAGCTAATTCAAATTCCAATATCGATCGACCTACAAACCGACAGCGCATCACAAACAACGTCAAAAGCAAAATTAATCAAACTCGAAACAGCCGTAACAATAATTTATAACGTGTCCCGTCAGACCACTCTTGTGTCTCAAAAGATGGAGGGCATAGGGGGGTTAAGGAGTCAGAGGGCCAACTTACGTATTGATGCGTAATATAACTTGCGTTGGCTTTAATTAATTTTCTTGCGTGACAACCCAACTTGGATTGACAGGCGTGTAGACAAACATTGAGTGTATACTGACTTAATAAAAATATATAGATATGCCTTTAATATAAAAGGCAATAGCTAATAAGGTTAAGCAAATGTAGCCCATTTATTGCCTTACACCAGGAGTCTTCAAGTGCCATCAATCCGGCCCGCGAGTGGCACCTATCCGGTCCGCGACTGCTTAAAACTAGTGTCATCAATTTTTTTTACTGACAAAGCGTGAAAGTCTTACCTAATTAGGTACGTATTTTTATCGTACCTACTTAGGTAGTTACGTTACGTTAGTTAAAATAGGAGTCTATAATACTTGACCGCAATCGAATATGAATGAAAAGAGTGAGCTAAATAGCGTAATTATCTACTTAGGTTCGCATTTTTACGGCGACGATTTTCACTCCTTGCCATAACTATGCCTTGCACATCTTTTTCATATGCATATCACGCCCTACTATTTCAAGACTGTAAAAAAAGTCAGTGGATGCGGTTTTAATTTCTTCTAATAATGATAATAATTGGTTAATTGCAATAAATGTCACAGGACAGACGGACGGACGATACAGTCTGTAGATTTGTATGATTTGCTATTGCCTGCGTACTGCTGTTAGTTTCCTAGTCGGATATTTTATAGATTAAGAATTATCTGTTAGAACTATAGTTTCTTTTATTAATTTATCTTCCTACATTGTAATTCTGACAAGTACAAGTGTATGTAAATACTTAAGTGCTGAATTAAATTCATTATTTTATTATTTATTTCATATATGGGTACTGCCAAAAATAAATCATTTCGCTGAGTAAATAAATACGGCATATTTAAAGACTTGTGTACGAAGAACAGGAAAAGTTACATCATTTAATGACTAATCGAAAACATTACAGGTACGTTCCTACATCCCCAATTAGATCCGACTTCACAAGAACCGTGCGACAGATCGTTCGCCAAAATATCTGCCATTTGATCATATAATCCTATAAGCGTACCTGTGTACCTATACACAGGAATATTGTTCCAACCACAAAGTTCAAGGGGCAAAGTTCCAGAGAGCTATTGCCCCGCTCCGGGCAGGTTTCAGTGTAAATACAATTTGTTGTACGATAAACGTAGGTGTAAATTAACAATTTAGATTTGTTAGTTGGTAGTTGTGTGTGTATCTGCATACGATATTGTATAAGTCTTGAGTTCGTGGACGTTATGTGTGTTGTTGAAAACTTGATCACTATAGGAATAATAATAATAATAATCTAAATTAAAAGCGGCTGTAGCCCAATGGCTACGGCGTCGGACTTGCGATAATGTGGTCGCCGCTTCGATCCCCACCTATTGCACTACCGACGTGAACCCACTCGTAACACAAGCTCGTTAGCTTAGCACGAGGAGTTAACAAGAATACAAGTAAGTAGTGTGCAAAAACTCTACTAGTAATCTTTAAAAAAACAACAAAAAAGTGTTCATTTCGCTCAAAAATGTGTGCATGTGTGAATGACGGCAACAAAAGTTTGACACATTTTGTCTTATTAATTTAGATAACTATGGATTACCGCAAAGCAACGCCTGTTTCTTAAACTGGTTTTGTCTTTGTAACAACTTATTTATACATATGGTGTGCAAAAAATGAATATGAATAATAATAATAACTTATAAAAATAATAATGTTTTGAAGGAAGCTACAAAACACTTTCTTTGACGCTTCTTGCATAGCTTTTACGTAAATATTAAAGCTATTTAACCAGAAGACAATATTAAATTACCTTCTAATTAATTAAAAATTACAGCACATTAGAGCTATATCTATTATACCAAATATACAGGCAATAGAAATGTATAATAACAAGAAAGGAAAAAACAAAACATGAGTTCGTTGACATCCAATCGACACCTCAGTATTCGGAAGTAGTTAAACTGTTTAACTTACTATTCAACACTAAGTAGCTATAGTTTTTATAACCAAAAATGTAAAATAGCTCTAACTTTATTTTAAAACCAACATTACATTAGTATAAGTAGTTAAAATTTCGGCGACAAAAAGGTCTAAAGATTAGATAAGACTTTTACGACCGTTACCTTTTTTTTTGTTGTATACTAAGAACTTATCACCTAATTTTGTGTTTAGCCTTAAACAATTACTAAAAATGTAGTTCATTAGACTCATAATACCTATAAAGTTGTAAGTAGGTTGTAGGAGTAGGTGCGGGAGGCGACGAGGTAAATGTGATTTACTCAATCGCAAATAAGTATAAATTCCAATAATCTGATGATTTGAGCGTGACGCATGTAATGGGGATAGAAGAATCATATATATTTTAACTTGTCAGAATAAGCAAACCCCTTAAAATAAACGTCAGATTTTCAGAAGGGATGCAAAGACCGACAATTTAGAGTTGACGAAAGCGCGTGGCGGCTTTTAGAAATGCAAAATAAAAAGTCGACATTTAAAAAACGCGAATGGGTCCGATTTTCACTCAGACTGTCACTCTTAAAACGTAAGATAATTAAAATGCACACTTATTTACATGTAATTGACCTTACCTTAATCTGTCGTGCTCGAGTAAATCCATATTTAGCCCCGTCGTATATTTAAATAATAACAAAATCTAGTGAAAAGCACAGAATTCAGAAACATAAATAGTAGTAATTACAGTAATTTAAATAATGAAAAAGTTAAATAATAAAATCCAATCTTAGATTCGACACTTCAATAGGTAGATACTACGACTAGATAATGTATTCAAACATTTCCTTTGGACGTTTTAATTGGCATCTCTGCTACCCATCAACGCACCTAGCGACATGATACGCAATAAATAATTGGCCAATTGGCATGCAACTACCCACCCGTCCCGATTTAATTTATATCACTGTCAGTTCGTGAAGTTCGTGCACCTAATTTAATAGAAATCTCTGGTCGTAGGCATTGTCAGGATAATTTTAAATGTTAGTTAAATTTCAAGTACCTATAGAGAGATTGCTTTCAAATAATAGATGTCTGAATTTCTGCATTATATTATTGATAAATAATCGTGTCAATAATTTGGCCATCCTTTTAAGTGTATTTAGTTTAACTTGGATAAATTTATAATATTTTTGGCAGAGTAATTAATCGACTGGATTGTGGCTTTCGCTACATGCTCTATAGTTTGGCGAGAAACTAAAAAAAAAAGATTCTCTCTCGTGATTTGTCAGTGAATTCTAAAAAATCTAGTATTTTGTCGCTTATTCAGGCTTATAGCTTTCAGAGGTTCAATTTTCATATCTTGTTCCATAGGATGTCACTTCTGTTTCATGTTTTGAATTTATCTTCGAAAATGGAATTCCAGTTTTCATCATACCATCAAAATTAACCACAAATTCACACTCTTGTTCAAAACCTATCTACTAAGACAGGTTAATAGGTACACTTAACTCAATCAGACTGTTCAAATGCAAAATAGGTTTGCCGTCACCACACCAACCGCTTTGGTAAGCAACTACAAAGCACGAGTTCATTCGATTGTTGTTCTACTTTACAACGGTTTAGTGGATCTAATTGAAGTTAAAGCTACTTGTTTTATTGGCATTGATTGCGAAACTATCTCAGTTAAGGTAATTTAGAGATTTTCAATTGAATACTTTTGTCTAAAAGTATACTAAAATAACATTGTTAAGTCCATTTGTAATGAGATTGAAATGAATTTAAAGTAACGATAACATTTCTGTTTATTGTTAGCTTTATTAAAAGGCATTTATCTAGTTCCTATTTTGTAAAATTTAAATCTGGATTCGTTATTCAATTGTCTATACTGTTCCGACAAAATATTGAATAAAAAAACTTAACGACTTGACTTTGAATTTATAAAAGCAAATACATTGTTCTAAAATCAAAACTCTCACTTGACGCACAGGCAGTATGCGCGGGCGACGGACGTGTGACGTGCGCATTGAATATTAACACCACCAGGATCAATAACCTGGCGAGTTGTGAGGAATCCGTGTCGAAGAGGTAGAGTAGTCAGAAATAATTTTAAACAATTTTTAAATATATTAAAATAAATTATTCTAGTAGAAACTCTTCAAGTATTTTACATTTCTTCGAATTGTTATATTATTCCATACACTACTTTTTTAAAACTACATGCTCCAGATGCAATGTTTTCTAAATGCAAAATCTCGAATGTTGAATGTCATACAAATGTGAACCCATTTATTGGTATAACCCAAATTTTGCTATACGATAGCATGAACTTAGTTATGTTGACACTCATACTGAAAGGGCTTTAAGTTCAATGTTACAATCACTTTTAGTGGGTGGTGGGTTTGAATTATTATGTGGTGCTTACATTTTATAAAAAAAAGATTACCCACACCAAAGATCGTGTTTCCGTTCCACAGTTGACAAATAATTTATGTGCATAGTAATAAAAACGTTTTAAAAACGCTTTTTTTTCTCACATTACTAATTCAAATCATGTCTTCAAAAGATTCTATAAAGATTGTTTCAATTTCCCTGTGTCAAATAAATACGGAGTAGAAAGTTTCATTTCATTTCAAAGGACTTTTAATGCTTATGCTACTGATCTAGATATAAATAAGTCTCAAAATTTCGTAATACTTAACTCCAATAACAGAATCTTTACAGATTTCACGGTGCAACACAATAATATTTTATAACATCAACCACTCTGTCTTTTACGAAGACCTCACATTTCATTTTCATCTCCGGCAATATCTTAAAGTTAACTTATAGTTTATTACGGTTAAAAATGATATCATAAAAGTGTAATATGAGTGCGGAGTGAGGTATTCTTGAGTAGAATGCACTTATTTCCGTATGCTCTTCGTTCTTGGCAGTTATTCTTACCTTTAAATGTAACTTTAAGTGTGCATTCAAAGTAAAAGTAGTTTTGTGAAGCACTTACCTGAAACAAACAACAATCAAATTAAAAATAATAGAAAAGTAAATATTATTTAGAATGAAACAAAAACATTCAAATTAGAGGCTTGTGTTGAAGGAGAAATACTATATGTCTATGAATTTCAGTTATAATTTAATTAGTGGGATTGAAAAAGAATGATTGGCACATAATTAAATGTGGCTAAGAAGTTTTCTTTTGTGGTAGCACTGTAGCTAACAGCTGACTATTAAAACGAGGGTAACATTAAACGTGTATAATTAAAGTTATTTAATTCACAACGTCTCTTTCAATGTTTATTCTGTTAAAATAATGTGAATTATATTATTTTAAGATTTAGGCGCAAAGAATCTAAAAAAAGATCTGCTGTTCTCGATAGTCAATTTTAGGAATTTAAATAAATTCGATTCGGTTACTACTCGTTTAGTTACGTGTTTCAATTATAATCTTTAAATTGAAACAGGAAGAAACCATTTAAAACTGCCTTGTCTTTCAAGAAAAGGATTGTTTCAAGATAATGTTTAATTATTCTTTTCCTTTAAGATGTTATCAACGTTTAACACGAAATAATCCTCGTTTTACTATAGGATAGCATGCACTTAGTTATGTTGACATTTACTGAAGGTAAATATAGAAAAAATGTTTCAAGATAGTGGAAAAATATTGAGATGGATTTAAACATGTTATAAGAATCACATTTGGTAATTTTTAGATTTTATACTTTTGCACAAATGTTAAAATTAGTTCAGTTTTAAATAATAATAAATATATTAAGTACTCATTCAACATTTGTGAGAGAAAATATTTTATTTATTTATATAAATTACGTTGCTCGTAATCGAAACTCGATAGTAAACATTTATGCATTAAAATCTATAATAACTACGAAAAAATTTCATTGTAAGCATTTTTCGGAATAGAAGAGTGCTTGTAGATGGTTTTCCTTGAATTATAACATCAAATAATACATAAAAATATTATTCAAGAAAAATCAGGTTATAATCCTTAACTTTACATACGTAAAATATTCCATAAGTCAACATAAATAATTGAAAGCAATTTGTTCCCTGAATTTGCTACTGAATATATTTCTACAACGGCAATAGGAAATTTGATACGTCTTAAACATTTTCACAAAAAAGATGTAAAAATATGTCGAAAATTTTGTTTCTTAAGCCCTGTCAATCATGCCAATTTCCTGTTGTTATAGTCCAGGGTCGATAATTTTTAAAACCAAAAAAAATCATAATAGGATGAAACCCATTAGAAAAGGAGGGAAATATGATAAAAATGAAAGGAAAAATAATTTACGGGCGATCTGAGGTTGGGAAGGGGATGGGGGTGAGTTTTTAAGGGTAAAAAACGGTTTTTCTCGATTTCCGGCAAAACTAAAAGTCCTATCGAAAAAAGTCAAATGGAAAAGTTGTAGATAATAAAAAGATCTAAAACTTTTGTATTTACACTTTTTTCACATAACCTCAAAATTTATGTGAAAAATTCAAAAAACCAAGTTTTTGGTTTTTTATTTTTTTCTTCTACAATTTTTTTTTTTTTTTTAACGAAATTTTGTGAAAACTTACCTTTTTATGTCCCAAATACGCTGTAATTTATTTAATTAAAAATATTTATTTTTTCACCTTATTTTGAATTAATATCGAAAAAACACCCTAATTTTCAATCGAAAATTCACCCGTCAAAATATCAGCTTTTTTCAAAAAGTTGGTGTGGTTTCTGTTCGTTGAAATCTCTACTTTCCGATGGTGAAAAAAAAAAAATATGTTACTATGGTAAATCTTCTCAGAAAACGCAAAAATTAAAAAAAAACTTGAATTTGAAATTTTTTTTTTAATTATTATAAATAATTTCATCTAAAAAATGTGATTGCTGCAATTTGTTTCAGTTAAAAAGTTGATTTATTTAATTCTAATTACATTTATGTGTATGTATGTAGAAAATCTCATTATAGATAAATATAAATGTAAATCGTACTATTAAATGTAGATGCTTTATTCTCATTACGTTATTCATTACAATATTTTTAAACACGTTAATCTCATCATTCATAAATATCTTCAATTCTAATCACTTATTCATAAGTTTTTGTCTTTTTGATGGCATTTCTTCATCGTTAGATTCGTCAAACATCTCCGATTCTAGTAGATCTAGACAAGACAAAATCGAATTAATAATGTCTTCACTATTTAATCGTGAATAAACTCCCATGAAAAAAAAAATATTAAAGAAATCAATGTCAAAATGTATAAATAATATATTATAAATCTATAAAAAAGTATAAAATATATATGAAAATCGGCCAAAGGTTTGTTTTATTAGAAATATATTTACGATATATATTTTATATATTTTTTATAGATTTTAAATATATTTTTTATAGATTTTGAAATATATTTTTTTTCATGGGATTAACTAAATTTGTTTGTGCAAAATTAAGGAGATAATTATTTTTTTATCTTGTACTAAAATATCATTTAATTTCAATCTTTAGGTTATGTTAAGTTAAGCATACTATTTTTTAAAGAAAATATTACGATTTTTATGGTTGAGTTGATTGATACAGATAAAAATAGAGATAGTATTTACCTTCCTATGCAGATTCGAAAAGTTTTATTGTTTTTTTAAGTAAACTTGTCACAATTATCTTCAAGAAACTCAGCGTGCACGTGTATTTTTATAAACGATGTTGTATACTGTACTGTATTTCGAATACTGGTTAGGCTAGCGGTTGTAACAGCTGCTACGAAATATATAGTATATAATAGTAGGTATGTATGTAGTAAGACCCAGACCCGCCTAGCCCCTTCCCCACTTCTCCACGAAATACCTTTTGATGGGCTACAATTTTTCGTAGGTCACTCAGGTATATCTACTCAGGTATATATATAATTTATCTCAAAATAGTTATAAATAAGCATCTACGCATATAATTTAAAGAAAATTAGACAACTTTCTCCAAATATTGTAGATGTCTTATTAAATATTAATTTAATTAACTTATTTGTTTGTTAATTATAGTAGTATATTTTTATTTGCAATTTTTTTGTTATCAACGTCACATGTAATCTAACGTTTTTCAAGTAATTAAAGTCTAAATTTTAATAAATAGCTCAAAATTATTTATAATAATTAAAAAAAAAATTTCAAATTCAAGTTTTTTTTTAATTTTTGCGTTTTCTGAGAAGATTTACCATAGTAACATATTTTTTTTTTTTCACCATCGGAAAGTAGAGATTTCAACGAACAGAAACCACACCAACTTTTTGAAAAAAGCTGATATTTTGACGGGTGAATTTTCGATTGAAAATTAGGGTGTTTTTTCGATATTAATTCAAAATAAGGTGAAAAAATAAATATTTTTAATTAAATAAATTACAGCGTATTTGGGACATAAAAAGGTAAGTTTTCACAAAATTTCGTTAAAAAAAATAAATTTTTGTAGAAGTTAAAAATAAAAAACCAAAAACTTGGTTTTTTGAATTTTTCACATAAATTTTGAGGTTATGTGAAAAAAGTGTAAATACAAAAGTTTTAGATCTTTTTATTATCTACAACTTTTCCATTTGACTTTTTTCGATAGGACTTTTAGTTTTGCCGGAAATCGAGAAAAACCGTTTTTTACCCTTAAAAACTCACCTCCATCCCCTTCCCAACCTCAGATCGCCCGTAAATTATTTTTCCTTTCATTTTTATCATATTTCCCTCCTTTTCTAATGGGTTTCATTCTATTATAATTTTTTTTCACTTTTCATTATTTTTAAAGGCTTCTACCCTGGTCTATTATTGATGTTTGACAGCAATTTTCAACAGAAATTGCTTAGAAAATGAGTGTTTCTAAATTGGTACGTGTTGAGATGAGTGGTATTGAATTGTTTCTAATTCACTGGACACTGCATCTAGTGATATGGATAGCATTGTACTTCTTGGCACATTGAAATATCAGTAGATTTTGTCAAAAAGTAGAGAGTGTAAAATGATGCTAGCCGGATCATTTGAAATATTTCGCCACATTTGGCGAATTTGAAGTTCAAGTCAGTAGCTTTCAGGATCACAAAGATCAATTAAAACAAAATACTTGTGTAGATATTAAATACAGGCTGTTAATAAAACTGTACAGCAGGGGTGGCCAACTTAATAAGACCTAAGATCGACTGTTAACTGTTTGCGATCGACCATATGGTATACATAACGTTAAATCACGTTTCGTATAAGTCAATCGTATGATAAATAGGTATATTTTCTGATATTATACGACAAACATTAACTTTGTGCGTCTTTGGCACGTATTTGTAGACTAACATGGACTAAAATATAGCTTTTTATTATATAAGTTGATCGACTATCATAGCGGTCGGGATCGACAAGTCGATCGCGATCGACCGGTTGGCCACCCCTGCTGTACAGCATACCAATTTTCAGCAAGTATGACATTATAAACTAGTGCTATTGTTTCTTAGCCCTGGTGGAAACATTTAAAGTGCCAGGTATTCTTGATGTGTTTCGTAATATGAGCCTACTAGCTTCCCACGCATGGTTTCACCCGCATAATTCTCGTTCTCGAAATAGCCTTCCTCCATAAATGGGTTATCTAACACTAAAATATTTTTTCTAATCAGACTAGTAGTTTCTGCGATTAGCTCCTTTGAGAAAACGAACTCTTCAGCTTTACATATTAATATAAATTATGAACATAACGACTATTTAAAATGTATCATTATAATGTAACGTTTTGTTCAATGTTCTGTCATATTTATCCCTATTCAATCACAAATTAAGGAAAAAATGTTCGTAAATGACAATGATAATAATGTACTAAGTATAAAACAAGTGAAACTTATAATATATTCTTTTACTGAATACACTCATATTATATTTTGTACTAAGTTCGCATATTTCAATTTGTTATCAAACTGTTTATAATTAATCTACAGCTTACAGTTGATTCTAGTGTATCCAGCTGTCAATCTAATTTAGCACAGCAACCGGCTGCATTAAACCACTTTAACAGCTGGTGACTAGAATCCATTTTGGATAACGTGATTAGTTAACTAATCGACGCGTCATCAAAGAGTATAGGAGTATTTGTTTACATTCAGCAAATTTGTTTTCAGTCGACAGTAGCATCACGGCTGACAAATGTAATGGGTTGCCCAATGCCCATTTATGTAACAAATAATGTAATAATTATACTACCTACCTATGTATAACGTTACATTTTTGTTAGACAAATGTTTATAAGCTTTCTTCAAGTGCAATTCATTATTTGCTACATTTTTGATGATTGTTATCGTTTCATTTTTATAACGTTGGGATTTTAATTAGCCAGGGAATAGTTGACGAAGGTATCTTATCTCATGACAAGTATTTCATTTTGGTTAACATTAATAATTGCCTTTTACTTATGAATAATTTTATAAATTGTTTTATTTAAACGTCTGAATCGGTATCAAGGATTTCAATAATTTTTAACAATTTGTCAAGAGATATCAACACTTTTTATAGGCTTTGACCCGCTTCGGGCTATTGTGCAATAAAATTGTGCTGAAATCGGCACAGGTTGGCTTGATTCGAGTTTGTTGACATTGGTGTCGCATTTGTTCGGGAATTTCAGAATTGATTTGTATATTTTACAATATAAGAACGGATAGGTTTAAATAAGTTTTACAAAATCGAAAACTCTATTAAATGTTACAAATATCAACGAAGTTTATAATGCTGTTGTTAATATGGTGACAATTTGAAAGAGTTAGGTGTGGCATATGCTATATTATATTTTAGGAAAATACTTAATAATTGCGTTAGAAAACTACTAGACTTTAAATGTATGTAAATCAAATTTTAAATCAACAATGTAATTCCACTGATGGTAAATCTCAAAACTAACTTCATTGTCTTGGTAAACAACATCAACAAATAAAACTATACCATGTGCAACTAAAACATTGCTATTGCAGCAATACAACACGCACAATACCCTTCACAAACTAAACGTCGCCGTCACCCAAATTAATTTCAGCAAATTTCTAATTACTATCCAGAGAGTGATTTAAGCGGACAGCATTCGCGTTCATTTCGATTTCATCTGATTTAGTGGCTAGAGCTGGATAAAGCGACATTTCGCTCTTACATCAAAATTAATTACCACTATTTCAATGCTCATTTAGAGATAATTCTACTATATTATCTATAAACTGGTTAGTACCAGCCATAGCTGACTCAAAGTCTAAGACTTTAGTGGTTTTGTCAAAGGCGGTTCACGGATTATTCAGAGGATTAGTAACAGACCGGAGAGCGTTAATAACTTTATTGGGATCATGAACTTAACTTTCAGGGTATGAGAAGATCTCTTTAGCTTCGATAATATCTTCACTCATCTTTGTTGTATCATATGTTTGAGTTATTAGCATGATATGTAGATACAGAGATACGATTGTACTAACTGTGCTAATATTTTTTAAACAATATTTTTGGCTTTGGTCTTTATCCTTGTACATGTTAGGATAAGGATCCTACAAGCGATGCGTATTATGGCACGGCCGCCAAGGTAACAACCATCAAATCAAACAGCATATCTACAACCTACAAGCCACCAAAATAGTTTTTAGGTGTTCAACCGAAGTATGTATGCTCAATTTTGAAAACATTTACTTTATTTGTATTTTAAGCACAACACGTTAAAATCATTGTTAATATTAAATTCCTTGCTCGTCTAGGATTTGAATGAAAGAAGTTTACAATTTTACTCTGATCCTATGTTTATTTTGCCGTCGTCACCGCGAATATAAAATCCAGCATTAACTAATGCTAGTTTAAGTCGCCTAACTGCCCAGACAGTCTTTTATGATATGACTGATAGATATACAGCAGACAGCGACCGTACATCATGAGGTAAACTAGGCTTGGTTAAAATAAACGGTAAGCTAACGGTCGAGCTATAGACAAATGTCTTATATAAATGATGTTATATTTTAATCGGTTTAATATTATTGATATTGTTGGAACTTAAAGAGATGTCAATATGTCTCCATTATTAAAGCCTCATCATCTGTCTGTTAAAGGACTTCAGTTAAATATCATTTTTTTAATCTTACAAATACGGCAATAATTTTGAATTTGATTTTACGATATTTAATAAATAGATATATATGGCTCTATATTCGCGTTGGATTGCTTAATACTGTCAACGAGCCGCTTTTTCATCCAACATGCAACATTGCAAGTCAATAGAAAATGAAGCAATTAAAATTATTTTAAACGTTAAGCTGCAGGTGTAAACATTTCACATGAATTTCAGAGCTGGTTCGCAAACAGCCATCGTCAGTTTTCACCTCATTATTCAAAGCTAAGATAATTTCTTCCTCAGATTTCAGACTAGCAACGATCACTTTAGTTCACAAACTGGGTTTAAAAGTTAATCCAGTAGAATTTCAGGTGCGGAGCGAGGTTAATCGTCCAGCGGGAAGTTTGCATTAAGTTGGTGACGCGGAACACAATAATTGACTTTTACAGAGACCGTTGGATGAAACCAAGTGGATTGTGACCTTAAGACGACTTTTTTAAAGGAAATTACCATCTGTTATGATATTAGATGTAGCTGGATATATTGACAATATCATAGAACAAAAAGAAGAGAAATAGTTCACAATTTTGATATAGTTATACAAGAAATTAATAAAAATTGAGTTAGAATCTGAATGTTACTATAATTCGCCACTGATATTCCCTTAATTGAAAATCATTATTTAAAAAAAACAACAGTAAAGATAGTGATTTGCATAATTAGTCATTTGAAACTTGTTATAGAAATGTAAACAAACTAAAATCAATAAGGATATCCAAAGCTAACTTTCTAATTGAATCGCCCAATTAGTTTGAGCTTTATTTCCAAAAGACAGAATGAAAATTAAGACACAACACATACAGTTTTTGTAATTTCGGTTACAAAATATAAACCACTTATTAAATCAGTCTGGCGGCGGGAGGTGTAAAAACGGTCTAACATTAAATATGACCCTATTTCGCTAATTTTAGGCATAATTAGCGACTGAAAACAGAGCAACGAAGCCCTGTTTGGGTTCGCCTTTCATAAATGTTAAAACTTTTAGGCCTTCCGCGAAAACATATTAATTATAACAATCTGAAAATGATCATTATCAGAATTGTAGGTTAACACACGTACTCAAACAAATAATTATACTCCTTTTATATATATTTTTTTATTTGACGTTTGGTATGCGTGGCG
This sequence comes from Nycteola revayana, assembly GCA_947037095.2. NCBI lineage: Eukaryota > Metazoa > Arthropoda > Insecta > Lepidoptera > Nolidae > Nycteola > Nycteola revayana. The sequence goes on along the minus strand of OX344838.1, from coordinate 14,013,795 downwards.
TCGAAACTGGAGCTGGCTAAAATACCAGCGCTGCGCAATGATCTTTAAGATTTTTGATGTAGCTTAATGCTGAAGCCAGTTCCCATTTATGGTGCATATAACTGTAATAATAATAATAAATTTTTATGTTTTATTTCTTTGTACGTGCCGTAAATAAATGTATTTACTTTCTTTCTTCTTTCTTTATAGCTGTCATTTCTATTTAACAAATTGTTTCACTTTCACAATTACAGATGTTATTAATACTTTAAGCCTTAAATCTTAAATCGATCATGTCTTCATTCTTATTTTAAAAGACAGCTCTCGCATTATAAATTGTTGTAGTGTGGGGTCCTCTACAAATACATAATACACGGACACAAATACATCCAGACTCAAAATAACTGTCTACGTTTCAGACAAATAGTTGTCCTAGATATCTTCTCGAACCCAGAATACTAGGTCTTATAAGCAACTACATAACGACATAGCCACCAATGCAGTGCGTCCCTATCATCTGACTCCATCACACATAACAACATTTCAGGTAAAATATTTAAAAGGCGATTAGAAGTTCAAACCTACAGACGCCCTAAGAGCGGTTTCGCACTACGTCCGATCCAAACCCGTGAAAATATGGTCCGTAGAACTATTTCTATGGTAATTTACGCACTAGATCCGATGTCCGTCATCTGATTTCTTTCCAAATTTCTAGACAAATATTTTCACGGGTTCGGATCGGACATGGTGCGAAACCGCTCTTAAGCTACATCAATTACAAAACCACAGCACCACTGTGTAACTGTCTTAAATTTCATTGGTTTTGAAATATTCGATCTCCCGTCAAATTGTTAATTACAGACAGTACAGGTAGTGCTAATATCAATATTAACCCACTGGTATTTGTGAACAGATGCTTACATTATTTTAACAGCCTAATTATATTTGTTGGTAGCCGACCCCAATAAGGCTAACAAGTTTAATTACAAACACATATGATAAACAAACAATAATAATAGTTGTTATTAAGCTTCAATATTGACATAATCATAATTATAATATTGATTTCAAATTTTCAGTTATGAATTTTAAAATCGTTTTTACGTCAGTATTACATCGTTTGAGGAACGTTAGTGGCGTTCTTCAATCTTCTACAAATCTTATTTGTCGGGCGAGGTGTTAATGTTTACACCTTGTATATTATTATGTTTTCATTGGCGAACTTTTATTGTGCGATATTGGTTAATTTCCATTGAGAGTTCTAGATGGCGTTGCTAGTCTGTTAATGTTTTGTGCAGCTACTCTAGATGTCACTACACATTTTTTTAATACTGATTGAGTATATTATGGGTTCGATGTCAACGTTAAGTTTTGAAGTCAATATTTTTTTGCCAGTATCTTCAGAATACCTATTGACATGACATTTCCGTATTGTCAGATGTAATTTATTCTTATAACAAAACCAAGATAAATATAACTAAACAATTGAATACATTACTTAATTAAGGTGATATAATACAAAAACATAAACTTTGAATGTTAAAATCTTAAAATTTTAAAATTGTATTATTTTTATACCAGTTTTGACTTATTAATAGTATTGTTTGGCTGTGGTATTTTATAAGATACGTCGAGCAACTCACAGAACCTACTAAAGCAATATATATCTCTACCAATATATAATAGCGATATATATATAATAGCTCTACCAATTTATATCACCTTCATTCACATATGACCTCATTGTAACAGAAATCCAAATAACCGCTAGTAAAATAACATAATTTTTTATCATAATACAAAAAAACTTAAATGAGGCGTGATTTCTTGTCCCGATTACCTAACCGCTTCAATTCAAAACAAAATCGAATCATGTCACCCTGGTGATATAACTACACCATACGTAGAAGGATCGCCGAAAATGTTGTGATGCTGCCAAAATTTCTAGTGACTGACTAAACGAGCACGTCTGACTGACACAGCATCTTATGTATTTGTGACACGCAACATCCCTATGGCAGCCACTGATTATGTAAAAGATATATCGATGCAGATGGTCGATTTTTGACATGGGAATGCAATCGATTTTTAATTGGACTCGATTATAGTAATGAGTTGATTAGAATGTTTAATGAATTAATTGAAATGACAATTTAAATTATCGAACTGCAGTTCAATAATTTAAATTGTCATCAAAGCGTACTATTTGGTACATAAAAATAGATCATAATAATAAACTAATATTAATAATATCAAATCATTTATTCATATAGCGCAAATATTAAAGGGTATCACAAACGTTACAAAATATAAAATCAGAATATTCTAATGAATGATTTTCTGTAGTTAGCCTATAATAATATATTGAAAAGTGAATGAAGTTGTTTGTCCAAAAGTTCTATGACTATATTGAATGCAAGTAAAACTGCGGCACATAGCTTTTATTAATATAAAAGGTACGTTGAACCAATATCTTTGTTATCCTAAACACCCAAATGGACAGTCCATTAGGCAGACATGTGTAATGTCCTCGTCTATTGTCTTTGAATACTCAAAAAAAAAAGTATAAATGACGCATCAGTCATTAGTAGCTCTAAATAACTAAATATCCAGTGTCAAAAGACCTCTGGTGTCTGAGCAACGGGTGGATTTTTCTGGTAGCCAGTTCAGGTGACATGGGTCTTAGTACAGTGGTGATGGTATAAATAGTGATGTCTGTTAACAGCGTAGTGTTCTGTTCCCGAATGCCTGCAGAACTAATGTAGGCCGTTGTTGTCAATCTGCACCAAAGCCGAGTCGTGCGAATCATTTAAAAGATTTATTTTTGTACATCTTTAACAGAGTATTGACTATTAACGTGAAAAACGCTTAAAAGTTTTAGGGAAACAAAGAGAAATTTCCACAATGGTTGCCAGGCAGCGATAAAAAGATACATCTTTAAATACAATTTCTGACGATGCGGACGAAAAAGTCTATTTTGAACAAGGATGGAATGAATAATTTAAGGTTTTTAAATATTTGATAATGAATATTAAAAATTACTCTGCTACAACTTGTACTTACTAAAATCACTTATAAACCTTCACAGTTAACTTAGCCGTCGGTACCTAAATAAAAAAAAATCACAAGCTTAGCAGTTTCAACATTTTCCTCAAACATCCGGATATCAGAAGACATGCTGAGCAACGTCCGGCATTTCTCAAATCCGCTGGGAGATTTATAATAGATAACATAAACAGATTCAGAACCAGTGTAAATGCGCCGTATCAATCAACTGTAGCTGCCACGCCCCACTTGGCATGCACCACCGATGATGATATTCATTGAAGTCGAAAATTTGCGACTGTACCGTAGTTCGTGATTTACGCTATTGTACAACTGAAATGGATTGGCGCGATTGATGGGTATCAATGTGAATGCGGACCGGCCTCTTTATATCTGTCTATAAAATGTATTTCTTTACGACAAGATTAGATTATCAATCCTACAACATTTGCACTCTATAAAATATAAATGTATATTAAAATAGTAAGATTGTCTAGTTTGAAATATTGTGGCGCATTTAACAAACCAAATGGCATACGGTTGGTCTCATTAATCTTGTAATTGATTGTGGTAATTTAATAAGAAAATAAACGTAGATGCAACAAAAACTTAATAAATCAAGACTGAGATTCAGTCTACGCCTACGATATATTTAGTGATAACATCTGGACTAATTCTGGATGTATGGCAATGCAGTTACTTTACTATCGCATTGTTTACGCTCTGACCTTCAATCAAACAATCAATCACTTGCTTCTTGTGGACCATTTGTCGGAACAGTTATTGATAGTGAGGAGTGCAGGACGAATGTCAATTGCCATGTAGAATTGACACATTTGTAACTCTTAACCTTGGTATAGTTGTTAATATTACTGATCACAATTTGAATACCACGCTATTCTAGACGTTCTAAGTAGTGTTAGAAAAAAAATGGAGAATTAACTCCCTTATGCAAGAAAAATATTTGAGACAATGGAGTTTACTTGGGAATGTCAGGTGTCACTTTGATCATTTCTATTATCATAGCAATAAAGACCATAATAGTGAGTACATACTCGCGTGAATACTTAAAACCAAGTTTTTTTTACCACTGTTAGGCTGCCTGTCCACCGGAGCGGAGCGGGGTGGCGGGGCGGAGAAGCGGAGAGATATTAACCAATAGAATTGCAGTAGCGGAGATTTTGAGAAATCCTATTGGTTAATATTTCTCCGTTTCTCCGCTCCATTGCCTCGCTCCGCTACGGTGGACAGGCAGCCTTAATGTGTTTACAGGCTTTGTGTAATTCGTGAAGTATTTTTCCAAACTGTTTATATGAAAATAGGTAAAATAATTTATGTTAAACTCTTTAATAGCAAAACTTTCCCAGTATTTTCTATGTAATCCCACTCGACCTTCTAACACATTTCCAACTAAAAGTAAAAAAACACGAATCGTGTAGAAAATAGTTAAACAAACATTGGCACTATTAGTTTACGGAGGCTGAAGAAAATGTCTTAATGAAATCATACAAATATTTTTTTAAAGCAGCTGTGCTCTTGTAATTTGATCCTTCTGTTTTAGAACTTAAAGTCGACGCTTGTGGTGCAGATAAATTGTATTATATGATCAGTCGTCAGTTTGTGTCGCAAACAGGCGTGACAGATCACATCTGGGATGGAGGATAGTACGCACGATGCGAGATTGATGGTTCTTTAATATGATTTGTGATTGCTGGCAATTATCGTCATTTTTACTGTATTATTTTGCATCAGTCAGGTTGAGGTAAGAATGAAATTAAAAACTTCTTGAATATAATATTTCTTAAAATAAATTTGTCGGAAACTCGCTATTTATTTAAGTTGACGTTGAGTTGAGTTGAGTTTATTTTTATAATACGAATGGACTGACGTCGGTTACAGAAACGTGACTACGTTTTTTCCATTTAGCAAGTTCCATGGTTTTATAAGGATTTCTGGAATAATAGCAACATTTTTAGAAAACATAGCTAAACTGGGTGACTTTTTTACCGTCTTGAAAATTATAGGGCGTGATATGTATATGAAATAGATGTCTAAGGCATAGTTATTTTATCTTTTTTTTTACTGACAGAGTGAAAATTGTAACGATAAAAATATGTACCTAAGTAGGTAGTAACGCTATTTAGCTCTTTTCATTCATATGTGATTGCGGCCTAGATATTATAGGTACCTATTATAACTAACATAACGTTACTACCTTATTAGGTACGGATTTTTATCGGTACGATTTTTAATCTATGTCAGTAAAAAAAAAAACTATGCCTTAGACATCTTTTTCATATACAATATGTATATGAAAAATTGCGCTATTATTTTGAAGACGGTAAATAAAGTCACCCAGTACATTCCTTCATTTTGGGCTAAGCCTTTACCTGTAAAATACCTAGATTTTTTTGAACCTAGGTACTTATTTTCCTAATGTTTGCCAGTATCCATTACAATTCTAATAAACTTTAATGTAATTCAAATCCAAGTTTAATTTACAGTGATCCACACAAGTTATGTAAATCGGTCCCAACAAAAAGTATTGAAGAAGCAACCAACTTGTGCCCAAGTTACTTTTAGAGTTGTGTATCTTTAGGATCTTTGAACAGCCGTAAGGAAGATGTTCGGGTACACTTTATTTGTTCTTTGTGTTTGTTTTCATTGATGAATTGAACTCATTTATGTTAACATTAAAGTCAGAAGGGTTGGTGTAATTTGTACAAAGTTGATATAAGACAACGTATTTATACTAAATAAACTAAGCTGAGTTTAAGCGACTGCAAGAATTCGCTGCACGGTTTTAAAACGAACATCCATACAAACGCGTTTATAATATTAGTTTTTTTACTTTAAATGTTTTATTACAAGAATAAAATACTTAAAAGTAGTTAATTAACTTAAACAATACTACTATTATAAATCTATTCTACTTGGCAAGGTTCCCGGAATGCTGGTAGCATTACCCCGTTGAATGGCAATGCAAAACAAAGAAAAAACCAGCACTCGGAGAACGTGCCGCAAAATAATATTAGTTGAATATTATATTAATTCAATATATAGGGTGACTGGTAATTAGTGACCGATACCTAAACACATCATTGTGTTCATGATAACCAACAACTTTTACTATGGCACCAAACCTGAAATCGCGAAAAAATATCAGCTGCTCCCTACCATGTTGACAAGTTATGTGAACATGAATGTATGGAACAGCTGATTTTTTTTCGCGATTTCAGGGTTGGTGCCATAGTAAAAGTTGTTTGTTATCATGAGCACAATCATATGTTTAGGTATCGGTCACTAATTACCAGTCAGCCTATATAAACTATGATCTTTAGGCCATATAATATTATATACTTTATAAGTCAAGTGTTAAGTATCCATTAATTATAAGTACATCAGTGAATTACATCTCATAATAACTAATAAACGACCTAATCAATAAACAATAAAGGAACAAGAAACGCATTAAACATTGATGAATGAACATCGTACATCATTTTTTACATCAATAAAAGCAGCTGTCAATAAAGATAATAAATGAGTAAATTATGATATTACAATTTCATTTATCGAACAGTTAGCGGTGCCCTTGATAGTGGCCGATTTACGCAACCGTGACCAAGTTACCACGTGTGTTTATTTATATATCTATTGTCAATAAAATAGCTACATAATAATGACCACTACGATGAGAGAACAACCGGTTCTTTGCACAGAACTGGCTAAGCGCAGTTGAATGTCTATAATTTGCGGGATTGGACGTATTTAATGTTTGTTTAATACTACTAATATTTTAAATGCTAAAGTTTTTATGTGCGGATGTATGTATGTTTGTTACTCTTTCACGCAAAAACTACTAAATGGATTTGGCTGAAAGCTTGCACGCGCATAGTTTATAAGCTGGATTAACATATAGGCTACAATATATCACTCTCCGACCCACTGGAGCAGAGTAACGCGGGTAAATCCGCGGGACGCAGCTAGTAATATATATGTATATTAAAAATTTCCCTTGTTCATCCCATCACGGGTGAACGGATAGACCAATTTCACTGTTCTTTTTCGGAATGTTTATTATTGCCAGTAGAATGTTCATATCAAAGAAAAAATAATAAAGTTAAGCGGAACATTAGAAATTTTAAGAAAACTAAGCTTCAATATAATTTTTCTATTGACATCTAATAATATAACTGTCAGTTGTTTGAAATAAGTGTCAACGATTGACAGAAAGCCTCATTATTTGTGATTGCCATAGACTGTATTTTAAGACGAGGCTGGTGACCGCAGTAATATGTTGTACCACACAAGGAAACGCTGCTGCCCGTTCCTTCATATACGTTTATTATACATGATGTTATAACAATCGGGACCAACGGCTTAACGTGCTTTCCTAGGCACGGAGGGTAGTAATAATATGAATTATTTATTATGAACTTTTACAAACTTCATTTAGATGAGACCCAGAGCTACATACTATGTAGTACAATACTGTATCTTGAAGGTCAGTTTCGTCCCTTTAAAATTATGTTACTATAGAAAGATCATAACACAAATTGTGAAAATGTGATTAGTATCTGAAATGAAATGAAATAGTTCATTAGTAGCGTAGACGAATAATTCGCGCTTGTTATACGTCATTTACAATGCATAACACATTTAAGTACATTTTTTGATATACATAATTCAGGTCAATATTTTTAACATCATATACGGGTCTTCAGTAAAAGGTTTAACTTAACTGTATGGTCACTTATCTCACTATAGACATAACAATAAATGATCGATGCAGTATTATGGGATGTTGTTGTCTGTTATCTTACTACAATATCGATTTACCTTTAAAATTATTTATTTAACAATCGCCAATTTTTCAAAATTATAATAGTGAGAGTATAACACATTTATTTACTTCAATATTATTTAATCAACATGTGTATGATACAATGTTTGTCCGTCCATAAACATGGATTACAAACTAGAGTTCTATAGAGCTGTCACAATATGAATACATTAATTATTGTCACAATATAATCCCAAAGGTCTATAAAATACGTCAAAATTATACAGGGTTACTGGAAATTTGTATTCCTGTCAATAAGTTATCTACCCTAAACTAAATCGTTTCTGATTTATTTGTCATTTTTAATTGGTAAATAAAAACGAATTAATGTATTTAAATGTTACTATCCTTTTTATGATAATAACATTTAAAAGGTGAACGGCAGATTTCGTACCGCATATTTTTTTTGTTGTTCTGTTTTAGAATTTGTACCACATATTAAGGCAACTAAGCCACTTAATTTCATGTAAGTGTACTATTTTTAGAACTTTGGAATAAATAATAATATGAATTAAAAAAAAATTAAACGTAATACAATCGTAAACTAAACGCAGAACAGTTATTTCAAAATAACACAAATATCGTAATCATATTAATTATTTAGAAAATGAAATGACATTAATTATAATTAAACACTTTTACACTATATCTAAAAATGTATAATTGTTGCATATATTCAGACACTATATTCTGATATATTCATAATAATTAACGATTTAATGATAGGAATGATTTTCGTTGTCAATACTTTTTTCGTTTATATGGCAATTATTTATTGACAGGTTAAGAAAATCTGTCGAAACAATGTTTATGTGCCTTTAAGTAACAATCTACATTGGTAAACTAGTACATAACCTCAAAAAACAAAACTGGTTATAACTTTTATATCCCAACTTCTAAAAATCTAAGAATTTAAAAAGGGCTTGTCTATCATAATAAGTACCAATTAAAACAAAAAGTATCCCAAAACATGAAATTTTACTAGCGGTACGAAATTCCCATACAAGCCTGCCGTTCACCTTTACTGTGCTTAATGGCCAAATTATTATTTATTTTGAAAATGCAATTAGTTTACTATGTGATTATATGGAAATAACATGGTTTTTTTTGTAAATTTTGATTATTACATCGCAAATAACTCAGAAACAATTTAGTTAGGGGCACAACATTATATGAGAAAATCAATAACATCCTAACAGGAATACATCACATTTTTAGTAACCCTGTATATGTAAATATGCGTTCCATTTCACGTATATTTCACATACATTATTTTATTATCGGCACATGGTACTGAGTTATGGTTTCATCATCAAATAACATATTTATTTCACTGTTATCTCCTGTTGATTTATGAAATATTAATAATTGATTACTTGTCAGGTGACACAATTTGTTCAATACATTTTAAGTAATAAAAGCATATTTTTAATTTATTTGAAACATTGAGTCGTAATTGGCAGGTATATATTTAATGATATTTATATATACCTATATAGAATAAAGCGAAAAATAATTATTTTTCGGAAATCCATACCAACTCCAATTCCACCAATATACAATGGAGTGATAAAACTCGTGTCGGGTAGAATAATACCTATATTTGTAAAACATTCACAAGGGAGACGAAATAATAACATCGGATGCCATGCTAAGACTATCTTTATTCAACCACCGACATGCATGCATGTTTTTCAATACCCTTCTGCATACAGTGCTTACCTTTTGCGAGTGCGTTTATCACCGCATAAGGACACATTATAGATTTTTTTTAAATTACCACTAGATATTTTGATATCTGTTTAATAAGACATTGTTCGGACGCGGCGGTATATTCAATATCAGATACCATCCTCATGTCCAAATCCAAAGACGTAGAAACACACAAATTCGTCATATACCAAACTAAATAGTCAACATGACAAGTGTGACGTCATAGAATTGTGATCAAAGTTCTTCAAACAAATCTAGCTGAGGCGTCGGATCCGCAAGTGACATCCATTTTATATTTGTATTAGTGTTACTGTCAACTTACTTCATTTCGTATTTGTATCGCGTATTTTCTTCAGAAATGTCTGTTGGGTCCGCATTGAGAATAACAACTTGTTTTAGGTATAGATTTAGAAATCCTAATGTATTGTGAACAAGTAAACTGTGTAGTAAACGTGATAAGGATCATTATAATCATCAACAGCTAGTTTACGTCCACTGCTGAACATTGCCCTCCTCTGAACTTACCTTTTCAATCCAGGGTCATTGAGGGATATTGTCATAATCACCACGTTTGGCAGGCGGATTGACCGCAGTAAGAAGATGAGTAACATTGACAGTGACGGATTTACCAGCAGGTTAAGTAGGCTGGAGCCTATAGCAGCAAATATGGCCGACAATTGTTTTAGTAGCAAAATAAATTCATAACGTCTAAGATTTTCAATAGTATCATTTTTAGTAGTTCAATAGTAGCAAAATATGAAAGGGCGGCAAATGGTTGCAAAGTTTGCCACTGAACATTGAGCTGATAGAAGCTGCTGCCAATTTATCAGCTGTATGACCCTTAGTGGCCTCTACGACACCCATGGGAGGACATGGGGTGGTCTATTCTAAGCCGGAAACCACACGACATAAGTGTTAAAATCAAGTATTCATTAATTGTACATTAACGATGTTTAACCTTCAAGTAATTAACATATTTACTGACACACTTCACTGTCGCTATTGTTAAATGGTTTAAAAGTTCACAGACCTTAATTGCATAACAAAATACTACACATTCTTTTTTTTTCGGTTGGAATATGTAACCTCCGTAGCGCAGCGGTAATTGGCTCGCTTTAAATCTCGGAGGTCGTGGGTTCGATTCCCACACCGGACAAGAAATCTTTGTGTAAATTCTTAGATTTCTTTCCGGGTCTGGTTGGTTGAGGGACTACCCTCCGTGCCTCGGAAAGCACGTTAAGCCGTTGGTCGCGATTGTTATAACATCATCTATAATAATCGTATATCAAGGAACGGGCAGCAGCGTTACCTTGTGTGTTACAACATAATACTGCGGTCACCAACCCGCCTGCCAAGCGTGGTGACTATGGCAATACCCTCCCTCGGGAGGAGGCCCATGTTCAGCAGTGGACGTTATACGGACTGATGATGATGATGATGATGTAGTTAGCCACCACGCTTTTGCTACTATGTGTTAATGCATATAAATGTGTATAGGGTACTTAAAACAAAAATACAATAAATAAATGTCTGTCTGTGTTTATATATATATAAGGCATAATATAGTATTTTTATTTTGTTTGTCCGTGTATTCTGCGTGGCTTTAGCTTAGGCTTTCATTGCTAGATGAAATAAAGTGAAAAGTTAACTAGTATTGTTCTGGTGTTTATGTTAAATTCTATAGTAATTTCATTGTCCTGAAAAGTAACTATTTCTGACATACGCGGTGTTAGAACATTAACTAAGATACATACAAAACTACTGTCTACTACGTAGTACTACATGAGTAGGGAATAGGGTAGTACCTCAGTAGTTTTTTTTTTACTTGTATTGCAATGAAAACTCTTATTGAAAGCTCCAAATAGTATAAACAAAAAACGACATGCAACAATTTTTATTCAGACTCATCGAACATCAAATAAAAGTTTCGGCACAAAACTGACGCTGTAAATACGCCTTTGAACTTTTTTTTACATTCACAAAAAAACATTGGGGTACAACTAGTAGAAGGTATTAATTTTATTTTTTTGCTTAGATCAGTTTACAAAGGTATAACCTTAAATAAATAATTGGTCTCGCGCGAGATACCGCTGTCGTACTTGACAAATGCGGCAAAAAATAGTACGCCAAAATCAGCGTCCCCGAGCCAGTCACGGTTTGTACAAGGAATACGTGTCGAAATTTTTGTAGTAAAAATTTGTGAAAATAATACTACAATAAATAAGAAGTACATTGAGGTCACATTCCATCGGTTCAGTGTCTTATACGCACTACACAATATTGAGTGGCCGCATTTCAGAGCTTTTCAGTCGAGGAAGTGCGTCGAATGTGTCAACCATTCCAAGAGTGGTCCAATAATTTAAAGAAAATAGGGCGATTATGGTTACTAAGAATCCTTTGCGTCAATGTACCGGTTGGTCTCTTCAACAACTTAAAATTTCACGAAGCAGTGAATTTTAACAAAAGACCTTCATGCGTACAAGATTCAGCTTTGTTGTAAATTGAAGTTGATATCGTCAGAGCCGTGGGTGCCATTTGCCAGATATCGTAATCTATACTTCATCTGAATGTCTTCTTTACATTCCAAAAATAGAATCATAACTCTCCCATAAAATACGCGTTTTTATTTTATAGTGAAAAAGTTCACTCTTACTGAGACACCCTTTATAAATAATAATAATAATAATATATTTTATCATCATTCAACATCAACGTTTTTCTATCGATTGTATGATTAATGGTCGTTTCGTGGAGCATCTAAATGATACAGTTACAGCAAGGGATATTAAATCTCTTTTCAGGAAGCTATTTGTTTGTTTTATTACTCTTCGCGTCGGCAATAGGAAATATGTGCTTAAAATATTTGCCAGTACATTTTGCTTTTATGGAGGAGATGCGGTGAACGGTTATGAAAACAAATTTTTAGTTGGCACGCCATTTGTATTTCATATTTATTGCTATTGTTTAAAGCATGGAGACTACAAAAGTCCAATATTTTTAATGAATATAACTGACGTCCGTCAGTTAGATTACTTAAAAATATTGGACACGTATTTTTTTTTGTTTATCAAATCAATAAAAATTGACAAAGATACAGAGCAAAAACAAACTATAAAGTTCAGGAGACGGGGGGCTTGTGACGTCACTATGAGGTTAAATTGTACCTAGAAGTGACGTCAAACGCAATTTCAACGCGCTGTATCTTCGTCATTTTTTTGTTTGAGGAACGAAAAACATGTCCAATATTTTTTGGTAATCTAACTGACATGACGGACTAAATAGAAAATTTAAGTCTTCACGCCTATTCTACATTCTAGGCGAAAAACAACATGTTCATTTACGCTGTTAATTTTAAAATTGCAATTGGTCGAATCTAGAACGACAACCTCCGTAGCGTAGCGGTATTTAGCTCGCTTTAAATCTCGGAGGTAGTGGGTTCGATCCCCACACCGGACAGGAAATCTTTGTGCAAGATTTCTTTCCGAGTCTGGTTGGTTAATGGACTACCCTCCGTGCCTCGGAAAGCACGTTAAGCCGTTAGTCCCGATTGTTATAACATCATCTGTAATAATCGTACATCAAGGAACGGGCAGCAGCGTTTCCTTGTGTGGTACAACATAGTACTGCAGTCACCAATCCGTCTGCCAAGCGTGGTGACTATGGAAAATACCCTCCCACGGGAGGAGGCCCATGTTCAGCAGTGGACGTTATACAGGCTGATGATGATGATGAATGTAGAATGCGTTTATAGGCTATTAGTTGGACGGATCTAAGCGCTATTTTATTTGGTGCAAAGGTACTCAGAAACTTCAACGAGATCTCTTGCTCTCACCATTTGTTCAGCTTCTGGGAAAAAATCGTGGATTTTCCGACAGAAAGTTGGTTGTATAACTAAACATACATTTAAAAGTTTGGCAAACAATGTTTTAAAATTGTTCAGCTACAAGTAGAATGCCTTTTATATATTAGAACAGCTTCAGATATTCTTGAGAAAAGGTTTTTGTAAATGTGTCCGATCTGTGGATGCTTCCCAAAGAGGTTTAGTGTGAGCAAGTAATATGCACTGAAAAGTTTACAACTTTCAATAGCTCAAAGTGAATTTTGGCAGCACCTTAATGATGATCGAATACAGGATACCTAAGCAATATTGAAGCAACCGTACGAATAAGCATTCATAAACTGCGGTTTATTTCAAACCTCTCTCTACTAGGTATACTCCAGTCGGTCGGAGCGTGATTGTTTGTGGCCTGATATACCTCTACTATCCGCGTGCAAATTTTCAGCTCAATCCGTTTAGTGGTTATTGCGTGAAAGAGTTACAAACATGCAATTAAAACGTACTCACTAGCTTTCGCGTTTATAATATTAGTAATTATTTTCATACACACTTATAACGTGAATATCTATATCTGTACTAATCTATATCTATATTCTATACTCATATTATAAAGAGGAAAGATTTGATTTTTTGTATTGAATAGGCTCCGAAACTACTGGACCGAATTGAAAAATTCTTTCATCGTTAAAAAGCTACACTATCCCTGAAAGACATAGTCTATATTTAATTACGAAGTTCGCACGGGAACGGGAGTTACGCGAGTCAAACCGCACGCGAGAAGCTATCTATAATAAAGCTATACTGATAGGTAGGAAAACATAGACACCAAAAGTGCACAGACAAGTATATCTAGTGCTACAAATATTTAGCAAAAACACGCATATGTACCAGGTACAATACATTTGAAATGCAATTTTCTGTTGTGCAATATGTTTTGTAATACCACTTCAATTTGCGAGCGAATAGTTAGCATTAAAATGGAATTTGAAACATGAATTTGTATTGGATGGTACAAAGGTACATTTTGTTTAACTAGTTTGGAATATGTTAGTACACTCTGTAATTAATAATATTGCTTTTGTATTTTATATTTGCTTGTGTGATGGTAGTAAAAACTCTTTTTTTTTTAAAGTAAATCATTTTCATCAAAGTGTATATAACGCGATTCCACTTTAAAAAAATCAGCGGAGTAAACACTAGATATTTGTTTTTTTTTATTAACATTCCCAACGGCAACGTACTTCAGACTTGTAGTCGCCGGTTCGATCCCCAACCATTGCACTACCAAAGTGAACCACTCGTAGCACAAGCATTTTAGCTTAGCAGCGAGAGGTTAACAAGAATACTATTATCACATTTAACAATGAAGACTTTAAAGTATGTCTTATAGTGTGAAGGCTCTTCAGGTACTGCTGAAGAAGATGAATAATACAATAAAAGAAACAATTATCCTTCCAAATGAGAAACAGTTTACAATATTACTAAACTATTGTCTCTACCTATCCTTAACCTTCTTATGCAGAAGGCTATTGGCAGACTCAGTACTACAAGGTCGCATTATGAAACAAAGACAAAAAACTGTCGTTACTAATAATGTTAAACTTGTCATCCATTGATGATTTTGTTTGACTGTCAATTATTCGTGTTCAAAACGGCGAGGTAATGAATATTGAAGTGAGCGTAATTGCCGCGTTAATTTTTTTTACATTTTTCAACGATTTCACTTACTGTTGATGACCTTTGGCAAGCGTTTACTTGTAGCATTACCTCATTGCTTGTGAATTATGTTTCCTATGAATAGTCAGTATGTCAGCGACGTAAATATTTCATAAAATTGTCTATTTATTTTGTTAAAGTAGCTATGAATAGAAGTTACTTATAATTATTATTCTTCAGACGGCTATATATAGTTAGAAACGCGGCTTTTGCTACTTTATCGGGCATGAAGGCGAGCGGTGCTCCAGCCAAACCATAAGAGAACAACAGACCAAGTCCCAGCAGGAGAGCAAGTCTTCTCACCTTTATGCCCGGAGGGTGGGGTGGATTATCGAATGGAAATATTTTATAAAGATAGCCACGAGAGTTTTCCTACGTCACTGGGCATATATAAGCTATCGGTATTAGGTATAGGTACCTACTATGTTACTACACTACCACATGTTGTTTACAGCAACAGTTTTCTTCGAGGAGGCGGAAGTGATAAATGTACATGTCAAAATGAACTCTAGTTACCTTGCATTAAAAGACAATCTAGGTTATACGAACGGACGCCCCTAATGGAGGTTGGAAGTCATTTAAATTTGAAAGGTTTAATACCATTGATAACTATATACCTAAAGATCGAGTAGCTACTTAAGAAAATTTATTATTCCACAAAGTATTAGCAGCAATTAAAAACATATCAACTTTGTTTTTCTCGTTTACTCTATGCATTTGGCATAAATTATATATATTTTTTTTATATTTATATACAAAACTAGCTGCGCCTCGCGGTTTTACCCGCGTTACTCTGCTCCAGTGGGTCGGAGCGTGATATTTTGTAGCCTATATGCTAATCGAGCTAATTAACTATCCCCGTGCAAAGTTTCAGCCAAATCCATTCAGCAGTTTGTACGTGAAAGAGTAACAAACATCCATCTATCCATCCATACTTACAAACTTTCGCGTTTATAATATGTGTGATATATACCTAGTATTTTTAAATAAAATAAATAGACATACATATATTTCGAAAACACAACGACGACGATAATACTGTAATATTTCTACTTCGTAAAAACTAATTAAATAGGTACCTTATTAATGCTGCATGGCATACCAATTCATCACGCGACGTTTTAAACGTAAATAGGTAAATGTTTGCATAATACCTACCAAGTTTGAAAGCAGTAGATATATTTATATAGGTACGTATATTATAAAAAATATACATTATTATATATAAGTATAATGTCTATTTTAGAATTACTTATTTGCCTATTTTTATCGGTCTTATTTATCAATGATAAAGCTTTACTTAAGACACCAGATTAAATGAATAAAATTGTTTTGACAAAACCGAGAGTTCACTAATTTGATCAAATAAAATGTAAAATTTCACAGAAATTTCATTCTTTACATATTAACTACGACTAATACTACTATCTACTGTTATATATAACAGTAGATATATTTACATTTTGCACCCTTAAATTTCTAACAAAATGTAACTACGCAGGAATAAATCCGCCATACTACCTAGTTACAATACAAATGTGTACCCAATCTGTGACGAGCGCGTGCGCAAGCGTAAGCCTTCAACTCGATTTATCGTCTCGCTAAGTAGTAGCGCACGAGACAATAGTACAGTAGCGTTCAAAAGTTTAGTAGCAGATTCACATAACTATAGCGTCATTACTTGTTCTACTTACAATTTTATTATATGGAGACAATTCACACACACAAGCAAATAATGTTTCTGTGTATATGTGGATTGTCTTCATAGAAGAAAGTCGTTAGTAGAACTAACGTTTTGTGAGAGTGCTACTAGACTCTTGAACGCTACTGTACCTACTGCTAACACTTTAACAATAAGTAGGTAAACTTAGGAGGAAATATTATAATTTAATTGCACGATGTGGTGACCATCGCATGTTATTTTGAAACTAAAGCCCTTGGAGATACATAAATATATTCAGTAACATATTCTCGATATGCATGCATATTGATTGTTTAAAGAACATGTAGTTCCGTCAATCATCATCATCATCATCAGCCCGTCCACTGCTGTGAAATGGGTACCCTACCGTGGGAGGGTATTTACCATAGTCACCACGCTAGGCAGACGAGTTGGTGACCGCAGTATTATGTTGTAACACTAAAGGAAACTCTACTGCCCGTTCCCTGGTATACGCTTTTTATAAGTACATGATGTTATAACAGTCGGGACCAACAACTTACCCTACTTTCCAGGGCACGGACGGTAGTCCCCCAACCAAACAGGCCAAATTTTATAATCTACACAAACAATTCTTGTTTGGTGTGGGGATCGCACCCACGACCTCCGAGACTCAAAGCCATAATTATATTAGTACTAATACTTGATAAAACGGTTACGATTTTAATTGGTCACATACCGCAGTACGTCACTTTACGTTTCTAGTCTGTATTCTCACTGGTCTTATTATATCTCGAGTAGATTGTATAATATATGATAATTTACAATCGAATCGTAAAATCTTAACGAAACGGTTGCATTGTACTGAATTGTACATAAGTTCTTGTACGAGGAACTATAAATCCTAATTAAGAGAATCTATTATGTCAATTAATATTATTAAACAAACCTTTTTTCATCCCAAATAGTCATTTTACTGGAGCGGGGCCTGGTGATCTGAGATTACAGGTTTTACCTAGCTCAGACAACAACCTCTCACATAGGAATATGTGCCATAATATATCTATATATTTTCTGCAGTTGCTGTACGTCACAGTTCGCAAGCCTCTCTGACTATTTAAAAAGTAGTTTCTCTATGTGCGATTAAAAGAAATCGACAATATCTTCTGAAGTTTAAGATAGTACTAAGTAAATGATAACTATTGTGCATGATGTGGTCTCCTGTTTTTAAGGGAATACACTATCTCAAAAATTGTAAAACGCTTATTAAGTACTATGTCTTGTAATGTGTTTATTCCTTATTGGGGCCCGTAATAAAATAAATAAACTTTAAATAATTATGATCTCTAATAACGTAATATGCCATACTATGATATACAAGTAGTAAATCTCAAATAATAGACACGAATCAATAAATCGCTTTTGCTAATAGCCTCTCAAAATAACCGACAGTAAGACAAAGTGAACCGTCTATAGCTATTTATCAAGAATAACCATGCTATTATAGTCGAATAATCTATTCGAAATGTCAACGGCTAAACGTAGAAGTTATTTGGTCGCTTTGTTCCTGCCTTGTTGATTTAGTTTGACTTAGAATTGAGTAATGGGATGTACCTACTCGGATTTTATGATTTATAATTTAATAGTTGACTGATTTTGTATTAATTAAATAAATTTGCTTTGAATTAACTAGGTATGTTTCTTGATTAAGTTAAGTTTATTACAGTTTGAATAAATTTGATAGTTATTTAAAGACTGTTTCTCTAGGTATTTCTAATCGTTATTGCATGTTTATCAATAACAAGAACAATTAGAGTTAGGACCGATGTTTTTCGTCAGTTGTAAAATGTCAGATGAATAATTTTTAATTTTGACAGAACTTCCTTACAAAATAATTGTTATTTGATGATTTAAAACTTGTCTTTTAACTTATTTATTTATCTTTAAAAATATATGTTCAGTTTATCGTTTATATGTACTTATATTTGGTAAGTATGTGCTAAACGTAAAACTATTAAACGATGAAAAGTCCTCGTAGTAATTAAAACTAAATTAAATAATAATGCTACCCAACAATAGGTAAAAACTATAAGTTGAAAGTCGGGAGCGTACATCAATAAAAGCTTTATTGACCAAAAATCAGAGAGAGGATGTCTTTTCAACTTGAACATAATACTTTGCCCCGAATTCGTCAAAAATATAGGTCATAACATCAATAAGGGACAATAAAATTCATGTCATTTTTACGAGGCCACAGAAATAAAGATGGTTATATAGATGTCGTTAGTCAAATTGTTATGAGAAATAAATGTTATAAGTGAATGATTAAATTAGTTAAGTTAAATTAAATTAGTTACAACGCATTATTTAATTATTTAATTTATTTTTCATTTAATTGGATAAAAACTTTTTGCATCGCGCACTGCGTGGTAGCGGAGGCTCTGCGTCAGTGTGCGAGATATGTCAGGGTAGTCTTTTGTTTTTGAGACAAAGATTTTCTTATTCTAAATAGTGATCACAGTGTAGTCATTTTATCCCCCGCGCTCCTAAAGCTATATTTGATCAACGGTTGTGTTCATTCGGTGCTACGTTCGTGATTATAAAATGAACAACTTTAAAACGAACAAGTGTAAAACGTCACAGTCGCCAATATTTTTGTAAATATATTGCTATTTTCTGAAAGATCCCGGACTATCTAGAATTTAAATAGTGTGGTTTGGTGAATAAATATAGTTTAAGGACTTCTTACAATCTTTACACAAAAAATATCAGACAAATAAATCATTGAGACATAAATTACTAAAGGTTCTCTGATAATTTTAATCAGAAGATTGAAAAATTTGTCCTAAGAAATTTTACTCACTATTCCAAAGTCTACGTAGATTATATAAACCGGAATCAGCTTAACTTACCTGTAACAAAGATAAATAAAATAATTAGTTAAAGTAATCTGGTAATTTCTTCGATCAATATATTGATCGAAGGGTAATTTAAAACAAAACAAAAACGTTGTCAACACTTAAAACAGTTTCGTAAACTATTCATACATAAAGATGAGAGAAGTCACAGTGCTAATTTTGTAAAATATCTACTTAGATTACAGTCCAAATATAATAAACAGTTGGACGTCAGATTGTGGCCGTAGGCCGCATGTGGACGATTGACGATATTTGTGCGGCCTTCCACAATAGCTGCTTTAATGCAGCTGTAAGCAAGCAAGCGGTACACAAAATCATTTTGCCGTCCCATAGCGGTATGTGACCCTTGAATTCAAACGTGTGTCGACCATTGCAATGAACTTAACTAACATACTACCGCGTCTAGTAAAAACGAATCGAATAACCTATTATCGGTACCTCATATCGATACAAAAATAATCGAGAATCGTATGATCGCGTGCATCTACGTACTCGTAATCGATTGTACCGAATGTGGGTCAACGCAAATTGAAAGACAGTAGGTAGTACACGTAACGCGATGTCTTCCTGTTAGTATCGAAATGTATCTACGAAAGGTAATGGAATTATAATGGACTAGGTGTTGTGTATTGGACGTCGCTTTGACGCCGGCTATGTGATAAAAAAGACTACTCGTTTCGGGATCCTAGACTAAGGTGATGGTGCAATGGAAAACGTGAACACAAAATAAAATCGTATAAGTAATTCTTTATTAAAAAAAATTAATAAAATGTATTTTGCCTTTGATTATCGCTTTATAATCAGAAGTGAGTAATATTCCAAAAAAATATACCTATGCATAATTTCCTCTTATCTTTATATAAAATTTAATTGATTTCTTTTTATTTGTCTATCAAATCTTAACTCTGTAGTGTAGTGTACTGTATCGGTCCGTTTACGTCAGCGGCTGAACATTGGCCTTCTCTTAACAGTCTATGGGAAATCAGGGTCGTTGAGGGATATAGCCATAATCACCACGTTTGGCTGGCAGATTGGTGATTGCAGTAAGATGGTAAGTATCCTTGTCCTAATAGATTCTGCTGCCCATTCATTAAGTGTATGTCCTATAGTCTTAGGTAGGGTTGCCATCCGTCCGGGTTTCCCCGCATTAGTCCTAGTTTAGAGGGCGTGCGGAGGCGTGTGGGCCGGACTTCATTTTTAGTCCGGGTTTAAAAATTTTGTCTTAGGCCACCCGCAGCACACACAATGTGCCCGAGCCCCTATGTTGAAAAAACCCTTTTGACATGTCATGTGTTCGTTTTTGCCTCTAAAAGGGGTATTTACGTCTTGTCCTGTTGGCAAAACCCTAGTCTTACGAAACCTATGGGATGACATTCTTCATAAAAATAGCACTTTCCATATCGCCGCTTTAATTCGATAATGGCCCAATAAAGTGTTATAACACAAAGCAAATTGATCTATAATACCCGATGCCTAAAACTCATTATCGAAAAGTAACGGATTTGGATTAGAAACAAGTATCAAATTAAATCAGCATTGTATAAAAAATATATTAGTAAAATAACAAGTGTTCGTCGTTTTCATATTAAATTTGCACTTAATATTACATAACATACGTACATACGGCACTAAACGTGTGAGAACGAATGTGTGAATAGTACGGTTAAGGTATTAAATATTTGTCATTTCAATATCTGGGTAACCATGCCAAGGAGGATGTTCGTATGTACGTAGATCTATATATTATAGAGATATGTATATATACGTAGATATATGGATAACTTGCTAAGTTATCTGTAACTAGTAAGTATGAATGGATGGATGTTTTTTACTCTTTCACGTAAAAACTACTGAATGGATTTGGCTGAAATTTTGCACCGGGATATGTTATACGCTGGATTAACATATAGGCTACAAAACGTCACTCCGACCCACTGGAGCAGAGTAACTAAAGCTGGAGAGTTAGTTTGCTTGAACGCGCAAATCTAAAGATAGTTCTTGAGATTGGCGCGTCCGATTTGAAAACATCTTTCAGTGTTAGATAACCCATTTATTGAGGAAGGCTATACGCTATATTTAATTTTGAAGTTCTTACGGGAATGGTAGTTACGCGGTTGAAACCGCATGGTAAGCTAATCGTACTTAATAAACTAAGTACTAACTGCTGGTCAGCACAAAGTTTTTCCTGTGTTATTCTGCTAAGGCGATGTATTGAAGTATGAGCTATCAAAAGCAGAAATGTTTCAAATTCGACTGATAGCGATCAGTTTTTTTTAGGATTGCATCCCCATTGCTGAGGCTCCACTGTCTGTCCGTCACCAGGCTGTATCTTATGAACCCAGATAGTGCTATTAATACAACAGATACTTAAAACAGAATAAAATAAATATTAAAATGGAGTCGGAACTTGGTAATAAAATATGGCCTATAACCTTCCTCGATAAATGGACTATCCAACACTGAAAGATTTTTTGAAATCGGACCATTAGTTACTGAGATTAGCGCGTTCAAACAAACAAACAAACTCTGCAGCTTTGTAATAGTATTTAGTTTTATAATTAGTCCCGGAGCTAGTACTACTTCGCCAGGCATAAGGGCGAGCGGGCCTCCCACCATATAATTAATGGTTGTACAATTACTAACCGATCATGCTGCGCAAGAAGCACCGCCTATGAGAGTTGAACTTCACTTCAATGATGACTTTTAGTTGATAATATCTATTAAGTAGCCCTATGGTCTATGGCCCTATGGTCATAACTATTTTGATGACACAAAAAAAAAAAAAAAAGTTTCAATTTTGTTAAATTTGATGCTTTATATGTAACCGGAAAATAATACGAATAGTAAGTTTCGTGCCATTCAAATTGTTCAATTTAGCTGCGACTTTCAGTGAACGCGCATAATTATTATATTATTTACTTAATTATTATGACACTTGCCTAACCTAACCAAACGAGACTTTCACTGTTGTATCAAAACATAAAACGTTTACCTCCATTGGTTTAGGGGTAGGTTATTTTTGTAACCCCTCGAAACCTCGTTAGTTAATGAACTAACTAGAAAGTTGATCAACTTACGATTGTTATTATTTTCTGGTGACATATACCTTTTTTTTTTGTTTTTTTTTTTGTTGTCCGGGGGGAAATGCATTGACGCATTCCCACCACCGCTGCAGCGTATTCGCGCGCTGGCGGTGGGATATGTGGGACTCACCCTCTCCATAGCGTGGTATGCTAAAGTCATACCACGAGGAGAGGACCCTACACCACTAAAACCTCCCGGACACTCCTTCGATCCGCCGTTGGCGGGGGTCGGGTACGCATGAGCAATCCGGCCCCCCGACGGCAGGTGACATATACCTACTGAATGAAGCGAAAGATAATGTGTGTAGGGATCGTAGCAAGTGGAGGTCCATTGTCTCTACCCCTGGGAAACAGGCGTGAGCTTATGTATGTATGTATATACCTACTATATTTTGTCTTATTATTTGCTCTTATTAACGTATTTAAGATGATGATATTATAATATATGATATTACTACCTTCCCGCGCGCGGTTTCACCCGTGTAACTTCCGTTCCCGTGGGAAATTCATAATAAAATATAGCCTATGTTCTTTCTCAGGCTCTAGACTATATCTGTACCAAATTTCATTTAAATCGATTCAGTAGTTAAGGCGTGATTGCGTAACAGACAGACAGATAGACAGACAGACAGAGTTACTTTCACATTTATAATATTAAGTAAGGATTTACAGATTATTGACAACATCCGGTAGCGGTATTTGGCTCGCTATGTAAATACTAAGATTTCTTTCCGGGTCTGGTCGGTTGAGGGACTGCCCTCTGTGCCTCGGAAAGCAGTTTAAGCCATTGGTCCCGATTGTTATAACATCATCTATAAATAATCGTAAAATATCAAGGAACAGGCAGCAGCGTTTCCTTGTGTGGTACAACATGATACTGCGGTCACCAACCCACCTGCCAAGCATGGTGGCTTTGGCAAATATCCTCCCCGGGAGGAGGCCCATGTTCAGCAGTGGACGTTATACGGGCTGATGATGAATATTGTTTATAATATTTTCAAAGCCAATAAAGAAACATTATAATATTAAACATTGGTATATATTTTTCTTATAATAAACGATCCACATAAATACAAAACTAAAATTTCGAACACATGCTAATCTCTAGTATTAGTTTCAGACAGTACAAGCAAATGCTGGCCTATTTTAGATGTGTTAATTACTTTGAGTTAGCAAAGGCCGAGGTATCGGTCGGATGCTAATAAACACGACACGTTTGTCGGTATGTGTGTCGTACACGAACGTACATACAGACAAACATGTTGTGTGTATATAACACACATTGCTATAGTAATAATAAGATTGGTATTACTATATGTGAGGTGGAATCGATTAGCGACTAGGTGTAGGATTCTCGTGATAACGATTGCAATAGTTTTGTGCCAACATTGTAAAACACATATGTTGGACGTAACAGTATTGTTACCGACGTAAATTATTTTTGGTTTAATATTTTCTTTTAGGCCGTGTGGTTTCCGGTTTAGAATAGACCACCCCATGTCTTCCCATGGGTGTCGTAAAAGGCGACTAAGGGACAAATGGCTGATGGATGGGCAGCAGCATCTATTAGCTCAAGGTTTACATCTTACTGCGATCACCCATCCGTCTGCCAAGCGTGGTGATTATGGCAATATCCCTCTACGATCCTGGCTTGCCAAGGTCTGTTAAGAGGAGGCCCATGTTCAGCAGTGGACGTAAACGGGCTGTTGACGATGATGATGATGATTTTCTTTTATATTAAAATCACATCGAGCAACGGTCCGCGATCCAGTCGACAGTAAGTATTATTTTTGATTTCTATAAAAGAAAAAATCTTTAGAATTTACACAAAGCGAGCCAAATACCGCTACGCTACGGATGATGTCAATAATCTGTAAATAATATCATATATTGTAATCATCATCATCATCAACAGCCCGTTTACGTCCACTGCTGAACATGGACCTCCTCTTAACAGACCTTGGCAAGCCAGGATCGTTGAGGGATATTGTCATAATCACCACGCTTGGCAGACGGATTGGTGATCGCAGAGAGATGTTAACTTTGGGCTAATAGACGCTGCTGCCGATCCATCAGCCATATGTCCCTTAGTCGCCTTTTACGACACCCATAGGTAGACACGGGGTGGTGTATTCTAAGCCGGAAACCACACGTGTAAATTATAATATCATGTTCTTAAATACGATAATAAGACCAAAAAAATAAGACAAAATATAATAATGATTATGTTTTCAGTCTCAAGCACAAAAGGAAATAAGAGGCTTACATGTATAACACAATTAATACAAAATATAAAAATCCATAAACTTTTATAACAATTCTTTACACCGCTCTTGAACGTCGATATAAATCAAGTTGAATTTAAAATTACCATATTGTAGGATCGACTATAAATTTCACTATTTTGAAATAGCGAGCACGCCACGAATCTAATAGTTATGCTATACTTGTTATTATTTTTGCTGTACAGTCAGCTGGAAAAATATGTAAAGCTACATTCAAAGATTTTGTTTTAAAAATTATATATAGTATAATATATATAATTTCTATAAAATATATAGGTATACAGTTTCAATACTAAAATGTCTTTTATTAAAGTAACTGGACCAAAACCTACGTTCTGCCCATTTGAGTATGTTTCGCCGGACCGTCTCATATGGGTCGTGTTAAAACCGGTAGAAGAATAACCCACTGAGTTTGTTTCGCCGGATCTTCTCAGTTGGGGCGTATTGGATCCGGTGGTAGCATTAAAGCGCGTCCGTCGTTATATACTCATCGTCCACCTAAATAATGACAATTGTTCTAACCTACTATAGACAGAACAAGCTATTTGACACAATATAGTTATTAAATATTAAAATAAGACTTTAAGACTAAAATATAATTAAAAAAATAACTAAATACTTGTTTAATTTGAAAATGTATTTAAAAATATGATAATTATAGATGATAATACTAAATACTAAATTATTATTTTGACTATTTGCAAGTGCCGGTTATAGGTTTACGTAAATAAAAATGATTTTTATTTATTTTTTATTCACTTCGTAATACACTATTTACTTATATACTTTTATATATATGTAAACACACACTCACATATAAACACTCACAGTTTTGTGACATTGTTTGATAGCTGCAGCTACTAATTTATCTTTAGTCGTCAGAGGCGAGGACTGGAGATCTGTCACACAGGTTCCGAACCTAGCTCAGACTCCAACTCTCAACAAGGTATTATGCTGTATCTATAATTATAAGAATACCATTGTACCTTTAGAGTGAAATAAACAATATTTATTATTATTATATATGGCAATATCCCTCAACGATCATTGTTAAAGGAATATTGCCATAATCACTGCTTGGGAGGCGGATTGGTGGCCGCAGTAAGATTGTAACTAATCTTGAGCAATAAAAACTGCTATTTATTCATCAACTGTATATCCCAGGTCCATGCCCAGCAGTGGATCTTGAATTTAAATCGAATTTATTATTTAAATAAACTTTGTCACGAGACTTTTGCTACTTCACAGGGCATAAAGGCGAGCAGTTTGTCGATTTTTACGGAACTCATAGGAAGACGTGGAGTGGTCTATGCTAAGCCAGAAATCCCACGGAAAATGTATAGGCATATCTTTTTGTAGCTGACTGTACCTATTTTACAATTGTAACTTTAATTGCATTTGGCACGTAAAACTCAAGTAAATTATATTTTTACATAATTTTATTGTTGCATATTAAATTTATCGTCGTTTTGACTGCCTTGACGGTCTAGCGTATTATGTTCGACCCTAACTAGAGAGAGATTTGAATCCCGCGTTGATACAAAATTTTGTTACTAGAAATAATATCTCGAGTATAATATAAGCAGCAGCCCGAAGTTAGGAAGTTGTTGGTGTTGCATCCGTGCCTCGACAAAATTGTCCCACTGGATTTTAAAAATAAAGGAACAGAGAGTGTACTAACATATGACCACACACTAACTATCAGTGCATGGTTATTTTCAACCGACATTTTCATAATTTCAATAATTAGATACTATATTTCTAACTAAGTAGGCAAACTTACCGTTTTGGTAATGAATCCCACAAGCGCCAAACTACGTAAATTACGCAATTGTTACGTAAATAAATATGTCGTAAAAGTCATTAGGTTTACACAGTGAGCAAAACAAATTGTAAGGTCATTTCCCACAATCC
This sequence comes from Nycteola revayana, assembly GCA_947037095.2. Classification (NCBI taxonomy): domain Eukaryota; kingdom Metazoa; phylum Arthropoda; class Insecta; order Lepidoptera; family Nolidae; genus Nycteola; species Nycteola revayana. The sequence goes on along the minus strand of OX344838.1, from coordinate 13,986,798 downwards.
CAAATAATTTTACCGTTATTAACCACACGCTTGTGTTTTCGTATGTACCTAAGTACTCAAAAGCACAAGTGACATTAAGAGTACAGTTACACACAAAATATCTAATTAAAGTAAATGTGTTTTATTTTATTAAAACTTACATTAGCTGAAATCGTTTGTTCTAAAAGATGTGTTTAGACTACCTACTTACGATTTTTTTTATATGAATATAATAAAATGAAAATCTGTCTTCTGCGTACTTATTATTCCCGGTGGATATGCGACTCAAACTTATTAAACTTATTGTGACTTCTTAAGAGAAACTATGCAGTAACTTAGCTAAGAAAGTCAACTTTCACCTAGCGTTTCACCTGCAACTTACTACAAAATTGTACTACAAAGTTGTTTTATTTTTAGTTAGTAAAACGAACTCAAAATCATAACCTATACTAATATAATATATCTGTTCTAATATTCGGGGACTGCGCTGGTGAAACCGTACGCGGGAAACTAGTACAATGATAAAGATTCATAAAGTTTAGCTCCGTCAAACAACACACCACAAAGCACTATCAAAAAGCACACGTTTAAAAAAGCAAAGTTCCTCCATAACTCGTTCTTATCTCACACAGCGAAGGACTGCGAGAGTTTCATAGAATTATTTCCTCATAGAACTCGAGAGTTCACTAAACACTAAGTCCATATCGGACGTAGATATTAAATTACTTGCTGTACCTCTGCCAACAATATCTCCGGACTGATAAAGCACAGAGATAAGGCGAGGTCGCACTGCAAGATGAGATGTGTTTCGAGATTTAAATTTTTATAAGATGTGCTGGGAATAATCCTATATTAAAACTTTTATGGTATACTAGCTTCCCGCACGCGGTTTAATCCGCGTAGCTCCCGTGCCCATGGGAACTTCGTAATAAAATATAGCCTATAACCATCCTCGATAAATTAATGTATCCAACATTGAAAGATTTTTTGAAATCGGACCAGTAGTTCCTGAGATTTGCGCGTTCAAACAAACAAACTCTGCAGCTTTATAATATTATTATAGATTTGACAGGTTGTGTTTTTGTTGTCGATAAAGTTGACTCATTTTTCTATGCTTTTCATAAAAAACTTTTATGTATCCGTTTACCTTGTCCTGATAATTACAAACAAGATAAATAAAATCGATTTGACATTGACCATTCATTTTAGTACATAAACAAAATACCAACTGTTATAAATTCAGATTAATTAATTAACATTTAGGAAAATTGGTCGATATCAAAACTGGATTAAACATAAATCTAAGAACTAAATCTTTATAAACACTAACAATTTTCATTTCTAAACATCGACATCTCCAAACATGTTCACTCAATTGATTTAACTGTCACTTTCCCAAATGTCTTTCCTTTCCACTCCGCTCCTCTCTCGTCGGGACCCACCTCTCTACAAATGCAAGCCGACAAGAACGGAAGCTCTGATAATGATCTAGCGATCGGTGCGCACGCCTGCCTGTGACAACGAACACCAAAAACTACAACTTGATATTTTAGAGTTTTAGAGGCAAGAGTAATGGTTTGTTGTAGAGTGTTCGGACGTTTCGAGTGATTTTGTGGCGCGAGATGTGAAGGCTTGGTGATGCTAGATAGCGTTGAACTTATTCTGTATAGTTTATTTTGTGGTACTGTTGGACACTTTTCGTATATTGAAATGTTACTTGCATTTTGAGTTATTATTTACTAGTTATTGAACTAGTTGGATAGTTTAGCTGTGTGGTGTCCGGCTTAGAATATACCGTCCCATGTCTTCCATCAGGCCCCTCTTACCCACTGGACATGTGTCCAGGGCCCCGCGATGGTTTAGGGCCCCCTACTCCCTACTCCAAACGATAACCGATAGCCACTCTAATAAGACTAAGCGTAAATGCTTTACTTAGGTTACTTAGTGAGGATTACATTATATTATATACTCATCATCACTAAATAGTATAAAACAAAGTCGCTTTCTCTGTCCCTATATCCCTATGTATGCTTAAATCTTTAAAACTACGCAACGGATTTTGATGCGGTTTTTTTTTATAGATAGAGGGATTCAAGTGGAAGGTTTATATGTATAATACATCAGCATTGTACCCGTGCGGAGCCGGGGCGGGTCGCTAGTATCTAATAAAGAAGTAGAAATAAAGCTTAAACTTTTTATATCTGCGTTGTCAAAAAAAAAAACAAATTTACTATGGTCATAGGGGCCCCATTATCCTACGGCCCTGCTTCCCATAGGTTTAGTAAGAGGCTACTAAGGGACATACAGCGGATGTGTGGACAGCAGCATCTATCATCTCAAAGATACCATCTTACTGCGTTCACCAATTCGCTTGCCAAGCGTAGTGATTATGACAATATTCCTCAACGAACCTAGCTTGACAAGGTCTGTTAAGCGGAGGCCCATACGGGCTGAGGGACTTATTACACTTATTCAGCTCAATTCAGCTATGTCCACAAAAAACGCCAGTTTTGTAGGAGACGCGTACGCACGCGTTCAGCGGAACAGACGCGTACGCATCCCGTACAAAACTGGCGTTTTCTATGGACATAAGCTGAATTGAGCTGAATAAGTGTAATTAGTCCCTGATACAGAACAATACAGAACTAGTTTGACATCTACTCAGTAGTAGACGGTCGTAGCGTTATTTCGTGTAACCTATTAGTGTATAAGGACAAATTAATAACCACTATGTCTACCTGATGCTAAGTAGCAAAGAATACAACGGTATCTAGAACAAATATAAACTAGTATGTTATCTTAATAGGTATACCATGAAATAAGTATACCTATTTATTTATTTTTGTTGTCCGGGGAAAATTCGCTTACGCCACCACACCGCCGCTGCACGTATTCGCGCGCTGGCGGTGGGTTATGTGGGACTCGCCCTCTCCATAGCGTGATATGCTAAACTCATACCACGAGGAGAGGACCCTACACCACTAAAACCCCCCGGACATTCCTTCGATCCGCCGTTGGCGGGGCCGGGTACGTATAAGCAATCCGACCCAAATAAGTATGCTTGGTAATCTAATTGAAACATTTTTTTTTAATGTATGTATAAAGATATCTAAATACCTACGAAGCTGCTCTTTCGCATAGGCTCTCTTTCATGAGAAAAAATTAAAAAACTATACCTAGGTTTATTATTGAATGTATTGTGCATATTAACAGTATAATAATAACTTTGAGAAAAACAATGCGACAATCAGTAATATACTGCAATAAAATAAGATACTGCAAACAAAATAAGTAAAACATATTTCAGTTGCTTAAATAGTAACTAAACTAGACGTAAATTAACTCGCCATTTAGATCGAGTAAGTTAAAATTATCCTCCGTAGGTAGTTCGTAGAAGCTATTCAGGTTTTTTGCAAAGACTACGCAACGCCAGCGGAGACATTACTGTACTACGCCTCGTAAATCTCAGGCTTCAAGTCACAGACATCCGCATTTACTACCCGGAGAGGACTGGAGGGGACAGGTGGTAGGGTTGTCACGTAAATAATAAAATATTTCAAAGATAGTGTTACGTACTGGTACATATTTAAATAAAAGGCGCTGCGCGCTGGTCTGAGTTAAACTATGACATATATTAATAAAGCATATTGAGATAGAATTTTAAAATTGAACAATGATAACGAAATTATATAAAATTTGACAGGTATACTAACATTTAGAAATATTGATTTATTATAGGCAGATCGTATGCTAGTTTTCCGGGACCGCGTTATGATAAAACAAAAACATATAAGTAGTAATTACAGTAGTTCAACACTATCAAGGTTTTTCATAGGAAGGTTTTTATAAAGCTTAAGGTTTATGGTATGGCTTCATGGCTATGATATTTCTTTATGCTAATAGTTTTTTAGTTAGGTAATCTACTTATGAATTTGTATAAACAAATTCATAAAATTTAAAAAAAAAATATAGTAGTTATAATTGTATATATTCACGTCAAATAAAAAAAAAACAGTTAAATCCTTTTTTTATTATTTAAGGTTTTATGATGAATCGGGTTTTTATTATTATTTTCATCAATTTAAAAGTTGTTATGTACAAATAGTTATAAAATTATAGGTGATAATAATCATGACCACATGATGATACGTGTGTTACCAAAATTATTTAGATCGGGCTAATAGCTTTGACTGCTTGAATAATTTGACTATAATAATTATTATTATATACTTGACTTAGGTAATAATAAAAAAACAAAAAAATCTAATTACGTTTTCTTTATAAAAAATGTAAATGTCCCCCAAATCAGTGTTGATAAATAAAATAATTCTAAGATTATCAACAAAGTGACAGCCCTACACGTAAGGCAGGACAGTGGCATCCGGCCCGTCTTTTGTTTTGCAACTCAATTAAAACTTGGCGGTTTGAATCGACCACGGTTTAGTCGTTAGCGAGTTTGGGTACACACTACACCCAACACACGTCACATACGAACCAAAGCCCGATGTTTCCGAGTGGATTTCAAGTAGTTGAGTATAATCACAGTTGTAGAGGAAACTCGGGCAAGATCTGTGTCTGTAGTGTGCTAGTGTACCTTTAGAATGACCTAGTTCATTGAATATTGAGATAAAGATTTCCTTAAAAATATTTCAGGACAAAAAGTGTATAAAATTTTACGTAGACCAGAACACAACCAGTTTACTTACTACTTTATATGACAGGTTTCTGTTGGCGGTGTGTGATTCTAATTGATCGAAACGATTGGTCTTCTAATCCCATTTCAATAACATCAATTCAGTGATGGTAATTTAATCTACCAAGCTATTTCAATCTAGGTACAAATGGATATATCCTACTAATCTATATGTACAGGGTGTCCGGTAATTAATGGATAACCTTAAAATGGGTCATGGTAAAACTAATGGCCATTCAGAAAAAAAATACAAATAAAAAAAAAATACAGTTGGTACCAAAGATATTATTTTTTTAATAATAATCGGTGTTTTTTGTTACCATATTTCACATTTTTATACACCACGGTTTTTTTTTGTTATAGTAATTTACGTTAGCTAAGCTGATAGATAGGCAATAAATAGTATGACTATTATTACACGGTTTTTTTTTTAAACAATTTGAATGTTTGTTCTGGGGAAAATTTGTGAAAAATATTCAATTTGACAAAGTTTGAGCAACCGTAACTTTAAAAAAAAGTATCCAGACACAAGTGACCAATTATTTTAAAATATTATGTGCTTCAAGCCAATTTCAAAATGGTATCATTCATTATTGTATCTAATGTAAATTCTGAATTATTGCTATTAGTGTAGAAAATGTGTGAATTTTGGATAAACAACAAAATTTGCAATATTGGAATATTTATTTACATTGAATGTACCTGACCATTCGGGGTTAATAAAAACATTAATAGACGTAAGTAATGAATAGTAATAATTAAATAAAGTCTCTTTAAAACCAGAAATATTTTAACAAATACAAATTGGCTTTGCAATAAATGTCGTGTGTGTAAGTCGTGTGACCGCCATACTAGCTACCTGCGCGCACCCTGCACCACCCGTCTTTTGTTCATGTTAGACAAAGAGGATATGAGTTGGATGAGTGCGAGCGAGATAGTAAATGTAAAAAAACCGGTAGGGGACTAACAGAACTTACAGGAACAGGGACTTAGACTTAGTGCGTCACTCGACTTCGCATGTGTTTATTTCGTTTCCGGTTGCAATTGTTGCTAGTTACTGTGAATCAGTGTTAAAACGACGACCTGGCTATTTTACTGGACTATTCGTTTTGTTTACCGATTTGGACTTGTTTTGTGTGGTGATATTTGCGACGACTTGGCTTGTAACTGGATTGTTTATTTTGTGAATCAACATGCCACGTGTTGAGTATACGCCACAAGAATATGCAAAAATGCATTTTATTTATGGGGAATGCAGAGGCAATGGAAACGAAGCCGCAGCTCTTTATAGGGAAAGATACCCTAATGCGCGTCATCCAGATTACCGCGTATTTATAAGAGTCCACGGTTGTTACTCAGAAGGAAGAATCCCTGGTACTGGTGTTGGTGGTACTAGTGGTGGAAGAAGCGCTCGTGCTGATGTAGAAGACGTGGTACTTGAGGAAATTGCGCAAGATCCTTCAATTTCTACGCGATCAATAGCTTGACGCACGGGTATAGGGAAATCGACTGTGCATGATATCTTAAAAAAGAACAAATTTCACCCGTTCCACGTTACGCGCGTGCAGACCCTTCAACCAAGAGATTATAATGCAAGATTGCGTTTCTGCCGAAAAATGCTGGGGAAGATGGAAGCAGACCCGCAGTTTTTTAATAAAATTCTATGGAGTGATGAATCAACATTGAAAAGAGATGGCTACATGAATTTACACAATCTCCATAGCTGGCAACTAACGAACCCTCGTGCTATGCGTGAAGACAGGTCACACTACCAATTTAAAATAAATTATTGGACTGGAATATTAAACGGAAAAATAATAGGCCCATTTGAATTACCGGGGAACCTAACTGGCCAAAGTTATTTAGAATTCCTTGAAAATGATCTTCCAAACTTATTGCAAGAGGTGCCCGAGGTGGAGAGAGAATCATATTGGTTGCAAAATGACGGCTGTCCTGCGCATTATGCTGTATCTGTTCGTGCATACTTAAATAGAACATACCCAAACAGATGGATTGGCCGCCTGGGGCCAATTTTGTGGCCCCCACGTTCACCAGATCTAAATCCACTTGATTTTTTTTACTGGGGCTGTCTTAAGGAAGAAGTTTACGCAAAGCCGATCCGTTCCTTGGAAGATTTACGTAGCCGTGTCCGGGCAGCCGCATCGAAAATAAGCGATCGACGCTATACGCGACTGCTCAGGAGAGCATTCATTCGTAGATGTAGAGCCTGTATCAGAGTGGGTGGCAGACAATTTGAACATTTATTGTAATTAATAACGAATACAGTTTTACTAATGTCAAATGTTGTTTTTTATTAAACTCCAATGGTCAGGTACATTCAATGTAAATAAATATTCCAATATTGCAAATTTTGATGTTTATCCAAAATTCACACCTTTTCTACACTAATAGCAATAATTCAGAATTTACATTAGATACAATAATGAATGATACCATTTTGAAATTGGCTTGAAGCACATAATATTTTAAAATAATTGGTCACTTGTGTCTGGATACTTTTTTTTAAAGTTACGGTTGCTCAAACTTTGTCAAATTGAATATTTTTCACAAATTTTCCCCAGAACAAACATTCAAAGTTATATTATAAATGCAAAGTATGGATGGATGGTTGGATGGATGGATGTTTGTTACTCTTTCACGCCAAAACTGCTGAACAGAATTGGCTGAAATTTTGCACCGGGATAGGTTATACGCTGGATTAACATATAGGCTACAAAACATCACGCTCCGACCCACTGGAGCAGAGTAACGCGGGGCGCAGCTAGTAGGGAATATAGGTCTCCTAATTTACCATAACAGTCCTAGCTTTCTGCATCCAGTGTATTCTAGCTACCATTTTCAGGTCATCGGTTCATCTTGCCGAGGAGTGTCTTTTCTTATACGTTACCTAGTATAATAGTAAAGTGTTTTGTTTTTTTACTTTATTGCACACAGAAAATCACATGAAATACATTTTATAAAAGTAAAGTGTTTTTATCTATTTCAGTTATCGTGACATTAGTAATGTTAATGATTTTATTTTTCTCCATAATATGATGTTGTTTTGATGTGCCTAAACCACAAATCGACGAGACCACAAACTTGGTAACTTCAACAGATGCCTACGTCATACACCCTCTAAATTATGACGACAATGACTTATCATCCGATAAGAAAGGATTAAAAAAAAAGGCATCTTTAAGTTTATAAAACTGGGTAGTAAAGCATGTATGGAGAAATGGTAATCTACGTTCTAGTAGACAATGATAAAAAGATTTCTCAAAGAGAATCATTTAAAAGATAACCCTGTTTTGAGGTGGTGACATCTTACCTTCTATTTAAAGATTGTTGACCTCAGTCCTTGGCTAAAGCTTTACGTCCGTGGTGAACATTTAAACTTTTGATTCGATTTAGTTCCGGGAAGTGGCCGGTTGATGCAACCGGATTCGTCGTATTTCAAATTGAAATTCCGTACACACCTTTAGTGGGACATACTTGATGGAATATTAAAATCTGCTTACGTTTTCTTCGTTGATGCGACAAGTCACGAGTACAATTCAATTGAAAATATTCTTTATTAATATCAGTTAGTAAACGCCCCATAGCTTAATACACACAAATGTCTATCCATAAAAAAAGTAACATTAGACACTCAACCATTTCTTTTCCTACGAGTTCGGGATGTCGCAACGCTGAAAAATTACTGGCTAGAAACTCAGCGGACGAAAAAAACCTTTATTTTAATGCAGTGTGTGTCGAGGTTTAATTGGTATTCGTTTACATTTTACATTAGATATTCTAAGAATTAAGTTTGCAAAATAAACAATGCGTGAATTTTGTGACTAAGCAAGAGCTTTAACCAATGTTTATTTTATTATCCAAGGGTAACTAAGCAAATAAATCAATATTTAACCTTGATTTACTGTTTACTTAAGACTATGGCCACACACAAAGTTATTATTGAAGAAACACGTGACTCAAGTATACCTTAAGAGATTATGCGATGTTTTTATTCAAAATTAATTCATAATTCCTTTATTAGCGAAGTAGGTTGGCATCATTATCCAAATTAACCAGTCATGGGCTTCGCCAGAGGGCGCCGAATTCCACTCTGACGCAGTTTCAGGTGTCTCCGACATCGTTATATGAAGCTTATCTTTGTGATGACAGAAGAACCCTAAATACTCCACTGCACCGCTTAGGCAGAGGAGACGCGCAAATAAAAAGTAGAATCACCAGCTATCACATACAAAAATTAACTGTTTAGCCCAAAATAACAATTACATCAAAAATCGACTTGAAAAGTAAAGGCAAAAGTTTAAATGTACCTTTAAGATTTTATAAAAGAACATCGTTTCGGCCATAAACCAATATACCTACGTCATTTATGGCGCCATCTGCTCAATTTTTTTTTTTAAGTATGTGATTAAATATTAAGCTGACGTAGATAAATAAATGAGTTCAACAGAAAATAGAAAAGAAAGTGACATTCCCTGTTCTTTGCCTGTATTCACAAGCTATTGAAAACTGTAAATTATTTTTTAATTACCTAATCAGTGATTTTATTACGCTACTGTATACATCAAACCTAAATCAAGCCTTTAAGATTCTTAAATCTACACTTGAGAGCAATAAAATCGCACACGTTGACTTTTTGTTGTTAAAGCAGTTTTTTTCATGAATGTGAATACATATTAAAATAAAACTTACACTATTTGAATGTTTACTTCAGTACCTTTCTAATGATATCAAATACAGTGTAAAAAAGTACCCATAGGGAGTTTTAGGGCACAAAACCCAACATACGGATAAAATTACCCAATTTAGCTTAAGAAAGAATAAAAATAAAACTCAAAATGCTTGATCAAATTGTTTTTTAATAAGGTGTATTCCCTCCCCTAGCCTTGATTACAGCTCTTAATCGGTTTTTCATGGACCGTATTAATTTCACCATGAAATCTTGTGGTATGGCGTTCCACTCCTCTTCAATGGCAAGTTGAAGCTCTTGGAGGCGCGTAGGAGCAGGGCTTCTTGCTCGAACTCTTCTTTTTAGCTCATCCCAGACATGCTCAATCGGATTGAGATCAGGACTACGAGCTGGCCACTCCATCGCGGTGATTCCAACGTCTTCCATGTAGTCGCAAACTGTTCTAGCGACATGCGGTCTGGCGTTGTCGTGCATTAAGAGAAAATCTTCTCCCATAAGCCACGCAAGCGGCCTCACATGTTCTTCGAGCACTTCTTCGACGTATCGTGCAGCCGTCAAACTTCTCGATCTCGGGCCGGTATTCGCCGTAGTGATGAATACAATGTCAGTTTTAGTGTCCAACATTATGCCACCCCAAAACATACACGATCCACCTCCAAAAGCCACACGTTCGCTTATGCAGCATTGTGAAAATCGCTCTGATGACCTTCTGTAGACCCTAGAGCGTCCATCATGACCATGTAAAGTCATTCTGCACTCATCAGAGAACATAACAGCCCGCCATTGGTCATACGTCCAATTTAAATGTTCCCTAGCAAATTGTAGCCGGGCTTGTCGGTGAGCTGTGGTCAATTTGGGACCATTTGCTGGGCGATGTGAAGTCATTCCTGCTTCACCTAGTCTTCTTCGAACTGTCCACCGACTTATACTGACATTGCGAACTTCTCGAAGCTGTTGTCCCAGTTGAACCGCGTTCAGTTGCCGATTTCTCAAAGACCTTGTCACAAGAAAGCGGTCATCACGCTCTGATGTTGTGCGTCGCCGGCCAGATCCTGGTCGCCGAATGTAGCCACCGGTCTCTTGGAACCTCTGGTATACACGACGAACAGAGTAGCGGCTCAAATTTAGCCGTCGAGCAACTTCACTTTGGTTATGGCCTGCTTCGAGCAAGGCAATAACTTGAGCGGCTTCTGCGGGCGTGGTATCCATATTTTTCCAGTAAATCCGTATGCTTCCAGTAGACATGTTATCACGTTGACCTTCGGTATGCAACTGATTAAAAATTCCAATAAACCGACCTTTTTATACCTGCGGCTAAGGGTGCAAGTAGTGACAACGCAAACGCGTGAATTTGGGGAATTCGGTGTACGGTCGGTTTTTGTAAGTTACGTAAAGGTCAATGATTTTAATTTTATGTTTTTGTAAAGCTAAGCTTGTATGCTTTAATTTTGTCTAATGATTTTTACTCAATATCTTTAGATTTTAGAAAACAATCAGTAATAAACCAAATTACAAGGGGTGTGCGATTTTATTGCTCTCAAGTGTATTTAAAATTTAAATAATTTAAACCATATTATCATATTAATATTATGTTATCATAAACACCTCTTAACAAGTAACCCTTGTACCTGTTAATATGTAAACGTACTTTTATCGTGCGCCCGCGCAGTCATTTGTTTGAACAAGTGTTACTATCGTTACGTAAGCACCGTCGTAGGTACCGTCAGGTGACAATGGCCGTTTAAAGTTCAGTTTAAGAAAACGGTAATGATGACTTGGGAATAATTCTTTTTAAGCATATGTTAGTAGGTAGAGGTACATTTAGGGTTGTCAACTATACTGTTAAGAACAGTATTATACTGTTTTTAACTATAATATACTTTTTACTGTAAAACAAAAATAAAGTATACAAAATATTGTTTTGAGCATCAAAATGCTTAACACATAAGTATTGGACTTAGACGCTGAACCAATTGTTTTACATGTTTTATGTCAAATGTCTCTTCATCTTTTTTAAATACTGTTCAATATTCTTTTCATACCTAAATATACTTTTTTCTTGTAAAAAAAGTTGGCTATTCAAGATACATTATGCATCGTAATTGTTAACTTAATAGTGTGAAGCTCAAAAGATGAGCTAAAGAATGTATGTATATCATCATCATAATCCTGCCCTGCTCCCATTATTTGGTGACGGCGCAATATGTCATCCTCTTCCATTTTTCTCTATTAGACGTCTCTTCCATACTCATACCTTTCTTACACATGTCACCTTTCATACAATCCTTCCATCTTTTTTTGGCCTTCAAACATATTCATCCACCTTCATATTCAGCATTCTCTCTGTCATATGCATGTCATCCATACGCATAACGTATTGTACCATACTACCTAATATCAAAAGGTTATATTAATAAGAGAATATTTTGTTTCTATAGAATAAATCTAAAACTGAACTATACTACTACATAACTTAGATGTAAATACTAACACGGGAACACGTCAATGGGAACGCGTGGTAGATTCATTCGTTAAAGTACATAATGTATCACCTACAGTTTTGTGTCAAAAAGCTTTAAGCACACACAAATCAAGATAAAACACTACCCAATAACTTTTAAAAATTCCATTTGTAAAAATTTGCAGAGTGGAGCAGTGTGACGCGGTTTTACCCGCGTCACTCTGCTCCAGTGGGTCTGAGCGTGATATTTTGTAGCCTATATGTTAATCCAGCTCATAAGCTATCAGCGTGCAAACTTTCAGTCAAATCCATTTAGTAGTTTTTGTGTGAAAGAGTAACAAACATCCATCCATCCATCCATACTTACAAACTTTCGCGTTTAAAATATTAGTAGTATTAACTGTTAACATAGACTAACTCCCCCTATGCAAGAATAATACTTGAGACTATGAGTTTGCTTGGGAATGTCAGGTGTCACTTTGATGATTCTTATTACCATAGCAATAGAGACCACGACAGTGTGACACTACTTACTCAAGTGAATTCTTAAAGCTAAGTATTGTTCTTGCATGCCACTGTAAGTTAAGCTCAAGTGCCACACTCAAGCGACTTATTAAAGGCTCACACTGATAATGTTCTCACACATAGGTACGTCCACACTCACACACCCACACAACCCATACACACACCACCTAATACAAACATTGCAACAGGACCATTGTTTAAACTTGGCTCAAATGACTAACATCGACTTTTTGAGATAGAATTATACCGACACAACCTTTTCGTACGTACAATGGCCACATGCTTGGAATAATTATTTAATTAAATGCAAATCAGATACAACTTCGTGCCTTAATCTACTAATATTATAAAGAGGAAAGATTTGATTGTTTGTTTGTATTGAATAGGCTCCGAAACTGATAGACCGATTTGAATACTTCTTTCACCGTTGGGAAGCTACACTATCACCCGATGACATAGGCTATATTTAATTATGAAGTTCCCACGGGAACGGGAGCTACGGCGGTGAAACCGCGCGTGGAGGTTAGTGATTATACCTATATTTGGGACTGTTAATTTTTAAAAGAAGATGAGTAGGTATTAGGTTTGATAAGCAAGTGTACCTACTTTCTACTACTACTACGTACTCTGTTAACTGATAATAATAATAATATATATTTTATTTAGCCACGAGGCTTTCGCTATTTCATTGGCTAAGTTTGACTCCACATTGGGTGCGCGCGCGTTCCTTGAGCGTGTGTTATAAGCGGAAGACGGCGGGGCTAGAAGGTGACGGGGGCAAGCTCGGCGCTAACGTCGTTTACTCGAGGAACGCACATGCCCCATGTAGGGTCAGCCTAAAGTTAAGCAGTAAGTTAAGTAGTAAGTATTCTGAAGTAAGTTTTTGTAACACTATAAATCGATAGCAACCAATACCTGTAGACCTTATTTCAATCGCATTAGGTTGATTTTCAATTGTGCAAATAGTAATAGAAAGATACATATTCAAATGTATATGCTAATTGCTATAAAACGGACGAGTAATTTCATGTATTGATAATAAACACTCCACATTAATATTCAAGTCAGTTCCTAAAGTCATTTAACTTTTAAGTGATAGATAGCTAATATGTAGGTATTGATATAAAAGAACTTTATATTCCATTCTACAAATAGCCAAAGAACACCAGAAAGCAATTAAAAACTCATCTCTACAACAGATAGAAAATTTACATTTTTCTACAATACCTAAATTTGCTTTTAAAACGCGCATCGGTAATAATTCCGAATGCAAGCCCCGTTAGTCGTAAATTGAATCGACGCGACGCGACGTTCAAAGTCAGTGTACATTGCCTGCCAGGAACGGGTGGCCTAGCAGTATCGTCCGTGGTAAGTGAGGCGTATAAACATAACCGTTTAACTATAGCAAAATGTCGTATTGAAGTGATGTGCTTGACTGTGTAACGTGTCGCTGGGATTCGTTTTAGGGTTATCGCGTATTGTTTAAATAGTTGAATAGGTACGACGAATAAACATATAATATAATATACACTCAAGATAGGTTATGCTATTTCATTTTAAACAATTATTCTATATTTTTTAGTCTCTGATATAATTATGGCTTATTGTAGGTACATCTTTTACCTGACATCCTACTAATATTATAAACGCGATAGTTTGTAAGTATGGATCGATGGATGTTTGTTAATCTTTCACGCCAAAACTACTGAACGGAATTGGCTGAAATTTTGCACCGGGATAGGTTATACGCTGGATTAACATATAGGCTATAAAACATCACGCTCCGACCCAATTGAGCAGAGTAACGCGGGTAAATCCGCGGGCCGCAGCTAGTCTATAGGTATACAAAGTAACGTTTGTGAGGTTGTAGGGGTAATCTCCGAATCTACTGAGCCGATTTTACAAGTTTTTTTTTTACCAATGGAAAGCCACATTGTTTGTGGCTATATTTTAAGTCAAGGTTTGCATAAAAACGGGATCTATGCAGGTGATACCGTGCGGAACAACTAGTTAAGAATATGTATATTACTTACGAGTACAATAATATAAGTTTGTGACCAAAACCATTAAATAAAGTAAAACTAAGTTAATCAATAATATTTTAATTGGTTAAGTCATTTGCGGCATCAAAGCTATTATGCATTTAATCACTTTATCAATTAATTCACATTGAATTCAAAGTTATTTTCCTATACGAATAACATTTGTGTCCATAGATAATTTATTGTATAACTTTATAAGTAATTATATTGTACCGTTATTAAATCATACAAATTTATAGAATTTTAAGAATAGAATCAATCACAATTAAATTGATTCAAATAACTATAAAATGTTATATTATTACAATAAACAAAAGGAGGTTTGTATAATGAATGTGAAATATATTAGATATTTGCAAGAGATTACTAAGATATTGAGACTGTTTGATTAAATTTTTGGCTTTATTCGCGACTACCTATTACCGACTTAAAAGGATTTAATAAGCTATCTCCCAGTAAAAGTTCCATCGAAATCGGTCCAGCCGTTACTGAGATTAGTCGGTACAAACATACAGACCACAATTTTTAAAATTGCGATGTTGTTTGTACTCACATTCATATGCGTTTAGTTAAAACATGTATTTCTTCCATTTCTAGTTATTTCTAGACTTCAGAAGCATAAGGATGTATGTACTATCTTTATTACTCTTTACTTTAGAAGCATTTGGTCGTGTGCAAGTTTACGATAAAGGCACATACGACTAATGTTTCTGACGTATAATCGCACATCCGACCTTATGCTTCTGAGCTCGAGATTTATTAGTATACATACATACATTCACGCCTCTTTCCCATAAGAGCAGGCAGAGACCACTTCCTTCCACTTGCTACGATCCTGACGTGGTATATCAGGATCGTAGCAAGTGCCTTTTTTAACTCTTCTACATTCATTAATCTCCTCAAGCATGTCCTTCGGTTTAAGGTACTTTTAACCTGGCCTTTCTTAAGACCGTCCTCGATTTACTTCCGATGCCCTCGTAGACCCGAAGTCCGAGAGGCCCGCGAACTATATAAATAAAGTCCTCGATTTAATCATGGAACGTCCGCCTTGGTCTTCCTCTTCCAACAGTTCCTTTCACATTTGCCATATAAATTCTACTTGTTAGTCTCCTTTCATGCATTATCTCTCTGATTTCATTAATTTATTAGTATAGATATAGATAAAGACAATTGTATGTATAAAATCATCTTGCAAGTGCAAGTATGAGTGGCACAGTCGGAAGGGGAGATATCCTCGCAAAAGGTCAAATAAGATCCACCCTAAACCGACGTGCTTGTATGAAGAATGTTATGAGAGTGAATGAAGCGAAAGATCTGTGTAGGGATCGTAGCAAGTGGAGGTCCATTGTCTCTGCCTACCCCGCTGGGAAACAGGCGTGAGCTTATGTATGTATGCAAAATCATCTTTATTTTTATTTTTACAGGTAATCATTATAACTGGCGACAAGTGCCAACCCTAAACCATCTCGTATTTAATCGGTAGCGTTGTGTGATGCATCTATTCTCTTTAATCTGTGCCATGACTGTTAAACTAGAAGCAACGACTAATTGTAACGATTCCAGCGCAGTCGAGATTTCTAATTTATTGCCTAACAATGGAATCGCCATGTTCCCGAATACCACCTACTTGCATTTGGCACCGTATTGTGACGCCAATTTGAATTTTAGCTGAATAAGATTCGATTCGATTTGATAATTTTTTATTTTAAAACTATCATTAGGCTAGGGCGTCGGACTTGTGATCTTGTGGTCGCTGGTTCGATCCCCTCTCATTGCACTACCGACTTTTTTTTTTCGGTTGGACTTATGTAGGTAGCCATTAGGCTTTTGCTACTTCACCGGGCATAAAGGCACTACCGACGTGAACCCACTCGTAAAACAAGCATTTCAGCTTAGCACGCGGGATTAACAAGAATACAACTAATACAAGTAACAGAACTCTGCTAGTAATCTTTTAACAAAAAAAACTATACTAAGATATAAAGAAGTAGAGTTTGTTTGGTTGAACGCGCTAACCTCAGGAATTATAGTTCCGATTTAAAAAAAAATCTTTCAGTGTTAGATAGCCCATTTATCGAGAAAGCCATATCCATTATATTTAATAATGAAGATCCTACGGAAGTCGGATTACGCGGGAAGATAGTGTATTAAAGAAATAATTATACGTTCGAAACAATGCTTCTCTGCACCTTAGTGTAGTCTTTACGTTATAATATGGCGATTTGTCGAACTGGCCTCGTTGAAAGATATTACAAAATAGCGACCCGCATATAAACCTTCCTCTTGAATAACTCTATCTATTAAAAAAACCGTATCAAAATCTGTTGCGTAGTTTTAAAGATCTTAGCATACATAGGGACGGACAGACAGCGGCAAGCGACTTTGTTTTATACTATGTAGATGATATCTTTTGTGTAGGAATCTAAAAAAAAAAAAAACTATTTTGACATTTGTGAAGCTAATATTTTGAAAAAGGAATCCGAAAGCTTTCTTTCGACAAAGTAATTCTAAAATATATATGAATTTTAATTTAAAGAATGTGTAATCTATAAATTACAAACATTGTAAATTGTTTAAGCGCCAATTGGTAAACTTATCAAATAATCTATACAATAAAATAAAATAATCTTTACAAATAATAATTTGTAATATTATATAAATACTAACCGCTTTCTCTACAAGAACAGAAATTAATATACGGTACCAAAAAAATTTACAATTTACATTTTTTGTCTGTCTGTTTGTTTCGGCTAATCTCTGGAAAGGCTGGACCGATTTTTACGAAACTTTCACTGGCAGATAGCTAATGAGATATATGATGAACTTAACTTAAACTTTTAATGTTAAATTACAAAACAAGTCGCGGGTACTACAAAAAAAAAATAAGGCTACCATCAAAATAAATATTGTGGTTGGAACAATCGAGTACATTTACGTAGTGCAGTAATTAAATGTCCTAATGAATAGCCTCTGGTTTACGTAATGACATGTCATTTAATAGTCCAGTGTGAGTGAGTTATTAAAATTCTATGTGTTTATTGTGACGAGTGTTATCTATATAATATATAAAAATGAATCCCTGTTTCTAGTGGTCATCGCATCACGCGTGAACGGATGGACTAATTTCACTTATTCGTTTTTTCTTGTATTCATTATTGTCAGAAGGTTCTTATGATATAAACTTCACGCGGAAAATTAGAAAAATTAAGAAAAATTGACCGCCATAAAAAAAAATCTTAACTAACCTCGCTCTCTCCCTCTAACGGCTAACGCTTTTGACATTATTAACTTTTGTGATGCAAATGCGGGCTGCTAACACGCCTAATATTAAAAGTTCAATTTATTAAAGAGTTTCAGTTAAGACACGACAACGTCTGTTCGGTCAGCTAGTTTCAATTAATAAAAACTTGTGAAATTGCTAAGCCAAATTCGGTTAGTACTAAGTAATTTTTTTTTTTTTTTTCTATAGTGTGATACACTAGCTTCTAGCAAGCGGTTTCATTCATATAACTCCCGTTCCCTTAGTAACTAAGTTATCAGATATAGCCTATAGCCTTCCTCAATAAATGGGCTATCAAGTACTGAAGTAATTTTTCATATCGACACAAAATATAATATTAGCTGTTAAAATTAAACTGATAACTTTTCAGTTATTTATTTCAAAAAAAAACCTTAAGGAAAATTCCACAGTCTCTTGCGCAGGATGCATTGCAGTTTATGACCCACTAGTTGCGCTCCGCGGTTTTACCCACGTAACTCTGCTCCAGTGGGTCGGAGCGTGGTATTTTGTAGTCTATATATTAATCCAGCTTAAAAACTATCCGCGTGCAAACTTTCAGCCAAATCCGTTCAGTAGTTTTTTCATGAAAGAGTAACAAACAAGACATCCATTCATTCTAACAAACTTTCGCGTTCAAAATATTAGTAGGTTTTATTAAAGTTGAAGCTTTTTTTTTTGGCCGGACATATGTATTTAGCTCTCAGGCTTTTGCTACTTCACCGGGCAAACAAGTTGAAGCATTGCTCGCCTTTATGTTCAGTAAAGTAGCAAAAGCGTCTATCTACATAAATATGACCGTCCGAAAAAAAAACGAAAGGAAAACCCATTTCACATTTTTATAGTCAATATCCTGCGTTAGTAGTTTGATAATGCAATTGAATACAAACCAGTTTTAATTATCACTTTGATAATGATAATGAATTGGGTTAATTTATTGTTTAATCACTCATAGGGGTACCTATACCGGCGTATTGTATTGAAAACTCATTTTGTAATAACTAGCTTCCAACGCGCGGTGTTGCCCGCGTAACTCCCGTTCCCGTGGGAACTTCATAATGTAATGTATAATTATGTTATATAGGGTGACTGGTAATTAGTGACCGAT
Source organism: Nycteola revayana (assembly GCA_947037095.2). Lineage (NCBI taxonomy): Eukaryota > Metazoa > Arthropoda > Insecta > Lepidoptera > Nolidae > Nycteola > Nycteola revayana. The sequence continues at coordinate 13,968,005 of OX344838.1, read as the reverse complement.
ACCTAAACACATGATTGTGCTCATGATAACAAATAACTTTTATTATGGCAACAAACATGAAATCGCGAAAAAAAAATCAGCTGCTCCCTACCATGTTGACGAGACATGACACACAACATGAATGTATGGAACAGCTGATTTCTTTTCGCGATTTCAGGTTTGGTGCCATAGTAAAAGTTGTTTGTTATCATGAGCACAATAATGTGTTAAGGTATCGGTCACTAATTACCAGTCACCCTATATACTTTACTTAAATGGGATTGGGCAGGAAATGTTTGCCGCATGTCGGATAAACTGTGGGCCCAAATAGCACAGAATTGGTGCCCTGAGACAGCGAGGCGGTGTCGCGGCAGACCACGTAGGTGATGGCGAAACGAACTGGAACTGGATAGGTTCCAACAAAACTGGAAGGAGGACGCACGGGCTCGCGAACGATGGGGACAGCGTTGGGACATACTACTTTCTCATGGACAACGAACCTTTCTAATGGTAAAACAATTTTTGAAATCGGTCCAGTAATTCCGAATTCTATTGAATGCAAACAAACAATCAAATATTTGGCCTTTATAATATTAATATACTTAGATAATATTGACGGGTTGTAATTTATACAAGTTATTACAACCCTATACTAAAATACGCCCTTTGTGTTATTACATATAATAGAATACCTAATACTGCGGTCACCAACCCGCCTGCAAAGTGTGGTGGCTATGGCAGTGACCTCCCTCGGGAGGAGACCCATGTTCAGTAGTGAACGTACATACCGGCTGATGATGATTTTAATAAAAATTCATATTTTTGATTATTTTATAATACGATTTAATTAATCGTATCGTAATAAGTTGTAAACATTTATTTACATAACATTTTTATATCTAACTTAACCTATAAAATATAAATAAAAGTTCAAATGGCTGATGGCAGTGAGTATCTCTATAATCCACCACCACGAAACTATAAACAAAAATCGATGCACATCAAAATGTTTACATCCGCAGGATTCTTTAATGTCCATTGTTTATTTATTTAGCGGGACAGTTCGCTCGCTACGCATACACACAGCAATGGAATGTGATTGTGATACAAAGTTTGTTTATCAATCGGTGACATATTGTGGGGATCGTTACGAATGAAACGTGACGTCATCTATACTATAGTAATATAATATATAATATTTAATACTATAATAAAGAAGTTTGACTGTAAGATTTCTGGATCTAATGAACCGATCTATAACCCACTCATTTACGGTGGGTCGGAAATAATAATATATAACAACAACTTACAGCACCGCTCGGATTGAGACACTTAATGACATGCAACGGAAAAATACACCAATAGCATACCTTAAAATATTTTGTATAATATCAATTGCTATACATTAGTAGTAGGCCGATTCCTTTAGCGTCCTCCTCGTCTCCGGCGTGTCGGAAGGATTTTTATTAAGATTACCTACTAGCATTTTACTGTCTACTATTATTCTTGTTAACTTGTGCTAAACTAAAATTTTTGTGTTACGAGTGGGTCCACATCAGCAGTGGAATGGGTGAGGATCGAACCGGCGAACTCCGACGCCTATTGCCATTTTTTTAATTTTATTTATTTAACCTTTTGCACAATGACAGTACATGGCGGACTTAATGTCATAGGCATTTTCTACCTGTCAACCAGAGGGTGGTGCAGAGAAAAATGATGGGTGTACAGAAGTAGTAGATAGGTTATTAATTTACTACCGTACTGGTAGGAAAAAACAATAATTACGTAATATCTATGACTATAGACTATAGACTATAATACACATATAATATAAATACTATAGGTACTACTGAAAGTTGTTTACTGATATGTAAACAACTTTCAGAACTTTTCGCTTAAATGAAAGACGATTCTTAGGCATCCTGACTTCAAGAGGTAACTAATTCCATAGAAGTATAGATTGGACAAAGAAAGAGGAATGAATAAAATCGGAACGGTGTGGAGGACCATGAATAAGTCGATTATGCACAGATTGCATGGATCTATTACGACTGGAAGAACGAAATTGAAATTGAGAGGTTAAGTGAGTTGGAGTAGTTGGAGAATCTAATCAACAAAAGAGAGTTGTTAGTGCTCTCATATTACGGCGTTGTCGAAAGGGAAGCCAATGAAGTTTAGCCTGATAGGCAGAAACATGGTCGTACTTGCGGAGATTGTAAATGAGTCGTAGCCATTGGGCTACGGCCGCTCCTAAATATCTAAATACAGCATTATGCTTTTTAATTATGTGAAAAGATCTGTAGGATTTTTGACATTGTGCGCCTTTGACATTCTGCGCTTTTGACCATGTGCAATTTTGACATTCTGCGCCTTTGACAATTTGCGCCTTTGACTATGTGTGATTTTGACATCCTGCGCCTTTGACATTCTGCGCTTTTGACCATGTGCCCTTTTGACATTGTGCGCCTTTGACATTCTGCGCTTTTGACCATGTGCCCTTTTGACATTCTGCGCCTTTGACAATTTGCGCCTTAGACATTCTGCGCTTTTGACCATGTGCCCTTTTGTCATTGTGCGCCTTTGACATTCGGCGCTTTTGACCATGTGCCCTTTTGACATTCTGCGCCTTTGACAATTTGCGCCTTTGAGATTCTGCGCTTTTGACCATGTGCCCTTTGACATTCTGCGCTTTTGACCATGTGCCCCTTTGAAATTCTGCGCCTTTGACAATTTACGATCGTTTGTCATTTTGCGCTTTTGACCTAAACGGATCTCTCCATCAAATAAGTAGTTGTCGTACCTATAATGTGTGAGTCATGAACACACAGAAATGTAAATTTCACCAATTATCGGAGTAATGTTCATAATTAAGCATTTGAAGATGGATTCTCTATACTTACTTATACCTCAGTTACTTTTAAAAACAAAGTTATGTGACAACATATCTTTTAATAGGCAACAATTGTGTTCATCGTGACATTGTCATTAGTAAAGACAGTAAAATCTTGATGATAATAATCAATAGGTATTGTAAATACCTAAAGGTATAGAACAGGGTGGACCAATAGTCATTTTACATTTCGAACAATACGAAAACTAGTCATCTATATAAAAGCCTCGTGGCTAACTACATAAATGTACGCCCGAAAAATATAAAAAAAAGTTACGCTGGTACGTAAAAAGAGAACATTTGTATGTCTGTTTGTAATGTGTAAATTATTATATAATACTTTAAATATTATGTACAACGGTCTAGCTTCTTAATTGTAGGTATTTTTATCGTTATAATACATATACGCGCATAGTACCAACCTAATTACTTTTAACATATTGTCTTAATTATAATGACCACGCCTATTACTAAAACGATCGTCCTCATTACGCAAATATAGAAAGCGATATAATGCCATATGTACGTACGTCAAATACCTACGCCATAACACCATGCTTCATAGCGGCGAGAAGATACTCAATCTATCATATGATACTCCATCGTCACCTTACACCATGAAGATAGACATTAAAAACGGGAGATATGACTTAAATAGCGCAGTTAAACAATGAAACTAATGCTTCTCATCTTTTTATTTAATTAATCGTACAAAATAATATAAAAGTTTATAAGAAAATCAGACGAGAATTAAAAAAAATAGGTTTCCGTCGATTTGTACATCACTTACTATAAATTTTTAGTATTGTATGTAACATTTTATAGTGTACAGTATGAGGTAAGTAGGGCGTGCCAATTCCAATCTCCGCCATTTAACGTAGGCCGTAAATCTAATCGTCTTCTATATTACTTATAACCATGTAATTCGATATAAAATACTAGAGTTTTCATAGCGAATGCACTCGTTCTATCAAAGGTTAAACCTAACATAATTATGCTTCCAATGTCAATGTCATAAATAACATTCAAGAAAAGTACAATTATAATAATGATACAAAGATTTGTATACTTTTTTTGTGACGAGTAATTTCATATAGGTACTACAAAAATATTAAGTAGATTATTTAAATATTTATTACTAAACAAGCTTCTCGCGCCCGGTTTCACCCGCGTAACTCCCGTTTCCGTAAGAGTTTCATAATTAAATATAGCATATAGCCTTCCTCAATGATGGGCTATCCATAGTTCCGGAGATTAGCGCGATCCAGCAAAGATAGATATTAAGGGAAATTTTAACATTATGGGTAATAACTTAAACTACTATTTATTAAAAAAAAAGTCTTTTAAATTACTTTAACAAAAATTATAAAAGCACGTAAACAAAAACATCATGCGGCTGAAACTAGCAACCCAATAAACATATCTATTAAACGACAAATTTTAACCGCCTGCCGATTGCTTGCTATAAAATGACTCAACATTATAATTTATCTCCAAACTTCTTGATTATGCTACACTCAATCGTCACCAGGAACTAGCTAAAGTTAAAATTAAACCACCACTTGACAGGAGCAGATTAATGGCGGGCTGTCACTTTGACGTTTGATGTCTAACTATGAGAGCCACGAGGCGCTACGAGTGCGAGTAAAATGCAAAACGAGGAAAGTCGCGTGTTTATTTTAAACGACAGATAACAATAGATCGACTGGATTGTATTGTTTAGCAGTCTCGCTGAAATATATTATGTGTTAGATGCTGCAAGATATCTACTGAAGATGTTAATGATCCCGTTAAATTTATATAAGTATGTATGCGAAAAGTTGTTGACCAAAACATGTGACAAAAATATTTATTAAAAATAAACTTAACTACTTCATATTGTATATAGTTGTTGCAGTCAAAACTCTTAACCAGTCAAAAGAATTTTTAACAGCAAAATCAGTCAACACTAACCTATTTTTTTTTTCTTGTCCGGGGGGAAATGCATTTACGCATTCCCACCGCCGCTGCAGCGTATTCGCGCGCTGGCGGTGGGATATGTGGGACTCGCCCTCTCCATAGCGTGGTATGTTAAACTCATACCACGAGGAGAGGACCCTACCAACCACTAAAACCTTCCGGACACTCCTTCGACCCGCCGTTGGCGGGGGCCGCGTACGCATGAGCAATCCGGCCCAGTCAACACTAACCTAACCTAAAACTACTTTTGACTGATTTTACTAGTTAAAAGAATTTTCGGTTGGTTAAGAGTTTTGACTGCAACATAGTCTATACAATTTTTAACAAAAAAAAAATCTATTTGATATGATACAAAATTAAATGAGTTTTGTTCTTCAATATATTTTGTTTACGCTCTTCTGTAAGGTCCTTTGATTAACAGATGCAACACTTAGAGGGCAAATCCATGCCTGCACTCACCGTGCCTACGCCTAAGCATTTTGTGGTAATTTAAAACCCTTCTATTAAAATTAAAAAGTTTGCCACCCCTTCTTGCCGTCTAAGGCGTTGAATTTCGGAATACCCCGTCTTAAAGAGCAAGTATATCCAATAATTAACCGCAATCCAAAATTTGTACTTGTAGTTTATAAGATTTCGTGATATGGATTGATCAGGCCAATATGAGCAGAACTAATATTGTGATGGCACTAAGACTTCGATCAGGTCATATCCCGTTAAATAGTTTTGCATGTTTGATGGGTAAAGTTAATTCACCAAATTGTTCGGTATGTCATATAATAGAAGATGTTCACCATATTCTTATGGAATAAGGTCGAAACAGTGACCTAAGAAAAAAAATGTTTGGCATGAAAATGAAAATGAAATGAAAATGAAAACGTTTATTAATTTGATAATGTAGACGAATCGATCGTACTTATTATAAGTCAAATACAATGATAAAAATATAAAAATATAAAAGAGTAAAAAAAAAATATCTTGACTAATTAATTAGTATACATTTCAACAGTCATGTTATTAAATAGAATTTAAATCTATTATAATCTATCAATGTGGCATGTGATAGTCGCGTATTATAAATATAATTAGAATCAACCAGCGTGGGCTGGGATTCGGTCAGAAGCATAGAACGCGTCGCGAGCCTCGCCTTGCAAGGACGACCGGACCCTATCCTAGCTTCCTACGAGTCTTTCTCTATCTACTTACGTTGTGACACCCGGAGAAGAAAGACTATAAGAAACTCCGAGATCATTCTTTTTGTCATCTTTTAAAGTCTTTGATTAATCATTTGTACATCTTTTAAAAGCATTTTTAGTATCTAGGTTAGTGATCCCCATACATTATAACATTGGTGTTTGTAATAACATGCTTGCTTCTCCGTTATCGGAAGAAGCAAGTATGTTATATACACTCTGGCATTATTTGCTTTAAGCGATAGAAGTGTATAGTTCAATTCATTTTATATTATTATTTTGTTCTTCTCCCATAAGATTGGCTAGTCACTGCGTGACCTAACGCGTTTATTAAAAAAAAATTATTTTGATGGGTGACATTTCGCTTTCATATAATAATATACCTAAGCATAGATAGAAATGCAAGTATTTAACATGAAAACAATAAGAAAGTCGTCTCTCGGGCATGTTTACAATGGCAACCGTCCGATCAAATATGGCGGACTTTCCAAACTGTCATTAGGGATGCACCGGAGCTGTCATGCCATTAAGTAAGCGGCGCACGTACACTGCACATAGAAGGTTAGCCATCCAAACATTAAGTGTAAGTCAATGAGTACAGCCAACTACATCAATCGATGCTAAAATATTTTTAAGTTATTAAAAATACAGAAATTAATATAATTGCATTCCGAAATAAACCAATATTTGAAAACAGATAAAAAAACAGATAATTTTGGGTGCCCTTGGACATTTATGTACTATATTATTATACTCTGTAAAGGTTTTATTAAGTTTTTACTACAACAGGGATATACCTAGGTATAGATTGTCTGGTCAGGCATTAATGTAGAGATCATGAAGAGATCGTGATCTCTCGTTAATAATTTTATTAGTTAGGAAAAATGTAGATAATAATAGGTTTTAACATTATAATTATTTCATAAATGACATATTCGCGATTTTGGAGCCAATATTTGAGCTCTATCAACTTACTTTTCTCGACGATTGTACCTAACGGTTATAGGAGGTATCCTAAAAAGTACAGTAAGGTTGACCCCACATACGGCATGCGCGTTCTTCGAGCGTGTGTCACATGAGGACGATAGTGGGGGGAGCCGTTGATGGGGATTTGAGATCAGCACTAGCGTCGTTGCGTCTATCAAGAAACGTTCAAGCTAAATGTGGGTTCAACCTAGAGGTAAACCTATTGATTTTAAATAAAAATGTTTGTCTCAAGTATTTAGTATTTAACCGCGTAGGTAATTACTTTAAAGTACGTCATTATCACCTGGCGTACGTTTAAGTTAATGGATGTTTTGTTATTATTTCCCACTAGCGGCCCGCCCCGGCTTCGCACGGGTGGACTTTTATACCCTACCCCTGCCCTACCCTACCCATACCCTAACCCTACCCTACCCCTAAGTAGGCTCGGAAGGGTATATATTTCCTAGGAATTGTGTACAATTCCTAGATTTCATACATATCCGGTAACATATATATAGATTAAAAACTATTTTATAGGTAGTTAAATGGTCTTGACCATAAAATAATTTATTTGGATAAGGATTAATATAAACACATAAATAGCATGGTTTGAATTTGGTTAGCATTTTCATTAATGTTTAAAATGAAAAAAGTTGTCGTAGTGACATAACTACAATAGTTGGACATATGCTACCGCGGAGTTTTTTGTAGACATTATGATGTTCTTCAATATTGTTGTACATTATTTTGTTCTATCGCTAATAGTTTCGGCAGCGCATTCGACGAAAGACATTTTAAGACTCATTTTTCTACACCTTCGGTTACATTGTTCAAATTTTACCAAGGATTCCTAATTTTTTTCAAAATGAAATGTAGCCTATGTCAAATTGGAAAAATGTAGCATTCTATTGGTGAAAGAATTTTTTAAATCGGCCCATTACTTTTTGAGCCTATTCATTACAAACATACAAAAATAGGTACAAATCTTTCCTCTTTATAATATTATTACCCATAAAGACGGTAACGGACTCTCAGACGGACTGCTCAGGGCGGTCGCTGGGGGGGGGGATTGAAGAGAGAATTATGACTTTGGATTTTTAGGGGTACCTATTTTGTGCAACTGCGGTCGAGGGAGGTTACTGCAGTATTATGCAATAACTATCAATAACACAGTGGAACGCTGCTTTTCGTTCCTTGTTACCTATACAATTTCAATAGATGATGTTATATCTACGGCTTAACTCTAAATTTTATTAATATGGTAGGTATATGGTATTCTCACAACTACCAACGTCAAAAAACAAATGTTCATTAAGGAAGGAAACATGCAGTTACTAACTAAATTACAATCAATAATTTTCGCATTCGTACATACATTACATATCCTTAGTTAAAAACTAAAGTCTCTTATTAAGATTACATTACATTGTATTTTAATTATATTTATTTTGGTATCCTACAATCAGGTCGAACACCCGCCCTTGAGACAATCGATTAGTATTTTCAACAACTCAGAGCATTTGTTTAAAAAGCAACAAAACACATTGTTTGGTCGTCTCTTCGCCAACGCTCGTAAATAGTGATTTGGCGTATAATTAACGTTTTCCCAACACTTGTAATTGCTACGCCAACTGGGAACGTCGGAATTCCCAATCGATTTCAAATATTACAACCACGTCTTTGCTTGGTTATATGACTATATTACATTATGTAATTGATTCGAGTTTAAAAGATAGGTAGGTACTTTGCAATGAGAGAAAATATTCGTAAGCACATCTAATACGAGTCATGGGGAAACCCAGGGAAGGAAAACTACATAACTACGCCGCACCAGTAGATAATGAACATCAAAACAGTCAGTTTCCTTATATTTAAGCTGAAATGAATGTCTTTATTAAAGTCATTTCAAATAAAATTAAACATTATAATCAATTGTACAAAAACAACATGACTAAATCGTTTAAAACCCCAAACCAATTATTAACGGTCCGTTCCAATTGTCTCAAAATAACTGAGTAAAAACCGTGAAAATAGAAAATTAAAAAACGAAAATGTCACTTAGTTCTCTACGGTGTATCTTGCGTCAGTGGAGACGTATTGTTTTTCAGATCGCATATCGGTCAATGTCAGACGCGCTTTCCGTTTGGAATCGGCAAAAACCGCAGACATCGGTAAAAAAAATAAACTATTAACTAATGCATCGTCATTCATAGAAGTAAAGTCACAGCACTTAAGTGCAAGGTTAATCGTATCTCCGTGCGCAATGTTGCTGGACTACTGAAATTTCATATTGCATGTTATACATGGACAAGTTGCCTCTATGTACAAAATCATAAGTAGTTTCCCCATAAATTATAACATTCTAAGCCAGTTGAATTTACAATACTCCATGAGCGCATTATTTTTCGCTGCACGTTTTCATATACACATACATATGAGTACATAAAGAGTGCTATGTTCACCAATGAATGAAATAATGAATGGGGGGTTCGAACCTGGCACATGGTAGGGAGTGGGGTTGGACGGGGGCAGCCAATAGGCGGCGCTGATCGCCGGATAGTTGCTCCCGGTCCGGGCTCCCGCCTTGCCGCGTGCGCCGCCCGCCTCGCCTCGCATCCTTAGCACTACACAACACGTTCACATCACGCCTTCACCTCGCGTCTGCATTCAACCGCGGCGGAGTCACAACTAAACGTAATAGCGCAGCGCCCGCGCAGCTCCGACTATGACGGTCGATCAGTCATTCCTCGTGGTGTTGTGTCACCTAGTGCCCCCCCTTCCCCCCTTTGGCTAATGAGCGCCGTCCTGGCGACGAGTCGAACAATTGCAGCGACTCTATTGTTTCAAGTAAACATTGTTGATGCTTCAAATAAGTAATGGTTGCAGTTATGTTTATAGGATTATATTTTGATAACGCGAAATTAATTAAAGGTAATACGAATGCCTAAGTTATGATTTTTAATTTTGTTACTTTAAATCTTTACTAATATTATAAAGAGGAAAGATTTGTATGTAAGTATGTTTGTAATGAATTGGCTTAGAAAGTTCTGGACCGATTTTTAAAATTCTTTCACCATTTGTATGCTACATTATCACTGATTAATATAAGCTATATTTAATTATGAAGTTCCCACGGGAACGGGAGTTACGCGGGTGAAACCGCGCGCGGGAAGCTAGTATATAATAAAGTAAACATTACTTTACGGCTCAGTATTTCTATTAAGTGTATACCCCTAATTAAATCTATGTTAGATATAGGTATTACATTAAGTTACAATTTCAATTCCAATGACAATTTCAGATAAGAAAAATTCAATTTCTAAGGCCAAGATACAATATTATAAAACTCCTTTTCTACTAAAGCATACGGAATATTCAGTTTTCGCTGGAAAACCAAGCAAATATACACATCCTACAATGCAAATATATATTATTATATATCTTACATCTAAGTGACTTTTGCGTGTTCATAAAATACATTTTCTCAAAGTATTACTTAGCATATGACACGAATTAGTCTGTTAAAAAGAGGTAGAGTCACAATACGAGAACAGAAAGGAGAGTTACTCCTTGAAGAAAAAACATATAGAACACTCTACCCAAACAATGTCTTACAACTCTTTCACATCCCTCTCAATGAACAAAGCAACTTCGAATCAGTTTTTCCGACTTCACTTTGTATCTTATTAGACTCGGAAATGTTGTGATTTTCTATTGATGAAAGAATTTTCAAAACCAATTACGCGGACGGAGTATGAAATTTCGCACCCTTATAGTTTACATAGAGAAGGTGACCATAATGCTAATATATTTTTTTTTATTATGTTCAAATTTCGACCACTGGGTGACCAATAGAAGACTTTAAATATATCATAGATCAATCTATTTAAAAATATATATTATTATGTATAGTATAATTCAACCGTTAAAAAAACTTCTTATTTGTATTTCACATAAATCCGTAAAATTACACGCACTCATTAATGGAATTGTTATGAAAAAGTATATTTTAACAGGTGTTTTCCACACTTCGTTATTGAATAAAGTCCAGTTCATAGACATTGATGCTAACACATTCACTATGTAAAATACATATTAACTTTTACTACGGAAAACTATGACAATATTGTATGAAGCTAAAGATTTTGTTTATTAGCTTAAACTCTTTAATCTCAAGAACAACTGGTCCGATGTGAAAATTTTTTGCAGTGCTAGATAGCTTATTTATCAAGGGCGGCAATAGGCTATATTTTATTATGAAGTTCCCTCGGGGACGTGAGTTACGCGGGTGAAACCGTGCGCGAGAAGCTTATATTTATACAAGGTGTAACGGAAAGGGTATATACATAGAAAGAGCAAGGCTTCTTTGAATTATAACAAACGATATAGCAAGGGTTTCAACTCAAATAAAATAAAAAAAGTAGGTATTATTTTGCAAACAAAAAATAAAAATGCGGAACCCTTTATTCAGAAATACCAGAAGTAAGAGGTTTATTTTTACTTGCAAATAGTTCGTTGACATCGATCAGATGATTGAGTGCTAGTGATGTATTTATTTCAGTTTGAAAAGTTGGGTTTCTGGTATCTATGAATTAAAAAAAATCATTACTTCCGGACTTGTAGATATAGGATTAAATAACCCTTACCATATCGTTTTTTATGATTCAAAAAAGCCTTGCTCTTTCTATGTATATACCCTTTCCGTTACACCTTGTATAACTACGAACATTTGAAATTCCGTGCCAATGTACATACATTCGTTGGAATGCTTATCACAATACTGTACAGTTGCGCATTCAATGTAAAAAACAGTAAAAAAAAACAATTTGGATACGATGCATATAATATTTTGTAGCGCTTTCTCTAAACGAGCACCAATTGGAAAATTGCCAAAGTAGTCTCCGATGTATGTGACATAGTTAATCAGGTGATAACATGATTAACATTTTCATTAAAAATGTAAGGTGCTTCCAAAATATGTGCCATTCCTTTAACAGTAGATATAATAATGTCTAGTAATTGATTTTAATTGATTGATTTGTAAAAAATAATACTTTTTTTTGTTACTACTAGGTTCACCCGCGTAATTTCCATTTCCGTAAGAACTTCATAATAAAATATAACCTATAGTCCTCCTCGAGTAATTGGCTATGCTATACTGGAAGTAATTTTCAAATCGGACAAGTAGTTTCTGAGATTTACGCGATTCAAGGAAACAAACAAACTATTCAGCTTTATGTATTACTATGAATCTAGAACACCAAATCTCAGAAGCGAATACCGTAACCGCTGAGCCACCGGATAAAACGAATACATTTTATTTGATTGCGGATCACTTAAATCCAAAGTTGATCATCGTTTTAGTAACTGGGTGTGAATCAGCTCGTTACGATGCCGGAACCAACAATATAAAGAGGATAGAAATTCACCCATACAGATATAAGTCCTGCATTTAGTTTATACGCATCTTTATTCTGAGGCTGTCGCCGCACTGACACGACAGCGACAGCAACGCGGCGGCGATCATACGAACAAATCAATCTTCATGGGACAACCCCATGAAAAAAGAAGGAAGTGCGTTAAATAGACAACTTAACATTGCATAGTTACTTAGAACAATAAATGCTATGATTAACTAGAAGATTTTAACATGTTCATCATCATTGGCCCATATAACGTCCACTGCTGTATATAGGTATCCTCCCCAGAAGGCATTTTTATCATAGTCGCTTGGGCTGGCGAGTTGGTGACCGCAGTAATATGTAAGTAAATACACAGAGCAACGCTGCCGTCCGTTCGCTGGTATACAGTCATCTAAGATGATGTTATAACAATCGGAATCAACGGCTTAACGTTCTTTCCGAGACACGGAGGGTAGTCTTACAACCAGACTCGGAAAAGAATCTTAGCTGTTATACAAAGATTCCTTGGCCGGCGTGGGTATCGAACCCACGACCTCCTACTGAGACTTATACCGCTGTCGAACAAAATTGCTGGTTAAAATGTTGTTATTTAGGCGAAAGAAAAACATGTATGTTTGTGACAAATCACCAAGTAAGCTATCCATGTAGATGTATTAACGCACTGACCCGGCTGTGCGCCCGGCACTGTTACGGGGACAATCCATCAGAATACCCGTACACAGTGTCGCCTAGATGGAATACCGAACGAAGCGGGACTCGTAAAAATCGCCACGCATCCACAATGAGAGGTGCCCCGAACGTGCTCTGTGTCCCAAAGTGTTTGTGTACCAGTTAAAGGTGCCCCTCGCATTGATTCGTAGCGACGCACAGTGAAACTCTACCACTCAAAATAGTGCAATAAATATACATTTTTAAATAAAGAACATACAAATAAACCTATTCTAAATCTATGCTACTTACTGGTCAGAAGTTCCTAGAAAGCATTATTTTTTCGGTGTTTACTGTCAGCTTAACTGAAAGAGACTTTCACATTTATCTGAATATTATTATTATAGCATATAGATGCAACTACGTGTAGCTAATTCAAATTTTAATGCTTTATTCCTTTTATAATATTAAAAATATAGTTAAGATAAGCGTAATTTGTAGATTATGCAATCTTGTATTAAGTAAAGAGCGGGTATTGTCTATATAAAAAGGATAAGTGACCAAGTTCTCATGAAAAAAACAAGATCTGTCTAATCTTTCCATCTAAGATATAAATCAGTTCTACTTATCAAATTAATGTTTCATTATTAACTTGATAATGAAACTAAAAGTACGGAAAATAGTTACTAACTAAAGATCTTGTATGAAGTCCGATTATATTAAGCCATCCCTTATTTGATTTAACATGTAGTAGGTATTTTCGATAGCAGTTAGAAACACAGTGATTAAAGTATTCTATAAAAAAAGTTTTAAGATAATATCAGTGTTTTGTGTATGTAACAAAACACTGAGATTATCTTAAAACATATTTTTGATTAAATTTACCACACTTCAAATATGAATTTTGGGTACTACCTTGTATGGGTGGGTTCCAATGCAATTGCAACTGTATGCAACGGTTCGAATTCCCCGAAGAGACGCACAGTAAGACAGTATATGAATCATGTTGTACAAGCAATGTGTCATTAAAAATACGTCTAAAGCTTACGTTGTTACAATGATAAGATAAAATTATATGCCACGATTAAGAAAATATATTTATAGGGCACTGATTCATTATAGTAGAACGTAAACTATTATTGTCATAAGGAATTAAACGAAGTTTATTAGCCTCAAACAATTTATTGCTGTAACAACCCGTTTACAGTAATAAATTGTTTGAGCATTGTCTTAACAGACCTTGGCAAGGTAGGATCGTTGAGGGATATTGCCACTTATTTAGCCACGAGGCTTTTGCTTCTTTACCGGGCATTAAGGCGAGCAGAGCTCCAGCCTTAATAAATGGTTTAAAAACTACAAATTAAGCAACCTGCGCAAGAGGGTGCCCCCTGTGGGACTTGGACCTCGGCTCAGGGCAGTCGCTGGCGACTAGATTGAGGGATTATGACTTTTATTATTTTAGGGGAGTTTTGTGCAACTATCGCTCTACTGTACAGTTCGCGGGCCTCTCAGTCTTCGGGTCTACGAGTATATCGGATAGTTCTTTGCAAAAAAAGGGTCAGGAGGGCGAGGGGGGACGCGTTGCATGAACGCAACGCGTCTCGAAACTAGTCGGACGTATCCGATGATGACAAATCGTGAGTACAACCGGATAGTTAATATAAAGATGTGTACCACTCACGGAAGTTTTAATTCTAAAATGATATTCCCGTCTAAATCAGTACTACCGTTTATAGATTAGACATAATACACAGGCAAATAGACAGACTAAATAAAAATAAAGAGCCTTTATTATACGTAATAAAATTTGCTATTTACCCGTGAAAGTCGCATCAAAATCTGTTCAGCCGTTACTGAGACTAACTGGAATAAATAGACAGTTATTTTTTTTTAAATTACCTTGTACCCTATATACGTTTATATGCACTTAGTAAAAACTCATTATTAATTCCATTACAAACACTTGAAATTTATTTATTTGTACAAAGACATCATGAATAAAAGATGACTAATATATTTTTTCAGTGAAATCTTAAGTTCATACTTGCTACCTTATCTTAAACACTGTGCACGCAAAATCACTATAAAACTTTTCAATTCACATATATATTCATATGCATTGTCTTCAGATTCTCTAAGAATTCCTTAAGGCAATAAAATGATGAGTTTAATGTCCGTATTATCGGTATGCGAATCTCTTTTATATGACTTTACGAGAGCTGATATGTGAATATATGTTTAGACACAAATGGGTAGTCGGCCTTATGCAAATCTGCTTCGTTCATAAATAATATTAATTGTGTTTGGTATAATTACATTTGGTATAATCATGTTTATGTTCAGTTTTATAATAAATGGTTGGTATAGGTCAACGATGCGATTAATCTTGGTTGAATAATCGTGAAACGTATTTTATTGGCTAACTAAAGTGCGATTTCTGTAGCCTTGAATTTGATTTCTACGGTAGGAAAAAATATTGTGAAATGTATAAAACCTTGATCGAGGGAATTTCTTTAGTGTCTAGGATGACACTCTGAACCTATGTGGCTGTTCATACCATCATTTATGACAATATTATTATAATATCAAGGGAATGGGAAGTAATGTTTACATGTGCATCAAAAATCATGTTTACGTTGTACGGGCTGATGATGATGTTGATCACATCGCGGTCACCAAACCACGTGGCTACCACGGCAAAACACGTTCAATGGTGGCTTTAGCCCATCAAAGGGCCTTCGAAATGTTGGTGATGGTGATAGTGAAATGTGGTTAATGTAATCTCTACTAATATATAATGCCAAAGTGTGTTAGATTGAACGCGTTAATCTCAGGAACTGCTGGTCCGACTGAATTGTGAAAAAGTATTTCACCATAAGAAAGCTACGTTATCCAAAAGTAACATATCTATATTTAATTATAAAGTTCCATGGGAATTTCCGCGTGTAAAACCGCCCGCTGGATATCTTGTTAATAAATAAATCTATGAGATACAGATAATAACAGTATCAGTCGCTTAGTAGCTAAAACGATGCTACAGATTAAATTCTCAGAAATGTGATATGAGGAATACTCTTAACGAGAGTATTAAAATATTACCGTTTATTCGCTACGAGGCAAAATACCACCTACCATAGGTATATATAGCTCCTACCAAGCTGGGTTTTAGGAATGTCCGTCATACTATGTTTTCAGCCAATGTCGAAATGAAAACATAGTATATGTTTTCATTTCGACATTGGCTAGCCGTATGCTCATCGATCGACTCTGTTTATAAGCATTCAATCAGTTATGTCAAACAAAACATTCGATAACAGTCCACATTGTTTTGCATTACTGTGAGCGCACGTTTTTTCGTTTGAGTCACTTTTCTTCGGACTGTAGAGGACCATGAGGCTTATATTGCTGCACTGGTTAGAGGGGGCGATCAGTGCTCCGCCCTTTATATATAGTATAAAACTACAAACTAAGCAACCTGTGCAAGAGGGCACCCTCTGTGGGACTTGGATCCCAGAGTGGTTGCCGGCGGAAGAATTCAGGACTTGTGACTATTCAATTTTTAGGAGAGTTTATTGTAATTGCAATTTTAAGGACTTTTGGATTTCGGTCTATGCGGGCATCGGAAAATGTTTGTGATACCACGCCACTGATGTTATAACATGTGATTATGTTTTTTGGCCAACAACGGCCTTTGTTGAAAAAACCTTAAAACTAAGGGGAAAACACAAAGAATTCTTTATCTGAGAGAATAATAACATAATGAGCTGCTGGACTAAATTTTGGATGTGGTATTCCGTGTGGTCAGCTTAGAACACAACTTCCAATTAAAATTATACATTATTGTTGTATGGAAAGGGAAAATATCCAACAGAATGAGGGCGGCTAAGTACATACTGTACTAACACTAGATGTCCTTGTATTTTCACCTCTTTGTCACTTCACACCACCTGGATAGGGATCAATCGCCTGATCAGGTGTTAAAAAGAAACTTATACAATGCTTAAGATGCCGTTGTATCTGTAGCTCTTTCTACTTAACCGGTGGTGTATCCCATATACACCGGTTAAGAAGTCAATGCCAGACTAGGCATAGTCAGGTGTTAAAACAACTTATAAAATAGCTTAAAGGATGATGGGCAGAATGTATGGAGTCTGGTACCCACTCCAATAGAAACATGATATACATCATTGAAAAGGTATTTTTGTGTAGAATAATGTAAACTTGAGCGCTTGTCTCAAATATTAGTATTTAAGGAGTAAGAGCGATTTTTGTGTCATGCGTTTTTGCTTGAACATGCGGGTGTGAGTAGTCACTAAGAATAAAAATACTTACACGTTTATTTTTTAAATCAGGCACGTATGACAAAAACGCATGACTCAAAGTCATTATACGCTCAAGTTAGTTATTTACTTATTTGAGTAAAAAAATACAAGTATAAATCAAAAACAACTTTATTTTTTATAGTTTTACAATTATAGACTGTTTTCGTTGTCTACAATGACATCATTGAGAAATGCTGCTGGAGCAAGGAACCCTTCGCGTCTGGCATCAGTAAATCAAGTTTTCAGTTGTATCGCTTAAGTTTTTAATATGACACTTATATTGTTATGGTGAACAAATGAAACATATTCATATATCAATATCTCTGAAGATACTAACATCCAGGTTTCGTCACCATACAATTTTTTTCTCCTATAGGTTAGACCAATTCAATAATACAATAATTATTGTTATTGGACCGGGTACCAAAATGTCTCATCATCCTTTATATCTTTAAACAATTTACACTTTTGAAATATATCAACATGGAAACCATATCGTATAAATTCCTGCTCATTTAACAGTAAAGTGGCCAATGCGCCAGACATTGCTCATTACAGAGACAGAACTTTAGTGATAATAATTTAGTATGAAGTCTGTGTCTATTTTATTCCATTGCCATGATAGTAAAGGGGTGTAAGCACATTAACTCCAGTGTAATACTCGGCGATAAAGTTTTAGCAGGTACTCAAGTGACGTTGAAGTACATTAATATCCTAAGAATTACTCAAATAAATTAAATGGATATGACGTCCTACTGTTCGAGCTATGTTATTTCAGTGGTACATGAAAAAGTCATAGCACTTAAGTATGCTTCTTAAGTCTTGGAATGTTATTAATTGCAAAGTATTAATTAATTGATTTTAATGTTTTTAAAACAAGTAATATTCTTTTCAATAACAATTGTAAGTAACGGTTACTATTTTTAAATTGAAATCCAACAGTATCGTTCTACATTTAACTTACAAAACAATATGTTATGCATCTTTTCAATAAACCTACTTTTCAGCAGTCTTTTTCACTTTAATTTAATTTAATTTCACTTTAAATAAAAACAGTTACACAGCGCCACACGCTCGTGTCTATTGTTACCATAGAGCAACCATACTCAACCCGCGGCCCGCGGGCCGCAAATGGCCCACCGCAATGGCCTTTGGAGTGTGTTTATTATAACCCTAACTAAGGTAATAAATACGTTTTCTTTATTTGTTAAATATTTTGACGTTTTTTGTAGTATTTAAGTTTTCGTTTTTCATTAACACTTAAATATTTTTTGTTTGCGGCACCCGAAACCAAGACTGAAAAGTTAATGTGGCCCCTATAAAAAAAAGTTGAATGCGACTGTCATAGAGGATAGAGCACTCACGAGACAAGCAGGTCATATCTTTTGTAACTTTATACGTTAGTTTTAGTGATTGTCAAGTTTGCTTTGTTAAACCGTGCTGTGTTTGTTGGAATACTGTTAAAACATCAAGCTTTTAACTATTGTGCAATATAATTGTTGACAGAAGTTTAAAAATAGTTTATATTGCATACAACGCTTAGGTCTAACATGAGTATTGAATTAACGTATACCAATGTGACATTTTAATTCATTATTCCAAATTAAAATGTTGAATATGTGTCAAAAAGGTTTCTCAAATGGTTTTTTTAAAATTAATTACATAAAAATTGCTAGGTGTGCTAAAACATAAAGTATTTTATGCAGACAAAAAAGAGCTATTCCCGAGTGACAGATAAAGCGATAAAATCATTAATGAAACTTAGTTTTTGCAGATTAAGGTTTCCAACTACTTTATGATTATATTTTACTTGACTTCATTTCGACTGGAGTGGAAATACTTTACGTGCCTGGCAATTTTTGGAGCAACCTATTACACCAATTACAAATCGAATGTGTCACTCTAATATGCCCTAACCTTTATATTGTGTTAAAATAGGTAAGCCGCGTTGTATCGTGGATCAATTTGTCATAATATGTTCTGTATGCAGTCCTTGAGACACGGCCTTATCGATATTTAGCTAAACATTGACAAAGTCAACACTAATACTGAGAAGGCGATGTACTCACACACTCACACATACACACATACATAGCTAGGCCTCTTATGGAAGAATGGCGTAAGTGACAAAATTGTGAGTGTGTGAGTACATACCGAATGTATAACTTGATAATGACTTATATGGTTGAGGTTTTTTTTTTACGTTTTTATTCAGTTTAGGACAAGGTTCGTATAAAAGGGAATTCTGAATTCTAGAAGGTAGTTCTTTGCTATGCGAATCCATAGGACTATACTTACTCAACCCATTCAATTTCTTTTAGTCTATTTAGTGAATTTACTTCAAATTCGGGTTAAATAAAACATAAATCGACAAATATCTCGCAAGTGATTCTTAAAATTTACAGCTTGGTTACATCGGAATTAATTATCGGTTTCGTAGAACTATATGAACTTATATTTAGTCATTTCATAATCCTACCTATTAATAACGAATGTTCATTTTAAGGGAAACGATATCTGTTTGCTACTAAACTTATTTATTTACCTAATTATTACTTCAAATAAACAAAACTCCATACACTCAACCAGCTCGCTTTCAGTTGATCAAGGTTCCATTGTCAATATGATAACCATTAAATATATATGTAGGTATAGCTTCCACTGTTTAACAAGAGGCTCCCCCGAGGGGGGCTTTTGGCATAGTCACAACACTTGAAAGGCCCGTTGGTGACCGGAGATATAATTATGGAGTAAGACACGGGGAAACGCTGCTGTCCGTTCCCTGTTATACGATCGGGACCAACGGCTTAGTGTGCTTTTCGATGAGGGCAGTTCTTTAACCAACCAGACCCGGAAATAATTGTTAGATCTCGTCACCGGTGCGGGGATCGAACCCATGACATTCATGACCGACCGTCGTATTAACCGCTATGCCACAAAGATAAAATATACTCGTAGATATATAATGCGCATTCAAAATCAGTATTCTTCATTCACATTGCAAATGGCGTAACATAACCTTGTGAGACTAATGTTTAATGTAAAAAGAGTGATTTTACATAATTGTGGTCATGTTTTTTCAGTTACAGTCACGAGATGTCGAAGGTTAAATTACAAAATTAGTTAGTTTTAGTACTCACAGAGAGTTCTATTAGTTTCAAAGATATTTCTTCACAAAGGGAAGGACCAAGTCGGACGTTCCACGTTCAAATGGAGGACGATCTTAAAAAAGGCCAGGTTAAAAGATCTCTAAACCGAAGTACATGCATGAGGAGATTAATTAATGTAAAAGAGGCGAAAGTGGTATGTCAAGATCATAGCAAGTGGTAGGTGACTGCTTACCCTTATGTGTAAAAGACGAGAATGTATCTTTAAAATTTTCTTCACTTACGTAAGTGCCATGTATAATACGCCATATCAGATCATAGACAAGATCTTGTATAAAATCTATGAATCGTCAAAATGTATGTAGGTACGCGAAAAACTTGATAACTATATGGTCAATTCTTTTTTTATTAAATTCGTTAATTGATTTACCTACTTACTAGCTGTTCAATGTCCTTTTATACAAACGTCCGTATAAAAGGACATAGAACAGCTAGTAAGTAGGTATATTAAAAATTATAACTTTAGAATGGATGAAGAAAGATTGACAAAACAGGTATACATCGCAAGTGTGAGTGGCACAGTCGGAAGGGGAAGACCTCGACGAACGTTCTCTGACCAAATCGGAGACATCCTCACAAACGGTCAAATAAGATCCACCCTAGACCGACGTGCTTGTATGAAGAATGTTATAAGAGTGAATGAAGCGAAAGATGTGTGTAGGAATCGTAGCAAGTGGAGGTCCATTGTCTCTGCCTACCCCGCTGGGAAACAGGCGTGAGCTTATGTATGTATGTAACTTTAATGTTGATATATGTAAAGTTCCTTACGAAATATGTAATTGAAATAATATTACACGTAAATAATAATGACATTTCTAAAACAATTAATCTCATCACATATATTTTCGACGATCTCACATATCTTATACAAACTGAATGTCTTGTAAGTGAATAAATTCACTTTGCGAAAAATCGATGAATACTTTTTAGGTACCAAAAAGAAAGACTGCCACTTGGAAGTTTTTAAGTTACTCGTATTCTAGTGTAATACACTTATATGTAGAATAGCTGTTTAAAAGAAATGTTATAATGTATGAAAATCCGATGTTGGGAAAAATTTCCACACATAATATTTTAATTTGGCAACTAATTTATTATTTATATAGCAATAAAGATAAAATTAAATATAACTTATAGTAATATAACTTACCATTTCTATTTTCACTGTCAGCCGGTTTCATTTGAATTGGATGATGCATCTGCAAAAAAAGAAAGGCTCAGTTTAAATTAGAGTCCATAAAAACATTTTGACGTCGAGGGATTAATATTTTACGTATTAGTTTTGTCACTGTTGCTCCGCGTAGAAATGAAAGAGAAGCGAAGAGACGCCGCGATGGCGCAACGTTTCGTTCGACTCGTTCGAGTAATTTAATACATTAATCCTTGCAAAAATCTTATTCCAATCGATAAATAAAAACAACAGTTCCCTTTTTTATTATATATTACATCACTGTTATTAATATTATCAAGATTTGTTTATAAATATTACAGTTACAATTGCTACAATTTCAATTTAAATGGTTATTTTTTATCGAGAAAATTTACCGAAAACGTGTTTTGAACACAATGGTCCCCCCATAAATATGATCAAGATTAACATATATTTTTTTAGCTGCTCTAAAATGTAAATATTTGGCTAAAAAACTGTTTTGTGAAGCCTATTTTGACTAAGTACAGCGCCTTAAATAATTGATTGATTTGATCTTTTGTGTTAAAATAGCAGTAGTATCGATGTTATAATTATGTTTACAACGTGTTTCAAATTATATGCTGCTAATTTAACGGTTGACAGTGTCACATTACAACTAATTTTTGAAATTTGTGGATGTCCTATCTACTAACTAATATATGAAGCTGAAGAGTTTGTTTGCTTAAACGCGCTAAGGTCAGCAACTATTGGTGCGATTTGAAAAAATCTTTCAATTTTTGATAGGCCAGTTATCGAGGAAGGCTATGGGTTATTTTATTATTAAATTCTCGCGCGCACGGGAAGCCAGTAAAAATACAATGAGTTGTAATGCCATTTTATGAGGCAAATCTTGAATGCTGTTTAGTACCATGAAGAGGGTTCAATTATAAAATATAAAAAACTACTTGCACTTTCATATCATTACACTCTGTATAAAGTAAGAAAGCATTACATTTATTCGAAAAGATATGATATTTACTCCCTATTGACCTAACTCGTTCACAAAATCATAATCAACGTTTGAAATTATTATAATATTATAATCTATGAGTATGTTTGTCTACCAAACCACTAAACAGGCAACAGAGTATTAACTCGCAAAATTAGTCAATTACGTAGGTATATAAACAAAACACATATTCTGTGAACACAGTAAACATAGTCTGCACCGATATTATTATAATTAACAATATTGGTGTAAATTTAACATCATATATCTACTCTATAGTAATATATAAAGCTGAAGAGTTTGTTTCTTGACCTTCCGATGCCCTCGTAGACCCGAAGTCCGAGAGGCCCGCGAACTGTAAAGTAGAGCGACAGTTGCACAAAACTCCTATAAAATACTAAAAGCCATAATCCCGCAATCTTCCCGTCAGCGACTGCCCTGAGCCGAGGTCCAAGTCCCACAGGGGACGCCCTCTTGCGCAGGTTGCTTAGTTTGTAGTTTTTAATCCATTTATCTGGGCTGAAGCTCTCATCGCCTTTGTGTCCGGTGAAGTAGCTAACTAAATATGTCCGTCGGAAAAAAAAAGATTGTTTCTTGGCTTGAATCTCAAGAACTACTGGGCTAATTTGCAAAATTCGTCCAGAGTTAGATAGCTCATTTATCGTGGAAGATTTTTAGTTATATTTAATTATGACGACGTCCTTATAGGAACTGGAGCAACGCAGGTGAGACAGATATATATGAATATTTAAAGGTTTTTGACCAATGAATTTGCATGAAAGAATATCGTTACGATAACTTAACAGAGCATTTTTTTAATTTGATGAGAGACAAGGAATGTAAAGATAGTCGTTACCCTGGTAGCCTTAAAGCAGGGTTTCTTAAAGTGGGGTCCACGGACTCCTTGGGGGTCCGTAGCATGTATATCAGGGGTCCGCAGTAGGTCAGACTTATCGAAGACAATCCCACAATTTATTCGTTCTCATTGAGGTCAAACAGCAGCAACTTTCTCATTAACTAAGTAGTCATTTTCAGAGGTCCATGGAATTTTTGAAATTGTGAAAGTGGTCCGTGATTGCTAAAAGTTCAAGAAACCCTGCCTTAAAGGCTTAAATAATCCGACATTTGATGCTCTGTAGCTTTCAACACCAAAGAGATTAATAAACAATAATAATAATCATTTATCTCGTACTAATTTTCTAAACCTCTAATCCAAGATGGAAGCGCCAATAAACAGAAGCACTTCTAATTAATAAAACTAATTACTTTTCGCACTAACATTAGAAGGTAATTAGTTACTAGCTGATAGCCGTTAGGCTGTTGAGCTGACGTTTAGGTATTAGTTTACAATTAATGTTCTAGTAAAAGGTCAGACCTACTAGATTGAAGCCGAATCGGACAATTTCTCAATCGGCTTTTCTATGTACCTACTACGTATTAATGATTATGCAATTTTGAAAAGATCATATCTGATGTGGCTGGTCTATTGGCGTTGTGCCCTTTTTATAATCTTATAAAATAAGCGTGGTATAAAACAATAATAACAAACACTCCAGACTATTTAGACAGCAGACGTTTTTTTCTAATGTTCGGGTTTGTTACAAAGTTCAAAGTTAAAATGTAGATTTCCGCTCAAAACAATATGCCTACTGGTATGTTTATGTAGTTATATTCTGCTCAAAATCTGCTCTCAAAATTTTCCAAAAAAATAATTTCACTCCTTATCTCAACCATAACACACAAAATAATATAAAGATTATGTTAGAATAGGTAAGCATCATATGGTACAGACAGGTTTGCCGTGTGGTTTCCGGCTTAGAATAGACCACCCCATTTCTTCCAATGAGTGTCGTAAAAGGCGACTAAGGGACATATGGCTGATGGATGGGCAGCAGCATCTATTAGCTCAAGGTTTGCATCTAACTGCGATCACCAATCCGTCTACCAAGCGTGGTGATTATTGTAATATCACCACGCTTGGTAGACGTGCCAAGTACTGTTAAGGCCCATGTTCAGCAGTGGACGTAAACGGGCTGTTGATGATGATGATATGGAACTGGTAATGTCATGCGGAGGCAATTCCTCCTAGATGGTTATGGAGGAGCATCCGGGGGGTTTTAGTGAGTAGTCTCTCTCCTAGTGCTATGAATAGTATACCATAGCCAATGGAGAGGAGAATCCGACATATCCCGGCGGAGAGGTTTCTTAATACATTGATTGGCTGGAGCTCTGCTCGCCTTTATGCACGGTGAAGTATAAAATAACCTCCTGGATAACTACATTATCTCTTAATACATCTCCTCTATTGCTTTTAAGGTGTAATTTCATTTGTCAATTATTATTTTTTATCAATATGTTAAGAGCAAAAAATCTATTTCTTCATTTGATTTTCAACCTTAATAGCCATATAGAAGATGTGTATTGCAATAGCGCTTAAGTGACTATTCACTTACGCGGTAATACAGTACACATCTTTTTAACCTTTAAGCATTACCATAAATAACACTTAAAGAATTCCCTTTACTACGTTTACACCAAAGCTCGATAAAAAAATACGATTTCTCATTAATTGTAACGAGCCTTCTATCCCACAATCTAGATTTATTTAAAGAGATTCTCGCCTATTTGCTCGGCCCGGGACCGAACACAAATACCAACATTAATCGTTTATTTGAACTAAGTGATTTAGGGTTATCGCCCATGGGATTGATTGCCAATCGCTTTTGATGCTGGAAACACAATTTATGGTTCCTTTATGGTGGAATTATAGCCGTGTGAGGAAAATCTGGTGCGCCCGTGTCTTTTAAATGTAAAATTATATCCTCGATCTAACGAAATAAGTTTATATTCAAACACAATCATCCCATGTTAAGCAAATAGGCATGAGTTGTTTTTTTCGGACGGACATGAAAATAAAAAGTATATATATACTAATCAAAGAAAGCAATACGTATACAGACTTTTACAACAAATTGTACAATATGTTGAGCATGATAATAGGTTAGTTTATACAGAGTAAGTTCACAGAATTTAAATGCATGAAAATTTATGAACCCAGTCTCTTAAACTAGGAGACCTGTATCTTAAGAGACAGTGATCGGCCAAGAAATTGCTTAATTATGTGAGTTATAAGTTGAGTGAGGTGTGTCGGAGAACCGCTCTTCTTGTATGTAGAAATCTAATATGAGTGGGGGAGTGTGTACTGATGTATATGTGTGTTTGGTTGTATGGAAATGTCTGAGATTTTTTTTTCTTTTTTTAATTATATACGTGATAATATGAATGATATAAGAATAAAATCGAATGTGACTAAAAGAGTGATGAATATAAACGTTGATGGATGGAGAGGGAGAGGAAGACCAAAGAAACGATGGATGGACTGTGTGAGGAATGATATGAAAGATAAAGAAGTAAATGATAGCGTGACGGCTGACAGAGGAGAATGGAAGAAAAAAACGTGTTGCGCCGACCCCAAGTAACATGGGACAAGGGCAGGAAGAAGAAGAAGAAGAATATGAATGATATAATATATAGTGAGCCACGGCATTTATGCTACTTAACCGGTCATAAAGGATAGGGCTTCTAGCCTTAGGATGTCTGTTTTCTCCGCCCAAACCTTTTGGAGACAGTTACCAAAAATGATCACTTGTTTTTTTTTTTCGGGCGGATGTTTATGCAGAGAAGAGGCTTTTCTTCATTCAACGGGCATAAAGGCGAGGGTTTCAGCCTTAAGCAATGCTTTATAAATCCCCTCCCTATGGGACTAAGACTTGTCGACTAAGACAGGACGGTCCCTGGTGGTGGATTGAAATTATGACTGCAACTGTCGCTCTATTTTACAGTTTTGAAGGCCGCAAACCAGAAAATAATAAATTTTATGAATAAAGACAACTACCATTTTTGGAAAATAATTCTTTATATCGTTTGAAAATCGTAATTTCAAACATTCTAAACTGATATCTGGATCAGACAAATAATTATTTTGTGTAGAGCCTATAATAATATAAATCGATAAAAACTTCTTTGGGTCATTGATGAAATATAATCCAACCTATATTATAAATGCGAAAGATTGTACGTACGGTACTTATACATAGATAAGTGGATGAATGACTGGGAGAGATCCCCACACACTAGCGTTTATCGAGCGTCGTTGTCAAGCCCAGACGCGACGCAACGCTAGCGCAACATTTTTTAGTACAATGTACAACGCAACGCGACACCAGCGCTGCGTAAGCGGCGTTTGGCAGCCGGCCAACGCTGGCAAGACGACGCGACGACGCTCGAAAGACGCTAGTGAGGGAGGTCTCTTACTCCTTCCCCCCAAAGCCGTAAAATGTATCTGGATGACACAAATGTATAGCACAACACATAGGCTATTGAAAAACTAAGTGCCATGGATGTTAATACGGGTAAAACTGCAGCGTATTGCTAGTGTATATTTAAACTTAGTTGTATAATTGTGTGTTTAGCGGTCAATTGGTAATAATATTTAAACAAGGTCGACGGTACGGAAACAGTTAATTAACGCGTTTTTTCACAGGAATTACGCTCCAAAATTAACGAGATACACTGCAAACATGCGGAAATCAAAGTGGATTTTTGAATGAGATTTTTTTTCTTCGGTTTTAAGATTTTTTTTTCAGTTTTGGTGTCTATAGTCACCACGCTTGGTAGACGGGTTGGTGACCGCAATATTATTATTGTAACACACAAGTAAATGATGCCGCCCGTTCCGTGGTGAACAATTGTTATAGATCATGTTATAACAATCGGGACCAATGGTTTAACGTGCTTTCCAAGGCGCGATGGGCAGTCCCTCAACCAACCAGACCCGGAAAGATAACTTAGTATCTACACAAAGATTTTTTGTACGATGCTGGAATCAAATCCTAACCTCCCAGACATAATGTGAGACATAGAGTAACATACGTAAATATTGATATAAAAATAATATAGGCAAGTTATTCAAAAACAATGTAACAGTGGAAAAAAAACAATATACACTACAAAATAGAAAAGCAAAACCATGAAATATAAATTGCTAGTTCTGTTTTAATGGTTGTGCTATTAAAACAATACTTGCAAAGGCTAGTGAAATATGTTTCCTATTGAAAATAGTATGTTATTTAGTCGACCATTTCAAATCGATGTACACACCTTTAATGTCGCAGTTACATCTAGTATTTCACCCAACTGATAATTGATTACGTCATAAATATATTATACAGCATTATATTTGGACATTCGAACCTTCCTGGTTTGTGATAATGTCATCCGAGAGTATAACAATAGACTAATCTTAAATTTCAACCTTATATAGTACAATTTAGATTAAAATTTGCTTGTATATACGTCGCAAAGAAAAGCTATGCGCGTCGCCACAATGCTGGCACTTAAAAAATGTCTGGTCCATCCATCAGCGATCGGTTTATTTTTAAATGACATGCATCGACTCTTGTTATTGAGTAATGGCCACGGTGTTGGCAGCCGTGCGGCTTAAACTTTCTGCTCGTCACTATTATTGCAACTATTTGCACCAAAAATGGTTACCAATACTTGTATCTTTTCTGTATTATTGACTTATTTTACTATTAACATAATGTGCAGGCGGGTTGGTGAACGCAGTATAATGTTGTAACACACAAGGAAACTCGGCTGCCCGTTCCTTGATATACGATTATTATAGATGATGTTATAACAATCGGGACCAACGGCTTAGCGTGCTTTCCGAGACACGGAGGGTAGACTCTCAATCAACCAGACCCGGAAAGAAATCTTAGTATTTACACAAAGATATCCTCTCCGGTTTAGGGATCGAACCCTCGACCTCCGAAATTTAAAGCTAGCCAAATACCGCTACGCTACGGAGGTTGTCACTTTATATGGTATTTATTCCAGTGATAATTTTTATCGGAGGACTGAAGAATGGCCCTAAATATTCCTCATTAATCACTATCTATTGGTAAAAACTGCAGGAAAATAAATAGTAGTTTTGCACAGAATTTACCGAGCTTATTACAAACAAACAAACAGACGCGACGGAGGTCTTCATTATAATAATGTAGTGATAAAATAAGGTACATATTAAAAGTCTTAATCATATCTATATGCATATAAATAATAATGACGACCAGCTACGGGCGTGCACGAATTACTAGTGTAATAAATATCTTAATATTGACGTCATCAATATCATCATGATCAACTCGTATAACGTCCACTGCTGAACATGGGCCTTCCTCAAATGGGGTGATGACTTAATAAGCATGCTCTGCAGGCGGGTTGGTTACTGCGGTATTATGTACAGTCAACATAAAAGATAGTTTTACACCGTCAATATCAAATAATGTAAATAAATATGATTATGTAACTACGGCACCTGACAATTCTTAATGGCGAATCATTTGCTGCTAACTGTGTACAACCGACAACCTCCGTAGCGTTGCGGTATTTGGCTCGCTTTATATCTCGTAGGTTCGATCCTCACACCGGACATGAAATCTTTGTGTTAATTCTAAGATTTCTTTCCGGGTCTGGGTGGTTGAGGGACTACCCTCCGTGCCTCGGAAAGCACGTTAAGCCGTTGGTGCCGATTGTTATAACATCATCTATAATAAGCGTATTTCAAGGAACGGGCAGCAGCGTTTACTTGTGGGGTACAACATAATACTGCGGTCACCAACCCGCCTGCCAAGCGTGGTGACTATGGCAAATACCCTCTCCCGGGAGGAGGCCCATGTTCAGGTGGACGTTATACGAGCTGATGATGTGTACAACTACACAGAACACTGAACTCTTCTCATATACGTGTTCATATAAATGTAAAATGCGTTTCACAATGTGCAAACCTATCTCCTTGGTTGACTGTACACTGTACTACATCATATTATACACATCATATACACAGATAAACGCTGCAGCCCGTTACCTGGTGGTAATACGATTGTCATAGATGATGTTATAACAATCGGGAATAACGGCTTAACGTGTTATCCGAGGCACGGAGAATAGTACCGCAACCTATCAGACACGGAGGTAAATTTTTAATTTTACCTAAAGATTTTTTGACCAGAGCCAGAATCAAAATCTCTCAAGCAATTACATACTAAGTCAGGATTATAGTGACAATAGGTATATAACATTATCGCGTAGGTGTCTTTTATGAAGGTACTAGGCGAAACAAACGATCCTTGTCTAATTACCTCTTTGTGGCCATCAATCAAGAATATTAGGTACCTATGCGAATACACATTATGTATGTACTTTATACCTACACTATTTGAGTGGTAAGGTTCATGACACATGACATCCTCCGTAGCGTAGCGGTATTTGGCTCGCTTTAAATCTCGGAGGTAATGGGTTCGATCCCCACGCCGGACAGGAAATCTTTGTGTAAATTCTAAGATTTCATTCCGGGTCCGGTTGGCTGAAGGACTACCCTCCGTGCCTCGGAAAGCACGTTAAGCCGTTGGTCCCGATTATTAAAACATCATCTATAATAACCGTACAGCATGGAACGGGCAGCAGCGCTTCCTTGTGTGGTACAACATTATACTGCGGTCACCAACCCGCCTGCCAAGCGTGGTGACTATGACAAATACCCTCCCTTGGGAGGAGACCCATGTTCAGCAGTGGACGTTATACGGGCTGATGATGATGATGATGAAGGTTTATGTTTCATCAACAGTCTATGGGCCTCCTCTTTTAGACCTTGGCTAACTAGGCTTGGTAACCTTGAGCTATAATGCTGCTGCCCTACCATCAAGTGTACGTCCAGTAATCACCTCTTATGACACCCTACCTACCACCTATATTGGGTTGTCTATTCTATGTGGAAAACTACACGGAAAAAATCTTATTTATTATTTGTGGTAAATGAAATTCTTCAAGAAAAAAGACGCAACTCTAGTAAATATATGCTACACGTTTTCAGCAACCTCAATCATTTTCAGCTACATTAAAAAACCACAGCACACGCCAAAACTAGTTTAAAGCTTGCGTATACAAAAATGTCCCTGCATAACTACGAGTAGTGTGGACGTGCCTAGAGGCCTAAAAAGCCTACCAAAAAAAGATACCTTTCTTTGCCAGTTTTAGTTGAATAAAGTGAATACTAAATCTCAATTCAGACCAGGCACTGTAGATTTGTTTTGTAATAAATAGGCTCCTAAACTAATGGACCGATTTGAAAAATTCTTTCAGCGTTGGAAAGCTACACTATCCCCGGATGACATAGGCTATATTAAATTATGAAGTTCCCACGGGAACGGGAGTAACGCGGGTGAAATAGCGCGCGGGAAGCTAGTGTATTATACATATAAAACTACCTCTTAAACCACTCTATCTTTTAAAACAACCGAATCAATATCCGTTTCGTAGTTTCAAAGATCTAAGCATACATAGGGACAGACAAACAGTGGTAAGCGACTTTTATACCATGTAATGATAAAATATATAATACGGTTATGTGAAAGCAGAATGCTAACTCTTATTCAGGAATTTGACAATAAGTAGGTATACAATAGAAATCCCTAAAAGCTGTTTTTCAAGTGATTTGTTTTACTTTATTTGAAACAAATTAATGTTTGTAAGTAGCTTATTTATCTATTTTTTGATTACGGTTTAAAATCAGTGAATGAGGTATATGTCTAACGTAACTTTCGTATTTCGATTGTTGAGTAAATGCTTGCTTTGCTCTCTTGCGGACGGACTTATGTAGTTAGCCATGAGACTTCTGCTACTTAACTAGGCATAAATGAGGTCGACTGTTCGATCGCGAGCAACTGTTCGGCCTCCACTGCTACAAACCATCACGGTACTATTCCAAAGACGCGGACACAAGCTAGTCAGATTATAACGTTCAGTCGATACATCAAAGTATTCCAGTCTACTGCAGTGTGAGTCGCCACACCTCATATATTTTAAAACAGTCTAATGTCCACAACAGTTTCGACGTCAGACTAAATAAAAGAGCGACATGCGACAAGCGTCTCTCCTACATAGGGTTGCTACACTGCGGTTTTACCAGCGTAACTACCGTCCCCGTAGGAACTTCATAATTAAATATAGCCTATAGCCTTCCTCGATAAATGGGCTATCAAACACTGAAAGATTTTTTTAAATCGGACCTGTAGTTCCTGAGTTTAGCGCGTTTAATCAAACAAAACCACCGTAGCCTAATTGGTTAAGGCATTAGGGGCTTAACCTAAGATGCAGGTTCGAATCCTGCCCGCGCGGTGGTCGGATTTTATTAATCTCAAATTTGGAAGACAACGAAAGCTGGACAGAAATCATATCTGTTATTTTGTTATGGGACTAATCGCATCCTCCCTCTCACCACTGCAACTACTGTAAGGAAGGAACAACAGTGGCACACAATGGAAATGGTAATGAGAACCGAAACACATCAAGTCCTGGGAAAAAATGAAACTGCATTGGTACCCGCAACAAATTTTATCAGAAAGAGATTAGAGGGAGTAAGAAAAATCTGGTGTTTCTTTTAATATGAAATTTACATGAAGCACATTTTACCAACATCAGCCCGTATAGCGTCCACTGCTGAACATGGGCCTCCTCCCGAGAGGAGGAGGAGGAGGGTTTTTGCCATAGTCACCACGCTTGGCAAGCGGACTGGTGACCGCAGTATTATGATGTACCACACAAGGAAACGCTGCTGCCCGTTCCTTGATATACGATTATTATAGATGATGTTACAACCATAGGGACCAACGTCTTAACGTTCTTTCCGAGGCACGGAGGGTAGTCCCTCAACCAACCAGACCCGGAAAGAAATCTTAGGATTTACACAAAGATTTATTGCCCGGCGTGGGGATCAAACCCACGACCTCCGAGATTTAAAGCGAGCCAAATACCGCTACGCTACGGAGGATGTCATTTTATAAGTGCATTATTTTTTTAAAGATTTTTTTAATAATCGTCAACCCTGCAAGTCAAATGCCAGTCGCGTCTATCGGGAATTTATATTGAATGGACGCAATAAACCTGCTGAAGTTGACTTCTATCGCGAATTGTAACCTATACCTTAAATGTAGAACCATTTGAATCTAGGTGTAATCCAGAGATATACTGACGCTAGCTTCCCCCGCGCGCGGTCTCACCCGCATACTCCCGTTCCCTAAGGAACTTTATATTTAAATATAGTCTATAGCAGGGATGGCTAACCGGTCGATCGCGATCGACTTGTCGATCTCGGCAGCTATAACAGTCGATCAACATATATAATAAAAAGTGATATTTTAATACATTTTAGTCTACAAATACATGCCGCAGAAGTTAGTGTTTGTTGTATAAAAATCTCAAAAAAATACCTATTTATCATTCGATTGTATTACACGAAACGTGATTTAACGTTATGTATGCCATAGGTTTTTTTTTTTTCGGCTTGACTTCCGTAGGTATCCACGAGGCTTGTGCTACTTCACCGGGCATAAAGGCGAGCAGAGCTCCAGCCTTAATACCATTGGTCGATCTCACACGATAAACAGTTGACCTTAGGTCTTACCAACTTGGCCACCCCCGGCCTTCCTCAATAAATGGGCTTTCTAATACTGAAATAATTTCTCAAATCAGACCAGTAATTCCTGAAATTAGCGCGTTCAAACAAACAAACAAGCTCTTCAGCTTCGCGTAACTCCCGTTCCCTTAAAAACATCATATTTAAACAACCTATGGCTTTCCTCGATAAATGGGCTATCTACACGAAAATTCTTTTTCAAATCGGCCCAGCATTTACTGAATAAACAATCTTTTAAGCTCTATATATTAGTATAGATTTACAAAAATAGCCGGTATAAGACTTAAAACTAGATATATACTGCTATGCAACAAAGATTGTGCAGATATTTCATCTATTTTGACGTAAATTGCACAGTTCTGACATAATGCCAATCTCATCCCATTCACGAATGTAAATGAAATTTTAAAGTATTTAATTAATTTACGGAATAACAGGCAAATGTCGGAAGCATTTCCAATGCAAGCTTATATTCAGCCAATAATGTTAAGAACAATCTACTAAATAAACGGAAATATTAATCTTTGAACTGAGAAACATAAGGTCGGGTCTTTATCGTAAACTGGCACTTACGACCAAATGCTTCTGAATTATAGTAATAGTACATCCGTCGTTATGCTTCTAAGGACTAGATTAATATTTCTCCAACCTTCTATATCGACCTGTACATTTTTGTAAAACAATCCTAATGGTTATTAACATTGAGATTGATGACGTACCTACGTATGTAATTAAATTCATACATAAATAAAAAGGAGATCGGAAAATATTGTAAGCAAATAGAATATTTTACGATACCCTTTTATTGTGATACTTTAATTTGATCGTCATTTGTTTTAATGTCGTGTCATAGCTGTGTGAACAAACTCGCATGTTTATAACACATTTGTCTAAATTAAAATAGATCATGAAAGAGTTTTAAATAGACATATTATGTATATTTTTATGCGAAGTCGTGAAAATATGTTTAGTTTTCCATATGATTGTAAAAGGCTATTTCGATATGTGATCACTTGTTATTACGCAATCAGTTGCGAAAAATATGAGGGGATTTAAATGATTATAATCTATACTAGTACTATAAAGTTTGAAGGGTATTATTTTCTTGTTTGCTTGCTTGAAAGCGTGAATCCAGGGATTCCGATTTTAAGCAATATTTCACCAGTTACGTCACGTTATGCAAGAGTAACAACAGGCATTTATTAATGAAGTTCCTACGCTAACGGGAGCAACGTGGAGAAAACAGTACTAAAGACTTAAGACATTTAGCTTATGTAATAAAATTATGCAGTAATTTACGTGGATTTTAATATTAGCGAGAGCATATTATATTAATTTAAAGTTACTAAAACTAATGTTACTTTCATTAAAACGAAAACTAATTCGATTTTTAAATTAAATCTGACCGTACTATTAAAAAAAAAGTTACTTTTTGTTGGCAGCACTGATTTGATTGTGGCAACACGAGATTCAAGAAAAAGACGGTTAAATGAATGTCAAAGAAGAATAAAGTTGTGTGTGATGTTTAACAGTGAAAGCTATTCAAAAACATTAATCTAATTACCATTACAGTTATCTTTATTTAAGTTCCCATTTGTGGTAGAAGCTTACTTTTTTTATAATTTTACGAAACAATACCCATTCTTCTCCACAACCTTTTTTCAAACTCAGTCCGATAATCCGTTTCCGGTCATTTTCTTACATCAAAGTCACAAAGAAGGCAGTTAGGGGAGCAAAAGATAGAATGAAGTAAATCTCAAAACAAAAGAGGCTACTTAATACCTTTGTGGATGTCACGAGGTTATGTCAAAGTGGTTACCAAACGGTAAGTCCCTTCAAAAGTGAATAGGTACCTACCCACATTAAAAAGGTAAGAAAGGTAGTAAGTACTATACGAATCAAAGGGCCTCTTGCCCTTTTAGACTTATTATACGCTTGAAGAATTTTGAGGATAAATTTTGGTTAAGTACGAGTTGGAATTGAAACGCTACAGATATTTTTTATTTCCTATTAACGAAATAAACTATATTGATTTAGCATTTGAGTACATATACTTATACTTGTCAGGGATTCGCAACCAAATTGAATTAACATCGAAGAGACACACTTATTAGAAAACCCTTAAAGCGACCACAGCTTAGAGCGGAGTTCTGATTGAACTGTGGTCCCGCGATGACAGAAGTCACGTGATACGTAAAATAAAGAGGACGTGATCACTGGCACTAGATCACTCGACAGTAGAGTTGCCAACTATCGATAAGAGATAAGAGATGACCTCGAAAAATAGTAACAATATCGATAGTGCTATCGATTGTATCGATACTATTACATTATAATACTATCGATAGTATGGATATTTTTAAAGTAATACTATCGATACTATCGATAGTATCGTTGCATTAAATGATTAAAACTATCAATACTATCGATAGTTTGTAAAACTATTTATACTATTGATATGACGTCAACTATCGATAGTATATCAATAGTCGACTATCGATAGTATATCAATAGTCGACTATCGATAGTATATCAATAGTCGACTATCGATAGGCAACACTACTCGACAGTGGCAGCAGTCAACGTGGTCCTTGGTTCCTCCAATTAAGATCTTAAGGCTAAACACGTAACGATAGGACTATAATTTCGACAAATGTCTTCATTCAAAATTCAAATTCAAAATAGTTTATTTCTTCAACCAGTTTACTTCAATTAATTTGTGACTGGAGCTTTCCTTTAAGCAAACAATGCCTGTATTAGAAGACTCCGCTCTTACATAACAAAAGAAAGATAGAAAGTAAAATATTTGTAACTTTAACATCGGTAAGGTAAGTAATATAGCACAGAAAAGATTAACATAAATGTAGTTTGTGTGTGAGTGTGTTGTGTGTTTGTGTATGAGTGTGAGAGTATAGGTTATGTCTTAAGTTTGAGGAGTTGTTCCGTTCCCTCATAAGTAAGCGGTTTCATTATAGAAACGTATTTCATATGTTATTGTCATTGTTTTATTTGAGCTACATTAACTTAATAAATAGTAAACGAGCATCTAGCGAATTTCTACTAATATTATTAATGTGAATGTTTGTTACGCTTCCACGCGAAAACTAGGTAACCGATCATCATGAAACTTTGTACACATTTTGTTGGAGGTACTAGAAGTAACATAGGGATATTGGCTTCAATGCGAGGGAAGCCGCGGGTTAAAGCTAGTACATACATTATTATTAAAGTCTTAGTAATATCTTAACGAGATTAGCCTCCTAATTATAGAGAATCATCATCATCAGCCTGTATAACGTCCACTACTGAACATGGGCCTCGTCCCGATGGAGGGTATCTGCCATAGTCACCACGCTTAACAGGCGGATTGGTGACTGCAGAATTATGTTGTTACACACAAGGAAACGCTGCTGCCCCTTCCTTGATATACGATTATTATAGATGATGTCATAAACGTGCTTCCCGAGGCACGGAGGGTAGTCCCTTAACCAACCAGACCCGGAAGGAAATCTAAGAATTAACACAAAGATTTTCATGTCCGGCGTGGGTATCGAACCCACGACCTCCAAGATTTAAGGCGAGCCAAATACCACTACGCTACGGAGGTTGTGGCTTATACAGAATATTACTGGGGAATTATTAAAAATATCTAGTGAACGTTTATTAGATACTGATTGTAATTGATGTAATTATTTTACGATAACCACAATTTATTCACGTAAACACGTAGTCAAGGTGAGGTTATGTGGATAAATTAATATTTTTCCTTATAATAATATTGTTTTAATGTACTCTTTTTGATTATTGCTACAATTTATTCTAAGCTATACGACTGATGATATTAAGCCACGGTCGAAAGTCGTTATAAAATAAGTGTAATCGTTAAAATAGTAGTACATTTAAGAAGGTCTCAAAGCTTCTAAGGACACGTCTAACTATTATCTGACCCATCAATTTTGAAATTAAGTCATTGAGTCATGTCCGTGTACCGAGCGGTTTGCGTAGCGAGCTCGTAAAGGAATTATTCAGTATAAAAACATGTTGGGGAGACTCTCTACGACGCATATTCGGTGCACTGTATCAGTGATACGGCTGATACGGTAGGCCCTGTTATCGCTGAACAGTCTCTTTTAAAAATATTTTATCTTTGTATAATACCAGATTGAGATTTTCAAGAATATTCAAGAGGTTGGAGCCCTGTTCGCCTTAATGCCTGTTGAAGTAGCAAAAGCCTCGGGACTACAATAAGGTAAAAAATAAAAATGTGTTTTTTTTTTACATAGTATAAAACAAAATTGCTTCCCATTGTCGGCTTTTTTTTTTTTTTTTTGTTATCCGGGATGAAATGCATTGACGCATTCCCACCACCGCTGCAGCGTATTCGCGCGCTGGCGGTGGGATATGTGGGACTCGCTCTCTCCATAGCGTGGTATGCTAAAGTCATACCACGAGGAGAGGACCCTACACCACTAAAACCTCCCGGACACTCCTTCGATCCGCCGTTGGCGGGGGTCGGGTACGCATGAGCAATACGGCCCCCCGACGGCACCCGCGGCCAATATGGTACCGCGGGATCTCCAGGGCCACACTTATAGTGGCCCATTTGCCCAATTATAGGGACGCCTGGAGTGTAGAGGCGTCCCTACTCCTCATGGGTCAGCCTCGAAGGGAGCGGGGCCCATGTTCCCCACTCCCCAAGGCCGAGCCTAGGGCGGTAGGCGGCGGGTTTCGGCCCGCCGCCGACGGCCAACACGCCGTCTGCGAAGCGGGTGGGCGGAGGGATCTACTTCCCTCTCCCGCTCCGCGGCCTCCTTCTGTGACATAACTTGTCTACAGAAGGAGGCAACCGCCTCCCACGACCTCTCGCTTTGGACCATCTTCGAAATGATGGTCGGCAGCAAGAGGTCGTCTCCCACCACGCCAACGAGCTCCTCCCGCTCGTTGGCCCACGCCGGACACTCCACCACCGTGTACTGCGCCGTATCGTCGGCACAGTCACAGTGGTGACAGCGAGTGTCCGGCTCTCTCTGCGCCACGTTGCACAGGTAGTGGCCGAAGCAGCCATGGCCTGTTACTACCTGTGCAACGTGGTAGGTGACGTCGCCGTGACGGCGACCGGCCCACTTTTTTAGATGGGGCCGAATCGCCTCAACCGTACGCAATCCGCTCCGCGGCGCGGCCTCTAGCCGCTCCTGCCATTTCCGGAGGGTTTGGCGACGGATCTCAGTCCGCCACCGTGCAACACCCTCCGGGAAGGGGTCGCTGCCAGAACGCGCCCCCTCACACCTCCGCCGGTACGCGGCGGCCAAAACCTCCGCCTCCAGGTCCCACGGAGGGGACCCCGCAAGGAGGCAGGCCGCGTCAAACGCGACCGTGCGGTAGGCGCGGGACGCCCTGATGGCCATCACCCGCTGCGGACGTCGCAGCAGGGCTATGTTCCCATTGTCTGCCTACTAAAACTACGCAACGGATACAAACGGGAGTTACGTTGTCTACACACAATAGTCTCTCATGCTTTTCAAAATCTATTCCAAACAAAATTTCCCTAATTTTCTTTGGTGACTTATTTCAGCTTTTATTACATCTTACGGAACCCTAAAAATCTCTCATTTACCGGTGGTTCTAATGCCAGTGCTACAGCAATTACAATGAGTGCCTCTTTGTCTGTACACGTCACGATCGTGCCATTCTTTTTTTTACGTATTTCGTGTTACGAGGCCCTTAAACCATTGTTGTCTTTGCTTTGTACCAAAAAAATTGGAAAAGAATATGGATATAAGGTATTTTTATTATGGTATAAAAGAAAAAAAAAAGTCAAGTTACATTTTTTATGAGCAACTACTGATGTATCCTGGCATGCACTAGGAAACCTATATAATTGGCATTTAGAAAGACAGACGCAACGTGTACAATCACTTTAGCATGTAGCATTATTTAATAATATTTAACGATAATAAAATAGTGATCAATTGTTTCATAAATAATTTTTGTTTTACAACGAAAACATCAAACTGCGCATAAAATCCGCTTACTGCGATGCAAACATGCAGACAGTGAAAATATAAATAAAACTTATTAATAATATTGGTAATTTTATGCTGTAAAATTGTAATTAAAAATAAACTACAACTATATTTTTACAACAAAAAAATCTCATGAATTAAATCGTTTTTTTTTTTGAGAAAATAAAATTCTTATTTCACAAATTGATACAACCTCAACAGTTTACTACTAACAAGTTGAAAATACAAACGCTTCTCATTAATTGTTAACGCAATCCAATAGGTAGTAGGTATACGCCGGTACTAAATCTTATCCGGCAAAACCACATCGTCTGGCGAACCGAAAACTTTTGCAAACACTGATCGAAACTAACGGTTGTTGTAAATTTCTATTCCAATAAGCGTTCGTTGGATTCCCTTAGAGTTTATGGTTATAGTTCAAGTTTTGCTACAGAGGGTAGTCGGTGTAAAGGTCCGGATTTTGCCCGGGTCTGTATTGTACGATTCGATTGAAGTGTACCTACAAATATTTTATCAGGCATCACAGACGCTTGAGAAATTTTAAATTATGGTACAATTTTTCATAAGGCATCGTTGCAATAAGGGACGTGACATTGCTGCTTAGTTTCATATGTGTATTAGGTTTAGGTAGTGTTGGTTTTATATTTTAAGTGAGCACATTATATTTTAAATATTACATATTTTGTAATGAAGGATGAAAAGCCAACCTTCGTAGCGTAACGGTATTTGGCTCGCTTTATATCTCGGAGGTCGTGGGTTCGATCCCCACGCCGGACAGGAAATCTTTGTGAAAATTCTAAGATTTCTTTTCGGATCTGGTTGGTTGAGAGACTACCCTCCGTGCCTCGGAAATCACGTTAAACTGTTGGTCCCGATTATTATAACATCATCTATAATAATCGTATAGTAAGGAACGGGTAGCAGCGTTTCCTTGTGTGGTACAACATAATACTGCGGTTACCAACCGGTGACTATGGCAAATACCCTCCCTCGGTAGGAGGCCCATGTTCAGCAATGGACTTTATTCGGGCTGATGATGATGATGAGGATGTTGATGAAAAGACAGAGAGAAACAAGAGATTTCTATTTTTGAAACGACTATATTCGAGCTTTGAAAATGTTCAATAGCAAACCATTCGCGCACATTATTCCCGTTATTTAAATAAATAAAAAACTAAACCCAATGAATAAATTACGATCATATTCGTCGCAGATTTTAGTTTCGTCTATCCATATTTAATTACATTGTTGAAAAATTCCTTTAGGTAGTTCGTTTCACATTTACGCCGTCAAAATACGCTCTTTCGAATATCAAATAACCTAGTATTGCTAAGTAATTCCTACAACATTATTTTGTAACATAGTTTTGAACATATTTTTCTAAGATTCCACTGCCGCCATCAAGACAGGTAGATGATAAGTCCGGAACGGGGATCGGAATGCACTTACCTACAAGTAGCTGACACGACATCGCTCTACAAACTATATTTAGTTCTTGTGATCTTCAAAGTGAGAATAGAAATAAGAAATAAACTAAAAGAATTGTTGATATGACAATTATGTGTAGACAAGTACTGTCGTATTGAGTGATTTATTAAATTTAATGTTTAACTGCATATAAAACTATAGCAGCGGAATAAAAGCTGCAGAAGTTTTGCCTGTGTTATAACTTATAATTGTAACTTAGTACAAAGAGTTGAAGCGTGATATTTTATAATATTATTATGTATGTATATCCCCCGAGCCATTTTGGCTACGCCCGCCAAACTCTAATTAGATTGGCCTTCTGGCCTTAGGGCAAATTACAGTCCACAAGTGTGTGCAGACATCCACCTCATATTTGGTCAGGTTATTCCAAATTATGGTAAAGTAACCGTTTCACAATAGAATGTGATTTTGAATACCAATATTATAATTATAGTTTTAAGAAAAACTTCTAAAAAAATATTAGTACTATGGCATGCATAAATATCCTGCCGTGTGGTTTCCGGCTTAGAATAGACCACCCCATGTCTTCCCATGGGTGTCGTAAAAGGCGACTAGGGGACATGTGGCTGATGGATGGGCAGCAGAATCTATTAGATCAACATTTGCATCTTACTGCGATCACCAATCCGTCTGCCAAGCGTGGTGATTATGGCAATATCCCTCTACGATCCTGGCTTACCAAGGTCTGTTAAGAGGAGGCCCATGTTCAGCAGTGGACGTTATCAGCTGTTGATGATGAAGATGCATAAATTCAGTTTTTCACTTCCAATTTTAAATATCTATTGCTTCCATGGTAGGTACATGATGTCTTAACAATGTAAATCATAAGGTCCACATGGACCCTGTCGGGCACATCAAAAAAGAACAGAGGTTATTTTTACAAGTAATTTTTATTATCTTGCCACAAAAAATACCTCAAATAGAATCTACTTCCAAGAATCCTTTTAACTCAAAAAATACTCATTTCCTTCTCTAAAAATGGAGGGATCATCATCCTTTGTCCCTACATATTTGACCTTGTTACTCTTGCAAATTGTATCGAGGCTCGTCTTGTTATGACTTACGTAATTTCCCCCGGCGGTAAAAAGTTTTTCATTTCTTGCGCAAGTCTTTGTTTCGAGTTCAGGTGAGGCGCGACTCGTATCGACTGGGGTGAGTCGAGTGTGAGGCGGGAAGGGAGAAAATTGAATGCATCAATCGTGTTTACTTTGTTGGAGAGTAGGTAGTATAAAAAAAAAATCGTTTTTTGAAATTGTAGAAGACATTAGTATCCGTTACTTCTGATTAGGAACAGGTCATACATCTACATCGTCCATTGACCACATTATTGGCATTCGAAGGAGCGCCTGGGTGATTTTGGTGGATTTCGCATACATAGAGATGTCCAAAGTAAAATCCCACCAAATCATTAAAATATTTTACCTCATAATATTCCTCCGTAACCTTCGTAACAATAGCTTAAGATCAAACACTATAGTCCTCCAATTTCTTCTATCAAGACACCTAATCAAGTTACAAACTCGTCAAAGGACTTTGTTACAATACCAGCGCACCTCGACTTGATAATAATCGGAGCTGAAGCTTTCCGTAACAAAGTGAAATGCGTGTAAGTTGATACCACCTAAGTATTTCCTTTGATATCGAATGTGGTGCAATATAATATGTTTATGTTAATGACCTTTACGCCATCGTGTTAAACTTTGATTGATGGTAACTATGTAAGCGATAGGGTTTTGTTCTAATGTGTAATTAACTTATTTGAATCTTGGAAATATAATACTTGACTTGACTATAGTTACTTGTGAGACTTGTTACCTATTATATATTCTCGGTTCGAATCTAAGACAATCATTTCTTCCGAGATAATTATTTGTGTCAACCACGGATTATTCATAGTCCGGTCTACTTTGTGTCCGTTCGATTATATGCAAGAATCAAATGACACCACTAAATAGGGGATAAAACTACTCAGTTTTATCAGTAGAGGCGCCACTAAGCACTAAGGCAGGACGTATAAAAATACTCCTGACATATTTTTAGGTCATGTAACAAAAACTTTTGGTTTCGTTATCAATTTTATTTTTTATAACGCGAAATAATTACACCCAACAATGCATTAATAATGTGAATTCAGATGTTCGATTGAAGCAAATCATGCATGATATGCTTTTGATATGATCTCAAAATTCCAAAAAGATTTCATCAAAAAATACGTTCCGATTTGCTTTTTTGTTTACGGACTGTGCTTGTCATCGCCATCTACGCAACTCTTTGCGATTTATGTGCTATTGCGCTTTCAAATCAAGTTCAGTTTATAAATCATTCGCTAATAAAAACTTCCATTACATCAAAAATTAAGTTTCCATTCGATTCACGAAAATTTTAGTCGTAGTTAAACTGTCCAATAAACTGATCATGCTGTCGGACTCAATTTGCACTTAAAAAGTGTTTTGACAGCTGATTAGTGAATTTAATTTTAAAATCTAGGCATCCCGGATAACAGTGAGATGAAAACATTCAGACAATGCCTCGAGTCCGCCGAGAAATTGAGTACCTATTGTTGGAGCTTCAATAACTGGACTGAAAATAATGCAGCCTCCAGCCTCGAGTACTTTGGTCATTTGAAATTCTATTCGACTATTGTTTATTAGATACGAAGAATGTTTTACTATACACTTTTTGTACAAGTGCTTTGCCTGTTAAGTTAGAATAACTTTATAATATACTTATTAATTTGAATAATTTCAGTAGCCGTGTGAATTGATTACCCCCTGTCTTCCTATGGGTGTCGTAACATACACTGTGATATACACCTAATGTATGGGTAGCAGAATCTAACAGCCCAAGATTTGTTACCATCTTGGTGCGATTACCAATTCGCCTGTAACGTGTGGTGATTATAACAACATCCCTTAACGACCCTGACAAACTAAGATCTAAGGAGGAGGCCCATGTTCTCAGTGGTTGCAAACGGGATGTTAAAGTCGAAGACTCATCAAAGATAAATTATAAAAGTAATCCTCCGATTTTATTTGACAAAAATCATAATTTTCTTTGAGCTTAAAACCAAAAAGTTATAAATCCGTCTCAAAAATATGTTCAGAGAATCAAAGAGAAAATGACGTTTTAATTGTTGCGGCGAATATATTGTGCCAAAGCTTTCTTTCCATTAAAGTTTCCAAGACAAGTGTAACCTTCAGGCGTCGAAATTTTTATACGCGTTTATTTACTTGGCGTGAATTGTGAACAACGGAATGTCGTATCAATTTCAGCAAGAGGAAATTGTATACACGCACAGAAAGACAAATCACTGAAATAAAAAAAATTAAAAAAAAATATATATATAGATATGATATGACAATCATAAAGAAATTTCGTTCTGGGTAGGGAAAAAATTATGTACCATCAATATGCGAGAAGAAAAAGTTCATAAAAAAAACTCTATCACAACCTCAATATAAGGTCTGTCTTTTCTCGCATGATTTTCAACATACAAGTGCTTATTCCAATGACATAAAATGCGATTGAAAACCTACGCCACAAAAATAAATCTACTATGGATACATAAATAATTTAAATTTCCCAATTTATTCAGTTAATTTAGCCTATATAACAAAGTAACAATAACATAGGAAATGTATTTAAAAAACCCTATAGTAATTAATCGAATTCAATAGTTATGTCGTTATGTAATCGACCTACTGAGCCACTAATTCAGCATTTACATATTCGTACATTTTATAAAGAAATTCCCGTGCGCCATTTAACCCGATTAGGTCCCAATCCCGCGGGAACTTCATAATCAAATATACGACCTATGTTACTCTTAGTTAACGTAGCTTCCTAATGGAGAAACAATTTTTGAAATCGGTCCAGTAATTCAGGAGTGAAGGAGGATTCAATTCAACATACCTCTTTATGATTTCAGTATAGATAATATAGTCTAGTGCTTCATCTGTTTGACATATTGTTTACTGGTACATCCACGAGATATTGAATGTTTATATTATTATCGTATGTAAATTGTATTGTTTTCCTCGTCTTACTGTTTATTTCTTTTTATCGTTGGCGTCAACTTTGTTTACCTTGTCATAACTCGCAAGTAGTAATATTCTTTATACATGTAAATAAAAAAAATTGGCACATATACGATGGCAGTGGGGTAGTTTGATAGAAAAGTTTTGACTAAGTATTTGACGATGTAATTTAAGTATCTGCTTTTATTTATATGTATTTTATTATAAATAGCAGGCATAT
This sequence comes from Nycteola revayana, assembly GCA_947037095.2. Classification (NCBI taxonomy): domain Eukaryota; kingdom Metazoa; phylum Arthropoda; class Insecta; order Lepidoptera; family Nolidae; genus Nycteola; species Nycteola revayana. Next base: position 13,923,018 of record OX344838.1, on the reverse strand, counting down.
TTATTAGTATGTAGTTGTATATGTAACTATTAGTGTGTATGTCTATAGATATGTATTTACCAATTTGGTAAAAAATATATTAAATCTGTTGTACACTTGCTATGCACTCATTATCATGTTTCTCTTTCCTAAAGGTTTGCTGGAAGAGAACTCATAATTGAATTAAGCTCGCCTTTGTACATGTTGTTTCCAATTAATACAATTTATGTCATGTAATTTTCTGTGTGCAATAAAGTATAAATAAAAATAAAATTATTTATTGTTATGTTATGTTATTAATTTTCTTTATCAACAATTGTTTGCACTGTAGAGAGAATTAATGAAAAGAGACTAACATAATTTATAAAGCGAATGTGAACAGAAGTGTTGGAAGGGGAAGACCAAGGCGGACGTTCCACGTTTAAATCGGGGACGTTCTTAAGTAAGGCTAGGTTAGAAGTACCCTAAACCGAAGGACATGCATGAGGAGATTAATGAATGTGGAAGTGCGAAAGTGGTATGTCAAGCTAGTGGAAGAAAGTGGTGTCTGCCTTTACCTATGAGAAGGAGATGAATGTATTTATGAAACATTGTTTTTTTCCAAAAATCCATCTCTAGGAAAATAAATGTCTGTAATATGGATTTTTTTACAAGCACCTTATTGCGAAACACCATGGTATTCATGAATATCTGTCCCGGTAGAAATCGAAACCAAAACACCAAGCATCAGAAGATTTATAACCAAAAAGTACAGCATTATAACACTAATAAAAATATGCTAAAAACAATTTCAAAGTACGTCATCTAATTATAAAAACACCCGCAAAATTAACCTCAAGTCTCATTAGTGTTGTATAAAGAGCCGTTGGTTCCAACTTTTGAAGTTCGTCGTAACACGCTCCATTAGATGGGTCCACTTTTTGTAGCACTCAACTTTGGGGTCACCTGAACCCAAATATGTGTGTCCAAAATAAACAAGGATCACAGGAGTTTTTCTCTTATTAATTCCACGTGAAATATCACACGGTGACTTGGAAATAGCTGATTATTAACGAGTGGAGTGGGATGATACCTACATGTAAATGCTTTATTTTAACTTTGTCGGCATTGCCTATATGGTGACGTAATTTGCTTCTGAAATCTGATGTTCGATGTTCGATTTCTACGTGGAAAATTTATCTGTGTTCAAGACGGCAAGCTGTTCAGAGTCCATAAAATTCCCCAAGATTTGGAGACTTAATTCATTAGAACGGAGTTTGTATTCAAACATACTCTATTTAGTATACATCTTGAAGTATCAATTAAATGGTATTTGAGCTCTATCACATACTTACCTTCCAAATTTATATATTTCTATGAAATCCAATAATAATTCGTGATTTTGAAATCACGTTATAAAAACTGATATATGTACTAGCATTTTAGAGGTAGAATTATTTACTAATGTTACAAATGTACTTCTTTAAGGTCCAAGTAAATATGAATTTGACTATCTAATCTCTAATAAAGTTTTTAATAAACAATCAAGTGAGTCCTTACAGATAAAAATCATTATATACAAAATCATATTATCTATCAAAGTAAAATATCCACAACAATCTCATTCCATCTAATAATTCTCCAATATCGAACTTAACAAAAGAGCCACTAAGAATTTTTATTGGAAACATATCTATAGAAACGATAGCTTTATTCAAGGCTTTGTAACTTCTGGTATCCATGTTCAAAAGCTTTAAAGATATTGCTATCCAGACAGCAATGTTTGGTTTCCTGCTCGTTGTACTGGCGCTGCTCATCTATTGAGCAAGCGGAAGCTCAAAAGTCTATCGATAGTGCAACGATTGTTTGAATAAAACAAGGTATTTAAACTGGCCAGCTTTTATCCTTATCGATGAAAAGCTTAAATGTAAGTGTATTCAATGGAGCAGTACTCGTATTTGAGTTGAGATTGATGTACATAAGGATTTATATCACTTGGTATGGCGAAAGTTACGGAAGTAGGCCGTAGCTCAATAGCTAGGGTGTCGGACTTGTGATCTTGAGGTCTCCGTTTCGAACACCACCCATTGCACTACCGACGTGAACCGACTCGTATTACAAGCATTTTAGCTTAGCACGAGGGGTTAAAATTAATACTACTCTGCTAGTAATCTTTTTGAAAAATAATTAAAAAAAACATTGTACTATTACTAAAAATTCATCATCATCATCAGCCCGTATAACGTCCACTGCTGAATGAGGGCCTCCTCCCGAACTAGGGTAGTTGCCATAGTCATCACGCTTGGCAGGCGGGTTGGTGACCGCAGTATAATGTTGTACCACACATGGAAACGCTGCTGCCCGTTCCTTGATATACGACTATTATAGATGATGTTATAACAATCGGGACCAAAGGCTTAAAGTGATTTCCGAGGCACAGAGGGTAGACCATCAACCAACCAGACCCGGAAAGAAATTTCCTGTCCGGCGTAGGGATCGAACCCACGACCTCCGAGATTTAAAGCGGGTCAAGTACCGCTACGGAGGTTGTATTGCAGACCAAGATATGGTTAGCCTGGTTTCTGTATATTATTATATAAGTCAATGTGTTTGGAATTTATATGCAAACCATCCTTAAGAATAAGACTGACTATTGATGTAAACTAATTCATAAGTAATAACCGAATTACCGATCAAATCATACAGCTACAATGAAACTCAATTTTTACTAATGAACAGAATTTTACATGCTAGATACGTAGTAGCCATTATTTGAACCATGTACACAGAGCACAGAAAAATAATAAAAGTTAGGTACCTACAACAATAGTTTGGTATGCAAACCGCCTTACAGATGTTCTTTTCAAAATCCTCGTCCCGTTACAGTTGGTTTCATAGGCAGAATATTTCATTCCTTACCTGATACTGGTTACCAAAAATATGAAAGGTATCAGAAAAGTAAAAAATCGTCTTCATTGGACACCGGTATCCTATGACGATCATTTTTTCTTCGTATGATACTGGTTACCAAACTCTGGTATCATACGCGGCCGAAGGGGTTGTACTGTCGGCAAAAAAGATACGCCTGGTACCTTTACATATAAATATATGTTAAATGGGATATAATGTGACATTGTTTACATACGTAAACATTAACAAATAAATTATTTTAATAACGCAATTCTGTTTTTAAAATATTTAATAATTGTGTTTTTTGTGAATGTGTTCACAAAAAACACGCGTAGCGAAAACTTTTAAAGTTAATTTTGTACGGTTTTTTTTTACCTTTTCTTATCTTTTATGTCAACACAATATAATAAAATCTCACGAATACGATATGCGTAGATAGTGCGCATGTTTGTTACTCTTTCACGCAAACACTACTAGACAATAATTTTGCACAGGCATAATTTAAAGCTGGATAACTAATAGGTTTGAAACATTACGCTTCGACTCACAGGAGCGGAGTATTCCTCTATCAGCACCAATTTTTTGGGCACCAAAAGGATTCCTTTTTTAAAATTTACTTTGATGCTTAAAAACTTGGTGCTGAAAGAGGAAATCTCCACAGAAGGGAGCAGAGAGGCAGTCCAACGTGAGTAAAATCGCGGGGCGTAACTAGTCTTCGATAATATTAAAGCAAGGCTAGCTAAATTATTATTCAAAAAATGAAACTCCACATAACCATATTTCCATATTCCTTCATTTCTTCGTACAAAAGTGAACCGATTTAAAAATTTTGTTTCAGTTCCCGGGAAAACTAGTTACGAAAGTAATAGTCCGTGACAAACAGATTTATTTAACGTACCTACCTACAGAAAAGTCGACCGAGGTTTAATATTCAGAGCAGTGTTAAGTACACGTTGTAATAAAGTTTAATTATAACTTTTAATTTATTATCTTTCTATATAAATACAAAGACAACCTCCGTAGCGTAACGGTATTTGGCTCGCTTTAAATCTTGGAGGTAGTGGGTTCGATCCCTACGCCCGACAGAAAATCTTTGTACAATCTAAGATTTCTTTCCGGGTCTGGTTGGTTGAGGGATTACCCTCCGTGCCTCGGAAAGCACATTAAGCCGTTGGTCCCGATTGTTGATGATTGATCATCTATAATAATCGTATATCGAGTTTTTTGTTATATCATAGTAACGAGTGGAACCTACGAAAGTTGCAATGCACAACGTCCAATTACAAATGTGCGGTTTGCACTAGCCATACGTAATTCGCCTGTTTTGTCTCAAAAACCATTGAAAATCAAATAATAATCAATAAATATTATATACATTTAATACAATTTCAATATCTACTACTGTTCGAAAACTCGTTGCCAACCGATATACCACGATTTCAATCCGTCGCTACGTGCATCGAATGCAATTGGTAACCTTATATTAAACCGACATTTCTCTATTATACGAGCCATCCGATTTGCTTTGACCCACTTCACCTCCCGAGCATGTATACAAATAGTTACAAAGGAGGAGTGGAGGTTGCAATTCTCGGAGGTCTTTCATATTTGGTTCCAGGACTACCTCAAACCATGTTAGGATAATAATGGGAAGTAACTCTAGTTAAGTTCCTTTTGCGAAGTTTGCAGCGTAATATCAACTAGTAAGTCTTAACTCATTAGAATAGAGACTCAACTCATGAAGTTTTGTGAGTAAATATGAACGCAGCGCAATTTCGGATTTGTGCTGATTGTTATTGTACTCCATCTGAATGCAATTTTGAACTGTTAGTTTATTTTAAGTGTAAAGCTGTTGTGGGATCATTAAATTTGATAACGTTAATAATAACAAAGTATTAGACTTACCGCGTAGATTTTTATTACTATGTTAGTGAACAGACACTTTCTAGGCAAGTGTGTATCATCTTAGGCCTTATCTTCGCCTTCCATCAAGCGAGATTATGGTCAAACGCAAGCCTACAATTAAAAAAAAAAAAAAAAAATTCTAACACTTTTGATTTTGAAACATTTTACGGCAATGAATAAAATTTAAACTACCACCATATTTGTCGAGTAATTATATCGATTATCGATAGATGGCATCTAAGTTTCCATAAAAGACGTGTTCTAACTAAAGAGATTTTTAACACTTAGTTCACTGAAGAAAATAAGGAATATTGATTGCTACTTCTTAGTTACCCCCAATTAAACTATTATTAACACACAGTTAACTTAACCATTAAACACTTTTAATGGAATTATAATCTTAATTGTTTACCACAAAAAAAATATTAGCATTAAAACTAACTCTACAATAAAAAAAACTACTTTATTCACACAAAGGCCAACCGCGTCTTTGCCAACGTAAACTAGACCGTGACAAGATGAACTTTGGTAAGCGACATTTGATTTAGGTAGCAAGTATCAGGTCTGCGACGTTCCTACAACTTCGCCTCAGGATATTCGCTTAGCCGTTTGGCTCCACGAACTACGTGAAGAGATGCAAACCGATCAGGTATTCGCAACCTTATTGACTGAAGTTAAACCGGTTTTTACTTTACTTTAATTGCCGACGATATTTATTTAAGGGAAATTTTATTATTTGTGTTTGTGTCTCGTAATCTTCGAAGTTTAAAATGTTTGAAAATTTGATAATGGTAAGTTAATCAAATTGATTCAAAACAGATTTCTACTTAAATATCGTGATAATGTTAACAAGTAAGCATGAATATTTAAGAATGGATCAATTCATAAACAATTGATTGCTTGCGACCCAATCAGTACCTATATAGTTCGGTCAATCTAGACATTTAAAGGTACATAAATTCCAATCAAGTTGAAAATAAATAAAATTGTTATAACATTATTAAAAATAACATTTCGAAATATCTCATCGTTCCAATAGGTAGGTAACGTGGCAAAATTAATTATTCGAGGTCAAACGTCAAAAAATGGGGATTTTCACCAAAACGGTAAGATATTGTGATAATTGTAGATCATTAAAATTATGGATAAAAAAAACCTAATACTTTTTCCTTAACAGCCACCGCACCGTTACTAAGATATAACAATTCAAAAAGTTTGTAAGTCAGTGTAAATTTTTCATTTACATTAATTTCTTACTAATAAATATGGATAAAAATAACTTTGACTATGAATAAAGCTACACTGCCGTGCATTCCAACTCCGTAACTTCGTTTAGCATAATGCATTCAACTCAAGAGGTGACTTGAACTGACTTGTAGGAATAAATGCTCGGTTACTAACGGAAATATAACATCGTTTATTTTTTTTAAAAGTAATGAATGGCGGTTTTGCAGAGAAAATAAAAACTCATTATGTAAAATGTCTTGGGTAAAAATACCTAAAGCTCCTTTTATAGATTGAATTGCATTTTATATTTTACAGTGAAAAAGCGTAACAGGAGTAAATAAGAGTGACGCTTGTTTAGTATTAATAAGTTTTGCCCTAGTCCGCGTAAACAAAGGGCAAATATTAATTTTAATTATTAGATTAAAATTTATATTCGCCGTAAATTAATATATATATATATTTTTTTTTTAGATGTAAATTGTACTATTTAAATACAGAATTTGTTTTATCGGTTCTCTCATTTGTAAAAAATCCACTGTTTAGTAGAACGGTTAAGTCCAGTAGGTAGAATATTATGTCGACTTTTTCATTAAAACTCAATTTTCGGTAGAAACATATTGCTGAAACTGAAAATTTATTAATAAAATGTTATGTATGGATCCATGTAATAAACTAATCTCAAATTTAATTTCATTCCGTTTTTGTGTAAATTACATGTATATGAATTCAGAATTTAAATCTGGACATACAAACTTTTACACTCATAATTTTTGTACACTTGCTATGCACATAATACCTATCTCTTTCTTAAAGGTTTGCTCCAAGAGAATTCATAATTGAATTAAGCTCGCCTTTGTACAAGTTGTTTTCAATTTAGACATTTATTGCCAAATAAACCAAAGAATTAAGGTGCCACTAAAGGTATTTAATGGACAATTCGACAAAAAAAAGAGATTATTGTAAGTTTTTTTTATTTCTTAAAGATAATTGCAGAAATACACCAAAGAATTTTAATACAATGTCAACAGTATAAAATTTAGACGTAAGAAATTAACAATGCCTTTTCCATGATTTGTACCTAATGATGTCTTAACTATTATCGGGTGTTACATTCGCAAAATAAATAAACTATTACTCTAAGAGATAAGAAAAGCCAGGTTCGTTCAAATTGTCGGTTAAATATGTTACATATTAAGTGTTGTCATGCACTCATAACATAGGCCTTTCTCGACAATTTCATGTGGGAATTCTTGAAACTCAGGTCAAGGTCTTGACTGCTAGCTGCATCCACTGGCAACCTGCAACCTTTATTAGGTCGTCGGTCTACATCAGTTATAATTACAAAATATGATTTTTCTGACCATATAATTATTAAAAGTTCTTATCTACTAAAAACATCTCTAAGGGTTTTCAAGACCAAAAATATTGTAGTATAAAGAGACAATAAACCTGTGACCTTTTCAGATTGCATGCATCAGTATCCATTTTTAACAAGGCTGTAACGAGTACGCCGTCTTCTTCGTTATGTTTTGTGGTAACACGAGTGGATGACTATGAATATACCTACCTCAAAACGTAGGTCGGAGAACATATTAGTATATTATTTTTAACTTTTGACTATTTATTTTTGTTTGCAATACAAACATTTTGCAAGGGCATATTTAAAATGGGACGAGCGACTGATTCTTTGTCCATATTCTACGATTTGAAACATATTATTAAGATTAAATTCAGTCTCAGTGTTTCGAGGACTTACAAATTACAACCATCCCTAGTCAACAAAAAATATTGTCCCGGATTGAGATCGAACCCAGAACACCATGTCTTGAGATGCAACTAGCGACGTTAATGACCAACCAACGTAGTATTGTTTTTATTTTTTTTGTGTATGTCATGAACAATTTTACTTTTGCATAATTACATTTATATTTGTACGACCAAGTATGTTCTATGACCAAGTACAATGATCAACCAACAATTCGCACACACAATAAATTTTAAACCGCGGGTGAGTGTCCTGGAATCCTAAAATACAGGGTTTTCCTAGTTTAGGCTTCAGTCCTCCACTGATGGTCCACAAGAACTCTGTAATTATTATTCACATACAACTTCTTAGTGGAAAATAAACGTGTTTTTATTATTTGGACAAAAAGTGCAGTGAGACTGTAAATGCCTCATTTTATTTAATAATTTATAATATTCATTATTTATTTTGGGAATATTGACTACAGTTAGTTAAAGTGAGAATTTTTCTGTGTGATTAGACACTAACATATATAAATAAATGGTATTCAAGCACTATTTATTCATGGTTAACTTAAATCTCTTCCAATAAAAAAATAATTAGTTGTTCCATTTCAAACTTTACATCATATTTAATAAAAATGAAAATCGCATGGAACCCGAAAACAGTCCAGTATGCCAGTTTCAGTTAAAAGCTCGCCCTATTCATAAACTAAGAGCACATTTTTAATTAACTTATTTTTCTTTTCATTAATTGAAATCAGAAACATGAATATTAATTTTGGGTCGATTAGGTAAACCGGATGTGCTGCGGTTAATTAAAAAATATTAAATCCTAGAGATCCTAGATAGCAAATTTCGCTTTATTAAAATCATACTTTCGTAAATTCCGAAAATCTGGATTTAGCTGAGATAACAAATGTGGTAAAGTGTATTAAACGTAGAATTAATACATCCAAAACGCTAACTATGCAATCATTTTCAAGCAAACACTTTCGAACCATTATGGCAAAGACTGTCCGTACCCTGGTATAGGTACAATTGTTATTGATGGTGTAATGAAAATCAGGACCAACAGCTTCACTTGCGTTCCAACAAAATCTTTGAAATAGCACATATATTTCTTATCCGACGTGGAGATCGAACCCACGATCTCCGAGACTTTTACTGCTACGCCACGGAGCTTGTCATAAGTTTACATACACAATGTGTCATACACATTTGGTTAGTCTATTATTTAGGGTTATTTTTAATCATCATGCGATCGCGTTAATCTTAACTGTCACTGCGGACTAGTATGGTACACGCTTGTTTGGCAAACACCCATTGACTTATGCTAGAAGACTGCTAGATTATATTTTTCAACACAGACGTCGCCAAGTAGTTTTACAACTTAGCTGTTCATATTAGGAACGAAGATTGGAACCAAGGGTTGGCAAGGGTTTAATATGGTTCAGTGTCTACAATACCTTAAATTGTGATTTTTTTTATATTTGCAAGTTAATGCTTCGTGCATTTACTTTTATATTTTGTGTATTAAATATACTTCGTGCATTTATTCATGCACAAATAAAAAAAACTTCAAGTAGCATAATACCTCAAGCCTTCCAGCGAAAGTTCAAATCTTACTGGAAGCGCTCTCTTGCGGAGGTTGCTTTGGACTTACGATCATATGGTTCGGTTCCCACCCATTGCACTACCGACGTGAACCTAATCGTAACACAAGTATTTTAAGCTTAGCACGAGGGGTGAGCAAAAATAATAGTAGTGAGAATAAACTCTGCTAGTAATATTAAAAAAAAAAAACCTCCGAAAGACTTAGTAGACATAAATTTAGCCTCTATGACTTCGTCATTATCTGTACTTCGATATGAAAGTCAGGTATATCTTTTTAATCACTATTTGATTCGTGTTAGCTATTTTTCATATATTAGGTACCAAACACAATGTATCGTCAGTGTGTTGCATCAACCACGTTTCGTATATCAAGTCAAACATTTCAATAAATCTATACTATCACCAACAGCACGTGACTTCGTGAAACTCTAGCAACGGGTGTATAATTTAGCGAAGCAACGTTGCACCGTCCGTCCAGTCCGTCCGTCATTCCTTCCGGTACATTGTCTTATCCGGCCCACTGCTCCCCCTCATCAATCATACCCAACCACGGCATACGTTCCCTAGATATTTTTGAATGTCGAAAAATACCTCTAATTTGAATGAAACGACTCTATTATAAGTGAATAAGGTTGATTTCACCAAGACAGTTTTCTTGATATTATTCCGGCAAGGCGACTTAATGCTATCGGCAAATTTGAAATATGTTCGTATATGTATAAACCAGTAGTGTGTATATGATAGCAAGCAGAATACACAAGTACCAAGCAATATACGGATATCGGTTATTGAGATAATGGTTCGAATAAGTACAAAATGGTGACATATTATTAAGGTACGTATCACCGTTGTTTAGAATCTCGCATTGGATAATATCTGAAGGTATGTTTGATAAATAATGAGGAATAGGCTTCGAATAATTGGTAAAATAAATAAAGCATCACATAATATTAAAACTTCCCACATAGATTAACGAATTTATGTTATAGTATAAATTTTTTTCACATAAAGAAAATTTGCATTCTACCCTTAAACAAATTCAGGTAGCGGTTTTATTCTACTCTCCAACTAAAATACACACTTACGCATTTCTCATATTATACCAGCATGTCAAACAACATCTTGCGTACCTCTATTCACAGCAAAGTCAGAGATCCCCAAACGTTTTCGTCTCGTAAACCTTCTATCAATACTATCCGTTTTACTTATAACCCCTACTTTTATTATCCTTGATGTCTTTTGTTTTTAACTTATCAAAGTAGGTACTAGCACCTACACGGGATTTCACCTGCGTTACTCCCGTTCCCGTGGGATCTCCATAATTAAATATTATTATATTATATAGCCTTCCTCGATAAATGGGATATCTAACACTGAAATATTTTCAAATCGGTCAAATAGTTCCTGATATTCGCGCGTACAAGCAAACAAACTCAAGCGATATATTATTACATACTATAGCATAGACTCTTTTCAGGTAAAACCAATAATTGGTCATCAATATAGATACTTCAAGTATCACTGGCCTATACACCGCACCACTATTTCCGAATTGGACGTTCATCGACGTCTGTGCGTTTTGCTTCTAATTACTCTGTACCTTTGGCTAAGCGTCAAATTTCGGTCAGACAGCCTATAGGAGTCATTCAAGCTTACACTCGCTCAGAATTGTGTGCTTAACAAAATGAAACCCAATACTATAGATGAGACTACTGTTAATACGCAGGCTGCATGCTCAAAGGGAATACATGACATAGGTATTATGAATAAAACCAACCTTTGACCCAACTAGATACTATTCATTAGATGTCGATTGAATGTCGAAAGTAATTAGCACATGAAAGATGAGACATTCAGAAGTGCATTGCATTTTAGTAATCGTAATTGACAGCCTCCATAGCGTAGCGGTATTTGGCTCGGTTTAAGTATCGGCGGTCGTGCGTTCGATCCCCACACCGGATAAGAAATCTTTGTGTAAATTCTAAGATTTTTTCCGGGTCTGGTTGGTTGAAGGACTACCGTGCCTCGGATAGCACGTTAAGCCGTGGTCCCGATTGTTATATCTATAACAAGCGTATGCCAGGGAACGGGCAGTAGCGATTCCCTATTTATTACAACATAATACTGCGGTCACCAATCCACCTGATAAGCGTGGTGACTATGGCAAAACCTTCCCTCGGGTGGAGACCCTTGTTCAGCAGTGGAAGTTGTACGGGCTGATGTTTGCGTAACGGGAGTTACGCGGGTTAAACCGTGCGCGATAGCTAGTTAGTAATAAAAATACAATACATGCTAACATCACACATCACAGCTACATAATTGTATCACACTTTATACATTCATCACCGGCGCGATCGGACAGGCTCGCCCATCAATCATAGTATAATACCTTTTCAGATGTTGTCACAACATTGGAGTGGCTCGTCAATAATGTTTCAAGTGACGTCTTTTGTTTTAAACAACAGTACCAAAGAGAATAATGATTTACGTTGCTAAATTCTATATTATCAAATATATTAGCAATATCCATCAACGACCTTGGATAGTCAATTTCTGTTAAAGAGGAGACCTAGGTTCAACAGTGAAAGTAAACTAAAATTATCGGCTGATAAAGTAAAATCAGCCGTGTGGTTTCCGGCTTAGAATAGACCACCCCATGTCTTCCCATGGGTGACGTAATAGGCGACTAAGGGACATATGGCTGATGGATGGGCAGCAGCATCTATTAGCTCAAGGTTTACATCTTACTGCGATCACCAATCCGTCTGCCAAGCGTGGTGATTATGGCAATGTCCCTCTACGATCCTGGCTTGCCAAGGTCTGTAAAGAGGAGGCCCATGTTCAGCAGTGGACGTGGACGGGCTGTTGATGATGTTGATGAAAGTAAAATTAACACGGAGAGTAAAAATAGTGAACCACAAAATGAATTTTTTTATGTTATCTTATGGCGTTTGACATAAAATTGACATAATGCGTGCTCACGCCTGTTTCCCAGCGGGGTAGGCAGAGACAATGGACCTCCACTTGCTACGATCCCTACACACTTCTTTCGCTTCATTCACTCTCATAACATTCTTCATACAAGCACGTCGGTTTAGGGTGGATCTTATTTGACCTTTTGCGAGGTTGTCTCCGATTTGGATTTCTCAGAGCTATTACACCTAGTATTAAAAGTTCAATTTAATATAAAGTTTTATGGGTCAGCTAGTATAAAATAATAATAATTATCATAATGTTGAAACCCCTGTAAAACCATTGAGAAATTGAATGAAGAATTGAATATTCAAATAATTTACTAATAAATTTAATCGTAATTTCCTCAAAGCTATTACAATCAATACATCGAATTAAGAAACGGAACATAAATACAATTCCAACCTTAATAAAACCCCCTTTTAATACTATTCCAAGACAAAAGCGATCCGTCACCCATTCATCTACAACATAGAAAATCAAAACGTAAATCCGAATTAATCCGATACTACCGAATAGTTAATCGAAAACCCACAATCCTAATCAAACCAATTCACTTCACTGTACATAGCGACCAATAAGAAATCATCGGAGCCATGGAGATAAAGAAATGAAAGCGATAGAACCGACCCGAACAATCAATGAAATTGAATGGTCGGGCATAACCGGGTGTGTCGTTCCACTACATTGTCTTATCCGGTCATGCATCATTTTGACCCGTCTCAGAGTAGAGGACCGCGGATAACCAATACTTAGGTAGCTACATAAATATCTATAGCTATATATATTACTATAAGGTGTTTCCAATGTATATGCCTTCCTTTTACAGTCAACGTTAAGTATAGTGATTAAGTCAGTGAAGCCATTTTTATCAAATAATTTATTTTTTATCTCACGATAATTATAATAAATATTAGAAATAAAAGCGCGAGGTAAGGCAATACACTGATAGAGCAGTCAGCACAGCTTGTAATAGAGGATGATAAACGACGTTATTCAAAACTTAGATTCCCGCGCGCGGTATTACCCACATAACTCTCATTCCATATACAATATATACATTTTATATTGAAAAATTACATTTATTATTTCATAAATTCACAAACGTAATCACTATACATGATACAATCTACTGTTGAAGGTATGGCATATATTTAGGATACACCCTATATATGGAGTGTAAAATGGAATATAGGTTGGGATAATATTGTTCCATCACGCTTCTATTTCTCGCGATAACATGTTATTTTTATTTTGTAATGTAAAACTTGAAATAGTTTATTTTTGTTTTAACTTAAGCTAAAACTTTGTAGTTTGTGTAGTGCAAGAAGTAAAGTACAAGTAATTATAATATTCTATTACATAGATATTTTATTTATATTTAATTGATAATTTGTGGGTGATAAAATGTTATGCGGGAATTGTCTGATAAAAAAAAATACCTACTTATTAAGATATAGCCTATCTGTAATAAAATATTTTTCTCATAATTCGAAAATGAGGTTTTGAAGAAAATATTTTCAGTTACCTATTATTTCTTATTAATAAAAAAACATTTATTTCGATTTATTTTGGAAACATCGGAAATTATTCATTCATTTCAGAACAATCATTAGACGATTGTTTTTAAGTTTTTCAAACACAGACTTTGTAGGTACAGTTTTTCATCGAATATATGTCGGTTATTTTAATGAATCCACGATTTGATCCGGCTGGGGGTGTGTTACATGTAGGTTGAGGGTGAGAATTTCTTCACATTCCTTATTCCGAAGGTGTTACGAGGGAAACGACTTAAACAGGTCAAGAAACAAAGTGTGTGAATATTCTCCAGCTAACTTTTAGTTTTTCTCGTAATGTGCACATTGAATATCAAACTAGCGACCTGCCCTGGCTTCACACGGATTCTATGCTGATTCATATAAACCTACCTCTTGAATTGCTCGATGTAGTAAAAATAACCGCATCTAAATCCGTTGCTTTCATTTAAAGATCTAAGCATACATAGGTTTAGGTAGACAGCGGGAAACGTAAATGTTAATTAAATATTTACTTTCTATTATTCATTCATTCATTCTTATGAACAGACTCAGAGTCGCTCAACGAGCTATGGAGAGGGCTATGCTCGGGGTTTCTCCACGAGATCGGATTAGAAATGAGGAGATACGTAGAAGAACGCGGGTTACCGACATAGCCCAACGGATTAGTTCGTTGAAGTGGCAATGGGCAGGCCATATAGCACGGAGAACAGATGGCCGTTGGAGCCGTAAAGTTCTCGAATGGAGACCGCGGATCGGCAAGCGTAGCGTAGGACGTCCACCTACTAGATGGACGGACGATCTGGTTAAAGCCGCAGGATCACGGTGGATGCAGGCCGCTTCTAACCGCAACAACTGGAGATCTATGAGGGAGGCCTATGTCCAACAGTGGACGTCCTACGGCTGAAATGATGATGATGATATTATTCATTGTTGTCTGATTTAGGCCTCAATGAGGCTCTAACTTTATAAGCTTGAGCCAAATTATTATATTTGATGACACAAAATTTAATATTATTTTCAAGTACTACTAATAAATTTAATTTTTTTATCTTTATTCAGTTACAAATAAATGTATTACCTACTATTATTTGTAGCTAAATAAAGATGAACATAAAAAATCATACCGGAAAATTTGCCGCCGTAGCGCTATGTTTATGTCAGACTTGCGATCATGTGGTCCCTGGTTCGATCCCCACCCATTGCACTACCGACTTGAACCCACTCGTAACAAAAGCGTTTAAGCTTAGCACTAGGGGTTAAAAAGAATACTAGTAGTCTGCAAAAACAGTGCAAGTAACTTGAGCTGTTTAAACAAAAATATATATAGGCTTTCAGATATTTATAAAACCAGTTAATAATTTCACCACAGCTTTCCTCAATCTTTGAACTTCCACATCTCACCGATGGAGATGGAAATGAGAGGGTTTTTGTGAGTTGAAACGGAACTTTCTAGGTGCAGTTCAAAGGCACAAGGGCTTTCAATGACATCAAGAGGGTACCGAAGTACGTTGACAGTTTTTTGTGAGCCTGCGTATGAGTTAGTAGTGGGTGTAAGACTTTTTGCGGGCGGGCGGTTTTATTATTTTGGCAACGAGCTTTTTGGGGTGGGTTTCGATTGAGTGGATTATAATAGTCGAATGGCGAATTGAAAAGCAAATACAAGTTTCGGAAAATGTTTACATAGAAAATACTTTTAGGTACATTTTATACACCTTGATTTTGAGTTTTTGCTAATACGATCTATCTATGTTTTCTCTTTCTTAATAGCATTAAAAATGGCAGAAAAATATGTGTAACTTGTAAATGCAAAGTAATAGAGCTTATTTTGCTATGCACCTCTCTTTAAGGGAAAATATATATTTGTAAAAAGCATCTATCTATCATGCATTTTTTATCTTGCTCTTTTGTTTCGATACTCCTGAAACACGTATTCAAAATTTACAGAGAATTCCAGCTTCTAAATAAAGACATTGTATTGGCCGACTTACTGTATTCAAACTATTTATACAATCAAGTTAGGGCCCTTAATAAACATATCAAGAACTGGGCACACAAGACCTTTAGTGGGGTCACCCGGTACCCCTACTCTTGATGTTATCGGGAACACATTTAGGTGAAACGGTTGTTTGGTCGAGGTTACATTGTAAGAGCGAACGCGGAAATTTTTGAACTACACTTCTATAAGTTAACAAAATTTCACGCATTTTGTTTGCATTTGAACATACATTTTATCAATAAAATTATTAAAAAAAGAAGTAAAAATTGAGGCACTATCACTCCTTTTACATATTTTTAAATGTTAATTCAGATTATGAGCCAGTACACTAATTGAAAGTTGTGTTGTATCTCAGTTCAGATTTTCACATAAAAAAATAATACTTAACTGCGGAATTAATACTAACGGCAGTCTGCCAGGCAATTTTAAGCTGAGACTACATTGGTATGACAATTGCGACGTCACTGTGATTTCGTGAATCAAACTCATATAAACATATGTCGGCGGCCGCACAGTAGGAATGAGAAGCTACATTTATTTATTCGTCGCGTCACCGTATCCTTACGGCCTCGGTCTTATGGTGCAACAGAGAAAAGAATAGCACTACTGTTCTTTAGATAAAAAAATACATTCCAACATTTTGATAGTATTATAACAAAACTAGGTACCCGCACGTGGTTTCACCCGTGTAGTTCCCGTTTCCGTCAGAAATTCATAATTAAATAAAGTCTATGTTACTCAGGGATATGTATATTCGCAAAACATACTTACAAAAGAACTAATCTGTCCTGTTTATAATATTAGTAAAAAAACAAAAACAATTTTATTTTGCCTAATGCTGCATTTATTTGTGGCTGTCCGTTGAAAGTATTAAAATGACGGAGCATCTAGTTTGAAGTACCCACAAAATGGTCACTTATGAAGACCATCTCCATAAAATCCACACTCAATCAGAACATGAAAGGAGCATAAGAGCTTTAATGGGTAAGCGTATTAGAGAGTAGATTACAATCAAAAGGGAATGTGTTTGAGTAATTGAGGGTCAATCTCAATTTCGGTTAATGTCCCTATTTAATAAATTCTAAAAAAAAAAGAATTTATTTTTAGTATCTACACCTACTAATAAATAAAGTTGTAGAGCTTGTTTGTTTGCATGAACGCGCTAATCTCAGGAACTACAGGTCTGATTTGAAAAATTATTTCTGTGTTAGATAGCCCATTTATCTAGGGAACGGGGGTTACGCGAGTGAAACCGCGCGCGGAAGCTAGTTATATAGTATACACTTGCCTAATAAGGTGCGTCCAAAATATATGCCTTCCTTTTTTTAGCATAAAATCAAATGATGGGGTTTTACCTAGAATATATAAGATTATACCTATTTATTTACCGAAAAAAAAAATCCGCCATAGGTTTTTTATATCGCATGTTAGCAGCGAATAATCTGCTATAAGCTGGAAATTATATATTTAATAATAAATAAGGTGACTGGAATCTGAAGCTTTACAAATAATACCAAGGATAGCCAGCAGAAAGAAGCATTAAAAAGGCACATAAAATTATCCAATAATTATGATCATAATAAATAAATTACTGAAAGAGCAATCTGTTTGAACATCCATCATAATTGAGACGTTTCAAGTCATTAGGTAGTAAAGTCGATATAAATTTATGATTGAAAATAAAATATTGGCATCGCTATCATCTTTCTCGACATTCTCCGAGTTTATTTGGAACTGAGACTAATGAAAATTGGGCTGTAATATATGCTTTGGAATTCCATATCATTTATGATAACTTTTTAATCCCCATATTAATTATCAGTACCTACATGACTGTATGTTAATTATAATAATGTTATCTATCTTGTATGTCCCTTTCTCCTTTTTCTTCAGCTACAACAGCCCATTAACGTTCACTGCTAAATAAGGGATTTTTTCAAGTTTAGTTATAAATGTATAGGCTATGCTTGGTGCAGAAAAAAAGGATCGTGGCGAGCGAAGTACTTAAAAAAAAACTTATATAGGAGAGTAGGTATTAATTATTATAACAATCAATAATAGTTATCACCCGTAGCTCTAAGAGGAAAAATTACACAGAAACACATAATAATAAACAAACATAGTTAAATGCTCAGAATTCATATTTCGAATAATAATAATCCCAAAAGCACCTACGCAATTCCTCTCTGTCTTTCTACATCATAATCGCTATTCGCAGTCCAATGAGCACGGACCCTAAAGGGCGGGGAGGTATTATGAAATATGACGGGTACCGATATTCGGATTAAGGGCATTGCGCTAATCTCTCGCTGACTCTTATAAAATTGCTCATACAGTGAAGTGCTCGATATAAATTAAAATATTAATTTTGAGTCGTTGCATTGCGTTGGAGTTTGTTAATCCTGGTAGCTATCTATTATGGTTTTACTTTTATGTAACTAGATGCGCCCCGCGGTTTTACCCGCGTTACTCTGCTCCAGTGGGTTGGAGCGTGATTTTGATATTCTCAAGGAGTAGTCGACACGTCGGCGCGGCGCGGCGTCGGGCAACTAAATGAATGGACCTCGGGATGGTCTCGAAACTAGTCGGATATATCCGATGATTACAAATCGTGAGAACAACCGGACTGTTATTATAAATATGTGTACCGCTCACGAAAGTTTTAATTTAGAGTGTTGTTCTTGCATAGTTAAATAAACTCACTGAAACTTAAACTGGCAAAATTAGTTCCAAAATCACATTAGCAATGCCCGATAAAATTAAAAAAGTTGGAAAGCCATCAATCGCTTTAGTGATAAGAAAGTTACCCCAGGTAATTAGGCGAGTTGGCAACTTTGTTCCGATGTCTTTATACTATTTGGGTTAGGAGTTGAACTTTGCGGAGCGGAAATACCTCAGTTTTAGGATATAGTTAGCGGTGAGGTTCACCGGCTAAAGGCGAGGGCTGAAGCCTTATTAAATGGTTTAAAAACTACAAAAGAGGGCGCCTCCTGTGGGGCTTGGAGTTCAGCCCAGGGTGGCACTCAAATAGATTCTTTTATAGGAGTTTTGTTTAACTGTTACTCTACTTAACAGTTCGCGTTCCTCTGAGTTTTGTTTAACTGTTACTCTACTTAACAGTTCGCGTTCCTCTCGGTCTTCAGGTTTGCGAGAACATCAGTCATACACCAACAGCTCTGGTGTAACACAGTATTACACCAACACAGCTTTGAAGCGATTTTAATCTGTTTTTTTGCCTATTCCAAAAGGATATAATTATATTGATAGTTTTTTTTTTTTTAAATAAGTTGTGTTTAATAACACAACCACGGTTTATAAATCCTAACTCCATACAAAACATTCATAGTAATATTCTTCAACGCGCGGTTTCACCCGCGTAACCTCCGTTCCCGTGGAAACTTCATAATTGTATAAAACCTATATCTAACACTGAAATGATATTTCAAATTGGACCAGTAGTTCATGAGATAAGCGCGTTAACACCAAGAAACAAAATCTTCAGTTTTATATATTAGTATAGATTAAAGAGGAAACATTAGATTTATTGTTTGTTTGGATTGAATAAGCCCCGGAACTACAGGACCGATTTCAAAAATTCTTTTATCATTAGAGAGCTACGTTATCTACGAGTGAAATAGGCTATACTTAATTATTAAGCTCCCACTAAAACTGGAGCTATGCGGGTGAAACCATAGTATTTAATATTACAGGTTAAGCCTAACGCCAAGCGACTTAAGATCATTTCGTTCGCGTTGACATTATTATCGGGAAACATCAGAATTCCCCGGAGGAACAATCGACTTGTAAAAATTTATATTATATTTCGTTCTCGCATTATAATTTCGATTCTCGATATATCCTACCTATATATACAAATAAATAAAATTGAAGTGTTTGTATGCAATGGAAATATAACAGACTAGCTGCGCCCCGCGGTTTTACCCGCGTTACTCCGCTCCAGTGGATCGGAGCGTGATGTTTTATAGCCTATATGATAATAACCTATCTCGGTGAAAAATCCAATTCCGTTCAGTAGTTTTGGCTGATAGTCCAGCGTATAACCTATCTCTGTGCAAAATCCAATTCCGTTCATATAACTATCAAGTAGTTTTGGCGTGAAAGAGTAACAAACACCATTCATCCATACTTACAAACTTTCGCGTTTATAAATAGTAGTAGGGTTTCTATTAAATGTGTATTAATGAATAACAAACACTCTTTTTTTTGTTTGTCTATCGGTATTCACTTTTTTTGTTTTTTACTTGATATTAGCAACTACTAAAAAAATCACTAAGTATATACAGGGTGTCCCAAAAGGTTAAGTAGCTGGGAAAGGGGGTGACAGGGGTGGACACAATGATCACTAGAAAAATAAAAATAAAATCCGCTCTGGGTATTTAAAAAAAAATGGCATTTTTTTAAAAACTTAAAATTTTACACCTTGTTATTTTTGATGTTGATGTTGATGACCTTGTTGTTATTGAAGATTACATAACAGCATTTTTTTTAAATACAGCCATATTTGTAGGTACAGTTAGCACAAGGTGTAAAATTTTTAGTCTTTTAAAAAATGCCATTTATTTTTTTAAACACCCAGAGGGAATTTTTTATATTTTTCTGGTGACCCTTGTGACCATCCCTATCACCCCCCTTCCCAGCTACGTAATCTTTTGGGACACCCTGTATAAGCTAACAATTTGCGGTAATCATAAAGGCATGTGAATTCCCCTTGCCGCAGCAAAGTGACTCGAACATCTCGGAAATTTTTATTTTACCTTATTTGAAACGCTTTACGCTGTTCGTACACCCGTAGGTATATAAATTCCAATGTTTCCTTATTTATGATTATGGAAACATTTATTTATATGTATGTGTATGGCAAGCTACAGCTACGTCAAAAAAAAACAATTGCATGTTTGTTGTAATTGAGAAACTATAAAACTAATTTAATGAAGGCTAGTAAGACCAAAAAATTACGGAAAGAATATTTTTAAAAGCTTCCAATAATAATTCACCAATCACAAGCTGTTATTATATTACCCATTTAAGAAAAAGTAGCAATCCACCCCAGGATTCGCACGGGTGCCATGCCGATATTTTACATATAAACCTTCCTATTGAATAACTCTATCTAATAACTAAACCACATCAAAATCCGTAGCGTAGTTTTAAAGATCTAAGCATACATAAGCATACATAAAAAAACAAAGTTGCTTTCCGCTATCTGTATGTACAGATAGCGGAAAGCAACTTTGTTTTATACAATGTTGTGATTAGCTTTGGTCCGCGACTTCTGCCGCGTAGATGAATTTTTACAAGCGATAAAACGTTATCTATGTCCTTTTCCAAGCTTTAGCCTATTGATGTCCGACGCACCTTTGTCTATGTATTCATAATTTGAATGGAATTGGAAATAGAAAATTCCAGTCATTGTTGATGCCCGGCGCAGTAGCAGAAGCCTCGTCTTAGGCACGAGGCTTTTAAACTCCAGACTTTTTCTCATGAGAAATGTATGAAACGTATCTGTATATACATACGTGCAGAACAAGTTTGTAACCCATTTAACGAAAATTCCACTGACGTGGCGTGAGAGAATGACATTTGGCATAGTTAAAATTCTACAATATGAACAAGGAGTGCAGTAAGATAATATCTTTATATCAAAAGCAAGTCTCAAAATATAAGTTACTTACACTACAGAAAAATTTAACTCTCACAATATATCTGTTTAATGTATCCTTTCTGTAAATTTTCAAAGAATTTGATATTGCTTAGTATTTTAGAATGAAATCATTAAAAAAGTGTAGGTTACATTTTAATCATTGGGCGATTGCTGCATTTGTGTTTACAAAAGTAGAATATTCCGGCGAAATAGTGCTTAAATCCGTTGAAACTGTCTGGTAGAACGGGGATCAGACACTTAGAAGAGCAAAATGCATGGACCGTCGTCTGTGTCCAGTACGTGATGTCTTAAACACGGAAGTTTAGCAGCTATGCTATACGTTTGCGGAGAAATATTTTGATACTTTTGTTTTTTCAAGATTTTCTTCACCATCAAATCAAAAGGTCGACTCATTTATGAGTGGTAAAACACACTCAATAATCTACTAGTCTGTTGAAATACCTCCACTTTCATCTCACCAATAAGCAGCATCATGTAAATAGGGGTCATTTGCCAAGAAAAAAAAAACCGGCCAAGTGCGAGTCGGACTCTCGCACGAAGGGTTCCGTACTAGTTGCACGTGCCTTCCTATTGAATGAAAGATAAATTGCGGTTTACGGATTATGACGTTTTAAAAAAAAAATATATACTTGATTTCGTTCAAACCAATTTTCGGTGGAAGTTTGCATGGTTAAGTACATCATATATATTTTTTAGTTTTATCATTCTCTTATTTTAGAAGTTACAGGGGAGAGAGTCCCTTCCAAAGTGGTAAAATGTGTGTCCCCCACACACATTTTACCACTTTGGAAGGGACTCTCGCGCAAACTATTCAGTTTAGAAAAAAATGACATTAGAAACCTCAATATCAATTTTGAAGACCTATCCATAGATACCCCACAATGCGGTTCACAACATACATCTATTTGCCAAGTTTCAACATTATAGTTCTTATAGTTTCGGAAAAAAGTGGCTGTGACATACGGACGGACAGACAGACAGACATGACGAATCTATAAGGGTTCCGTTTTTTGCCATTTGGCTACGGAACCCTAAAAAACACTTATTTACGGACCAAGTGGGCAGTAAATAAGTGTTTTTTATTTAGTGCGCTAAGCGGGTAAACTCACGAGTTGCCTTACAGAATTTCCCCCTAAAATAATTGACCTATCTGACGTCCTAACTCGCGCAAAACGATACAGCATTCATCAAGATTGTTGTAACACTGTGGTAATCTCTACTTTCCCCGTCGTGTACCTTTATTATCAACCTCTTTTAAGAACAAATATAAAGTTACAAGTACCAAAATAAATCCGTCCAATATTATCGTTTCCATAATAAATTAATAACGAAACAGGTTATAAGAAATAATTGCGTCCCAAATTCACAATAGACTTGACGTCGGATTTCTTAGCGAGAGAATTGGATATTGTATATTTCCTTCGCCCTATTTTTCCTCTGATTAAATTTCTCGTCCAACGCAAGGTTCCTTTCATATCGACTAAATTAGTTCTTTTGTTTTCCGTTACACTTATAATAAAGTATTAAAACTGAGTGATTTCCGACTTGGCTTGAACATTGAAATGCAAAAGAAAAATGAAAAAAAATAATTGATTTTGTACGAATAAATTTACAAGATGCAAGGTCATTCTTAAGATGGTTTCCTTTAACGAAATTACACATTTATTTATATGATTGTAGTTTTATAAAGAATAAATATTATAACTCATACCGATTAAAAATATTCGATTACCATTAAAACATAAGTACAGTCAGCTGGAAGCTAGAACTCCTATTGTCACTTCACTATCCCATATTTATATGTCTATTTACCTTATTTTGTGTGTTGAATAACTAAGTAGAACTAGTCACCTAACAATGTATGATGATCTTAAATGTATACTTTTATACAGCTGATTGTACCTACACTACTAGGATGTAAGTTATGCTAAATATTATAAAGTGCTTTCCACCAGAAAAAGCCGGTGGTTTGAAGAACTATAGCAATTTTTTTTAGTCACTCTATTGTAATGCATATTTTGATAGTAACAACGGTCAGTACTTTTGCTATCAAAATATAAAACTATTAATACTTACGTAAAAGTCAAATAAATGGATACTATGGTATGTAGTAGTAATAGTGCAGTAGTAGTGCTGGTACAGTAGAAGCTACTAGTTAAAATTACACAAGAGCAAATATATGTGCAGAGATTCACAAAAGTGGATGTACAGGTAGATACACAACCAGAAATCGTAACTAGTATTTTCCGAAGCTATTTCTCTGCACTCTAATCCCATTTCAGGGAAGTGGTAACTATCCTACCGCATCACTCGATTCAAAACCAACTATTGGTAAATTGAGTAATCAAGACCAAAGGGAGCGTCCATAAACTACGACTACATAATTTATTATTTCATTTTTGGTCTGACAGAATGGCAATTCTCTCTTACAGAATCTACATTTGAGTTTAATAATAGACATCTGAATATTCAAATTAATATGCAATTGGCTCGGTAATTTTTGCTGTAGAGATTCTGTTATGTAGAAATGGTCGTAATGTTTAAAACATTAGGTTTCTAATCTACGTAAGTACTCAATTAACAACACCACACCGAAAAATTAATCAGCGTGTTCCCAACATGGATCTAAATCACGTAATATATGAACAACGCCTACCCACCATACCGTGGGACACGTGATCCGTTTCCCAACAACCTTATTGAGTTGCTCGACTTATACAACACCTATAAGATCACTTATGTAATTACAGGATAGTTAAGACCGCGAAGTGGTCTCCCAGACCCGCAAATCTGGGCTTCAGATCGGATTTAAGTGGCACGTGCGTAGATTTCCACTTAGGGGTTTAAACGTACACGGATTGGCAACTGTATGTGTGTTTTTAGCAATTCTCGTACGGGCCATTACAGATTTCGATCAACGTTAATGATAATCGCCGGGCTTTCGGTTAGAAAAATTGAGTACTAAAAGTTGAGTAGTTCCAATTCGAGGCTAGATATTCGTTCGTATGGGAACAAAGCAAATCGTAGGTGAACGTATTACTTTAAATCTAAAAAGGAAACGTAATTTTTTAACGCTATACTTTATATCCAAACTAGTTACGCCCGCGGTTTAACCCGCATTACTCTGCACCAGTGAGTCCGAGAGTGATGTTTTGTAGCCTATATGTTAATCCAGCTTAAAAACTATCCGCGTGCAAACTTTCAGTACTTTTAAGGTAAAAGAGTAACAAATAATATCCATGCATACTCACAAAATTTCGCGTTTTTAATTCGATTAATCAACAATGTTATTTGGCTGTGGCATGACATTAGAATTAACACCATTGCCATAGGCAAATCTTTTTTTTTTTTGGTCAATATGTATGTATATCATTATTACAAACAGCATCACGGGCATTTTTTCAAATGGTAAAGTTAAGAGAGACATTTTGCCAAGTAAAATTCCAATTTAAAATCAATCATTTTTAAAAATCGAACACATTTCACCTTATCTTCGAGTTATTGTTGAGCTAGGCTTGTATAGTTAATCACACATGTACTACAAATATATTAAAAAAAATAGTTAAAAATCTATTCCGAGCTGTATTAATGTAAATAAAAAAGATATGTTACTACGAAAATGTTTAGTATTAAATTTAAATTAATTTACTACTAGTAAAATACACATATATTTTTTGAATTTATATTGCATACCTGATAAAACTGACTTAATAATCCCATTCCTATTTCTTCACTTTAAGGGCCTAAACTCGTCCAACTTAGGCACAAAACGTTTTGTTGCCGTGCCTATTCTAAATTAAAAGGGTGAAACTCCGAGCTTTGTCCACTGATTTCCTAACCCGTTTGCGGTCAGTCAACGCTCATTACAAACAATTTACGCATTTAGTTGCTTTAACATTTCAAAAGCTCAACCTCTAATGCACCAATGTTCATTCGATGGTTACATTTACGTAAATGGTGGACTGTTAAAAGGGTTTTGATAGGATTTACTTGTACAATGGCTGATTATGAATGAAAAGGATCGAAGCCATGACGGTTAATGTTGGAAAGCACTTAGCTACTGACCCGCAGTAGGCAGCAAAAGGTTCGATAGAGTATTCAATTAATATGTCTGAGTGTGTAAAAGTTCAGCTATAGTCATATTTTTAGAACGGAAACCTTTCAGAATAGCCGAAGAGTATTACGAAATATTAATTTAATATTTCAGATTTATTAATAAATTGATATTCACTGTGTGGAGTCCGGATTCGCTGTGTGTAGGTGACCAAGGGACATACACATGATGGATAGGCAGCAGCATTTATCAGCTTAATATTTAAGCGGTTGTAGGCTAGGGCATCGGACTTGTGATCTTGAGGTCGCCGGTTCGAACCCCACCCATTGCACTACCAGCGTGAACCCAGTTACGAGTGGAACCCATTCGTAACACAAGCATTTTACCTTAGCACTAGTAGACTGCAAAACTCTGCTGGTAATCTTTATAAACAAAAAAAAGGTCAAAAATACTCCCATCTCACTGCGATCACCAATCCGTCTGCCAAGCGTGGTGATTACGGAAATATCTCTCCACAACCCTGTCTTGACTAGGTCTATCAAAAGTAGGCCCATGGTCAGCAGTGGTCGTAAGCCGGCTAATTAAGTAAGTAACTTAAAGCAAAATGTCTTGTCTAAATATATACAATTTAATTTAGATGTACAATAATTATAGTACATGTTACCTGAATTTCCCAAGTTGCGGGTTCAATGATACTAACATAAACTTTAGTCACTATAGTTACAGTTAAATAACATATCGGATACAGATCAAGCACCTCTCTTGGGAGTTTACCTTCCTCTTATGTATGGGTAAATTAATTATAAGTATGTGAATTAAATAATTAATTCTTAGCATTGAATCTATTTTATCTTTGCTGGACAAGAGCTGGCCTCGAAGGTGTGATCAATCCTTTGAGCACACCCTCGAGGACGGCTTTACTCTTCGAAGATATGCTCTTTGATGGAGCGTTTGCCATGCAGGTTAGTTTCCTCAGTATCTTGATTATACGTTGGTATACACAACTGCTAGATTCCTGGTATACGATTATCGTATATGATGCCATAACAATCGCAACGGCTTTAAATACTCTTTAAAGCGTAGGCATATCAACCATATCCGGAAAAAAAAATTGGTTTTACACAAAGATATTTTGTCCGAAAATGGATTTTTTAGGGCAAACTTATTTGATGTTCAAACAAAAACCACTCCTTTGTCAAAGACATGGAATTAAACATTGCCATTCAAAATAAACCTCGATCGTTAAATACCTACCATCAAAGGAACCCCAAAATTAATAATAAAACCCACAATAAACCTTACTTTGTTGTACCTACATAATATTGTAGTACGACGAATAAAGTGACCACACTTTTCGCCTGACAGAGGACTTGTATTAAGTTATTCTTTTTTAGACAGTTTATTTTAATGTATTATGATTGAAACAATATTAGTTTACTATGTTAAAATGTATATAAAGATACAAACAAATGCTGTTTTTACTATAATTAATTCATCGACATTCATTTGTACAATTTTATAAGGTATTAAAAACCCGTATTTGTAATATTTATAAGAAGTATTCGCTGATTTCTCTAAATGTTTTAAAATATAATAGTATTGAAAACCATCGTTCATATAATTTTTAATATTGTTTAAATTCTTCAAGTTTAATAAAATTTAAAATAATTATTTTATTTTTATAATGAATATTTCTTAATATTAAAAATCTGTGTGAAAATAATAAAAATAGATCTTAAAAAATCCATTAATCATATTTAATCCTATGCATCAGTTTTGAAAACATATATACCATGTGGCAGCTTTCATTTAAAACTGGGAATATCTCATAAAAAAGTTGAAGTAGTGCCACCCCAAATGTACGGAACCAAAAGGCACCTCCCACACTAATGGAGCCAGTCAATTACTTAAGACGGGAAACCGGATCATAAATCCGGGCGATCGATCAAAGTTCGCCGCGTCCGGCCCGCGCGCCCGGTCAAACATGTCCGGCACCGGTCTAAGTACAGACGCACACTACACGACATTGTCGAGAATAAGACTAATAAATATTATTGGTGTACGAGATTCGTATCTTTGTATGTTTGATTTTGAAATGTATAAACTCAAAAATGTATGAGCTTGTTTCATAAATTTCAAGTCATTCCCGTATTTTTTGGGTAACACGGGATTTATTTAATAATGGAGTTCCCACGGGAATTCAACATTTTAATTACTGCACTATTTGCAACAGCATCATTTTTCAAAATTTACAGCACATATCGCGCACGTTTCTAACAGGCTAGTAACTATTTTTGACGGGAAATTCATTCGTTTGTATTTAACATTACGCAAAATAAATGTTTTATGTAATATTTTAATTTAATTTAAGGTTTACTAAAAATACGAGAATTATATAAATACACTTTAACGAAACATATTGAAAAAAAAAAACCATCTAACAGGGATTTTATTCTTTTAACGTTTTCTTGTAGGTATTATCAATCATAAACAAATAACAATGTGCGTCCTTTCTACGGTAAGTTAGTGCGTGCGTGTATATTACTGGCAATACACTTTTGTGTACGGTTGTATGTGTGCGTTATTGTTGGACGCCGTATTTATTTCCACGTGTTGTAATAGTGATTGATTTGTTGAGTTAAAGGTTACGGTAACATCGGGAATTGATTGTGATTGTTACCTTTTTCTTTTATTTTTTTTGCTTTAATGTTATTGAGAGCTTTCGGCAATGTGATTGTGCATGATTATTAAAAAAACATGTGAGTTTACAAAAAATGTGGCAATCAAATAACAAAATGTGACTGTAATTAACCATAGTAACTAAAAACAGAGAGAGGTTTTCAATAAATAATATCAACTTTTTTCGTTGAATAATTTCGAATTTAAACAGCACACCAACGATATTAATCAAAATTTCCTAGTTTGTATGAAAACTCTTTAAGCCTATTTTATTAAGCAATGATAATCTACTATTGATTCCATAGAAGGCTACGATTGCTACGCCATACAACTTACTCCAAAGCTAATATTCGTAGCAAACTACTACAGTCTACGCCGTAGCTAGGTGCTACTCCTAAACAATAACTGCACAAAGCCGTAGCGTACCTTGTCCCCTACAATATTTCTATGCTATAAATATTTATGATTTACGAAATATGATCATAAAATAAAGGCTTTAATTAGAAAAATACCCGAAATGCTTGAGCGAAGGTCTGACCGCATCAATGGTATGGGTTTAAGGTCAACTATGTCAAAAATGTTTTACCCAAGACATGTAAACTTGTATTAAGTACGAGGGTAAAACCGCAATGTAGTTTTTGGGGGTCAGTGAAATGCAAGGATTTTGTGTATATTCCAGTTAAATTTATTGTTTTGATTAAATTCCGTCGTGGTTTAGTGGAATCTGTAGTGGCGTTTGCTTTCTAAAGTAACATTTGTAGGATAAACCTTTTAACACCAAGTTAGATGTTTATCCTACAAATAAAACCTTACTGATTCAATAAGTTTTCTTTATGATACAACGTTTATGATTTTTATTTCTCTTTTGTCGCTATGTGGTTTGTATGTTTATTATACACAGCAGGTAAGCATTGCCATTCAACGGGGTAATGCTGCCAGCATTCTGGGAAACTTGTCAATTAGAATAGATTTTGAATAATAGTATTTTAAATATGCTACTTTTAGTAGTAAATAATTATGTATTTTAGTCATTAATGTAAAATGTTATTTAATAATTGTAAGGCAACTTCAATGCTTGATTATTGTGAAAGTAACCCAGTCTAAGTAAAATCATGGTCGAATTTCAGGTTTATACCAACTACCTACGCACTATCAGATTACTATAATTTACGTTTCATCCTTAAGCGTTGCTGGCCGAGATAGTGTGGAGTCATAAATTATTCGACGCAAACTTCGAAAGCTATTATTTATTTAAGGTCCTACGGGATAGTTGGCAAGTTTCACCAATTCGTTGTCCCAACACTAAGATGACCAATCTGCTGTTCAAATTCATTTCGAAAATGAATCGTAATGAACTGTAAATAAGATTTAATTTTGAAATGAAGAAACTCATTAACGAAGACAGCTGGGGGCACTGTGTGGTGGGGTAATCGTCTAGTTGTGACTGATTTAACTGTGTGTGTGTTTTTTTTAAATATATTAACACATTTATAAAGATTAATTTAATATAAAATATTTTAATGTGAAATAATAATCAGATATGGTGATCCTACCCAAGTCCATACAACATACAAGGCACATATTATCTCTCTTAATATTTTTGTATAATAACATAATGACCCGCGCAACACCGAGGCGCGAACATCTCGCTTCTTAAAGAAGGCTCTCGGTTGGGTCCGAAACCGTGGTCGAGAAATCGCCATAACTATCTCTAAATATTATTTACTATATGAATTAAACACCTACATTTCAAAACTCATATACATTATTTCTAACTCCATTCAGAAGTAACACAGAATTTTATGACATAAAATTAAAATAGACATTTCCATTTAACATTTTAATGTCAACCTTTAATTTTATATCCTTGATCACATAGAGCCTTCGAAGAAAATTAAAAAATAACATCAGTCCTCAAAGAAACAAAATACTATACAAATATTTTCGTTTCACCCCGTCTTAGTTGGTGCCTCACCTTGTTTCCGATAAAAAGGGGGACTGTTTCTGATGTGACCATAACTCCCTGTTAGGGATAGAACTGTCTCAAGTGTAAATGTTACGTAGCAAAAGATAATTATATCGTTTACAGTAAAAACGTATATTATGTCAAACTTATATGTAAATGTATTTATTAAACTTTTGCATTAATTGCACCTTTAAGAGTAAATAGCGCCAGCGCTTCGTATAATATCGTACGATATATCCATTCATCAGGTGAGGAGTAGGTATAGTTTTGATTTGATTATTGAATTAAGCACTAAAGTCATTTTCATAAGTTGACAAAAATCACAACAAATCAACAACAACGCTTTAAAATATCACAATGATTTAAATGTATGCATATTAAATGTAAGCTGTCCCGCGTGGTTTACCCGCAAAGATCGCGATCATCCCATAGAAACCTTGACTTAAAATATATCCCATGACAGACACAAATAATGTGGCTTTCTATTAATAAAATAGTTTGCAAAATTGGTCCAGTAGATCCAGAGATTACT
The DNA here is from genome assembly GCA_947037095.2 of Nycteola revayana. NCBI lineage: Eukaryota > Metazoa > Arthropoda > Insecta > Lepidoptera > Nolidae > Nycteola > Nycteola revayana. Next base: position 13,892,237 of record OX344838.1, on the reverse strand, counting down.
CCCATACAATCTCACAAAAAAATCACAAACTTAACCTAACTTATATTATTAGTAAAGATAATATAGATACCTAATGCAACCAAGTAACACGCCCTGTTAGATATGTCATTGCCAATAAAAATCATATTCTCTAATAGACCGTTTTTATACGCGACCGAAAATGTCAAAATCTTTGTCCCAAAGTTATCACAAAAAGTGTGGCCACCGCAACTATTCCAGAATCAATCGAGAGAGAAAAACTCCCCGATAATATAATGGAATCGAATTATCACTGAGATGAAGACGAGACGCTTTAGGGTTGGCGAAGCGAGGTTATTCAATTTCTATGTTGGTTTACTTCGAATCGAATTCTAATTTTATTCTATAACTCAGTTAGTTGAGACTTTTTGAGAGTACTAGTTAAACGGTTGGGAAGCATTATAAGGTTACAACTAGTGACAAAATCTATGATGGCTTAATTATTGGAGGTCTTTTTTTTTAATATAGGCTTACGTTTGACCATAATCTCGCTTGATGGAAGGCAAAGATAAGGCCTAAGATGATACACGCTTGCCTAGAAAGTGTCTGTTCACTTAAGCCTTAAAGATGTCCAGATTATAGCGTTCCGGAAAAACTAACCCCGGCAGAGAATTCCACTCCTTAGCCGTCCGCATTATGAAAGAAGAAGCAAATCGCTTCGTACGTATTGAAGGAATGTCTACAACAAAAGGGTGAAACCGCTCGCCGCGCCAAGTCGTCTTTGTGTAGAATCAAAGATTTCTTTCCACGTCTGGTTTATTGAGGGCCTACCCTCCGTGCCTCAGAAAGCACGTCAACCCAATTGCTAAAACATCGTTTGTAACTATTAACTAACAGCAGCGATTAAAAATATAATTCAGCAGTGGACGTCATTAAATTATGCTTGCGGCATGATAGTCGATCGTCATAATATGTTAGCTTGTTAGTACTGTGATCTGGCTGACTTGAGCGACACAATCATCATCATCATCATCATCCCGTACAACGTCCACTGCTGAACATGGGCCTCCTCACGGCTTTTTGCCATAGTCACCACGCTTGGCAGGCGGATTGGTGACCGCAGTATTATATTGTGATACACACGGAAACGCTGCTGCCCGTTCCCTGTTATACGCTTGTTATAGATAATGTATAGCAATCGGGACCATCGGCTTAACTGCGGAGGGTAGTCCCTCAACCAACCAGACCCGGATAGAAATTACACAAAGATTGTCCGGTGTGGGGATCGAACCCACGACCTCCGAGACTTAAAGCGAGCCAAATACCGCTACGGAGGTTGTCACACAAAGGAGGAGAAGCGACACAAAGTCGATGTTAATCCAGCTACGTTCGACTCTTATTGAGTCAATAGTAATATCTAATTACACTCCAGTAGTAATGTACCGTGTGGTTTCCGGCTTAGAATAGACTACCATGTCTTCCCATGGGTGTTGTATGAGGCGAGTAAGGAACATACAGCTAATGGCTTCCCCCCCCGTCCTCCTGACCCTTAGTTTGCAAAGAACCATCCGATGCCCTCGTAGACCCGAAGTCCGAGAGGCCCGCGATCTGTAAAGTAGAGCGACAGTTGCACAAAACTCCCCTAAAATACTAAAAGTCATAATCCCTCAATCTCATCGGTAGCGACCGCCCTGAGCCAAGGTCCAAGCCCCACAGGGGGCGCCCTCTTGCGCAGGTTGCTTAGTTTATAGTTTTTAAACCATTTATTAAGGTTGGAGCTCTGCTCGCCTTTATGCCCGGTGAAGTAGCAAAAGCCTCGTGGCTACCTACGTTAATCAAATCGAAAAAAAAAAACAGCTAATGAATGGGTGGGCAGCACCATCTGTGATTTCAATCTTATTTACCATTTTACTGCGATCACAATACGCCTGGCAGCTGGCGTGCGAGGTGATTATGGCAATATCCCTATATGACCTTGACTTGCCAACGTCGGTAAATAGGAGGCCCATGTTCAGCAGTGGACATGAACGTCGGTAAATAGGAGGCACATGTTCAGTAGTGGACATGAACAGGCTGTTGAAGTAATCATAAAATATGATTTCTTTTTTATTCATATAACATACTAGTTCTGCGCGCGCGTTTTCACTCGCGTAACTCCCGTTCCCGTGGGAACTTCATAATTAAATATAGCCTATGTCACTCAGGGTGAATGTAGCTTTCCAATGGTGAAATATTTTTTGAAATCGGCATAATAGTTTTTGAATTTATTCGTTACAAAACATACACACACACACAAAAATACAAATCTTCCCTCTTTATAATATGAGTATAGATATAGATAATGTAATCGGTATTTTTTTACTGTTTACTCATGCACATAATAGAGTACTTTATGTGCTTTCTTTTCTATTAGGTACAGTATAAAATTTAACTTAAAGGCAATTTCAGGTCCCTTAAGAATATAATGCATACCGACCGAGTAAAGTTTGGCGTAGTTAGAGCCAAAATCCATATCGGAGTACCAGCGGGAACGTTTTACCTCAATTTAGTGGAATATAGACGTATTCACAGCAAAGCGTCGGGTTAAAATTTTTAAACTAAACGTATCTTGTTATATTGCTAGATTATACACTACAGAAACAGTTTAATCCAATTAGAAAGTACATTTATTGTTAGCCTTCATAATAACTATCTGCGTGCCAAATTTCAGCGCAAGTCGTTGAATCATTTTAGCTGTGTGTGAATACATTAGTCCGTAGCAGTTGCCTATGTAAATAAAATGCATGCCAAATTTCAGCGCAAGCCGTTTAATGATTGAACTGTATGTGAATAGATCTGCCCGTAGCAGTTGCCTATGTAAATAATATGTTATAGACTGCGGCTTGGAGTTTACGGTAGACCAAGTTTTCTGGGTTCGATTCCCACAAGGAACAACTATTTGTATGAACCAGTGATGGTTGTTTTGATTCTATGTGTGTTTCATGTCCATGAATTATGTGTTTTTAAAAGCCACCATGACACAAAAATGTTTTTACCTAGTGTGAGAGTAACCTTTAAGAAAACAGAAACAGAAATATTATCTTTATTACTTTCGATCGCCAACCCTAACGCAAGGTGGGACTGGTAGACAGAGCGAAAGTCTGTAATTCGATTGTGTTCGATAACAATCGTGAGTATCGAGTTGTATGTTTGTCTTCCCCCCTTAGTGGGGGTTATAGAGAAAATTGTTATGGTAAGTCTGCAACAGGTTATAGTGATGGCTTTATCTTCGTTTTTTCAACGTAATTATTACTAGCGACCCGACCCGGCTTCGCATGGGTGAAATGATGATGTATTATGCATATAAACCGTCGTCTTGAAACGCTCTATGTATTAAAAAAAATTGCATCAAAATCCGTTATGTAGTTTTAAAAGATCTAAACATACATAGGGACAGATAGACAGCGGGAAGTGAGTTTGTTTTATACTATGTATCGATTTGTACATATCATCAGCAACTGCCCGTTATAGTCCAGCGCTGAACATGGGCCTCATCTGTGCAGACCTTTGCAAACTACGGTCGTTGAATAAGGAACCTACATATGTATAGGTACCTAGAACTAATTAGGTATACTGGACTTTCAGCGCGGTTTCAGCCACGTAGCTTTCGTTGCCGTGGGAATATTATTTTAAAATATAGCCTCTTAGTAATGAAAGGATTTTTTTAATTAGATTTTTTTTTTTGAACCATCAATATTTCTCGTCGTATAGTTAAGTCACTGCTTTTATTATTTGCTGTAATATAGAAGTAAAACAAAACATAAGTAATTGGTGACAACCTTTGTTAAAAAGAGTAAAAGTACCAAAATTGTTAAGAATTTGTATAGTTATTGAAGACAAAAACCATTTTTACTGCGAAACATTTTTTTTTAATAAATCCTCGGTAGAATTTTGAATTTCCAGCGGTAGATCATTATTTTTACTTTTAAAAATATTTTAACACAATTAATTTTTAAATTGTAAATTTTATTGTTGTTTTAAGCAAAAAAACTCTTTTATACATACAATTAACATGAATTGAAAAACAAAACGAAATAAATACTATGAAGACAAACGTTTTAAATGTTACTGCGATCAGAATTAACGTTATTTTTGTCATAGTATTAATTCATTTCATAGGACTAAGCGCATATTTTCTACAGTCCATTAAAAACTGTTACTAACATATATTCCCTATTATTGATTAACTCATTTAATGCAAATAAATGCAGTTATACCAAAAAAAAAAAATGTAAACATGTTTCTAAAAAAATATGCGCGAACTCCAACAATAAACATATATTTTAAAATAAGAATAAGTAAACATAGAAAACGCACTCACCCCCGTCAATGTTTTGATATTGTGCAAAGCGTCTTGGGCCTTTAACGCCGCTTTGCGCGTGAAAAACGTAACAAAACAGCACCCTGTAACAGAAGCGCACACGTACATAACATGACACACAGACAAACAGGAGGAATTCCTACAACATGTTTTATAAAGTCCAAATGTCTTAAATAAAAATATTCGACAGTATCAATATTTTTAACTTTATACGCTTGTTAAAAAGTTCAAAATTAATTAATTTTAAACAGGTCTCATTGACATTCCCGTATCAAATTGACAATAATACCTATGTCACTATCGGATATTAACATTACTGCATTTGCCTTTATTTTGACACAACATTTGTACAAAACTTATTTAAGAAATTTGGACATTTATGAAACTTAAACGCACCTTACCTCAGACACGTGAACAAACCATGGAAATTATTTCTCATAACAAAACATTACATTTTAATTCTTTTCAAGTTTTGTCATAATTCAATTAGTGATACCCGCATCTAAATCGGTTCACCATTCAAGAAATACACGTACAAAAACATAAACAAAAACGAAAAACTACAGCTACTAACCACGGTAAACATAAACATATTTAAAAACCACGGTAAACATAAACATACATTTGCTATCTACGTGTTTGAAATAAGGCGGGACATAACACAATGTAATCATCGAAGCTATGAACATGGTAATCAATCGCTCTATGCAAGCTTAACAAACACTCTAGGTCAGTCTAGGTAATTATATTACAAATGTACCAAGGGATTACAATTAACGTTACCATTCACGACACATTTAACATAAAGTTTATATTTATTTTAGAGGGAATTTATTTTATGGCGCTTTTGCAAGACTATTATTTTAATGTTTTGTTTGTTAAGCGTAATACATTACGTTCTAGTTTAAAAATATATATTAACGGCAAGTTTTGTTTAAGGGTTATATTATAATTAATTAATATTATAAGTGTAATTAATCGTAGGTATGTATATGTATAGGTGTGATGTTTTTAGTGACAAGAGTGAAAACAACAGTTCTCAATCTTGTTGACTGAAAGCTCCAAACACTTATGATTAATTTTAATTATAGATTTTATTAATCATAAGTATCAATATCATGTATGTATGATTTCATTGGCAACATCTCCCTTCAACATTTGAAAAATTGAAGATTAGAGATTATTTTCGTTACCTAATTATTTATAATCGCTTATCGCTGTTTTTAATTTTTGGTATCCATCAAGTATAACATTCTGTTTACCAATACTCAAACAGCCCACCATAAGACGACAAGTTGACAGCGATAGTTATGCTAAAACTTATTTCTTAAAGAAAAAACCCTATACAAATTAAAGCATGTTTATCCCTTTCACATTACTGTAAACACGTTTTAAGATCGCTGTAAAGTGACGTTAATTATAAACCGATTCCTTTTTTCAGACCTAAGCCCAGTCCAGACTATTTCCACTCTCACACGCCTAGCGTGTTAAACACAAGCATGTAGCACTTAAACAATAATCGAATGAGTTGCAGTCGACTTGATCGACAGATCATTTACAGGGAGACGGGCTAACACGCGGCTAGCGTGTCAGCCTTAACAAGTCTGCCCCAAGCTAACATATTCGAACCATGTGACGTGCACGTTTGTACTTAACGTAAAAAGTTTAAAAGCTATTAATGTATTTTATCAATAAACCTACAATTAACAGTCGTTATAGTATAGTACTTTCTTAAGTTAAGTTTTACATTCGGAGATATCGTATGAAAAGTATCATTGACATTTAATAAAAATCTAATTACAAAATTATAAAGTTGTGTACCACGAATAAATGAATGTTCTATAAAAGCCTTGTGTAAATATTTTCCGTGGAAACCAACTGTATTGCTTCGATACTCGTACTTTTAAGCGCAAACTTGTAACTGCTGATCCTGCACATGCTAAATTGTCAATTCTACGTAAATATTTAAATTTTATACCAAAATAGCCGAATAGCTGAGTGGTTGACATTTTATGTCGAAATACTTAGAATGACAAGAAGACTTTCCATGGGTGCCGTAAGCGGCGATTAAGTGACACCAAGCTGATTGATGGGCAGCAGATTCTATCAGCTCAAGGATACTCAATACTATTTTACAATGATCACCAATCCAGTGGTGATTATGGCAACATCCCTGAGCCAACCTCGCTTGCAAGGTCTGTTAAGAGGAGTTCCATGCTCAGCAGTAAGCGGAAACGAACTGTTCAAGTAAGAAATAAGAAGCGAAAAAATTGTTGTCAGCAATAGATTATCACTAACAAATAATTGTATATCACATTTTTTATTAACATAAATACTTTACCTACATTATAGTCATCAACAACATCAACTAAAAATTGCAAAAACAAATCGACGCCCATAAATTTATGAATATCACTGAAAGCGACTTTAATTACAGGCTGTCAACAAAATGTATAAACAAAATTGTAAACGGTAAAGACAAAAAAGAAAACAATTTCGAAAACAACGGACGCTTTCAGGGCAAAGCTTGTCCGCGGACGGTGTAACAATAGAGACACCGTTCAAGTGAAAAGGAGGATTTAATAAAAGACTTAATAAATAGGACAAAAAAATATTGTCAACATGCATGTTGAAGCGGGTCTTGGTCCATTGTTAGGATAACAATGATAATATAAAACTGGATGACATGGTTTAAAACACATATTGGGGCATAAATAAATTTTGCGACCATTAATTTTGTTGTTATTGTTTCGTAGGGCTTTATAGCTGAAAATTGCTTAGGTAATGTGTAAAGTTGCATGATTTATGTATGAATAGAGTGCTAGAAATAATAATTAATATTATTATTGTATTTGTTCAATATTCCTTCGTCCTTTTAAATCTAAACTACTTAATGATAGGTTACAAGATATTTTACTTTATTATTAGTATCGTTAGATACATATAAAGGTTTTAAATTTTCCAACCTAACGTGAGTTTGTACCTCATACAATTTAAGTTTAAGGTAAAAGTTAAAAATCTCTGTTGATATGTTAAAGATGAAGATAAGCCCTTATTAATACATAAGTTCGAAGAAAAAATATTATAAAACCTTATCACCCACTTATATCAATTGAAAACTAATAACATAACCCATTAATAAACATCCTTAAATATACGTACACATCCAAACATCCAAATGTGTCTTGAAGAATTATGCAAATCGTAATTATATACAGTCAAACTCCGATCAATATTGTTGCCCTTAAATGGAAATCTTTACATTAGACAGTAATGGATTAATAAAAGAAAAACAGCTACCTAATTCCCTAATTGGTAATGTATGGAGCAACTTTATTTTCTAACAAAATTAGCTACAGTTCTTTTCCTAATTAAGATTGACAGTCTAAAGTTTGGAAATAATAACAAAGAACTTTTATATCCATTACGTATTTTCCACAAAAGTTTCCAATGAATTACAATAATTATTAAATAATGTTCTTAATTTCGTATTTTTACCATTATCATAATTATCTTTGCTACTACCTATAAAGATTTATTATAATCGTGACGTTAAAAAATACATTGAAGTAATTTGAAATACAATGTACGAACTTTTAAAGTTACACAACAGTTCAAGAATAAATTTTATCTTTTTCATTGAAATGTCACTCTTAATTCGAGTGAATGAGACAAAACATATTATACAATAACTCCTTGAGAATTTCCATTAAATAAATCATTTATTCGGTATCGAAGTAGAAATAGTAGAAAGACATTGAAATACAGCGGAAAATTCCTATGTACAAAATTACTTTACCGTTTCATTGTGAATTTATGATATTTAGTATTTATTTGATATTCCGTTGTATTTTAAATGAATAATACTGTATAATTGACAAGGCTGATCTCACCTCCAAGTTATTAAATTTCATTAATTAATTATTTAATTCTGATTGCTGATTACAAAAGATACCGTATTGAATTACGGATTGGTAATTATTTCAATAAATTAATTAGTAATTAATAATGTTTTCCCTTGTTAATTAATATAATAATTAATTAATAATGTTACGATTGAATATTTTGTACTAAAATAAATAATAAATAGGGAGCAATTTGTATACTTATATGTATAAATCAGCGGATAAAAACGATTATTTTAAACATACAAAGCAAACAAACCTTTGCTGGCTCCTGTGATCTTATCTCGAAGCACGTTGATCTGATGGACTCTTCCAAACTCCTCGAACATAATACGAAGGTCGTTCTCGTCCATACTTCTCGGCACTTGACCAACGAACATCTGTAATTGAGAAGAAAAAATACATTAATATTTTTCATATTAAAAGCAGCTTGACTGCTAGCAGTGTTGACTGTTGCACAAAACTCCCTTAAACAAACTAAAAGCCATTATCCCTCAATCTCCCCGTCAGCGATCGCCCTGGGCCGAGGTCCAAGTCCCACAGGGGACGCCCGCTTGCGCAGGTTGCTTAGTTTGTAGTGTTTAAACCATTTATCTAGGCTGGAGCTCTGCTCGCCTTTGTGCCCAAGTAAAGTAAAGTAGCAAAAGCCTTAGGGCTAAATACACATGTCCGCCCGAAAAAAAAACACAAAAACAAAAGGTAGCAGTCATAATTAACGCTTCAAAACATTTCAATTTGCTATTTAATAGGAATTAGTGGTGGTTTCATTTTTTCATTTTATTTCTATAAACTTATGTACCTACTACATATTCTGAATTACAGATCTTACATTAATTTAATAGAGTAATATTGCATTGGCTAAACAGCTAAACAACAAATAAATGCATAATTTATTTGTTATACCAGCACATAGAACAAACTTATCCTAATAAAAAAGATCACAATAAACTGTATGCTTGTAAGTGTTTTACATTTAGTGTCAAGCAATGATAATGATTACTAGTAGTGTCCATCAGTGGTAAACATTAATATTTATTATTAACCAACTCTATTAGACTAAAATAATAACATAAAACAATTTCAATTTAAACTAATTTTCCAACAATAACTTTGTTCCACCAAAACTTTCTAAGGAACCCAAAAACACTAAGTTTCATTCAACATTTCATTTCGAACCCAACTGAAATTCGTAGTCACAATTAATTATTCAATTCCAAAGAAGTGGAACTTCGAAATTGGGCAAATGAAGTGATACACCGCCGTAATTAAAAATGTTCCGCACGGTTGCCCCACCACCACCGGCTGGTGTCGCTGGGGCATTCCCAATTATGCTTTCATGATTGGTTTATGCACTGAGTTGGCCAAGCATGACTTATTAATTGAACCTATTAATTTGTAATTTATGTTGTAATTGTAATTTTAAGTACGTGACAACATTTAGTGTTTCTTTTTTTTCTGTTATGTTGTATACTGTCTACTAGTATTTAATAATGATAATATGCTTTACTAGATGTATTTTAAAAACTACACCTGGATACGTAGGAAAATATTTAATTATATAAAAGGGGAGAAAAGAGGTCGACTGAATACTTAAGCAATATTGTAAGATGTGAAGCAACTGGAGCCATTTTTTTGAACGATCAGGTTCATTGCCATAACTAAGCCATGTCTTAGACGGTTAGTTGCCTCTTTTGAAGTGTCGAGAACAACCCACATATTTGTTTAATTATTTCATTTCAAAATCACTCCTAGGAAAAAGAAACAGCAGTCATATGATTTAAATATTTGAATAACTTACAAATGTATATCGATTAATATCAATATATTAAAAAGTATGTACCAACTTCGTAACCCAATAGATATTATAAATCAACCAATAATCAAGAACACAAGAATTAATTCCGCAAAAATATACATACAAGAACACGTAGTTGACATTATTCACAATATTTCAAAAGAATCGGACCACATTATGGCATAATGTCCCATAATCTTAATGCGCGCTTCGCGTTCCCATGAGCGATTATCGTTATCAAGACGTACCTGCAAGTGGGTCATATAAACAGGTCATTGACATACCTACGCGAATTACTTAGATTCAATGCATAGTGAACTTAGGTTAGAACAGTATAACATTGACAAATATTTCTTGAAAATCTATTTCTTTATTGCTGTCTCCAGAATAAACCATTGAATAGCCATTGTCAAACCCCTCCTATTATAGTCACGTGTGCTTTTGTTACAGTAGTTCAAAGTTCATAAATAATAGTTAAATATTGTTAATCAACAACTATACTTTACAATAAATTGTAAGCAGGCTTACAGTAACAAAAGTGTAAAAATATATGACCCATCGCTGAACTATGATTTCAATAGCACTATTGAGATTTTGTTAACCAATTAAATGTAATAAGATTCTACAGCTTTTATTGCACCGGATGTCATGCAACTACATTTCCCAGTGCCACATTTACAAGCGTGCGCAAGAGCACCCGAAAGGTAAACACTCGTATACCATCGATATGGATAAGGTGTCTTACATACTTGCTTCTACGGCGGTGGAGATGTCTAACGCATTTTCTTCCGGGGAAAAGAAACTCATTTTACATATACGTCCTAGCTATTAATATGCAAGCATTTTACCCTTAGGTCTAAGTGTATATTGCTATAAGTACATATAATAAAATATAGCAATAGACACTGCAGTCAAATATTAGAATCATCAGGTATAAGTTATCACAAAAATACATTTTAAATTTGACTTATTGGTCATATAAATTTTGTTCGAATTCAAAGGTGAACGGCAGGCTTGTATGGGAATTTCGTACCGCTAATAAAATTTCATGTTTTGGGATACTTTTTGTTTTAATTGGTACTTATTATGATAGACAAGCCCTTTTTAAATTCTTAGATTTTTAGAAGTTGGGATATAAAAGTTATAACCAGTTTTGTTTTTTGAGGTTATGTACTAGTTTACCAATGTAGATTGTTATTTTAGGCACATAAACATTGTTTTGACAGATTTTCTTAACCTGTCAATAAATAATTGCCATATAAACGAAAAAAGTATTGACAACGAAAATCATTCCTATCATTAAATCGTTAATTATTATGAATATATGCAACAATTATACATTTTTAGATATAGTGTAAAAGTGTTTAATTATAATTAATGTCATTTCATTTTCTAAATAATTAATATGATTACGATATTTGTGTTATATTGAAATAACTGCGTTTAGTTTATGATTGTATTACGTTTAATTTTTTTATTTTTTTATTCATATTATTATTTATTCCAAAGTTCTAAAAATAGTACACCTACATGAAATTAAGTGGCTTAGTTGCCTTAATATGTGGTACAAATTCTATAACAGAACAACAAAAAAGTATGCGGTACGAAATCTGCCGTTCACCTTTATATACATAGGTATATTGCTCTGATAATTTTGTAAGTCGTTAGTAATATAAATTAGTATTACCTTAATATAATCGGGGTCGGGCATCTCAGTTTTGTCGTCATTGTTGTTGTTTGTGATGTTGTTGTTGTTGTTGTTTATGTTCATGTTAAGCCCACTGAAACAACAAAGAGGAAGGTTAGTTTGTTTACTAAATATCACTTGCCACTGTATCGTAATATCCGATTACAAGTATATACTGTGAAACTGTATTAAATACAAATATAACATCACACCCTTATGTGCATAAGGCATGACAAGTACAGATGGATAGATGGACAGAGTTACATTCGCATTTTTACTATAAGTACTCATTAAAAATTAAAAGATAATGTATGTATAAAATAAAATAAACGTTATTTTAAGATCTATTAACCCCAAGAGAGGCAGACAAATACGGGAAAACTGCTTGGCCAGCAGTTTCAACAAGAATCAATATATAAAATATTATCATTTTTACAAACACACACACTGTCTAGGATGGATAACAGTTGGCTAGGCCAACTGTAATCCATCCTGTGTGGCAATAATTCTTTTATTTAGTAACAAAGATACTATGTTCAAAAGAATACGGGCGAAATATAGAATAAAAACCGGCCAAGTGCGAGTCGGACTCGCGCACGAAGGGTTCCGTTTCAGTTACAAGTGCGTACCTATTTTTGATATCAAGAATAAATAAAAAAGCGTATGTTTATGAAATGAAATGTTATTTTATATTTTTATATTCGAGTTGATTGAATGAAATTGCGGTTTACGATTTATGACGTATTAAAAAAAAACTACTTACAAGATCTCGTTCAAACCTATTTTCGGTGGAAGTTTGCATAGTAATGTACATCATATATTTTTTTTAGATTTATCATTCTCTTATTTTAGAAGTTACAGGGGGGGGGACACACATTTTACCACTTTGGAAGTGTCTCTCGCGCAAACTATTCAGTTTAGAAAAAAATTACTTTACAAACCTCAACATCATTTTTGAAGACCTATTCATAGATACCCCACACGTATGGGTTCGATGAAAATCATTTTTTGAGTTTCAGTTCTATGTATGGGGAACCCCAAAATTTATTGTTTTTTTTCTATTTTTGAGTGAAAATCTTAATGCGGTTCACAACATACATCTACTTGCCACGTTTCAACATTATAGTTCTTATAGTTTCGGAAAAAAGTGGCTGTGACATACGGACGGACAGACAGACAGACAGACATGACGAATCTATAAGGGTTCCGTTTTTTGCCATTTGGCTACGGAACCCTAAAAAGCAGGTAAAACATTAAAAAACATAACCTAAAACACGAATTGCTTAAATAAAGAAAAAAAAAGAAATTATAGTACAAAAATTTAAACTAACGAAGAGGAATAAATATCCAAATCTTAGTCTTATTTTAAGACTACACAATGGTTGCTTATTATATAATTACCATTTAAGAACTTTAATTAATTAATATCGACTCCTACGCCAAAATATTAAATAAATTCTTAAATACTTTTTATAAGAAGACATTTAATTTCTTTACGTTTATAATTAAAACAATTTTCTCTCAGGAAGCTAAAGATTGTATTTTATTTTAAAAAATACAGTGTATGTTTTAATTAATTCTTGTACCTATTCAATAACAGCATAGCATTATGAGTTGACATGGTAATGTCGTGTTACTTCAATGATTTCTATACCCATAGCAATAAAGACCAACAATACTGAGACATGAAATACTTAGAATAAATTGGTTTTAAACTTTCTTACAAGGCAATAAAGTTGAAAATATGGTGGCGACTGTTTTGAGTATCCTAGACATTTTTATGTGCATATCCTTGAATATTATTTTATAGAGAGACACTAAAAACCTAAAAACAGATCTGATTTATTACATAAACTTTAAGACAAGACATGCTGCTATCTACTGTATTTAAAGTTCTAAGTAATTCGCGTAAATGACATGCACTACTCTTAGATAAGCAACACTAATCAACAATTATATTCAAACTATCCTAACCACATATTCTTTCGTACAAACAACTAGAACATTCTAAAAAAACATAAAAAAAATCTTTCATAACAACATAAATAATTGAAAGTAAAACATTCAATTGAAACATAACCTACACATATCTACTACTTAACTATGATTGATTCTTATGTTACCTATGAACAATTCAATTAAAACATTCAAGTTAAACTCTTATTATTTAAATTTCACTATAAAATCGCTGTTATAATATGATTGGGGTCAATGATGGCTCATATTAAAATATATTCTATACGCGCAGTAGAAATTCAAATCAGTAGAAACATTGTTATTTAAAAAAATGTTTAAAACTCTGATATAGAAATACTTTAGGTTCAAAATACCTCGCTTCAAGGTCATTTCAACCTACAAAATGTAGTTTTAAAGGCACACAATCCAAACAAAAATAAAAGAGGTTATGTACCCAATAACTCTCGAAAATCCATATAGGTTCCATTCTCTGTGCACGACGCACTTGCTTGCGTTATCACTGATAAGGCCGTACATCGTTTGATTACAACCCGTTATCACTTATCAAATGATCAACTCGCGAGAAATGTACCAGGTGACGTATTCGTGTCGCGAACGTGAAGTAATGTTTTGAATATAGAATACCTGTTGTTACAATAGTATTATGAGAATGTAACAAATAGTAAGCGAAAAGAGGGTAGATTTATTTTTGTAGCGGAATTTTGGTTTGTTGTTTGAAGAAGTTTTGTTTTCGCTATGACATGTTAAAGGTTTGTGTCGAAAATTATGCTTAATTATGGAATTGTATCCACGTGGAGTTTTATGGACATTTCAAAACTTTATGTATGATAATATGAACACGAAATGCCACTAATAATAATTCTGATAATTGAAAATTGAATGTCAATGTTAGCTTAAACGTAGGTATGTCAATAACACAGTAACTACAGCACATAATAATATTTAGATTAAATTTGGCACAAGGCATTGTTTGTATATGTTATATCTTATGAAGATAATAATCATCAAAGCCTAAATATGGGATTCCTTCTAAGGGAGGGTTTTACCATAGTCACCACGGTTGGGAGGCGAATTGGTGACCGCAATATTGTGTTGTAAATAGGGAGACGCTGCTACCCGTTCCCTGGCTATATGCTGTTTAAAGATTATGTTATAACAATCGGGAAGGCTTAAGAGCTTTGCGAGTCACGGAGGTTAGTACCTTAACCCAGCAGACCAGAAAAGAAATCTTAGAATTTAAACACTTGTCCGGCGGTCGTAACTTCGATCTACGGATCGAAGCCACGACCTCCGAGACTTGAAGCGAGACTTAGGTATACCGCTACCCCACCGAGGTTGTGAGGATCCATTTTTTGTCCTCGGAAAAAGGCTTTCAGTTATTTTCTGTATAAAAATAACCGTTTGAGATTTTTTATCAAATGAAACAAGTTGAGCTATATAAAGCTTGTGTGCACCGTTACTCCGTGGGCAGAGTTTCATAGTTTTTAGGGTTCCGTAACCAAAGGGTAAAAAAGGGAACGTGCTATTAAGACACCACTGTATATCTGTCACCAAGCTGTATCTCTTGAATCATGATAGCTGCACAGTGGACATTTTCACAGATTATGTATTCCTGTTGCCGCTATAATTATAAATACTAAAAACAGAATAAAATAAAAAGTATTTAAGCTGTAGTACAAAAAACAAGATTATTTTGCTGTTCGATATTAATAACATCCACAGTGTTTGAAAAAAAATGATGTGTTATGTTATATAGATAATGGTATGGAATCCTTCATGACCAATTCTTACTCGCACGTGGCCGGTTTTTTTAAAAGAACAAATAGTCGTACTCTCGAGCTTATGGTGTGACTAACGTTTGTCTATGACACAATATCTCAGTTGCAAATAGGCGTTTTATAATATAACTAGCCTTGTCATAATGTTTCGCCCGCGTTGGTCCCGTGTTGACGTGGGAACGCCTTAATACAATATAATTCTGGCTCACCCCCCGTTGGCCCCCCCTCCCGACCCTTAGTTTGCTAAGAACCTTCCGATGCCCTCGTAGACTCGAAGTCCGAGAGGCCCGCGAACTGTAAAGTAGAGCGACAGTTGCACAAAACTCCCCTAAATAAACTAAAAGCCATAATTCCTCAATCTCTCCGTCAGCGACCGCCCTGAGCCGAGGTCCAAGTCCCACAGGGGACGCCCTCTTGCGCAGGTTGCTTCGTTTGTAGTGTTAAAACCATTTATCTAGGCTGGAGCTCTGCTCGCCTTTACGCCCGGTGAAGTAGCAAAAGCCTCCTGGCTAAATACATATGTCCGTCCGAAAAAAAAAAAAAAAAAAAACCCGTTGGCCCCGTTCACGGTGGAACATCATAATTAGTAAAATTTAACTCTTTGAAATATTACAATTGCTGCTATGTTTAAGTTACAAAATAAAAATCTTCTCATTTTATAAATATCCCTACGTGAAAATCATTTGTAGTCGACACGTGTCTTAATCACGGTACAATTGAAAGGAAAATAATTACTTTTCATTAATCCGATATTTCGTCATGGGTTGCACCAGTCATATGCATGGATAGACTGATGATTATCAGCAATGTGTAAAGTTATTTCTCTTTGCTGTATGAGTATTGTCATAGTGATCTTATCCTACTTAACTTTAATTTAAAATGTACTTTAAACTGAAAATTATATACATTTGGAACTAAAAACTATTAATATACACGCTAATTTTTAAGACTAACATAATAAACATGGAATAGAAAATTGTTACAAAACTTTAAATGATTTATAATCAAATCAAAACCCTATAGAACTTCTTAAAAGACCGTTTCAATTAGGCCTACACCCAATGTTATAATCTTTTTAACAAAAATATGTACAAATAAAATGACTTTCCTATCTGCATAGGATATGAAATTCATTTTGTAGACCCGAAGTCCAAAAGAGACAAACTGTGAAGTTTAACGACAGTTGTACAAAATTCTCCTAAAAATGTAACAGCGATCATTTCCTGAATTCCTCCGCCAGCGTTCACTCTGAGCCGAGGTCCAAGTACTACATGAGGCGCTATCTTACGCAGGTTGCTTAATGTGTGGTTTTTCAGCCATTTACTGAGGATTGAGTACTGCCTTTATGGCCAGTAAATTAGCAAAAGCCTCGTGGCAAACAACATAATAATATGTCCATTCGAAAAATAAAGATAAAATGAGAAACATGAAACGTGTTTACATGTTATCAAGCTGTAATCTATCGATCGATACAATAATAAGTGGATTTAATACCAAGGGTGGATAACCAATATGTTTTATCATCTGCCTCCCTCTGCACCCTTCCACTTATTGTTTAAATATTTTTATCGGTTTATGCGATTAAGTATGGACATTCTAGCTTTTACTATCTAATTTTGTATAGGGGGATACGATTGTAAAATATGTTTTAATAATAGTTTTAGAGCTTGGTATAAAATTACTCATATAGTTTAGTCACAGTAAAAGCATTGCATGTTTTCATACTATATGTATAAAAAATTTACCTACTTTTATTGATTACTCTTTGGTGAAGTCTAAGTTTGAGGTTGTTGCCCATCAATCTAGGATTAAAGTCACAGTTTTTTTTGTTTTGTAAAGTTCTTCGAGCACGGATTCCAAGCTAAAGTAGGAGCTCTGTCCATTGCCATTTCGGCTTCCTAATCCTTTGAACTAAGTCAACGGCCTTCGTTCTCCTGCGGATCTCTTTTTGATTCAATCACGCAGGGAAATGCTGAATACATTTGGGCTTTCTTATGAGGCTTACAGTAAAAGAACACGGTTTAAAACCATATGACATCACTGGCACACACATTGATTGAAGGCTTCCTTGTTTTCGTATTTGCTTTCTTTATTTCTGATTCCATCGCATTATAGAAATGCCAAACATATCTCTTACCATATCTCGCTGAGTGACTTTGAGTTTTCTTATGAGGCTCCCAATAAGAGACCACGGTTTAGATCCATTGGATATGTCATCACTTTTATCACATTGAATAAAGGTTTTCGTCTTTGCTTTCTTTATCAGGGTATTTATTTGAGTTATGCTATCCATCCTTAAATACATACATTATGTCATGTATCGTCCATATAAAAATCGGCCAAGTGCAAGTCGGACTCGCGCACGTAGAGTTCCGTAACATTATCTATGCATCATTAGACACTATGCTATTTTAGTTTTACTATTTCAAGCGTCTATTTGTTCCAGTTCTTAATATCAAACTAGGTATCACTGCATAGTATAAAAAAAGTCGCGTTCTCTGTCCCTATATCCCTATGTCCCTATGTATGCTTAAATCATTAAAACTACGCAACGGATTTTGATGCGGTATTTTTTAATAGACAGAGGGATTCAAGAGGAAGGTTTATATGTATAATACATCAGCATTGTACCCGTGCGGAGCCGGGGCGGGTCGCTAGTTATCAATAAAATAAACTCGGGTATTGTATGGAAGCCGTAAACATTTATATTATTATTAGTATTTGCTGTTAAGGCAGCATCGGAAATAAATCATCTATGAAAATTTCAACAAACATGAGTATCACAATTTTTAAGATACTGACTGACTTTTACTTATTACCTTTTAGGTACGGAACCCCAGGTTCCGCCCAAACAAGTAAAAAGCCTTGCTACAAACTAGGAATTTCCATTGAATGTAGAACAGTGTATGATTAACTAAATGAGTAACCACACTCACACATACCGAATAAACAAACATAGTGAGATAACAAACGTGTATGTTTGTATGTGTGTACCGCTATCACATACATCATTCCAATATGGGTACCTACTATATCGTAATATGTAAGAATTGAGTAGATTTCTGATAAAGAACATTGATATAAATGTTCTACCTATGTAACTTGATCGAATTAATATCTCGATTTTCCCACATTACAAATTATACAAATATTGTGACTGTTAAGAATCAGTCTCGGTGGTACTGGGTTCGATCACTACGCCGGACAAAAAATTTAATTCGTTAAATTTATTGCTTTTTCTAAAGGTTTACAATGATGGTTTCATCATCATCAGCCCGTACAACGTCCACTGCTCAACATGGGCCTCCTCCCGAGGGAGGGTTTTTGCCATAGTCACCACGCTTGGCAGGCGGATTGTTGCATGCAGTATTATGTCATAATACAAAGGGAAACGCTGCTGCCCGTTCCCTGTTATACGCTTGTTATGAATGTTATGATGTTATAACAATCAGGACCAACGGCTTAACGTGCTTTCTGAGGCACGGAGGGTAGTCCCTCAACCAATCAGACCCGGAAAGAAATCTTAGAATTTAAACAAAGATTTCTTGTTCGGTGTGGGGAGCAAGCCCACGACCTCCGAGACTTAAAGCGAGCCAAATAACGATACGCTACGGAGGTTAAATGTTATAGAAAAAAACTGTAATAAATTGTAGGACAGACAGACGGACGAATCATAGAAATCCGTAAGAGTTAAATCATAATGCTTTATTAGGTTTTAGTCTTAAACATTGTGATTATGACAAGTACAAGTGTATGTAAATACCCAAGTGCTGAATAAACTTCACTATTTCATATGTCTTATAGATATATTGTCATGAACTCTGTTAGAGCACAGCAATAACAATGTATAAAATACTAGATTCCTTTTCGGGTCTGCTTGGTTTAGAGACTATCGGAGTGACACACGTTAATCCGTTGGTTCCAATTGTTTTAAAACCATCTATAGCAAATTTAATAAGACCTAGGATTGACTATTCACTGTATACCATCGAGCATATGGCATATATTATAACGTAACAATACATAATATTATAAGTCAATCGAATGATAAATAAGTTTTTTTTCAGATTCATCATCATCATCATCATCATCAGCCTGTTGTAGTCCACTGCTGAACATAGGCCTCCCCCATCGATTTCCAGCGGGAACGATCGCTAGCGGCCTGCATCCATCGACTCCCCGCGACCTTTGTAAGGTCGTCGGTCCATCGTGCAGGCGGTCAACTTGCCAGTTCGTGGTCTCCACTCGAGAACCTTTCTGCTCCATCGGCCGTCTGTTCTTCGAGCTATGTGTCCTGCCCATTGCCATGTCAGCTCGCTCTTTATCAGATTAATATACGACAAACACACACTTTGTGCAACTGTATTTTAACATGGATCAAAAAATCTATTTATATTATTATATGTGGATCGACTGTAATAGCACCCAGGATCGACCAGTCGATCGCCATCGACCAGTTGTCCACCTTTGATCTATAGCAATTGTATATTAGGGAGCGGTCAGCGGTTCATCCCTGCGTGTACATAATACTGCGGTAACAAACCCGCCTGCCAAGCGAGGTGCATATAGCAAAGACCCTCTTTCGGAACGAAGCCCATGTCCAGCAGTGGATAGTTTATGGGCTGATGATGATGATGAAGAAACAAAAGGAAGGAAATACACAATTTAATATCTATTCATAATAGACAATACGGCGGATTTTGTAAAAGTCCATCCCAACATATCGACATATTTTTGATCGAAATAAATTGTGGATATTTTATCTTTCTGATCTAGATTTCTATAGTTTTCCACGAAGTACCAATTATTTATTTTTAATATTGAATAGTTTACTTTCAAATAGAAACGATAACGCAAACAAGACGATAAGGAAAGTGTTATGAAAGTGCCAGTTAAGTATTTAGGCAACATTAAATATTAGATATGTGACTAAAAATAAATTCGCCGTGCGGTTTCCGGCTACGAGAAGACCACCCCATATCATTCTATGGGTGTCGTAAGATGCGACTACAAGACATACAGATACACCTGATAGATGGGCAGCAGCATTATCAGATCAAAGATACTCCCATTTTAATGCGATTACGGCAATATTTCTCAAAAACCCTGGCTTCACTAGGTCTGTTAAAGAGTAGGCTCATGTTCAGCAGTGGAAGTAAACGGGCTGATGCAGGAAATAAATTGTAATATTTTGGGCTGGTATGCAACTTATATTGGGGCATGTTGTTAAAGTAGGTCAGATTATAATAACTATCTTATTATAGCTTATTTTTATTAGTTAAGTTTCGTTTTAGAATTATTCTGTTCTTATTAATATATAAATATTGAGTTGTATATTCACTTTAAAAATAAATAATAAAATTTAAATAAAACAGATATTTGAGGGGTTCTTACATACAACAAAAATCCCATAACTATCTTTAGTAATAAAGCTATAGCAATCATTTGTTTTCGCACTAATCTCAGAAGCTAACCCTGTTTGAATAATTAATTATTTGCACTAGAAAATACAAATGCCTGGATGAAGAAATGTTGTAGGCTTTATTTCTCTAGCGCATACGCAGAAACTAGCCTCTTATTATAAATCGATATAAGATTAACAACTACCTACTACATCATTTTAGACCTCAGAAGCTTAAGGTTGGATGTATATTATACTTCAGAAGCATTTGGTCGTAAGTGCAAATGTACGATAAAGGCACATATGGCGAATGTTTCTGACGTATAATGGCACATCCAACCTTATACTTCTGAGTTGTATAATTATACACTTAATATTATCAATCATAGTCTAGAACAAGATGCAACACGTTTCATCTAAATGACACATTATAATACTGGTCAAAATTGAGGTCGATGACATCATACAACGTGGAATCGGAGCTGATGACGTTAACATGACTTCCCTGATACTATAAATCAAGGCTTAGTAGTTGATGACACTGTGTTGAAGCCGGATTAAGTACAGACAAACAGATTTAGACCCTTACACAACAAGGGACGCTCGCTTGCGCAGATTGCTGTCTCAATTTTTTAAACTACTTTTTTACAATTTAAATAATACAAACGTACCTACAGGACTCCTTATTAAATGGTTTATAAACTACAAACTAAGCAATCTGTGCAAGAGGACCCCTGTAGGACTTGGACTTCGGCTCAGGGCGGTCGGTGACGGAGGGATTGAGCGATTAGGACTTTTAGTTGTTTAGGGGAGTTTTATGCAACTGTCGCTCTACGTTATACTTCGTGGGCCTCTCGGTCTTCGGGTCTACGAAGCTATCGGAAAACATTATCCAGTAAAGTAGCAAAAGCCTCGTGGCTATCTAAATGTGTCCGCCCGAGGGAAAAATATGTAGTTTTCATGTAACACTGGACTCATTAAAACTAAAGTACCGAATAAGTACAGTAATGTCAATAACACAAAATTTAAAAAAAAATATAAAAACATCTAATATTTTTGCAGAGAGCAAGGAATATTGTTGAATATTTTACTCAATTGCTTTTATAATAAAATTGATATATTATTATGTAGATATTAAATAAAATTGCCGAACAATAAATCTTTACATATACTCACTCCGAAACATAAGACATATCCAAACTGCCAAAACTAATACCAAATCTGAAGACGAGGCAAAAGTTTCAAATCGATCATACGTCAGAAATTCAACTTCTAATAATTTATGAGAAACATGTAGACAGATTTGTGATAGCAAAGTTTGTAACCTAACATTCGTAAATAAATGTGGACAGATGAAATATATACGAAAACCTTTCTAGAAAAGAGCGCAAAAGCATGATAGAATCTCCTTATTCTATCCTCCTTTTGCGCTTCCGTTTATCATCATCTCATGTCATGTCCATAAAATTTATGTTGATAGCCTATTGCCATACTATACTAGGTACAACTTTTTATCTATCCGGGCAATGGACGAGACGTGGCCGAGGAACATCGTGGGGCTTCAGTGGCAATAACACATCACCACAAGCTAACCTCGTGGCACCTTGTAAAAGACTCTTGATTATCACTTGTTAATTCACACTGGATTATCACATACTCAATTCATACGAGCTAATAACCATACTGACGATCAGTTGCACAACACAAAAAAAAGGTTGCTCACGTTTGCAGGTTTTAAGCCACTTAATAAGGCTAGAATTCTACTTGTCTTTATGCTCGCTGAAGTGGTAGCAAAAGCCGCGTGGCTCACAACATATGTCCGCATAAAAGAAAAACACATAAGCACTGAAATTCTCAGTATATTCTAATGATTAGACGAACCTTACCACACTGATAACAACACATTTATGGCACAAATCTTAATGGACCTACTTACACAGTAATGTTCTGAATTAAATGTTAGTGAACAATGATAACAGCTTTACTAAGACATTATCTCAAGTGCGTTTTGTATGTGCAATAAAATTTCAATCAGTGATTAGCATTACGATGTAAACTGAAGTTAGTCGACCAATGATATTACGGAAATATACCATCATGGCATCGAATAGACAAATCTTTGCACTTGCATTGATCACACATGTTAAAGTAGACATATATTGCCATGCCAGATATATAGATTAATAGTAACGTATGACGCCATCAAGATCATGCTTATATCACCAATAAAAGAAGTAGAAGTTAGATGTTCACAGTCAACCAATAAGGT
Organism: Nycteola revayana; assembly: GCA_947037095.2. Taxonomy (NCBI): domain Eukaryota; kingdom Metazoa; phylum Arthropoda; class Insecta; order Lepidoptera; family Nolidae; genus Nycteola; species Nycteola revayana. The sequence continues at coordinate 13,869,107 of OX344838.1, read as the reverse complement.
CATAAAATATCTCTACAAAAAGCAAAAACGTTTAAAATTATAATTTTCTATGAAATGAAATATATGAAAAACTAAAATTTAAATCACGTATTCATCATAGGGACTAGTCTTATCATTCATAACATTTAAAAAACTAACATGACGCCTTAGAAACATTTAAAACATTGCTACAAGCTACACACAAGTCAATTTACAAGAAGTTATGAAAATTATGTTCTGCGACTTACTTCGGTTTGCTGTAGGGCGACGATGGCGATAATTTGTGATTCTTGTTCGGCTGCGAGTGGCGGTTCGCGTTCGAGTCCAGGCCGCCGCCCGGCGAAATTTTGCCGGCGAGTGCGTTTAGTGTGTGAAGCATTGCGGGCGGCGGCCACTTTGTACCGAGCGGCCGGGTCACGCTGGTGAAACAAGCACGTTTGTAGAAACGATGGTGCTGCTTGCAAGCCACGGTGCCTTATCTCCTGATAAGAGGCGCGGGGGCACACGCGCCCCCCGCCTCATCGCCACCTGACAGTGTCACACACACACACGGCCCAACGTAAATGTTTGCTTTCCTAAACGATATGGGTCACTGTCCTGTCCGCCTCACCGTACATTTTGGCATTTTTTCATCACTATACTTTGGATTTGTGTTTTTTTTAAGTTAGCACTGATTTTTTATTCCACTGTATTCACTTTTACACTTTATTTTTGATTCACTTACTTATCTGTTGGATTTATAAGAGGAAATTTAATATGACACTTGCGATGTTTTGTAGTTAGAGTGGTTGGATCACAGACTTGGGCTGATTTAACAATCTTCAGATAAAAATATCAGAGGAATAATTTTAATATTAACAAATTTTGCATGGGAATGATTCCAAAATTAAAATTAAGACGTCTGATAATTATCTAACGATTTAAAAATTAGCCCGTAAATCATACTTAGGATAATATACTTAAATATAGTAGGTATAGGTAAATTAGAAACCTAAACAAATACGATGGATTTTCGTAACAAAGATTTCATTGGCAAATTTATTTACTAACTATACCTACCTCTAAATCTAAACTCTATAATCCATATTCCGCAGGCATCTGCCTGCGGAATATGGATTATAGAGTTTATGTGATGTATCGTGCTTTTTCTAGGGTTACATTTTGCTTTTTCTTCACAAAAAATACAATGTTGGTTTCCCAAAACCCCAAAATCGCCTGGAAGGATTTGGCTGAATTTTATTATGTTCAGGTAACTAATTGCCTTAAGGAAATTTGCATACCTAAAAGTGCTTTTTCTTCGAGTAAGATTTTTTTTTAATAGTAGGTATACGTAATTCCTACCTATTTTCTATTAATAGAAGCAACCTACCTGCGAACTAAAGTGACCTATGTATAATGTGTTTTTACCTACACATTTTACCCTTTAAAAGTATGAGTTTCCTACGAAAAGGCAATTTTAAACGTATATTTCAACCTCTTTACACAAACACAAATACACATAAATCAAATCTATCATACAAAATCTAGCGCCTGGAGAATTATCGAAAAAAATATGGTTTCCAAGGTGTCAGATTTACAAACGCCTGAGCCAAAACGCGGAGCAAAATAAAATATATCCGCGTGTCGTAATGAAATATGTGACCGCAGGCGGTTTAAGAAAAGTCTTTTTTTATTACTTTTTTGTTATTTGATTCGCTGTGAATAAAAATGTCACTGGATACTTACTGGCTTACACTTATTATTTTTTGCTTCAGAAATGTATTACATGATATTGGATTTATGTTAAGCTTTTTTTACGTCTACATTATTATTAGGAACAGAAAAGAATTATAGAGGAGTACATCAACGTTCAGGTTTAGAATTATTGGTTTTTATTATTAAATATTATATAATCAGGACTGTTATATATTTCGAGACATAATTATTATATTTCTTTTTAATATACATTCCATCGCGTGATTACAGAGATTGTTCATGATTCGTCACATTCAGCTGTATGACGTATAGGTACTATTTTTTTTTTAAGATTACTAGTTTTGCAGTCTACTAGTACGCCTGTTAACCCCTCGTGCTAAGCTAAACTTCTTGTGTTACGATTGGGTTCACGTCGGTAGGAGGCTGGAGCGTTGCTCGCCTTTAAACCCGGTGAAGTAGCAAAAGCCTCGTGGCTACCTACGTATGGCAATCCGAAAGAAGAAAAAAAATAAAATAAAAAATAAAACGTCGGTTGTGCAATAGGTGGGGATCGAACCGGCGATTGCAAAATCCCCAGTGCGACTCCTTAGCCATTGGGCTATGGCCGCTACTGATTTCTATTAACAGTAATTATTTTAGTAACTACAATACAATACACATGACGAATCGAACCTGTTCAAAATTATATACCTACTAGCTCTTCTTAAGCCGCCTTTATGCGGTACAATAAGACAATTTCCTCCATTAAACCTTCTCCATCTTAACAACGCGTTACATGTAAACAGCTTACTCAGCAATGGCGTGACGTGTCAATTCTATCCGTCCCCAAAGGATCTGTGTTGACCTAGCTTAGCCGTTAGACAATGATATGTCTGTCTTTACCTACACTACCTACTAATTGACTAGCTGCAAATCTATCTATATGACGCTTCCGAAATATATCCTATATCTTTAACAGGTTTAGTGGCATATAACAATTACCTACGTCAATAAAGACATGTAAAAAAAAGAAATATATTTATATTTTTATCTACAAAATTTAAAAATATATATAAAAAACAATGACATGTGTTTATCCTACTAATACTTATTATACCCAAATGCGAAAGTTTGTTTGTGTGGATGTATGTACCTATGTTTGTTACTCTTTCACGCAAAAATAGCTGTAATTTTGCACCGGGATAGGTTATGCGCTGGATTAACATAAAGGCTACAAAACATCATGCATCGACCTACGGGAGTAGAGTAACGCGGGTAAAACCGCGGGGTTTTTTGTGCGGGTCCCCGTGTTGATACACAGGTGAGGTGATACCTATGTCAGTTTCGCAACAGACAGTCATACCTAGTTACTTTCGCGATTTTATAAATAGGTATTGTGCTACCGGCTATCGCGTAATACCCGAGTAGTTTAAGGGGCAACTTTACTCTCAAAAAGAAAAACATTAATCAATAATGTTATTTGGCTGTGGTATATTGTAAGTTGGAGTCACTTTTCCAGTCGCGCAGCTCACTGAGCGCATTAACTCTAAATTCTCACAATTATCAAAACCTAATTATATTTCAAAATAATAGTGGACGAACTCAAAAGGCAGTTGAACTAAAGAATGTATAAGCACAGCATATCTAGCAGTATAAATATAACAATAAGATTGGAACTGTTGCAAGCCCTACTCGCTTTTTATAAAGGAGAATTAGCTTTGAGACAAGGTAAGATATTTCTGCAAGTGGCATTCAAATTAAATCGTAGATATCATTGTCTCAAACCCGAATCTTTCCCAACTGTTAGATGCAGACTGCAGAAACTGATAAGTAGACAATTTAATACTATTAAATAGACCCTAATTATAATGATTAAGAATATTTTCTATAGCATATAAAAATAAAGAAGCCCGGATTTTGCTCCCAAATTTTTGTAGGTACTTACACCGTAGAGAGAAGCAGAAGAAGAAAGGGTTTTACAAAAAAAAAAACCTTAATACAAAAATATAGACAACGTCTGTTGAGTACAGGTAGATAAAAGTCTCGCTTGAAGTGTCGGAGGTCGTGTGTTCGACCCATACGCCGGACAAAAAAGCTTAGTATATAATCAGATTTCTTTCCGGATTTGGTTGGTTCAGGATGTTTCCTCCGGAAAACACGTTATATTTATATCACAATTTATTTGTAATTGCTATAGATAATGTTGTAACAATCGGGGGGGCCCTTTATGGCAGAATTTTTTTAGTCATACTTTTATTTTGCATAACAACGAATAGCATTAACTTCATTTTGCAGACATTCGTTTATCATAAATTCAAACGCATATTTTTTAAATTCAGTACCATCGTTTGGCGTAATAATTAACCAGTAGAACCATCGTTTTGCTGAAAGTTTGTAGTTAGGATCGTCTTTTAGTATACATTTTATATCGTCATTAGAAGGCAGAACTATCATTTCTTAGGGAGTTTACAATTAGAGTCATCTAACCGATTGTCATTTGCCCACAATTCAGTTCTAGCACTCGCCAGCCGCTGCCGTGAATTCAAACGTTGTTTTATGAGATAAAATAAAATGAATTTTACGATGAATTTTCTTTTTCAAATAGTATGTCAAATAATCGTCGCTCTAAATAAACGTTATGCTGAGCGAAATTTTAACTTTGCCAAAGTTAATTATGCCAAAATAAATTCTGCCACGTTAAAAGTATGCCATTGTAAATTCGCCCGGGTCTATAAACATTCGACCAATCAATAATTATACTAAATATTTTTTATGCCTTACGAATATTCGTTTAAAAAAGATTATGACAAGTCTGTTATGCCAAATAAAATTCTGCCAGATAGTGACAACCCAACAATGGGGACCAACGACAAAATTTAATCAAGTATGTGCGTTATGCACACAGGAAAATGCAACGGCCCGTTCCTTGGTATACAATTATTAATTACCAACGAACGGACAGCGGCGTTTCCCTGTGTGCATTATTACCTACATAATGCTGCGGTCACCAACGCGCCTGCTAAGCATGGCAAAACCTCCCTCTTGAGAGACCAATATTCAGCAGAAAACGTAGAAAGTATAAGTATGTTAAGTACATAGCATCGAAATAAAACGTTTCTGTCTTAATTAAAGCTCGCTAACGTATGCATTCACCCTAAAATACACAATCAGGCCAAAACTATTCCTCACATAAACTTAATTAACTTATTTGTACGCACGGAGCATTTCTTTACCAAACTTTTGCGAACGGATAACATTGGGTGTTAGTAATAAAATTAAGCGAAACACGAACTGCTGTGTGCGACTCTTTAATTTGGGTTAAAAGGCCGCCGTCCAGTTTGTCAATCTATCCTAATTAGGATATCTCAATCTTTTTCTAATTAACTTTGGACTGCTTCGAAATTTGCTGTGCAATGCCGTGTGGTTTCCGGCTTAAAATAGACCACCTCATATTTTCCTGATGAATCTGATGGATATTTAGTCTAGATATATATGACGACGCGATGGTGATGCTGAAGTATTATATATATTTTTGTACGAGAGTGATAACTGTCACTCTGGCGGAACGTCGACCGAGCAGCCATCTTATTGCGTACCTACATTTAAAGTGGACGTGTCAGTGATTGCACGTCACCGACGGATCGCTGATATCATTTTATTTCATTGGAATCTTCGCCATCATTTCTTATTAATCGCCCAACACGCCCACGTATGACGGAGTCGCCTAACGATTGTACCGATTCTCCATTATATATAGGTATATAGATTTGTGTAATACTTTTTTTAGGTTGGATGTCACTTTGTTGGTACAGTGCAGAAAATTAAGTACACAAGCTGAATAAATTAAATTTCTTCCACCGTGTTGTAGATAAACTAATAAATTACTGGAAACGAAACTTTGCAAAAATGGCTGTAAGGCCGTACAAATAAAGTCTGAAACAATAAAAACGACAATAGACATAATCGGATCAAATGTAATGGCAATAAAAATAATACCAAAACCATACCCATTCTCAAATCATAAGTACACAACAAAAACCTACCCAATAAACAATAACATGATCGTAATCGCCTATATAACAGCACATGAGCGTTTACGCACTCACCAAATCCCTAAACTAAATCCTTTACGTAAACTCTGGTTTTATGGCCACTCACGGAGTCACAGTGTAACAATAACGGCTTATAAATACGACAGTAAAATATATTTTACGTTTATTTTTATTAGCGATTAAGTCGCGTTCGCGAACTGGATTCGTTCGTGATTATTGTTTGTAGAATATTTGTCACTAGGTTAGGTGTAATGTTAGGATTGAGATACCAAGAAGGTATTTGATTTGTCTAAATCTAGAGCTCAGAAGCATAAGGTCGGATATGCCACTATACGTCAGAAGCATTCGTCGTATGTGACATTACCGTAAACTGGCTCGTACGACCAAATGCTCTTCAGCTCATTGTCGCTAGGATCGCGATTTCTATATGTTTTTCTTATGACATAAGTTTGAGGAAATGGCTCGGCAGATGGTAAATATTAATCGTAGCCAATAAATGCTTGCAGTACCTACCTAGTATCTGTATCACTCAAGCATTGCCAATCTAAAATATCTTCTTATCGACTGTTAAAATTTAGGTTAATAAATGATCTACCGTGTTTAGTCTAGCCAAAGAAGAAGCCTTATTTTAGGGATGCATACATGATACTCTGATGAAAACATGCATCAGGAATAAAAGCTGAAAATATTGTTTTCCCACAATTGTATTTATAAGCATGCTAGCTCCCTTCCTCGATAATACAGATTTTTTTTTCAAATCAGATCAATAGTTCTTGAGATTACAAATCAAATCAAATCAAATCATTTATTCGCATAAATGATTTGATTTTATTACCGCGATTAAACCATTAATAAGATACAAAATCCATTCTATCTGCAAATCACTTTCAATGTAGAATAGGTATGTAGGTATTTCTCTATCGTGTTATCTTTAAGTCGAGCTTTTGTGTACAAGTTAACAGGCTGTTTTACAAGCTGGTAATGTAAGCGGAACCATTCTGGTGGACTGCGGATGTATGCCAAATTGCTGAGTCTAATGCATTAACTACAATTTCTTTTATAACTACGTTTCTTTCTAACGAGAGTTAAGTTGGCACTAAATGTTGTTATGTTAGATGTCTTTTTGTCTAGTGGTTTAACATAATGAAAATAAGGTTAAATACATATTGTTATCAGCTATACATATTCAAGAACAATGAAGACTGCAGATTGCAGTATTCAACTCATCACACCAATCAAAACTACTTGCCATTCCAAACTAAGAGTGGCTGCTTTTATTTTGGGAAATAGGTACATTAACCTCTTCACGACGACACGTCGCCGTGGCATGAGTGGCTAGACCTCCACATTAGTAATGGCATTTATCTTAATACAAGCTTTCTGCGTGCGGTTTCACCAATAAAGTCTATAGTGTTCCTCGATAAAAAAGCTATCTAACACTAAAAGATTTTTTTAAATCTGTCCGGTAGTTTCTGATACTGGCGCCTTCAAGCAAACAAGTTGAGTTCAGTTTCATATAGTAGTATAGAAGTATCGATACTTTGCATTTTATTATTATTGCTATATTTAAAGTTTTTTTTGTATATTTTCTCTCCCAAATAATGTTTTATCAGCCACCCGTAGGTATAACTTAGCTTATATTCCAAGTGTTTCCTATAAAATTTCGTTCAAGATCGATCGACAGAATTATCGTTGTCGCGGGACGTATTAAGCCGTTTAAACTGATCAGCTGGGACGAAACTTATACAAGATTGGCGTGTTTTGTATCTAGTTACCGTTGAGGAAGAAAATGTAAGCAAGAAATTTACATTAAATAAATTGACGTACTTTGAAAACTAAGTTCATATTATCTTTAATAACTAAGGGTTTATTTTGTCGAAGCATTTCTTTGAATTTTAATGCATTACTTTATATTTTATTAAAAATTGATTAATCAATAACTTAACTACTGCCAATAGTTAATATTATATTTTTGAAGTTAATTACAATATATTTTTGAATTAACTATTCACAAAGGGATTTCAGTAAATTCACAAAGTGAAACAATTATAACGTCCGCCATAACAGTGGACGCACCATCGATTCTGATATTCACACTAATTGATAATTACTCAATTTTACGGGTGATTATTCAATGTCCATTGTTTTAGTAACTTTCAGCTATTTCTGGCTTTAATTGATAAATTAAAGCGTGTTATTGACGTCACAATTAACTAAGTACTGGGCAAACAAATTAATTTCAAAAGGTAACTTCAGCATAAGGGAAAAAAATCCCAGTGTCGCGGGGGATTTAACAAACACATACAATTCACAGACACTAAACATAGCTCGACTTAGAACAATTTTATTATCCTTAACATAAAAATTGTCCCAGAAAGAAATCGAGCCCAGGACAGCAACTCTCGGATGTAGCTACGGTAATCTATGGGTCACCGGTGTAGTAATTAAGAATGGGCTTTTATATTGAGGCTTAAAGCCCTCATAAGACCTTAATGTACAGGTCTCTTGATAACTATGGCACGGTATTTGAGACTTCCACTCTGTTTTTCATCTGTCAAAACTTAGTACATGCCTAATAGTTTTAAATAAGTGTGAAATTGTTTTGAAAGCATGATTAACTACTTTGATTTGATTACCGTTTTTATTAATATATGATTAATATTTCCGTACGGAACGAATAATAAACTTCATTCTGGAAATTGACAAATTCATGTGTCAAAATATGATTTGACAGCAAAGTTAAGTTAACAGCTATGTCAGATATTTGATAAACCGTACTTATAATAAATACTCATAAAATCCTCTTGAAATCAATTTATGTATCAAGCCAAAAGTAGGTCTACAACATAAAATGGTACGGCCACATTAAAAAAAGAACTAAGTTTATTATGAACTAAAACGAACGTCAAAGGAAGCCGTAGCGAATTATCCGCAGTGCCTATTACGGGAACGTAAATTGGGATTTTTTTTTTATTGAACACGCCAAATTGTGGACGTCACGAATGAAACGTTAGCGTAACCACAACAAAAATTGAAAACTCGGGACAAAAGTTTTGGTTCCAATTGTGATTTTACTGTGTGGATATATGTATAACCTTTGATTAAACCAATGTTCATTAAAAGAGATAGATTTGATAAATACTGTAGGCATTGTTATAATTGAATCGATTTAAGGAATAAAGTTGTATGTATATCACAAAACTTCCGTCTGCCTACTGCGTCGAATAGTTTCTTGAGAATGTTTATTTATTCGCAAAATAAAGTAGCATATAAGGCCAATGAGGCCTAAGGCTAATTCGTCCTAAGGCCAATACAGCCTAAGACCAACAAGGCCAAAGGCCAGTAAGGCCAAAGGCCAATAAGTCCAAAGGCCAATAACGCCTAAGGTCAACAAAGCCTATGTCCAATAAGGCCTAAGGCCAATAGCAAGTTGCTATCACTTCCGCTGGAATTCAACGAAGGAGGTGGTTTTGTTGTCCACTGCTGAACTGAACAAAACCATCTCCTTGAAATCCAGCAACAACAACAACAACAGGCTGATGTAATGATAATGATATTACTATACCTATAAGAAAAATATTTAGGTACCTCGGTGAGAGCGGCTTTAACCCTTAACCGCGACAGCGACCTCAGATTTATTTTTTATTTAATTTAATGAAGGTAGCTCATTATTCATTTGGCAGGCATTTTTATTATAATATGCTATGTAACTTGTAATGAAAGTAATTTATCTATCCCTAAAGCCACATGAATCTAAGTTCTATGAACCTATACATATGTGCAGAACTTATTGAGTTTTAAAATAGTGTCTAAGTTGGTTGATCCATTAGTTTGCTAGATTCTTTCTCATCTATACTAATATTATAAAGAGGAAAAATATGATTGCTTGTTTGCATTTGCAGGAACAGCAGCAGAGATTTCCTGTGCCCATGTGAATAACTGATGCTCATATTCAGCAGTGGATTTTATACGGGCTGATGAAGATGATTAAAAAACTCCAGAACTACTGAACCGATTTCAAAAATTGTTTCATTATTAGAATGCTACTTTATCCTGGAGTACCATAGAATATATTTTACAATCAGGTTCCTACAGTAACGGGAGCTATGCGGGTGGAATATTAAACATCCTTGTGGAAGGTTTTGAATGTAAAGTTAAAAATTATCGGTTATCAAAATATTTACTACTAGCGTCCACCGCGCGGTTTCACCCGCGTAGCTTCCATTCCCGTGGTAACTTCATAATTAATTATAGCTTATGTCACCCAGGCATAGTGTAGATTCCCAAAGATGAAAGAATTTTTCACAACGGTCAAGTAGTTTCGACGAGATTATTTTATACAAACAAACAATCAAATCTTTTTTCCTCTTTAAAATACTAGTATATATATGTCAATCATGCCGGGTTCAGGCAACCATATTTACCTGTGTAACACCACATAACATCACTGCAATATCCAATCCGCCAAATCCTACCAAGCGTAGTAGTCATTGCTAACTCCCTAGAGGAAGCTATGTTCAGTAATGTTTATTTACAAGCTCATGATCATGAAACTATACTCTGCAAACACGTTGCAACAGCAACAAATTAGCGTGCTTTATGAAACAATAGCGTGCAGAATAGGTTACGAGATAATATAAGGAGCTTCCAAAGTAGGTATATACCATCTTTTGGATAGTAGACTAGGAAATGTAATATAACTTATATAGCCTTTCTCGTCAAAGGGGCCATCTAACACAGAAATAATGTTTAAATGAAATCGAACCAGTAGTTCCTAAGATTAACGCGTTACAAACAATCTATTGAACTTTATAAATTAGCGTATAAAGCTCATTTTGTTCAATCATTTTTGATTATGTCTCGTGATATAGTAAGTAAAGAAGCTCTTGTAAAATGAAATATTTTATTTTAACAATTTTGGTTTACTAAATATGAAATAACATTTAAATACTTAATACGTGAGACTCGTCTTCCTCCAGGCAATACACCGGGAGGTGAGGTCAGCACACTTAGTTTTGAGTCACAACTTTATTTAAAAGAAACATGTATTTTTGTATCATTTTTATTTCATAACCATCTAATAAAACCAATTTGTTGAAAAAGTCAACAGCTATTAAAGGGATGGCATATGTAAACTTTTAAACTTTCGCGTATCATAATTATAATATACTAGCGGCCCGCCCCGGCTTCGCACGGGTGGACTTTTATACCCTACCCCTGCCCTACCCTACCCCTACCCTAACCCTACCCTACTCCTACCCTACCCCTACCCTACCCTACCCTAACCCTACCCTACCCCTACCCCTACCCTACACCTACCCTACCCTACGCCTACCCTATCCTACCCCTACACTACCCCTACCATACCCCTACCCTACCCCTACCCTACCCCTACCCTACCCTACCTCTACCCCTACCCTACCCTACCCTACCCTACCCCTACCCAAAAATCCTATGTCCTTCTCCCAGTTCTTAGCTACCTCCCTACCAATTTTCAGCCAAATCGGTTCAGCCGTTCTTGAGTTATAAATAGTGTAACTAACACGACTTTCTTTTGTTTTTAAAATGTATTCTGCTATTCAGGGCGGGAGACAAATCCAACGAAACAAAAAACATGAAAATTGATCCAGCCGATCTCGAGTTATAAGTGTTGTAACAAACACGACTTTCTTTTATATATATAGATAACACACAGCTAGACTCTGGCAGGCGGGCAGACTCTGAGTCTGCCCGCGACCACGACCAATGTAACTTGATCGAAACGTCGGGTAATATAAAAAGGTAATATATCGCGTTAATACCTGTGTGTTATATATTAGGATGGCATATGCTTTGCAATCCTTTACTAAGTACAGTGTAAGCATAAAAAAATTGCTTGCTCTTAAAGCCACAAGTAACTTTGCCTCTAAGAATAGATCAACTGATATTTTACAAGTTGAACAAATTTTTACAACTCCCTGAACTCACTGCAGCAACTTTATCATTTGAGCGGAGTTTATAAATAAACTTACGAACGTAGGGGTGCTAGAATTTAAATAAGTTTATGACACGGGCGTACGACTTTTATGTTCTTTAATACGATCATTTTGTAATATTTACTTTGAAAGAATGATTTGACAGTTTATGGGGAAACTTTTAAGTTAACGAGAGTTGCGGCATTTAAAATTATTATTCATCGCTATTATATATGCGTCCTTGTGTTGCTTCATGGCGTACACTATATTTTTCAATGGATGTATTTACTTGTGCACTATGGTAAGCGGTAAAAAACACATCTTATCTTATCTTATATATATATAAAACAAAGACGGGTTTGTTACAACACATATAACTCGAGATCGGTTAGATCAATTTTCATGGTTTTTGTTTCGTTGGATTTGTCTACGCCCTGAATAGCAGAATACATTTACAGAATACATTAAAAACAAAAGAAAGTCGTGTTAATTACACTATTTATAACTCAAGAACGGCTGAACCGATTTGGCTGAAAATTGGTAGGGAGGTAGCTAAGAACTGGGAGAAGGACATATGATACTTTTGGGTAGGGGTAGGGTAGGGTAGGGTAGGATAGGGTAGGGTAGGGTAGGGTAGGGAAGGGGTAGGGGTAGGGGTAGGGTAGGGTAGGGGTAGGGTAGGGGTAGGGTAGGGGTATGGTAGGGGTAGGGTAGGGGTAGGGTAGGGGTAGGGTAGGGATAGGATAGGGTAGGGGTAGGGTAGGGGTAGGGTAGGGGTAGGGTAGGGGTAGGGTAGGGTAGGGGTAGGGTAGGGTAGGGGTAGGGTAGGGGTAGGGTAGGGTTAGGGTAGGGGTAGGGTAGGGCAGAGGTAGGGTATAAAAGTCCACCCGTGCGAAGCCGGGGCGGGCCGCTAGTTAGGTATAAGAACAATTTGTTACTAAAAAGGGTGCCTAATTGCTCTTAAAATGTAATATTGTTTTACGACCCTACGACATACGTTACTCATTTAGATTTAAAAACCGGCCAAGTGCGAGTCGGACTCTCGCACGAAGGGTTCCGTACTAGTTGCAAGTGCCTACCTATTTTTGATATCAAGAATACAACAAGTAACGTAGTATAAAAGTTCTTGTAGTTCGTTGTAACTTTGATCGATGTTTGATTGATTCAATGAAAGGTAAATTGCGGTTTACGGTTTATGACGTATTAAAAAAAAAAGACTTACAAGATCTCGTTCAAACCAATTTTTGGTGGAAGTTTGCATGGTTATGTACATCATATATTTTTTTTAGTTTTATCATTCTCTTATTTTAGAAGTTACAGGGGGGGGGAAACACATTTTACCACTTTGGAAGAGTCTCATTGATAACCCACACGTATTGGTTCGATGAAAATATTTTTTTTGAGTTTCCGTTCTATGTATGGGGAACCCCAATTTTTTTCGTTTTTTTTTTTCTATTTTTGTGTGAAAATCTTAATGCGGTTCACAACATACATCTACTTGCCAAGTTTCAACATAATAGTTCTTATAGTTTCGGAAAAAAGTGGCTGTAACATACGGACGGACGGACAGACAGACAGACAGACATGACGAATCTATAAGGGTTCCGTTTTTTGCCATTTGGCTACGGAACCCTGAAAAGATTTGATTGGTTGATTATATTTCATAATACATACATACAACACAACGTTACATTGAATTTATAGGGAATTAGGTACCTACGATGAGAAGTTTTCCTAATATGAGTATGATTTCCAGATTAGATGCAACATAAGATTAAATAGATTATTGAACTCGTTTCCAACTCTTCCACTTAACAATGCCTTGAAGTTGGGTAAATAATATAAAAGTAACCATAACAAATCGTAAACGAAATAGAAATGACAAGTCACATTTCTATCATAAATAGAAATATTTAATACTAGCTTCCCGCGCGCGGTTTCACCCGCGTAACTCTCCCGTTCCCGTGGGAAAATCATAATAAAATATAGCCTATGTCCTTTCTCAGGCTCTAGACTATATCTGTACCAAATTTCATTTGAATCGCTTCAGTAGTTAAGGCGTGATTGCGTAACAGACAGACAGACAGACAGACAGAGTTACTTTCACATTTAAAATATTAATAATACGGATACGGATAGTAAGGATAATCTGAGAGTAGAATCGTGGGTTACATGAGATATTGTTAATATATATTTTTGTTAAACATGTTTTAAGTACTGTAAACTGAATAAATAAACCATTAAAAGTTTATGAACGCATAATCACAAAACCCAGTTAATTTATTCAAAGCACCACTGCAAAGCATCCAAAATGTCAAGGAGTCGACAAAGTTGTACTGAAAAACTCAAAACTGGTTTACTGAGCAATTTTTTTTTATTTGGCAAAGTTGGCACAGTCGCTCTCGAGGCTCGACAACTTGTGTCTACTAATTATTTGTGTATTAAAGCGGCCAACAGCTGCAGTGGGTCAGTTTTGTTAGTTATAGAAGCACAAAGTTATAACTACTGTTGAATGTTGAGCACACTGAGTTACGATGTTTGGTAGAAGGATATACTGGGTAACTTTTTTTACCGTCTTGATAATAATATGGTGTGTTGTGTAAGTGGAATTTAATCTATGGACCACAGTATATTTGTACTAGTATTTCGGTAATTAGAGTTTAGAAAATCCCAAAAATTACTTTAAAGTTATACATAGCGCGTGCATAATAATAAAAAAAAGGTGCCTATAATACGTAGGCCGCAATCACACATGAATGAAAAGAGTGAGCGAAATAGCGTAACTACCTACTTGGGTATGCATTTTTACCGTTACAATTTTCACTTTATGTCAGTAAAAAAAATAAAATGATAAAATAATGCCTATGCCTTAGACATCTATTACATATATACATATCACGCCGTATTATTATCAAGACGGTAAACAAGTCACCTAGTATATGTTAAAGTTTCACAAGTCTTTATCATTATGTGCCCGTATAACATACAATGTTTAAGATGGTCATCCCTCGGTGACACCACGCTCGATGGTTGATTTAAGAGGACTACTACCAAAAATGTGTAAGAACCTCTGATTTAGTGTGAGATATCATAATAATAATCAAAATAATAGACAACCTCCGTAGCGTAGCGGTATTTAGCTCGCCTTGAATCTCGGAGGTCGTGGGTTCGATCCCCACACCGGACAGAAAATCTTTGTGTAAATTCTAAGATTTCTTTCCGGGTCTGGTTGGTTGAGGGACTACCCTCCGTGCCTCGGAAAGCACGTTAAGCCGTTGGTCCCGATTGTTATAACATCATCTATAATAATCGTATGTCAAGGAACGGGCAGCAGCGTTTCCTTGTGTGGTACAACATAATACTGCGGTCACCAACCCGCCTGCCAAGCGTGGTGACTATGGCAAATACCCTCCTTTTCGGGAGGAGGCCCATGTTCAGCAGTGGACGTTATACGGGCTGATGATGATGATCATAATAATGAAACGTTATTTATGCCGTGTATTATAATTATAAGAGATGTTATTTTTATCAAAAAAAATATTCTGTACAGCCATTTTGTTTAATGGGCGACTTTTACTAGATTTTATTGGGTTCCCATAATTCAATACCTACCCTTTACTAGGTTCCCTTTACAGTACTCTATATAGTTCGTTAACGAAATGAGTAGAGTTTCCGAAAATTGTCATGTCTTATTTATTTTATTTATTTATTTTATTTTTATATATTTTTGTGTTGTATACAATATTTGAACCTGTAGTCCTGTTGAACCTATTACGACTACAATATCTCACCTACGTACATTTTGTATGAAAAAGTTTTGAAGCGACAGCATATCTGTGATACGTCTT
Source organism: Nycteola revayana (assembly GCA_947037095.2). Lineage (NCBI taxonomy): Eukaryota > Metazoa > Arthropoda > Insecta > Lepidoptera > Nolidae > Nycteola > Nycteola revayana. The sequence goes on along the minus strand of OX344838.1, from coordinate 13,853,600 downwards.
CGCCTTACGTTGTTTCTGTACAACTCAAGCCTCAGAACTTACTAATATCGTGCAGTTTAATATTGTATATTTTTCTTTGTTTCATTCTTTAGTACCTAGGTACATATGCATTTGTGACTGTAAAATACATTAAAACTCTAAATCAGATTTGCAATAAGCACATTTAATTAACTTTAGTCACAAGTCCAAAACACTATTCATTTCCCAAATTAAACTCAAAACACGCGTTTAAATCCCATCTAGGTAACTGAAAACCAACAGAACTTTAACTCCAGGTCTACTCGGACAAAGCTTTGTAAACCGTCGCTTGTAATACTAGTGGAATTTCATTAATTTACATCCGCCAACTTCACAACTCTTGCACCCTTGAAGCTTGTTTTGTATTTATGATAGTAGTTTGTGGGGATTCAATTGGCTTGCATTACATTTTGAATATGGAATACTTGCATCTGTCATTTGCGAAAAGTGGACGTGGAGATACTAATTGTTTAGTTATTTAATCAGAAGTGTTGGAATATTATGGCACACACGTAAAGTTTTTGACGTTCTGAACCCTTATTAGTTGATAAAGTTTATTTTTATTAGGAATTAACTAGATTGTGGATACGGGAATATCAAGTATGTAAAGAGCAAAACAAAAAATGTAGTACAGAATAATGTCCATAAATGATGTGATTTAATGTCCCCCGCGACACAATGATTTATTTACCTCGTGGGAGTTGTATTTTAAAAAGATAAAGATAACAAGTATGTACTCTACGTACTATTATTTAGAGACAACATTTTTATATACATAGGTACCTATACATGTTCAATATGTTTAAAATAAGCGTTCATTACAAAAATACAATTTTCCGTCAGGAAATAGCCCTGACACACCAATATGTTCAGTATTTTGTCATTTTTCCAATTCCCACTACATACAACTAAATCCAAAAAGGCGAATGAAATAAAAATTGACAGCGTATAAAACTTGTGAAAGACCGGGGCGCCCCGCTGGTGCACGTAAAATTTATGGGGGCCGACAGCGGACTTTTGATTTCAATAATATCCACGGCAAAAATGTTTGGAGGGCACACGGAAACGCTCCCGGCGGACGGAGCGACGCCTCGACGCGACACGGCTTGAATATCGCATAGAAATAAAGTATGTGTACGAATTAATAACGTTACGAATGTGGGTAGAATTTCATTCGCCGGATACATAGTTCGTGTTGAGAGACGGCGTGAGGGTTCTTGTAATTGTGATTTTTACGCGTCCGTAGTTCAACATACTCTTAGACATTCGCACTTAAACTTTTTTTAATAGGAGCCACATTTACGTTTGAGTCTTGGCTTCGGGGGCCGAAAGAAAAAAAATGTTTAGGGTTAATAGAAAACTAATGCCAAATTATTACCAAATATTTATAAAGCTTATAAAATCATAATTTAACGAAGAAGCTAGAAGTCTACAGAAATAAAAAAATAATCGCCAAAATGTTTGTACGCGTATAACTAGAGAACTTTACCAATTTGGTTTTTTATTTTATATCGTATATTTATTACCTAATTTGAACCAGGTTTGCATGAAATAACTTTTTTGTATATAGACGGGAAATGTCATTTCGACGAACGGGCCACAAGTCTTTTGCTACTTCACCGGGCATAAAGGCAAGCAGAGCTATATATATAAAACGCTTTTATATAAAACCAGACTATAAATGAAATATTTACTCGTATATAACCGTTATTTATAAGTACTATTTAACATAATTGAGCAATAAATCGTGTAGCATTTTTAATCAAATTTTAGTTAGCCATATTGTCTTAATAAGCGACTCAACCAAAGTCTAAGGCTGAAGAAAAATCAGGCTTAAATCACTAACACTAAAGCACACCTGCGGATTTAAGACGATGATCCACCCTCCGCGTCTACAATTAGGTTCTCAATAAATTAGGGGACCCCTACCATTTAAGGTGAACAGTTGTACGTTACATCACAGAATATATTAATGTATTAACTGTATAACTTAGTTGGTGTATATCACCTACAGCAAATCAACTAAAGTAGGTAGGCTGTAAAGGAGCCAGGATATCCCGCGGTGCCACATTGGCCGCAGGTGCGGTCGGGGGGTCACTTATGCGTACCCGGCCCCCACCAACGGCGGATCGAAGGAATGTCCGGGGAGTTTTAGTGGTGAAAGGTCCTCTCCTCGTGGTATGAGTTAGCATACCACGCTATGGAGATGGCGATTTCCACATATCCTACCGCCAGCGCGTGAATACGCTGCAGCGGCGGTGGGAATGCGTAAATGCATATAGCCCGGGCCAAAAAAAAAGAACGCTGTAAAGGAGCCACATTATTGTGACAATAATATGATTTGTAAATTAAGAATGTTTTATACTATAAGTACTAGCTAAAACTTGTATCGGCGACTTGGTGTACGGTAAGAACCACCAGTAAAAAGAAACGGTCCCATGTGTGGCCGATAAAATGAAGCGTCTACGCACCGCAAGTCATATAACAGTGGTTACATAACTCTGCCCTCCTTAATGCAAACCCACTACTTGCAAAATCGCGATTTCGAGATAAATGCGGTAAATACATTTTTTGATATCTAAACAAGAAGTCTATATAACATGACTTTTAAAGTGAACCTAAAAAAAAAGAAAATATCAATCTTAATGTATAGATTAGGGTCCTGAAATGTCATTTTCGCAATAAACGGAAAATCCCAAAAATTCAGATTACTGCAAGTACAATTCGCAGGGCAGAACTACCATGGCACCTTCTGCCTCAACTATATTTATTAAATTGACCATGAGTGCGCCATTGCTAGAAAAAAAACATAAGAATGATTGGTTTGTGATAACACATAAACATTATTAGTATAGATCATTTATTAGATTTCTCTTGAAAGAAAAATATTGATACGATTTTTGGACCGACCGGGGATCTCGCAAGTGACAGTTATACACATCACCGATAGACCAACGCAGCGATATTTAAAAGTAGGTACGCCATTTAAGTAAACCCATATTTTTACGTTGCAATTTTTATTTGAGTTGTCATACGTTCATGCACATACGGAGCAATGCACTGAGCAAGCGTTAACTAAACGAATGAATACGAAAATAAAAAGTTGTACCTACATTTGTTTTCACGCCTGGTTTGTTTGTGGACTGGTCCACATTTTGTAGGTACAATACAACAAATAATACAATAGAGTGCCCACACATATTCTAGCATAGATGAGAAGCGTTATTTTATTTATTTTATTTTCTTAGGAAGACAAACAGTGATAGCAATAACTAAGAACAAAAATAGTATACAACCAAGCACCATTTAAAAGTTTTCGCATATTATAACTAAAGTGCTTGTTTATACGAACCAAAGAAATTCTTAACACTTACATTATCTCAGCTGTGCAAAGATATGACACATTAAATTATTACTGCTGAGTGAGCACACAAAATAAAAAAAACAGATATGATCAGCCCGTACAACGTCCACTCCTGAACATGGGCCTCCTCCCGAGGGAGGATTTTGCCATAGTCATCACGCTTGGCAGGCGGATTGGTGACCGCAGTATTATGTTGTAATACACAGGGAAACGCTGCTGCCCGTTCCCTGGCAAACGCTTGATATAGATAATGTTATAACAATCGGGACCAACGGCTTAACGTGCTTTCCGAGGTACGGATGGCAGTCCCTCAAGCAACCAGACCCGGAAAGAAATTCAGAGATTTTCGCTTAGCTATACAGCGATTCATTTTTATATTATAGATAATAATAATAGAACGGGCTGTTAATATAGTATAGTAAATAAATATTAATTACTTATTAATTATTACAAGTACCGTTTCTGATATTGCGATACCATACCAATTCTTAATCCACAAGTTGCGCTTAAAAGAACAACAACAAATTAGTGCTAACAAAGTGGAAAGCACAAGTTTTGTAGTCAGTTTATGAGCTAACAGCTACTAAGTACTCCACTTTAATTGAACTATGCTAATTGTTATTAATGGAACAGTTTGTTTTACTAACTAAATACCTATATATTTTTAAACGGACAACAATCCGTTTAACATTTTTTTCAATTGTGAAAGAAAAATGAAAGTACTGCAACGTAATGAAAATTGCTGAACTATGATTTGTGTATACCTAGAGAGACAGTCAGCACAGCTACAATCAACTAGCATTGCGTTAAACTTAACTCTACTGTCAAATTGATGTCAGTTTCCAAAACATGAATTCAGAAAAATATCAGTTCAAACATAACATCTGAATTGACATTTGTCATCGGATTTTGATACAATGGATATGAACTGAAATATTAATCACTAGCCTTCTTCGGTGAATGGGCTATTTAAAATTGGAATAATATTTAAATCAAACCACTAGTTCACTTTTTTATGATTACTAGCACAGTTATTCTTGTTAACCCCTCGTGCTAAGCGAAAATGCTTGTACTATGAGTGGGTTCACGTCGGTAGTGCAATGGGTGGGGTACGAACCGGCAACCTCAAGATCACAAGTCCGACGCCCTAGCCATTGGGCTACAGCCGCTTTTATAATAGACTAGCTGTCCCGTACGGTTTAAGATCCCGCTCCCGTGGAAACATTAGCTTAAAATATAGCCTATAACACTCACAAATGACGTGGCTTTCGATTTGTAAAACAATTTTTAAAATCGGTTCAGTAGATCCAGATATTACGCCCTACAACGTCACAAACTCACAAACATTACCCCTTTATTTATAATATTAGTATAGAAAATATATAACATTCATAAGTTCACTTTGAATTTGTTTACCTTTTGAGAAACTGTGTGTTAATCTTATTTTTATTTTACCAATGATGTAACGACACTTGACGCTATGAAAAATAACTGCATATCAAATTCACCATCGTTTTCATACAACGATTCATATTCATTCATGAAAATACGTCATAAATTATAAGTTTAAACTCAAACTGAACTGAACATCAAAATGCTTTCGCGTATTACAAAATAATATCGATAATAATCGTTAACATCCGATACTGAATTATGCCAACGTTGGGATATAAACATATTAAAAGTTAATAACTTATCGATATATCGGGAATTTTACGGAATTATTATCTGCCCAGTTGATTTGGGTAATACCTGAACGTAAAATTTATTACACTGTAAATTGCGATAGATATCAGCAGTTTAAATTCGTAAAATATTGTCGAATATTTTGCAAAACGCTGTTCGGGGTTGGTACAATGTGTATGAAATATTTCAGTTTCAATTTTTGCCTTTTCAACTTCGTTGTTTATACTCGAATTTAAATGAATGGTGTTAATACATAAACAACATTTGACAAGTTTATTCCAAAACAGTAGTTTTGTTATGATTCAATATCCGATCACAAAAAAAATATTTAGATTGTCATTGGGATTGGTAAAAAAATTAAGAATGTTTAATATCATAAAATATGACGGCCTCTATGGCGTAGGGGTGTAAGTCACGCTTTAAATCTCGAAGAGCGTGGGTTCGATATGCACGAGGGAGAGAAGTCTTTGTGTTAAATTTTAGTTTTCTTTCGGGGGCCTGAGTCTACTATCGTAATAGTGTGAACTGTCACTGACGTCTCGGTGGTCTATTTTTTTTGTCTCTTGAATTAGTAGATTACCAAATGTGCAAAAAACCGACCATCGAGACGTCAGTGACAATTCCACGATGCACCATTAAGATAGTAATTAGAAAAAATTAGAAACTAGGTACCCTCCGTGCCTCAGAAAGCACATTTGGCCGTCAATCCCTATTGTTATAGTATCATCTATAGCAATTTTATGCCAGAGAACGGACAGCAGGGTTGGCAGGCAGGGCAGGGTTATTAAATAATACTGCCTAGCGCGGAAACTCTCCCTCGGGCAGAGGCCCACGTTCAGCAGTGGAGGTTATTAGGACTGATGATGATGATGATGGAAAATAAATACAAATAAGAAAAAAACTGTCGGTATACTGATAATTATGAAATAAAAAGTCTGTTGATGCCTGTAAAATACAAGCCGCATATTTTCATACAGTTTATATTGCAAACTAAACTGTATGAAAATACAGAATAAGATGGATGTTCCACAACTAATATTTTAGCATACACATAATATTGACTTATTTTCCAGCTAACCAAGTTAAAACTATGGCCTAGATTCAAAACGGTCAGCTAGCCGAATCATTTTCAAACCAACGTTCATTTGAGTCTTACGAGTCGAATAGCCCGCTCAACTTTCTCAGTGTGAATGGATCTTCAGTCTGCAACATAAACGAGTTTCTTTGAAACAAATAGCTTTGTGGATGCGATGACTCGCTTAGATATCCGCTAGGAAATATTAATCTAAAAGAGGGTGCAAGGTAAATATTGAAATATTTACACAACTTTCTTAATGAGATACAGTATTGAGTTTCATAGCTATTATACTCATATATTGCGTGAAGTTAGAGTTTATATTAAAAAAGAGGTTAATGAAGTCATTCCTAAGATTCCCTCTACACTTTCGTTGGTCTAGCGTAGCGTCTAGTGTTGATTGCACATGACACCGCAGTTGCGCAGCGCTTACGTCGCACACTCGCTACGCTTTCATCATCATCATCAGCCCGTATAACGTCCACTGCTAAACATGGGCCTCCTCCCGAGAGAGGGTAGTTGCCATAGTCACCACGCTTAGCAGGCAGGCTGGTGGACCGCAGTATTATGTTGTACCACACAAGGAAACGCTGCTGACCGTTCCTTGATATATGATTATTATAGATAATTGTATAACATTCGGGACCAACGGCTTAACGTGCTTTCCGAGGCACGGAGTGTACTCCCTCAGCCAACCAGACCCGGATTTAAATCTTAGAATTTACACAAAGATTTTCTGTCCAGCGTGGGGATCGAACCCCGAGATTTAAGTTCGATCCCCATACCGGACAAGAATTCTTTGTGTAAATTCTAAGATTTATTTTCGGGTCTGGTTGGTTGAGGGACTACCCTCCGTTAAGCCGTTGGTCTCGATTGTTATATCATTATCTATAACAAGCGTTTACTAAGGAACGGGCAGCAGCGTTTTCCTGTGTATTACAACATAGTAGTGCGGTCACCATACCGCCTGCCAAGCGTTTCGACTATGGAAAACATCCTCGCTTAGGAGGATGCCATGATTACATCAGCCCGTATAACGTCTTCTGCTGATGTTGATGATACGTTCATCGAGCGTCTATACTCAACAAACACTAGTAGGAAGTGGTTGTTATTCAAACCTCATGTGTATCACTCTTCAGAGTGTGGGCTTCAGTATTCCCCAACACGATAGTAACGAAGCGAAGGCATTATAAGATCAATATAGAACGTTGTACTTACGAGAACATCGAAATGTTTTCAATTCTAATAGTCATATCAATTTTATTTTATACATGACATATTTACGAAATAACCAAGAATCGAAAGTACCTACTTACAAATACAAATTCAACTACAAATGAAACGAGTCACAGCGAATTGCTTTTTAATTTAAATTGAATTGCACGTTTAAATGCATTTTTTACAACGATATCTAGGCATCTACGCTACCTGTAATTACACAACAGAATATTTAGCACAAATGCAATTTAAAAACCTTACATTTAACCACTTCCCGGTTAGCTCGTCGATTCATTTAAAAGTTAACTCGTAAATGGCTACGAAAACAGCAGCTATTTGCATAGCACTCTGTTAGAATGTCAAAGATTCTAGCTAAGATTCCATTGCTAAAAACTGATCTCATGTATAATATTTAATCATTACAAACAATATTAGCTTTCCATGCGCGGTTTAGCTCGTTTACTTATCGTTCCTGTAAGATCTTTCCAATTAAATATATCCTCTAGCTTTCCTCAATAAATGGGCTATCTAAAACTGAAAGAATTTTTCAAATCAGACCAGCAGTTCCTGAGATTAGCGCGTTCAAGCAAACAAACTTTTTAGCTTTCTATACTAACTATAGATATACTAATTTAAATAAATAATATATATAATATAATCAGTTATATATAAATATACAACAAAAACTGTATATATACAGTGTAAAGACTTTCACGTTAAGACCCAGGGATTTTATCTTATTTTAAAAACAGCAGTGTTTTAATTCTGTAAAAATAATGAAAAATGTACAATTTAATTAATATTTCGAACGTCCGAAAAAGTTCAGTGAAAAATATTTGTAATAAAAGAAAAGTTCATTTAGGAGTAGTTTCATGTCATCAGATCTGGGTGTAAGTACAACTTTTTAAGCCGAGATCCAAGTCAAATAGACAGTGCCAAGCTAACCGCCTTCCAGTTTACAGTTAATTAACTAATATTTACTTTGGGCGGTAGAAACAATTTCTGTTGAACACCTGCAGGCTGTTATGTGGCTTGGAAGGTTGCCTTTGAAAATACATGGCAGAGAATCACGTGTAAGTTGGTGTGGAAAATCAGTAGTGTTACTAAAGAATTTTTCTATATATTTGATCTTTTTGTATTTTAATCTGCATTTAGCTACGTGATACAAATTGAAGTATATAATTATATTTGCGCTATTGTCTATTCGATTGGAATGCAGACAGTAATGGACTTGCTTATGAACAATTACAATATTATGTTTTGAAAAAAATCTATTTCAAACAACTGCTATACAAGGGTCATATAGATATCAAATAAAAAAATCGTGTCGATAAATACTAAACAAATCAATGGAATTTAAACTTCGCTGCGAAAATTAGTTTGAATAAGTGTACGAGCAGTAATCTCCGTACACTGGGATGTAGTTGTCGATTTGCCGGGCGAGGTGGTGTGCCCGGCGACCGACGGCCTTGAATCACACTGGATGTGACAGGAAATAAAATCACTGTTTTGTATCCGTTAAATGATGATTACTGTTTATTGTTAAAACATATTATTTTATATGGTGAAATGTAGGTTATTTGTGGCGGGTGCAAGCCTAGTCAGCAAATGTACGCGAGTCATCGGCACTTTAATAATGCTTAGTTAGATAAAAACTGAAACAATTAATATCATGTGGCGATGCTCATACAATAAGTTTCTAATCATCGCACACTTTGCTAATAAACATTTATCAGTTACGGAGTTAAGGTACTCTTTTTTAACATAATCTTATGATTGACACATCTGTATGTAGTTATCATAAAAATCTAGATTTACGAGCAACTCTGAAATATTCATAGGTAAGGTACAAACACATCAACTAAAACCAATAAGTTCTAAAAACCGTACAATAATGATCATGAGTCTACATTACAAGTTACAAGAAGTGTCAAAGAGGATTTTTTTGTTTTTGGAAATATAGGACCGGTTTTGATATTTCTTTAACCATTAGAAAGCTATGTCCAAAAGGATCTTAAGCTATAAGTATTCAGTGATGAAGTTCCTTCCGCAACGGTAGCTACGCAGGTGAGACTCCGTGTGGGAAGCTATTAATCCTTAAGATTTTCCTCATGCTTAACTTAACATTCAAAACCTACAACCATGTTTCCTACTTATCTTTAAGCCATCGCATCCTGTTAAGCCAAACCACATACAAACTCAAAATAACTCCGAAAACTATTCAACCGCAGTTGCGCCGCTCGAGAATTGCTCCCGTATATTTAGCGGCATTACATTCAACTGCATAAGAGGTGCATTCCAAACGATTTAGAAATACAGTGCCGTGCAAAGTGTCGTTATAACATCGTTTTAAAGTTAGATTCGGGTTAGTTCTGGCCAGTGTCATTTGTGAATACATTCATTCAGTCCGTTTAGGGTATTCAAGAGCTTATACAGATTATAAATCGGGTTGTGGTTGAGAGTATTAGGACAGTTAAAGCATATTTTGTTAGCTTTGTATGTTATGACCGGACTTAGCGGTATCGTAACCGCAAAAAGGTATTTCAGCCGACGTTTTTATTAATGTATGATGTTGACCGTTACATAAAGAAAATAATACTTCCTTTATTGAGTGCTTGCATTTTGAAGGGTTCCTAGAACAAAATCATATTTGACGTACCATTTTCAGAAGGTGACATTTAACATGACATATCTTTCAAACCAGTGCATGTGTTGGGGCTGGTTTAAAATATACTGTAAGTACTTTAAAATGTACTATACTGGTAGAGTAATTTAAATACCTTTTGACCATTGCTCATTTTCAGAAGGTGACATTTGACATTACATGACATTTTAAACCAGCACAAGTGGTTAGGCTGGTTTAACTGTAATATAATTTAAATACCTGATGACAATTATGACACGTCAAATACCATTTTGTTCTAAGGAACCAAATCAAATCAAATGATTGGTTCATTTGATTTCATAATCTATGAATAGGAGAGTTCTATAACTTGGGCTTGAATTTTTATTATCTTTAATAACATATAATAAAAACCTTTTCGTGGAAGATGAATTACTGTGAAAATGAAGTAGAACACGGTCTTTCGCTTTGAAGTTTTATTTTATTCTAGTTACCTGTACAGTACAATATTGTTTTACTAGTAGTATCCGTATGTGCATTGCGAGTGATATTATAACTCTTTTCAAACACATACATGCTTTATACTATGTTTAGGCAGACAAAGTATAAAATATATATGTATGAGCCAGTCAGGGGACAGCGTTAGTACCAACATTATTCAATGTAGATAGATAAAATAATGTTGGTACTAAGGCTGTCCCCATATTGAACATGGGCGTTCATCGAGCGTATGACAATGACGAAAGCGGAGGTAGCGGGTGACGGGGATTGAATGTGCATTCTCGCCCAATGTGGGGACAGCTATTTTGAAAGTTTTTCTCTCCAGGGACATGTGCATTATACATCTTTTAGCATCGGGGTATGTCAAACTTCCCTCTCCATCGAAATGATATGCTTCGAGAAGAGGGTATATCCACTAAAGCCTCCCGAGTACTCCCAAGGGTGGATCCACTATTGTGGGTACGATGGGCATGCCCACAATCCTAAATAAACTTGTAACATTATATTCTAATGCGCGAATAAAAGGATACAATAAAATTAAAAAGTCGTTCTTGGATCATGTTTGTTCATGACTTCAAATCGCACTTGTCCGATTTTCAATTGGATGTAACAACATTTATTGAGGACTGGATCCGCGCCTGAGTTCTCCACCAAACGCCGGTGTTGATTACACTGGTGATTGCGTCACCATCATATTCAAACTCAATAAAAACCTAATCTCACTAAAACATTTTAGAATCGTTTTCATTGTATTCAAATAGCTTGAAAAATAAAACACAACCTTGAAAAAAGTTTGAACATCCGCAAACTTTTTTTACGACCTCTCAGTTCTTCATTTTATTCATTACTTTTAATTACGTACTCGTAATAAAATTGAACAACAAACTAAAACTCGTATAAAATAACAGGATAAAAAGTTGAGCAATGGGTTTGAGAGAAAGTTCGATTAATTAAGTCCTATGCTAAAAGAATTCAATAAAAAACGATAAACATAAAATCCCTGCAGTTATAAAGTTTTCAAAGAGATTGAGATTTATGATAAGTATCTGTTTTTTTATTTTTTCAAATGTTTTTGTAAGGATTTATATTGAATCTCCTCCTATTTTGTAAACTTTATATTCAATGTAATTTGCGTAGGGACCTCAACTGTCAACAAAACAACACTTGTCATTTTGAGACAGAATCAATGCAAGTGTTTGAAAAATAAAATAATGATATCCAGTAGGATCTTATGTTTTTTCCGAAGGATATATATAGTTAGTCACGAGGCTCTTGGTACTTCACCGGGAATAAAGGCAAACAAGGTACCAGCTTTGATAAATGGTATAAAAACTGCAATCTTAACATCTTGCGCAAGAGTGTGCCCCTGTGGGACTTGGACCTCGGCACGGGGCGGTTAAAATTAAAAAATTTAAATGTCACCTCATTTTACTTTGTTCGCAGGTCACCAGTGATGACCCAAATCTCTTCCGGCATCTTATAAAACTGCGTGAAGCTAGTAACTTTAGATTGTTAAGTAGAATTAAACCATTCATCCCGATGGTTATAACATCATCTATAACAATTGTATACGATGGAACGGGCCGCAGCGTTTACCAGTGTATACTTATGCTATACATAATACTGCGGTCTGACTGCGTGATGAGAAAAGCCTTCCCTAGTATGGAGATTCATGATCAGTAGTGGACGTTATAGGGGCAAATGATGATGATAATTTTATTTTGTTGTAAGCACTCCTCAATTCTACCTACTTTATTTGTAGCCACATATTATAGACATATTCTGAGTCTGCATAGTTTTTTAATGTCTAAGTTTTACTTGCGTAAAAGGAACATTTTAAAAAACATTCATATGATAAAATAATTATATCTTTCTTCCAATACATAATAACAAAATTAAATAATAACTAATCGATTACACACTACAAAAAGGACCGAAAACCTCCCAGGACATGCCTCAAATCGGTACACCATCTCAAACTAATCGGGGTACAAAATGGCAGAGAAAGTTTCTTAGTTCCGTCCCCCTGTTCCCACCCCTAATCCCGCCCCGGGATTAAGTGAGTGGTCTCCTGAAGGATTTGCTGATGCGACCGGAGTAACAAAAAGTCACCAATGACCCGAGGATGGAAGGGATATGGGTAATTAAAGGTGATTATAATTTTCATAGTTAGAGATAATATATATGTTATGTTATAGAGAATAATAATATGTAAGCTTGAGATACCGACTGTTTTTTTTAAATAAATTATGTTATGTTGCGTATTTGAATATGATATACACAAACGCAATTTTTTATAAGATCATCATATCATAAGCTTGTTAACATCTACCGCTGAACATGTGCCTTCATCGGATAGGGTGTAGCCATAGTCACCCCACTTAGCAGGCGGGTTGGTAAATGTATCTTATGAGTTCAACATTCTTTGGTAAAAAGAAATAATGTAGGATAAGATATAGAAAAAGTCATTACATCAAAGTTATAAAACAACTTAGCCTAACATAAATAAAATAATGTATAAAATTATCTATACTCATGCCATCTATTACCTTACTTTAATGCCTTAGTCATATAATGTGTTTATGTAAAACAAATCGTGTTTCAACCCTGACGTTAAAAATGGAGCTAAAAATTCACATCGCCGTCATATTTTAGTCCAACAACAAACACGATTGCAAAACTTTAAAACGCTCAATTAAAAGCCGTGGTCGGAAATAATGGAGCAAAAAAAAAAGGACAACATATCACAATTCAAGGCAGCACACACGACCGTCCAACGTGCAGTTTCCACACTAAACCTCGAAAGAATCTTATTAAAACTTGCCGGTACGCCGTCCATTTGCTTAACTTTTATTCCCATAGCTGGGCCGGTAGAAAATGTCCGGGAAAAGTCCACGTGCAGTTGTGTTGAATGTACCAATTGAGTTTACTGGATTGGGATTTTTGAATGTGAAATTGAAGTAAGAGTATCAATTTGATACAATATATAAATTTCATACTTTTATTTCTATGCCCGGTGAAGTAGCAAACGCTTTTGCTATCTCGCTGAGTTTTGCTAACAAGTTCATCCAAAAAAAAAACTTTTATTACCTTTTTAATTGATTCCTATGGTACGATATTTTTCAACTTACATACTGAAGTGATATCTAACGAACAGTTTTATTCATTTACACTTTTTTTTTCAATAAAAAAGACAAAATTAAATGTAAAAAATTAACCACATTGTATTTCCATTCACATTAGGGTGATTATTGTTGCATGCCCACGAATATTTCTTACTTTTTGATTAAAATAAACTACGAGTAAATTGAAATCCAGTATTATAATTAAAACCTCCGTGGCGTAGCGTTATTCGGTTTGCTTTAACTATCGAAGGTCATGGGTTTGATCCCCACGACCTCATCTCAAATCTGTAGATTCAAAGAATCCTTCCCGGGTCTGCTTGGCCGAGGGACTTCGTGCCTCGGAAAGCACGTTAAGCCGTTGGTCCCGATTGTTATAACATTATCTATAACAATCGTATACCAGGGAATGGGCAGCAGCGTTCCCTTATGTGATAGAACGTAATACTGCGGTCATCAACCCGCCTGCCAAGCGTGGTGATTATGGCAAAAACCCTCCTTACAGCAGTGAACGTTATACGGGCTGATGATGATGTTTATAATTAACATTGTAAGGCAAGCGCATACTCCTCTTCCAAATACATTGACGGATGTCAAATTTATTACAAATATATACCCTACCTACTATATGGTAATTGATTGGATGTTGCCGGACCTCGAGGCGAACTCAAAAATTGATAAAGTTTCCAATGAAAACTCACAGACTGGCATGAAACTTTCACATAGCCTAACTGATACATCATTTTAATTTTATTTGGGACACAATTTTGTTACTTTCTCGTTATCATGTAAGTAATTTTTAGATATTACACCTAATTTTGATGCCGCGATAAAAACAAAATAGTTCTCAATTTAAATTCTATATAAGAAAACGTTCAACAATTGTTAATATTCAGTATGAACATTTATCTATTTCTAAAGAACCCGCTGCAGCTCTGAATAATGTGAACTGTTCTCAGAATGCTTGTGTTTTCTTTGGATAGCAAATGAGAAAGCATTCATCGTGGTAATGCTGCCAGCATTCTCGGAACATTGTCCAGTAATTTCCATTATAGGTTATTTTTATTTCGCAGATATGTTTATTGTTTAATATTAAAATAATTTATTTTTAGGAACTTGTCCCATAATGCTTTAATTTATTCGATGCAAATAAAAATAAATTTTAGTTTAAAGCTTTATCTATTCACTTAAAACATTGACGCCATTTTATACACTAATAATTAATAAAATAGTATCAAAAGCCCGATGTATAAATCATAATGCATATTTTTCCTTGACGCAAACTTTGGTATCAATTCTTATAACAACTGTACCTAATTACCAAAATATTCATTCAACAGAACAGCTATTAACTCGTTAATTTATTTCTTCATTATATGTATACAATACACGAGTACAAAATACATCAATATGTTTACACATACATCAACTTTATTGATGGTCATTAGTTAAATGGCGGTATTAATTACAAGTATTGTTGGGGTTCGTTTGTGTAAAGGATTAATTGTGGACACCGGCATTATCTCCCGGCCATTTTGGAGAACTGTATACATTATATATGTATTGTATACATAGTATATGTATGTTAGTACTAAAGTAACATTATTAGTAAATATTGATTGGCTTTGTGTTGGCGTTAATTACCTAATATTTGTTGTTATATCGTGTTTCTGTATTATTTAATTGTATTATTTAATTTATTTTATACTACACTAGCGACCCGTCCCGGTTTCGCACGGGTGCAATGCGGATGTATCATACATATAAACCTTCCTCTTCAATTACTCTATCTATTAAAAAAAACCGCATTAAATCTGTTGCGTAGTTTTAAGGATTTAAGCATACATAGGGATATAGGGACAGAGAAAACGACTTTGTTTTATACTATGTAGTGATGCTGCTGAATTAGGATTTTATAAACTACTAACGTTTTGGAGATTAGGCGGAATACACGGAAAAACGAACAGACAGAGTAAATAAGAAGTAATTTAAACTAAAATATAGGTATATAAATGTATTCAATTTTCAAAACTCTTTCAACAATATAAATCCACAATATTTGTTCATAACTTATGGCAAAACCGTGCTCGACACCTAGCAAGCTAAAAAATTAAGAGAGAAGAGGTAATTAAACATGATGTCATCATAAGAAAATTATTCTACGTCGCGATTTCTAAACATTTGCTTACTCGTAAATTTTGAATCGTAAACTTTATAGGCAAGAAAAGGAAAAATCTCTGCAAAATTAAATTTCATTAAATCCCTTAGACGTTTTGTGTATACATACGGATAAAAATAACAATATAAGTCACAAAATTTTAGTTTGTTTAGTTAACTGTGCTAAACGTGCCCAAAAATATAGGGCCGCGAGAAGAGCCCTTTTATTTGGACGGACATATATTATGTAGCAAGCCGCGAGGCTTTTGCTCTTCTTGGTTATGCCCGGTGATTTCATCGGGCAATAACCATAGGGGATCAGAATTCTAATTGATGCAGTTCTTTGTGTGTCCAGCACTGGTGCTAGAAGAATAATGCTTTGCTATGGCGGGGAGCACCATAGTGTGGCACCTCGTGGTGTGAGTAGCATACCATCACAATGTGAAGTGGGGAGTATCCGATACTCTTCGGATACCACGGGAATCGCATTGCCGCGACGGATGGGATGCTAAACCGGATTTTACAATTAAGAAAATAAAATAAAAATTGATTTATTTATTTTAACGATATAATACTATTATTACAAGGAAGTTGGACGAGACAGTGTATAAATAACAAAATTTTTTATTTTTTATATTACTTGCTAGCCCGTTCAAAAATTCTTCCCGTATGTTTCCATATTTACCTACTATTAAGCACTTCCCTAATAAGTCTCTCGAACGCAAAGTTAAGGGTGGTTTTTTTACGATCACTCCGGTGATCCCAGGGGGAAGCTTCCCCTCTTTCACGACCCAGACCCCAAATGCGAGAGCGTGATTATACGTTTCAAAGACGAGAAAAGCTTATTACAATTAATTGGGAAAATATAAAAATTGTTCGTTGATTTTTCGAGTGTAATGACATAGACAGGAGTGAATTTTCTCTGAGGCTGTCTCGTGATTAATGATGAGGAAAAAAGTTAATAATATCGTTTTTTGTCACATTTGACTTTTGACAATTAGAGAATTGAAATGTTACAGCATTTTCTTTTTTTTTAAAGGTTACTAGCAGACTTTTTGCTCCCTATACCTTCTAAGCTGTTACGACTGGGTTCACGTCGGTTGTGAAATGGGTGGGAATCGACCCCCGCGACCACATGATAGCAAGTCCGATGTCATAGTCATTAGGTAGCGGTGGCTTCTTTCTCCGTCTTATTTTTACATCCTATTTCAATATTTATGTTTTACTAGCATATAGGAGCAGCCTCGCGTGAAGATTGAACTCACGAGTGACTTAAAACTCGTGAGTTCAATCTTCACTCCGGAAAATAACAACTTTGTGTAAATTCTAAGAAATCAACAAAGAATTAAAGTGGTTTAAGAAAAAAAATTAAGATCACTTTAGCTTTGCGAAAGATAGCCCACGGTCGCTGACATTTATAACGCTGCCTACGTTTTTTTTTGCGGAACGACACCTGCGCATGCGGGCGCCCCCTGCGAGGCTTGGACCTCGGCTCAGGGCGGTCGCTAGCGATGAGATTGAGTGATTATGACTTAGTAATTTAGGGGGTTTTGTGCAATTGTCGCTCTACTTAACTCTCGGACTTCAGGTCTACGAGGGCATCGGAAGATTCTTAGCAAAATAAGGGTCGTGAGGGTATACCGCTACGCAACGGAGGTTCATATAACTAATATAGGTTTTTTTTATCTGAAAATAACATTTCATTTTAAGCCGATTAAGTCACGGGCAGCAGCTAGTACAATATATTATTATGTTAATGCTTTTAATCTTTATGAATTACATACAATCTTAGTACCTATACTGCTCAATAAAAACCGCTCCCGCACTAACGACCGCTTCGCAAGAGATATGTCAATGATGTCTTTTTTCAAGAACGTACGAACGAAAGAACGAACGAACGGTATTTTAATTATGGAAGCGTTAATTACGAGGCAAAGGAAAGCGTATTCTGCCAAGAATATTTTACTTTAGAGTACGTTAACATTGTTCTTTGTTCTTGTGCTATACTTTATACTACATACGATTCTAATGTGTGATATTGATAACGTTGTATTTTAAATTTGAGTCCAAATTGAAACTGGATTTCAGTAATAATTAATTCACATTCGATATGTAATGGTTCCAAATTTAAAATACGATATTCCCGATATCACACACTACTACTGATCATACTACTGATCGTAACACACTGTAACGGTACTGCAACGGAAAATCTCCACGCGCCGTCTGTGACATGCGAGCTCACCATTTTAAGGCCTGAATGTTATAATGTTTTGCGATAATTACGTTGAAATGTATGGTATGGTGGACTATGGCTATACCGTGTGTTTTCCGGCTTAGAAAAGACTACTCCATATCTTACTATAGGTGTACTCCTGATGACTTCACTTCGACTCTATTACTTTATGTATTCTCCAAGCCACACACTCATCACTCTTGAGATTAACTTTTCATTGCTCATATCTGAACATCTGGTGTCTTATAATCAAGCGACAAAGTTGTAATGGTCGTATAATGTTAATATAAAATCAATTATACATACATTGTATTCAGTTTAATTTACTGTCTTAGCAAATTTGTGAATATTACAATAATAATAGTTGTAGTTAATTTATTTCAAAGTTGTTATTTGAACAGCTTCAACAACATTTTTAGCAGAATAAATATTAGATATTTTGTCTTTTTAAATTAGTTTAATAATAAACCAGGCGATAAATATTCCATATCATGTGCCAGCGACGCGTCAAGCAAAACCATATCTGGCGACATTGCGCGACTTTTGGTCGTAACAACTACATGTATCACGCTATGTCCGATATATCGCAACGTTTCACCCAAAGTCGCTGGCGACACGTGTGGCCATTTTTATCCCTTAAAGTAAGTTTGGCATCAATCAGATCTGTATACTAATAACTTTTAATGTTTGTTTATTACGGTATTTGACTTGCTTTAAATCTCGGAGGTCGTGGGTTCGATCTCCACGCGCGGACAGGAAATTTTTGTGTGTTGAGGGACTACCCTCCGTGTTATAACATCATCTATAATAATCATATATCAAGATACGGGCAGCAGCGTTACCTTGTGTGGTACAACATAATACTGCGGTCACCAATCCGCCTGCCAAGCGTGGTGACTATGGCAAATACCCTCCCCGGGCGGAGGCCTATGTTCAGCTGTGGACGTTATACGGGCTGATGATGATGATGATGATTGTTTGCATCAGGCTCCTAACCAACAGAATGAAAAAAAAATGGTTTAAGAAAGCTACATTACATCCAGGAATAACATAGATTTTAATTAAATAAAGAAGTTCACACTACACTGGTGAAACCGTGCACGGGAAGCTAGTCGTTAAAACACAACTACATATTCTAAAAATTATAATACATAGCACAGACATGTTGCTTAACTAAACCATTGTACATTTACAATATAACCTTTAACTATTTACCATCCATTCTAAGCTGACCCCGCTCCACTATAAATTCATTCTAAAAACAAGGTCCGTACAGCAGTTTACAATGGCATCTCCTTATCTTACGACTTCACTAACAAACAAAGCGCCATCAACTAGGTATCCTTGCAGCCTCTCAAGTTTTTCCCGTTGTCTAATCGTCCGATCCTGGATAGTGGGATTCTCGTTAGTATAATGGCTATATTAATTGCCGTCCGTATTGTATGCAGTCCCAAGCTTGGCTAGTGATGCGACTTGATCGAGACACTCGATAATCGAGTTACCGATTATTACAGTCGGGTATTGGGTTTGGAGATGGACCCTGATTAAACTAATTGGTTTGATGAAGAATAACGAACGTCATAAAAAAAGAATTATTATTATGATTAAATGTTGAATGCAGTTTATACAAATATTGAATGGAAAGCAATGGAAATATGGAAAGAGCTATGCTCGGCGTGTCCCTGCGTGATCGAATCAGAAATGAAGAGATCCGCAGGAGAACAAAGGTCACTGGCATAGCTCAACGGATTAGCAAGCTGAAGTGGCAATGGGCAGGACACATAGCTCGAAGAACTGACGGCCGATGGAGCAAAAAGGTTCTCGAGTGGAGACCACGAACTGGCAAGCGCAGCGTAGGACGACCGCCTGCACGATGGACCGACGACCTCATAAAGGTCGCGGGGAGTCGGTGGATGCAGGCCGCTAGCAATCGTTCCCGCTGGAAATCGATGGGGGAGGCCTATCTTCAGCAGTGGACTACAACAGGCTGATGATGATGATACAAATATTATGAAGTGGAAAGATTTTTTTGTTTGTTTGCATTGAATAGGCTCCGAAACAACAGGACCGGGTTCAAATATTCGATCACCATTAGAAAGCTAGCTACTTTTCCAAAAATAACATATAATCCACTATATTTATAAGGTTCCCATAAGAACGGGAGCAATGCGGGTTAAACCACGTGCAGGACGCAAGTAAAAATTACCAGCAGTTCCGTTCAACATAAGTTCAAACAATAATTTTTCATTACCTAATATTGAGGACACATAAAATACCACTTGTTGCTTCACCAAATCTTTTTTTTTTGTCACATTCTAAATTTAATCCCATCGTGCAATTACTTTGTACGGTTCGAATTAGAATATATTGGAATGGAATTGAATATTTCAGAGATATCGTGAATAGAGCACCGATTGATTAGCCTAATTGTTAACATGAATTGATTGTACAGATCAATGAGTTTATTCACTTCTATTTGGCATGTTCGTTCAATCGCAAGCGATTGGTAATGCGAAATTATTGAATAGGACCGGTATTATTGTGTGACGCATATTAAGGACATCGTACGTAGAATATTGAATATTATACGACTAATTTATTGGTGTTTCTCGAATTGATTGCCATATTCTGTCACAAAGGCAGTAGATCAAAATTCAATTTATAGAAATTAACTGCCTTATTAGTATTTAATACATTTTGCAACAATCTCGCTTGTTTTACATAGGAGTAAACAGAGACCACTTCCTACCACTTGCTACGATCCTGACATACCACTTTGAAATTGGCTCATGCATATTTTTTTCTTTTTTTTTACTTATGATGGGCTAACTCTTGACCCTTAATCGAGTACGCGAGAGACGAGATGAGGCCGAAGATGGAGCGAGCTTGCCCAGAAGATGCCTGTTTACTCTGACTTTGAAGAGACCCGGATTATATGCACTCGGGAACACAGAAGCAGGCAAAGAACTCCACTCACTGGCCGTGTGCATAATAAAAGACGATTTAAAGCGCTTTGTGCGGCAGAACGGAATGTCGTCCAAGTAAGGGTGAAAACCAGCAGTGCGTCTAGATTCCCGATAAAAGAAAGGAGCTGGCGGTATAAGCGTGTGTAGCTCCTGCGCACACTCCCCGAAGTACAACCTGTAAAATACCGATAGACTGGCAACGTTACGCCGATGTACCAAGCTGTGAAGCTTGGTTATAATCATTGTTTCGTCGCCGATGAACCTCTTGGCTCTGCGTTCCACCGAGTCTAGTGCAGCAAGTTGGTATTTAGCAGAGCCATACCAAATGTGTCTGCAATACTCCATACAGGACCGAACTTGCGCCTTGTATAACACCAAGCGCTGTTCGGGACCGAAGTACCGCTTAACCTTATTTAGGATGCCGAGCTTTTTAGCTGCAGTTTGAGCTAAAGACTCGATGTATTCGCTGAAGTTGAGCTTGGTAGTCAACCTCATGCGAAGAAGCTCCAAAGCCAAAATGTCCTTCTATTTAGGATATTTCAAACCTGGGCCTTCTTAAGAACGTCCCCGATATGAACTTGGAACGCCCGCCTTAGTCTTTCCCTTCGAACAGGCATTTAATTTAAATTTATAATAAAAAAAAAATTGACATAAGTACGGACTTAGCAAAGATGTAGATAGTAGTAAAATCCGCCAAACACCAGATTTTAGAAAAAAAATGCTATCATCACTGAGCCACTACAGCATTTAAATTACATTTTAAAAATGGAATGCATAGTGTAGTTGCACGTGTCCCATCACTATGTTAGGGATTAACGAGTCTAGGGTACCCCCGGCAAAGTTGAGAGGTATCTACAAACGGTCCTAGACTGATTTGTTTGTCTTGTTATGCGTCCGTTAACAATAGACTTTTTTCGATAGATGTTGTTGAAAGTTCTCGTTTTATTAGTTTTAAGTTTTGAAGCGGATACCTTATATCATGTGTCATTATGTGATCATTATGTCATCATGTGATATTATCATTTTATAACAACGTACGTTGTTATAAAATGATAATATCAAATATATCCGTAGGTTTAACTGTCCAATGTTATAAAAAAAAATAAGAATATTTAAGTTTTTGGGAACTTTCCCACTTCACACTTGGTTTGTGATTGATAATTCATAATAAAACAAACGATTTTATCTTTACTCTATATTAATATTATACAGAGGAAAATGTTGTATTTATTATTTTCGAATGTTTATTACGAATAAACTCAAAAACTACTGAACGGATTTCGATAATTCTTCCACCATTAGAATGCTACATTATCCCTGAGTAACATAAGCTATAAAAGTCTACGCGTGCGAAGCCGGGGCGAGCCGCTACTATTATAATATATATTGAAGGTTGTAATATTTGTCAAATATATCTTCTATAATATTTTCAAAAGGTAAAATCGACCGAAAACATCATTTACAATCTACATAAACGATACAAAACTATCGTATGGAAATAAACTTAATTTCACGAAAAAATACCAAACAAAATGTATCCCATATCCTTTTCCCATAAATCTAATTTCACAAAAGATAGATAAACGACATCAGAGAACGAAACACCCCATAAACACCGAATGGAAATAAGTGCCATATATTTATTTTTATCGAAACATTAAATCGATAAAAGGCCACTACGTACCTACCTTGGTCCCCATGAGGGGTGAAAAATGTGAAAGACACAAAAACGTGTTTATTTATGTCTGTATAAAAGTGAATAAAGGCAATAAAAATAATGGGAATGTATCAGCATTCCCCCTTGAGGGAATGAATACGGCTTTAAGTGATGATACCATGTACGGTGAACGACACACAACATAAATATTTCAAATTGATTACACTGTCTTATTATACAAATTTTTACAATAGATATTGTAATATTATTATGCGGGCGACCGAGTGTGCTGTGTGGTTTTATACACACATACACGGAACATACAGCTAAAGCCGTGTGGATTCCGGCTTAGAATATATTACCCCCATATCTTCTCATGTCTGGACGAGACATGGAGGTGACTAAAGGACACACAGGGTTATTTTAAAAACATTAACAACCTTTCAGGGGTTGAAAATACTGATTAACTTTTACTACGGGACCAACACTGACATCGCAAAAAAAATCAGCTGTTCCTTTCATTTATGTTAACTTACGTCAACAAAATGTATGGAACAGCTGAATTTTTTTCGCGATTTCTGGCTTGGCTCCATAGTAAAAGTTGCTTATAATCATAAGTAATTTCACCCCCAGTAAGGCTGTTAATGTTTTAAAAATAACCCTGTATAGCTGGTGAATGTGTAGCAGCATCTATTAGCTCAAGATTGCCTACAGCTGACTGATGACCAATTAAATATCGCGATATCTCTAAATGACCCTGGCTTGCTAAGGTCTGTTAAGAGTAGGTCTATTAAAAGACGTCCAAGTGCTGGCGTTAAAAAAGGATTTTAGTGAATAAACCTTGTCCTCGTGGTATGAAGAGCACATAATTTATTAAATTAAACTAAAAATCTATAGCTGCTTTTCTACAAAATTTATATTCAGCAGAAAATTAATTAATCTAAAAAGCGAAAGCAAATGTAACTTAAGTCCCGCTTTGCTGACCCATATCCCAAAAACAGAGCAACCAAATTAATCTCTGCATGCAGAAAGTATACTCTGCATGTTTTTTACCGAAGTACCTTATAAATTATTAAAATATTTCTTAATAAATGTAGTAATGTAAAAAGCCTATACAGATATTTTATGGTTTCTACACTTGGGAGGACGTATTTCGATATAAATGATGTATCAAACAAAAGTGTATTAAGGTTTGTCTTTAATGCACAAACAAATTTATACTAAAATATAAAACTGAAGAGTTTGTTGGCTTAAACGCACAAATCTTAAAAAGTGCTGATCCGATTTTAATATTATTTCATTGTTACATAGCCTATTTATGGAGAAATGCTATAGGGAATATTTAATAATGAAGTTATAATGGAAGCTTGACAATGGCGTTAACAAGTAAATTCTACGGTCGTATAATTCTACGTGTATGGCAATAATTAAAAATATTTTTAAGGTCAGATTGTTCCACGAATGCGTTAAGGTACCCTAGCAAAATACCTATAAAAACTCCCGCTTTGTTACCCATTAGTGTACCACAGTGGAACTTTCTGAAGGTCCCATAGCGGGACCATATCATAGAGGATATAACCGTCGTCCGTCACGCTAATTACTTTCACCTTTACTTCGCCAGTTTATTCTTTTAAATAAAATTATATAAAGCGTTAACATTCCCATCCATATAAAAAAATAAAACTAACTCTAAAAGGAAATCGGACAATTAACAGAACACTTCAAAACTGGTAATTATGACTGCCTCACTAACGAAGCAAAAAGTGTAGGTTTTTATTTCTCTTGCCGGCACCCTTGTCCGGTCAGTAGTACCCACCCTCTAGAGCTCAAACACTCATAAATTAAAATCGTACGTCCGCTCCTACCAAATAATAAGGACCTACATTATTAAGGCCAAGAGTTTTCAACTTTTTAAGGACGTATTAACGTTTGATGTTTAAGTGACGAATTAAATTTCGGAAGAGCACTTTGGCACTTTTCGTTTTTAATTTAATAGCTCAATTTGGGAAATGTACAATTATGAATCATTTGACAACTACATGAATATTAAATGAAATAAAATTATAACTATACTCAATACTTTATTGAATTTCACAGTGTGTTTACTGACGTTTTAACAATATAATAAAATGTGGTACCAATTATGAACCCTGGTGGGCAGAGAAACATAGTAAGTAATAGAGGTAATATAAAGGTAACAATGTAGGAGAGAGAAGGCTACTAATTACGAGGCGCGACTCATTTTTTTTATTTGCGATAAATATGTATGATTATTAAGAATACGAATAATGCTCAGTTTCTATTCCTTGATTCCAGAGAGTCAATTCTATTCATGATTCTAATTTCCTTGAAGAAACATTTTATTTCTTTGGCTGTAGCAGCCAAAGAAATGAAATCATTAAAAAGAACAGTGTTCTATTTGTTCATTTTATTACTTGTTGTATTACACTATTATTATAGGATTACACTAGCGGTAAGATGAACAGTATACTCTATTCAAAAAAGCATTGAAATGGTTGCGTAGAATGCAAAAAGTGGCCGGAATTTCGTTAGGATTGCTTCTTTTTTTGTTTCCAACCAGGCAAATGGCCTCTATCCACATAATATTAATTGGCATAGAGGTCCAAATACAAGAACAGCTGTCAGTACAGTAGATATGTATAGCACTAGCCAACCTTATTCTGCCGGCCATGTCCAATTCCCCATAGGAACACAACATTAATTAATTATGTTATTTGGCTGTTGTACTTCGTAAGGTGTAGGTATTCCCCAGAAACTGGAAGCAGCGTTCACTTGTGTAAAAACTTACTACATAATAGTGTGGTCACCAACCTGACTACCAAGCAAGGTGTCCGTGGAAAAACTCTCCGTCAGGATGAGGACCATGTTCAGAAGTGGAAATTATACAAGCTGATGATGATGATGACATGAATTTCAAATTCAAAAAGCAACACAAACGAATAATTAAAAATATAAAATTTGATTAAAACTAATCAATTTTACAGTCACCAATAAAGAAACAACTTATATACATAATTTCTAACATTATGCAGATTCAGCATGGAAAATTACTTATTTAAGCAATAAACGGACTGGGAGGTTGTATAAAAATCTACCCTCGAACGAACGACAGTTCGAAAGTTTGGTTCAAGTAATAAACTTGCGAGGCGAGCAAGCCTGGCGGTAATGGCACAAGTTCCTTTTTATGATGTGACAATATGTTTTGGACGCGGAGAAATGAGTTCGGTCTACCTTGACATCCCTGGGGTACCTACGGAAACTTATTAGCAAATCCTGCACGTTCGCTTTTCTCATATAAAAAAAATGAGAATTTATATGCCCACTATTCTTCTTGGATATTAATAATAGGTACATCGTCAACAGCCCGTTAACGTCCAGTGTTGAACATGGTACTCTTCTTAACAGAGTTTGGCAAGCCAAAGTCTTTGAGGGATATCACCATAATCACAACGCTTGGCCATATTGGCGATCGCAGTAAGATGGTGGGTAACCTTGAGCTGTGAGAAACTGCTGCCCATCCATTAGCTGTATGTCCATAAGGCCGGGGCTCCAACAACCCGCACACAGCTCACATCTCCGCTTCCATCGCAGCATACAAATATTACATATCTCCGCACAGCGATCTCCACTGAAGCTGAGCGGAGAGGAGATGTTTCAATGACGCAATTCTATTGATTGTTTAAAAAACATCTCCTCTCCGCTCGTGTCGTCTCCACTTTGGTGGAGTCCCGGCCTTAGTCGCCTCTTACGACATCCATCCGGAAAGACATGGGGGCAAATAATAGGTACAAGTAGTTTTTATTATCAGTGTTGCCAAACATTTAATTTAATTGTTTTCTCTTATACTTTGCAGTCAATGTTAGTGGTTTCCGGCAAAGATCACCCCATATTTTTCTTAGCTGATGGTTGGGCAGCAGCATCTATAAGCTTATACTTATTTACCATCTCACTGCGATCCCCAATATGACTGCTAAGCGTGGTGATTATGGCAATATTCTCTCAACTGACCTGGCTTGCCAAAGACTGTTATGAGGAGGCCTATGCTCAAGTCAAGATTAGCTTAGTGGAAAATTTGTGACATAACTCGACACTAACTAAAACCGACTTATTTGATTATGAAACAAATATTTTCCATAAAACCTATCATATGCCTTTTCTTTTAAACTATAAATAAGCTTACGTTTGACCATAATCTCGCTTGATGGAAGGCCTAAGATGGTATACGCTTGCCTAGAACGTGTTGCAAAGAATCCTGTTATCCTACCTAATCAGTATTCTTTGTACTATATTCTTAATGGTAGACGCTGTAAGCGACCGAATTCAGATAGGAAACGCAAATAACTTGGATGCCTATACAAACTTAATAATAAAGTTCTACGAAAGACATGATTGAGTACTCAAATATACGAAAATATAATAAAACAAGTAATAGAAACAACTAAAGTATGTCAGTAGGAAAGTATGTAAGTATCCTAAATCTCGCTTCTCCGAACAACTTGTACCGTTGTGCCAAAGGGCGGGACAGTGATAATGGTTATGACCAAAGTTACCCGTTACTACTGTTATACGTATTCTGTGGCAGTACTAAGACGATGGCTGGACGACGATTTGTATCGGATGAGTGACACAGTGTACTGTTAACAGAAGTGAAGCTGTGGCGTTGAAATTGCATCTAGTTGGGAAAATGTAGAGTGCAAAACATTACCTTGGGAATGTCAACATGTTATTTACAGTAGATAATTCTTTTGTTTTATTTTGCGGAAACAATGGGCATACTGAATTTAAGATTTGTAAGTTCTAAATAATTAAAAGTAAGCTCAAAATTATAAACTAAGCGCAACACATTATATGTCTATCTATTATTTTTTACAATTTTTTTTCGAACATTCTTACTACATTTGGCAACTAACACAACTATGTCAAAATTTACGAGATATTCATTTCTTTCTTTCATTTTCTGTACAAATTTTAAAACAGAATGTTTCAAATTGGTATTTTACAAGTATGAATAATTTTACAAGTATTCATTGAATTGTGTATTTGGTGATAACTTTTGGTATTGTAAGCCTTCATAGGCTACAGTTGCAACTTAACATCAGTAAGTGTGCATCGTGTGTGCCATTTATAAAAAATCGAATATCATTTTTAATAAGTAGGCAGATATATAAAGTTTTTAGAATGCTACTTTCTTTTGTTTCGTTTTACTAATCTAAATACATATTCATAAACGCAAAAATATTACCAACATAACAATATTGCTATATTGAACAATACTTCTAACATTGTATTAAGAAATCCAACAACAAACAAAACTTATCTTACTGTGTAACATTTACTATCAATGCCACAGTTACAAAGATTTGATGTTATCGACTGCGACGATTTGCGAGTTTTCACATCTTAAGGGACTTTTGTTTTACAATTTGTTTTATGTCAAGGGATTAGACAAAGGGTATTTTTACAAAGTTGTCTATTGTTATATCGAGTCGTTTTGTTATTATAATAATGTATTCAGCTGTTTATATTGATGTTTGTCTAGCTTTAGTTTATTTTGCTATAAAGACGAATTGGATAATGTCTGCTGTTGATTTGTTATTTAAAGCAAGCAACGTGACTGTCACTATATTTATATCATTTGGTGTTTACAGTTATGATTTAACTACGTCACATGCGAACACTATATTTTTATGTTTGTTAATATAGGGAATTATAAAAAAATATTCATATGAAACGATTTTTATAACAGAGCAATCTTAGTGCTAAGAGGTTACGAAAGTTCTGAGATGTGGGTTCGATTTAATCCAAGACAACCATTGTGTCAAAGGGATTTATTTCCCTAGTTTGCTTCAAAAACAACTTTTGTTGTAATTAAACTTTACAATTTGTTTCTATTTTATTCACGAAACTGATTTTCTATCACTTACTATATCATTGACATCACTGAATTCCGGATTTAAAACTAATTAAAATTCTTTTTAATCCCACCTATTTTATCATATCTATATACCTATGTTTAAGTAGAACAGTACAGTTAACTTTTTTAAAGAGAGAAAATATTTTAATGTGTTCTACGATTAAAATTAATTGATAAAAAATAGAACTAAGAAAGCTGTCTTTTACTACTGGCTAAATTTTATGAATAGGTCTCGACGAAAGCATGAGTACAAACGAAAAATACGTATAATAATAATTATACAAATTTCCTTAAAACCAAATAAGCACCAAAAGCTAAGACCCCATTGCCATTTTCACAGTCGCAATTAACAAAGTTTTCGCACAAAACGTTTGTTCTTAGATAAAAATCCTTTTTGGCGTCCTTTTATAAGTCTAATCAGATTGTTACAAGTTTTTATCGCTAAAGTTGTAAGCCTAAGGAATAGGCTGCGACGAGCTTAGCTTACTTAGACACTAATGTTCATTAAATTCTAGTAACTCATAAGAAATGTGTAATAAATTCTATGTGTTCTTTACCAATGTGACTTAAAATAATATTATTGTTGAAAAAAGTATAACTTGTATTGGACTTTCTTAACATTCTAACAAAGTTTTCATGGTATATTTACAATTCACAATCCAATTTTTAATGTAAATCCCCAAGGGGTATGTGGACTCCATTCCACTCCTTCGAGAACTTTAATATGTTTTTTTTTTTAAATAAAGTTCGTGTTTCGTGTTCGTGCGTAAGAATTAAAATTGTAGGTAAACCTAGTCGTATATACGCTCCAACATTTTAGAAATGCATTATTTATTTCAAATGAAGAACTAAAAACCGGCCAAGTGCGAGTCGGACTCGCGCACGAAGGGTTCCGTTTCAGTTACAAGTGCGTACCTATTTGTGATATCAAGAATAAATAAAAAAGCGTATGTTTATGCAATGAAATGTTATTTTATATTTTTATATTCGAGTTGATTGAATGAAAGCTAAATTGCGGTTTACGATTTTTGACGTATTAAAAAAAACTACTTACAAGATCTCGTTCAAACCAATTTTCGGTGGAAGTTTGCATGGTAATGTACATCATATATTTTTTTTAGATTTATCATTCTCTTATTTTAGAAGTTACAGGGGGGGGGACACACATTTTACCACTTTGGAAGTGTCTCTCGCGCAAACTATTCAGTTTAGAAAAAAATTACATTAGAAACCTCAACATCATTTTTGAAGACCTATTCATAGATACACCACGCGTATGGGTTCGATGAAAAAAAATATTTTTGAGTTTCAGTACTATGTATGGGGAACCCCAACATTTATTGTTTTTTTTTCTATTTTTGTGTGAAAATCTTAATGCGGTCCACAACATACATCTACTTGCCAAGTTTCAACATTATAGTTCTTATAGTTTCGGAAAAAAGTGGCTGTGACATACGGACGGACAGACAGACAGACAGACAGACATGACGAATCTATAAGGGTTCCGTTTTTTGCCATTTGGCTACGGAACCCTAAAAATGAACACAATTTGAATCAATCTAAATATTTGTATTGTTACGTTGTGTTCCAAACTTTATATATATAAACAGTAAGTACTAATTTTCTTTGGAAATTCTGTAGAAAAGGATTGAAATTATTATACGACTGTTGTCATTACTATTATTGCTTTTATTGTATGATACTTTGTTTTATTCGCATCCAATTTAGGCATAATTTTCGTGTGATTTTATTTGTAGTGGAAAAAACAATGTTCATCTCTTTTATATTAAACAACCCATCAACATTCTACCTAGTGGAGAAAGGAATAAAAAAAAACTTTTATTAAATTACGTATAAATGTAAATAGTATAAAGATATAAAGCAAATTAACGTCGATAGAATAAACATTAACTCATAAAATCTCCTTATATCCGTTACATAGCAATATTCAGTTCAAAATATCGACCACACAAAACAGGTCAAATAGCATTCAATCACAGACATCAGAAGACAGAGTTAGTCTCCGTCAGACTAAGACTGCGTTTAAACTGTGTGTGACTTAGAGATCATTTGTTAGGGTCTTGGTAAGGACATGTAAGGGGCACTATGATTCACTACGACTATTCCTCGAGTCCTTTATCGTGCATACATTTAAATCATATAAAGTTAGGTATCTCTAACTATATACTTTGTCTGTATACAATCTGTGTATTATTTAGAAGTCAATTGTCAGGGTCTTGTATGGACATGTAAGTTCACTAACATTACTTATGTCCATGCTACAGGTATAATTGACAGTTGAAGAAAGAAGCAACCTGATGCAGGCGAATACCAGTTGTTTCAACTGCTTGCCTGTTCTCCTACCTTATAATAATAATAAATTAGTAAATACGCAGACCTAAAAGACGAAGTAATTAGAATTTGGAAACAAGATTAAGTGTATATTGTACCCATAGTCCTATTTAC
Source organism: Nycteola revayana (assembly GCA_947037095.2). NCBI lineage: Eukaryota > Metazoa > Arthropoda > Insecta > Lepidoptera > Nolidae > Nycteola > Nycteola revayana. Next base: position 13,822,576 of record OX344838.1, on the reverse strand, counting down.
AACCAGAGTAATAACCCAAGCATATACACCACAGCATTAAGTTATTAGATCTGAGACCATTTATTTACACAATTCTTTAAAAAGCCGCTATCTTTAACACATGCAAACAGACGATTCAGCACCAAACACACATAGCTTTACACACCACACGCCGCATTTACTCGGTTTTTGACCGTTAATCCAGCCTAGAGCTGAGTCAAAAAAAATACACAGAAAATAATCATAATAAAACTTTTAGCATAGAATTAGGACCATATGCACAAGCATACGCTGTTATGTTCTATACATACTTAACGTAGCGAAAAGGAGCAAAAATGTTGTGTGATTCATTTAATTCTATATTTTTTTTATCTCCACTCTTATGGACAGACGGCCTTATCCAGAGATAATAAGATTCGCTATGTTCGTGCTTAAGTCCTTGTATCGAACTTTCATAAATCGATATCTCTTAATAAAACTACATTTTATTTCGTCTTTTGTTGGAACGATTTAAAGTAACTTACCAAATAAATCTTTGCTCTTTGTCGTATCTAATATAACACGGAATGTATTTATATCGCTCGAGGCGACTCGAGTTATGAGTTTTTATTTAGCAAAAAAACAATAACTGAGAGAAAAAAATTGTACAAAAAAGAACTGATACAATGAAAGTAAATAAAAATATAATACACTAGCGTACCGTGCGCGGTTTCACCCGCATATCTCCCGTTATCGTGGGAACTTCCTAATTAAATATAACCTATGTCATGCGGGGATAGTGCTTCCCAAACGTGGTTTTTTTATTCAGATCGGTCATATTGTTTCGGAGCCTATTCAATACAAACAAACAATGAAATAATTGATCATAATGAAAACGAGCTTTACCTAAATGTTTTTTGAATTGAGTTATATAAATATTTGGAATCAGTAAAAAAGGCCTATCCATCTATCTGAGGTCTGTAGGTATTGGTTGTGGATTTTCGAAAAATATGTTTCTTATACCCTTTTTCATTATGACGACAGTATTGACAAACGTTTTGACAAATGAAAATATATTACACTACTATTACATAATAATATAAAAGAAAATAAGGTGCAAAAATTCTACCGATACAAATGTGTCAGAAAAGGAAGGGTTGCACATTATGAACTCAGCGGGATAGTTGGGACACGACAAGCGCGACAGCTCGCACCTCTAACAAAGCGGGCCGTGAGACTGACGTTGCTTTAAAAACCAGGTAAAACACAAACATTTAAAAATTAAATTTAGGCACGGTCCTTTGGGGTTTTTATTTATATTTAGAAATGATATCTTGATCATTCTAGTTACAATAGCAACTACACTTAAAATGTGTAAAATTTGCGTCATTTTGTGACACTTATGTCAGTCAGAATTTTTATTTTAGTATGGAACTTTATATTTCTATTATGTATCTTACTTTATAATTTGACTAACTGATTGGTTATTTATGCACATAATACGAAAATGTTTTTACACTAAAACAAAGGCTAAGATTTTTTTTTTTTTTGTAATTTTTAATTTACAATATAGTCTTACGTTTGACCAGAATCTCGCTTGATGGAAGGCGAAGATAAGTTGCACAAATCCGCATAAAAAACAACATTTATAAAGAAGAAAACCAGAAAGAGCTCCATAATTAGTTAAGAGCGTTAACTAAAGTTGTCAATTCTAAAGTAAAATAGTTTGTTCTAGCACTGAAACTTTAAGAAGGCAGTTTAAAAAGTTAGCAAGTTTTTAAAGAATTGCATTCATGACTAGGGTTACACCGTTCCGTTCGTAAATCGAGCTTTAACCGCCATACTGAACATTTGTCACTACATTACTTTTGATATTGTAAGCATCAGCGGATATTTTTAATCTATACTTAAAATGTAGACAATAAAATACATACAACTTTTCAGTAGAAAATATGTAACTAAAAACAATAGTTACTGACTGATCTACCAATCATCATCATCATCAGCATCAGCCCGTACAACGTCCACTGTTGGACATGGGCCTCCTCCCGAGGGAAGGTTTTGCTCAAGTCACCACGCTCAGCAGGCAGATTGGTGACTGCAGTGTTATGTTGTAATACACAGGGAAACGCTGCTGCCCGTTCCCTGGTATACGCTTGCTATAGATCAGGGGTGGCCAACCGGTCGATCGCGATCGACTGGTCGATCCCGGCAGCCATTGCAGTCGATCCACATACACAATAAAAAGTGATATTTTAGTCCATGTTAATCTACAAACACGTGCCACAGATGCACCAAGTTGGTGATTGTCGTATAATAATCTGAAAAACGACCTATTTATTATTTTATCAACTTTTACAATACGTTAAGTATGCCATATGGTCGATCGCACATAATAAACAGTCGATCTTAGGCCTTATAAAGTTGGCCACCCCTGCTATAGATGATATTATAATAATCGGGACGTATGGGGATCCACGACCTCCGAGACTTAAAGCGAGCCAATACCGCTAAGCTAAGGAGGTTGTCGTTCTACCAATACACAAATGAAATACACAAAGTTCAAATCCCTGAACGTATTACTTACACACAGATTGTTATAATGTCATAGGCACTCGTTACGCAAAGATTTGTTTTAATAGGTATAGGTGACTATGTTGATGTTTTTATATTGAAATCGATAATGCCTACGCAATCGTGGATAAAAAGGCAGTGTTGAGCGACTAATTTATGTTTTTTTTATTTTATTTAAATAGCGACTATTTAAAACTAACGAAATGGGAACAAAATAGAATTTTAAACTGCAAAATTAACAATTCGTATGGAGATTTCAGTACATTCAGCTCCATTATTGCTAACTCAAAGCAATTTAAACGCATTTTTTAACCGTAAGTTGTTTAGTTGTTAAGTTTTACCCGAAAAAAAAAAAACAAGTTCGGTGCAAACTCGGTAGAGTTTTTCAACGCAAATGTACTGAACCATCGTTCAGCCAATGTCTTGGATGTAAAAACTAGTATTTTTAAAGCAAGCTCATTGGCCTGCGGTCGTGTTAATTGGCTCAGTTTAAACGTTAAGCCATAGTGCTCTTTGCGAATTCACAGCTGGTTTCATCTTTAAGCTTTTAAGTTTCTTTATTGAGAGGTGAATGTTGTGCATTCGTGAAATATACCTACTTGTTTGTGGTTTCAGTACTTCCTACTAATATTTTAAATGCGAAAGTTTGTATGTGTGGATGTATGTATGTATATTTGTTACTCTTTCACGCAAAATCTACTGAACTGGATTTGGCTGAAACTTTTCACGGGGATAGTTAATAAGCTCGATTAACATATAGGCTACAAATGATCACGCTCCGACCCACTGGAGCAGAGTAACGCCGGTAAAACCTAGCAGCTAGTTTAAAATAATATGGTTTAAATTATTTTTATTCTTTGTACTATAAGTATTTGTTTTTAACTAGATTTATCCGTGTCCATTTTGATTTCTCAATTGACTTTTGATCCTCGTTTCAACCAGTTAAGTAAATACGTTTTTTTTAATAGTTGTATGGTGGACATAATAATATATAAAAATGGAGCATCAGAATTTACGTGAAGTTAAGTAATTATGTAATTATTTTGGGAGCTTTAGCGTCTGCAAAGCAATATGGCCGACGGAAAGTGTCTGGGACTATTAGCGACTTATTTTTAAGGATATTGCCTAAAATATACGTAAAAATATGCTTGGAGAATTCACGTGAGGTAAGTAATAGTTTAATGTACCTTGATTACCTAACATCTGAAAATTAGCCATCTAAGCAAGCTAGCTGGTAGGCATGCGTTCTTAGTACATACAAACACTACTCAATTGTCCACATTTCCTTCGTCAGAAAATACGTGACGCCTGTTGGCCCTGGGATCATACTCTATATAGTTATTGAGTAAAATGTCCGTAGTCAACATAAAGTATTAGTTTGTAGATACAGGCGTATACATCTTGCAGCGTTTTCTTGTGTGTTACAATATAATACGGCAGTTAACAATGTGACTGCCAAGCGTCTTGACTATGGCAAAAGCCCGGAGAGACCCATATTCAGCTGTGGACGTTATACGGGTTATAATGATGACGTAGGTACATTAAAAGTTCAACAAGGATAAATTATGCGTCGAACAACACTCATCGGTCGCCGCGGTTATAGTATACATACATTTTACAACAGTTAGTGGAGAAACCAACAATTAATATCAGGTTGACGACAGGCCATTTGTTGCAAGGATATTACTGGGTTCATAGTAAGCAAGCAGCCCCAAGTACATAGATATATGACAACAAAAGTGTTTGAGCGCTCGTAATAAATTAGTTGATGAAAATAGTTTACTTTGAACATAAATAAAGAAAAAATACAAAAAAAAATGAAATCATGAATATATTCAGCACTTAAGTGTTACATATACTTGCACATGTACAAACTTTAAGTAGTGTATTATAAATCTTATTCTATAAAAAACACTCATTATGATACTAGTACATGATGAATCTGCTCTGAAGATAATAATTAATTCTAAATCATTAGCAGTAGCTGCTAATCCAGTAAATGTTCTGGGAAAACACATAATTGATAAATATAATATAATTTTGGACAAGAAGAGTGACATAATTTTTTAATTGTAAATAGCAAAATTATAAAAACTCGGTGTTTGGTTTTGGTACTTATCAGTGTACTACAGTCGGACTTTGTAGACTGCACCAGCTGCTCAGTGATTATGGTATTTGCTTCTGAGTCCTGGTGTTCAGGGTTCGATTTCAACCAGGGACAATTGTGTGAATCTAGATATTATTTATGTCAGTTTAATACACTAATACGAAATCACAGACTGAGGACAACTGTGATTGTAAAGTCTCCCGCCACTTTGGTATTAATTTCCATACTGCGGGAAATTGTCTTTTTAATACATACACTATTGGAGCTACCAGGTACCATGCCATGGTGGAACTAACTTAGAGTTTATATGTTAGCTACATTTGTTACGAAATAAGACTATAATTACAAATGAAACGTTGTTACCTTTTGTTATCGACACGTCCTTTTTTTCGCTGAAATATTAAAATTATATAATGACTACACAAACACTCCTGTCACCGACTGTACAACGCAGTAACAAATAGCGCAGCTCCAAGAGTACGTGTACTTACGTCTTCGGCCTGGAATGATATTTCAATGCATTAACATTAGGTTTCTTCAACCGCGAGCGCTTTGATTTATGAATGCTATATAAAACCTCGTTTGTGTAGTACAAGGCTCCAATTCTGCTAATGTTAAAACGCTAAAAGTAGTTGTATAAGCAATGTTAATTGCTAATTTTGATTTTGTTTATAGGTTCATTCTTTACTCCCGGTACTACATCTTTAGATACATCCAGCGTAATTGATATATTGTGGTATAGTTTAAAGCAGAATACCAAATAAATCGCAAACACAGCGGAAACTAGTGTCAAACATATTGTCGCTAGAGTATCTATTGTACGTCATATTACTTAAATTAGCAGAATTGAGCCCCAGGATGTAAGTCGGTCGCTTCGACGAATGTGTTTTTGTTAACTGCGTAGACGAGGAATTATTGGTTGTGCAGTGTTGTGTTTGCATGTTGTTGTATTTTTTAGGTTTGTACGTCCTGTGTATATTTTATAAAGGAAACACGCTTGTTAATGTACGATGCAATTTGGGTTATATGTATATCATTGGCAAACAAGCTTACGATTCGTCTGACGTAAAGCGGTAACCGTAGCCGAAACACAACAACGCACACTTGCGATACCTTTTTCTCTAAATGACATGTTTAGTTAGACAATGAATGCGATACTATAGCATGCTCCCGCTATGGCACATTCAACAAGTTCCTTAGTGTACCCTGATGGGTACTTTTCAAAAGTATTTTGTACTTATATCTCACATCTTTGAAATAATGATTTCAATTTAAGACGTTGACTGACCTGCTTTAACCAGCTCTGGTACGCGTACAACTCGAGCCGAGCAATTCATAGAACAAGTAAACCTCTACTAAAAATAATACATATTACAGGACAAAGTACTCAGTCGCGTCTGCTTGTCTGTGTTGTAAACTTTTTTTTTTCATTTGGTCAATAAATTCAAAAACTACTGAACAGACTGATTTTCATGCGGTTTGCTGGGGCAATGGTGGGGCGGGGGTAATAGTGTTATACATGTAGATACAACATCCGTAGTATATAATGTTAGCCTGTTGTTTCAACTTATGTGTTTGTGCTAACTGTGTAGACGAGGAGTTATAGGTTGTGCTATATTTGTATGTTCCTATATTATGTTTAAGTTGAGTAGGTGTTGTAGTCTTATATTTATACTAATATATAAAGCTGAAGCGTTTGTTTGTTTTTGTTTGCTTGCACGCGCTAATCTCAGGAACTACTGTACCGAATTGCCAAATTCTTTCAGCGTTTGATAGCTACGGGGAGCTACGGGGTGTATCTGATAAGCCATATTTTATAAAGGTTGCGTTCCAAATATGGTTAATTTATATCTTTTTTTTATCAGAAATTTTTATGAAGATAGTCACGAGGTCATTGCTACTTCACCGGGCATATGCCCGGTGAAGTTGCAATGTTCAGCAGTGGACGTTAAACGGGCTGATGATGATGATGATTTTTTCATTACAAACATAAAAATCAATTCTATTTATTTGTATAGATAACGGTAAACATCACCGTTGTTAATAAACTGAAACGCCATCGATGCTGCTAGTGGTTATTCATTAAACTGTCATTAAATTAATTAATTTTGCGTTACAGTGAGTACACGCACTGGTAGTAATATATTATTTTAATAGAAACATCGACCATGATTTATTTCATTTATGTTTTAGATAATAATTATTAAGTTTGTGTTTTGGTAATGCATGTGGTATAAATTATTAGATAACTAGGTTTCCGCTAACGGACTCACTCGCGTAGCTCTTGTTTCTTTGGAAACTTAATTATCAAATATAGCCTATGTTAATCCTGGATAATGAAGCTTTCTAATAGTGTAAGAACTTTTGAAATCGGTTCAGCAGTTTCGGAGCATAAACAATGCAAACAACGAACTTACAAAAAATCTTTCCCAAATCCCATTTTTCTTTTTAGTTTAATGGATATACTTTAAAAAAAGCTTGCTAAAAACATTGTTTTACGTTAAAATTATTAAATAAAACATGAATCGACACCACGTCTCAGAAGCAACTAAAATAGGCTTCTTTATTCAAAATACTGTCAATATTAAAACTTGACCTAACTTGGTAATAATACTCGATAATAATCAATAAAAAAGTTGTTATAACGATATTTAATCACGTATAAAAAGTGTTATCACAATAATAGATTCGTCTTTATCATTTCAATACAATTTTATACGCGAGTGAGTGAGAAAAAGGTACATACACCTATAACCTTAACAATTTTATCGTGTCTATTGTCGTGACCTAACTTCCCACACAAAGTGGAAAAACGATTACATGTGACTTTTCAAATAACTTTTATGAGAGAACTTCGATTCAACAAACATTTTCATTCATATCCTTACTAATATTATAAATGTGAAAGTAACTCTGTCTGTCTGTCTGTCTGTCTGTTACGCAATCACGCCTTAACTACTGAAGCGATTTAAATGAAATTTGGTACAGATATAGTCTAGAGCCTGAGAAAGAACATAGGCTATATTTTATTATGAATTTCCCACGGGAACGGCAGTTACACGGGTGAAACCGCGCGCGGGTAGCTAGTAATTGTATATTTATGGTAGAAATTTGTTCGTAAATGTATGAGGTTGGATGTATTTTAGTAACATAAACGCACAGTTCTTTATAATTTTTATGCCTTCTTATACTCGAAATCTGAGAGGTCTACAAGCTGTAAAGTAGAGTGACAGTAAACCAAACGAATAGACAAATAATTATTTTACTTCCGTGTGTTCCAACATAATACTGCGGTCTCTAACCTGACTGCCAAACGTGGTGACTATGACAACTTTTCATTGATTCCACTAGACATTGTACACATTATACACATTCCCATTTCCGATGCCCTCGTAGACCCAAAGTCTGAGAGGCCCGCGATCTGTAAAGTGAAGCGACAGTTGCTCAAATCCCCCTAAAATACTAAAAGTCATAATCCCTCAATCTCATCGCCAGCGACCACCCTAAACCGAGGTCCAAGGGGGCGACCTTTGGGCAGGTTGCTTAGTTTGTAGTTTTTAAACCATTTATTACGGCTGGAGCTCTGCTCGCCTTTATGCCCGGTGAAGCAGCAAAAGCGTCAAAGCGAATTACGGATGAGCGTCCGAAAAAAAAAATCACATTTCCAATAAAAACAAATTAACAACACCAAATAACATGTCAGTAAAAATCAGTACCACGTGACCCAAGTACGGTTTACGTATTTTAAACGACTTGTGTTAATTTACGCAGTTTACAGCGTGACGCGATTGTGAACCGGCCCTTAGACCCCCGTGATATATAGTGACAGCTTTAACGCGTTTTTACGGTTAAGGTGGGGTTCCGTGACGGGAAATGTTGTTATTTATTTACTTATTAAAATGTTCGTGAGTTTGAAGTGGGTTAATTACATGAGATTTATTGGTATTTGGTTAACTTAAACAATTTACCAGATTTTGGACTATAAGTAACAATTGTTTAAATTTGAATTTTTAGTAAAAAAAATGGTAATAGTTAGTTTTTTCTTCTCTTTTATATAATACTATATGTATATTAATTATTATAAATAGATATAGTCTATGTTACTGCTAAATAACATAGCTTTCTAATTGTAAAAGAATTTCTGAATTCGGTCTAGAAGTTTCAGAGCCTACTCAATGCATTGAGAAGGCTCTGATAAACAATCAAATCTTTGCGATTAGAGCTAGTCCGTTCTAATATTATAATATAAGGATAGACTAGCTTTGGCGCGCTGCTTCACTTGCGTTTTGCCCTTGTGGGTACTTCATAATTAAATATATTTTATTTACTTCTGAATACGTAGTTGACTAATGGTGAAATAATTTTTGAAATAGGTTCCGAAGTTGCAGAGCCTCTTCAATTGCCAACCACGATCGAATGCTTATAATGTTACTATAGATACTTATGATAGGGAATGTATTTCATCCAATGAATCGATATAATAATAATAGCATACTGAAACATACTACAGACTATCTAAATCACAAATACAGTTCAAAACCAAACAAATATACCGTATTTCTGACCTAACTTTATCGACATTATGCATTATATATGTTTAGTAACATTATTTGTTTGAGAATTGAATTTAAATTGAACTAGGCTTAAATTTAAACTGTCAGAAAGGTCAGATTAATACGTGAACATTCAATTGAATGTCCAATATTAACACTACACTAACACATTTAGTGTATCTAGACAATAAAAAATAATAAAAACATTTTCAATAGCCCGTTGACGTTTACTACTGAACATGATCCTCATCTTACCATACCTTGACAAGACAAGGTCGTTAAGGGATATTCGAGGCGGGTGAGTTGGTGATGGCAGTAAAATGGTAAGTTGTTTCCTAACTTTAATATAACTTAGGGCCTATCCTCTGATGCGGTGGTTTTATGCAATTACCTATGGGTATTAATAGCACTGAAGAGAAGCGGAAAATTTACAAAATTCTTTTTATAGATTTTAAATTTATTTGTCTGGCGCTGGCAGGTTACCTGCCAATGGCTAATGGCGTCGGACTTGTGATGTTGCGGTCACCGGTTCAATACTCACCCATTGCACAACCGACGTGAACCCACTCGTAACACAAGCATTTTTAGCTTAGTACGAGGGGTTAACAAGAATACTAGTAGATTAGTGCAAAAAATCTGCTAGTGCCTAGTCCTTTATTTTAAGAACTACCTATAGAATTGTATAATATATAGACCCAATTCTGTTTTCATAACATTTCTCAGAACTACAATAGTATTCTTGATATCGATGCAATACATTTTATAACGAATAACAATATCATTTGTAAAATATTTCAAGCAAGACAAGAAAAATAAATTATTCACTACCAACCAGTGGTCGTAAATTTAAAAAGATACGATCTTCAGTAATCAGAGTGGATTGTAGACAGTATTTCATTTTTTGAATAAAAAGTGATACTTTTCACTTTTTTTTCAAAAAAGTGATAAATTATGATTCGTGGAAGAGTTGAAATGTTTACTGTTTAGTAAATTAAGTTTGTAGTGACTTGTGAATTTGTAGTTATGCATTTAATAGTACATTACGATATTAGTGCGTTATGATGGTTATAACATGCGAGGCGGAATTTCAGCCCGAGCCGAAGGCGAGGGCGTAATTGAGCCGAGCATGTTATAATTACAATACGCACGTATATCGTTCGACGTTTTTTAACACATTTGCGAGGAAACAGAAAAAAAAACATTTTTCACAATGCAAGTACAAAGAAAAGAAAATTTGAGAAAAATGGCGCGAGGATTATTTTTTGCCGTAGCTGAAAATGTTGGCAAAGACGTTAGAGCATGCAGCCAAGTTTTTAAATTACCGAATAAAATGATTTTTTTTATTTTAAATAAACTGAATCTGTGAATGCACACTGTTGCTTTCCCGCCATTGTAACAGCGCGCTAGCGCTGCCTACTGACTGGCGCCGCGCGGCGATTAGTTCGAAATTTGAATAGCAACAGCGCGCGAAATGGCAAATAATACTGTTATGGAATTTGTATGGACTACAACTTAACTATTTGCTTTGGTAACACACGCGTTTTTTATGACCCGCTTTACATATTTAAAACCGGTGGAATTACATCAGCTTAACGAGCAACGGTGTTAAAAATAACTTATTCCATGATTTTAAGGTATTAACGGAGCGAAATAAAGATACACGTTTTTATTTGTTAGCGACGAAAGGTGCCGCATACGATAGATAAGCTAGTACATTCAAATTAAATGTTGGTAAATCTTTCAACAAAAATATTAGCAAATTGCAATGACAAATTTTCAATAATTTTGTTCTGTAAGAATTTAAAATGTGACGGATCGTGGTATAAGGTCATTTAGCGACACGAGCCGATACTAAGGTGCACCAAAACATCACAATTAATAAAAACAAACATTCAAGTGAAGTTAATAATTTACAATGTGAAGGCGAAGTAAAAAAAATAAAATAAAAAATAATACCAGTTAAAAATATGTCGCCAACAGGTATATCAAAGCAAAACTTTATATAGGTATAAATAAACTTTTTGTGAATAAATCTTGCGTTCATATAAAACTGATACCAACTTTATATAGTTTAACGTATTAACAATTAATTTTAAGTAAGAAAAACTCAAAGGCTTAATTAAGACATGTATTTAATATTATAATATAATAAAGTTTTTTTTTGTGTTCATCTATACTTATATTATAAAGCTGCAGAGTTTGTTTGTTTGTTTGTTTGAACGCGCTAATCTCAGGAACTACTGGTCCGATTTCAAAAATTCTTTCAGTGTTGGATAGTCCATTTATCGAGGAAGGTTATAAAATATATATTATATTTTGAATATAATATATATTTTGAATATATATTATATTCAAAAATATTAGAGATCCGTAAGAAAATTGCGATTTTGTAAACCAAGGTGTTAAATCGAAAACCTATTTATGCGTGCGCTGCGAAAACTATTGACAATAGAACAAAATGATGTACTACGGGTTTGTAGGTCTTATTAAGATCTACAAAAAATTCCGCGAGAGCACATATCTAACTATCATGGTTTAGTCACAATAACCGCTTTTATAGTCATAAAAAATATTTAATCGTCTGAATAAAGAAACTACGTTAAATGTGTATCGTAATATTAATCCTTATCCATTATGTTGTCAAGGGTATTTATGTAGTTGTTATTATTAATCATGCATTTGCACGTCGTAAATACGATAAAATGTATATGGTACTGTAAATCAATTGTAACATCTAATGTAACCTACATTTGAAGCAAATAAATATTATTCTATTCTATTCTATTCTAGAAGTAAAATACTTTTTGTTTTATTTCAATCGTACATTTCGTTGAGAAATTATCACGAGTATAAAAACGCAAAGAATTGGTACCTAATAATGAGTTATTTGCCATAATAGATAAAGCTGAAGAGTTGTTTGCTTCAACGCGCTAATCTCAGCAACTTCTGGTACGATTTGAAAAATTATTTCAGTTTTTTTTTCTTTTTTTTCGCACGGACATATGAAGTTAGCCTTGAGGCGTTTGCTACTTCACCGGGCATAAAGGCGAGCAGAGCTCCAGCCTAGATAAATGGTTTAAACACTACAAACTAAGCAACCTGCGCAAGAGGGCGTCCCCTGCGGCACTTGGACATCGGCTCAGGGCGGTCGCTGACGGGGAGATTGAGGGATTGTGGCTTTTAGTTTATTTAAGGGAGTTTTGTGCAACTGTCGCTCTACTTTTCAGTTCGCGGGCCGCTCGGACTTCGGGTCTACGAGGGCATCGGAAGGTTCTTAGCAAACTAAGGGTCGGGAGGGAATTCTTTCAGTGTTAGATAGCCCATTTATGAAGGAAGGCTAGAAGCTATTATTTTAATATAAAGTTTCTACGGGAACAGGAGTTACGCGGGTGAAACCGCGCGCGGAAGCTAGTATTATTATATACACATACCTTATTTTAAATGCTTTCTACCAGTCCATATTTGAAAGCCAAATGTGTATTATTGAAACAATAAATCGTCAAAAGCAAGCGAGAGTATATTAAAATCACCATTATTTTAATTAATGTTTAAGTTCATAATATAAAAAACAAAATGCATCAGCCGGTCTGAGTACTGTTCCCGATTTCCCACACCTAAACATTGATTCGAATCCAATCTATTCATTGAAATATATACCAACGATCACACTACGTACAAATGTTATTTACTGTACAATAGAGAACACACACACACACATACGCGCGCACACACATCAAACAAGAACACACGTGCTAACCAATTTTATTGAATTTAGGTAGCTTTGGGTATATGTGTGACTGTCGTATACAGCGTGTACAGAAAACAGATTGTAATAATTGAAGATACAATTTAAAAATGTCATAACTCATCAATATTTTCGTGGGCCTAATGTGTCCCACACAGGGCAAAGGCTTCCTTTCCTTCTTTCCATTTTACCTTATCACAAGCCACCTGACACCATGCTTCAGGATGTAGTCCAGTTGGTCTCGCCATCTCCTTCTAGGCCTACCCAACTCATACGGTTTGATTATATTATTTGAGTTGTGCTCTTGTTGCGGTAAAGTGCCATTGATATTGATAAATTATTAATGCATTTGCGTTCTAGGGGCACCAATCGCGATAAATGATTAATGCATAATTATTCTTTCTAGGGGCTCGCGAGTCGATGTGTTTTAAAAAATGTACCTTTACTGACAGTTTATCGATTTATTTACACAATTTGTTCATCAATTAATGAACTATTATCACTAACATACTATCAAAATCACTACATGAACCAAACAGTATTTTGTTTGAACTTTTGTAACACACCGTAGTATGACCAATACACACACTCACACACACATACACACGTGTGCACATAAAGCGACGTGTGAACTACTATCAATGGTCGTAGTTCACTCGCATCGGCCACGTTACTAGCCTAAGTCTATTTTCAGCTGGTACTTTCGGACTATGCTTTTACTATTATTCTGTGAATAAAACTGAGTGGATGTGTCATTAGCATGATTAGTTTTTGGGCTGTTTAATTGGAGTAATGAAATTCGTAGTTACCTAAAGTATAATAATAATAAGTAGTCGTTTTATCGAAAGCGTATTAAACGGGAACGGTGCAAACAGAAGACAAAAAATATATTATGACGATGATGATTATAATGAATGATGGATTTAAAAAATCTTTACTAATACAATAAAGTGGAAATGCTCTGCCATAACAAAGACGTGGCCTACGGAATGATAAATGCTATATGACAAAAAATACGAAAAATGTTCTTGCCCGTTTACTGGCTTGCTGGAAGAAAATTCATTAATGAGTTTAGCACGCCATTGTACCTACATCATTTTTAAATGTTATTTTATTACATTTTTCTTCATGTGTACAATAAATAATAAATAAATAAAATCTTTCACCGTTGAGAAGCTACACTATCCCCGGATGATATAGGCTGTATGTAATTGTGAAGTTTCGTTACACCCGCGTAGCTCCTCGGAGGTACACGTAACTGCCCATGGGAACCTAGTATGCAATAGGAACACGGAGAAACATAACATAACATCCTAAAATATGCGGAGTAACAACGAATGGTAGTGCTTGTCTCCTATACCTGTGTTTTTCTATACAATATCATCATCATCATCAGCCCGTATAATGTCCACTGCTGAACATGGGCCTCCTTCCGGGGGAGGGTATTCGCCATAGTCACCACGCTTGGCAGGCGGATTGGTACCCGCAGTATTATGTGGTACCATGCAAGGAAATGCTGCTGCCCGTTTCTTGATATACGATTATTATAGATAATGTTATAACAATCGGGACCAACGGCTTAACGTGCTTTCCGAGGCACGGAGGGTAATCCCTCAACCAACCAGACCCGGAGAGAACTTTTAGAATTTATACAAATATTTCTTGTCCGGCGTGGGGATCGAACCCAAGACCTCCGAGATTTAAAGCGAGCCAAATACCGCTACGCTTCATAGGTTGTATACAATATCATCCTACTAATAAGTATGGATGAATGGATGTTTGTTACTCATTCACGCCAAAACTAATGAACGGAATTAGCTGAAATTTTGCACCGGAAAAGGATGTACGCTAAATTTACATATAAATTGCAAAATATCACGCTCTGACCCACTGGAGCAATGTTACGCGCGTAAAACCGCGGGGCACAACTAGTTACAATATAATTTTGCCGTACTCATGGTTTCACCTAAGACCTCAAGCACAACAGTCAACTATACTATTACTGCATCAAAAATATACTGCAACAAACAAAATAGTTACTGCTATAATAACATCACCAATCAATTAAGGCTCGTGTGCGTCCATAACTTGGGTGCATGAGACAACGACGTCAATTCCCGCACGCACTCGACTGTGGCCGCTTGATAACGCTTCGGCCAAATTAAGCGAAAACTATGACGATGAACAATATATTTTATGTTATAAAATACTGGCCTTATTATAACACCTATAATCAATTAAGGCTCATTTAACTCAACAACTTCCATACTCTTTTTATGTTTATTTAAATATTTAACACGAAGTCTGGTTGACTAAGAAAATGTTGCCGTTTTATAACCTTTTGGTAAATTTAAGCAAAGTATATACATACATACATAAGCTCACGGCTGTTTCCCAGCGGGGTAGGCAGAGACAATGGAGCTCCACTTGCTACGATCTCTACACACATCTTTCGCTTCATTCACTCTCATAACATTCTTCTTACAAGCACGTCGGTTTAGGGTGGATATTATTTGACCTTTTGCGAGGATCTCCGATTTGGTCAGAGAACGTTCGTCGAGGTCTTCCCCTTCCGACTGTGCCACTCACACTTGCGATGTATACCTGTTTTGTCAATCTTTCTTCATCCATTCCTTCAACGTGACCAAACCATCTCAACATTCCCTTCTCTATCACGTCCTCTTTAAGCAAAGTATATGACCATATATTGTATGACATTGTTAAATATTAAATTTCTAGCGCAGTATCACCAACGTATTATACCCGCTTGTTACCCCGGAAACTTTTTCAAATTTATGAAATGTTCAGACATTCACAAGGTACTTAGTTTTTCTAAATGTTGGTATCCAAAACTACTTTAAGAATTTGCAAAATTGGTTAAGTATATCCAGAGATTATCTCAACCTCACAAATAACGTAAAGACTTTGCCTCTTTATGAAATGAAATGATAACGTTTATTGATAATGTAGACAAATCGATCGTACTTATTATAAGTCAAATACTATGATAATGAAAACAAAAAAGAAAAAACAATCTTGACTAATAAATTAGTTTACATTTCATCAATAATGTTATTAAATAAATTTTACCAGTGTTGTTATGACATGTGATAATCGCTTATTATAAAATATAATTAAGATCAACCAGCGCTGGCTGGGATCGGGTCTAAAGCATAGAACGCATTATATCCACTCGGTTCCAAAAATAACGGGTCAGTCACATAAACCCGAATATCTCCCGAACTACGTATGCCATCCTAATGAAACGAAGACTGTTCAATTGAGAATTTAATTATACAGATAAAAAATAAAATAAAACTTAGCTGCACCCACAATATTAATCTCTAAATTAAAAAAAAAACTAAAGTAGTCATATTTTTCTTAAGATTACATTTTTTTTATGATTGTTTTTTTGCTGTATTTCTATTCTGTCACAAAAAAAAATATCGTGAACGTCTTCCACGTGCATAATTATTATTCTGTGAGGTGAAGCATGGCAGTCACGCTAGAGGAATGTACCAGAATCCTAACTTTTTTGGAACTTGGGCGGAGCCAGCGTGAAACAGCCAGAAACATTGGTGTATCTTTGTCGACTGTTCAGCGGGTAGTCCAGCGGTACCAAGAGACTGGATCACACCTTAGAAGACCAGGAAATGGCAGACCAAGATGCACAACGGCCAGGGAAGACCGACAACTGGTGGCTACAATGCTCCGCAATCGTTTTCAAACTGCTGTTGGTCACTGACTTTATTCGCTTTGGAGGTGGCAATTTAAGCGCTCAAACAGTAAGAAGACGTCTTACTGAAGCAAATTTGAAACCATTGAGGCCCGCAAATGGCCCGCAAACTGGAACGGGGACATCGAATTGCAAGACAGAGATACGTGCGCGAGCACCTAAACTGGACACTAGACGATTGGTCTAGGGTAATGTTCACGGACGAGTCTAAATTCATGCTTTATAAGCATGATGGTAGGCAGTTGGTGTACAGAAGACCAGGGGAGCGCTTCCATCAAGCGTGTGTGGAGGAAAAAGTGGCGTACGGTGGAGGCTCCGTACAAGTTTGGGCTGGGATTTCTGCTGAGGCCCGCACCGAGCTGGTACTCATTCAAAATGGAACTCTAAATGCAGAGAGGTACGTGGAAGAGATCCTCAATGAACATGTAGGTCCTTTCATGGCCAGGATGGACCGGCATGGCATATTAATGCATGATAATGCGCGTCCCCATACCGCCAGAATTGTACATGACTACCTTGAAGAGGTCGGTATCGAACTCCTGCATGAGTTCAGCGCGAAGCCCGGACTTAAACCCCATCGAGCACGCCAGGGACGAGCTTCAGAGATGCGTGAAAGGTTGAAACCCCCCACCAATCACGCTTCCCGAGCTCAAACAAGCACTGGTGGAGGAATGGGAAGGTATTCCTCAGCACCGGCTCCGAAATTTGGTGTACAGCATGCCTCATCGCCTGGAAGCTGTCAGAAGAGCTCGTGGAGGCAATACAAAGTATTAAATGAAGAAAGTGATGAAAAACAGCAAAAAAACAATCATAAAAAATGTAATCTTAAGAAAAATATGACTACTTTAGTTTTTTTTTAATTTAGAGATTAATATTGTGGGTGCAACTAAGTTTTATTTTATTTTTTATCTGTATAATTTAATTCTCAATTGAACAGTCTTCGTTTCATTAGGATGGCATACGTAGTTCGGGAGATATTCGGGTTTATGTGACTGACCCGTTATTTTTGGAACCGAGTGAATTATAATATTAGTATAGATAAAGCGGAGAGATTTGTATTTTTGTATGTATGTTTGTTACGAACAAACTCATAATCTAATGGACGGATTTCAATAATAATTATTTCACCATTAGAATGCAACATTATGTTTGAGTATCATAGATTACTTATAAATTAAACAGGAGATAGGCGGATGAAATCTCGCGCGGGAGGCTAGTATTATATAACAACCTCATTTCTGACGAAAATTTCACATAGGAGATTTTAAATTACCAACGATATACGATGTTACTCTTGTCTAACTAAAATATGAACTGGAGTTACTGGTTTTAATTTCCTGCACTGCACTGGAAAATGCTGACCGGCTCGCACACGCCTGTTGGTCTTAATAATAATCATAATAATACACACATCCTACTTAATATTATAAACGCGAAAGTT
Source organism: Nycteola revayana (assembly GCA_947037095.2). Classification (NCBI taxonomy): domain Eukaryota; kingdom Metazoa; phylum Arthropoda; class Insecta; order Lepidoptera; family Nolidae; genus Nycteola; species Nycteola revayana. Next base: position 13,804,462 of record OX344838.1, on the reverse strand, counting down.
TGTAAGTACGGATGGATGGATGGATGTTTGTTACTCTTTCATGCCAAAACTACTGAATGGAATTGGCTGAAATTTTGCGCCGGAATAGTTTTTATGCTGGATTAACATATAAGCTACAAAACATCACACTTTAGCCCAATGAAGCAGAGTAACGCGGGTAATACCGCGGGGCGCAGCTAGTACAGACTATAAATGAGGGATATAAAAAATGTAACATTTAAAAGTACAATGTGCGGTCTTCTCGTATAAAGCAATTTTATCGAAAAAATCTGGCTGGATAGAAGCTATGTGCAATTATAACACCAGTAGATATGCAACAATTATACCTTAAAATAATCATCTCAACCATACCTTAGTTAGATTATGTATAGAAAGTACTACTATGCTTTGTCATATTTACAAAGTTCCTAGTATCTTAGTTCGCTAAAAGACAGTTGCACAAAACCCCCCTAAAATACTAAAAGTCATAATCCCTCAATCTCATCGCCAGCGACCGCCCTGAGCCGAGGTCCAAGCCCCACGGGAGCGCTAACTGGCGCAGGTTGCTTAGTTTGTAGTTTTTAAACCATTTATTAAGGCTGGAGCTCTGCGCGCCTTTATACCCGGTGAAGTAGCAATAGCCCCGTGGATCACTACGTAAGTCCGTCCGAAAAAAAAAGTTCGCTAAAAGGCTTATACATACCCAACTAACAAGCTCTATAGAAGGTAATTTAGTAGATGATAACTTACAAAGGCTATTCGTAAAAGCCCATTTTAAGTGCTTTGCCAAATTTTATTGGCAAGTGAACTGAGTATGAAATATAAGCGTGTCGTTTGGACAACAACTGAATCTATTGGAGAAAGAGGAAACAGGATTAGTTATGAAAAATTAAAATTATAAATAATTCCAAGAAAGTCTACTCTAAAGTAGATAATGTGAATATTATCTCCTATCGAAGAGAATTTCTTCTGAAGTTTCTGAATTGCAAATTCCAATATATTTTATTGAATTCTTAAAACCTGAGTACTAAGTAAGAACTTTATTAGTAAATCCCTATAAAGATTTAACTTAATCTTAACTAATATAATAAAAGGCAAAGATTTGTATTTTGGTACGAATAAACTCAAAAACATGTTACATTATTCCTGAATAACAAAGCTATATTTAATTATGTAGTTTTCACGAGAACGGAAGTTACGGGTGAAACCGCGTGCGGAAAGCTAGTAAAACATAAAGTCACATCATTTCCTCTAGTAGTAAGTAGTAGTAGCTCCAACGAAACAAAAGTAACACTAATAAAACATCTTGACCAACCAACAAACGAATATAAATTAACATATTATATTATCCGGTCATAACTTCACCAACAGTTAATTCAAAGGTTACATTTATATCAACAATAACATTTACTTCACAACCAAAGCACTTCGGATAAGCAACAAAACTCCAAAGGTAACAAATCAAGCAATATAACGCAGATGCCCAAATTACCAACAGCCGTAAAGATAAATCCAACGTCCTTTACATCAAATTAAATTTAGGGATACACATAAAAACTTTGATCGTTCAATACCAGGAGGTCAGAACCGAAAAAATATTAATCTCAATTTGGTTTTATGAGAGTACTGAGTCCGTAGTAACTTCGTAGCAGCGTAGCTTACTTCGTAGTAGGTTCGTAGCTACGGCAGCATAATGTAGTGTTATGTCAACATTCAACAAGTTAATGTTTTATGAAATGTTTGTAGTATGTAACGTCACGTAGTAGAAAATTTAATTAAGTTAACGAGTTTGTTCTGATTACTATGTTGCTGTAAATGTTTACAGTAAGTAGAATAGTAAACTAAATTAACTAAAGTTAGAAAATAAAAAAAATAAAAAATCGTAACGACACACTGATTAAAAAAACTTGTTTGATTAATTATCAATTAAATATACCACATTAAAATCATTACAATACAATAAAATACTCTTTGATGCACATCAAAAAGTAGCGAATTATTTCTAATATGCCCGTAAAAAATATAATAATATTTCTCACTTCCAGATAACCAAGATGGAACAAGACCAATAAATTGGATAAGTGGTACTTTTAGAGTAAATAATAAACAAAGAGAAAAATTATACGAAGATCGGCGCAAACTTACAGGATTACAAACAGATCAAAGGAAATCTTAAAATAAAATAATTAATACAAACATAATTATGAAATAACGAATCATAATTCTATGTTTCGATATTTCGTTAAGAATTTACATAGTGAAAATCTACACTAGACGAATTTTGGTAATATTTGCAAAACATTCGTGTTTTTAGCTGTATAAAGTTATTTTAATATACCGAATAATTACTCAAAAGTTCTCGAAAGGAGACCACGGATCAGCAAAAGTAGCGTAGGACGTCCAGATGGACGGGATGTTCAGCGGGATTACGGTGGATGCAGGCTGCTTCCAACTGCAATAACTGGAGATCTATGAGGGGAGAACTATGTCCAGCTGTGGACATCCTACGAATGAAATGATAGTCATGAATTATTCAATTAAAATATGTATTTTTATATTATTTAACCGTTTAATGCTCTTCAGTTTTGCATTCTGCTACTGCAAAAGCGATAAATTGGAAGAAATAGTAGAAATACTGCACGGCCCGCAATTCTTAGAACAATATTTCGTTAAGAATTTACATAGTGGTAAGCGTTTACACTCAACGAATTTTAGTAATGTCTGAAAAACATGTGTGTTCTTGGCTGTATAAAGTTATTTTAAAATACCGTTAAAGTAGTCATTGAAAAGTTCTCGAATGGAGACCACGGATCGGCAAAAGTAGCGTACGACGTCCACCAACCAGATGAACGAATGATTTGGTTAAGGTAGCGGATCATGGTGGATGCAGGCCGCATCCAACTGCAATAACTGGTGATCTATGAGGGAAACCTATGTCCAGAAGTGGACGTCGGCTTAAATTATGGTGATAATGAATTTGGATTTTGTGGCTAACGATACACTCATAAACTAGACCGATTTCGATATTACGGCGGCCTGTCCACAAGTGCGTAGCGAAGAAGCGGAGTTGAGTTAAAAAAAAAAACAAATCGTTATGTACTGAATGATTAACTGACGGACCAACGGAAAACCTAAACCGCTGATCGCAGTGACCTGAAATTTAGAAGTTGCATACTATATATGACGTAGGCATCCGATAAAAAAAGGTTATTCCATTCCTAAAAGGAGGTAAAAAGTTTAGATGGAGAAATCAAAACATACGCAGTCAAAGTCAAGGCCGAATTCATAATTTTTTTTTAAGTCTGTCCGTAATCGCAAAAAATAAGTTTTTATTAAAAGTGACATAAGAATGTATGTAAAATAATGAAAATAAAACCACAATTAAAAAAATCTGAGTTACGGCTTTGACAGAATTTTCTAGAGATAGGTAGGTAAGCGTAGTAGATAGGTAACTTTTTAAGGTATGTCTACCTTTCATTTGGTTAAATTGTTTGTTAATCCATAATATATTCCGTCTTTTAGTCCCCTAAGCTGTAGTACCGATTCAGATAGGAATTTCATTGTTAGATATAATCTACATTACGCGGACAAAGACGCGGGCAAAAGATTATTAGTAAAATACTACAATAAGTACTTACTTTAATTAAAAGATCGTTGTAATCTCAATAGTCCTTTTACATTCTCTTCTATCCCTCACGTACAAAATGAATAAATCCGTTTCATTGCCATTTTTACAACAATTTGATGCGAAATTTTCTAATGAAGCTGCCATTAATCCGCATAAAGATTACCCTTAGCTTCCGCCATAAAATTACACGTTGGCCGTTAAACTTAACTGTCCGATAATTATTCATTTATAGTTAGTGGGCCGGTATTTACGATGCACCGTTTTACGGGTCACTGCTTCGATGAGCGAGGTTTCACGAGAATATAACAGTAAAATAATCCGGTGGTTAAACTAGCCTATATAAGGCATGTTAAGCAGGGTATTGACCCTGACAGGTAAAGGACCCTTAGTCACAATCAGTCCGTTTCTGCGATCAGAAGGGAGAGGCTGCTCTAAATTCCTGACTAGTTGATGCAATATGTTGTACGTGAAAGCTATTATCTTGAGTGGCCTTAACCTTCTGACGATAATTAGCATTGGAGCCAAAATAGAAGACAAGCTAGTGCCAGACAGCAAATATGTACTGTGCAGTACATATTTGCTGTCAAGCCACTCTTATTCTGCACACGAAAGGGAAAAAAGATAACACCTTCTTTCCCTTTCGTGGGCTCTAGTGACTTTTCACTTGCACAGAACCACAACATTTAATCAAGGTTGACTGTGGTACTTACTCTCTTGGGTAGATATATTTTGCCAGTCGAGCAACATATCAAGAACCATTTCATTGTTTTTATAACTGCCTTTGTCTTTAATAAGTTAAGTTCTCACTACGTAGAGATGTAGAACATAGCGTTGGTATGATCAATAAGCCCCCTTTTTTTCGGATGGACATACGTAGCCTGATAGCCTCGTGGCTAATACGAGGCTTTTGCTACTTCACCGGGCATAAAGGCGAGCAGAGGTCCAGCCTACATAAATGGTTTAAAAACTACAAACAACCTGGGCAAGAGGGCACCCCCTGCGGGCCCTAGACCTCACCTCGGCTCAGGGTGGTCGCTGGCGAAGAGATTGAGGGATTATGACTTTTAGAATTTAAGGGGAGGTTTAAACATTACAATTAAGAAAATGTTTATTCTTACCTTCTGTTTAATTCTAACAAGACCGATGGACTATTCAAACACCTTGATTTATCACAATAATTAAGACCTTAATTTCCTACAAATTAATTTGGGTGACCATAAATTTTTGTCCGTAAAACAATCTAAGCGCAACTATCCAGATTAATAGGTCAAGCGCGAGCCGGCATAAATCAGTCGTGGGCTAAACGAATAATGGATGGTACGAATGGACACCCCCGCGGCCGCACACGAAAGCTAAGCGAATTAATTACTCAGACTGTATGGAACAGATAATGTGTTGTACTTATGAAAAGGTCGCGCGTAGGCGACAGAAGCGCTTCTAAAAAGGCCTTAATCCATACTATCTTTGTATAATTTTGATCATCAGCCCGTATAACGTCCACTGCTGAACAATAAAATATTTCTATTATGGGCTTCTTTGTAAGACAAATCCGCACTCGGGAAATAAATACTTGCATGAATCGCGGGGGATTTTACAAATACATAATTTATAGATACAAAGCACACCCAGACTACCTATTCTATTAAGGCTGGAGCTCTCGCTCGCCTTTATGCCCGGTGAAGTCAAAAGCCTCGTGGCCAAGTAGGTAGGCACGTGCGAAAAAAAAACTACTAGCTATCCTTCCAGCACAGAATAACTGTTTGTGGTTAACGCGAATTATTGTCCCGGGTGGGCATCGAACTCAGAAGCTACTGCCATATCGACCGCCCTAAGCCGAGGTCTAGAACCCACAGGGGGCGCCCTCTTGCGCAGGTTGCTAAGTTTGTAGTTTTTAAACCATTTATTAAGGCTGGAGCTCTGCTCGCCTTTATGTCCGGTGAAGTAGCAAAAGCCTCGTGGCTACATAGGTATAGTTTTCATACATAGCAAACACTTCCTAGAAATTATATAATACACACACCAACAGCCGTTCAGTTAATCTATGAAAACCGCAACGTATTAATTAATTTGATACCTCGTAGCTTACATAACACGATATAACTATGTTAACTAATCAAAAACAAAATATAGATTGGAAGACACGGTTTCCAACCTTTTTTCGAATTAAACTACCGTCAAATCCATATGTTTTTTTTTATATTCATACCAGGAAATCCATGCGCAAAACTTAATATTTCGAAGGCCAAAAATTTGTCTACATATTAACGTCCACTGCTGAACCTGGGCCTCCTCCTGAGAGAGGGTAGTTGTCATAGTCACCACGCTTGGCAGGCGGGTTGGTGACCGCAGTATGTTGTACAACACAAGGAAACGCTGCTGCCCGTTCCTTGATATACGATTATTATAGATTGTGGGTTCGGTCCCCACACCGGACAAGAAATCTTCGTGTAAATTCTAAGATTTCTTTCCGAGTCTGGTTGGTTGAGGGTCCTTCCGTGCGTTGGAAAGCACGCTAAGCCGTTGGTCCCGATTGTTATAACATCATCCATAGCAAGCGTGAATCAGGGAACGGGCAACAGCGTTTCCTTGTGTCTTACAACATAATACTGCGGTCAGCAAACCACCTGCCAAGCGTGGTGACATTGGCAGATACCCTCCCTCGGGAGGAGGCCCATGTTTAGCAGTATTTGTTATACGGGCTGATGATGATGATGTATTATTAAATATGTTTACTATAAAATATAATATTTCAATTTCTGAAGATTATTTCTTTGCTATTAAAAGATGAGTATTTTTATCAGAAATACCCATTTTATTATCCCAGCAAAGAGCATCCCCGTCTCAGCAATCAAATCATGACTTTTCTGTATGACACAGAAATATCCAGCTATCGAAATGTAGGCACAAGACGCTTTTTCCTAATGAGTTTTTTTCTGTAAGCTTGATAAAATACTGAAAAAGTCCGTACGTCATGAAAATTTCTACTCTCGGTAAAATTACATCAAAAATATTTAACACTCTTCTTTCACGTCATTTGGGAATAATTTTGAATTACGTCCCTTTTAGTAAAATCTAAATTTGTAAGATGATATTCGGTTTTATTACATATCCCGCTCGAAAAGACTTTAAGAGGTCACCATTATACAACTGGAAATTATTATAAACAAATATTTAAATCTTTAACCGACTGTTAAACCTTCATTGTAATAAATGTATCAAAAAACAATAAAAATTAAAAAGTCCATCAACCCTAGAACCAAGAAACAAAGCAACAGCTTTAACCACTGTGTCATAATTATTAAAAATCAGAACCTCGTATTTTGTTATCTTATTCTATACTAATATTAATAGGAAGTATTTTTTTGAGTATGTTTGTAATGAATGAACTCAAAAACTACTGTGCCGATTTCAAAAATTCTTTCACCATTAAAAAGCTACATTCATCTTGAGCGACATAGATTATATTTAATAATGAAGTTCTTACGAAACCGGAAGTAACGCGGGTGAAACCGCGCGCGGGAAGCTAGTAATATTATAAAGAGGAAAGGTTTGTTTGGATTGAATTGGCACCGGAATTAATGCACCGATTTTAAAGATTTATTCACCATTAGTAAGCCATATTATTCAGGAGGAATATAAACTATATTTAATGATTAAGTCCTTACAAGAACAGGAGCTATGCGGGTAAAACTGCGTGCGAGAAGCTAGTATGTTGTATTTTTTGCCACAGATATCAATTCGTGTTGATTTAGCAGTAAAATGACCATTGTATAAAAAAATGAATGACAGATTACAGTTTTTTCCCCCAAGAATAATCTATATCATGTCTAGTCTTAAATCAGGAAGTAGGTGGTGTTTTACCAGTGCCTCATAAAGCACGTTAAGCTGTCCTGCGCTTGATATCTAACCAGTTGTGTCGATAAAAACTTCACTCTGTATATCAAAAGTGAATGGATAGAAAAGTACACCTGAGTTTGCGCACTATATTATTATAATGTCCTGCTGTCATGGTCTATCTCCTCAGAGTTTGACCGCCATGCTAGAACTAGGTAAGTGGGTAATGAGCGTACTATTTGTATTTAATGGAATCAGGCGTTACTTTGAGAAATCCATAGAAAGGGCTTTCGTCAAGCGGTCGGGTCAATTGCGCAGTAGCGTTCGACCAAGTAACATCACCCTGATGATGCTCCGTGGACGAGCGAAACACGAGTCGGGTCCTACGGCTGGTGATTGTATTTTTGCACGTTTTATTTATCCTTTTTGCATGTAGTGCATAATTTATGCGGGCGGGAGGGCGGTGCAAAAAGGCATCCCAGCATTTTGACACATTTTTTTTGCGGAATTAACACTAGATATTTGGTTTTTAATTGAGACGTACTATTTGTATTAAGAAATCAAACTTCAAAGTAATTTTGTTCTGTACAAACAAATTTTTATACAAAGACAAACAAAAAATCCCAAAGTCCCAAATTTATAAAACTTAATCAACGCGCAAACAAAGACTCCATTCAGATATCCGTTTCGCGTTTAATTAGTTTTCCCAACACACCCTAAGTGACCAAATATTTAAATAACAAACACGGAATAGAGCTTAAATAAATATTCACTAAATGGATAAAGTTAGTTCGTTTTATGTAGAAGTAACTTCTACTAGTTAGTTTTAGTGGAAGGTATATTTTTATGAAAGACTAGTTGCGCCCGCGGGTTATCCCGCTTTACTCTGCTCCAGTGGGTTGGAGCGTTATGTTTTGTAGCCTATATGTTAATTCAGCGTATAACCTATCCTGGTGCAACATTTCAGCCAATTCCGTTTAGAAGTTTTTGCGTGAAAGAGTAACAAACATCCATCCATCCATACTTACAAATTTTCGCGTGTATAATATTAGTTAATCGACTTTAAAAAGTGATATTTACTTCAGAGTTAATCTTTATCATCTATTTTATGTAAAGCATACATAAGGTAGAAAAAAAAATATATTTTGTAAAACATCACGCTACGCCCAACTGGAGCAGAGTAGGTAAAACGGTAGGGCCCAGCTAGTTACCAAATCCGTTAAGTACTTTTAGAGGGAAAGAGAAACAATCATTCATACTAACAAACAGCAAACAAAAAAATAAAATCAGGATCTTTTAATCTATTTGTCTACAATAAATAACAAAATACATATCTCTCTTTCTATCTTTACAGCTAACACAGAATTCTGATAAAACAAATATTCACAAAGCAGCTGAAACTATTCTACATATAAATGAAATGTACGTAGCTGCAGTGTCTCTCCTTGCCTCCATGCTAAGATAAACTTTGAACTGGTTTGGTATAATATTATGGTTTTAAGAGACCTACAACTGGAACTTCTGTAAAACAAATGTATTGTCAAAATGACATTTGCTCTGAACGTATTATTAATTGCTTTAATGTATATAAATTTAATGAAGATTATATTAAAACGCCAAAGACTTATGATTTAGTTCCCAAGGAAACGGGAGTTATGCGAGTGCGGGAATTTAGTATATATGTTTAATCTATCTATTGGTAATAAATTAAAAAAAAAATCAGCGAGCATGGGTTTTATGACACTGAATAATATTATCATTATTGGACCAACCCTGAAATCACGAAAAAAAATTAGCTGTTCCATACATTTGTGGTCACTCACCTCGACGTAATGTATGGAACAGCTGATTTTTTTTTCGTGTTTTCAGGGTTGGTCGCTTAGTAAAAGTTGTTTATAATCAACTGTTCTATCATCCCCTGAAAGGTTATTGCTGTTATAAAAATAACCTTGTATATTTTGAAAGTTAAATACAAAATATTTTTAAATTAACAATTATAAAAATAACGTGGCGTAACAATCAAATTCATCACTTCTTAATACACTCATACCAGTTTCCAACATTATGCTGTAATAAAGGACTTTCATTTGCAAAACTGCATTCAGTGGTTACGGTAGTTGCTTCTGATATCTGGTTTTCTGGGTTTGATTCTCATCCGCGACAATTATTTGTGTAAATCATATACATATATAGTCGTTCTGAGCTTTAGTATGCAAACTTACAAATACAAGTTTGTTAAGTTCCCCAGTGACATAGGGATTAATTCCCTACAACTCGAGTTATCGTTTAAAAAATAAAATTTAAATAAATGGACCTTTTTACCTACTATTTGTGTAATTTAAATTTAACTTATATGAAAGTCAATTGAAATCCTGAACTAAACTAAATAAATAGGCTACGGTGTCATGAAAACGGTTTTTAAATTAAACGATGCCTTATCACAGTATTTTGTATCTAAAAGTTACTACACAACGTTTATTTTGTGTTTAAAAAAGTTTGTTACGCTCATACTCTAAAATAAATACTCGTGTAAATTTTAAAAAAAGAACTACGCCACAGTAAACCGTGATACTAGCGAATTCATTTCGCGACTGCAACTTGCGATTTTGCAGTTTTCGCGAACTTTTTCGGCATCGGATAGATACGCGTTTCGGCTGCCAGTTTGCAATATACACTTAAGGACAAGCATGCTCCAATAGCTCTCAGACTTTTGACAGACGTCGCACTGTATTGCCACTTCAACATGCTGATAGTGCAACTTGCGAATACGTTTCGACTTTTTCTTTACAAATTTAGTTGCAGATCTTCGTAAAACTTGCCATTTGCGTTAGTTTTTTTTTTCGTTTAGCATAAAAAATTATAATGAAATAATGAATTTATTCAGCACTTAGGTATTAACACTCACTTGTACTTTTCAGAATAACAATATTACTTTATTATTCTTATTCTATGAATTAAACTAGATAACTAACATGTAGCAAATAGTAGGTTATTACAGACAAAGTAGTCCGTCCGTTAGCTTGTCGTTAATTCGCACAAGAATGTTTTCTTTTCTAACAATCTTATTGACACTTAGCCATAATTAGGTATAATCGGAGACATTGTCGAATAATCATTTCAAATTCTATGCGTTTTTTATGCACCCCAACGAATTTAGTTTAAAAACTTTCTTATCTGTCTATTAGTTATGACTTTGGAGACCTGAAACATTTCTCATTTCATATTTATAATAGACTAGCTTCCCGCGCACGGTTTCACCCGCGTAACTCCTGTTCCCGTGGGAACTTCATAATTAAATATAGTTTATGTCATCCGGGGATAGTGTAGCTTTCCAACGGTGAAATATTTTTTCAAATCGGTCCAGTAGTTTCGGAGCTTATTCAATACATACATACATACAATCGAAACTTTCCTCTTTATAATATTAGTATAGATTAATTAATTCCTGATTTGTCTAAAATAACAAATACATCTACTTAATGATATTAGAGATTCTACATTAAACTTTTTTGTATTTTCACAACTTCTTACGCGCCCCATTATGTCTATCATCTGAAATATTTTTGTGTCTATGGTATTTCATATACTATGCTATGAATGAGGCCAGTAAATTAGCGGGTAACAACAGAGGTTATATTATACTATCTGAGCTTATTGTCAATGTCCTTGATTCTCTCATATTTCTTTTCTTTATTAAGTCGACGCAGATTATTTTGTTGCTCTAGTGACAGCGGAATATTAAAATATTGTAAACAATATTTCATTTTTTTTTATTAATTGTTTTCTGCATTTGTTGGTTCAAATACAATAATACATTTCAAAAATTATATACTCAAATAGACGAGTGATTTTTTTCTGGATAACCTTTCTTCAAAATATGTTAATGGTAATGGTACCTATCTAATCCTTGTCGGACTCATATCATACATGCTACGGCCCTACATGACATAACATGATGTTGCGGTCACCTACCTGGTCTGCTAAGCGTGGTGACTATGCTCAGCAGGAGGTCCATATTTACAGCAGAAGTTATATACAGAGGTGATGATGATGAACAACTAATAATTTTATATACATTGCCAGCATGCAATGATGACTTAATACAGTCCTGCCTAATTTCATAGCTTCCTTCTAGAGACTTTTAATTAATTAAAAACATTACTCGGAAAGCATATTTCAATTAATTATTTGTGAAAGCTTTACCAACTTTCCAATGTTCGTGCTATTAAAATGAGGCTTAAATTTGCTTTTATAATAAGAAAACGAATTAATAATGTATTGCAACGTCAAACTCGCTGTTAGTGGGACCCGCTCTTGTATTTCTCCCGCGCGTTACCTACGAAAGATTTTCCCAAGTAATAAGTAGAACGTAATAACTATAAGTAACTTATGGCGTCGGCGTTCCTAATAAATTCCCTCCGGAAATATTAAACGTATCTCCGTTTAGTAAGGACTTGACAGCATTAGTACTCAAAATTATATACAACACAAAATTACGCCCGTCTACGCCCCTCAAAGGTTTATAATATTAATATTTATTTGGCATATACGTTTTAGACAAAACCTGTAATATGGCAACACATTTGCAATAAAGAAGTGATACAAAAATAAAAAATATATCTATATATATATTATATGTTACGGCTAAAGGTAGGTGTGAACATAAACTTAAGATTAGCCGGCTAAACCTAGGTCTAGCCGACCACATGCGGTTAAACATAGATTAACCTGAAAAAGTCTCTGTTCAACTCCATTGGTTTATTTTTAGGTTGGTTGGTTGGTTTAGGTTTAGGTTTTTTTTAACCACCCCAATTTCTTTTTGTGCCATGCATAGGTATTGTTTAATTTAGAGTTGAACAGGGACTTATTGAGACCTTAACCTAAGTTTAACCGCATGTGGTCGGCTAGACCTAGGTTTAGCCGGCTAATCTTAAGTTTATGTTCACACCTACCTTTAGCCGTAACATATATATTACGAGAAAACTATTAGCGAGGGAGTGCGTGGGTGTGTGTGTGTATGTGCATATAGTATTTTTTAATTTACTAATAGGTTATTAATTTCGTAGTGGAACTTCACAGATAAAATAAAATAAAAAAATAAAAAATTGACCCTAAAATGGTACTTGTTAATTTTAAAGGACGTCGTAATTTTTATTTATGTAGTAAAATGGGTGTGCACTGATGCCAAGGTAAATTCAAGATCATGGCAACTAAAAAGGTTTGGGATCTCTTTGCGTATAGGAAAATTGCTCGTTGTAGTCGCCTACAATAAACTGTTGCATATTACAGCACATACAGTTATTACAGTACAGTTTGTACTGTAATAACTTAACTAAAAAAGTATTCTGAAAAAATATTAGCAGAGTTTTTCCTCGTGTTGTAACCCCTCGTGTTAAGCTAAAATGATAGATGAACCCACGCGTTGCACAAGTGTTACGAGTGGGTTCATGTCGGTAGTGCAATGGGTGAGGATCGAACCAGATGATCGCAAGTTCGACGCCCTAGCTATAGGGCTTAGTTTTATTTATACAATACAGTTTATAGCAAAAAAAATGAATATTTTTTCCAGCTTTTTAAAAAAGAGTATTTTATATATTGAAACATGAACTTTGAGTTTACACAGCTGTAGCAACAGTGGCAATAGTACAAACCGTTGCTGACGGATGGCGCAATGTATGTTGCACATGTTTTATTTTTTTTACTGGTAGCAATACAGATCGATCACGCTTCGCTGAATCTGTCATGCGGGACAAACAAATCGCATTCAGATAGGTAGATGTTGTGGATGTTGTGACTAGTTTAGTTTGGAAAAATATAGTTTTGAAAAAAAAAATGACCACGTCACAATATTTGCAGATATTTTTGTATAGGGTATTCCATTTATTTAAACTAGGCCCTGTGACTACTGGTAACATATGTTAAAAGTACTTTAATTTTAGATTTTTTTTATAACTACTTTACTTTATCTGCTTGTTTACGTCCATTACTGATTTGGGCCTCCTTTTAACAGATATTACCCAAAATCACCACGCCCAAAATTGTGAGTACCATAGATTTAATAGATTGCTGCTGCTCATCCACCAGCTTTATGTCCCTTATGACACCTATGGGAGAATATAGGATGGTCTATTCTGAGCCGGAAGCCGCAAGGCTTATTACATTTGTAATTATGTATAAAAGTAGGATATTGTGATACTAAGACAATGAATTTAAATCAAATAATAAACAATAATCTCTAAAATATTTTACAAAATAGTTGTAACTGAACATACTTCAATGTGACTGTTGCCAACCCTTTAAGACGATCATAAAAGCATACTCAATTTTATTCCCAATAGAAAATACAATCTCATCCAAAATTACAAACAAACACAAAGGGTCCCCACAGGCTCGCAGTAAATCACTGAACTACATAAAGCGGCCCATTCACACCATAAAGTATCCACAAAAAACCGCAGAGGCACGACATAGGTGAATTTAAATTGCCAACCCAGTCTCCGACTCTATGCCCACTATCTATACAAAGGCATATCAGAGGCGTGTGTCCCGAAACAATATTTCTAAATAAAATACTTCCTTGAGGCACCTGGATTGGTGAGTGGTCCGAGTTGAAGGAAATAAGCGAATCAGGCAAATGCAAGGCTTTAAAAGTTGTAGTCAAATAAGCAAATCATCTGCTTTGGAAAATCTAGTTTACGAACTGTTCAGCTCTAACTAAGCAATTATAATTAAATATTTTGGTGGGATTTGCTTTAATCTGAGACCCTAATAAAGAAGTTACTAAGTAAGGCGCTCTTGCTCTGGCAAAATTGCACGAAATATTACTATACCATAGTATAATTTAGTCAACAAATTTACATTTGTGTCGCTTAAAACTTATTTATTTTTACTCTTTTGCTTTTATTCAAAAGTGTAAAAATAAATAAGTTTATATATAAGTACAAATATTAGTAACCGCTACCTCATATAACTTGTGCTATAAAAACGCGAATAAAAACGCTCCAATGCTCGTCGTATCACCCGCATTATATTTAAGTGGGTAGTTTGTGAGAAAAACAGCGTATTGTTGTCGGAATTGAAAATACACTCTTACCTACCCCACTGAGGTATGGCCTATATGTATAGATATATTATTATATTATACTTGACACAATTCTGTATGTAACATTTTAGTACATAATATTTTGATGGTATACTTTTCCCGTCATTTATAACACACATTTCATCTCATACCATAAAAATCAAAATACTTATTCAAACTTTAAAAGTATTTTTTATTTACTTATGAGTGTACATTTTAATTAATTTGCATTTTCATAGTTTCAGTAACTACTCATAAATTTATTTTCACACTCTTACTTTGAGTACATTCATTGCTGCTCCTCTTAGTAGGGGAGGCGACAGGACTAACGTGGATTTTGTAAGTTGTGCTGATCCATAATCTAATGGGATTTTTTTATTCTGCCGATTAAAAAAATAAAGAAATAATCTCCCACCTCTTGTGTCGCACTAAAATTTACAGATTTTCTATTATTTTCATGTAATTAACTTACTTTACCTTTATCTGATGCGTTCGAGTAAATTCACGTTAGCACCGTATCGCCTCCCATACTATCTATATCGAGAAAAGCAAAGTGGCCGTTCACTCAATCTGTCAATTAACTCATGTTACTTGCACTGTTTCGTTTCATGTGTTTCGATGTGTGTGTGTTTCAAAGTTTTATATCTTATGTGTATTGTACTTTAATGTATGATATATTAGTTGCGAGTTTCATTCCGAGATTCAACGGATAATAAAATAATTAAATATCCATGAAAGTCTTATTTTTAATAAACGTTGAATTGACCTTTATTTTTGAAACTTAAGAAACTCAATATTTTAAATTTCATTTAAATAATAGGTAAAAGCACTTCATCATATACTGATGGACAATTAAATAAGCCACCTATTAAATATAATTATTGTCGTGATATAAAAACACAATAATTTAATAAATTATACACTTTACTAAGAATGTAAAGGAAGACAAAAAAAATTAACAGAACGCAATTAATAAACAAATGACACCAATGGAAGTGGCTTAATTTTTTTGTCTACCAGTATATTTCGTTAGTATGCAGAATTGATATTTTAAATTATATTTAAATTATCTTAAATAAATAATCCATATTATTATAACTAAAATATTTTCTATAGTTATCTAATCCAAACTGTTGCACATAACGTGGTGTCGCTTCTAAGCAATAAATTCAATAATAAAACGAGTTTCTATAACAAAAGTTATAAAGCACCGGGATGGGGAGAACGCTTATTAATTGACAGATTGAGCGAAGAGCCACTTTGTTCCCATCGTGAGAGTAAACGTACGATCGTATTGATTCCACATTGATATAGCAGAGGATGTTCATTTATAACTTCGTGAAACACCTACCTGTGTGACTTGATGAATTTGCAGTGCCATTTTTTTAACAAATATTTCTTGGTTGGATGTGACATTATACGTCAGAATCATTCGTATGTATATTCATAAGTATTATAGTACATCTGTCTTTATGTTTCTGAGGTCACGATTTAATTTATGTCTTAACCTTCACTGATTGTTACGTTTTGAACCTATTGGGTACATGTATTTTCTTACCATATTATAAGTAATTGTCATTTTTATAGTCGTTCTGCAATCAATACCGATATAATTTTCTCCTACATCCTAGCGCAACTCTCAAATCGTCAGATCATAGACATATACACATATAATAATATGCATATAATTAACCTATTTCGCCTTAATCTGATGCGCTCGAGTAACTTCGCATTAGCTCCGCCGTCTCCCGTAATATTTATATCGAGAAAAGCAAAGTACCTACACACTTATGTATCGACAAACCGACACTTCTCCAGATTAAATCAAGGTAACCCTACGCTAATCCCGCCAGTAAACTGCATCAACGAATTACTGTAATTACGTCGGCCATGCCCTCTGGGGATAATTTGTTGGTTTCGGACCCCCTGCGTAATGTAACACCGGGGTAGCGGGTTCGTTGAAGGGGAGAGGGTTCGGACACAGCCGCGTGCCAATATTGGATGTATTGTAAAAATAAACAAAACTAAATACGGATATATTCATGGGAATAGTAGTTGCAGCAAGTTCAGATGAGTTGTTTATATGTAAACGTTATAAATAATATGAGTAAAATAATGGGATGAGCTTTCTGTTGGAGGAGTTTGATTATTCCACAAGGAAAAAAACATTTAAACCACAGCAGTGAAGCATCACTTACTGGGGTACTTAATTGCTATTAAAGTTAACGAAGCTAATTAAAAATAATCACGTGATAATCTGCTACTGCAAGCTATTAGGTGCGTTTATCAATTACCTATTTAAAAGCAAATTTTAAGCGCTGTGACTGACTTTTGGATATTTATTATATTAGTGCGAAGCAACGTAATGTTTTTGTATGATAAGAAGATTACTAAATTCACCAAATAAATGAATACATGAATGTTAATCATGGTACTACCCTACTAAATTGGATGAGGAAAACGATTGCGACTTATAATTTAGCGCCTGGCGCCATCTATTGATGGAATTGGTAATCGCAAGTACTAATAACATTAATTTAAGAACAAGTTTTATAGGATGTGAACTATTAGTGAGTTAATATAATGATTATCATAACAAGGTATGGATGTAAGAATTTTATGAAAAATCAACGAATATTTTTTGTTTCGTTGCAAAGCTAGACACGAGAAGCCATAAATATACTAGCATATATACATTGTGCCGTAGGTAACAACATATAAACTAATTCACGAACTAGCATCAATGTTATCTCGTCGTTGCTAAGCTTTGACAACGTTACTAATAGATATGTTTGAGTTACTGACACATCGACAAGGGCTTATAAGCTGCTAAACCAAGTTGCTAAGTGACCTCAGCAGATGCATTGCTACAAATTAGGACAATATTGATTAATGTGTGTCGACAACTAACCTATTCAGCATATTGATACGGTGTCCTGTGTTATTTCGTAAAGTTTACCTTGTAAATTACATCTATGTAATAAATAATGTTCATCCAAAATATATACCTACCATCTATTTACCAGTAAATACTCTCACGTTAAGAAATTACAAAGTATGGTGGAGATCCAAACTTAATAATTTAAAAGTAAAAAAACGTAATTTGTGTGAACCACGGTGGTTAAGCCAATTACCGCTACGCTAGGTTGTCTTTAATGTTAATGAATAAAGGTTTGTCTACACTAATATTATAAGATAATAGTAATATAGACAAATAATAAGATTTGATTGTTTATTTGCATTGAATATCCCCAAAATATCTATCAAAATTTCACCTAAGTCCTTCTTACTCTGTGGGTACGGAAGCCTAAAAAATTACCAAGCCCAGTCGCCTGAAAAGGTTAACTAAATATTATTTTAGCAATGAAATACAAATGTAACAACTTGTTTTACACATGAAAAAAAAGGGAACATTTTCTTTTATGTCCAACAAAAAGTCGAGTCTAATTGTAATGACTATTGTGGCATCACCCTTGCCTAATCCTAAGGGCGAACACTGCTGCGGTCATAATTATAGGGAGTAAGCAATATTACCGCCAAAAAAGGAAAGGTTATTCCACTCTCTTTCAGTTGAAATGAAGATTTGCATGCTTTGTTGTTAAGAATGGTTCTAATTAGAGAAGCCAAAGATGAGTTAGTAGGAAAGGAGGGAGGGGAAGGGGGGAGGTAGGAAGCCTTTAAACAGTAGAAATATACGTAACGCATCGTCGAGATGGTTAGCGATGTTAATTGCTTTGCATGTTAAACATGGTTTGGTTGCAGGTTGTTATAAACGAACTTTGATGTTCATACGTAACAAGGTAATTATTAATATAATTAATAAATAAAATCATTAATAACATAAATATGAATGTAAGTTTGCTTGTGACGCTTTCACTCGAAATATACTTAACCGATCATCGTGAAAACTTGTACACATATTGGATGTATTAGTAGTAATATAGGCTACAACTGAATACATTGGCTTCAATGCAAGCAAAGCCGTGGGTAAAAGCTAGTTAAATATAAAGTAAATGACAAAAAAATAAGTCTATGTATGTATACGTGACATTGCAAGTTAAAAATTAAAATGAAAGTATTACTTATTGATACTAAATTTGATTGCTTCAAATAATAAATAACGTATTTTCTTTTAACTATAAAACATAGGAATAGTATATTGAGGTTAATATTTTGTATTTTACCAAAAATAAATATATTCATATGATCTAGTATTTAGCCATGTAGCTAAATGATCGTTCAAATGTGGATTGCTAGTACTACTAACATTATCTCGATCGTTTTTATAGCTACCAAAAAACTAATTAAGTAGTAACGTCCAACATATAGTAGTGCTTAATTTTTAGTGCATTTGCTGAAAGAGATGCGAAATGTATTATCTAAAAGACAAAAAGGGATAATAATATAATATTTCATACATATACCTAATATAACAATTATTATTGAATATTTTCTTGTTAAACTATTTTAGACAACTGCTTTGTTAAAAAAAACCGGCCAAGTGCGAGTCTAACTCGCGCACGAAGGGTTCCGCACGAAGGGTTCCGTACCAATTTCAATTGCCAATTGCCAATAAAAAAGCGTATGTTTATGAAATTAAATGTTTTTTTTTTTAATTTTTTAATTTACGATTTATGACGTATTAAAAAAACTACTTACTAGATCTCGTTCAAACCAATTTTCGGTGGAAGTTTGCATAGTAATCTTCATCATATATTTTTTTTAGTTTTATCATTCTCTTATTTTAGAAGTTACAGGGGGGGACACACATTTTATCACTTTGGAAGTGTCTCTCGCGCAAACTATTCAGTTTAGAATAAAATGACATTAGGAACCTCAACATCATTGTTGAATCCCTATCCATAGATAACCCACAGGTATGGGATCGATGAAAAAAAAAATGAGTTTCAGTTCTATGTATGGGGAGCCCTACAATTTATTGTTTTTTTTTTTCTATTTTTGTGTGAAAATCTTAATGCGGTTCACAAAATACATCTACTTACCAAGTTTCAACATTATAGTTTCGGAAAAAAGTGGCTGTGACATAGAGGCAGACGGACGGACAGACAGACATGACGAATCTATAAGGGTTCAATTTTTTGCCATTTGGCTACGGAACCCTAATAAGGGCTTCTTAAGTCTATGTTTTTGATGACTTTGATCAAGTGATACATATTAGTATCAGTTTTTCACTTTGCAGAATCACGAAAAGTTCACCTACCATATTCATACAATCTTTAACATCTTGAATCTATAGTCAATATATAAAGCTGAAGAGTTTGGTTGTTTATTTGTGTGCTTGAACGCGCTAAGCTCAAGAACTACTGGTCCGATTTAAAAAAATCACAATTAAAATAAATAAATAATTAATTAATTAAATGATTAAATTATTAATAACGTTATCCAAAAGTTACATATTATTATATTTTATTTAATAATAAATTTCCTAAGGCATGGTTATCTATGCAGATAAAACCGCGCGCGAAAAGCTAGTTCATAGAGTCATTTTTAAACAATGTTACATCTCGATTTCTAATTACAGAAAGTTAAATCTAGAAATGATTATTAAAACTTTACGTCTATTCCCAGTAATTTTGTAGACGACAATATCTAGTTACTTTGTGTTTCAATGTAAATCTAATTGAGATTACCTTAATTGAAATTTCTCAAATTAAATTTCTCAAGCGTTTATGATGATGCCGTCTATCAAACTTGAGACTTAATTATCTTGAAGGAATGTGAAGCTCAATTCACGAGTGGACAATAAATTTGTAAATTGTGATACAATATTTAGAAGGAAAATAAATAATAATACCCAGTAGGTATTTCAAATTATAAATAATTTTAGTTGTAGTAGGTAGTTTACTATAAAGATCCTACAATATATTTTTACTAGCTGTTGCTGCTCGGCGTCGCCCGTGCCCGCCGATCGTATTGACATTTCCCGTGAATTTTCCAAAATTTTCTTTCAATAGTTTGTAAATATGGATGGATGTTTGTTATTCTTTCACGCAAAAACAACTACATGGATTTGGCTGAAAGTTTGTACGCGGATAGTTTATAAGCTAGATTAACATATAGGCT
Organism: Nycteola revayana; assembly: GCA_947037095.2. Taxonomy (NCBI): domain Eukaryota; kingdom Metazoa; phylum Arthropoda; class Insecta; order Lepidoptera; family Nolidae; genus Nycteola; species Nycteola revayana. Next base: position 13,783,856 of record OX344838.1, on the reverse strand, counting down.
ACAAAATATCACGCTCCGACCCATAGGAGCAGAGTCACGCGGGTAAAACCGCGGGGTGCAACTAGTAGATCATAAGGAGCGTTGAAAATGGCCTGAACTGCTTGGGAAAAAGGACGGTACGACCGTGCTGCTTTTTTGCTCGACTTGGCGGGAGCACTGCCGTGCCCCCAGATTATATATGACTAAGATATACATTTCAAACCGAGATGACAATGTGTAGTTTTATATGCAATTAAGATAGAGAGAAACAGTATAATTGTGTATCTATTAATGTAAGGCGCTGACACCTGTAATATAGTGAATTCACTAGTACCAGTGACGCGTTGCAGACCTTGTGTCTGTATCTCAAACCGTTTCGAAATGAAATATGACTATTGATGTTATTCAATTGAGTGCTTAATAAGTACACTAAAAATATTTAAAACCACGCTTCATACTTATCGCGACATTCGTTTAACAATTCGTAAGAGATCCACCTGAAACAAAGAAAAATACAAATATTAGAATACATTGAAACGAAATGCAAATATTGGGAGACTATGTATGTAAATCAATGATACATATAATCAAGTAATTGATTGTTTGGTATTTTTCCGATTGACATATGTAGTTAGCCACGAGGCTTTTGCTATTTTACCAGGCATAATGGTGAGCAGTGCCCCAGTCTTAATGAATATCTACATATAATCAAGTAATTGATTGTGTGGTATTTTTCCGATTGACATATGTAGTTAGCCACGAGGCTTTTGCTATTTTACCAGGCATAATGGTGAGCAGTGCCCCAGTCTTAATGAATGTCTACATATAATCAAGTAATTGATTGTGTGGTATTTTTCCGATTGACATATGTAGTTAGCCACGAGGCTTTTGCTATTTTACCAGGCATAATGGTGAGCAGTGCCCCAGTCTTAATGAATGTCTACATATAATCAAGTAATTGATTGTGTGGTATTTTTCCGATTGACATATGTAGTTAGCCACGAGGCTTTTGCTATTTTACCAGGCATAATGGTGAGCAGTGCCCCAGTCTTAATGAATGTCTCAAAAACTTCAAAACATACTTATGTTGTTTCTCAACATGCAATAAAATCGTTATAATGACTATTATATTCTTACTTTATATGTCCACAAACTTGAATTTACACAAAGATTTCCCGTCCGGCGTGGGGATTGAACCCACGACCTCCGAGATTTAAAGCGAGCCAAATACCACAACGCTACGGAGGTTGTTAAGCTATTGATATATAGGTAAATAGAAAGTTATGAAGTATTTTGACGCCAGTTTAGATGTTTTTTCCAAAAAGAATCATTACTTTTTCCGTCAGTAATCCCTGTCATACATAATTCTCCCGTCTCACTCTATGGACTAGTACATGAATAATGTCGAAGTAATTATTTTGTGAGTATTCCCTAATTGCTTTATGATGGATATACAGGAGCATCAATAATGGGTAATGCGCATTTGATGAGGGTTCAGATCAAGAGGCTGTAATCTGAAGAGCGTCCGTGTAGGAAACATTTTTACACGTGTTGTGATTTTTGGCTATAGATATGGAAAACATTGCGTATGCTCGTATTGATACAGAACAGTAGAAAAATAACGTACTATAAAATTTTGGATATATTATCAAACTAACTTCCCGGTTTAACCTGCGTAAATCCCGTCCCCGTAGGAACTTCATAATTAAATATTATATGTATTCTATATGTATTATATGTATTCCTTTATTTTTATTAAGTATGTATGTATCGTATTCATATATATTATTGCGTATTAGCATTAGTTTGATATACTCAAATTGTTACTATTGTTGTGTACACTGTTCTTGCCCGTTTATCACAAATCTCACTCTGAATATGGTTTGCTGGAAGAAAACTCATAAATGAGTTAAGCTCGCCATTGTACATCATCTTTAATTGTTGAACTTTCATAACTTGTTTTCATGTGTACAATAAAGAATAAAATAAATAAATAAACATAGCCTTCATCAATAAATGGGCTATCTAACAATGAAATAATTTTTAAATCGGACCAGTATTCCTAGATAAGCGCGCTTAAACAAACAAACAAACTCCTCAGCTTTATTTATTGAATAGAAAATTAAACCATAACCAGTGTAGGTACCTAATGTCACTTTATTTCGAACTAGCTTCCTGCGCGCGGTTTCACTCGCGTAACTCCCGTTTCCTTGGAGACTTCATAATTAAATATAGCCTATATTAATCAGTGATAATGTAGCTTTCGAATGGTGAAAGAATTTTTAAAATCGGTCCAGTACTTTTTGTACTAACATACAAATCTTTCCTCTTTATAATATTAAATAGATATCTAAGTCTATAGTCACCATAAAAAATTCTCTACTATTATACTATTAACAATTTTGTAAACACTCATTTTGGTGACTCATTTTTATAAATACATACATTTACAACCCACAACATACTGGGGGTCTACTCTCTAAGTCCGTCAACGAAAGTACGGGCCCGTCCGAAAGTAGCTCGAAACTTAGAATAGTTTCGAACGGAATCATGGACAATTTTCGTGAACGAGAACGATAACAACTTTGCTGTCGCGAAAACTGACATAACGTTCCGTCAAAACAAGTGTCAAATTCAATTTTTCGGACGGGCGAAAAAACATCAGGAGTAGGATGAACTGTCATATCATTTGGTCATTCATTCTTAGTTCGGACCCCGAACGAAACATATGTACGTAGGTGATCCGTAGTAGGAAACGTTCCGTAATTACGGCCGTAACTACGATTTCGTGCTTAGAGAGTAGACCCCCTGAGCCTACGTTTATGAAATACGTGTAGGTACAGAAACTGAGTTTCAGTACACGCGCTAACCGTGCCATACTAACAGTCACTCAATACGAGACATCCGTCGCCCGTGTTTTGCTATCATCAATTCTGTACAGTGTGGGATTAATGAATAATTAATGTTAAGTCTTCATGGCGTACACGATTTAATTTTCATTTGATTTGATCGTTCAACGACATCTGTGGGAAGCAGCGAGTTGTGAAGTGTAACGTAAACATGTACGGGGTATAAATACGTGATAGTGTAATGGTGTTCAAGTTTCCTATATTTATTTAATAAGATGCTTTAGTATATTTCTAAAGCATCTTATTAAATAAATATAGAAATCGCCATCCATTAAACAGTAAATGCATATTTTTAAGAGTTTTTAATTTTTTCTTTACCAACGTTATAAATAAGCAATGCTATATATACAACGTGAGTTTTAAAGCGTTGATAATACTCAGCAAAATGATTTATATAAGGTGACTGGTAATTAGTGACCGATACCTAAACACATGATTGTGCTCATGATAACAAACAACTTTTACTATGGCACCAAACCTTAAATCGCGAAAAAAAATCAGCTGTTCCATACATTCATGTTCACATAACTCGTCAACATGGTAGGGAGCAGCTGATTTCTTTTTCGCGATTTCTGGTTTGGTGGCATAGTAAAAGTTGTTTGTTATCATGAGCACAATGATGTGTTTAGGTATCGGTCACTAATTACCAGTCACCCTATATATACCTACTGTTTCAATAGCATTAAAAATTACAGATTACAATTACTTAAAACTTGTATTAGTGACACCTCTTCATCCTAAATTATGTTGTATTGTGACACACTAGAGCTTATTTTCCCATGCAAATATATCATTGCCGTCTCTTTGATGGTAATTTTTTTTTAATATAAAAACATGTGTCAATGTTGTTTTTTTACGTTTTGTTAGAAATACTAATGGTGATTCGATCTGCCACTTAATAGCAATGATTCAAAAATAAAATTCTACAATACATTTGTATTTCTAATGTTTATAAATGTAAACCAATAGTATATTCGAGATAGAGAGCTCTACAACTCCGTGGCTGGTACATACTTAATGCAGCGTCTCGAGAGTACATTTGCTTACTACCTTAGCATAGCTTAACATTAATATAGGTATACCTATAACTAATCAGAGTAGCCATATTATTGTTAGAGAAATCAGTTTTAAATATTGTCGGACCCGGCATTGGTATGAATGTATTAAAAAGATTTTTAGTTTTGAAATTGATTGAACAATTGCAAGGGGCCGTATTCCAATGGCTTGAGATCGCCGGTTCGAACCCCACCCATTGCACTTCCGACGTGAACCCACTCGTAACACAAGCATTTTAGCTTGGCACGAGGGGTTAACCAGAATACTAGTAGACTACTAAAATCTACTAGTAATCTTTAAAAAAAAGATTTAGTTTTATAGCTTTTCTTATTTGGGGATAGAGTAGCTTCCTAACGGCAAAAAAAAACCAAATCGGTCAAGTAGTTTCTGAACCTATTCAATACATACGAACAAACAATCAAACCTTTTCTCTTAAAATATTAGACATTATCATAAAAAAACAAGTTCAGTTACAACTACTTCTTACACAGTTTCAGTGTTAATATTTTACTTTAAATGGGCATAAAATCTAATAAAATTCAAAGATATAAATTTAAATGCATCCACCAAACTACCTATAATGGTATTACGTTTTCTTCATGGTGAGTTATGGGTAACCGGCAACTTAACTATTTTACCCCTAGCGCAAAATTAGGGGTCCGCGTCGTAAATTCAGTTTCACGGACATTTTTAGCAAACGATCAAAATTGACTACTTTAATCTAAAGCTCACTCAAATGAATAGTCGATCTAAATAGGTTTTATAAGTTTTAATTCTTACTTATATTATCAAAAGTAACTCTGTCTGCCTTTCACGCCAAAACTACTGATCCGAGTTAAACGAAATTTTGTACAGCGATAGTTTACAACCTAAGCAAGTACTTAGGCTACTTTTTATAGCCAAAAAAGGGTTGCAAAGATTAAAAGGGGGGGATGACAATTCCATGGAAGTATCGTCATTTTTAAGCCTAAATAATTGAAAGTGCTACTCCCAAGTCACTAATCCATGCAGACCACAGCCAATATTTTATTATATTGTACAGAACCTTCATCAAAATCTAAAGCGAAGCTTCGTCAATTTTATACTAAAGTTATACTTCAATGTTCCCTGGCGGTAAAACGAAAGGCGAGTGGGGGGAGGGGAAGTTACAGGTGGGGAACTGATAGTCCGCCGAGCAGCTGAATTATATTGTTATTTCTTCGATCGGGAATCGATTGGGTGTCCCTGAGGTACGCGGCTACATCGTTGAGACGTGAGCCATGGCGGAATTTCGTTTAGGATATTATATAGTTGAGTTACTTAACTGATTACATCAAATTTTGTAGCAATTGGTTTCTTTTTTAAAGACAACTCCTGCACAAGGATTTGATGTTAAATTAAGATGGTTTATTTAAATATTTACATCATATTTTAAGACTACTCTCTATTATTTATTTCTCTCGCAGGTCTACTGGAAGAGATTTCTGTAGAAATAAGTAGTACCTTTGTACATACGGAATTGGAAGGATTGGAAGCGGCCGTAACCCAATGGCAAGGGCGTCGGACTTGTGATCATGAGGTCGTCGGTTCGAACCAACCCATTGCACTACCGACGTGGGTTCACGTCACACACAAGCATTTTAGCTTAGCACGAGGGGTTAACAAGAATAATAGTAGACTGCAAAAATTCTGCTAGTAATATTTTACACCTCAACCTCCGTAGCGTAGCGGTATTTGGCTCGCTTTATATCACGGAGGTCTGGTTGTTTGAGGGACTACCCTCCGTGCCTCGGAAAGCACGTTAAGCCGTTGGTCTCGATTATTATAACATCATCTGTAATAATCGTATAGCAAGAAACGGGCAGCAGCGTTTCCTTGTGTGGTACAACATAATACTGCGGTCATCAACCCGCCTGCCAAGCGTAGTGACTATGGCAAATACCCTCCCCGGAAGGAGGCCCATGTTCAGCTGTGGACGTTGTACGGGCTGATGATGATGATGTACACAGATATATGATGCTTCTAACCGCTACAACTGGAGATCTATGAGAGAGGCCTATGTCCAGCTGTGGACGACCTACGGCTGAAATTATGAAACAAAAGAGAATCAAACCTAAGATCTCCGAGGCTTAGGTAAGGCGAGGCTTACACCGCTAAGGTTGCGAAGCATGTGATGTTATGCACAAATAGTTCAACTCATCGGTTTAGTATTTAAATCTTCCAAATCTACTGAAAGATCTGCGGCGATGTTATATGAGTTGCCGTCGCCACGGCTATCACCAAAAACACCAATACAGCATTTGTTTACAATAAAATCATATACCTATCAACGTTTGTGTTACATGATTAATGTACAGACTACACTAACCACAAGCCTTTGATTTTATTCCTAGATTACATTGTTCAAATGCCACGTTTTGTGGTTTGTGATTTGAACACAGACATTTTATTGTATACAATTAATTACCGCATTTTTAATTTCATTTCATTCAGATATCCTACCGATATAATACATTTGAAAGTTTAGTATCATTTTGCAAATACATTGAAACAACATTTATGCAACTACTAGCACGTGCGTATCTCCCGTTCCCATGGGATCTTCATAATTAAATATCATCATCATCATCATCGGCCCGTACAACGTTCATTACTGAACATGTGCCTCCTCCCTCCCTTGCCTTAATCACCACGCTTGACAGGCGGATTGGTGACCGCAGTATTATGTTGTACCCGATAAACGCTGCTGCCCGTTCCTTGATATACGATTATTGTTGGCACGGAGGGTAGTCCCTTAACCAACCAGACCCTGAAAGAAATCTTAGAATTTACACAATGATTTACTATCTGGCGTAGGGATTGAACCCACGACCTCCGAGATTCAAAGCGAGGCCAATACCGCTACGCTACGGAGGTTAATTAAATATAGCTTATGTTAATCCTGGATTAGGTACGTAGCTTTCTAAGGGTGAATCGATTTCGCAAAACACTCGTAAGATAGTCATTGAAAATTCCTGCTAGTGTTGCCTATCGATAGTCGACTATCGATAGACTATCGATATTCTATCGATAGTTGACGTCATATCAATAGTATCGATAGTCTATCGATAGTATCGATATTAGTGATAATATCTATACTATCGAGAACCAATATGTGTTTAGGAGCAATATATACTATATATTATCGATAGTTTTACATACTATCGATAGTATTGATAGTTTTAATCATTTAATGCAACGATACTATTGATACTATCGATAGTATTACTTTAAAAATATCGATACTATCGATTAGTATTATAATGTAATAGTATCGATAGTATCGATACTATTGCTTCCAATCAATAGTATTAGTTATTTTGTGATATCGATAGTATCGATAATATTAATACTATCGATAGCACTATCGATATTGTTACTATTTTTCGAGGTCATCTATCGATAGCGAAACTATCGATATTTGGGCAACTCTAATTCCTGCACCATATTGCAGCATTATCATCAATGAAGTATCACATAAAGATAATGTTACTTTTAAAACAAACATTCCCTTCTTGTATACTTTTATTATCAATAAACAGTTTTTACCTGAAATCACAAGATTTTAACGTCATTTGAAATATAAAAATAGTTTTGGTTCACTCTGTACAATGTGAACCAACTTTATTTCATTGGCTTTAATTTACAGCTATAATGAAGGTAGAATATTTGTTGAGAAGAATACATGAATTAATTAATTACGCACTTATGAGAATGACTGTTTTCCATCCGTGTTTCAATATCGACTGATTAACTGTTAAGTATATAATAATATTGTTCGTTTGTTGACAGTATATCGTAAAGCTTTTGGTCGATTTTTGAACGTTTAAAGGCAAATCTTTTAGTCGAAAACTCAATATGGTATTCACAAACAATACTCTTAGTATTAACTTAGTAATGTCATGCAAAAGAAATCATAAAAATTACCTTTTGTTGTTGACATTCCTTCAATACGCGCGAAGCCATTTATAATGCGGACGGCTAAGGAATGGAATTCTCTGGACATCTTTACAACTAAAGTGAACATACACTTTCTAGGCAAGCGTGTGTCATCTTAGGCCTTATCTTCGCCTTCCATCAAGCGAGATTATGGTCAAACGTAATACAATATTTAATAAAAATAAAATAAAAAATGAATGTAAAAGAGATCATTAAAATGAAACATGACATGATTAAACTCGAAGTTTTCTAGAGTACAAGAGTGACTCCCGTATGCAAGAATAACACTAGAGACTATGAGTTTACTTGGGAACATCAGTGTCACTTTAATGATTTCTATTACTATAGCAATAGAGACCGCGACAGTGAGACACTACTTACTCAAGTGAATACTTAAAGCTAAGTTTTGTTTTTGCATATCACTGTTAGTCCCTAAGTCGGCCTTAGCAGTAATTCATACAAGTAAACAAAGCACACCAAGCTTCAACTTGGAAAGACTAGACAAGTGACTTCCTAAATATTTTATAACAAATAGATAAACTTAAGTTTAATTTTGTCAATCACGATTGTGAGAGTGATCTTTATCCTCATTTTTAGCTATTATTTGGATAGAAAAAGTCATCGTATGTAATTTTGCCGAGCCCAAAAACGATTCGTTATTCAAAATGTTTACGAAAACTGATGCTCTAGGGTAATGTCGTTTTATCTAGGCCTTCAGAGTCTGCTTCTGGCGGTTCACAAAAATATAACCATTTTGTGAACCAAAGTCTATACAATAATATGGTAATCTATCTTATAATGTATCTCTTGATAAAAACTATCCAAATATATATATTTTTTTTGCAGACAAACATTCTTCTATCCTAACAAAATATATTCAACTATTTTATTTTGTAATTAAACCGTTTAACCTATTATGTGCATATAATATAGACATATGTATGTACAATGTGTACATTTTACTTAAGATTTTACTGCCTCAAATTTTGTACACCAACATTTACCACACCCTAAAGAACAAAACAGTGGAAAAATATCCTGCATTCTGATACCTGGAACGCATAATATTATTACCTTCACTTATGGTTTACGTTTTACTATAAAATGTATACGAGTTTGCTCAAGAATAACGGAATATGAACTACTAGGTTGAATTTAAAAAGATACTGCTATATGTGGTAAGCCTGGAGCATTTGTTGTGCAAGGTTTACTTCGCTTTTATTAAGGGTAACTTCAATGTAAATACCGAATTTGAATTATTTCACAATTATTTGTAAGAAATAGAAATCTTTGCTGTCATAAGAGTCAATCTATTTTACCAAAAAAGATGATATGATTCAATATAATCCAGTACATTTTTTATAATTATGACGTGACATGCAATGACGTGCCCCTGAGTTTTTTTTATATTAGCCACTAAGCTTGGCAGGCGGATTGGTGACCGTGAGTGAAGGTTTATTTTTGGTAAAAACAAAACAATAAGTCAGCAGTAAACTTCTCCGTCAAGTATTCAAACATTAAATAAAATCTGTTAAGTAAAATTTGTAGATTTTTATTATTATCTACTGTTAAAGGAAAGGCATTTAATTTAAAAGCACCTTGTACCACCCACACCTTACTAGGCATATAGTTATTACGACATAAGCTTTCGCAAAGTAAGGATATTTTATCCCTTAAAGGCCATGAAAATGGGATCTAAATGTTGTATGGAAAACTTAAAATCATAACCTGAATGGAAATGATAATAAAATAAAAGTCATTCTTATTTACTTAAAACAAGCATTTGCTAATAGTCAAAACAATAAGTACCTATTGAGTATTATTTTATTTAAAATTAAGCAAATAAGGCTTTTGAGTAATTTTAGTTTTAACTTTATTATTTAACTAACTCTCTAAAGATATGACATAATAATGTAACAAAAGAAGAACAAGATTTTGAAATTTATTTTTGTTTTACGGCGTTTTCTTCAAAACGAGTTAAGATTCGATTCGGATATCTAACAATGCTTACTTGTCTTGCTGGATCAAAGTGAAACAGTACCGGCAATAGTTGGAAGTCAAGCCATTTGTTACACCTTTGAGATATCCAATTCGCCGAGGCAGCTCAAAGGTTCTTGGAAAATTTGATATTCTTGATACACTGAGTTGAATACAATGAAAGTTTTCATGACGAAATCAAGATGCTCTTAATTTATTAGTAATCTGGTTTATATTTATGGTGCTTGGATAGAAGGTTTTGATTCTACTAAACAACATCAATACATTTGCTGATACTTATTTATAAATAAACACGGTCTTCCGTGGCTATGAATTTATGAAAAATAAAAAAATGTTGTAGTACAATCGATTTAGGCATAAGTATACTTTTTCGATAGCATTAAACATTACATATTAAAATAACCTGCCATCTAGATTATAGCAACTTGTATTGAATGGTACCACATAACCCACTATAACCATTTTTTTTCCCTTTACTTTTTACGAGAAATAGTGGCTTATTTACGAAGCGATTTTAAGCAACACAGCATTAATCCTTATCTAATTAAGTACTCAATATATAGTGCATTTAATATAAATCAATATGGCTCTACAGATTTAAAATGCAGGGACATAGCTGGACATAGCGGTTGCGGCACCGGTACCGGCCGGGGGCATTGCACCCATATGAAAAAGCTATTGATTTACTCTAGAGTGAGTAGGTAGTAAATATTCATACTAAAGAAACGCTAAACTCTGCGCTTAAAAACACCTATTTCAACAAACGAACAACTTAACGTCAGCAACGTGCAATTAAGTACAAAGAACTACACACCAATTCTTCAATCGCTCCGATATACAACTTTGTACTAAATTACCGTATTTAATCAACTTTACTCACAAAACGAGCACATTCCAGCACCCAATCTAGCAACTTTGCTGTACAAGTTGTTGAAAATAATTAAATTCCATCCCACAGCATTCCGTTATTATTATTTATTGATAACTACCCTCCAGGCGGTATGTTGTTTGTTCGAAAAAAAAAGACATTTCAAGCTATGGATAATATTAATGTAGAATATTTTGAAATAACTTTGCTATTATTTTGAGTATATGAAAAATATTTTGACTCGTGGAAATATGCCATCGATGTCGGCATTTTGCATAATGCAACTACAGGGGTATAAAATTTTAATTGGTAAATTAAATTTTCGCATTGAGTCAGTCGCTTGCATATTATTTTCTCTATGTAAAACGAAAACTATAATCATATAAAATTAAACCAATCAGCAACGTTCGCTCATGCTATAATTTGATTAAAAATACACATATTTATACACTAGTCATGTGTGAATTATTAATTAAATATAATAATACACCTACTTTCAAATATCATAGTTGCAATTAAAGTGTAACGATAGGAACATAATATGAAAAAAATATAAATAAAAAAACTGATGATAATTGAATACAATAAAATACGAATTATCACTATTGAAATAACTTTAAATTAATGCAACAGATCTGGAAATAAGGCGGACTCGATGCCAACAGGCGTTATCACCCAATCAACCTTTAGGATAAAATATTAAACATTATAAACTCTTAATTTACGAAAAATAGTCTAACTCAAATAAATAAATAAAATAGCCAAACGAAAGCTACGACTTCATAAATCTAGATAAAATTCTAAATTACACGGTATACTAGATGTTGAAATCGCAACAAAACTGCAACGCTCCTTATTAGATGGTTACAAGATTCAAGCAGATTTCCCCGAGGAGTCAGGCACTGGTCAATGTTGTTCAGATTGTGCTGATGACGTTCTCTCAGGTTGTTGAGAATGCTGGTACAAAACAAATTGTATTATTCAGTTTGCATCATATCATTGCTAAACTTGTTACTTGAAAATGCATTTTGAATTTAGCTTGGGAGGTTGAGTATTGTTTACATATTTGTAGGAGGTATTGTGTACTTAAACCTGTATTTACTAATTTTACCGCGCACCTCTAATTATTCTTTTAGAATATTAATTATTTTTGTTATTAGGTACTCGTAAATTCACTTGGAGATAGCCTTAGTGAAATCTTAAATGGTTGTTAGCCCGCTAGGAGTCGTGGCATGAGTGGTTATTGGTTTCAAACCTTACTATAAAAATGAAAAATAAAATATACTTTTTATGAAAGCCTTTGTTAGAAATAAGTAAGTTCAAGATAAGTTTTTTTTTTTGTTTTTAATGATTACTCGCAGTTTTGTAGTCTACTCGTATTCTTGTTAACCCCTCGTGCTAAGCTAAAATGCTTGTGTTACGAGTGGGTTCACGTCGGTAGTGCAATGGGTGGGTTTCGAACCGGCGATTTCAAGACCACAAGTCCGACGCCCTAGACATGGCTACGGCCGCAATGCATAATGTAAGTTCATTTTGAAGGTCTAATATTATTTATTTATTTGTTAATTTCGATAATTTTAATTTTAGTTTAAGACATTTTGGAATGTTGTTACTTAATAAAACTACTAAATAAGTATTTATATTTATTCGAAATACCATTCGAGTAAATTCCTCGTATCTTTTCACTTCATTATATGTCTATTACCTACGGTATTTGAATACAAATTGCGATCTTTATAACGAAAATGTATCAAAATAGTTAATAACTTAGTGAATCTATCTATATATATAAAAGAAAGTCGTGTTTGTTACAACACTTATAACTCGAGAACGGCTGGACCGATTGCCATGGTTTTTGATTTGTTGGATTTGTTTCCGTCCCGAATAGCAGAATACATTTTAAAAACATAAGAAAGTCGTGTTAGTTACACCATTTATAACTCAAGAACGGCTGAACCGATTTGGCTGAAAATTGGTAGGGAGGTAGCTAAGAACTGGGAGAAGGACATAGGATACTTTTGGGTAGGGGTAGGGTAGGGTAGGGTAGGGTAGGGTAGGGTAGGGGTAGGGTAGGGTAGGGGTATGGTAGGGTAGGGGTAGGGTAGGGTAGGTGTGGGGTAGGGTAGGGGTAGGGTAGGGTAGGGGTAGGGGTAGGGTAGGAGTAGGGTAGGGGTAGGGTAGGGCAGGGGTAGGGTATAAAAGTCCACCCGTGCGAAGCCGGGGCGGGCCGCTAGTAATAAATACAAATCAGCTCTAGAAGGCATGTAAAATCTCCCTCTACATCCTAATTCAATATCGTTGGACATTGATGTCCAAAGGGCCATTGTTTTCCCATTGTATCCCCGTGAAACAATAGATTAATGATTATACGCATGCCCTGCCAAATTATTCTACGATCAACCGTAAATAGAAGATTAAATGCGGTTTAGATAGGGTTCCGGGCAAATTGAAATAAAATGATGGTCTCGGATAAATCGAAATTAAATCTATATTTTTGTTTTTAGAAAATGTCGCAATCCCTTGAAGATATACCTATATTTGAATAGATATATGTCTCAACCCTTGAAGATAAAAAGAAAAAATACAGTGGATACAATAATATATGGACTGACTTAATTAAACATGACTTAATTACTGTAATTGTATTATAATCCGTATATATTTTTAATGTCTTTGTAATGAAGATATATAGGTTTAAAGAATCTTTATTCTCATAAGAACATATAATACGTTCACTTACATGAGAGATATATAAAATTAATTAATGTATACATATATGGTTGTTGTATATGGTTGTATATAAACTTATAAATTGACTTATTTCAAATATTTTAGTTTGCATAACTTATGCTGAGTAGCTAAGACATCTTCATAGAAGTCACAGTCATATCGTTACGTTATCAGTGTTTAGTACTTTACATAAACAAAACAGTAATTGTTGTTTTTATATCTGGTTAGCGGCCCGTCGCTGCTCCTCACGGGTACACATTTGGTGTAAAAAATATAGCCTATGTTACTCAGGTTTAATATAACATTCTAGTGGTGAAAGAATTATCGAAATCCGTTCAGTAGTTTTTATGTTTACTCGAAACAAAAATACAAACTTTTCCTCTTTATAATATTAGTATGGATATATGTATGGCATGGAAATATTAGTAGGTATACACACCACATCAATGGTACGTTATTTAGTAGTTACATTATCTATCTATATCTCCACTTATATTATAAAAAGAAAAGATTTGAATGATTGTATGTATTTTTCTTACAAATAATTAAAATAAATACTGAACGGATTAAGATACTCAATTCTAGCACCATTAGAATGCTACATTATTTATGAGTAACATAGGCCGAGTATATTTAATAATGATGTTTTCACGGGAACGGGAGCTACTCGAATGTAACCACGCGGGGGAATCTACTAATTTATAATGAGGTTGCAATAGGAAGTGCGCGAGTGAAAATGCACGGTGAGCATTCGTTTTAACTTTTTATTATTAGGCTGTTGGAACTCAGTTGTTCAAATAACTCGTGAACTCAATTCTCGGCGTAGTACTATTGTATCACTTTTGTCGTGAATCAAATTCTTTGCCTAAAAGACGTAGCATAGTATACCATACTTATTATGTGAAGATATTTTGTGGACTAAAAATACTTTTCCCATTACTCCTTTACATTGTGATTTAGTCGGTAATGGGTAAAGGTATTTTAGTCCACATATTCCGCTGGTAGCCAATAATTTCTCCGATGTGAACTTAATTTCCGCTACGTTCTTTCCCTCAATGGCTAAACATAAATCGCAGAGACGGACACGGAAAACCTTTGGTGGGCCCTCATATAGCGAGCCTAGATTTCGTGCTCACGACACATTTAATACTGTAAAACTGTTCTACTAATCTACGTAGTATATCATTGTTATGTTTTTTTTAGACAAAAACATTTTTATTTATAATAGTAGTTTATAAATGTTCTCATACTTCAACATTTTCCTATTGCAATTCTCGACAAAAACATTTGCTTGTTCGCTAGAAACATGCGTCACACTAGCTATCAATATCGGAAGATGATGGATTTCCGTATAAATAAAAAAGGAAAAAACTAAGTTTTCAACCGTTTTATTTATGTACCTATTGTAATACCCAAAAAAACATATTATAACCAATGATTAGGTATATCACCAAAGTGATTCCTGTATTAATACCAACATCTATTTTTCTTGGCAATATTAAGCCACAACAAATAAAAATGCTATTGGTCGTTATCAAACCTACGACTCGGGATTTTATAGGAATACTGTTCTTTCTGAGTTTGATCTGTCATTACAAATCATAATACAATCACACATAAATAATCTCATATCTATAAATAAAATTTACATATAACTGCTATAATTAAAGTACAAAACCGAATAAGTATTGATATATTAACACAAGAATCTTGCGACACAATGATTTGTTAACCAACTCTCAAGCAAATAAATAATGTATGACACTATAAATCCCTAGTTTACGCGAGATTTAGGTCTCACCTCAACGACGCGACGAAGCAACTAGTGGCACCAGCCATTTATACAATATGTACATTTTGTCTTGTCCAACGAGGTTTCTTTCACTAGTTTTTACAATGTGCCCTCAAAATACCGTATAGGTATACATTTAAAATGGGCATAATCGTCTTCGTACCATTATTTTGTCCAGTGGGAAATGCATACCCTATGCCGATGCAGCGTTCCCGCGCCGGGGCGAAGGGGTATGTGGGACTCGCCCTCTCCATAGCGTGGTATGCTATGTTCCATAGCATAGTCATATCACGAGGAGAGTACCCTACTCCACTAAAATCCCCCGGACACTCCTTCTTCCACCGTTGGTGAAGGCCGGGTACGCGAGGCAATCCGGGCACACTATTGTGGCCCATTTGCCAAAAAAATCATCTTCCTAGTCTGCACCCATTATTTGGGGTCGGCGCAATAAGTCATCCTCTTCCATTTTATTCTATTAGACGTCTCTTTCTTACACATGTCATCTTTCACACAGTCCATCCATCCTTTTTTTGACCTACCTCTTCCAACATATCTCTCTATCTTCATATTTAGCAACTTTTCGTCACATTCATGTCATCCCTACGTATAACATTTAAAATGGGCAATGGGTGCCAAAACCATGGACGGCGTCGCCGAGGCCAATAGTGGTGTAACATATATTACATACATTAACGCCTCTTTATCATAGAGGTAGGTAGACACTACTTACTTCCACTTGCTACGATCTTGATATACCACTTTTGCCTCTTCTACATAATTAATCTCCTCATGCCTGTCCTTCGGTTTATGGTACTTTTAACATGGCCACCATTTGGTAAAGATTTTCTATCGCTTAAGAATATCGTCGGGGTTAATGGAAAAAGCTAATAAGAAAATTTATATTTTTCCCATTACACTTTATTAGCAACTGTCACTTACGCAGTTCTGCAGCAGCATCATCATCATCATCATAGCCCGTATAACGTTCTCTGATGAACATGGGCCTCTTCCGAGGAAGAGTTTTTGCCATAGTCACCACGCTTGGCAGGCGGGTTAATGAGCACAGTATTGTATTGTAGCACGCAAAAAAACGCTACTACTAGCATACGTTTGTTAACGATGATTTTATAAAAATCGTTACCAACGGTGTAACATTTTTTCTAATGCTCGGAGGGTTCTCTCAATCAACCCGGCTAGGATATAAATCTTAGAATTTATACAAAGATATCTATCTTATCCGACGATGGGAGCATACCTACGGACTTCGCTACTTGAAGTGATATTTCACTTATACCGCTACGTCACGGAAGTTGTCTTGTGTGGCTGGAGCTCTGCTCGCCTTTATGCCCGGTGAAGTAGCAAAAGCCTTGGGGAAAAATAAATATGTCCGCCCGAAAAAAAAAGTTGTCTCGTGTAGCGGGTGTTGTTTTTCTTTTAAAAGATTACTAACTGAGTTTTTCCACGCTACTAGTATTCTTGTTAACCCCTCGTGTTAAGCGAATATGTATTGAAGTATCACTATATGATACCTTTTTATTTCAAACTCATTAGTTTCACCAAGCCACTCCATAACTCATACACGCTAATGACCAAACAACGTATACGAGGCTCATTTTTCAAATATTCAACAACAAAGGACGCTGAAACAGAAGTTAATCAAATCCCGCTACACAAGAACAGAACAAACAGGCATTATAAAGGAAATAAGAAAAAAAAATAAACTTAGTAGCAAGTGATTCGTGCAAAATTGAGACGGACACACTCAAGCTATAAACAAAGTGTGACCGTCACAAAACTCGACACCTGCCTCTATTTTCCGTAAAAAAGAGCATAAAAGTGGTGGGATGAGGGAAAAATAAAAAAGGAGAGAGGACATTAACCAAACAAAAGGGAGCCGAGAGGGTCATAACTCGAAGCGCATTTTCCTTTGTCACAGTGACATTGCTAAATCCGCAACTGACGTTATATTGTTTAGGACGGTGGAGAATGTGCGATTAGTCGCACGATTTTTTAACGTTATATCGGTGTGTGTTTACACGCACTTATACTTACATTAAGGGTTTGATTTATTAAACTCACAGGAAAAAGATTGTTTACATTAATAAAAATAGCGAATGATACATAGAATTAAATAGTCAGCTTTTTCCTATCTGATAATAGAATGCCAATTGAAACTACGTTATTATTAAAATATTATTTTGCATGTTTTGAGGTAATCTTTTTTTTCTTAATATTTGAACAATATTTAAATTCTCAATATAAAAACAAAAGCTAGTGCATAATATATAAAAAAATTGAAAAAAAAAAATCAACGCCGTTGTATCTAAAGGCTTACTGAAAAAACCAATTTCAAACGTTGCACTTGATGAATAATAACAAATAGGTATTTGTATACCTATTTGTGAGCAAACAATCGAGGGACACTTTAATTTATTTTTTTAAGCCATTTTAAATAAATATAAACAAAATTGACACTCAACTTTAACTTTATCGCAAAAATATAATCGTTAGCAAACCGGCGCCCTAAGCCCGGATGGGGTATCGCCTCACCGGGGGATCGCTTCCACTACTCATTTCATGCATACGATATGTAGGTCGACAGAATTACAGGTACGTCACGAAACATTCATCTTGTGGCTTTGTGAGGAATGACCTGTCATTGTTTATCAGAATTCACTAACGTTTATAACTTGAGCTACAAAACGGTAGTAAACGTTACGTTAGAATGCCTATTCCTATCAATTTATTCATCATCAGCCCGTAAAACGTCCACTGCTGAATATGGGCCTCCTCCCGGGGGAGGGTATTTGCCATAGTCACCACACTTGGCAGGCGGATTGGCGACCGCAGTATTTTGTTGTACCACACAAGAAAACGCTGCTGCCCGTTCCTTGATATACGATTATTATAGATGATGTTATAACAATCGGGACCAACGGCTTAAGGTGCTTTCCGAGGCACGGAAGGTAGTCCCTCAACCAACCAGACCCGGAAAGTAATCTTAGATTTACAAAAAGATTTTCTGTCCAGCGTGAGATTCGATCCCACGACCTCCTAGATTTAAAGCGAGCCAAATACCGATACGCTACGGACGTTGTCTATTATTTGTTGATAAATTTATTAAATTTACTTAAAGGCAATTTCATATTTTTTTAACAAAGGACAAGAGATTTTTATGTAGATGTCGGAAAGTCAAAAGTATATTTAGATAAACTGCCATCTCTACTAATGACATTTGCCACAACTAGAGATCGGATATTTGCCAATCTTTTAAACTGTAACTTAGGTTTTAAATAAAACCATATACATGTATGTATTACATTTATTATTTAATCATTAGAAGAAGATTAGGCTAGAAAACGCAAAAACCAATGAGAAAACAGCAGCAGTATAGTAATCTAAAAAATGTAGGCATTGTTATCTAAACTATAACAGAAAAAGAGGATATGGAATTTTAAAAAACGGATGCCTTTAGCAAAGCTCTCGTACGGCTGGCATATAGCCAATATAATCAGAAGGATACAACGGTTCTATTACCAACGTAATGTAACTGATACTGCAGTCAAAAAGTTTGGCTAGCCTATAAATATATTTAGTTTCTATATAATTAGCGGACCCGACAGACGTTGTCCTGCTGATAATATATTAATACATATATATACAATATACCTAATTTGTGAATCTACACCATCCAGGGCGCCACCCAAACGCATACAAAAAAAATCATTCAAATCGAATGAATATTATAAAGATAATTATCATTTTTATTTGTGATTTTACGCACTTAACTCTAGTTCCCGTGGAAATCTCATAATAATTTAAAGCAGGGAAAAATTACGCGTATTCTCTCTCATAAAAATATTTGTATAGAAAGAGAAATATATATTATAAGTATATTGGTACTTATTGTTAAGTGATTCAAAAAGAGATTGTCTTAGCCGTTTGTATTTTTAGTGGCCAATAGTGGCCATTTTTTTTAACAGTTTAATAATATAATTATGTATAATTGTGATCATTTTTATTAATACTCAGATCTGACTGGCGCGGACGGCCACGGTGGCTGGCCCACCTCCGCAACCGGTTGTTCGCCCCGCTGCCATAGAATATATTGAGGAATGCCTCCACAGATCGGTTTTCAAAATATTTATAGGTACATATTATCTGTTATATATTTTTTTGTTAATACCAGTACAGTAGATTTGAACAGTTAGTAAGTTTGTCTATGTTCCTTCCGTGAACATAGACAAACTTACTCACAGGGACACAACATTAATGAATAATGTTATTTAGCTGCTGGCTCATTGAGCGTACTAACACATAGACATTTGTATACATTTCACAAAAATAAAACGACCATTATTTTCTTAAGTAACTGACTCATATCGTTCAACAAAAGAGACTCACATAAGTTAATGACATTTCAATATATCAACAGACACAAAAGATCCTGCGATACGCTCACCTTTTCTCACAAAAAGAAAAAAAAATGTAAGAACGCACACCGCGTCAATCCATCAACCTCAATGAGAGTTCGACGGATAAATCGCAACCTTCCCATTTTATCGTTAAGTAATAGCTCTGCCATCTCCTGACCTATTCCATTTTGTTCAATCAAAAAGGTTACATCAGACATTTAGAGACAAATAAAACTATGCCTTATCACAGTGCAATATATCTTGATCTACGTTGCATTCTCAAGTCTCCTCTAATAGATGCCGAGACTGAAAACAAATTTAGTACCAAAGGCCATTTACCATACATTTGAAGTAATGAAAAAAAAGAAACTTATGTCGCGAAATGTTTAATGGCGTAATAATGTGTATACACCTAATTATTATGCTATGAGTAACGGAGTGCACTTATAACTGTTTTCAGTATGAAAATATGATCAGGATGACCATCTGTTTATTTTTTACAATAGGTTTTTTTTTTCGGGTGGACCGTTATAATTAGCCCCCAGGCTTTTGCTACTTCACTGGGCATAAAGGCGAGCAGAGCTACAAACTAATGAACCTACGCAAGAGATCGTCCCCTGTGGGACTTGGACCTCGGCTCAGGGCGGTCGCTGACGGGGAGATTAAGGGATTATGGCTTTTAGTTTAAGGGAGTTTTGTGCAACTGTCGCTTTACTTTACAGTTCGCGGGCCTCTCGGAATACGGTTCTACGAGGGCATCGGATGGTTCAATTAATTTCAAAGCAATATGTGCGTAGGTTCATTATTATATTATTATTAGAGATGGGCCGACTAGCCGCCGACTAGTCGGGAAAGCCGACTATTCGGCATCGTTTGTAGTCGGCGACTAGTCGGCGACTATTCGGCAAAATATGCCGATTATGATCGGCGCATAACAAATGATATAAACCAAATCATTTGTACTTGTTTTATAATTTTTAAACATTACTTAGAGTAGTTATCTAATGTTACAGTCTATACAACATAGGAACGTATTAATCAGTCAGTAATTAAGCTCAGCGGCCGCGCGATGACTAAGCCGAGTGATGACGAAAAAGCCTAAACACCTGCGACAAGTAGGTATAAGAATGATCGGCATTGCCGCTTAGTCGGCCGACTAATCGGCATTTCGAAAACCGATTAGTCGGCTAGTCGGTTAGTCGGCAAATACTATAGTCTCTAATTATTATCAACAGCCCGTTTACGTCCACTGCTGAACATGGGCCTCCTTTTAACAGACCTTGGCAAGCCAGGATCGTAGAGGGATATTGCCATAATCACCACGCTTGGCAGACGGATTGGTGATTGCAGTATGATGTAAACCTTGAGCTAATAATGCCATATTATGTCCCTTAGTCGCCTTTTACGACACCCATGGGAAGACATGGGGTGGTCTATTCTAAGCCGGAAACCACACGGCCATGCATAGGTTATAAAAAAGTAAATGATAGATTTAAAGACTTAGTTATTTCCTATCTGATAATAGAATGTCAATTGAAACTACATTATCATTGAAATAATAATGTTGCATGTTTTGAGACAATATTTTCTTCTTCATTTTGACATAGGTCACATTGTGTATTAAAAAATGAAGAAAGAATTCCATTTGAATGTTTTGAATTTAAATTCGACAAAAGCAAAAATATTGATGACAAATGTAATATCGCAATAAACCCAAGCAGACATATTATACCGTGGAATATTACTGGAATATGTTACCCGCTCCAAAGACTTCTTAAGCCATATTTTATATAATTTATCTTCACCCTGTCGTAGATTTTTGCAGTGCAATGATGCGTCGCAGCTGAGATCCTGAGCAATTGCATAATTCTATTACCCTATTTACAATATAAATGGCTCCACTAGTGAATGTATTAGTGTTCGTACTTGAATCACTACGGCAGTTGAATTTAGATTTTATAGGTAGTTAATATAAAATAGTAGGCAACATTTGTTAGCCGTTTCTATACGTATTCCGCTACTTCTTACAAGAAAAGAAAATGTCAACAATAGAATTAAATATTTAGTAATTTTGATATAAAAATTATTTAAATTATGCAGTACTTTTGTATCAAAATTACAAAATCAAAATGTTATTTCGGTTTTAGAAATAACATTTTCAAAGAATTTTATTACATAAAATTCTTTCTAAACGATAAAAACGAAACGAAAACGAATAGCAAAACGTTAAAATTAAAATGCCTAAATTCTATAGCAATTCTTGTTAGCTCGTTGATAACTGTAGCCAAAATTTATGTTGTTGGTTGCTATGACAACATAAAAAAATATTGCGGTGCTATTACAATGCGACACATTTTTACGTTTTACAGTCTCATCATCTGCTTAATTACAGCTGTAGCAATTTTACGTAATAAGCCTGCCGGTTTCTCAATCAAAGCAACAATTAAGTAACTCAAACTTAAATTAAATTCAAGGTTATTTATGGTTGTTTTTGCATAGTTATATTTAAATAGTATTTTTTATTTTATTGTGTATTGATTGTGCTGAATTAAATGTTTTTTCTTTCTTCTTACTTTCAGTTTACTATATTCTTATTATTATTAATTAAGACATTTAATTCGATTATGTACGAAAATATTTGATCGTAAATTCATTAACACTTTACGTTAACCTCGTATATATGTTTTTTATCACTCTAATGTTATCATAAAATATCATGGTTCCCACATTCGCATCAAAGCTTGTGCTGTAATTTACTCCTCCACTAAGATTATATTAACTCTATTATAAGGTCAAGGTCAGTTAGAAAAGGTCACGCAATGTATTCAAGGTTAAATAAAGCAATAAAAGAGGGCAAAAGAAGGAATGATTTCACGGGTTAAAAATGAAATGTTCTTTACGTATTACGATTTTGGTTACAAAATCTTTTAAAGCTTATAAGAATTATGGAAGGCATAAATTTTTACAATATTACCACAAAACGACGATGCCGTGTCATTTTAAAAAACTAGACTTACAGTGTTTTAGCATAACAACGCCCAATTATAATTTTTATTCACTTTAGTATCCCTGACCATTTATTTGCCAGATTACGGATATACGTCGAAATCTAAGTTAAATAAAATGTAAGTCATCGAACATCACACACGTGGTTTTTAAAAATCACAGTGAATTGTATTGGCTGGTCAGTATTAATTATATCAATTGGATTGGATGCATCGCGTCTAAAAATATTAAACTACAAACAAATTATTTCCAAAAAAATGTTTTTGAAAGATTTAAGGTAATCGTTACGAATTTAAAGAAAACTCATCTACACTTAATAGCACAAAGCTAAAGAGTTTGTTTGCTAGAACTCGCAAATCTTAAAAACCATTGGTCTCTGATTCGAAGAAGGCTACTACATATTGTCACGCTAAGATCTTGAAGAGGAGCACCAATGAATTATGTTTTAAAGTCGGAATTAGCCCAAAGTAACATTTCCACGCGGACAATGTCGCTGGCACAAGCTAGTAGCTATCTCATCATCATCATCGCGCATAACGTCCACTGCTGAACATAGGCCTCCTTCCGAGGGAGGATATTTGCTATAGTCACCACGCTTGGCACGTGGCTTCGTGACCGCAGTATTATATTGTACCACACAAGGAAACGCTGCTGCCCGTTCCTTGATGTACGATTATTATAAATGATGTTATAACAATCGGGACCAACGGCTTAACGTGGTTTCCGAGGCACGGAGGGTAGTACCTCAACTAACCAGACCCGGAAAGAAATCTTAGAATTTACACAAAGATTTCTTGTCCGGCGTGGGGATCGAACCCACGACCTCTAAGACTTAAAGCAAGCCAAATACCGCTACGCTGCGGAGGTTGAGTAGCTATATGAATGTATCCATTTGTATTTACTTGGTACAATGAAATTTAATTAGCAGATACTGTTCATATTTCTACAATACCATTTTAACCACTCAACACACGTAAATCTACCTCAAGCTCAACTCGTATCAATGGCAACACGTTCCAAATTCAGCAAAATATATTCAACAAAACGTCTAATGAAACAAAGGGATCTTTCTGTTGGTGAATATAAATTTAATTATCAAACTCTTACTTTGGACTTGGCTGAGTTTGTTATAATTTAGGTGAGCCACGCGCCGTACAACGGCTGACGGGCCTTGACGAATGTTATTATTTCAATTTAAAAAGTTTGCTACAATTTGCATTGGTATTTAGCTTTGTTGTTTCGGGTAAATTGTGAGTTTTGGTTGTAATAGTAGGACTCTGAAGTTAAAGTGAAGCGAAAAAGGTACCATTTGAAGCAGCCATAGTCCAATAGCTAGGGCGTCGGACTTGTGATCTTGTGGTTGCCGGTTCGAACCCCACCAATTGCACTACTGACGTGAAATCACTCGTAACACAAGCATTTTAGCTTAGCACGAGGGGTTAACAAGAATATTAGTAGACAGCAAAACTCTGCTAGTAATCTGTATTAAAAAAAAACTCTAATAATAGACTAGTTGACACATATGAAGTGATGTTACAAAGATGTTTATTTCTGACAGTATAAGTTATTAGGAACTTAAATACCTATAGGTAATAATTTATGTTCAAAACACTTGAAGATGGTTGTATAACATAATGTGATTTTTTTTGTCTATTTCTTTGATTTCCAAATCCACGATCACCCGATCACCGATTGTGTGACGTCACAGGTCTAATTATAAAATAAGAACGCGATCCTTTACTATTACATTATCTGAGTCATGACGTCATCGATCTAGGACTGACTGACGTCCGGATACAGAATATAACGTATAGACCACAATTACTGATATCGTTTTCATGTCTAAATATCACGTCAATTCTAAAATAATTATATTTGCGCTTTTTAGATTAAAAAAAATACCATATTATTTTCTTGGTTTAGTAAAACCATTCTTAACCATATAAAAATAATTTCAAAAATGTGTCAACTAGCCAATAATAACAAGCGTATATCAACAATAATACTGCGGTCACCAACCCGTCTGCCAAGCATGGTGATTATGGCAATCGCCCTCCCTCGGGAGGAGGCCCATGTTCAGCAATGGACGTTATACGGGCTGATGATACATTAATAATTATGATTTACTCTCTTCATGTTTAACAAGTGGTTAACGGTATGCGTTTATATTTACGAGTCAACCAACATACAAACACGATGAATGAAATAAGATATTATTATTATAGTATTAGTGTGTTACTGACGGAATTGTTATAGTAATATATTTGGAGCGAAGCCAACAGCAAATACTCGTAATATCAATAATAATTTCATGTTTCGTTAAGATTCCATTGAGATATCATTAAACGTGTTAACTTGAATATCATGTGTTTCTAGTGTGTACTAATTTGACTCAGCTGTTAGGTGCGCGGCTTAGAATAAACCACCCCATGTCTTTCCATGGGTGTCGTAAGAGGTGAATAAGGGACATAAAACCTGATGGATGGGCAACAGCATATATCAGCTCAAGGGTACACGCCGTCTTACTTCGATCACCAATCCACCTTCGTTTTTTTTTGTCCGCCGGGAAAGGCATTAACGCATTCCCACCGCCGCCGCTGCAGCGTATTCGCGCGCTGGCGGTGGGATATGTGGGACTCGCCCTCTCCATAAGGCCCTTGTTCAGCAGTGGACGTAAACGGGCTGGCACATTTATATTATTATACACTAACTGGTTTCAAGTTATAGGAGACCAGCTACGTCCCGCGGTTTTACCCACGTCATTCTGCTCCAGTGGGTCGGAGCATGAAATTTTCTAGCCTTTATGGAAGTAAAGAACTAATCCAGCTTATAAACTATCCGCGTGCAAACTTTCAGCCAAATCCATTCAGTAGTTTTTACGTGAAAGAGTAACAAACACCCATCCATCCATCCATACTTACAAACTTTCGCGTTTATAATATTAGTAGGATAAGACATATTAAAACTGTGTACTTCGATAGAACTATAACGAACCCTAAAAAAATATAATTAGAGTTTTCAACAAAAGCAGTGTTAAATTTTTTTAAAGTTAGATCATAAAAAAACACAATTAACGTAGTTAGAACTGCAGTAAATAGTGGGAGAATTCTTGGTCACAAGTCATTTGAGAGACCATTTTTACAAGTCATTTGACCATTAGTGTATCTTTACTCAAATATACTACAAAATCTAAAAAATACCCATCATTTGGCTTTTTAGACTCAAAACCCCTCCAAATAAAAAAAAAGAAATAGTAGATCACTAGACAATGGCGACCGATAGACGTTATTATTTCAAAAGCTAGAAATTTTTTTAAGTATAAATATGCTTTTTTTTGGAAAAGCTAAATTTTTATTTCACAGAAATTTCTTCACTCAATCACTATAGGTACTTTCCATACCATAATTTGTTTTCATAGACTTACGTATACAAAAACACAGCTCTCATAAAATATTGTACCTACCCATATTCATATTACGAGCATTCACAGTAACACAAAAACAAAATAACTAACAAAGAACAGAACCATCAGGAAACAATAAAACGTAACACTCTCTCATTTGTCCTTCTAGCATTGGAAATGCCAGAAAACATCCTGAAGTCGTCGACGGGGAACTTCTTTCGCACGGCGCTTTTATAGTAATGTCACCGGAAAATAATAAAAATCGTAAGTTGATAAACTGCCGTGCCACGAATATTGTTGAATTTAGTTGCCAATTTCAGTGAACGCGCATAATTATTTAAATACTAGCTTCCCGCGCGCGGTTTCACCCGCGTAACTCCCGTTCCCGTGGGAAATTCATAATAAAATATAGCCTATGTTCTTTCTCAGGCTCTAGACTATATCTGTACCAAATTTCATTTAAATCGCTTCAGTAGTTAAGGCGTGATTGCGTAACAGACAGACAGACAGATAGATTAATATAGTAAGGATTTACTTATTTGTTACGACACTTGAACTAACGCTAACCAAACGAGACTGCTTTTTTAACCACCCGAATCCTCGTTAGTTTATCGACTAACTAGAAAGTTCATCAACTAACTAGTAATTTGATCAACTTAAGATTCTTATTATTTTCCGGTGAAAGTAAATATAGTTAAGTTATACAAATATATAAAGCTAATGAGTTTATTAACTTGAACGCCCTAATATACGATTATAAAATTATGTATTTCAGTGTTAGAAAGCCCATTTATTAAAGAAGGCTATTGGCTTTATTTATTTAACAAGTTCCCACGGGAACGGGAGTTACGCGGGTGTAACCACGCGCGGGAATATAGTTACCGATATAAAATTTGTATTCAGTCACTACCAACAATCGGTACTAAACGTCAGTACATTAAAAGTATAGAAAACATGTTACAAGTACATTATTACACCCCGTTCTCCACAATGGCAAACGGATGTAATTATGTCAAAATGCACAGCCATACAAATTTCAAACACAAGGCCACGGCAACCCCGATTGAATCGCGTTAGTGCAGCGATTTACGTCGGTGGTGGGTTAATAAATATAGCCCAGCGGTGGGCGGAAGGTGGTTACGGTTGGTTCGCATCGAGGTTCAGACCGTTAACCACTACTATTTATGTTACCGATAAAAAATATATCACTTAACGATATATCAATACTATTTTACAATATTATGTTTAGATGTTCGACTAACACACCAGATAAAAATTATATGCTATAAAGCTGAAGAGTTGGTTTGTTTGCTTGAACACGCTTATCTCAGGAACTACTGGTTAGATTTGGAAATATATTTTAGTGTTAGATTGCCGATTTAATGAGGAAGGATATAGGCTATATATATATATATATATATAGGCTCATTTAATGAAATTCCTACGGGAACAAGAGCAATTCAGGTAAAACCACGGGCAAAAAGCTAGTATATTACTAAAATGCTTTGTCGTAAATGACTAAACTGAGTGACGGATCAACACATAGTCTAAACCACAGGTCGCAGAGACTTGAAACTTCGAAGGTAAATGTTTTATATGACGTAAAGGCTTAGGCATCTGATAAGAAGCGATTTAAAATTTCTATGATAAGACGGTGAAAAGAGGTAATGTTTGTATGAAGAAAACGAATTCTACGCCAACGAAGTTGCGGACAACGACTAATCTTTCTATAAAATCAAAGATCCCTTTTTGATTCTGGGTGATTGAGTGCTGTTCGAGGCACTAAAGATAGTTCTTTCGTGCCTCCGAGAGCACACGTTAATCACAGCATTCATTGGTTTATTTGCATGATACTGTGGTAGTTATTAAACCGTCATTTTATATATTATGATACTGTAGCCGCTAACCCGCCTGTCAAACGTGGTGAGTATGGCAACACAAGGTGTGTTCAGAGGAGGCTCATATTTGATAATAAACGTTATACGAACTAATGATGATTACCTTTTCAATTAACGGATTATTAACAAACTAATAATACATTAAACAAATTGCAATGTTGTAAAACAATACTGGCATAACAATATATGAAATTTAATTATTTGTGCCAAAATTTACTGCTTTAATAACAATATTGCGATTGTAACGTTTCAGTCATAATTAAATCATTATTCAGTATGGTGCTGATGACACACGTCGAATTTGCGCTAGAAATAATAATTGTAAGCCCTAACTATGTACCTACTTACTTTTCCATGAGGGGGGGGGGGGGGGCTGGTGACCTGTGGCACAGGTTTTCGCAAATGAAAATAGTATTTACTCAATTATAGTCTAGCTTTAAGTTCTAATTTGTGAAAGGAAAAATAAACATATTTCTCGGAAAGCACTTTAATCTTTTGGTCCCGATTGTTATAACATCATCTATAATAATCGTATATCAGGCAACGGGTCACCAACTCGCCTGCCAAGCCAGATGATTAGGGCAAATACCCTCCCTCGGGAGGAGGCCCATGTTCAGCAGCGGGCTTTATACTGGCTGATGCTGATGATGATGACACAAAGAAATCGTGCCCGGCGTGGGGATGATTTGCAACAAAGGTTATTTTTCCAGAGCGGGGATAGCATTCTCGACTCCAGATATATGTCGCTACGCCAAGAAGGTTGCCTAAGAAGAATTTATGAAGAAGTTTCCAAAAAAACTTGAGTTACCAAATAACAGTCTGAACCTGTTCTTATTTCATTCCAAGTTATTTCTCAATGACAACGCCAGCTATGCGACATTAACGCCCTCTGAACATGCGGTGTGGTATTTTGCAGTAAAACTATACACATGCAAATATGACATAATGAATAAAACATCTGGCAAGTGGGAAACTTTCTACTTACATGCAATCGCAATGATGGTACCTACTGACATTTTTGAAAATAGGTAAGATTATATTTGTCGTTGCATATACTTAAAGATGTTATTAATTTTTGGTATCAGGCGCAGTACAATCTGCTTCCAAGGCGCGGTTGAAACACTACCAACTTCCTAATTTAGGGCCACTTTAATATTTTCCATAGTTTTTTTTTTGTAATGTAACTTTTACCCTATAATAACATTATTGTTGAAATGTAAACTAATTTATAAGTTAAGATTGTTTTCTTTATTTTCATTATCATTGTATTTGACTTATAATAAGTACGATCGATTCGTCTGCATTATCAATAAACGTTTTCATTTTCATTTCACCCGAATCCCGAGACCTTGCTAGTATGGGGGGGAAATATAGCAAGAATAGCTCTCATAATATTTCCTGAACAAAATATCCTCTATTACACTTTAATTATACTAGTTCGCTATAATAATGTTAACTGAGCATGTGTAGTTAGCAATGAGGCTTTTGCTACTTCATCGGGCATAAAAGGTGAGCAGAGCTCTAGTCTATATAAATGATTTAAAAACTACAAACTAAGCAACCTCCGCAAGAGTGGCTCCCCTGTTGTACTTGGACCTCGGCTCAGGGCGGTCGCTGGCGGGGGGATTAAGGGATTATGCCTTTAAGTTTTTAGTGGAGTTTTGTGTAACTGTCACTCTACTTTACAGTTCGCGGGCATCTCTGACTTCGGGTCTACGAGGGCATCGGAAGGTTCTTTGCAAACTAAGGCGTGAGGAGGATTTCTAAGATTGTGCGTTCAAGCCAACAAATAAACTCTTCAGCTGTAAATATTAGTATAGATTCACAGTAATAAGAACAAATTCATTATTAATATGAAATATATGTATATAAAAATATTAACTACAGAATACTATGCACCCAGATATTAACATGAATCAAAAGGCAGTACCCGAACACAGTTATAACTTTAATATATTATTACACATGATAATAAAATACAACACTCAAATTTTACCGTCCATTGCACACTGAATTATTGTGAGTTACACTTTATAATTTTGTCCAATTAAGCAAAACCACGAGGCCTGTCACCGCTTGCGTTACACGTAATTAATTTCAATATACAATAAAGTTAGTAAAATGTTAATTTAATATTATAATATTGATAATAACTGTCAACAAGTATAGGTTATTGTAACTATTGATATTAGTGAGTTGGATAGTATATATCATTGAGATGTAAGTTGAATTTAAAACAATTAAAAAGTCTAAATGATCTTTTTAAATCTATTTGAGATACTATGATTGATAGTTTTAAAATATTATTAGGGGCCTGTTTCATAGTGCCTGATAAAAGCGTAACAGATTAATCAATACCTACTTATTTTACATAGAAGTATTAACAAATTGGAACCCATACATTTTCGATACCTTGCTAGAATGATGTCGGTAAGTAACAATTGGACAAGATCCTCCTAAATCTCAAAAGCCATCATTCCGGCATCCTTTCGCCAGCAAATGGCCTAATTCAATGTCCAAAAGGCCGTCCGAAAAAAATTAGACCTTTCGTCAACAATGTTTATATTTGAAAGGATTCAAAAACTACTAGTATTAAGATATAAAAACTCTAAATGAATGGACTTTCACTTAAAATATAATATATATGTATCATCCGTAGGATTGCTGTACATTTGCGACAAAGAAATTTCGTCACATTTTGTGAACACCATACATTGGAAGTAAATTTGTCACATGCATAAAAAATATATTATGTTTAAATTCATCATAGGTCATTCGTATTGGTTGTGATATGCTGACACTACTGCAATCAGGGGCAGACATTTTTAATCAATATCTGATAAGTATTTTATGATTTTTTTTAAATCTTATAACTATGAGTTGAAGAATTAAAGGCAAATATCCGTGAGATAATGCAAAATATTTCACAATACAGTAAACAGTTTGTATATCATTATGTAAGTATTAAGTATTTTTTAGTATCCTTTGAAATATACAAAGACTATTGGTCCACCTTGTATTTTTCAAAGATACCAGGTGTCTTAAACAACTCCTAAAATAACTGAAAAAAAAAAAAAAAAAAAAACACGTAAAGAATTAAAGAATTCGTCAGCACAATCAATCTTTCTTCAGCTTAAGCTACATTACCTGCTGGCAGAATTTGACAAGTAAAGCGCAAACTTTATATTGAACCCCTCTCATCCAAGCTCGGGAAACTTGAGCAACTTATTCCTGATATTTAAGAGCCAAGTTTAGAACGAATATGAAAAAGGTCGTATCTCAACGTGGCAGCTTTTTTGTAACTTTATTTCGGAGTTCAGGAAAAACAAGTGTTGTTTCAAAATGTTTGAAGTTACCTCCAGTACTGGTAGAATGAAGTTTTAAGAAAATAAAATAAAAAACATTGAAGAGTCTCTTGGGTTACTTGAGGAGAATAACTGGGGAGGTTGGTTGAGTTGATTGTGGCTTTATGTAAGTTTAGGTGTCGCACTTTTGTTTTTAAATTACATGACAGAAATATAAGTCCACTGAGTGATGTAGAACTTTGTCTCCTTCTTTTCTTTTATGTCTTTTTCGAAGCTGTTTTTGGTGTGGCATCTGAATGAGATTCCTCAAATAGTGTAATCAGTATTAAGACTATTTTTGAAAGTCATCATTGCATATTGTTATTATTGTATGAGATTAATATTTTGACACACCATGACACACACTTTTTAAGACTCACTTAGGAAGATGGATCCATTCATTATATTAATTATTCACGACCAATTCGATATTTGAATACAATGTTTGCAGTGTTATTATTTAAGTTTACCGCTTGTAGCAATAGATGGCGTTAGTTCCGATTTATAAGTCGCAAGCGTTTTATTCATCTGGGCCGAAGGACCAATTTTTAGAGCTATTCAATGATTTGGTGGTTTTGATTACATCCTTAGTCCCCTTATCATACAAAAACATTGCGGTGCTTAACAATATGTCTGGTAGGAACCTTGTCTTAAAATGTCATAGGCTATGGACCTGCTACTCATAATAATGTACGGTTCTAGGTTTTATGAGCGGGGCAGAATTGATACAAAAACTGGAAAGCTACTTCATTTGTATTCGTTGGTGACAGCGTAATACCGCGTTAGTGATAAAAGTTAATAAGATTGAACATCAATTGTAGTCAATTCATATTTAGCCACTAGCTACACAGATAAAGAAAATATTTCTTGACTACTAAAATTACACCTTGTTAGCAACTGTCACATACGCGGTAATACATTATCACCGACGTAATTCACATTTGCAACTATTAATTCACATAACTAAATTATGCGATCGCTAAAAATAAATCATTTAGCCTCTAGTTAAATTGCCAACGAACTTATTAACTTACCCGTGGCATACCTACGTTGAAACATTTAAGATCAATGGTATACCCACAATCTAATATCGCTAATTACTCCGAAAACGTACAAAATACATGACTTTGGAAATTAACTAATCCCCATATTTCGCGTTCAAACCAAATTTACTCTGTTAGGAACCACGTTGTAATAGTCTGTGATTAAAGCATTATCTTCGAGAGACAAATTTAGTTGTAACTGCGTAAGATGTAACTCAATTTTCTAATTCCATAATTTTAGTTTGAAAATTATGAGTTAAACAGTTCTTGACGTCGAAATATTTATATTAATTCAAAAATAATTATTATCCACGCAATTTGTCAATACATAATATTGATAAAAGATTAGGTACGTTAAGATAAAGTAAAGAGAAAAAAATCATAACTTTTTCTTTTTGGACCTGACCTGTTAAAACCACATCAAATTGAAACAATATCAACGCAATAAGAAGTTATACTTGACTTGTAATTATTTAAATTCACTTGACTTATTCTCATATACTTATTTATGTTGCAGAAATTTATATTATTTATTCGAAGTAAAGCTCTCTGTGCGCAAAAGCGACCTACTCTTGTCAGATTGATTTTTCAGCTCAAAACTAACCCTACATTTTATCGTCTATCCAAATTCTATTCTAAAATTAAAAAAAAAAATATCTCTATTCCCAACACAAGCGTGTGTATGCGTACAACGCTTGTGTTGGGAATAGAGACATTTTTTTTTTCTGAAATATCATAATAGAATTTGGATAGACGATAAAATTTAGGGTTAATATAAATTTCTGTAAACTTCTATACTAATCCATAGTACCAAAGCAGGCGAAATAAGAAATGTGACATCATTAACCTAAATTGTTTATTATTTTCTTAACGAAAATTTTCATTGGCGATATAAAACATTTGACAAGTGTAATATAGACAGAAAAGCAAAGAAGAAATACAAATAAAACTACGTAGGATAATTATGACTAAATAGGCACACAATGCAGATATAGTGCAAAAATAGACCTACTTGGTAATATTATAGATACAACTGAATTGGTATACCTTAACCCAGATATAACGCAGGTCTCAAAGCCATGATTGCATAATAGTCATCATCAAGCCATCGGTGTTGTTTTCCATACTTTTTATTGATCTGTCTGCTTATTGCAATTTTTACGTAATCGCGCCGCCAAACATTACCAACCAATTTTGCACCACACAAATATTTCCCACGCCAAAATATTCAGCCAACATACGTAAGCCACATATCATTGTACCTGCTTTGCATAGCTATCATCACAAAATCTATTTCGCCAACGCGACGCGATTGAAACAGCTGAATGATAAAAACGCCAATGTTTTATATGTCTAATATTATTTGGCATGAACATATCGGTGACGTAGAAAGAATGTTTTATGCAGAATGACGTCACGTTTTCAATCGGGTATCTATGTAATAGTGGAAGCGTTTTTGATGATTTAGTTATATTTTCTGCAATAGTAGAGCGCGAAAAGATTTAAGGGTTCCGTACCATCAATCAATCAATCACTGTGTTTATTGTGGATCACAGGTACATAAAATAGGTACAGATTTTCTGCAATACATTTGATCGGCTATTTCCCGAAATTATTATTTTAATAAATTAACATTACATATTAATAAATTAGGAGAAAGAGAAAGAATAAAAATAGGTCAGTCAAAGGTCTTAAAATTAATAGCATGCAATAGGTACTGAATTCAACACGACATTGATCAAAATAAGATATTATTTAAAGAGACTTGTCCGAAAGGAATTCTTTTAAACAATATTAACATTTATCGACTAGCAGGTCATGAAGTTTCTTTTTAAATAACCTAATTTCTGTAATGCTTCTAATGTAAGTTGGAATTTTATTAAACATTGTTGGAGCAACCCAAAAAACACTTTTTTGCAAAAAGCGTGTCTTAGTTGTGACTGTGCATAATTTATCCTGTTGGTGCACTCCGCTACGGTATTTAAATAAACAAATATTGCTTTTTACAAATACTGCACATTCAAATATGTAATATCTAGTCACGCCGCGCGCCGAAGTAACACTAGTAACATAAACTACTACGTACTGACTTTAAATACAGTTTATTCTTACACTTATATATCATTTTTATATTCTGCTTTATAACAATACTCATAAAGAAATACAATCCCTACAAACGCAGCAAGTCACAACCGAAACCCAAATCCGACGTTCTAAATCTCAGTAACCGCTGACACACTCACCGGTGCTTTGCGTCGCCGAAACTCGCGCGAGATAAATATGGTCATACTTTACGCACCGCATATACGTGAAAAGAAACGCGGTTTCAGGGGGAGACGTGTAGAGGGGGGGCATCTAGTCACACACGAGGTTCCCCCCATCCGGTACATTTGAATGTGGTGTATTAGTGAATGCTTTAGATTTATCGTTCTCGTAACGACAACCGACCTACGATTTATGGAGGCATGGTAGGGCGCAAGTGTTCCCGGATTATAGGAGCGTGGAAGAGTAATCTCATTACTATGTGCATATTAGTGGCTGTTTATCGATGTTCTCTTGTTGTTGGCGAGACCATGGCGTTTTTCCTGCTTTTCCTGTTTACAAGCTTTATACGGTTCCAGTCCCTTGGTGCTTACTTTTGCTGTGAGAGTGCATACTCAATTTTATTCTTTGCAATGAAGTTCATGGCTTAGGGATGTGTATGTAAATTTAAGTACATTTTAAGAAAGATATTGATTTTTGAGTTTATAATAATGTAACATATAAAAATAAATATTTATTTATTGTTTTTATTTTTGTATTATAAAATATTTACATCCCTTTTGATCATAGACTACGTAATAAATTAATAATGTTATCTAATTAATCAATAATATATTATACGACATAAATAAGACAAAACCCATAAATAGTGACACAGAAAAACTTAATCTATATATATAGTTTTTAAGTTTACTCGAAACAAAAATACAAACTTTTCCTCTTTATAATATTAGTATGGATATATGTATGGCATGGAAATATTAGTAGGTACACACACCACATCGATGGTACGTTATTTAGTAGTTACATTATCTATCTATATCTCCACTTATATTATAAAAAGAAAAAAAATGAATGATTGTATGTATTTTTCTTACAAATCTATATATATAAAAGAAAGTCGTGTTTGTTACAACACTTATAACTCGACAACGGCTGGACCGATTGCCATGGTTTTTGATTTGTTGGATTTGTTTCCGTCCCGAATAGCAGAATACATTTTAAAAACAAAAGAAAGTCGTGTTAGTTACACTATTTATAACTCAAGAACGGCTGAACCGATTTGGCTGAAAATTGGAAGGGAGGTAGCTAAGAACTGGGAGAAGGACATAGGATACTTTTGGGTAGGGGTAGGGTAGGGTAGGGTAGGGTAGGGGTAGGGTAGGGGTAGGGTAGGGGTAGGGTAGGAGTAGGGTAGGGGTAGGGTAGGGGTAGGGTAGGGTAGGGGTAGGGTAGGGGTAGGGTAGGGGTAGGGTAGGGGTAGGGTAGGGGTATGGTAGGGGTAGGGTAGGTGTAGGGTAGGGGTAGGGTAGGGGTAGGGGTAGGGTAGGGGTAGGGTAGGGTAGGAGTAGGGGTAGGGTAGGGGTAGGGTAGGAGTAGGTTAGGGTAGGGGTAGGGTAGGGCAGGGGTAGGGTATAAATGTCCACCCGTGCGAAGCCGGGGCGGGCCGCTAGTTAATAATAATCTAAGAACAGGATAAACTGGGCCTAAAATGACGTAATGCCTATTATAGTGTCTGTAAATTTTATGTTTACTAAATCCCAAAAAAAAGTTCTAGTATATCTCAAAATTGACTACTATAGCCAAGACAAGTCTTTTATAATATCGCTGTGTATATAAAAATAAATTGAAAAGTATACAATGGATAAATTTTCTTATCCAACATCTTAATTCCCTGATCCAGTCTTACCTCGCGTATCACATTTTACGTTTTACAAATTATGTGTACTTTCTTTACTTCAGTACATTTCATGTTACCAGTAATTTATACAGTTAAATAATATTTTTTATAGCTCACCTCTAAAAGTGGCTTACCTATAAAACATTAGGTAAGTATAGGATTCATATCACGTACCTAGGTATCTAGAATATCAACTAGATGTGATATAATGAGAAGATACCAAGTACAAAATATATTATAGTAATAACCATGCGGCGCGGTTTTCCTCGCGTGGTTTTAGTTCTATATGAAAATCTATTTATTGACATACCAACACTTAAGCCGTCCTCATGATTTTTTCTATCAGAGCGAGAGATAAAACGCGAATGTTTCATCTTAAGTTTCCCGCGTTAAGACAAACATATGATGCGTTAATGATTTCAGTTTTAAATAGCTAACTAGCTGTATTAAATAATGTTTAACTTTATTAATTGCAACCCTTAGGTATTTATTCCCATGACAACTAATCAAGGCTTATCAATTTTGCTTACACGTGGAAACGTTTAAACGAAATTTATTGCAAGAATATTAATAAAATTTTATTTGCATGAAAATAAACTACTTTTATTTACGAAAACATAAAAAACACATGCAATTGAAACTGCGTCGAATTACTCGGTAATTGTTATTGCATTGCATTCATTAACTAGCTACTCGCGTGCCCTCCCGTTCCCGTGGGAACTTATTTGTTTTTTTTTTACTTTAAAAAGATTACTAGCAGATTTTTACAGTCTACTAGTATTCTTGTTAACCCCTCGAGCTAAGCTAAAATGCTTGTGTTACGAGTGGGTTCACGTCGGTAGTGCAATGGGTGGGGTTCGAACCTGCGACCTCAAGATCACAAGTCCGACGCCGTAGCCCAATGGCTACGGCCGCTTCAATATATAAATATAGTCTTCCTCAATAAATGGTCTGTCTAACATTTTTTTTTAATCACTCTCGAATTTGCGCTTTTAAGCAAATAATCTGTTCAGCTTTATTTATTAGGATTAATTTAAAACGTTGTGAGTAAATAAATATCTTATTTTATATAGTAATATCTTCCCGCGCGTGGTTTTCTCGCGTAAATCCCGTTTCCGTGGGAATTTCATAATTAAATATAGCCTATAGCCTTAGCCTTTAGCTTTCCTCTATAAATGGGCCATCTTACACAAATAATTTTTCAAATTGGCCAGTACTGAAGAGTATTTATACTGCTTAGAAGCAAATCAATCCCAAAAAAACAGTCTATCCCTTGTTAATCCCGATAGGGGATAAATTTCAATCAAATACAAAACACGTCTCCCGTATATACTTTTAAATAATGTTCATGCAAAATTTAAAGTAGATTGGACCAAGGAATCACGTTGTCCCATATAAACTTTGCCTCCTTTTATTACCAGCTTAGTGGTTGAATTTTGCAAAATCCCGTCTTAGTGAACACTTCTGTTCTAAAAAAAACCCCTATGCAAAATTTGAGACTCCTAGCACTTGTAGTTTCTAAGATTTGGTGGTGAGTGAAGGACCTTTCGCTTTTATATATAGACACGTAGAAGATTTAATATTGCATTTCGAAGTATAAATAAAAATTAAGAACCAAACCACATGAGTAATAAATTTATAATCCAATAACTTAACTACCACACAAATTGCGTTTGCATTTCACGCAATTCCGCACTTCCATCTCATTACTACAATCAGAATTTACATCACCTAGCGTTCACCACAACTGTTCAATAGACCATATTACCTGCTCATCCCTAAAGGTAATATAACCGTGAAGATATACGTTTATTATGTATAATATCGAGCAAGCACCGACCGTAAGCTTAAGCATTTAGTTAATTAAAGCCGGGTGCACACTGCGCGAGATAGGACCGCTGCGGTTGCAGTGCGGACATATTGCGGTCACGTGGGTTTTCGTATATAATATCCGATGCGATAAACAGTTGAAATTATTGAGACAGTTATGTGTGTAGCGAGGATGCATTGTAGAATTAATGTAGGTTTGTAACAGTCGGTCGGAATACTAGTAGGTAATCCAAATGTAGGCTGTATAACAATGACTTAGTTGCACATATAGTAGGTAGTATAAAAGGGAATAATATTCCTAGAGAAAACTGTTACTAATATATACTTTGTAAATACTTTATGAATACGAAGTATAATAAATTTAACTAGACATGAGCTTATTTATATGAATTTAAATCTATATGGAATTCAAATAGACGAGCAACATTTATATTATTTTGTTAAGTGTAAACTTTATGTTTATATCTACGTAACAATCGAATCTATTCAGTAAGATACGCATACAACAGCAGTATTCACGTTTGGGTTTTAGACTATAATTTGCATCACTGATATTTAAAAAATAACATGTTGTTGCAATAAAGTAAAATTTATAACTGGTAATTAGTGACCGATACCTAAACACATAATTGCGCTCATGATAATAACAAACATAAACAACTTTAACTATGGCACCAAACTTGAAATAGCGAAAAAAAAAACAGCTGCTCCCTACCATGTTGACGAGTTATGTGAACATGAATGTATGGAACAGCTGATTTTTTTTAGCGATTTAATATCAAAGATAATTTCTTGGTCTTGCTGGTTATGGGAATTTTGTACGTTATCCGCATTAAGGGTCTCAGTCAGAAACTACCAATCCCCATAGATGATCAACAATTTATTCAGTAGTGTTAAAATATTCAGAAACAATAAAAAATGTACGTCGTTTATAAAATATCATCCGATTACCAACGTACTTTATTTTTAAATATTTTATTACACATTAATAAAATGTAAGAACTACTACATTGCACATTTATATTGGCAATATCCTACAATTACTTTATATCGTTTTTTATATTTACTTGGGAATCGGAGTCCAAAACATAAATAACGTCCAAAATAAAACAGTAGAACGGATGCAAACATCAAACGCAGTTCGTATACTGTAGTTCTATAAATATTGTCAGAACATTTGGGACATAAAACTATCCCTCTGTAAAACGACTGGCCGTGCAATAAATGGCAAACAAACACATTTACATTAGTTCTCGTAATGTACCGCATTAAGGGCTATTGCCTCCAACAAGATAATATACTGGATGGCTACTGGGGTAACGGCTGAACAGTTTGTATTATACGCCACTGTAATTTGTGCTCGCGGATATTTTTCTTGAGTGTGCAACGGTCTTAAGTTTATTTATTAGGAGGTTAATTTTATTTGTTGCAGTAACGTTAGATACACTTTAAATAAGTATCCATGCTATACATTTTATATAATTCACGTTAAAGCTACAAGTTACTTATTACTGTGGCTAAGTTACGTATGCATTTTCTGATTACATAATTTATTATATTGAGTCACTGAAACAAATATTGTTTAGTATTTTTGAAATACAGGGTTCTATTGAGTGTTTTGGTAGTGTTTCTCAGTAGTCGCCCGTCACGGTCGACGCGGTAGGGGAAAAATATGACGATTCCAAATAAAGTGTAATCATTTTTACGGAACAAATGATTATGAACTTTGAGCATTTAAGATTTAGGTTTATTATAGCAATAGATTCAATTTCCCTAGAGGTAGGCAGACACCACTTCCTTCCACTTTGTACGATCTAAACATACTACCTTTGCCTCTTCTACATTCATTAATCTCCTCATGCATGTCCTTCAGTTTAGGGTACTTTTATCCTTTGATCGACTTGATCGCTTTGATCGTTCCCTTCACACATTTCCGTTCACATTCGATCTATATTTAATAATGAATCAATACTGACATAAATATACTATTGAATTGGAATCCACATACATATAATTAATTGCAGCAATAAACGTTACCCTAATGCCTTGCGCAGTAAAATCGTAGCGAGTGAGCAAAAACTTAACATTTTATGTACCTGAAACCAGAAAAACAAAGTCGTTAAAAAGGTTACAAAAACACAACATTAATATAAGAGCTAGTGGTAGGCAATAAAAATCTGCCACATACGAACATGCCACATAAATAAAGCCACCAATTTTGCGTGAATTCACAAATCAAACACCTATTTAATTTTCAAGTCCGCAACCAAATGTACTAAACAATCGATTACTCAATATAATACCGGTATAATATACCTACTTGTATTAACTTACACCTAATTGAAAAGCCACTATCACTTTTGATGATTTATTTCAATTGGTATTGAAATAAATCCTCAAAAGCTTATTGACTTATCGAAGTCACCATAACCATCGGGTTTCATTGATTTTATAGGTCGTCCAATAAGTGGTGCACTTTTAAATATTAAAAATGGTCGCAAAAATAAATTTATTCAGTCAATACAATACTTCTTTATATAATAAAGACTGCTAGTGAAGTTATAGCAAACCCCTCGTGCTAAGCTAAAATGCTTGTGTCACGAGTGGGTTTACGTCGGTAGAGCGATGGGTGTGGATCGAACCGACGATCACATGATGGTTAGTCCCAGCCATTGGCCTATGGCTTATATGAACAAATGTTACGATTAAAAAGCCAAATTTAAAATAATACCTAGCCTTGCTACCTCCGTAACGTAGCGGTATTTGGCTCGCTTTAAATCTCGGAGGTCGTGGGTTCGATTCCCACGCCGGACAAGAAATATTTGTGTAAATTCTAAGATTTCTTTCCGGGTCTGGGTGGTTGAGGGACTACCCTCCGTGCCTCGGAAAGCACGTTAAGCCATTGGTCCCGATTGCTATAACATCATCTATAACAAGACGAAAGAAGTTTACCTGTGTATTTCAACATAATACTACGGTCACCAATCCGCCTGCCAAGCGTGGTGACTATGGCAAATACCCTCCCTCGGGAGGAGGCCCATGTTCAGCAATGGACGTTGTACGGGCTGATGATGACCTAGCCTTGATTTATTTTCTAATTAATAAATTACGTGTGTTTTAATTGACTTGACGAAAACGGACGAACTATTGCACATAAGAATATTAACGGTTGTTTTAAGTGTGCAAGGATTTTGGTATTAGTTTTCGTATATTTTAATAAATAGAAAAATGCTCCGTAATTAAATTTTCGCCATAAAGTTTCCACCCCCAGAATAGACCATCCTATATTTTTCTATGGTCGTCGTTAGAGTTGAATGAGCACATCTACCAGCTCAAAGATAATGCTATATTCATCCGATACATCATACTGCGATCACCAATCTGCCTGGCAAGCGTGGTGATGACCTGTAGTTAGATAGTATAAATAGAATGACATAGTTTTATTTTTTCGGTCGACAAAATTAAATATTTACATAACGTTACTAAATCAGCTTATTATCAATTTTAAAAAGCATTTTTGGTTATAAAAAACACATCTCAAAGAAAGGTCAAGAAAAACAGCGTTTGAGCACAAAAAGCTTTTAAGATCCGACCTTTTCTTAAAACATGTAAATCATATTAAAAGGTTTTCATGTGAAATTTCTCACTTGTCAGCAACTTGAAGAAAGTCGATATAAAGACGAGGAAATGGAAAGTCCTCGGGCGACAAAGTTAGTGGACTCGTTTTCAATTTGTAAATTGAATAAATTTTAAGTATGTATTGAAATAAGATAGTTGAAAACAAGTTTGAAACATTTAAGAATTAGGTGACGCGGTGTGGTGACAAGGAATTAGGCCTATTTTTTGTAATGAAAACTGAATAAAGCACATAGAATGCTTATTGAAAATTCTGTGTATTTCTCAATGGATTGGATGGAGCCTATAGGTTTGTCGCATGTAGGTAAATAAGTTCAATAAAAGAATATATTTAAACTTTATAATAAGCTAATACAAAATTGTGTAAACTGAACGCCGAAACTCACGACAGATATTAAATCATTGATATTATAATTAGACAAATAATAATGGTCATATTACAAATGTACTAGTTTTTCAAGCGATTATATTCTTTAAAAAGACAGTATGTTTATAATAATCCGTAAATTTGGAATTAAAATCGTTAAAATGCTACTAAATGACTTAAACACAACATTGTCTAATCTTTTCCACTGCAGGGCAAAGGCCTCCATACTCTCTTCCCATAAATCTCTGTATAGAGCCATTCGGAACCTGTCCCTAGCGAAGGAGTCAGGTTCATCTCGCAATCTCCGTGTAAGTTTGCGCGATGTCGCTTACCGTGTATGTGATCCTATTGGGCCGAGAGTTTGGTCCGATGATAGTCTGACATACAGTAGATCAGCATCAGCTTCTATCAAAAAAGTATGCAAATTATTGACTCACTCATAAGGGTAATAGGCATGTTGGAAATGGAAAACATAACATAGCTTATAATAGTAATGTATTTAAAATTATCTCTACAACTCATAAAATTTAGCCAGTCTACCCAAAACTCCTGCGTCATAATCACATAAGGTACCGTAAGTCATAAATCCTAAAATATTTAAGACTCACATTGCAAATAATCCACTACCATTAAACAAATCCGCAGACATAGAACCGAGTGTACACTGTACGCACTCACTCTCACCTCAACCCGTCATATCGCAGCGTTTCTAATTAAACCACCGAATTCAGAGCGAAGCGTCGACGCGCTAATATAATAAAGCCAGTTTATACCACACTAAACGGGTTTAATATCAAGAGGGCTTGGTATAGCGTAGTATACTCGACTATACGGGGTATAGCTCAACTTTTCGACGCGGTCGGGCGCATTACAACTTACAACCAGAGAGGATTAGCGTTGGTGTGTACTCAGCTTAATGTTAGCTTCTTTGTTTGTTGGAGTTGTATCTTTGCGCTTTGCGTTGATTACGCTTGTTTCTAGACTCGGCTTTATTGGCAGTTTGGTTGTATTAATATAAAAGAACACTTGAAGGTATATTGAAGTATACATTGTTAGGATTTACAGACAAAGGAGAAATGAAGGAGTGTCAATTACAATGTTGTAACTTACAAAATTCAATTCTGGTGTACTCGAGATTGAAATCGATATGCCAATTAGTGTAGCAGACACGATGAGTTGTTATCTGTTACGGGTTTGCATAAATATAATAGTTTACGTTCAGTACCTATATGAAAGGTTTATTTTTGTGAAAGCATTTTAGTAAATGAAATAGGATTACATAACTATTTTGAATTTTTTTTGATTGGTGTTAAAATGCCTGTCTGTCCCTGGCATAGCCATATTCAACTGCATATTGTCTATATTTCACTCATGAAGAAGTTTTCAAAGACGATTGGCTTATATATATTATAGCTATATGCAATCACTTGAACATTATCACCATCATGTCTAACGTCACCTATATTTCGATTCTAATTAATAATAACACCGGATCATTCTTTTCCAATTCCAGCCCAGAATCTGAAATGTTACTTTGATTACAACCTCAGAACATAAAGGTATATTGGAAAAACCCAAAAGGATACATTTCTAATTCTTTTGTCAGATACCCACAAAACTGTAACCTTCCCCAAACTAGAGCAGAAAACTAATTTAATTATATCAATCTGGGGTAACATC
This sequence comes from Nycteola revayana, assembly GCA_947037095.2. Lineage (NCBI taxonomy): Eukaryota > Metazoa > Arthropoda > Insecta > Lepidoptera > Nolidae > Nycteola > Nycteola revayana. Next base: position 13,740,002 of record OX344838.1, on the reverse strand, counting down.
GACAGGGGTCCTACATAAAGCGGTTCCAACAAATTGAAACGGGAATCGAACTCATGACCTTAGCAGGTCTCTCAATAAACGGACCCCGAATGTGTTTATCGCGATTTGATACTGGTCCCTTTTTAGTTCCGTCGTCCCTTCGTCAAGAGGATGGACATCAATATATCTTGAGATGTCCCTTTGTATTATATAGGTTCGTATAATTATTTTGATTACTTTAATATATGGAACGGAAGTAATCTTAAAAATTTTCAACTGGATTGAAAATTCAACACTGTAACTGGATTTGCAATCCAGTGGTACACTGTTTTTTTTAAAACCACTTGCGATTGACAAGTTTCATATACCCATACATTTGAACAAAATACAGTATTTTATTCTTATCACGGAGAATATACATTCAAAAAAAAAAACATAAAAAAAGCCTTTTAAAATTTAGTTCGTTTCGTTTAATTGATGGTTTTTAGTTCCGCTTGTACTCCATTATTTTTTCAAGAAAATTCTCAATGGTTTCTTTCATATTCTGAACTCTTTTTAATATATAATTATTATTATTATATAATTCTCTTTGTAATAACAAAACAAAGATAACCACATACAATTCTCATTTTTTGAAATATTTTGTATTTCAAAACTATTCAATGGCTGATGAAATCCCTTTTAATTAATATTTTTTACGAGTAAGAATTATTTTCTATGTTTTATAATACCTACTGTTTATGTGGCCACAAGTTCACCGATTTGGTGATTAATACAAAAATGTATTCACTTTGACAGTTTTACCATGAAAATGTTTCTTTGAAGTTAAATCGAGTCTTATTTTTTATAAGTAAATAAAAATTAATTTGTAAACTCTCAACGTTTAGGACGTTTATGAGATTTGACATGCTTTTCAGTATTAGGTACTCGCTTATCAAAGCATTTATAAAATAAACTGCAAATAAAAAAAGAAAAACACATTTAAAAAATATATTATGATATGTAACATTTATTTATTTAAACTTTATGTACAGAGGCAAACTTAATGCCAAAAGAGTTCTCTACCTTAGGAGGATGCACAGTAAAACATGGTACACTTTTGAAGAAATGAGATAATACTAGTAATAAGTCGATAAATATAATACAACAGAACACACAAATATTTCTATATACAAACTTCTATATTATTATATTAAACTAGCGACCCGACCCGGCTTCGCACGGGTGCAATGCTGATGTATCATACATATAAACGTTTCTCTTGAATCACTCTATCTATTAAAAAAACCGCATCAAAATCTGTTGCGTAGTTTTTAAGATCTAAGCATACATAGGGACGGACAGAGAGCAGCAAGCGACTTTGTTTTATACTATATGTAGTGATAGTTACATACGTAGGCACATATACTACAACGGTTATTTGCGACCGCCATGTAACATTAAGTACAAAAGTATGAAGACTTTTAGAATTCGATATACCTTTTCATTCGTACAATCATAATAAAACTCCATGAACAATCATACGTCATCGGTCATTCCTATATAACTTTACTAGCGACCCGCCCCGGCTCCGCACGGGTACAATGCTGATGTATTATACATATAAACCTTTCTCTTGAATCCCTCTATCTATTATAAACAAACCGCATCAAAATCCGTTGCGAAGTATTAAAGATTTTAGCATACATAGGGACATAGAGGCATAGGGATATAGGGACTGAGAAAGCGACTTTGTTTTATACTATGTAGTGATGCGCTTTGCTCCTTTTGGCGGGAAGTACGATCGGCATATGTGTTTTTACTTCTTTAGTATCTACAAAACCTCTATAACTTATACAAAGTTAAGCCACTTGACATACACAATTAATAACAACTGTCGCAAGATTTATTTTAAATAGTCTAACAATATCTGCATGGAAGATATTATATGGTACTTAAGTAATGCATTACCTATAGAAATCCAAATTGCAACGTGTTACACGACAAACAAAAACCTATCATTGTTGTATCACAAATAATTCTTTGTTTACGACAAAGAATATTTGTGAATTTTTTTCAACATTATCTATACTAATATTATAAAGCTGCTGAGTTTTTTTGAACGCGCTAATCTCAGTAACTACTGTTCCGATTTCAAAAAATCTTTCTGTGTTTGATAGCCATTTATCGAGGAGGGTTATAGGCAATATTTTATTACGAAGTTCCCACGGGCACGGGAGACACGCAGGTGAAACCGCGCGCGGGAAGCTAGTTATGTTATATAAGATTATGTTTTTAAGATTATGCCAATTGTGAAAAAAATCGCTATAAATTGAATAAGATTTTCTTTATAATTAGCTAATACAATATTTGCTTCCCCTATATTTTTAATCACCCAAAAATATAGCCTCAAATAATACAAAATGTAAGACAACATTTCACTACTTCTAAAACTCCGAGCAGAGAATTCAGGGCAAAACAATCTTTTGAAATCTGGAGAAACCAAATTGGAACTCGTATTCTATCGCAAAGATTGCTGAGAGTGCCCCCGGCGGGTTGAGTCGCTTTAGTTTTTGAGCTGCGTCTACAATCACACGTAGACTTGACTCAATTAGCGAGCGAGCTCCAATATGCTCAAATAGGCCCCCGGGTGACCTGAGTTGGGGGATTCTGGGGAGTGGTCTAAGTGTAGACCGGTTGACAACCAATTATGTTTACAAGTGTTTTCTTATTTTAATGCTGACAACGATTTATAATATATTTTTCAATAACTGATCAGATAAAACTTTTTTACCATTATAAATTTAGTCTTATCATTTACTTTTTCTTCACATTGTCTATTAACTCCCCTAAGCATTGGCCTTCTGATGCTAGTTTCGTTTGATTTGTATACTCCAGCTGTAAGTTTTCCAAAGAATTAAAAATTAAAATAGGTATAATAATTCATGTCAAATGACAATTAATGCGACGCAACAATTTCGTGAAAGTATGTCAGCGGCCGCGCTGCAGGTATGCCAAACGATATTTTTTAAATACTATGCGATGCGACAACTTATTTAGCCGTAACACTTCTGGAGGGAGCTCGCAGATAAAACCAGCTGTGGGGTTATCACTTCCAAAGTAATATAATAGAGTGTTCTCGTATCATCTGCTACATTAACCGCACACTGCTCTATTGTATCTTATAACTTGTAAAAATACAGGTAAATTTTATATCGAAACACGAATCTATTATACTTAGACCCTCAATTTCCATGATATTAGATACTAAAGCAACAAAACACGCGATAACTGTCCCGTAATCCCGAGATATGGATACTTAGACATTATTTTTATGAGTGCTATGAACGTGTTAATATCTACAATCCGCTAGAACTCCAACCTTTGGACCATTTCCCACATACTAGGGTAAGATGGTGTGAAGTGTCTGGGGAATTTTAAAGCGGTGTAATCTCACTCGCGAGACTGTCAAAGATGCTTAGAGAGAAAGAGCTAGCACTCAAGCGAGTGAGTATCGTGTCAGTATCAAAGAATCTATGAACGACAAAGTGTGATGTATAGGAAACGACTCGTTCTTTGTAAAATAGAGGAGGATTTCATGCAATTATCATTAAACAAATCGTACTTTTTTCAGCAAGTAAATTTGATAAATAAATTACGAGTTAATTTTATTCTAACTCATACCATTCTAAATTAATGCAAGTGTCACTTTTAGTCCTTTATGGATTAATGCATAGAAATTGTACATACACAAAAATAAATACAAATATTAAGTACTAGCGACCCGCCCCAGCTTCGCACGGGTGCTGATGTATCATACATATAAACGTACCTCTTGAATCACTCTATCTATAGAAAAAAACTGCATCAAAATCTGTTGCATAGTTTTAAAGATCTAAGCATACATAGGGACGGACAGACAGCGGCAAGCGACTTTGTTTTATACTAGGTAGTGATATAACATTTTGTTAATAGCAAACAGATTGTTTAACATTGAAAAATAAATTCCTCCGCATTAAAAAAAAACATCTGGTATATTTTACGTGAATTGGTTACGTAACATCTAATTTAATTGTTAATTACAATGGCATGATCCCAAGACAATCTAATTAGAATCTATGTTTTTATATACGTACATATCTTTGTATTATTTGTGGTGGATCCCGCATCTGTGTGTGAATTTATGTTGGAATAAATTAGCGAAATTTGGTGAAGGTGTATAGGGGTGGGAGTGGCACAAGTGCCATAAAGAAAATAGATAGGGAAGGTGTATTAAAACTACACATACACTTATCTATATTGGTCTGATATTGAAGGGGTATTGTTGAAATTTGTTTCACTTTGTGATAAAGTAAAACGAATAGACCTATAGTATATAATACTATAGTTCCGGAGTCTGGAGCATTATCGACCATCGTACGTCGTTCAGCCATGAGGTCCCGGGTATTAGTGTATAGTTTTTGAGTAGGCAACCAAAATATAAGCTGATCAGAAATAATGGCTCAATAAATTTTACTGTTTGTTAAAAACCAAACCATAAAAGAACTTTTTTTAAATTGTTATTTTTGTAGTGATTTTATTATAAATAAAACCAACTTAAACTGTAGTTTCCATTTTTCAAAGGCTGCAGCTTGTAACGTATCGAATATTTGTAAAACTTTTTTATTATTTTTATATGATTTTGACTGTCAGTTTTTTGCTACAGTTCTTCTAACAGTGCCTTTGTCATATTCGCCCTAAAGATATCCCTAGAGCGGAAATAGGGCCTATTGGATATCCAATTACATTGATTTTTTAAGAATAGGATAACATATACAGTTAGGCCATAAATTAAAAATTGCTTTTAGTTAAAATGAATTGAGAAATATTTATGAAATCAATATCTAGGGACATCTAGGGACAAACTTTGCTTTACCATTGCCTTTAAGCAAATTTGCACACAAAAAGAATCCAATTCGTTGCAACAAAACTATTCCACGTACTCTCGCAATCCAAACTAACACCTCGCAGCAAATTCAGCTCTCAATTTTTTCCGCAAACTAAAATCAAACCGGATAGTGCTGCATACAACTGGTTAACACCGGTTCAAAACCGGTGATAGCTGTGGGCCAATCAACATGGTTGATCCGTGCTGATATTGATCGCTGTCGAGACATATCGGCAACGTGTATTGTGATATCTGTTCGAGAGTTGATTTGGAGATTAAAAGGTTTCATTTTGTATATTTCCATTTTTACTGCGAACATGATGCAAATGCGGTATCAACATCATATAAGTAGGTAATCGATGTTACATTTTCATCTCACCAACTTCTTACATTATAGGCTTATTAATTACGACACCATTGTATATTAGTAAATACAATTCGTGTAATGCTACCTTATAATAAGGTTGCCATCTGTCTAGGTTTTCCCGGATTTGTTAGTTTAGAGGGCATCCGAGAAGCATCCGAGCAAATGAAGACCCTTCATTTGCCCGGGTTAATACATTTAAAGCGGCCGTAGCCCAATGGCTAGGGGCGTCGGACTTGTGAATTTGTTAGTCGCCGGTTCGAACCCCACCCATTGGAATACCGACGTGAACCAGTAGATTGCCCTCGTGGTAAGCTAAATGTTTGTGTTATGAGTACATAACACACACATTTAGCTTACCACGAGGGGTTAACAAGAGTACCAGTAGGATGTCCGGGCCCCTATGCTTAAAAATTCTGTTGACATGTCCGGGATTTGGGCTCTACAATCTGGAGTTTTCACTGGCTTGACCTGGGTGCCAAATTTTTAAGATGCCAACCTTACCTTTTAATCGTACACTTACATTCATACATCGTTCAGATAATCAAAAAATAAAATATATATATCAACCCCTCGACGTTGATATTCCAATAATAAATAAAATATTAATATTGGCTTAAAACTTGCTGACTCCTACGTTATAGACCAAATAATAATCCTAATATATATATATTAACCTCTAAAAGAAATAATTTCAAGTATACATTAGGTAAGTATAATAAATCTCATGCGACAAGATTTACTTTTGTCCAGTCGAAATATTATTAGAACAAGCCTTTTTTTATTAAGTATTGCTTTAATATAATCCTGTCAATATAGCAATACGAATCAATTTTCATTTACAATGAATAGGTTCTTAAGTTAAAATGCTAAAAGATCTTTCCGAGACCATTATTTTAGATTAAACATATTGTTGGGTCACTGTAACTAGTATCTTTTATTATGAGATGTCCTCTGAAAAAGTAAATAAATATTTTTATTTCTCAAAATTATCATTTCATCTCATTAATTTCGGTTACGCTATCTAATCTGAATTGAAATTTAACAAAAAATATTGCTAATAAGATACCCAGAAATTGAAATCTCATTAAAATAAATGTCATGTAAGTAAATAACTTATATTTTTTTAACAATTGAAAAATGAGTTTTTTTGTAGGTAATTAAAATAAAAGTACATACTAAATTATTTGTTTTATTTATTTCTGTAAAAAATATTGTTTATGAGAATAATTTCAAATATACTAATAAAAATGATTTGATTGTTAATTTGTTTGCATTAAATAGCCTCCGGAACTACAGTACCGATTTCAAAAATTCTTTCAGCATTAGGAAGCTAGGTTATCCAGGAATTCACGGCGACGTCACCTACCACGTTGCACAAGTAGTAACAGGCTATGGCTGCTTCGGCCACTACATGTGCAACGTGGCGTAGAGAGAGCCGGACACTCGCTGTCACCACTGTGACTGTGCCGACGATACGGCACAGCACTCGGTGGTGGAGTGTCCGGCGTGGGCCAACGAGCGGGAGGAGCTCGTTGGCGTGGTGGGAGACGACCTCTCGCTGGCGACTATTCGAAGATGATCCAAAGCGAGAGGTCGTGGGAGGCTGTTGCCTCCTTCTGTAGACAAGTAATTTCACAGAAAGAGGCCGCGGAGCGGGAGAGGGAAGTAGATCCCTCCGCCCATCCGCTTCGCAGACGGCGTGTTGGCCGTTGGCGGTGGGCTGAAACCCGCCGTCTACCATCCTAGGCTCGGCCTCGGGGATTGGGGGACATGGGCCCCGCTCCCTTCGAGGCTGACCCATGAGGAGTAGGGACGCCTCTATACTCCAGGCGTCCCTATAATTGGGCAAATGGGCCACTGTAAGTGAGGTCCTGGAGATCCCGCGGTACCATATTGGCCGCGGGTGTCGTCGGGGGGCCGGATTGCTCATGCGTACCCGGACCCCGCCAACGGCGGATTCTAAGGAGTGTCCGGGAGGTTTTAGTGGTTGGTAGGGTCCTCTCCTCGTGGTATGAGTTTAGCATACCACCGCTATGGAGAGGGACTCGCCCTCTCCATAGCGTCACATCCCACCGCCAGCGCGCGAATACGCTGCAGCGGCGGTGGGAATGCGTAAATGCTTTTTCCCCCGACACAAAAAATTAAATAAAAAAAAGGTTATCCACGAATGTGAAACCACGCATGAGAAGCTAGTATTCTATAATCTCCATAAGGCAGAAAAAAGCAAGATCATACACACAACAACAAAATTCAGAATTGAAGAAAAAACAAAGTTTAGTCATAATCAACATAACCAACAATTCTAGCATAAAAATAACACATAAAATGATTTGAGACAACAAGTGAAGAGAAAGACATGGTTGTTATTTTAGAAGTCTGAAAATCCAATAGTAAGCGTCACTTAAGGACCCACTTGAGTGGCTAGACCGAGTCGTTTGTGTGAAGTTGTGGTAGTAAATTGCGGTATGCGGCGTGTGCCCTTAATACGCCCTTATGCTAAGTCCTTCGGTCTATGTCTATGTCCAATTATTATTTTTGGTACGTTCTTCTTGAAGATAAGTCTAAAAGATTAGATTGTGTGTAACTTAAGCTTAAATATCGTTTTTATTGTAATTTATTATTAAAACATCTTCCATTGAGAAACATTTACTTGTTACTAGACTAGACAGCTCCTGGTTTATTTGAAGCGAAAATAACTTACCATTTATGGTTTTTAAATGACTATAAAGAACCAAATTAGGCAGATAAGTATTTTTATGCAAATTAATAATACGCTCTTTAAAAGCCTGCTCAGGGCCCAGGGTGGGTTCCTCATTGGATCTGCGCGTTTTTGTTTAATTTTCGTTACTGTATCCAATCTGTACAGATTCCTTACCCAGCACATTTTCTTGACTGGCTCGGTTTTCTACGGTTTTTGTCATTTGTAACAGTAAATGTCGTCTTCAGAAAATGATATTACAACGTTCATAATACAACGCGTCGATCCGGTAAAGAAAGGCCCACGGTAAGATCTTTAGTCACCAATGTAAGCCAACTCACTGCTTAGTTCTACAAACAAACCTAGTCAAATAATAACCGTGCAACCTTTATTCTCCTAATAAAGTTATATTGCAACACAAATGCAGCCTGTGTAACGCTGCCACACCCCTAGCACAAACTTTGGTATACACTACCAAACTTGGCCCAGCAAAGTTTCATAATCGGGAATTCGTCACGTGCGACCAAACCCTAAGTTAATAACGGCAAAGTGTCGCCTCAAGCCTATTCTGTTATAATTGTGGAACAGATGATGACGCCAGATGCGAATGTTTGAGAGCAAGAAATAAATCTTGCGGAAGATTAGGAATAGGTAGGTATTTAAGATATAAGGCAGTAACTTTGTTGAATTTATTGATTTATCAATGATTTTTTTATTCAAAGGAACACACAGTAGGGATATATCAAGGAACGGGCAGCAGTGTTTCCTTGAGTGGCACAACATAATAGTAAGGGCACCAACCCATCTGCCAAGCGTGGTGACTATGACAAATACTCTCCCTCGGGAGAAGGCCCATGTTCAGCAGTGGACGTAATACGGGCTGATGATGATGTTGTTAACACAAATAGTCTTCCCAGATAGGGATCTAATCCAGAACGCCATGACTCAGAAGTTACTACTGTAATCACTGATCCATCAGTGCAACAAAAGAAAGACTTTTTCAAAGTCAAAGTCAAAAATTCTTTATTCATATAGACACATTTAAAATATTTCTTATGATGTTTCTTATAAATCATGTTCTTATGATGCGTCCCTTTATTTTTCTATCACCAGTTCTGGACGTGGCAACTCTGAGAAGAACTTGCAAGAAACACAGAGGAATCCTTTTTTTAAATAAATTTTATTTTACAATTATTAATAAAGCAGTATTGTTCCAAAGCAACTCACTTCCAAGCAGTTTTGTCATTGACATGATCAGAAATTTTATAATAAGCCTTTTTACATAATTTATCTTTGACATATCGTTTAAACTTGTTTGTAGAAATATCTCTTACATTATTATGAAGTTTGTTGTAGAAGCGTATACATTGAAGATACCTACATGACAAAATGCGATTTGTAAAAAAAACAACATTTATCATAGGTATTTATTTATCCCTCACAATTTATAATAGTATCCTTAAACACAATTACATAAGCATTTGCAGACTATCAATAGACGCCGCGCATCGTACAAAGAAACTAAAAAGATGTCAAGCCTGAACCGTACAAAACTATCATACATCTAACAATATTATAAGACATAGAAGTCACAGTGTAGGCTTTATAAATCCTTTATAATGGCAGTAGACAGTGATGGTTGATGTGGGTCACTGTGTGCTGTTGGCGGCATGTATAGATGACAATACGTGCCATTGTTCTGATACTATTGTAATAAAATATGTAATATGTTACGTGGCCTGATTTCAAAGTTATAAGTGAAATCACGTAAATTTCATGTTGAGAAAGGTGAATGTTTTTATAATTTTCATTTTTGGATGAAAGGTTTTTCATTTTCTTTAAAATATTGTAGGTACACTATAGCTAGTCTTCAAAGGAAAAACAATAAATTACATTGTTTTTGTTTTTTTCTGGTTCGCTGTCTGTCTGTCCCCCCTTTATATGCTTAGATCTTTAAAATTCCGCAACGCTTCGATTTTGATGTGGTTTTTTAGAGTTACTCAAGGGAAAAAATTATATGTATAATAACGGGAACTTTGAGGTGAAACCGCACACTGGATGCTAGTTTTTACACAATAATAAGCAATGCGTAATCTGGGTGTATTTTTAAAACCATTAAAAGTAACTTATTGCTGACTTATGATTATTTGACAATTATTTTTTTCTTCAATATTCTACAAAATTATTTATATATGAATCATCATGTTCTCCAAAATGTAGTTCCTGTATTTCTGATTGGTTGGCTTAAAGAAATAACAAATCTTGAGATAATAGCAACTCGAAAAAAATTTCAGATAAGAATGAGATCTTTGAAACAGAATTAAAATATTGAGTAAATATAAGCCTTAATTTTCAAAGTATGCTTTTTATTTCTAAGATGCTGTTACTTAGAACGAAAACATTGATACTTTAGTAATTAGTCAGCTTTATACCACTCACATATTTTTCTTCGAGGAAAAATGTTTAAAAGCCTCATCGAATAATATTACTTACTCATATTATAATAATTAGATTAGTGACGCATTAGTCGAGATGTATTTCATTACGACGTTCGCTATGTATCAGTAGAGTGACAAATCTAATAATATTTTATCATTAACGTGTATCCAAACATCGCGCAGGTCCGCATTCAGATGAATTGTACAATATGGACGTATGAATCATTTGGTGACATAATTAATGATAATGATGCAATCCGGTGGTGGTGGTTCTATCAAATAATAAAATAGCATTGGTAATCGGAACACGGAGCATAAGCTTGTATGAACAATATAGTTTCATTCAATCAATACATTTATTGAATATAATACTGTTATTAATGAACAGGCTTTGTTTATACGTATTTATAATCAAATATTCAATCCAATAAATTAAAAGTTAAAAGCTTGAAAATAATTGAAAAGATTGAAAATATTTATACGCAAAAAACTAAAACGAATCAACTATTTTAGCACAATAAATTGCTCGTCTGAAATTGCTATTTTTTATTAAGCACCGTACCGAAAAAAAAAAATTTTGACAGGGCCAAACTAGTCAGAAGCCAAATGTAGACTATTTTTTTTTTGTAATGAATTAACCAGTTAACATTAATCTATATAAGTCCGATTAACATATTAAAGAAAAGCCTCTGAATCAAGATTCACAATTCAAACTAGACTACAGAAAAAACGTTCATAGATATGTACAGAAAAAATATCATATGTCACTGTCGTTAATAATCGTCACCCACGTCGGATTAACCGTACGCTCAATCCATCCCTGTTACAAATAATACTTGTCCTTTTATATTTTTCCCTAACGCTTAATAACTGAGAATGCCGTGCACATTACAAAGATGACAGGCTCGTATCCCCGTCATTTCTTTTCTTTTTTCTTTCTAAGGTAAGAATTAATCTTTCTTTACAATAGACACGTAAGACTATTGTTGTTTGAGAGCTCGAAGAAATAAATTGAAAAGGATATGGTGTGTTTGTTTGATTGCGGTTCTAAAAAAATTGCAGTGGAAATAATGATTGGAGTTTGAGGTAACTAATTGGTGTTTTTGTAAAGAGAATCTTTTTTCGGACATAAAAGGAATTTTGACGTTTAGTTTTTAAGTGGAGAAAGAAGTTCAGTACGTTAGTTCTATGGTTTGAATTGAATTTGTCAAAATAACGATAGGCAATTATATAATCAAATGTTCATATGTATTTCGTAGATAACGGTAAATGTTCTTTCATAGTTAAACTTATAACGGTGTTTAATAGTTGTATGTTTTGAGGTAGGTTTGTGCATAGTATGTGTACAGTAAATTATAGGATTTCTACGTAAACTATTAATCAATTGTTCTTTATGTTTGTTATAACAATGATAAAATTAATAACTTAAAAAGCGGCAGAACATGTTGATAGTACGCGCATTGACCTTCTCGACTAGAGAAGATTCAGGAGAAAAACTTATTTAATAAGGCTGGATGCTTGGGGCTTACTTATATTAGCCGCAGAATTAGCTGAAGCCTCGTAGCTAACTACAAATTATGTACATCTTTCAAATAAAAGTCTGTAAAAAGGTATAGGTATACCGCTTGGTACATATAACGCGATATTGTGATATCGCGTAAGTGACAGTGTCTAATAAGGTATAATATCATTCACCAACAAAATTTTTCTTTCTTTGTTTAGAAATCCGAAATATAAATTTGCTACATTCGATCTTTAACCTTATTAGCTACTAGCTTCCCGCGCGCGGTTTCACCCGCGTAACTCCCGTTCCCGTGGGAAATTCATAATAAAATATAGCCTATGTTCTTTCTCAGGCTCTAGACTATATCTGTACCAAATTTCATTTAAATCGCTACAGTAGTTAAGGCGTGATTGCGTAACAGACAGACAGACAGACAGACACACAGAGTTACTTTCACATTTATAATATTATATAGTATATAGTATAGTATATATAGTAAGGATGTTCTTTCTCAGGCTCTAGACTATATCTGTACCAAATTTCATTTAAATCGCTTCAGTAGTTAAGGCGTGATTGCGTAACAGACAGACAGACAGAGTTACTTTCACATTTATAATATTAGTAAGGACTAGTAAGGATACTAAGGATTGTTACTTACGCGGCATTGCACTATTACCGACAATATGTACAAATACAGTGGGAACGTCTGTTCAGTATGAATGCAAGAAAGCGAGCATTGTTGTACAAGAGCCGAACATTGCAGATGGCGCGTCGGATGGAGAAAATTATATATTTTAATTTATTCAAGCGCTGCATCGCGAGGTTTGTTTGATTGTTATTGCTGTTGTTGCCGTGTTTTCGAAATTTGATTTAATTATGACTTTTCATTTTATATTTGGTGGTATTTCTTTATAATGCTAAATGTAAACAATTTAACGATACTTGAAAAAATATAGTATGTAATACGTCAGTTAGTTACGTTTAAGCTGTTCGTTTTATGCATCTCTAGCGATTAATTTTTATATTATAGGTCAAAAGCATATCTATATGTCATATAAATATTATGTCATGACTATATTAATATAATAAAGAGTAAGAAATGGCATAGGCAAGGGCCCCGGCATGGGTGTGGCCGTAGTATAGGTATTGGCGTGAACTAGGAATCAGGGTTAGAAATCATTTATCACGCACGCGTAGAAATTTCAGAAAAAAGTGATCATTATTAGACTTTACAGGATCAAGTTGAAAACCTTGCTAAAAATTAGTTAATAATTGATTCCGTGCCACGCATCTAAGCACCAACAAAAAACATACAATTAATCCTATATAACAAAATTACCACGACAAAAATAAGGACAAAATGTATTTTCACACTTAATTTTATCATCCTTACATCCAAGCTCACTCACTCAAAAGATTTTCACTAAAGTTAAATAGGTCGTAACATTTTTCAGTCGAATTGTCACCCATATTGCGTGCATCGCCTCTACTACAAGGTATCTGGTACGTTCAAAGGGCGCATCAGAGCATAATAGCATGTTAGTGTATTACGAGCACCATTGGACTGTGCTCATTCACTTGACTATTGCTATAATCAAGCGTGAGTTTACCTTATAAACGTCAGAATACGAAACCTGTTCAATTATACTTGCTTACTCTTGCTCGAGACAATAGGTATGCATTCAATTGGAATTAACAAACAGAATCTATTATAACTCAATTTTTCTCCTTATAGTCTAAGATCCGATTAAGAAGGACCTTCACCGATATGTTTACTGGATGAAAAATATTTTATATCAAAATTAATGACATAAATAATATAACGCGGGTGGGTTGCCTAAGAAATTCCTGGCCAAACTATTATTATTTAAAAATTAACTTTAAAATTTAATTTAATTATTTAATTTACTTTACTTTAAACGAATAAATTTAATACTAATCGAAAGTATGAAGCCTATAGAATATAAAAACGTTGGGTTTTCTTTTTGTTTCCTGGCATAACTACTGGGTTGCCAGGTATTAATAGGAATGTCGATACTATTTATCTTCACCTATTTGTTTAATAAATAAATGTTATATCAAAATATAATATTGTTTAGCTACAATCTGCAATAAAAAGTAAAATATTTCGATTTACAATAAAAAATTAAATAATATTGTTTTTAATAAATAACGGTTTGGCCAGAAATTTCTTAGTCAACCCACCCGCGTTATATTATTTAATATATTACATTTGATATAAAAACTTTTCATCCAATAAACAGATTGGTCTTAATCGTATCCTCTACTATAAGAGACGTGTTTTAATGAGATAATGACGTGTTTTGATGAATTTCAAATTCGGCCGGTGGTCTAAAGACTTTATTTCAGGTTATATCAATAAACTAGCGACCCAATGCAATGTTGATGTATCAAACATATAAACCTTTCTCTTGAATCACTCTATCTATTTAAAAAACCGCATCAAAATCTGTTGCGTAGTTTAAAAGATCTAAGCATACACAGGGACGGACAGACAGCGGCAAGCTTTGTTTTATACTATGTAGTGATAATAGAATCTATTGCCAATAATAATACCTACATATTTTACTATTGTCGCTTATAAAACTATCATCATCATCACTGCTGAAAATGTGCCTCCACCCGAGGGAGGGTATTTGCCATAGTCACCACACTTGGCAGGCGGGTTGGTGACCGCAGTATTATGTTGTACAACACAAAGAAACGCTGCTGCCCGTTCATTGATATACGATTATTATATTATAGATTATGTTATATTATTACAAAACCGTACCTCGCAGTTAATATAAAAGCCACGCGATTTGCCCTTAAATAAGATTCTCAAGGGAATAACCCACATAATAAACTTCTACCCTAAAACTGTACTATATTTCATAAACTCTTAACTACTTCATCATTACTAAGTTAGGAAACGCAATAAAAACTAACTAGCAAGTAGATCAAAAGTTAGATTAACGAGGAAATTGCTAGCCCTAAAACTAAGGGTTAGTATTCATGGGGTTTCGCTAGACAATCATTTCTGTTAACTATTACAATTATTTTTTTATACGAAAACAGATAAAATATACTTGTCCAATATAATTCAATTTTCTTTTTATATTTTTGCGCTTTTACGCTACACTTCATTATGACCAATGTAATCAAGAATAGTGGAAGGGCTTAAAAAATCCTCATAATGTCATTTCTGTTTGTGACATTTTTCATGCATACAAACCTCGTCTTCAGAATTATCAACAAAATAAGAAACGAATCCATCAAATCGGTCAAGTCGCTCTCTAATTTACATGTTACGTACATACATTTTAACAGTTCATGTTCATTTATTTAGACATTCGGTAAGAAAGGACATGCATTAGGAGTTTAAGTGTAGCAGAGGCGTAAGTGGTATGTCAAGATCGTAATCGCAAGCGTAAGGAAGTTTCTTTTTTCGGACGGACTTATTTAGTTATCCCCGAGGCTTTTGCTACTTCACCGGGCATAAAGGCGAGCAGAGCTCCAGCCTAGATAAATGGTTTAAACACTACAAACTAAGCAACCTGCATAAGAGGGCGTCCCCTGTGGGACTTGGACCTCGGCTCAGGGCGGTCGCTGACGGGGAGATTGCGGGATTATGGCTTTTTTTTTAGGGGACTTTTGTGCGACTGTCGCTCTACTTTACAGTTTGCGGGCCTCTCAGACTTCGGGTCTACGGGGGCATCGGAAGGTTGGACGGAAGTGGTCTCTGCCTACCCCTATGGGAAAGAGGCGTGAATGTCTCTAAATACTTTCTCTATTTGAGCTTTTAGGAAAACTACAATTTCGAACTTATCATGAATCTCAATACGTATCCTCTCCTAGCAAACGTAAAAACGAAAAGTACAATTAAATTGATTACCAACCAAATTATCACGCTCATAAATGACAAGTCTTTCACTAGATTAACTCAAGACAAGATTTCTAAGGGTCAAGTCTCATTACGTGAATAATTGTGGGGCCATAAAATCCGAAGGCCATACCTTATCCAATTTATATCGGGGCGTTCATGTCACGGCACTGAAAGGAGATGCGACGTAAATCCGGTCCCGAGACGTTCGCCATAAAGTGGAGGCATTAAGAAAGCGATCTTGTAGAAAAGTTGTAAATTAGCGTGTTGTCATGTATGTTACTTAAAGATTTTTCTTTACGAAGTACTTGTTGAAATTAAATGACTGGCTCGTATAACTTCTACTACTACATCCCATGGGTGCCTTTGTCAAAGGCCGTTTGCTATATAGGAATTCGCTTGGGTTGGTGACCGTAAAATATAGTACATAGTAAAATATAGCCTATAAGCCTTCGTCAAATGTGCTATCTGACATAGAAAGAATATTTTAAATTGAACCAGGTAGTTCCTTAGATTACACGTTCAAGACAACCAAAAAGCTCTTCGGTTTTATCATATTAGTATAAATGACGCGGGTGTTAAACCCGAACCACGAAAAAAACAGTACCTATGTTTATGTGTTCTTGTAATATAATTTCAAATTATACCTATATTAATCTAAAAATAAGCCACAAGTTTTCAAGTTCAATAATAAAAGCACAAAATTAGTTCTAGCGCACGTAGAAAACTTGATAAATTCACTTAATCTTTATTGAGGAAATTAGCCGTATAAAGTGGAACTCCTGGTAAGCTCTTATTTCACTGGTCGTATTTGCTCATGTTCTTGATATTTATTTAAGCCGTCGTCGGTATTGGTTTAAAAGAATTGAAACTAAGAAGTTTTATTTAATTGGTTTTAAAATCAAGTTTATTTTTATTCTTCTCTGTTTTCAATTCAATGATTCATTTGGAAATAGATTAGGAATTTTTATACGTCTTTTAATGTTATGAAAATGTTAAGTTTGTAAGTTGGTAAGGTTGTAAGGAGCTATTTCTGGACTTAATGAACCGATAAAAAAAATCCAATACCATACCACAGGAGTCACAGGCTATATTTTATGAAGTTTCTACGGGAAAGTGTTTAGCGGTGGTTACATCAGTCATGTCATCTAGTAGGTACATCCCAGAAGATCCCGCGGTGTCATATAGGCGATTATATTATATTTATATATGGAGAGGGCGAGTCCCACATATCCCACCGCCAGATCGCGAACACGCTTGCAGCGGTGGGAATGCTTAAATGCATTTCCCCCAGGACATAAAAAAAAGGTCGTCTAGTACATCTAGATTCCTTATTCTTTGACCACTGCCTATTACGCATATTTTTAGTTCTATAGCAATTCGCGATCACGTTGAGGACTTAGCACAGACGTTCAATTATAATTAGGGCGTGCAAAACCGGAAGGTCTTCAAAACCGGTTTTGAATTTCGGTTTTGAGGCCCCAAAACCGGAAACCGGTGTTAGCCCCGGTTTTGGCAACAATTTTATATTGTTTTTATAGTATAATTTTAACAAGAAAACAATATTCTTAGATACCCACAAACTCTACAAATAAAACAAATTGTATGATATACTTCTTTTTAATAAACCATTTATGCCTAACAATACCAAGTATACCACATTAATACTTTGAATAACGGAAACTTAAAATAATATAAAAATAGACTGAGATCAAATCAACAAGTAAGTTTGTGGTACCTTTAGTAGGTAGTAACAATTCTGGTAAGTATAGAAAAAAAAATTTAAACATACGAAACACATTCATCAATTACTATATGTCTCTTTCTCTCTTAAATTAATAACTAATAACAACATTATTAAAGGATTCTTAACTGTAAAACGAGATCAAATCAACTGCGTAGTTATACTAATTTAAATAAACAATAATCATTTTTTTCCAAGAGACCGCTGTTCTTGGTAATGTGTTCTTAAGAAAAGAAGTGCATTTAACAGTTTATCAGATAGCGTACTTCTTATTTTGTTTCAAAAGTACCCAGCACTCGAAAACGCCCTCTCACTCTGAACACTTGTTGGTAGTACACACATCAAATAGTTGTAAGCTTCTGTGAGATACATACCCCGATGCCCTCCGCTTTCATACATGGCTTTATAAACCCTGCAAGGTCGAAATCGGAATCAGACCGATTCCTGGGGGCTTTCCTGCATTTATCCAATTCCTTATCAAGCTGCTCTTGAAGAGTTAGCTCATCAGCTACAACTTCAGCGTCAGATGATGACGATAACGTTAGCGCGGACCGCTCGGAAATGTAATAGTATCAGATATTTCATCACCATTGGATTTGGGAAACGTATCATCGTCATCTTGTGTTGAGAAGTCTTCCCAATCGTGTAAATAATGCAAGACACCAGCTAACAGGAGACGCCTTTGCTTGATACGACTTCTCAAGTTCATCGCTAGTTTGAAGCTCAAAACACTGTTTTGTTCATCAAGTTTCTTGATCATGAATTTTAATGTTGTGTTAGCTGTGTGAAGAGTAGCATCACGTCGGCACAAGGACAGAACAGCAAGTTTGACAACATTCAATTCGAAAAAAGTTGTTTAAACCAAAATGTAAATATGTAATTCAAAAACGGGAAAACCGGAGTTAACTCCGGTTTTGTCTTTCAACCCCGGTTTTCAAAAATCGGTAAATTTTGTCCGGTTTCCGGTTTTTAGCAAAACCGGAAAACCGGTTTTGCACGCCCTAATTATAATAGGTACATGATATAAAGTACATTTAATAAATACAATATTTGTTTCCATTACACAATAAACAAATATTGTTACACATGTATTAAAATCTTATGTGATTAAATTTCCCATACTCAGGTAAAACCACATCGACCGTTGCTAGCACCTTACCCATTATCGCCGTTCAACCTAAAACCCGGGCAAAACCAAAACAATTTCACATATTTGTCATACCCACTGGGATTACAAAGCACTACTCCATTTTTGCTGGACCTTTTGTAATTAACCCGAGCATTTTGTCATAGAAATTTATTTGGGACCAATTACCCCTCATTTGTCGTGGTTTAGGTACATTTTTGACCCTTCTCGTTTACCGGGGTTAAGATTTTATAATTAAGGGGTACTTGCAACACTTTTAATCTATTTTTAATCCTAGTTTTTACGGCGAAAGTTGCCAGCTAAGTAAAGTAAATTAAATGTCTTATGATTTTAATTTATTAAAATATCAATTTAAGAAAGAAAAAAAAAAGAAAAAGCATTCAGTGAACACACAAAAAATTACTAGACGAGACAATAAAAAGGTACACAATGAAAGGGATTGCATGTATTTACATTTAATACGTATTACAAAACATGTAGTGTGTTCAAATGGCTAGCAGCTCAGCATATTGTAATAGCCGCTACGCGACTGCAACGCTGATTTTCAGCTGCCTGCCCAAGTGAGTCACAGATAAGTTACTAATAAAATAGATAATTGAGTACTTCTTGATAAATTAGAAATAAAACGTATACATAAAATAAATAAAAAAACTACATACAAATAAGTATGTATAGTTTGTCACCTTAAGCATTTTTGCAACTGACTTACATACTATATCCATCAAACAGTTTACGAGTTAACCCCACCGCGTAGATACATAACTTATATTTAAATACAACTTACAATAAACGTTTTGAGTATTTACCATTTGCTAATACTCAAAATATTTATTATAAGTTTTTTATCTACAATAATATTAAAGAGTTGTAAAGTGTGTGAATTGAATGTGAGGTTGTAGGGGGTAATATCTCAATCTACTGAAACGATTTGGCAAATTCTTTTACCAGTAGAAAGCCACATTATGTGCTTGTGTTATAGGCATTTCACTCGTAGGTAGGCATTTTATGTCAAGTTTCTAATGCAGGTGAAACCGCACGGGACAGCTAGTGTGAAATAAATAGTTTTCTTTTTCTTGTCAAAAACACTATAAAATAACATAAACTATCACTAATAGATCCTTCTTAATGTATTGAATATTCATTCAGGTAACTGATTGAATTACTGAAAGCGTAAGGAATTAGGGTCGATATTTTTTTAGTTTATCGCATACAGCGAGACAATTGCGATTGGTAGAACTTGGTTTTATAAAACGAAATTAACTTCAGATTGAAAATTAGAGAAAAAATATAAAAAAAGTTAATTCATTGTTCATACGAAACAAATAATCTATCGATATATTTGAAAGATTCTAAAGTTATAGAATCTTTCAAATATCTTGACAAGTTTCATTACTTTAATTAAGAAATTATTCAATCAAAAATAATTGTGTAAGTATCAATTAAGAATATAAATATGGATTTTATATCAAATCACAATTTCGTAAGAGAATATAATAAACGGAAATAGAATTTGAATTTCAGAAGTAATTAGCAACGGCGGATGTTCTGAGTATTTTCAAGTAATTAATTATATTCAAAAAGTTTCGAGTGTTTGAGCAAGTAACTAATACTTAGCTTGGAACAAATTTATATTTAGCCAGCCATTTTATTTTTAACTATTCTATATTGTCGGGACAACCTCCGTAGCGTAGAGGTATTTGGCTCGCTTTAAATCTCGAAATTCGTGGGTTCGATCCCCACGCCGGACACGAAATCTTTGTGTAAATTCTAAGATTTCTTTCCGGGTCTGATTGGTTGAGGGACTACCCTCCGTGCCTCGGAAAGCACGTTCAACCGTTGGTCCCAATTATTATAACATTATGGATAATAATCGTATATCAAGGAACGGGCAGCAGCGTTTCCTTGTGTTGTACAACATAATAATGCGATCACCAACCCGCCTGCCAAGCGTGGTGACTATGGCAAATACCCTCCCTCGAGAGGAGGCCCATATTTAGCAGTGGATATTATACGGGCTGATGATGATGATGATCATGATGACTATCGGGATACATAGTATCTATAGTTACAGTAGTATGCTGTACAAGCAATGAATACAGAATAAGGTGCTTCCATAATATATGCTATCCCTTTAACAGGAGATAATATAGGTAGTCACTTTTACTAATTACATTAGTGATAAAAAAAACCGCGAAACATTTTTTTTTTACAAAATTACTATGGTATTAAAAAATACATGTCTTATTGTGCCAAACAAGTCACCCCTAATATTTTATGTTCTGGCTGCACTTCCCATTGTATTGCGTAGTGAGAGGAAGCTCTAATTCCATTTTGTATAAAAAAATAAGATTTTTTTTCTCTTAATTAAAAACAAAATATAAATCATCTAAGTAAACTTTCTAATAGGTACATACAAAAGGTTTAAAAACACATGAAAATATTTTAATGACATTTCTCCATAACAACTACACCGAAACGAGACCGATGAAAATCGAATTGAATCGTCACAACTTATGAGATGCACGCCGCGTACCGCGCGATGGAGAATATTCCATATTATGTTTTTATTCCTTTGCTGCTCAATGTATTTTAAAATTTCGTTCTATAGACGCGGAAACACATTTTGCCTGCATTTCTCACCTCAATTTCCATCTTTTACATGAATTTGATAACGTCTGGCAAGCTTCCAGAAGTTTATCCAACGCAATCCTTCGGTTCTAAAATAGGTATCGAACCTTTGTTTCGACATTACGTAGATAGCACAGAGTCAAAAGGCACTATTGTTGATTGAGCAATAGCATTAAGGATTGGCTCGATAAAATATCTATCTATTCTGTGTGTTTCTGGCTTAAATTAGGCTACCCCGTACCTTTTTATGTAGGTATGTCTTAAGAGGCAATATACCTAGGCATACATCTGATGGTAATTTAGGTTGTAACACTGAATTCACAATAGTACAGTGTTATACAAATGTCCCTAGATTATTATTATTATTATTTTAAATGTAATTGAAAAAATATACATATATGTATGTATTGTACTGCCTGTATGTATGTATGTATGTATGTATGTCCGTATAGACTTCGAAACGGCTGGACCGATTTCGATAATTCTTCAACCATTAGAATGCTATAATTATCCCTGAGTAACATAGGCTTTAGTTCTCCAGTGCGAAGCCGGGGCCAGCCGCTAGTAAAAAATAAATTATCTCGCTGAGTAGCCTAGCCACAACTAAAAAATCTCGGTGAATAAATACAAATTGTCTTTACCAAATCATTTTTACTAAATAGTAGTATCGTTCGTATATAGAAATTTGATTTCAATCGAACATTTTGTTATTTAGCATTGCCAATAATTGGAAGGTTATTTCATTTGAAATTCATTCGGCACAGCATAATAAATTATCAATTAGGAAGCCCATAAATCTCTAAGCCCCTATTCAGCAATTGTGCGGCCTTTGACCTCCAATTTAATAGCCATCGACTTAATAACTTCAACTTTTTACAGTACCAAGAATATTTTTAATAGGAATCCATATTCATGAGATGGAAGACGCAAAAGTACCTACATCTTTGGGGTAGTCTCAACGTTGCGTTTCATTCAATTAATGTTCGATATCGAGGTAGATCTTAAGCGGGGTACTGGACTGTTTAAAGGGATCTTTTCTATGAATATTGCATAGTAGGCACTTAGCGTAACAAGTCGACTGGAGCAGTTAAGCAGTCGTTGTTAAGACTTTTCTTTCAATTAAGGAAAATACCTGTGTGTAGTTAAACGTAACTCTTGTAAACTAATCTGCACCAATAGATTTATCAGTTACATAGTTAGTGTATTAAAAATAAAAATAGATTAATAAGCATGACAATTACCCAATGGAATGCGTGTTACTAGCTTCGTGCGCGTGGTTTCACTCACGGAGTTCCAGTTCCCGTAGGAATTTTATAATTAAATATAAATGAAAATGAAATGAAAACGTTTATTGATAATGTAGACGAATCGATCGTTCTTATTATAAGTCAAATACAATGAGAATGAAAACAAAAAGGGAAAAACAATCTTAACTATTAAATTAGTTTACATTTCAACAATAATATTATTAAATAAAATTTACCAATATTGTTATGGCATGCGATAATCGCTTAGCATGAAATATAATTAAAATCAACCAGCCCGCGCTGGAATCGGGTCTGAATATATAGTCTATGTCATCCGAAGACAGTGTGGTTTTCAACGATGAAATATTTTTCAAATCAGTCTAATAGTTTCGGAGCTTATTCAATACAAAAAAACAATCAAATCGTTCCTCTTTATGATATTAATTAATATAGACAAAATACGAGAAGTTTGGTAGAGGAGATGTTTTGAGTTATTTATTTTACATATAAAGAAATGAGCAAACACGATACGAACAAAAACAGTTTGGGTTTTATTGTACACCACAGACTTTTGTCAACCGCTTGTTCCTTGTCTCTCAGTCCGGACACACATCCACCGCCTTTTTAAAGCTCCGTACCCGAAGCGTAGAACGGGACTATATTACTAAGACTTCGCTGTCTGTCTGTCACCAGACTGTATCTCAAGAACCGCGATAGCAAGACAGTTGAACATTTCACAAATGATGTATTTCTGTTGCCGCTAACAACAAATATTAAAAATAAAATAAAATAAATATTAAAGCGGGCTCCCATACAACAAACTTGTTTTGCTCGATATAAATAACAGGTAGGCACTTGAAAATCTTTATGCGCGAGTTCGACTCGCACTTGGCCGGTTTTTTTAAACACAAATGCGTATAACAATTGCACGTCGTATGATTATGAAGATGAGTTACAGTATTAATGTTAAATATACATATTTCATTCCATGACAAGCAACAGCAGTAGCGGGAGTACTTAACAGAGTAATTTGTTTACACAGTTGGCTATGAAAATCTCACCTACATTTCTTTGTAACACACACAAACAACATGTGAAATTACCAGTGTAATGTTTCAGCAAATTAAGTATCTTGTTGTACCTTCTCTGTTACACAATATTTTAAAAGTTATTATAGTAAGAATCTCTTGTGTAGAGAGATAAAATATGATGGACTAGGGAATTTCATCGTTGTGTTTAAAATAAGCTTACGATCTGACTGTTTTTTTTTTATTTTGTAGTGAATGAGAGGTTGTGCACAACTTTCGTAGCGTAGCGGTATTTGGCTCGCTTTAAATATCGGAGGTCGGGTTTTCGATCCCCACGCCGGACAGGAAATCTTTGTGTAAAATTCTAAGATTTCTTTCTGGGCCTGGTTGGTTGAGCTACTACCCTCCGTGCCTCGAAAAGCACGTTAAGCCGTTGGTCCCTATTGTTATAACATCATGTATAATTATTGTATATTAAGGAACGGGCAGCAGCGTTTCCTTGTGTGGTACAACATATTACTGCGATCACCAACCCGCCTGCCAAGCGTGATGACTATGGCAAATACCCTCCCTCGGGAGGAGGCCCATGTTCAGCAGTGGACGTTATACGAGCTGATGATGATGATGATGATTATATACCTTACGAGACCCATAGGAAGACATGGTGTGATCTATTCAAACTTAGAAACCATACGCCAAGCCTTCCCAAAACCTCGTTTTTATGCCGAAAATGTCAAGGGAACATTACGTTCTAGTTTCACAATAATCACTGCACGTACACACGTCAGAAACGTACATACCTACGTTTTCAATCTACAGCGCAAAGTGTTAACAATTGGGGGAGCGCGGGGCAATAAAATACATAATTTGCATAATTTATTGTGTTTACTGTGCTAGTAGGGGAGTGTCACGATATGGGATAGTTATAGCCCAGTTAGAGATATAACGTACATGGATTTGTTGTGGTTTTCGTCACTGGTTATGGTTGGTGAAGTGACAGACGTAAATTCATGATAATTTTGAATTTGATGCAATTTTAGTGTGATAGTCAGTAATGTAATTACTTTATTAATGACTACTTAGCATATAACGTCGTGGATTTCGATTACTCCCTATTGAATTGAGATCAATTAAGCGGCCGTAGCCTAATGGCTAGGGCGTCGGACTTGTTATCTTGTGGTCGCTGGTTCGATCCCCGCGCGTTGCACTACCAACGTGAACGCACTCATAACACAAGCATTTTAGCTTAGTACGAGGGGTTAACAAGAATACTAGTAAACTGCAAAACTCTGCTAGAAATGACAAAAAAAAAACTTTCTGATTTTCATCTTGATTATGAACAAAAAAAATGCAAAATTTTAATAGTTACGGTCATATATTTTATCCCAAACCAACAGTCATTTATTAAAATACTAAATAAATCATTATATGTATAACCTCCACTGCTGAACATAGGATGTTGCCATTGTAACCACTCATGGCAGACGGGTTGACTGCAGTATTATATTAAGCATGAATACAGGTAAACGCTGCTGCTGATTATAAATGGTGTTATGACAATCAGGACCCATGGCTAAATGGGCCTTCCAACGCACGGATGGTAAACCCTTTACCAACCTCGCCCGGAAATAAATCTTTGATTTTCTGCAAAGATTTTTTGTCTTTGAGTCTTTTATCGCTACTACGCCACGGAGATTGTCATATACGTATTATGTAAAACTTGCAAAATGCCCATCATCAGCCCTTATAACGTCCACTGAGTATGGGCCTCCACCCGAGAGAGGGTAGTTGCCATAGTCACCACGCTTGGCATGCGGGTTGGTGACCGCAGTATTATGTTGTACCACACAAGGAAACGCTGCTGCCCGTTCCTTGATATACGATTATTATAGATGATGTATAACGATCGGGACCAACGGCTTAACGTGCTTTCCGAGGCACGGAGGGTAGCCCTCAACCTACCAGACCCGGAAAGAAATCTTAGAATTTACACAAAGATTTTCTGTCCGGCGTGGGGATCGAACCCACGACCTCCAAGATTCACAGCGAGCCAAATACCGCTACGCTACCGCGGAGGTTGCCATATTCTCTATTTCTACACTATTGCTCGGTTTAAAATTAATCGTAGCGCAGTGTCGATGTGTAGGGTGTTGAGTGCGAAACAAGTGATTAGCTTTATTTATTGTGCTGACTGTACTAAGCACCGCGTGTGTTAACGACCCCCTTGTTAATATATTGTCATTAACTGTGATGATAAAGAGGCGGTGTTTGAGAATATGAATGGAGAAAATATCCACTCTGTGTGGGGTATTTGCTTGCGCAGCTTAGTGATCTGGGTTCGATACTTATCAGTTTATTTTATTTATTCAGTTAATGTACACATATAAGATTACAAAGTAAAATATTAAAATACAAGAAAGGTAGTACAAAGGTTTTGCTTATTCCTAATGAAATTTCTTCCAGCAGATCCGCAAAAGGAAAATACAAAAAGAAAACAAGAAGGAGTGTAGTTTTAGGGTACCAAGATATAGATGAACATGAAATAATATAAACTATGAAGAATAAAATATATAAAAAAATATACTTACATTCTAAAACAGACTTGACTTGCTTAAATACACCTACATATCAATGTAGATTTTATCAGTAAACAATTTCATTAACTATTTTATGTCTAGGAGTGCTCGTGTGTGGGCCGGATTGCTCATGCGTACCCGGCTCCCGCCAACGGCGGATCGAAGGAGAGTTCAGGGGGTTTTAGTGGTGTAGGGTCCTCGCCTCGTGGTATGAGTTTAGCATACCACGCTATGGAGAGGGCGAGTCCCACATATCCCACTGCCAGCGCACGAATACGCTGCAGCGGCGGTGGGAATGCGTAAATGTATTTCCGCCCGGACAACAAAAAAAAAATACAAAAAAAAGGTGTGCTCTTGGGTAGATTATGTTTGTGAATTCAACGTGTAAAGTTCAAGATAACCGCCCGTGAAGTGCGTTTAGCTGTTGGTCCAGATTTTTATTACATCAGCTTTAACAGTTATATAACATTAAGCCGGGCAGCAGTGTTTTAGTGTGCTAGAACACAATACCGCGGCAACCAACCTGCCTGCCAAGCGGGACTATGGCCAAAGTCTTTCCTCGGGAGGAGGCTCATGTTCCGCAGTGGACGGCATGCAGGCTGATGATGAGTTGATGATAAATATATCCCAATTGTTGTTTAAAAAGAACATTGTATAATTTATCATTATACTCACAAAACAAGTCAAACTTGCAACGTTGGATGGGAACACAAAATGTACTTACGATAAATGACAGTCTTTCGATTATGTTCGGACATATTTTTTTATTTATATCCCTTACCTGAAACAAATAAAATGTATGCAATTAATTTTATTTATATACTACCACTAGGCTTACCACGCATTTTTACCCACATAACTCCTATTCATGAAACTTTATTATGAAATATTGCTTATGTTTCTCCTGGATAATGTACCTTACTTACTCACGTTTCCTTTAGTATAACATTATTAAATACATCGAGCAAAAGCTTTCCTCAAAATATAGGCTAACTAACACTGAAAGATTTTGTCAAATCGCACCAGTAGTCCCTGAGGTTAGCGCGTTTAGGCAAACAGACAAACTTTTCAGCTTTATTTATTAGTATAGAATAAAAAGTATAAAAAAAGATAAACATAAACTGATATTATATCAGCTAAAACTTATATTACGGTTTGTGCTGTATCTCCGTAGCAAGGTTTCGTAGTAGTTGGATTGCTACGAAGCGCTAAGCGTCGCGTAGTAGGTTCATGATTTAATACTACGCTGCTACGTGTTCATGATGGTTTATTGAAATACCGGTAATGCTCTATTTAAAGTGATTTTAGGTCCAAAAGTAACACTAAACTACAAACTAACTTTGTTTCTGGAAAACAAAAGACACCAAAACAATCTCTCGTGTTAATTAACTAACTTTAGTTTAAGAATTTACTGAAGCAAATACCGAAAAAATATTAGCGGCTGAATAGCTGAGTTGCTAGAAACTACCGTTGTTTTTTTTTTTTTGATATGTCATCATCAATCCATTGTACAGTTCAGTAAATAAATATCAAGTCACTGTAAAAATTGTTTTTTTTTTTATTAGTATAATTTAGTAATCGCTGAACATTTCCGTAAAACATTTAAAATAAATGATTATTTATCAAAAAAGAATCGTAGCATTGATTAAGTCATAACTCATTGTTATTTCATTTATTTCTCAGTTCAAGAAAAAAAATACATTTGCTATACGGACTTAAAATTAAGCTTCTTCAATAGTTATCAAAGTTTTATTATCAAAATATGAGTTTCGAATCTTAAATTGAAAGTCAAAAAACTATTAATTGCAAACGCTTTAGTAAAATTACCCAATAAATATAAGTCTTAACAGTCAAACATAAAAGTTGAAATGACGAAAGTGAAGTGAAAACATTATAGTAACAACGTGCTTACAATCGTTCACTATTATACTTGCCTATAAACACGGAAATATTATATGACATAAATACTTGTAGTAATAAATGAGTAAAGGACAAGCTCCGTGGCGTACCGGTATTTGGCTTGCTTTAAATCTTGGAGATCAATGTTTAATCCCATCGCCGGACAAGAAATCTTTGTGTGCCTAGATTTCTTTCCGGGTCTGGTTGGTTGTGGGCCTCCCCTCCGTGCCTTAAAAAGTACGTTAGGACATTGGTTCCGACTGATATAATATCTATAACATTCGTAAACCATTACGACATCGTCAACGCTATTTATGGAGATGACGATGTAAGCAGTGAGATAGTCAGAACGTATATGTTAACTATTCCTAGCTTTAAGTCTCTGTTAACATTAAAATTTAATTGTTACGGACGCCGCGCCGACCCTTTACAAACAACATGAAAACCGAAGTGCGAGAGTAATGTACGGTACAGGAATATTTATACGCTTATTTAATTCAATAAATACAATAAAATTATCGAAATACAATAAAAAGCAGCGTTTCCTTGTGTGTCACCAACTCACCAACCAAGCGTAGTGACAATGCCACAAAACCCTCCTTCGGTAGGAGGCCCTTGCTCAGCAGTAGACTTTAAACGGGCAGATGATGATTAATAAATGAATTAAGATTACATTTTGCTGGAGCAAGCTCTTCTTAGTGTTCGACTGCACCCGGCTCAGTGTTTACGGTAGTTGCTTCTGAGACTTGGTGTTTTGGGTTCGATTCCGACCCACAATTATTTGTGTGAACAAAACAAACTCAGACTCAAATCAAAAGAAACTGTAGAGGAACGGTTGGTGGTGTTCCTCCACTGAAAATAAAGATTTTCTTTGCCGGGCGAGGTGGCATGCCCGGCGACCGACGCTGCGACGGCCATTTGTTACTGTTCGGAACTTGTATATGTTCGAATTGGCTTGCGAATTTGTATTGCGCCATACAGGTTAGTTAGGATGCTAGGTGGTAGATGGCGCTGCTCGTCTACTAGTAGTTTGTGTGCGGCTACTGTAGATGTCGCTACATGACTATCTGGGGAGACAGTTGTTTTGAGTCTGAGTTTGTTTTGTTGAATGAATTGAGTTTTGACAAATACCCGCGTGACACACGATCTTTTATTTTTAAGTGTTTAGGATCCCAAAAGCCGTTATGTAGCGGCTTGTTTTCTTCAGTTTTTTTTTTATCCGTTTACAATAATTTAATAGAATTATTACTTTGAGGAAATCCATACTAATGTAAATTAAAAATTATGTCATTTGCAATAATTGTTATTAACTAGTATAATAGTTAGGACATGACTGATATATGAGTTGAGTATGGATATTTGTTATTAAATAAAATAAAACTATTTAATGTAATTAAGATATAAAATGAAACAATTAAACAGATAACTTAGGCAAAACCGATGCCTATTGCT
The DNA here is from genome assembly GCA_947037095.2 of Nycteola revayana. Lineage (NCBI taxonomy): Eukaryota > Metazoa > Arthropoda > Insecta > Lepidoptera > Nolidae > Nycteola > Nycteola revayana. The sequence continues at coordinate 13,710,506 of OX344838.1, read as the reverse complement.
GTCATAATATATTTGTTTCCATTTTTAATTTAATAATTTCAAAATTGAGATTATTAAAATGGACCACTGGCAGGATTCGAACCTGCATCTTAGGTAAAGCACCTATTACCTTAACTGTGGTTCCACCGTAGCCTAATTGTTTAAAGTGGTCAAAACATAAAAAAAGAGTATTTGAAGGATAGTTTAGTCATCAAAGCAAAACATACACATTAGGAGATTATCAGATTAGGAGAGACTATAAATTTTCATTAATACTTAATTGCTAAGGAACAAAGTTGACCTTGTATAAAAATAATGAAAAGCCTTCCTGTATTTGAATACAACAACTATTATTTTTCATTAAGTTCAGCACGAACTCAGTATGCTTTATTTATATTGGATATTAACTATTATGAAAGAATTAAACAATGGTCTATTTTTACAAAGAATGCGTATACGATAATTTCATAATATAAATTTAAATTCATTTTATATAATTACGTATAATAGCAGGCCAAGTTAATGTTCACTACTGAATATAAGGCCTCCCATGAAGGAGGGGCATAATTACCACGCTTGGCAATCGGGTTGTTTACCGCAGTCTCATGTTAATATACTAGTAAACGCAATTTACCATCTACTGATAAAATTCTCATAGGTTATAATTCTATCACATTTATTTTTATAAAAATCGGGACTTAGCGATCCTTCCGAGACACGGTGGCAGTCCCTCAACCACTTAGGCTAGACTAGACTCATTTAAGTATGTGTAAATTGCACTTATATATTAAGGTTGTTCTTACGTTCCTTTACTCTTACATAAAAGCGAGTTAACAGTCGTAACATTATTTATTTATGTGCCAACATTCTAGCCTTCACAAATACCAAATTGATGTACTACTAAATACTACGGACGCAATAAACATTCACCATTTAGCGTTCTACCAAATGTAGTTCCACGTTAACTGTGATTCGTGTAAATCCAGGGTGCGTGTCCAAATGAATTTATTACCCGAACCAGGGGTTCCTAACCATTTAAGATAACACAACGTCAAATACCTTTTATTCCGTGAAACAGTAAACTGATTAGAAGACAAACCAATTAACGATCACGTTGCAGCTACTCGCTCAGATATTAGTCTGATCTTATTATGTGCTATATTTTAAAATCAAATATTTTCAATCAAAATATAAGTATGAGAGCGGTTTCGCACTACGTCTGATCCGAATCCGATCTGGACCCGTGAAAATATGTACCGTAGTACTATTTCTATGGTAATTTACGCACTAGATCCGATATCCATCATCTGATTTCTTTCCAAATTTCTAGACCAATATTTTCACGGGTTCGGATCGGATGCAAAACCGCTCTAAAGGTTGACTAAGGCCCAAAACACACACAAGCGACGCAAGGCAGCAGGCGTGGAACAGGCGTGGCACAGGCGTGCGCCGCTTCAAAACGATTTCATACAAAATGTATGCAGGCGACGTTTTTGAATTATACTGAAGCGACGCGGCGCAGACACGCCGTTTCGTGTTTGCGTGTCTAAGGCCTAAGGAATACAAGTGGTCACCCAGTGGATACAATTCAATAATAACAAAAAAAAAGCGTTCTGTACTTCTTTTTTATTGTACGGTCGTCCTCGCAAGGTGAGGCTCGTGCTGCGTTCCATGCTTCAGACCCGATCCTAGCCCGCATTGGTTGATCTTATTTGTATTTATAATATAATAAGCGACTATCACATGCCATAACAACATTTGTAAATTTTATTTAATAAGATATTTGTAAGCGCAGGATGGTTCTTCATTAGAATCTGTCATAGTTGGTCAGGCGTGGATACTTGGGCAGGGGATCGTTATTTTAATTAACACTCGAATTTTGAACAAAGACACTATAATTCGCGTTAACAAAGATTGATTCACAAAATAACTGTTCTATATTCTAGCTAAAGTCAATTAGTAATCAAATTCACTATTATAATTGCATTTCACACTAGGATGACACAGAATATCAGCGATTCGTCTAGCGCGTGGTGCACGGTCCGCTCCCGTTCAAACAGTGAAGTCTCAACATGGCCCCCGTGCTCCCACCTGCCCGACGCTCCGCTAGAGTGACGGCTGTCACTCTTATTCTGACGTCTAACATTGACACCTGACGTTAACTGTCACCAATCAGTAGAAGCTGTCATCGATGACAGCTGACAGTAGCCGTTTAAATACGACATATTAGCGATACGCCGACATATTTTTTGAAATGTAAACAAATTTATTAGTCAATATTGTTTTTTAAGTTTGTATTATCATTGTGTTTGACTTATAATAAGTACGGTCGATTCGTCAACATTATCAATAAACGTTTTCATTTCATTTTCATTTCATTACATTTAAACGATAAGTGTGTGTAATTTCATACTCCTCTGTCCGCGCAATTTTCATAAAAAGGGGTACAACGTTTTTGTTTTATAATATCCTAGACCTTGGAAGCAAATTGACGGATCTCAGACGCATTTGGTCGTAAGTGCCAGTACGATAAAGGCGCATACGACCTATGTTTCTGACGGATAATGACACATCCGACCTTATGCTTCTGAGCTGTAGATATAAATTAAAGATTACTTATGGCGATTTTTCGACCGAACTTCTTTTCTTTTTCTCCGAAAGATTCCGCTGCACACACTTTAGCAATCGCTGGTCCAACCGTTGTTGGATACAAAGCCAACTTTTTTTTAAGAATAAGCCAGCGGACAAGAAAATTATAATTTATAAACTTTTCCTGACATTTTTGTTTCGAAGTTAAACTGTTATTTTGTAATGGGATTTGTAAGGTAGGCCATAAGTTAACTTAATGCGCTAAATAAGCCTGTACTGTTTTTTTGGTGGTATAAATATGTTGCCGTGTGGTCTCCGGCTTAGAATAGACCACCCCATGTCTTCCCATGGGTGTCGTAAAAGGCGACTAAGGGACATATGGCTGATATTATAAGTTCTTCATTTATAAATAGCATTTATTAGATAAAAAAAAACAATGTTGAGTTTATTTTTGTTTCATTGATATAGCAAAGACATCCTTCGTAGCGTAGCGGTATTTGGCTCGCTTTAAATCTCGGAGGTCGTGGGTTCGATCCTCACGCCGGACGGGAAATCTTTGTGTTAATTCTAAAGATTTCTTTCCGGGTCTGGTTGGTTGAGGGACTACCCTCCGTGCCTCGGAAAGCACGTTAAGCCGTTGGTCCCGATTGTAATAACATCATCTATAATAATCGTACATCAAGGAACGGGCAGCAGCGTTTCCTTGTGTAGTACCTACAACATAATACTGCGGTCACCACCCCGCCTGCCAAACGTGGTGACTATGGCAAATACCCTCCCTTGGGAGGAGGCCCATGTTCAGCAGTGGACGTTATACGGGCTGATGATGATGATGATATAGCAAATCGGCCTTGCAATTATGATATCACCTATGCCTGTAAATTTACTTTTCGATAAAATTGATTAAAACTACTTACTGAAAAAAGGACCGTCGCTTAGGTGTTTTTTTAATCAACTCTTAATATATTTAAAATATTTACATAGGAGTTTTTACTAAGAATTCAAAATAAAATTCATAATAGTTGTATTAAAACCATATTGTATCAAAAATCTCATAAAGCAGGTTTTAATTTGTAACAACGAATTTGAGTACTTTAACCGACATTTGTTTTTAAATATTCCACATTTAACTAGACTCAATATCTGTGCCATTGAAAATAATATACCTATATCGGCCAATTTATAAAATCTGATACCTTTACTGCTAACAAAACATTCCCAAACAAAAAAACTTTCGTGTATCAATTCTGACATAATATCTCATGACCTTGATACTCTCAACGGTATCTATATAAACCTTCATAACTCAATTATTTGTCAAACATGAGCCCACGTCACACGGCGCTTCGATAGTTTTCCGACTTAATTAATTTACGTTAAAGTCAACATACACTTAATTTAGTTACAGTTATTATGTTTAGACGACCCGTGTTTGATTTTGGGGGTTGATTTTCAAACATTATTTAACAATGTTAGGTACTGTATGCTTTGGTATGAGATCGAGATAGATTCCAATAATGGTAAGCAATTAGGTTAAAGATGGATAATGGTAATGAATTAGCTATACTTATACTGAATATTCGCAGCCAGGAATAAAATTAATTACTAGTGAAAGTACTCTTTAAAATAACCTTTTTGGCAGAAAAGAATAGAAGTTAGCGCTCTTAGTTGTATATTATGTATTTTATTCATGAAATAAAAATAAAATAAAATAAACTTAGGGTAATATGCTGTTTTTTTCTATAAATATTAGTAGCAGAGTTTTGCAGTTTACTATTATTCTTGTTAACCCATCGTGCTTAGCTAAAATATTTGTGTTACGAGTGGGTTCACGTCGGTAATGCTATGGGTGGGGTTCAAACCAGCGATCTCAAGATCACAAGTCCGACGACCTAGCCATTGGGCTACGGCCGCTAAAAAGGAAAGAATGATTAAATTGTTCTAGTCTGTAATACTAAAATTATATAGAACCTGTATTAGAGGTGCCGTCCGTATAATGCAAGGCCATAGAGTTTATTTTTCCAAGTTAATTTATCATAATTGTTTCCTTGAGAGTTTTTTTTAAATTTAATTTTATATTAACATTTTAATTTTACTTTTCAATGCCAACACTTATGGTAAATCGCTAATTTATTTGCAATAATACAAAAATCACGGGGCAATGGATAATAAATAGGTTAAATTTGGAACAACAAAAACACTAAACTCATACCCTTGACCAACTACCACTGCAACGAACAATAAATTGAGTGAACGCAAAATTTATCAATATCGCATAAATCGACCGCCGCTAAACTTTTAATTGGAACAAAATCCCAGCACCGAAGGCGTTTTAATTAGGAAAATTTCCTATGAACAAGCGGACGCAATATAATTTCTATGCAAATTAAGCGTTTAACTTCGCATAACAGTGTTCTAGAATGGTTACTTCGCAAGACGGATCCCTGTATATTTATTATATTTCTCAATTAATATACTTGTGCCCTAATTGATCAAGTTGGTGACGGGTTATTAATAGGTTTTTGTTGTGACCGTTTTGCGTTGATGTGAATGATCAACGGGTGTTTTATGTGATTATATTATTATTTCTGTTCGAAGATAACGTATTTTGCTATTCCTGCTAAATGTTCATTTCAAAATGAGAAAATATTTTTGGTGTGTACGTATTTTTTTTGGAACAGTGGATAAGTAACTAAAATTATAATCATCATCATTATCATTATTAGCCTACACATTTCAAGTACAGGGAAATGATCTTTTTTTTTTTGTTGTCCGGGGCAATCCTTTTAAACATTCCCACCGCCGCTGCAGCGTATTCGCGCGCTGGCGGTGGGATATGTGGGACTCGCCCTCTCCATAGCGTGGTATGCTAAACTCATACCAGGAAGGGAGGATCCTACACCACCACGCCGGGTACGCATAAGCAATCCGACCCACAGGGTAAAGATCATGTTAATCAGGGAGGTTTCTCTCCATTCATGATTGACATGATCAATCATGGAAGGAGAGTTACAGAGAGAAAGGCTACTTGGGACCAGTTTTTATCCAAATAATTTATCATCATCATCATATCAGCCTGTTATCGTCCATGGCCTTGCTCATAGACTTACAGCGGGAACGGTTGCTAGCAGCCTGCACCCACTGACGCTCTGTGACTTTCACTAGGTCATCGGTCAATCGTGCAGGCGGTTGCCCACGCTACGCTTGTCAGTTCCTAGTCTCCACTCGAAAATCTATCTGCCCGATTTGCCGTATTATTTACATTTAATACAAAATACATACTAGATTTTATGAGACTCCATTTTAAATACAACATCATCATCATCAGCCCGTATAACGTCCACTGCTGTGCATGGACGTTATACCATAGTTGGCAGGTGGATTGGTGACCGCTGCCCGTTTTCTGATATACGCTTGTTATAGATGATGTTATAACAATCGGGACAAACGGCTTAACGTGCTTTCCTTACACAAAGATTTCTTGTCTGGTGTGGGGATCGAACCCACGACCTCCGCAATTTAAGGCGAGGCAAATACGGCTTACCAAATACCGCTGAAGCACTAAAACATTAAATTGTATTTAATTAAATTTAAATGAAATAGTATAAATTAGTAAAGTTTATATAACTTTAATGAAATGTACACTCGTCCCTGTCGCAATAGCAACGTGTAGCAGTATCTGTTGAAACTGTGCCTAGATCTCAAACGTCTAGTGTAAATATTTGAAGCTTCGGTTCTCACTGAACGCTGGATTTAACCAACTCAAGTGGCATACATTATTTAGCGACATGACACTTTCCTGAAAGCGGGGTGCCTTGCTACCAAATGCTGGTTCAGATATTCGTGTAGAAATGAATAAGATGTAACATAAATATCGAGACGTATGTCATCGAATTAAATTCTTGATAATGTTTGAATTATGGAATCACTTTATCTCAGTTAATGATAAGTGCATAGTTTATAAATAGTTATTATGCAAGGGAATTTTATAAGAGTATATATATATAACTAGCTTTCCGCGCGCGGTTTCACCCGCGTAACTTCCGTTCCCGTAGAAACTTTATAATAAAATATAGCTTATAACCTTCCTCGATAAATGGGCTATCTAACATTAGTAGTAGTCGCTGAGATTAGCGCGTTCAAGCAACCAAACTCAGCTTTATCTATTATGGCAAATAACTCATTATTAGATACCAATTCTTTGCGTTTTTATACTCGTAATAATTTCTCAACGAAACGTCCGATTGGAATAAAACAAAAAGTATTATACTTCTTCATACATACCCTTGATAAAATAATGCTTAATTTGGATAAGGATTAATATAACGATATACATTTAACATGGTTTCTTTCTTCAAACGGTTTAATATTTTTTTATGAACATAAAATCGGTTATTGTGACTAAACTATGATAGTTAGATATATGCTCTCGTGGACTTTTTTGTAGATCTTAATAAGACCTGCAAACCCGTAGTACATAATTTTGTTCTATTGTCAATAGTTTTTGCTTTTACACCTTGGGTTACAAAATCGCAATTTTCTTACGGAACCCTAATGTTTTTGGCCTATAACCTTCCTTGATAAATGGACTATCCAACACTGAAAGAATTTTTGAAATCGGACCAGTAGATCCTGAGATTAGCGCGTTCAAACAAACAAACTCTGCAGCTTTATAATATTAGTTTAGATAATAAGATATAAAGCGACCGTACCCCAATAACTAGGGGCGTCAGATTTGTGATCTTGTAGTCGCCGGTTCGATCCCCACCCATTGCAGTACCGACGTGAACCCACTCGTAACACTAGTATTTTATCTTAGCAGGAGGGGTTGACAAGGGTATCAGAATTTAGCTGTCTACAATTATCTATACTGTATTGGGAGACATCTAAATTCTGATAGTAATATAATAAAAATATTGGCAACCAACATATTATAATGAAAATTTTATACTGTTTTTTTCCATTTCAATGTAGAATTGCGCGATTACTCTTTTATTTGGAGTAACAAGGTCTTGCATACCTCACCAATCGACGAGTAGGTAATATATTTTCTTCTCCGACTCTCCTACAACTTGTCATAACATTTTTGATACTACCTATTATCACTCATTAGATTATTTATAATATCGGAGACTATATATATAATATATATATAATATATATATATATATATATATATAATATGTATATTGTAGAACCAATACTCAAAATTGAAAATTACATCGTCATTGTCTTTCCGAAGAAATCAAGACTGAAATTGTGTATTAATTTTTTAGCTCTATTGAATAAATAAAATCATACCGATTCCTAAGCCGAATTATTAGATTACCTACTTAAAAATATTTTAGAAACACAGATGAAATTAATCAGCCTGAGTGTGAAACGAAAAAATTGAAATCGCAGAAACGTTCGCGTTAATTCAAATACATTAATGATTTATTTTAAGGCACAGTGAAATATATAGGATCATTTTATAATTATTATATATTTTATGAGCAAGCAGTAGAGCACTTGAAAACAACTTCAGACCATTATCTCAGTCAAAATAACGTCAGCATTCCGTAAAACGTGTTTTAATATAAAATGAGAAAGCATAATTTTTTGCGTACTTACAATTTAAAATTTCATACGAATATCTATAAAGCCTTTCCATGTTGATATCAGTTCCATATTTATCATTTCTGTACCTACTTATTTCATTAATCTGTGATTCAATTCCCTATGAATATGCAATTGAGCCAAGAAAGTTAATATTGAAAATTAAGTCGAGGATTTAAGTTATCTCCAATATATTAGCATTTCTATTGAGAGTCACTTAATACGTAGGAGAAAAGGCTTCGAGTGGAAATGGAGTAAAATTGACTTTTATCAAATTATACATCAATACTGTTCTACTTTCCATTAATTTATTTTAATCTAGTTCCATTACAAATGTTATTGAAACTTTCTTGTATAATTCGTATTTGGATGTTTGATATAGGATGAAACAGTTGAAATAATTTGAATAAAATTTTGCATACGGATGGATTAGTTAAGTTAACAGTTATGTAATTAAAACATTACGAGAAGTACAGGAATTGAATCCAGATGGATTTCAGACTACAATTGCTTACGGTCTATAAGAGTGCATGTTTGTGAGTTTATATTTGGGAGAACTTTGCTAAATGCATTAATATAGGGCTTATGTTTAACTTACCACCAAAAAAATTGAAAATGATCACCAAAATTAAACCCGCATTTTAATGTAAAATTGTAACCAAAGTTTTAACATTTCGCTATCGTATTTAAGCAAAATGACTCCAAATAAATCATTTTTAACCCAAAAGTAGTAAATGATCACCAAAAGTACCTAAATGTTTTACTAATTTACTATTCGGTTCTGCGTTGTATGGCCGCAGCTCTAACCTAACCTAACCGATTGTCATTTTTCATTGATTTTATTAAGGTAGAAATAGCGCAATAATTTGCTCGCTAAGATTTGGTGATCATTTACTACATTTGGTGTTCGAATACAATTTGAAGTGCAGTCGTGACTTAAATAGCTAGTACTATTATAATTTTAGACTTTATTTTTCTGGTGTCAAGTATATATTTTTGGTGGTCATTATATTTTATCCCTTAATATAGTAGCCTACAATAATGCATAGCTCATTAAACTACGACCCATTAGTAAATAGCAACCATGAAAAACGGAGATTGTTTGCATTGAATAGGTTCTAGAACTACGGGACCAATTTCAAAACTTATTTCACCGCTACAACCCCACGTCATCGAGAAGTCGCATAGATTATATTTCACAATGAAATTCCCATGGGAACGAGAGCTATGCGAGTAAAACCGCGCGGGAAGTGATATAATATATAATTACCACTTTATATGTAAGAATGTGCTAGTATAAGGTTCATTATTTAAATGTGATCACACAAAAACCAATGCCACAAAACATATGAGAAAGATTTCTACGAAATGGAAACTTCCTTGCCTAATAAAGCCTGCTTGGAGGAAAGCCAACAATATTTAAACCAGTAATGTATTCTTACAATATCCATTATGAGTTTAAATTAAAGAAATATGTATATTTCATACAATATTACGAGGAAATAGTATGTTTATTTAAATTTTTTTCAGCGTACACTACTAACTATATAAGGCCACTAGCGGCGGCTCGACCCGGCTTAGCCCTAGAGCACATCTCAAGTAAAAAATATAGACTATGTTATTCGGGGATAATGTAGCATTCTAATGGTGAAATAATAATAGACATATTTTTTCGTAGACGTAGGAGGTGTAGAAATACCTACATCCAACAGTTTTTGTGTTTATTCGAAACAAACATATAAAAGTACAAAAATACAAACTTTTCGTCTTTATAATATTATTATAGATAATCATAAATTGCGGGGGAAGGCGTAAATTAAAATTATCGGCAGGGCGATTACGTTTCTTGCAAATGTAACGCGGTCAGCGGATAACGCGCCATAATTACTCTTCAATCTCATTTTTTGCGTTATGCTCTCCGAAAAAAAGTGTCGCAGTTATAATTACACACTGGTGAGCATCGAACAACTGGCTATCGATATTTAATGTAAACCTTTTTTTTTAAGTCTTGCAGTCGTTCGCTCATCAGAATTGTATTCATTGCAATTATGGCCTAAGTAAACTAGGCCAATTGGTGTAAAATTAACATTTTTATTTTCGACGTTTTAACAGAACTAATCCGCATTACCACAATCAATGCAATTTGATACCTATACCGTATTCATCGAGGCGTGAGATTAAATGTAAACAAATAATAAAAAGGGTACTTTAAGGGTCACGATTGATGAAGTGAATATATTTTATTACAGCTGTCACTACAATCAAGCCTATGAAATTTTGAATTAAGTAGTACTGACAGACAGTACCTGCCAATGTTATATTTTATGGGCATGGCGACCTAATAAGTGATGGGCAATGAATCATCGTGGCCATCGACTATAAACTATCGATATTTTTATATAAAACTTAATTCAAAATAAATTAATTATTAAATTTTATTATATATTTTAGTATCATAATACAATTTACATATGTACGCGTACTTGATCTAAAATAATAGTGAGTAAATAAAATCCAATTTCTAAAAATAAACTTTGGATTTCAGAGAGTATAAATGTATCTTATATTAAAATATTTGTTTAATTTAGTAACGTTTGTAATTAAATTAATCCCAATTATTTGTTACATTATCGTAAATAATAGTAAGAAAAGTCAATAATTACTATCGACATTTGTTTAAATCTTAACAACCCTAGGAATGTCATATTTTATGAAGTATAATGATTTATTAAATCGTTTACATGTAAAAACACCCAAAAAAGACCTGATTCCCAAACTTCGAATGCATTTTAATACGACTAAATTATAGACCACAGGTACTCCCGAACATTTTACATAAAAATGTGACGTTTGGTTATCGGTCGGATTATATCTGCTATTTTTACTATAGATCAACTTGTTGATACGAGAGTTCTGCTTATTTATTATTATAGATATTTTCGTTGAATTTATATCTTTTATGAAGTTTAAAGTTATTTGTTGGTTGTTTTGTTTTTGTTATATTTACGTTTTCGAGCTTAAAACATGAGTGCACCTGGACCAAGCAACGCTTGCACATTTTCTTCGCCAAAGAAAAAGCGATCAAAGAAAACTCCAACGCATTCAACGGAAAAGGTGGCTGTTATTAATGTGTTCAAACTCATAGAAGAAACGTGGTCGAAGGATTCGTATCCGTACAAAGGTATCATGAAATTATGGGAATATCGCAAGCCACAGTAAACAGGTTCTAAAAGGACATAGTGAATTAAATCCTATTGAGTTAATATGGGCCCAAGTTCAAGGATTTATTGCTGAGAATAACAAAAGCTTTAAGTTAAGTGAAGTTCAAATTTTACTAGCCGATGCAATTAAAAATATAACAGTAGAGGCTTGACAAAAGTGCATTGACAATGTGAAAAAGAAGAGCAAATTATGCTTAAAATTGATGGAATAATTGATAGTTGAATATAGTTGACCGCTTCGTTATTCCCGATGGCGACAGTTCTTCAGAATCCTCCTAATTCTCCGAATAATTAATTCAATAAGAGCGATTTATGATTTTATTAACTTCATAGTTAAGTACCTTATCTTAACCCGAGCTGCTAGACACACAAATAGGAAACCCTACATTAAATTAAATAGCAATAAAAAACATTGAAAAAAGTTTGAGAAACAATGTTTTCTTTGTTTACACTTTGTCTCAAGCCCCGATGAATAGGGTTATAGACATTTCAAAGCGGCAAACGCCGGCAACCCAATAAAAAACAATTTACGACAATGCGACATTTGCACTCAAGGGAACGCCATGTCATGACATATGACATAGACAAGAAAAAAAAATCATAGTAGATTAAACGCCAAACGTCAATTCTCGGGCCGATAATCGAAATCGATTGAAAGCAAAAACGATTATCGGTACTAAACAAGAAAAAACACGCAAATATATAAATAAAAAATAATAGTTTCTACATTATTTGACTCTAGGTAATGATTATAGCTGTTGAATATAAGATTGTGTAAGCAACTTGCTTAGTAACATTAGTTATTGGTCTCGAGAGCATACTCGCCATACAGTTAGTTTCCTGGTAATAAAGCCTACCCCGGGGAATGCAGCTTCAGTGGATGGAAAGGTTGCGTAGTTCGTTGGTGTTTTTACTTTTGAAACTATGTTTGGATGTTTGACCCAAATGTGCATTGAACAAGAGTAATCCTTCCTTTAATTTTGACAAGCTGTTCCCACCCGTATGCTCGTGAAACAAAATAAAAATAATACTTACCTGTTACAAAGAGATTAATAAATTTCGATGGCCGGCTGTGGTTCCACCGTAGCCTAATTGGTTAAGGCATTGGGGGCGTCACCTAAGATGCAGGTTCGAATCCTGCCGGTGCTCAAATTTTATTAATCTCAATTTTGAAATAAAATAAAAATAGTTACTGAACTATCGATTTTTTTCTACGCAAACCGTCTTCTATTCTATTTAGGTGTACAAAAACCAAACATCCAAAGCGATCATGTCGTTCTCACTTTATGCGTTGCTAAACGGGTATACATTTTGATAATATGCATATGCCTTTACGTAAACATAGATTTTAATGTAGTCATTTAAACTTGAATATGTAATGAGCTTAAAATTCTAAACATGCTAGTTAAATATCTTAAATTTGTTTTATTTACGATAAAATATATGTAACGTATCGTTTGGTAAATAAATGGATAGATATTCAAATGTTAATCTTTTATAAATAAAAAGAGACTTTTGAGCACATATAAAATAAGCCTTTTTCAGTGAAAGAATTGATTCATTATGTTTATTGGAATCGACCTCATCTGAATGTATTAGCTGAAACATGCAGCAGTAAGCTATTTATTATTCTAAATGTAATATTTATTTTAATACTGGTACTAAGTTGAATAAACTTACTTCAAATAGAATGTCATTTAAGGTTATAGTCCACTCAAAATAAACCAAAACATCTTAAATAAACTGACGATAGATTAAAAGCTCAGATATCTTATTCAAAGAATTAATACAAACCGAATTTCTTCTTGAAGTAAATAAATCTATATATTATAATGAAAATATTCTTTAGAATATACCAAAAGGTCTTCACAACGACTGAAGAATTAATCGTTGACATTATCATTATAATAATAAATAGTCATAACAAGTAATTAAGTGATTCTTTATTTATTTATTTATATAACATATACTCTTTAGAACACTAACGAGTGTATAATATATATCATCTATGGATTTGAATAAAAATACCTTAGAATACTGTAAATTTTGTTTTATTCCATATTAATCTGATCTATAAAGTTTTGAGCGCAATATGTGTATTCAGTTTTATTATTTTGTAGTATGCTATTCAACACATTCAAAAACTGTCGACTTGTTCAGTTACTTTTGTAGATAAGTCAAATATACAGCTTTTTGTATTTGTATATGTAATGGATAAAAAAGGGACAATATTACTAAGATTTCGCTGTCCATTTGTCTGTCACCATGCTATATCTTATGAACTGTGATAGCTAGACATTTGAAATTTTTCACAGATTTTTTTTTGTATGAACAAATACTAAAACCAGAATAAAATAAATATTTAAAGGGGGATGCCGTACATAACAGACATAACATACTTTTAGACAGGGTTATAGATAGACACCGGGTAGGTTAAATTAAAATAATAGTTTAACCTACCCGGTTATAGTAGTATACTAAAGTAGAGAAGAAGTTTTTATTATTACAACAAAAAATACAGACAGATCGATTACCGTATTGGCACTAATGCTAGTTGTATATAATTAGTTGCGCCGTCTAAAATGCTACAGAACTCAAATACACTTTGGCAGAAGCTCAAACGTTTAATTAGCCTATTATTGGTCTGTCGGGTAATCGAATGCATTCAATGACATATAATGGAAAACGTTTAATTACATTATTTAATTCTCGGGTTCTGGTGTAATGTGTTCATTTGGTAATGAGGCTCATCATCATCAGCCCGTATAATGTACACTAATCTCGAGATAGGATTTTTAGCATAGTTACCACGCTTGGCAGGTCGATTGGTGACAGAAGTGTTATTAGGTAACACACCGAAAAATATGGGTAATACTACAATACACTGGTAGAAAGCTAAAAACGAAATGGAGCTTAAAAACGGGCAGCGGCGTTTACCTGTGCTTACTAACATACTGTAGTTATCAACCTCAAGTCAAGCGTGGTGACGATAAAAAAACTCTCCCTCGTGAGGAGACCCATGTCCAGCCGAAGAAGTTATATTGTCTAATAATTATGATCATTTATAATTTTGAAACACAATATTGCTTAATACAGTAAGAAAACCGAAAGCAATTCTTTTTTTTTTCCTTGTGAAGATTACTAGCAGAGTTTTGAAGTCCCTAGCCATTGGGCTGAGGCCGCAATTAAACATAAAAACTATATTACATAAACTTTTAATGCAAAAACTGTAAAGCGTTACTTTAATATTATCAACTTTTATAAAAATACGAATTCGAAATCCTTTGCTTTCAGGAACATAACAACGTTATTAGAAACATAACTAACAGCAAGAGAGCGAACATAATAAAAAATCTTAAAATAAAAAAACATAAGGTACCGCGGTACCGTCTACTTGAATAAACATGGAAATCTTAAAAGTCCGTATAATGTACAGTTTACTGCGGCAATATTAAATTTCCTTGCGCATATAATTGAGATATTTTTCACATACAAGTTCACTTATGTGCTTACCACAATTTCTTGTGCAAGTCATTAAAACTTGGTCTCCCAACGCATGCCATTAGTTCGCACAAAAGCTGAACAAAAACGCGTATTCACGCCAAGACCAGCATGTTTTGACATGTTTCCAAGATATTATCGTCTGGAAAGTTCCGTGGGCCCCACTATAATTGGTATTCATGCTATCAACGTGAGGGGCTCAAGTAGAGGCAACTGAATTAATATACAAATTTGGTGAGAACAAGCTACATATATTATTAAAAGTGTACACCTAAATATGTTATATTTTCATTTTAAAACTGTAATCACCTATTTTTTTTTTGCAAATAAAATCATTGATATTAAGAAATCTAACAGGTTTTTTGTAATTGTTTAATCATACTTTTTTTCTTTTTAACGAACTGATTGTATTATTTATGGGAATAGAGAACAAGATATATTGTTCAAAAGTGGAACAGAACACGTTAAATAGCCCATATAACGTCCATTGTTGAACATGGGCCTCCTCCCGGGGATGGTATTTCCCATAGTCACCACGCTTGGCACGCGGATTGGTGAACATCATTGGTTATGTTTTACCACACAAGGAAACGTTACTGTCCGTTCCTTGATATACGATAAATAGAGATGATATTATAACAATCTGGACCATCGGTATAACGTGCTTTCCGAGGCACGGAGGCCCTCAACCAACCAGACTCGGAAAAAAATCTTAGAATTTATAAAAAGATTTCCTGTCCGGCGTGGGGATCGAACCCACGACCTCCGAGATTTAAATAAACTAATAATGTATACCTAAATTATTATTTAGGTATACATTATTAGTTTATTTATATATAATATGTGTAGAAAATTATTATATAGTTCCATTACTGATGTCACAAATTCCAGGAATTACTTTCCACATTCAGAAAAAAAAATCATTTTTTGAATAAAAATTAATTCGGGTAAGTATTACGATAAAAAATGTACCTATTTACTTATAGAATATTTGTAAGTATTCTAAACCAGAATAATCCTTTAATCTGAAAAGAGATGAAAACATTACTCTGAAATGGATTGATAAATGTTTGAAAACGAATTTATTCAATGTAATATTTATTGTAATTCTGTGTATTATATATACGCATAACTATTTTTTATGTGATTTAGATATGGTTATACCATAATACCCTTCACAACCAGCGTACCGTAGCGGTATTTGGCACGCTTTAAATTTCTGAGGTCGTGGGTTCGATCTCCACGCCAGACAGGAAATCTTTATGTAAATTCTAAGATTTCTTTCCGGGTCTGGATGGTTGAAGGACTACCTTTCGTGCCTCGGAAAGCAGGTTAAGCCGTTGGTCCCGATTGTTACATCATCAACTATAACAATCGTGTACCGGGGAACTGGCAGAAGCGTTTCCTTGTGTGTTGCTTTATAATACTACAGTCACCAACTCGCCTACCAAGCGTGGTGACTATGGCAAATACCTTCCCTCGGGGGGAGACCCATGTTCAGCAGTGTAAACACCTACAGGTATTTTCGCTGAGGTGGTATTTTCAGTACTAAGTTTGATGGTCCTTTCAATATGTGAGGCCAAAAACTAATACTTTCATCCTACTAATATTATAAAGTGCGCGAAAGTGTGTAAGTATGGATGGATGGATGGATGTTTGTTACTCTTTCACGTAAAAACTACTGAATGGATTTAAAGCGAACCAAATACTACTACGCTACAAAGGTTGTCAATACTGCTACGCTGCATTCTTCTTTATAATATTAGTATAGGTAGATTATCGCATATTTCTTAAAACATTATATAAAAAAAAAAACAAATAAATAATTGTTAAGTAAAAAATAAACCATATGTAGAATTCCCTTTTTGAAGAGAACATAACACCGAACCATGAAATAGATATGAATGGCAACAGAAAAGAAACAAATACTCATTCCAGTCCACGAGCAAACCCTTTCCTCTGACCAGTAAAAGGTGGTCCTACAAAGCAATCGAGTGACTCAGTATCACAGATGAAAGCTAGTTTGTAGAGAGGCCGCGTCGCTTTATGACTATTTGAAAACACAAACTAGACACACTTTAAGTCGAAGCAGTGATAACGTACACTATAGTATACGAATATAATTGGCAAAGTGCATAAAATATGTTGGGCTCAGTACTTCTACACAAAAATAAAACTTTGAGATTTGATGGCTGATAAAGTTGAAGATTTCTGTCCGGATCAGCTGGTTGGCTGAGAGACTATCCTAGCCTCGGAAAGCATGTCACGCTGCAATAGGTTCCGGTTATCATAACATAATCTAACGTTGTACACATGAAATGCATTTGTTACATGTATTTATTTCATAAAGGTTTGCTGAAAGCGAATTCATAATTGAATTAAACTCGCCTTTGTACATGTTGTTTACAATTTATATCATGTAATTTTCTGTGTGCAATAACGGACAATAAATAATCTATAATAAGCGTAAGCTTTAAGTAGTCAGTGTGCTGCAAGATTCGAAAGGCTGATACATCATCAACAGCCATGTCACGCTATTTTTTTTCTAGTATTTTTCAAGAGTATTGATGAAACCCACAGCCCTTTACATCAAAGTTTTCCGTCACCACTAAGCCACTCTAAGGCCCCCTACGCACTATGCGGTTAGCCGGAATGCGGTCAGCCGTCCGGCTAACCGCAGGCGCGGTTGCGCTGGCGGTCACCGTCGCAAGCGGTGGCCGTTAGTCGGGCCGCAGCAACCGGAGCGGATGACCGGATGCCGCATCACAGTGCGAATAAAAACTACTTTCTCGTACAAATATCTGAGTACGGTCAGCCGCACGGCTGGCCGCATTCCGGCTAACCACATAGTGCGTTGGTGGCCTTAGTCAATTGTCAATTGCAATTTATAATTTACAACCTTTATATTTATATTCCTTCGATCACGTTACTTTGAACGTGGTCACGGGCAGAGCGACAGATATTTTCAAATCGGTGTTGTTCCTGAGGTAAGCGCGTTCAAGCAAACAAACAAACTCTTCAACTTTGTATATTAGTATAGATAGGAGTAATGATGATAAAAATAATGAGCACTACTGAACATGAGCCTACCTCTAGGGACTTTACCATAGTCACTTGTGGCAAGCGGGTTAGTAACAGCAGTAGGTATTATTATGCACAATTACTATAGATTATCGTCGTTAAAGTTAGTAACTTTTAAGGAAAGTGAAATAACTATAGAATGTTACATAGACACAACAAAACTAATACTACTACTACTGCTTACTTTATTTCACGAGTTTCTCATAGAAGATGTGTATTGTTTATCTAATTAGCGAAACAACGTGTACTTCCACTTTTTAGTTAATGGGATCTGTAATATATGTGACTGGCTGGTTGGCTGTATACAGAAAGCCTTGGCCATTTTTTAAACATAGAACACTCACGACGTTCTCTTGTTTATTTATAAGAATAAAAGACAGTGTGTTTATACCCACTGACAGTGTTTCATTACAATCCCTATTCATATATTAAAATAGGATAAAAATGTCAAAACCGCCAAAACATGATTATTGGTACCAATTGTTGCCTAATGTGCTTTCCGAGGCACGAAAGACAGTCTCTTAGCCAACCAAACCCGGACACTTAGCCAACCAAACCCGGACAGAATTGTTCAATTTTAAACAAAAGTTTTTTTTGTTCGACGCAGATGTCGAACTCTCGAAGTCCAAACAAAAAAATCTATTTCTAAGTCTTAAGTAAATTTACTTACCACCTACACAAGTATGGTTGCTTCCGGATGTACACTTAGCTATAGGATACTCAGCCTAATCCGCACCCGAGGCTTGAAACCTATAAATATTTTATCCCTCTCTAAACACGTCCAGTGGCACCCAAACCCAAGTAGGTCAGAGCATCATAGCTTCACCACTACTGTCAGTGTTGCCGGTTCCAAACTTTATTTGAAATAAATAAATTGGACAAAATACACAATAAATTGATATATCTCGTTATATTTAAAAAACAAGCTGCTGTCCGCGACTCTATAAACGTAAAGTATGGATTTAATAAGCTACCTAACAATGAAAGTCCTGTCTAAATCGGTGCTACTGTTTTGGAGATTAGGCGGAAAACACGGACAACCTAACAGACAAAATATATAATAAAATTAAATTATTTTTTTAGTATCAAACTACGCCCTGTATAAATTTACATACATTTAGTAAAAAACCTGTTATTGTTTGATTCCAAACAGAAACGAAATTAAAATAATATATTTTCATTACACATGTAAAATCCACGTCCATTCACGTTTACACAAGTTGACCGTCAAATAAAATAAACCTGTCCATTATTAGAATGTCAAATTATAGTAATTAAAAAAAATACTATGCCACATTAAGAAATGCTTTACAAACATTTTCCAAACTAAAACATTTTACACCAAAATCCAATCATCGCGTTTAAGGCCGACTTAAAACAATGTAATGACGAATGTTCTATAATGTTCATGTTATTATCATTGTTGAAACAAATGCACATCTGGCAACACTCGACGTCACTTATTTCGTATGTATGAGACGAATGTCTAGTGAGAGCGTATTTAAAAGGAGACATTTGACTGGACCGGCCGTTGTGAATGCCAAGTTTGGAACGAGAGGTAGAAACTGTTTCATTTTTAACTAGCTTTCAGCTAGTGGTCTTCTGCAAAATTTATGTTAGTTTAAAAGGTTAGTATTTCGACATGAGGTAGTTTGGAAGTCCGTCAGCCTTAGCCTGTCGTATTTAAATATACTAGTGGACGCTAAGGGGCCGATATTCGACCATAATTTAAAATAACATTAGCATTCTACCCTCCTTGTTTATATAAACTATAGCTGTGACTATAACGCCGCGCATACAACGCGGCGTCGCGCGCGTATATTCCGTTCCCGTAGAAATCTTAACTCAAAATATAGTCTACTAGCTTCCCGCGCGCGGTTTCACCCGCGTAACTCCCGTTCCCGTGGGAAATTCATAATAAAATATAGCCTATGTTCTTTCTCAGGCTCTAGACTATATCTGTACCAAATTTCATTTAAATCGCTTCAGTAGATTTAAGGCGTGATTGCGTAACAGACAGACAGAGTTACTTTCACATTTATAATATTAGTAAGGATGACAATCACAAATATTTGGATTTCTATTGATCAAATAAAATTCGAAATCGGTTCAGTAGATCCAGATATTACCCCCTACAACATCACAAACAATTCACAAACTTTACCGATACACACCTTGTGCTGTCCACCCATTATTACTTGAGAATATCGCAAATTATATTGCTTAAGTCATAAAATATATTTATAAATATGTTGTATACCTTGAAGTGTCACTTAGAATATATTGAACTACTAGGTTACGCTGTTCTTCTTATTTTTCACCTTCAACAGCCTGTTTACGTCCACTGCTGAACATAGGCCTCCTCTTAACAGGCCTTGATCATGGTCGTTAAGGATTGGTAATCGCCGTAAGATGGTAACAATTAACAAAGCCCGCAATCTAATAATGTTCTTATTTTAAATAATGTTTATACTTTTTTGAGGATTCAAATAGGTGGAGTTAGAAGTTTAATTACCTGAAACAAAGATAAATAAATAGTTAGTAAAAAATATTATTGTTAAAACAAAGATAAAAACGACATCACAGCCAAGATATCAATCGCAATAACTTAAGTGGTATAAGAATTCATAACTTTGGTCACAAAATTGTATTATACGGTTTATTATCAGATCAAAGTTTTCACACGAAAATAAATTAAATCGCTTTATCGTAGACATTTGAATATTACTATAGCAATATTCATAAAAATAAATATATTTGAGTAAATATAAAGTACCTACCGACTGCTTTATGTGGATTAGAAATTGGGTACATCAAATAACAGTAAAACCAATTTATTTACCAAATAAATTGTTGACACAGTATTTATTTAATTATTTATACTTTATTGCACACAGAAAATTACACGAAATAAATTTTATAAATTGGAAACAACATGTACAAAGACGAGCTTAATTCAATTATGAATTCTTTACCAGCAAGTGTACAACAGATTTAATATAATTTTTACCAATTGGTAAATATATATCTATAAACATACACACTAATAGATACATATACAACTACATACATACTAATAAATATGCCTGCTATTTATAATAAACTACATATACTAACTTATACGTCCATATTACATAATAAATAAATGAGAGAAAAAGTACTCCCATGTCTTTTTTTTGAAAGCATCAAGAGACTGGCAAGCACTAGAATATCTTTAACATCAATAAAGTAAAACTAAGTTTTAAAATATAGCATATTGTTTTTATGCGAAAAATCTAACATTTACAATGGGCTTTACAAATTACATTAAAACGTAAAATAAAAAAAATCGTCTAGAGCTCAGAAGCATAACGTCGGATGTGCCATTATACTTTAGAAATATTTTGTCGTATGCACCTTTACCGTAAACTAGCACTCACAACCATATTCTTCTGAAGATAATACAATATCCGCTCTTATGAGTCAAAGGTCTAGATCTTTATTATTATGTCATAAATTAACTATGATAACATAAAATATAACTTGAAACTATAATTTTCACTTCTACAATAAATATTAATATTGTGAAAATTATACTATAAAATGTATGGGAACCTTGCCAAGTAGAATAGATTTAGAATAGTAGTATATAAGTTAGTTTTATTTTTAATTAGTTACTTTTAGTTTGTATTTTATTCATGTTTGTTTATTAAATAAATACCTATAAAATGTTAATCTTAAATGGCAAAATGTAAACTCAACCAAAACTCCAATATATAACAAACGTTGCAACGCTAACATTGTCATAATAAAGCTTGTAAGATCAGGAAGGCGTTGGCGTAATCCCTGCAACAACTCAAGGATAGAACACAAGCAAATCCTAGACCAGATTACGTTAGATCTTAGATGGCTGAATATTTTAGCGCCGGGAGATGTGTGGTAATGACTCCGATAAACCGTCCTACTTTAAATATAGAACGACTTGTAGGTATTACTAAGTATACCTAATGATTAACTGAAATAGTTTCATGAACTAATATTATGAAGAGGGAATTATTTTATTATTAGTTTGCATTGAATAGGCTCCAGAACTGGTAGACCGATTTCAAAAAATCTGTTACCATTAGAAAACTACGTTATCCAAGAGGGATATAAGCTATATTTAATGATAATATTCCCAAGAGAACAGGATCTTTGTGGGTAAAACCGCACGCAGGAATCCAGTATGTAATAAACTTTAGCTCGTATAAAGTTAACAAAAATATAAAATAAAAGTTTCCTAAAAATATTTTTTCCTACAAGATCTTATATGGCTACCAGAATCAGTTCAGGCTGAGAATGTTCCATGATTTTAAAAGACCCTTTCTTGAAATCCTATAATGTCTATTACCCAAAATCAACAACTTAATGTGACTTTTTAGGCACATATATACAACCGAAGCATATTCAAGCTTATTTTACTGAAAACATTGTTTTAATTTCGCGTGAAGACTTTTCTCGCAGGTATTTCGCGTGCCACGAGATATAAGCTATTTTTTTTGTACACACAAGAAATATAGTCAAGAGAAAAATAAATACATTCTCTTCTTCTACAGTCGCGATCATTTTCATGGATAAAAAATATAATTATGAACATCACACTTCTCGTCATTTTAACTATTCTAGTTTTACGAGTTTCGGAAATGTTTATAGCTCTTCTAAAGAAATAAGATCAAACAAACATTTCAGCATACCAAATATTATTGATGCTGTACCAGAAACCAACATCGTACCATGCCTGCTTGTGCTAGGCTTGTGTGAGATTAGACATCAGTCGATCCATGTAATTCTGCACACACGCTACACAATCCTACTGAATCGCGGGATTGGACGTAAGATAGCCAACTTACACTACCATACTAGTAGAATGTTAACAAAGTGATCATGAATTAATGAATAAACAGCTGTTATAATAAGAAGCTGTTACTCTAAATAGAGTTAATAACTTTTCTTAGATCGGCAAAATATCGTAATTTTTTTATGAAACTTAAACCAATATTACATGTATTATCTTGATGATTATAGTCTTCAATGCTCAGTCCACATTGCGGGTTTTACGAAACACTTGATTTTTGCAAAAGTGATTGTGAAAAATTAAGTATTTTTTCATATTTTATTGTCACTTTCGATTATACGTATAAGCATTTTTTTTTAAGAAATTTCCGTATAACCTTCATCAAGGCTGTAAAGGCCAATATGGTGAAAGTCTATTTTACCACTTTTCTTGTTTTAGTAAATTTATCAACACATTAATTATAAGTTCTAAGTCTATTGATAAACTTTTAATGTTGTACCTCCACTGAAGTCACTATATCTAAGGATTAGAAATCACTCAGAAACATGGTAATTAAATCCCTTTAGCAAATTGATCTTGTGCCTAAATGTGCTGCCAATTGCTCTCGCTGTCTTGAACACAATCGGTAATATCAAGTAACTGAGCATGCCTCAAATCTCTTTGGTAAACTCAACAAGCAAATTTCAGTTGATAATGATATCTATTTAATTATGAAACTTGAATGAAATTATCAGATTACATTATGTAGAATCATATAAGCTAGCCAGGCTTTTGTTACTTCATCAGACATAAAGGCAAACAAAGTTCCTGCGTTATTAAATTGTTAAAAAACTAAAAAGCGCAACCTGAATACGAGGACACCCCTTGTAGGGCTTAGAGCGATGACTTTTCGATTTGAGTTTTGTTGCAACATTACTCTGCTTTATAGGCTTCACTGCAATGCAGTTGGGAAGGTAAAACGGGAATAGCAAAATACGACGAATTCATCTCCTTTTCAGATGACAATTTAGAAAATACTTTAAAAACTTCACACTATTTCTTGAAACCACATTTCAACACAAACTTTATTTTCTGGAACCGCTTTTCAAATGCGTTTGTGTAGAAATTCCACAACTTTTTCATACCAACATACATACTTGAAAAGCGGAGCATTCTTAGTCGTTGGGGTCATATCTTTTCAGAGTCTGTTGAGTGCGAGACAAATTAAAGAGAAGTCCTAATGTATGGTTCCCACAATTGTGACAAATGTAGGATAAACCTTTAACCTTTTGCTACATATATAAAAACAAGTTATAGTTCGATATTTTATTGCAGCTAAGGTAACAGATTTTTCAACAAGAACTTTGTAGTAAATCACAATAATTTATTTCATACCAGCTATGCGTGCCCAGTGTCGCCCGTACACGGTTGTGCCATTTTCCAGATATTTTCAAAAAAATACAAAACAACAAAAAATATATCCATATTTATCAAGTTGCTCTCAAGTTATACGCGTACCTACATACATTTTGAGGATTCATTTTTATTTTATAGATAGATAGTCATTGATTACATTTTAACTGTATTGAAATATTACAGTTAGAACAGTTGCATTTATGTCGATTCTGTAATAACTAAAATGTCCATTAGTCATCCTCATTTTCCTATTATAATGACAACTGCGACCGTCGGACTTCGGACCAAACACGCTATATTTCATGTGGAATTTTTAATACCTCACAAAGTTGAGGACCGCGTTCCATAATACGAGTATAATCGGGCATTTACCTAACGTAATTGCTTTTCATGAGAAGTTATTTTATCAAGATCTGGATTACAAGAAAAATGTGAGCGTTCGAAAATAAAATGAAGCATACATAATTTTAAAAATTGTTGCTTTTTACATGTTTTTGAAATTCTATATTACTAAAATTTATTTTTTATGAAATTAAAACGTACTGTGTTAAAAGTTTATCACTAAATTAAAATAAATCACAAAAACCTTGTCAAAATTACAAAAGAAAGAGATTGCAAAAATAAAATTTGGTTTTATAATTTTTTTCTTAGCTCGGACTTCTAAAACCTCCTTCCTAACATATCCCAAAAACATGGTCACCGTTCTGTCGATCGACTGCAAACAAAAAAAGGTTTGGTTTTGGAAAAAATCCATGTCTTTTCCAAAATCACAGACACCTTAGCCGTCAGTGGAGGCAGCGAAGGCTGCATTCAGACGGCGTCCTCGGCGTCTCGCTCCCCATTCATTGTGATGATTGCTCCGCTCTCATTATAGCTTTACAACTCGACTTCTGAGTGTCCCGTCAGGACGTTTGAGTCGTCGTAATGGTAATGGCGACGGTTTTTCACGATTGTGAATATTTTATGGTGATATTCGATTCTTACAATTGAAACTGAATAAGAGAACGGTGGATTCTGGCGTTTTTGGAAGAAATAAAAGTGATTAGATTAGACTTTTTTCCTGAATTTATTTATATCCGAAGAAAATTCGTTCGGATATAATTTGTGCCTAAATATTGTAAGAATAAGCCGTCAGATCAAATTATTGGGACATACACGGATAAACATAGTAAAAGCAACAATTATACTTTAGAGATTTCACAATAAGTTTCATAAGTATCAAAAGTTGTTTTTTTTTTACCGAATACTTAATAATATAATTATAATGCCACATTTTACATAAAGCTTTTATAACGTAACATAGTACCGTAGTTCAAAATGTATGCAGTGTCAGTGATAGGAACTAATATTTATTTTGAAATTTACCTGCGTTGTCATTGTTATCATAGGGAGGCAACGGCCTGTAACGCGACGAGTCCACATCCAAATCATAATGATAATAATAGTACAACATGTGCCAAATGTACCCAATTTGGCAGATGTTTTATTCCAAACATTATGTCGAAGCTTTATTAGAAACGAGCGATTCCACGCGGTTTCTCCCGTGTAGCCTTACATAATGTAGGTAATAATTTTGTTTTCATTATAACACACGAACCTTTGCATTGTCTATGTTCATTGAGCCCTCCCGACCCTTAGTTTGCTAAGAACCTTTCAATGCCCTCGTAGACCCGAAGTCCGAGAGGCCCGCGAGCTGTAAAGTAGAGCGACAGTTGCACAAAACTTCCCTAAACTAAAAGCCAAAATCCCATAATCTCCCCGTCAGCGACCGCCCTGAGCCGAGGTCCAAGTCCCACAGGGGGCGCCCTCTTGCGCAGGTTGCTTAGTTTGTAGTGTTTAAACCATTTATCTAGCCTGGAGCTCTGCTCGCCTTTATGCCCGGTGAAGTAGCAAAAGCCTCAGGGCTAAATACATAAGTCCGTGCGAAAACAAAAAAATGTTCATTGATGACTACAATTTAAAACATGCTTCGACTAGACAAAGCGTCGGTAGGTACCTGTTTGATAATTTGTAAAAAAAAAACAGAATCCGTAAAGAATCCAGATTCCAACTCGATAAAACTATTAGTAGATTATTAGCCGTCGTGTATATATATGTTGTAGGTATTGGTAAACATACTTGTACATGTAATATTGTTATACCTTTACATAATTATCATCGTTTAAGTTCTTAAATCACGTAAGTAGATTTTTTGTCTTTTTTGCTATATTGATTACATTTGCTGAAGGAAGCAGGATAAACACTAATATTATTGTATAGTCTATGTAATGTTCAATAGTTATTTCACTCATTTGAAAAGTTACTATTTTTAATATATGTGATGTTAGAACTAAAGCGATGACATGTACACTTACACAACATGGTTAAATAATGCAATTTCACTCATCAACCTTCTCAAAATAAAAATAGCATTTTTCAAATTCAATCTTTATGTATATGGATACTTGCTATCTGGTATTAATACAAGCAAAAACGTAACATACTTTCATAGAAAACTTCAAAAGGTATTTATTTAAACTGACTGGAAACATTTCCGACATCGTCATCTTAATTCCCCGAGTCAAAACGACGTCCAAGACAGAAATTGCCATAATGACATAATTATTGTACCAACAGCTCCGAGTTTAATCGCATTATCTCTAAAAGTACACCATTAAGTTGTTAGTGTTGAATAGATTAATCTAGTTAAATGTTCGGATGCTGCGACTCGGCGCTCTGTTTGTTACCAACGGTAAAAAGAAAAGAAATTTCATCTTATTTTTAATAGAAAACATGAATACAAAATTTATAGTATTTTCTGTTTGTTTATGTTTTCGTAACAACTGGTTACGCTCCGCACTTTTATTGTGACAAATATAAAAAAATAGGTTTATATATTTTTAAATAACTGTCGGGCATTGTTTTTCTAAATAAAACATCAGTTTTCGTACTATATACCGTCAAACGCGGTTAATTGGACATTCAGGGTAATTTGGACAGTGATGGTGAAATGAAATTAGAAGGGAGGCAAAAAGCCAAAAAGGCATTAGGAAATGTGCTCCAGAAACGAAAGCTGGTGAATTCAGTAAAGAGATCCTCCTACCTCGTCAAAGAAAGCGCGGTTGACTGTATGCATCATTTTATGATCATTCGTTGAGTATCTAAGGCGTGAAAGCAAACATACAAACTCACTTGTGTATTGACAATATTTGTTGGACACATTAGCACCCTGTCCAAGGGACAGGGCCCTCACGGACGACCATGAACCGGAGAGCAAGAAAAACTATGACATTAAAGTGGACAAACCAATTTAATGTTTAAAATGTTTCACACCATGATAAACGTCTCATGGGACATCTATTACTTTAATCAGCGCAATATATGCCGTATACTTATACAAGCAATATATTGTAGTAGCAATCATCAATTATTTTCTACGAAGCGTGTAAAGTGAAGCAACCGAGATGCGCGATATATTCGCGCGTTTTTGGCGCCGTCTCCTAACACCGAACGATACTGACATTGTTGCGATATAATTTTAGTTAGGCTTCATAGTTATTCTTTCTCTTTATTAAACACTAGCTTTCCGCGCGCGATTTCATCCGCGGAGCTCCCGTTCCCATTGTAACTGCATTATTAAAATATAGCCTATATTATTCCTGGAGAACATAGCTTTCTAACGGTGCAAGATTTTTTTTAATCGGTCCAGTAGTTCCGGAGCCTAACCCAAACAAAAAATGAAATTTATCCTTTTAAGAATATTTGTATACTTAGATATAGATTATAAAATAAACTAAATTTATATATACTTGTTATTGTCTCCGACTAAATCCGCATAGATTTCGATTTCTCCATACCAACATTTCATCCTTTTAAAGGGTAGAATTTTCTAAAATTCTTATCGGATGCTAACCTTATACAAAGAACACACCGTCCAGATTGCAGGTCTACGATCAGCAGTTTTGGCTCTGCGTTGATCCGTCAGTCAGTCAGCCATTCAGGACAAACCATTTTATTAAGCTTTTCAACATCGCAGCTTCTCTGACCAGTAGAGGCCCAATATCGGACCCTGTCTACATTACGGTCCATATTTTAAGCGTATAAACTAGATAAAAGTTTTATCGTAAACACTTTATACGGTATACATCAGAAATGTAAAAGTTATATATTAATGATACAGTTGAACCATTACAACATCTTACTCGTCCCAAGTTCACACCTCAATTCGCTTTCCAATATAACTCAAACTAACACCTCATACATTGTTCCCTCCAGCACTATTATAATATGACACCGAACTTAGTTTTATTCAAATTGCCGTCACCTAACCGCTGCTTCAGAACTTAGGCAATAATCTACAACTTGAAATTGCACAGGGCCAATCCAAAAGTTTTACCAATTATATACATTGATTTACATATTCAGAGGGTAGCACACGAAAATGGGGCATACCAGAGGTGTTGGTACAAAGCGACAAAATTAATACCTTTTGTTATTTAAAATTTGAACTTAACTCGTCACAGTTTTATATGGTTTCCTTTTGTGCAAAAAATTTTCCATTACGAATCACAAATAAAAATAAAAAATCTTCTCCTAAAAATACTGTTTCTGATGAAGTTGTTTCATTGCATCATCCATCTTTTTTTTTTAATGTTATGTGTGCCGAATATTTTGTAACTGAATATTCAGTGTGTTTATTTCCTCATTACTTATCGTGTTATTTTAACTTTTAAATAACATTAAATAAACAAAGGGGTAAATCCATACGAAGCGTAAATCCGTTTAATTAAAATTATTAATTTTAGTTTAAGTAACTAGTAATAAATGGAATTATCCCCGTCACGGACTAACCCCAAAATACCTCATGAGATTTCGTATAGTAAAACTTTATAATACTTATTATTGAAGTCGTGCTCATCTATGATATTAAAAACTTATATTAATTGTTTCCAAAATTTCCCACGTGAACTAGAAAGTTCAGTAACTTTGAACATAAAGTCACCGAACCACATATTATATTTCTTAACTAGCTTCCGCGCATACATAATAAAATATAACCTATAGCCTTCCTAGATAAATGAGCTATCTAGCAATGAAAAATATTTTCAAATCGGTCTTGTAGTTCCTGAGATAAGTGCGTTCAAGCAAACAAAAAATCTCTCCAGCTCTGTATAGTATACCTCTAGATTAAAACTCAGCGTGCACTCCGTGGAAGGATTTTACGTCGCTACTGCGCAGGTTCTCCCCTCGTCCTCCTGACCCTTAGCTGCAAGAACCATCCGATGCCCTCGTAGACCTGAAGTCCGAGAGGCCCGCGAACTGTAAAGTAGAACGACAGTTGCACAAAACTCCCCTAAAATACTAAAAGTCATAATCCCTCAATCTCATCGCCAGCGACCGCCATTAGCCGAGGTCCAAGCCCCACAGGGGGCGCCCTCTTGCGCAGGCTGCTTTAGTTTGTAGTTTTTAAACCATTTATTAAAGCTGGATTTCTGCTCGCCTTTATGCCCGGTGAAGTAGCCTTGTGGCTACCTATGTATGTCCATCCGAAAAAAAAACTGCGCAGGTGCGCTAATTCTGTCATAGTTGTCTTCTGTTTCTTCTCATCGAGTTTTCACATCACCGAATTTAATAATGTAATATGTCATTATTAAATATTTCACTGTTATTGTAAATATAATCTCGCTATATTTATAAACATATCATTCTACTGTACGTGTGTATGTCACTAAACCTCCTAAACGGCTGGACCGATTTGAATGAATTTTTTTGTATGCGTTTGGATGGTTTAAATTCAAAAATCATAAATTTATAAAATCAATCATATATATATATATATATATATATATATATATATATATACTAGTGACCCGCCCCGCACGGGTACAATGCTGATGTATTATACATATAAACCTTCCTCTTGAATCCCTCTATCTATTAAAAAAAGCCGCATTAAAATCCGTTGCGTAATTTTAAATATTGAAGCATACATAGGGACATAGGGATATAGGGACAGAGAAAGCGACTTTGTTTTATATTACGTAGTGATATATATATATGTATATACATATATTAATACATTATCTTGCAGGACAACGTCTGTCGGGTCAGCTTGTATAAATATATTATTGTAAATACTGAGCAAAATAAGCTATTTTATTCGTCTACCCATCCTGCTAAAATATGATTATCTGAATAACATAAAACACGAAAAACCAACGGTCTATACCACTTTCATGCATCAATAATGGTAATTTATTATGTGCACCAGATATGATCTTATTCTGTTTTAATCCACAAACACAACCTTTCACGTGAATGTTTGCAAATACCAGAGGGAGAAGAAAATTCCGCAATGGTACCATACATTGCTTGTAACATCCAAGCTAATATACCCACTAAACATTATGAATAATTAATGTACTACGGCCACTGAGATAATTATATCCAGTCGTTTTTGGAGCAAGAAATTGGAAAGTAGGACGATGTTAGTGGATTCGTCGTGTGAATTAGTAATGTATTGTTTTTGGTTACTTGAGAGTATTAGGAGTTGGTACAGCATTAAATCGTATGTGGTTTTGCCATATTTTTGCGATACATAACGATATATGGCGCAATGCCAAGTTATTGAGGACATTTGGGCCCCATATTCTGTCTACTTTATAATAGACTAGCGGCCCGCCCCGGCTTCGCACGGGTGGACTTTTATACCCTACCCCTGCCCTACCCTACCCCTACCCTAACCCTACCCTACCCTACCCCTACCCTACCCCTACCCCTACCCTACGCTAGTAATGTCACAGAAGGCGGCCGCGGAGCGGGAGAGGGAAGTAGATCCCTCTGCCCACCCGCTTCGCAGACGGCGTGTTGGCTGTCGGCGGCGGGCCGAAACCCGCCGCCTACCGCCCTAGGCTCGTCCTTGGGGAGTGGGGAACATGGGCCCCGCTCCCTTCGATGCTGACCCATGAGGAGTAGGGACGCCTCCACACTCCGGGCGTCCCTATAATTGGGCAAATGGGCCACTGTAAGTGTGGCCCTGGAGATCCCGCGGTACCATATTGGCCGCGGGTGCCGTCGGGGGGCCGGATTGCTCATGCATACCCGACCCCCGCCAACGGCGGATCGAAGGAGTGTCCTCTCCTCGTAGTATGACTTTAGCATACCACGCTATGGAGAGGGCGAGTCCCACATATCCCACCGCCAGCGCGCGAATACGCTGCAGCGGTGGTGGGAATGCGTCAATGCATTTGCCCCCGGACAAAAAAAAAAAAAAAAGATGCATTTCCTTTACTCTCTCACGTAATCCCAACACTTCAATTTCTTGAATGCGACAGTCCGATTAGAAAAATTATGTCAATATAAGATAGCACATTTATTGAGTAATACTATAGGTTATATTTAAAATTATTAAGTTCCCGAGGGAACGAGAGATACGCGGGTGTAGCCGCGCGGGGGAAGCTAGTTATTTAATAAAATTTATAGCATTTGCTTAAAATTACGCTTAAAAATATGCTCGCTGCAGGTATCTGATGTCATTCAAAGGAAACACACACGCCTGACTCATACTTCATTGCATTTTTTTGAATATACAGCACATGACCGTCCCGACTGCGCCATTTAAAGCGCACATATGTTCTTCAGGGAATATATCATATAGCCGGTTTCATATATATTTTTATACTCGTACATAGGAACCGCAAGATTTAGCAATCGTAAACACGTAAGGTTTGGTCACGTACGAAGCGTCAGCTGTATCACAACTCAAGATCCTTCATCAAATATTTTTGATATAACTTTTTACGAACACTACATACAGTATAGCAATATTTTGTCTGCCTCGTAGGTCTAGCGGTAATGTATTCGACTGTAAACAGCAAGAGTCTGGTTTTAATACCCGGGTCGGGCTAAAAATTGTGTGAGAGAAGAAATCGATCCCGAAGTGTGAAAGTTGGTGGTGTCACCCGTGCTTCTGAGAGCACGTTAATATGTGAGTCCTGCGCCTGATCATAGTCAGAGATGGATCTACCAGTCTTAACGTCATATCCATCTCTCAAATTCAATTTTACTTTAAATATTTTCGACGCAAAGATAAGTTTTGAGAAATTGACCGAGATAATGTTTTTGTTTAGTTACATACCTACTCAAAAATATTTTGGATTTATCTAAACATTTTTAACTTGTTATATGTAAAGAATACCTTATATAATTTGACATAGTCTTCTACAGGAACTGGTTTTGTTGGAAACAAAGGAAAGATCCGGCCGGGCATATCGCGTCTGTTCGTGCGAACTTCTATTGCGCGATGTAGGATTCGTGACGTCATTGCGTCTTCTAACGTTTAACAGTTTTCGTTACAGTTTATTGTAGTACATACAATTATGGTCCTCTAAAAAAACACATAACAAACTCACTGACGGAATTTCGATCGGCATTTAAACGTAACAAATACATTCTCTATTTAATATAGCCGGTATGTTATGTTCATAATACTTCATAACCAACATTATGTTACGAACATGTTGATTATCATAATTATGAAATTCCCCCGCACATACCCAACAAGTTATTTACCAAAACCAATAATTAACACCAGGATCTTTGATAAAACACAACCGGAATAGAATATTGTTTTTAAACCTACCCTGCTATTACTACCACTAACTTTGCCAACTAAAATGGCCGTGTAAATAATTTTATGGCACCTATTAACAAGTGTTGGAGCTTAAACGGGCACTTTAACATGACCATGATTTGCATAAGTTTTGATTAATGAAGTGGCAACCCAGCCAGGGGTAAGAAAAATGAAAGGGCAATTTGAGTGCATTCGAGGAAAGTAAAAAAAAAACTCATTTCGTTTTTCATAAGACTTTTTGTATTTTAAGGTAATTTGTGGGGAAAAGTGGAGAGAAAGTTAGAGAAGTATATTTATTGCCACCCTAAAATGTGGTTATGAATGAAATTGCACCTTATTAAATTTATTACTATTGAACATTTAGAAGTGACACTTTTTAAAAACTTATAGCAACTAATTTGCTAATAAGCTGTTACTTAGGTAAGATTTTTATTTAGGAAATATATTATTCCCGTACTGGAGAAATATAAGTGTATCAAAAAACGATGCAGATGTATGTTCGGAACATCCGACCAAAACCCAATTACGGATTCAGGACTATCATCCAACACGAATTTTCCAAAATCCTTTGATAATAGTAAATTATAACTCGCTTTCGTGCGCGGCAAACGCCAATATTGAAGACACCGGGAACTGCATCAACTGACTTTTTTTTTGCGGGGTGAAAAAGAGTAGTTCGTCTAGCCCTCTTCCTTATCAATGGTATGCTATTCATACCACAAGGATCACTACATACTAAAATAGCCCGAGTGCTCCAAGACGCCGATTTATTGAGGGTAGGTACTTGGTACTGGTGAGTGCACCGTTTTGGTACCGTCCTGCAATGTCCGCGTTGGGCTCTCCTGGGCCATCTCAATGGGCCACTTTAATGCATTAACTAACACATTACGCATTCCGGCGTCATCGCGGGGAACGACATTTGTGTTCCCTTCGTCAGCGAAGGATACATGCATCTGGCTCGCGACGTCATTTTTGGAGTGTTTTGTGCTCTTTCCAAAAACTACGTAGCGAGCTAATCGTACTGCGGAGAGAGCATACAAACTAAAAACTTCCGGGTGCTCCTTCTACCACTGCTAATGAAGGACCCAAGGGCCGGGTTCGCCTTTTGGATGATGCTACCTTCGGAACCCGCAGCAAAATGCATTAACTCAACTAACCTAACTTTCTTCCATGATGCATACTCAATGCTCACATGCAACTTATATTTCACTGCGCTTACTTATAAAAACAAACAATACCTATCAATATGCTTTCCAACGAACTGAAACCGCTCGTACCATACAATCTATGCCTTTGCCGCAGTTTTAAATTTCAAATCCAATGACATTTGGACTATAAATCACAGCACGGAATGATAACGACGTAGCAGGAAATGACAAAAAGGAAAACATCTCTAAAAACTTTTTTGGCAACAAAACTGATATGAAGTAGTTTATACTTATTACTTTGGTATATGTGCTGAATCCAATAAATATAGGAAGGTAGATTGAGTTTAATGTTGGCAAATTTATGTCTTTTAAACGAGTGGAAAATATCAATGCAATAATATACCTAGTTTTAATCAATGAAGTTTTGGTAAAGCTTGTTTAAAATCAGCTGTCATTGTGTAGTAAATGCTAATTATATATTTAAGTTTAAATATACATATTAAATAACATTAGCAACCCTCACACCGGACAGGAAATCTTTGTGTAAATTCTAAGATTTCTTTTCGAGTCTGATTGGCTGAGGGAAGTGCCTCGGAAAGCACGTTAAGCCGTTGGTCCCGATTGTTATAACATCATCTATATCAATTGTATACAAGAAAACAGTTGGCAGCACTGTTTCTTTGTGTGGTACAACATAATACTGCGGTCACCAACCCGTCTGCCAAGCGTGGTGACTATGGCAAATACCCTCAATCGGGAGGAGGCCCATGTTCAGCAGTTGACGTTATACGGGCTGATGAGATAATATTAGCTGCTGCCCGCGACTTCTTCCGCGTGGAAAATGTCGTTTTCGGAACAGATCCAATTTCAACAAAAGCTTGTTACTCCTTATAATATTAGCTTTCTACCAGTGCATCGCAGTATTTTGTGGTAAAGAGCAGCATAACTATACTGCCCGCATATTTCTTGGGTTACCACTTAACACTGCGGTCATCAACCTCAAGCGTGATGCCTATGGCAAAAACCCTCGTCGGTGGTCGTCTTTATGCGGGCTAGAGATGTGTATTGATAAGTGATTTTATTGCTCCTCAATTTTAAATTAAAATTTTGCATTTTATAAAATACTCGATTTGACTGATACAACTTTTTAATCTTAATATACTTCTTTATCTACGTGTCTTCATATCTTAAGGCTATTATAACATTAAAGACTAAACTGTGGATAAATATGTATGTCTTAATGTTTTTTCTTGCGTAACACTCCCTAGTGACACTGTATCAGTAAATATCTGTTTGGGCAAATAATGTGTATGCCTTTTGTCTCCTAAGGGGATTTCCTCGGAGAAAAAAGCACTAGGTATCCCCACTGAAGCAGCGTAGTATGTTGGACTTTTCTCTCCATAGTATGATTGCTTCTCATGGTATGATTAGCCTGGTATGCTAAGTGTACAACTAGGAGAATGATTACCCTGTAAAAACCCCCACGTGCTATGATTAACAAATGCATGTCGCTGCCGGCATGGTAAAAAATTAATAAAAAAAAGGTTTCTTCTATAATATTTAACAAAAATATTTATTTCTTCCAAATGTAACAAATCTACTGTATGAGCCAATTTTTAAAAGTTATTTTTCCAAGAAAATACTTATTATTTATATAAAAATAAAACCTATAAATGTAAACCGTGCAAAATGATGTATTCATTCATGTTGATTTAAACAGATTACGGTGACCGCGGCCAGAAACTACTGGCAGGCCGTCCGAGGCACCTTGTCGCACGCGTCAAGAGTAGCACGGGGTACGTGTCAATTTTCGACGAAAACAATTACGGCAACAAACGGGACGAGCAATTTACATAGAGGGGCGTCGCGGCGCCTCAGGCTAGGGACCACCCGATTAAAATCCCTAAAATACACGTCAACGTGTTGACGTTTTGATGAGGCGAAATAAATTGTGCGGGATAGAGGGGGCACCTCCCCGCCTCGGGGTATATGCGTGCCCCAAGAAAATGAAGGTAATCAGAGGGCTGTGTCATCGTTTTTGCTTTGAAAACTGTGCCGTGCGCGAATTTTATCAGCTTACCCAGTCCAAATGTCGAGTTTTATTTTTCCCCTTTTATTCATTATATATTTCGTTCTTATTTAATCATTCGGCTCGGGTGGTTTGTCGTATTTCATACTTTTTGTAACTTAAATTATTATGTAAATGGTTGATACTGAGCTACGCTGTGCTATCTGTAAGCAGAGACAATTTGATGTTTATCTTCTTATCTTTTCAAGATTATTTGATTCTTGTGGCATTATTTTGCAGCAGAGTATAATTCCAGTGTATTTATTTAATGACTGTCATGAATAAAATTATTAGAGCGTGTTATTTATAAATTATGAAATTTATTCAATGAACAAGATTGACCCAGAATACCCAACAAATATAACCGTGCGGTAAC
Organism: Nycteola revayana; assembly: GCA_947037095.2. Lineage (NCBI taxonomy): Eukaryota > Metazoa > Arthropoda > Insecta > Lepidoptera > Nolidae > Nycteola > Nycteola revayana. The sequence continues at coordinate 13,674,126 of OX344838.1, read as the reverse complement.
TATTCAAAGTGAATAACCTGCCGTTTTAAATGAACTGTCAGACACGTCAACCGCGTGTTTCGCAGCGGTTCACACTACACAAGCGAAATCAAAGGCTAACCGTACTATAATACAGACGTCACCGAAACGACACCTCGTCATAGGCAGAGGTGACCGTTTAAAACTTTAATATACCGGGGAAACTGTTACAGTTACGTGAGATCCAATTTTAAACTTTAGCACCGTAACAATACGATCCAGAATTGAGTTAATACCTAGTTAACAAGCCTGCACATTGACAAGGTGAAATAGGGAACAATGATTGGCATTTCGTTCTAACGTTAGCAAAACGAACAATAAAAAAATAATATTGTGTTTCAAGACGGCCTGATACCTTATCCTCACCAACATTTTTGATTTTTTCACTAGATATTTTACATTTTAAACACTCTGGCATCTGCAAAATCACCGTTGATTGCGTTGAAGTTTTCATTGTAGTAAAATAAAATAAGTAAATAAAATCTTTATTACCAAAAAGCAAAATACAATTTATCCATCTCAAACAATGAAGAAAATCGTTATGAAGTACAGCATTATACATTATTTGAGACAGAGTGAACGACTGTGACTGTGCTAGTATAAACTGTGTTACAGACAAAGGCGCCTTCCTCTTACAGTTTGTTCATAGCTTGCTGTACCTTGTAGCACTTATTTTGGGAAGAATAAATCTTATTCATTTAATCATAAATTAATAGAAGACATATGCAAATTTGTGGTAGCCCCTTTCAAAAGGCCATACTTGATGAACTAAGCTGACTTTATTTTGTACGTGGTTTTGGTATTTATACTGTAACAGTTAAATATCACCGGTTGCTCAGAGGTCACGGCAGTGGCTTTCCGAGACCAGGTGTTCTGGGTTAGGTTAGGTTAGACAATAATTAGTCACGAATAGTTGTTCTGATCCTGGATGTGCTTTGTATCCGTGATATACGTAATTAGTACGGTACAGGAATGTATTGATCTAGTGCTGGAGCTGTTAAAAAAGTTAGAACTAAATGACAATTTAACAATATGTAAATTGTTTTTTTAAATGCCTCCTGCCTCTGCTGCTTAATGTTTCTGTAGTCTACTCTCAAACCTTGAAAAGTTGTTCTCTTAAAATTCCTTTTATAATTTAGAAATAAAATACACAAAGAAAAATATACTAAAAAGATTCATTCGAATGAAAAAACAGCAATGACTTCATCATCATCATCATCAGCCCGTATAACGTCCGCGTTGAACATGGGGAGGATACGATTAATATAGATGATGTAATAACAATCGGTACCAACGGTTTAACGTGCTTTCCGAGGCACGGAGGGTAGTCCCTCAGCCAACCAGACCCGGAAAGAAATCTTAGAATTTATACAAAGATTTCTTGTTCGGTGTGAGGATCGAACCCACGGCCTCCGAGATGAAAAGCGAGCCAAATACCGCTACGCTACTGAGGTTGTCTACTAATTATAATGTAAAGCCCTGTCATGTATCCAATTTATAAAAAAAAAAGATTTCATTATACGGTGCATTGATATTTAATACGAATAGGTATGAGTCGGCGAGTATATTCATCCATCCATGAAATATCATGTTAATAAAGTACGTCGATCTTCATAAACGTTACATTTAAGAGTAGTCTCTATCAATCAAGGCAATTTTAAAAACAAAATGCATTCATACAAATAATTTAAATATGTAGTGCATTTAGAAGAAACATACAAAGTTAATAGTGGTTATAAAAGTATCGTTAGCTTTGACAGATTTTTAATATTGCGATTGAATTTTTATAGTCTTACTATTTTAATACCTACTACAAGCCATGGTCTTGCTGCTATTAATAATTATTATGTTTTACCTACTTCTGTACTATTGAGATAAGTTAAGTAAGATATCATCACGATAATAACATTTAAAATATGTAGGATAAAATGTGTAGGAAGTAAATATATATCAACATATAAAAATAATTTACTAAAAAAACAAACCTGCAAATAAGCATCAGATTTTGATCAATATGAACCGTCTTTATGATACCGATAACGCCGCCCTCAAGCGAGTGAATGGCCCAAACGACGACGCGAGCATTCGTCCACATGTGACACACATTTGAGGCACGAGCACGCCCAATGTGGGGTCAGCCTACTGTTTTTTTTGTCCTTATATTAGTTTTAATTCTTACATAAAAAATTATATTCATTTGCTTGTTCTATTTTAAAACAGGACTGATACCATTGGATGCACACCACTGCTGCCAAACGTTCAATTCTCGATCATTGACAACTACGATAATTACAAAAGAAACAGTGTTAAATAAATTTTGCAGTTATATATTAATTGTTATCTTAATAATTCCATAAAGCAATGAAGGTATGCAAAGTAAGAGCTTCGAAAGCAATTTAAGTTAAACAAAAGTGAAGCACAGCGTGAACCTCAATTAATTGTCATTTTAACTTTGTTCCATTCAATATTTTGTAAATATTTGCAGTTTATAGCATTGATAAGCATTGCCATTTAATGGCAACAATGCTGCCAGCATTCTGGGAACGTTGCCATGTTAAATAGATTTAGAATAGTTAATTTTATTTTAAACAAGCTTCCTGCACGCGGTTTTCCCCCATAACTGCCCTCCTCGTTAGAACTTCATAATTAAAAGCTCTAGCTTTTCTGTATTAATCGGATATCTAACACCAATTTATCAAATTGGACCAGCAGTTTCTAATATTAGCGCGTTCAATCAAAACGAACTAATTTGTTTTTATAGTAGTACCTATATAATAGATGTTGCAGTCAAAATTTATAATCAGTCAAAACCACTTTTGGCTGCAAAAATCAGGCAAAAGTAGTTTAGATGGGTCCATATTTGCTCACATAAAATTCCATAAACAAAATGTTCTTATTTTTGGTCTTCGGTTAAAAAAAATACCAGGATTCCAACTTCCGTAGGCGAGGTTAGGTTAGAACTGTGACCAGATCCAAATTCCATACAAATTATTAATTAAAGCAGTCAAAAGTGGTTTTGACCGATTATAAGCTTTGACTGTAACATAGACATAGATTAACTACTCTTAGTTGTATGTATGTACTGTCATATATTTCAAAATTAAATGTTAAATATTTTATTGCATTAATCAATAACATTTATTTACTATTATTATATTTATTGGCAATAGTATAACTGTTTTCTACATAAATACGGATTAGCCTTTAATAAAGAGATACATTTTTTTACTTGTAGATTTTTAAGAATTTATCTTTTCCTTAAAGTTAGGAATCCATTGCATAAATGTTTCATAAATCGCAGACGTCACGATAAAAATGCCAAGAATCTCGACATAATTAAAAAATTGTAATATACAGGGTGTCCCAAAAGATTACGTAGCTGGGAAGGGGGGTGATAGGGATGGTCACAAGGGTCACCAGAAAAATATAAAAAAATCCCTCTGGGTGTTTAAAAAAATAAATGGCATTTTTTAAAAGACTACAAATTTTACACCTTGTGCTAACTGTACCTACAAATATGGCTGTATTTAAAAAAAATGCTGTTATGTAATCTTCAATAACAACAAGGTCTTCAACATCAACATCAAAAATAACAAGGTGTAAAATTTTAAGTTTTTAAAAAAATGCCATTTTTTTTTAAATACCCAGAGCGGATTTTTTTTTTATTTTTCTAGTGACCATTGTGTCCACCCCTGTCACCCCCTTTCCCAGCTACTTAACCTTTTGGGACACCCTGTATACACACAATCTAATTAAGAAAAAAAATGCGTCCCCAAATACTAGTCACTCTTTACACAGGGGGTTGAAAAGTGAACATTATTATTATAAATAAAGCGAAATATCAAAAAAGCAGCCCTCAGGGGGTCCGGCTAACGTGGTGACGCATAAAGAGATTCGTCCCTCCGTAAATGATTACAATAAAACTACCACCATGCCGGGGTGGGAGTTGACGATTTGCATAATTTTACTTTTATTACGGGCAGCCTTTGTTAAAATTGGCGTTTAGAGTTATGACAGCGTCTCTGGTTCATTTTCGTATTATATTAAAATATAATTGTATATATAATATAAGAAGAAAAAGTAATATTCAGATGTTTTGAAGTTAGAATTGTTTCTATAGAACCATTGAAAAAATAGATTTAAATATCAATTCGTTTTAATTATATCGATTTAAACTTTTATTTTAAATATCGATTTGATTGAACCGTTTTCGACTCTCAGACGTGTCCATGTTATATAATGTGATGTGTGATGACTTGATTTTTATTTTTTAATAGACTGTTCACGGAGTGGAGACCACGAACTGGTAAGTGCAGCGTAGGATGACCGCCTGCACGATGGACCGACGACCTCATAAAGGTTGCAGGGAGTCAGTGGTCGCAGGCCGCTAGCGATCGTTCCCGCTGGAAATTGATGGGGGATGATGATGAATAGACTGTTATGAAACTATATAACACATTTAATTATAATAACAACACACAGATTGCTGTGTGGTGTCCGGCACAGAATAGACCACCCCATGACTTCCCATTGGTGACGTAATAGGCGACTAAGGGCTATACTAATGGATGGACAGCAGCATCTATCAGCCAATAGATACTCACCATTTTACTAGGATCACCAACCCGCCAACTATGGAAAATACCCTCCCTGGGGAGGAGGCCCATGTTCAGCAGTAGACGTTAGACAGACTGATGATAATGATGATGATGTATAAACTTACACATTATAGTATATTCGCATAAAACCTTTCATATTCACAATATAGTCACAAAATTTGAGGTTGCCTTTTTTTTAAAACCTGAACATTCGGTTTGATAGTTTATTTTTTAATTAAGCCCGTGGCGTGGGCCGCATGAATATTGGAAATGACATTGTACCGCGTATGCACAATTGTAATACATTAACGGATAATGTGTTTAAGTTATTGAATGATACGAATAATTTAAAAATAAAACTGAATATTTTGTTTGTGTGGTTTTTCAATAGCTCAAATATAAACAAGTAGCTGCGCCGCGTGGTTTTACCCGCGTTACTCGGCGCCATTGGATCGGAGCGTGATGTTATTCCAGCGTATAACCTATCGCGGTGCCAAATTTCCGCCAATTCCGTAGAGTAGTTTTGGCGTGAAAGAGTAACAAACATCCATCCATCCATCCATCAATACTTACAAACTTTCGCGTTTATAATATTAGTAGGACTAGCCCACGGCCCACCGGAGTGCTACCCTGCTCTAGTGGATTATAGCGTGATATTTTGTAGACTATATGTGAATCTAGCTTATCAATTATCCAAATTTTTTTTGCGTAAGTTGTACACTGTTCTTGCCCGTTCATCACAAATATCACTCTGAATATGGTTTGCTGGAAGAAAACTCATAAATGAGTTAAGCTCGCCATTGTACATCATCTTCAATTTTTGAAATCTCATAACTTTTTTTCATGTGTACAATAAAGAATAAATAAATAAAATAATGAATACCTATTAGGTAATTGCTGGTTAGATGAAATTGAATTTTGGATTTTGGATATATAAAAAACAAGCTGTGCCTTGCAGTTATACTCGCAGTATTTTGCTCCAGTAGGTCGGAGTTGATGTTTTGTAGCCTATATGTTGATCTAGCTTATAAACTATCCCCGTGCAAACTTTCATCCATTTAGTAGTTATAGCGTGAAAGAGTGACAAACATACATCCATACATTCAATATAAACTTTCGTGTTTATAATAATAATAGGATACGATTTTATTATAAATATACTCAGCTCATACCTTATTACCTATCTTATTTGGCAAAAATGTTGGAAATTAAGAACAGATAACATCATTAATTGGACCGACGACCTCATAAAGGTAGCTCAGTGGTTACGGAAGTTGCTTCTGAGACCTGGTGTTCTGGGTTCGATTCCCACCCGGGACAATTATTTGTGTGAACCACAAATACTTGTTCTGAGTCTGGGTGTTCTTTGTGTCACGTAACTCTCGTTTTCGTGGAAACTTCAAAATAAAATATAAACTATAACCTTTCTCGATAAATGGGCTAACTAACACTGACAGAATTTTTGAAATCAAACCAAAGGCAAAAACAGACTAATTTCTATCTAGTAATTTTTTTGGCGTTACGGCCTTGCCATTAAATCCATCACTGCATCAATGAAAATCAGACATTTAAAAAAAAAACACTAAGCTGCACAAGTTATTTTTATCAAATAGATAATAATTAAAATACCTAAATCGAACTAAAATACCGTTTATCTATCGCTTTCTCTGTCCCTATATGCCTATGTATGCTACAATCTTTAAAACTACGCAACTGGTTTTGATGCGGTTTTTTTAATAGATAGAGTGATTCAAGAGGAAGGTTGATAATAATATGTATAATACATCAGCATTGCGCCCGTGCAGAGCCGGGGCGGGTCGCTAGTAGGTAATAACTTCTTGCAATAAGCCGACGACGATATATTAGTTTAGAAGTATTGATAACAATATCTTATCAGTTTTTTGTTGAACCAAGCCATCAACTTCCCATCACGCCATCACGTTGAAGTCAGTCACGATAAATTCGACTTAGAAATATGCCAACTCTACTACAACTAATTTGTACCAGCATTATTATTGACTGGAATACCTGTAGTTCTTCATAAAAAAGTGTGATTTTCTAAAATAAAAAATGTGAAATTTATACTTACTTTATTTATGTGAGCAATTGTAACCGTATGCAATTATTACCTATCCACTGCAGTCACTTCTCCCTAAATTCACACTCTGAACTTCCAACAAAACACCCTAACTCAGGCTATCAAATCAACCCCCTATCCACGCATCAGGAATACCGGAAACAATTATTTTTCACTCCCCATATTGGGCGTTATTGGGGTGGCAATGTAACACCCTTATAGATTTGATATGGTACCGTATTGCCATTTTGTTTCAAATGACCTGTGAAATCCGGATTTATTATTTTTTGAAGCAGGTGTACGGATTCGGATTTTCCACACAGGTACCTTATGTATAGTCAACCATGAAGTTAGGTTAACGCATAGCGAAACTAATTTTAAATTAATATGTTCACTAAACATGAAGACGAGTTCACTGCTATGCATATTTGTTCTCAGCTAGCATTGAATACTTCTCCTATAAAGAATTATTGCTTGAGAATAATTTATTTGTTATATATTTAGGTGTGTTATAAATAAAAGTTTTGTTGCTACACCCATAAGTATTAAAGCAGTGCATCCTACTGTATGGATGGATGGATGTTTGTTACTCTTTCACGCCAAAACTACTGAACGGAGTTGGCTGCAATTACGCATTGGGATAGGTTATACGCTGGATTAACATATAGGCTACAAAACATCACGCTCCGACCCACTGGAGCAGAGATACGCAGGTAAAACCGCGGGGCGCAGCTAGTAACTTTATATAACATTATTAAAATTCCACTCGCAATTCTCTAACATATTATTAGTAAGTAAACTTTCGAGTACTGCATTGTAATTAATCTAGTTAACAACAAAACTAGTTTCAAAATGTGAATAATTATAGCTGTTGTACAACACGCGACGCCATTTAAATTATTTGTATACATTATGTATATTACCTTCTTTATATTTCAAAATCAATGGTAGGAGTGCATTAACGCTGCAATAAATACCGTTCTTCCCATATAGCGGGTTCGATGCGGTGTTTATAGATTTCTGTATTAAACAAGAAATCTATAAAGGCGGCAACATATTGTTAAAATGCGACGCGGCGTCGCGTCGGGTGTTCATAGTGTGATTCTGGTCTATAGAAAACAATACATTTGATTCGACTCAACACGCGTCGCGTTTTAACAATATATTGCCGCCTTAAACATCGCATACCTACTACATATAACACGTACTAGCTATACCACACGGTTTCATGCGCCCGTTGATCCCGTTGCCATGGAAACCTCGTCTTAAAATCTAGCCTTTGACAGTCACAAATAATGAGGCTTTACAATGGTAAAGGATTTTTTAAATCGGTTTTGTAGATCCAAAGATTACTCCCTACAATCTCGCAAACAATTTACAAACTACTACTTCTTTGTAATATTATAGTAAAGATAAATAAAAAATAGAGAAGCGGCGTAACAGAGGTGCCACAGAACAAATAACATAGCGCGTTATATTTAAAAAGATAATCGAAACTTCACGTCAATACCGCAAAACCACAATGCTTTTTGTAAACTTATATTTAAATAAATTAAGACAATTACTACCAGATTTATATATATACTTAGTCTTGCCATTAATATTGTTACAAAGAAAAAAAAAATTGTATTGTACATAACATTTATTACTATTACAGTGTGTTAGTTTAAAACATTAATATAAAATCATTAAAAAATATACAAAGGTTATTCGAAGTGGTCTCCATTGGGTGCAATACAGTCATTTTAACGTTGATGCCAGTTATCAATAAAAGCACGCACTCTAACTCACTTATATTCAGTATGCTAATTTATTGCCATCTTGGCCTCATTAGTTTGGCTAATTTGTACAGCAACATAATTTTATAATATGCTTATTTAAAATTAAAAAAAACAATTACAAGAAATTTTCAAGCTCAAATGTAGGTTACATTTGATTTCCTAATGAAAGCAAAGAAACCAAACTAAAATCTTCTACAGGTGTCGTGCCTAACATAGGAAACCGCATCTCCTCATGCTCGTAGTTAATGTGTTTACACCAATACGGGCTATACCCACCAACAACCAGAATACAAGACCCACGTCATGCCCAAACTGAAAATAAAATAATACCGCACCAACGTCGCACTTGTATATACGGGGGATCAACCAAATTGGTCATGTTTGGGGATTTCGACAAACATCGTAGAAAGACGCGTTAAGTTTTATTACTTTCGTCTTGTAAATTATAGGTGTAATATACGAGTCAGCCACACTCGATGCTGGTACTGAGATGTTTTCCTTGCAAAACCAGTAAAAATGTGAAATTCTCGGCGGGTTGTGTTTGCTCCGTTCGAACGGCATGTATAATTTATGGCACCGCTGCTTACATAAAGTCGAAAATATGTGTTTGGATTACATAATTTTTTTTTGTCGAAGTTTGACATGCGAGTCGGGTCTAAAAATGTATACGTTTTATTGCCATTTTGCAACCTTTGGGATTAATTACTATTATCTACTCTCAATCAAAAAGTTCATTTGCGGCAAGTAAGATTAATCAAAACGTTTATTTGCGGCAACAAAATCATATGTTTTTCCAAAAAAAAAACTGTTATATATTAAACACAAATTATTATTTTTACTTGTTCGTGTAATATCTACTAGTATTTATCCTCTCCCCCTAAATCACCTATACCTACTTTGACTCCCCCCCTATTACTTCTTTAAGGATTGAATTTTAAAAAATCCTTCTTCACATCTAAAATATTTACCTATATAACCGTACGATTTAAGCTGTACGTTGTACCAAGAATTTAGTCACTCACTTTACCGATTTATATATGCAGATAAATACTATAGACATAATGTCATAGAATTGAGAAAACCATTGTATTTAAAGTGCAATCAGTCCTTTCAGTGTAGATATCACAGTTCCAAACAATAACAAGTGCTCATGTTCCTCATAGAAATGAAGTCGTTTTGAAAGCTGTGAGATGCCTCTCCACGCGAGCCACTCGAGTTATGTTGTCCCTTTGTCGCAATATCACTTTGTACCCAAGGAAGTTTCAGGAGTCCCTATATTGAGTGTACGAATGCAGCTTAAACGTCAAAGTCAAAGTCAAAGTCAAATATCATTTATTCCGTAAAAATGGTTACATTTATTTGGAATCGTCATATTTTTTTCCCCTACCGTGCAGTGCGTGACGTGGAGACTACTGAGAAACACTGCCAAAAAACTCAGTAGAACCCTCTTTTTTTATAATAATATTTTATTAAATTTATACATCATTTTCTATTTTACATTGTAATTGGAGCGACTCAATCCCAAGCATTTTTGTCACTAATATAATCAGATATTTTATAATAAGCCCTGCTACACAATTTGGCTTTTATAGTTGTTTTAAATTTATTTATTGACAATACTCTTATATTATGAGGAAGTTTGTTGTAGAACCGTATACACAGCCCCATAAAAGAGTTACTTATTTTGCGGAGACGACTAGCATGTAGCACAAGATTATTCTTATATCTAGTATTAATGTTGTGTGTATCACTTTTTTTACTAAATAAATCAATATTTTTATGTACATATAATAAATTTTCGAAAATATATTGCGATGCAACGGTTAGAATATTTATTTCTTTAAATTTTTCTTTCAAGCTCTCACGGGGACCAAGCTTATAAATAGCCCTCACGGCTCTCTTTTGCAAAATAAAAATGCTGTTAATATCCGCGGAGCTACCCCAAAGAAGAATCCCGTACGACATTATGCTGTGAAAGTAACTGAAATAAACTATTCTAGCCGTATCAACATCAGTGAGTCGTCTAATTGTTTTTACAGCATATGCTGCAGAACTTAATTTTCCTGACAATTTCTCAATGTGTGGTCCCCATTGCAGTTTGGAGTCAATGGTGATACCTAAGAACACAGTGGTTTCCACAGGGTCCAAGCCATTTCCATTAATATTTACATTGGTGGAAACCTGCCTAACATTAGGTGTAGAAAACTTGATCACTTTAGTCTTTTTATCGTTTAAACACAGGTTATTGATACTAAACCAATGAACTACTTTTAAGAGTGCATCATTAACTTCGTCATAATCACGCAATTGTCTATTAATTTTGAACGTCAAGGAAGTGTCATCCGCGAACAATACAATCTCATGTTTATCCCTTACGTAGTAAGGTAAGTCATTAACGTATATTAAAAACAGAAATGGACCCAGGATTGATCCCTGTGGAACTCCCATAACAACTGGTGATCCCGAAGACAATTTACCATTAATATCGACCTTCTGAATTCTATTGCCCAGATAAGAGGTCAGAAGTTCGAGAGCCTTATTCCTAACGCCATAGTGATGTAGTTTCCTGACAAGAGTCTCATGGTTCACGCAATCGAATGCTTTGGACAAATCGCAGAAAATTCCTAAAGCATCCTGCGATTCCTCCCAAGCCGCGAATATACTTTTCAATAAATCTATTCCCGCATCTATAGTTGAGCATCCCTTCGTAAATCCAAATTGCTTCTTGTGAAGCAAATTATGTCTATTAAAATGACTGAGCAACTGGCTAAGCATAATTTTTTCGAATATCTTGCTAATAGTGGGAAGTACAGAAACAGGGCGAAAATTGGAAGGATTTGAACTATCACCTGATTTAAATAATGGAATAATTTTACTGTGTTTCATCAAGTCAGGAAACTCACCAGTTGCAACACAACAATTAAATAAGCTAGCTAGGTGTGGAGCTATCAACGCAATTATTGATGCGATTGTCTTTACAGATATACCCCATAAATCCTTAGTATTTTTCATGTTTATTGATTTAAAGGCATTTAAAATATCTTTAGGGCTTACTTCTATAAATTCAAAGAAAGTATCACATTCAAGTACACTTTGCTTGAGGAGCAGCTCAGCAGATACAGAAGAAGACGAAAGAGTTCTTGTTGCAATAATAGGAATGTTAGAAAAATATAATTCGAACTCCGTTGCCACATCTATATCTTTTTTAACATCTACATCATTTATTTTCAAATGAAAGTCACGACTACGTACTTTTGCTCTACCAGTCTCACTATTAATCATATTCCAAGTGGACTTAATAATGTTAGTTGAATTTTTAATTTTATTTCTTATATACATGGACCTAGCATTAGAACAGGCTTCTCTGAATAACTTTGAGTAATTTTTAACATGAGCCTGAAAAGTCGGACTATGGTTATAAGTCTTTTCTTCATAAAGTTCATACAATTTGTTCCGACTTTTGTAAATATCAGGTGTTGCCCAATCACTGAACGTCATACGGTCACTTATAGTTAATTGTTTGGGCGTAAAAATTGATCTAAACTCACTACTTATTAAGTTGAATAGAGAGTTGTACATGTGATCCGGAGTACCGTGATAGGGCAACATAACAATTTTTTCTAACATATTCGCTTTAAATCTTTCCATACGGCTTTCACTAAATGGTACATAATTTATTCTTTTTTTCTGTGTAGCTACAAAATTTTCAAAAGAAACCAGTTGACCTGAATGATCTGACTGAATTTTGTTAATAATAGATTTATGTAAAGGTTTTACGGTGCTGAATATATTATCAATACAGGTAGCAGTCGTTGCAGTTACTCTAGTGGGTTCCTTAAAAATATTATGAAAATTGTATGATTTAAATAAATTTAAAAAGTTGAAGCTCATTGAGTTATTTTCTAAGATATTTACATTAAAGTCTCCACAAATTACAACTGTTTTACGGGAGTTCAATTTAAATTTTTGTTTGCAACATCATACGGAATCGAATAAAACTGAAATTATTATTATTAGATTTATTTCAGCTATTTCTTTCAACTTGCTGTAACCCAATAACAAAATAAATAAGTTTTAAGTAATCTTACTTTCAACTTATTTATTGTAGAAGGCAATACAAGATATATCCTCGGTATGAAATGCCAGAATTGTCTATCGACATAAAAAATAAAGGCACATCCAGAAACAATGCGTAGTCCCTAAAAAAACTCCATGAATATATTCCCTACATGCTGGTCCGATTTTTTTTTACAATTAAAAAAACAGAATAGGTCGTGAAACATACAAACCCGGCGCAGATGTGTTTCGCAAAACGAATTGACTTGCGCGGGTTACTGCATGGCTACGATACTCGAAATTTGAAAAAAGAAATAAAATAGAGCAATAGAATCAAAAATGTTAGATGTCGAACAGACAGGGACCCGAGCAAGTGTGACATCATAAATTTAAAAGATAGGTTGTCCGTGATTGTTTTATTTTGAGTAAAACATTTTTCCATTTTGCGTTTGGCACTCGTACTCAACAATTTGAATCATTCATTATTTTTAGTACATTATGTATTATTGAAATAATATAGTCCAAATTGTTTTTTTTATTTTTATTTTAGAATTCCAATACTTTTCCCAGTGACTGTAGTAAAATAGTATAGGACACATTTTAAATTAATTAAGAACCGACTGAAGTTAAATAGTCTCATTAAATTTGAAAACGCTTTGACCAATTAAGCTGATCGGTTTGTTGCAACAAACAATATAATGGTTATTTTTTATAATGGTTATATTAAAAAAAAAATATTTAAGTTTTCAATGTTCGATGTGCAAAGTGATGCCTTCGTGATGTTCAAGTTAGTATTATAGTTTATAAATTGTTTTATCTAGTGGACCAAATAATAAGGCCAGGCACTAGCAACTGTCTCTGTAATTTTTTCAAGTCAAATGTAAAAGGAAATACTAAATCATAATTGAGACGTGTTGCCAAACTAGTCGAGCGTTTACTATATCTGCCAAAAGTGTAGTACAAATTGAGCCGAGTTGAAGACCACATATAAATTATGCTCGAGTTCGCTTACGACATCCTATCTGTGCCAAGCGCCTCAAAATACTATTTACGTTTTTATCAAATAACAGATTAAATAATTTATTAGACAGAACATAATATGTTATGTGTTAGTTATATCGTATTATTTATATTATTACATACAGTACACAGAATACATGATCATGGTCTTCATTGGTCTTCATCAGTTATAGGATATCCGATCTGTACTAGATCGGATAAAGAAGAAGAAGGTATAACTTGCCATACATATTTATACTCTTTAATGCTATAGCCTCCACTTATTAGGAAGCCTATTAAATAATGTATCATGTATCTGTATGTATGTCAGTAACATAAGAAGGAAGCGTTATAAAATCGAATGCAATTTACCATGAATTACTTACTACCTAACTTCGATCACTAACCCAAGGCGTGGTGACTAAGGCTGACGATGATAAAAACTAATTGTTATTATAAACAAATTGAGAATAAATAAACGTTTCAATTTCAATAAAACGTGTCACTTGCAGTGCCAAAATATTAATATTTTGGGAAATATGAATATTTTGGGTAAAATTGAAATGAAAATAGGGATTTTCATTTCAATTTTAGCTTCAATATTGAAGTGAACATGCAATCACAGATAGTTATTTACAGCTCTCAAAGCCCGCACGGCGAGGATCAGAGACAAAAGAAATGTTAGACAATAGATGAAATAGAAAATGGCCATTGTTATAAATACATACATGCTCATAGATTTGTATGAAACTTCAATACGTTGAAAATCGTAGAAATGGAGTAGTAAGTATGTTGGAGTAAAAAAAAAACTATTGCTTTGATTAAAAATATACTTAAATTTAATATTAGTAAGGCCCAGATAGAAAGGAAGTTGTCGACCTTCACCCGTCTGATAACCAGATGAGACATACTTATTATAAAATATTTAAGATTTTGTATTTATAATTGCGATTAAGGCGGAAACATATTATTAAAACGCCACGACACCCGACGACACGCCACGCGTGTTGAGTCGAATCAAGTGTATTGTTTTCTATAGACCAGAAACACACTATGAACACCCGACACGACGCCACGCGCGTACTGATTTACAGGTGGCGTGGCGTGGCGTTTTAATAATGTGTTTTCGCCTTTACTCTATGGCCTAAAATATTTGTCTATGTTTATATACTTTTTAGCAAGCTATTAGCAAACTATTGCATATTAGTTTGTGTATCTTGCACATTTTTCATGCAATAACAAATTAGAGAATACTTTAATTTTAATGGATGTAAGAAAATAAATTGCTCAAATGGTTTGCGCATAATTTAATGACCATTTATTTTATTTATAATAATTATAAAAGCAAAATATTAAAATAATTTGACAATCTAGTTGTATACACAACTAGTAAGCGCTAGTAAGCGCTAGTCACCATATTATACTGACTTAAGTTATGTTAATCAGTTCATTAAAATAATGTTGCTTTAGTTACATATAAAAATATATATAAAATTAAAGATGCGATTCTGGGTATAGATTATAATAGGGCTTCAACCAATCGTTGTAGACATACTTACATCTATAACAATCGTGTACCAGAAACCCCACCTGACCAAGCGTGATGACTAGGACAATAGCCTCTTCGAGAGCCATGATCAACGTTGGACGTTATACGGGCTGAAGATGATTATAAGATACAGGCAATAGCTACTGGACCGTTAAACTGAATCCTATCTTATGCAGAGATTTCCACAGAAACTAAGACAATAATAGTGAAACATCACAGAGTAAAAACTAAATCTAAAATAGAAGTAAAGATAATAAAATAAACTAAGTTCCATCAAATTATGTTTCCGCAAATGTGAAACAAAGCTAGTACTATTACTATTTGGACAAATTAAACCCAAATGAAACTAGAGCTGTCTCAAGTAAATTGTCTTCAAACAAGCGCAGAAATTAATTAAAAGACATTCGAGTAATAACTAACCGGCCAAACAATTAGCCGCGACTTTTACGAATAACTTTCGAGTTTGTTTTAAAGTTGTTACAGAGTTTTATAGCTGTTGTTAACCTTTTTTATCATTAGTTTAAATATCTTAAACACTGTATCTAAATACTTAGAAAATATACTCTCGACTATATTTAATTTCGGTCAAGTTATTTTGTCTAGAATAATAAAGCTCTTATTGTAAATATGATACGCAAAAGTCTAAAAGTATTAACACGTATAATCGACGAAATAATTAAATAAGGAAAAAAATATTTTTTTTCGATTAATTGAAGCTTAATAATTAATTATTGCTTTTAATATTGATATTTTAAGGCAAACAATACATTTAAAATAATCTCAAATTAAATGTATTCTTTGGTTACAGTTAAGTATGCAAGCTTTGTTGATTAGAATGAGATCGGGGGTTCAAATTCAAGTACAATTATCGTAGATAAACTAATAACATATAGGCTATAAAACGTATTTTTTTTACCCGCGGGATTAAAACAGTAGTCTAACTAGTAAAGGGCACGGGGTGTAACTATCAATGAAGCCCTTGAAACTTTCTCCATGTCTCAATATAAAGGGGCCATTACTCTCTTTTGCTGCCATATAAATCTAAACAGTTATAAATTAGGGCTAAGTGTAATATTGTACAATGGGTGATCCGTGACGCGACGCCGCACAAAGCGTGCATAACGAGGCCGGACCGGATGCGGCTCGCTGGCGCCCGGCTCCCGAACGGGGGCGCCACCGGCAATATTTCCGCTTTGAGTCGCCTGTGAAATGACGTGCAGTGACGGCGTTCTAGATGCTACACTATTTATTTAGTATTGGAAATATTCGTATAGCAGAAAATGTTGACAAGTGAAATGGGTGAAGGAGAGTAGTGGTCTGTACAAATAGGCACTTCTATTTCGGTTTGCTTGTTTGATTTTCACTTTGACAAAATTGTATGTTATGCTGACACAATATTTTTGAAAAATGGTATCTATATAGGGTGACTGGTAATTAGTGACCGATACCTAAACACATCATTGTGCTCATGATAACAAACAACTTTTACTATGGCACGAAAGCTGAAATCGCGAAAAAAAAATCAGCTGCTCCCTACCATGTTGATGAGTTATGAACATGAATGTATGGAACAGCTGATTTTTTTTCGCGATTTCAGGATAGGTGCCATATTAAAAGTTGTTTGTTATCATGAGCACAATCATGTGTTTAGGTATCGGTCACTAATTACCAGTCACCCTATATATGTTCTTTACAAAACGTTTAGATAAATATATTATAGCAGTGGTAAACATTAAAGTGAAAATACTCGATAAAATATGTTCGAGGACTTTCTTCTTTTGTATGAAATAACTTTATAACTCAAAACTCAAAACCCACAAGACTGATTCCAACAAATCTTGCACCAATAGAAAGTAATTAAGCAGTAATATAGGCTATGTTATGAGATTTCTGAGGAAATAAGAGATACGCATAGGAACATGTGCGATGACCCAAATTTTGTTTTTTTTGTTTGCTTTAAACTCCGCCATCATCAGTGAAATTCATAACTGCCATTATAAAGTACGTAGCTTAATTAAAGATTACGTCCAGGAGTTTAGTAGATCAAGGTAATCTCCAGTACTTAAAGCACAAAGTTTGTAATTTTATTCAGGATCAGAACATTGGCAACATTTTGAGACAAGGTCCAGACAATAGCGAATTCGACGCGGATAAAACCGCATGGGACAGCTACTAGTTATAAAGTTTTAAACACAACATAGTCTACAAATCTACCTACTGTGTTAACAAGATGTAGATAAATCACGAGGCTCAAACAAGTTTTGGTGCCAAAAAAGTTTTAAAGATGTTTTCCGTTTTGTTATTTCCAGAAACGGCGTGCTTAGATTCATAGAATAAGCGTCATCTTATTAGATTCAATGTATAATATTGCAGCCAAAGTAGCGTAAGTGGTCGTAATGTATTCATCCATTACGAAAGCCAGTTCATGAACTTTCTTTAAGAATATACCTATACTTAAATGTGTAGTAATTATTAAATGTAAAAGGAGTATTTCATTGTAAACATATTAAATACTAGCTACCCGCTAAACTCCCGTATCCGTGGGAACTTCATAATTAAATATAGCCTATGTCACTCAAAGTGAATGTAGCTTTCCAATGGTGAAAGATTTTTTGAAATAGGCACAGTAGTTTTTTAGTTTATTCATACGAAAGCATAAACAAAAAAATACAAATCTTTTCTCTTTATAATATAAGTATAGATTCACAACGTAAATAACACGCTTTCTCCTAAATTCTTCATGAGATATTTAGTGACAACAAGAACACAAAATATTAAATCCATAGTACATCATAGCCAGTAACACTTTTAAATGATATTCCATGCGCATAATCTAATAATATTATATATTTAAACTAAGTTTAAATTACGTTAATATCTAACATCGCAGCGTAAATTCACACATTCATCAAATGACGTGGGCGCTACTTTATATATGAAATTTGCGATGTCAAAATAATCCGGCCCGTGAACATATTCATGTCAATGTCTCCAACGGAAATAGGAATGTGGACCGACCGAATGGAAATGCTGCACTTCTAAAAATATAGCAACTTTCGTGCATCAGACTAGCTAAATGGAAGTTAATTATAAACCTTGTGACAATATCGTAAGATTTAAAATAGCTTGTAGTTTGAAGAAAAAAGCAAATGATTTTGCGTCAAATTCTATATTTTCAAAGGACTGTTGGGCAGTATGGGCTAATTTATTCTTCGATAAATAACTAAGCATCGATATTCTACGTGAAAATGCAACCGGCACTCAGCATTTACTATAGTAGTTAAATTATTTATTTGCAAAACATGTCATAAGAAGACTGTAAAATGATGATTTTGAAAATGATTTACAAAAGATTTTTGGAGCCAACGTCATGTTTTCTTATTATGATTTTATTGTTAACTGTCATTCAATTAGCTTCGTTTAGTTCTTTTGGTACTTTAATATTAAAATTAAGGTTTGTTTTACATGCGCGTTTTTGAAAACAATAAAGAGAGCATAAATATTAAATATGAACATACTGAATATTCTGTACTTTGATTACTGATTAGGCAGCTGATACCATCCATAGATAATAAAACACCAGCTAATTACCTGAAATCAAAGAAAAATTATTATTATTTATTAAAGCTTTATAAAAAAGTTTTCCTACGGTGTTCAGCTGTATTTTATTCGAGTAACAATCACATATAAGGTTGAAAATCAAATATAGAAAATAAAGCACCGCGTGGTTTTCGGCTAAGATTAAAATAAAAAAGTAAAATACTCTTTATTGTACACCAGGAATAAAACAAAATAAATTGTGCATAATAACAAAAAAAGTACAAATAGCGGTCTTATCGCTGCTGCGATTTCTTCCAGACAACTTCAGGACGAACTTGTTAGAGACAAATCAGAGAAAATCATAAACCATCCAATGTCTTCCCATGGGTGTCGTAAAAGGCGACTAAGGAAAATAGACCTGCATCAGCAGCATCACGAACATGCCAATTTCTTACAGGATACCTATGTTCGACTCGTCGAGAGCTATTCTATGCAATGTAAAGATGCGTGCGTGAACAGTTTTTCGATCGATTGAGAGAGAGAACAGAAACACGAGTGAAAACTAAGAGATTTTTTAGTCAGACAGGTGCGGATAACACGACACACTATTAAACATAATTACAAAAAGAAATGAAAACAAGGGTGATGAAACAAAATAAATAATGCAGTGTTAGTTAGCGAAATATTTTATATTACTTAAGAGAAAAACTTTGACACCATTACAATCGAGAAAATTTTAGACAACCAAAAATAGACATTCTTGTCAACATAAAAACCATAATAATATAGGTGAAATTACATTGATACTTTTTAACACCCCCGCTCAATGTAAATGCACCAAAGTAACAAACAAAAAATATTCTTACATCTGTCCTATGTTACCTACTCCACATTTACCCAAAAATCGAGTTATCAACTCTCTATTCAAAGCTTTTGTAAGCATATCTGCAGGTTGATCACTTGTTTTAACATATTTTAAACATACCTTCTTATTTTTAATTAAATCTTTAATAAAGTGATAACGGATATCAACATGTTTCAACCGTTTTACTGTGTCAGTGCAAGCAACAGACATAGCTGACTGATTATTAGTATAAATATGTATAGGACATACATTATTTATTTTAAAATCATTCAATAAATTAACGAGCCAGCAGGCTTTACTTACTGCCATGCTAATGGCAACATATTCGGATTCTGTAGAAGATAAACTTACAGACACCTGTTTCTTCGAACTCCAAGAAATTAAACAATTTGAATACTTGAACAAGTAGCCTGTAGTAGATTTTCTGTCGTGAAGATCCCCTCCCCAGTCTGCATCACAGTATCCCTCTAAATTATTATCTGTACATTTATAAACTAACTTATAATCTCAAGTGTGTTTCACATAACGCAATACTCTTTTTATAGCGCTTAACAACACATCATTTGCACATTTTTGATACCTACTTAAAAGAGATACAGTATAGCACAGATCAGGCCTAGTGCCAGATACAGCATACATTAGGCACCCTATCATTTGTCTACACATCTTTTCAATATTTTTGTCTACGGTATTATTGTTATTTTGAAAAAGTTTTAAATTAATATTTAGATCTATTGGTGTAGACATTGGCTTACAATTTTCCATTTTAAATCTTTTAAGAACATTTTCTAAATACTTTCTTTGGCTCAGTTCAGTAGTTCCTGTATCTAAATTTTGTTTTATAGTTATGCCTAAGTAATCAGAAACAAACCCTAAATCTTTCATTTTAAATTCCTGATTTAATAACTCTTTTAAATGTTTTACTGAACTATCATTTGTTCCAAAAATCAAAACGTCATCAACATATAATAATAAAAAAGTTCGGTTATCATCAGAGCATTTTGTATAGATACAAGAGTCACTAATTGATCTAACAAAACCTGCTTTAAGCATTACATCATTAAATTTAATATTCCAACATTTTGGTGAATTTTTGAGACCATATAACGATTTATTTAATTTAAAAATATTATTATTACCTGAGTAAGCTCCCTTTGGCAAGCTAACATAAACATTTTCATTTATATTTCCATACAAAAATGCGCCTGTTACATCCATTTGAATTAGGTAAGTTAAATTTAGTAGCCATTGCTATAAACCTAACAGTTGTCAATTTTGCAACAGGAGCATAACAGTCATTTGTGTCTAAAATATCATCTTGTTCGAACCCTCTCGCCACCAATCTAGCTTTATATTGAGGAGAATTTTGATCTCCCCTTTTAATTTTAAATACCCACTTACTACTTACGACTTTTACATTATCTGGTACGTTGCATATTGTCCAGGTATTATTTTCTTTTAATGTTTGCATTTCTCTATCGATTGCCTCCTTCCATTTGCTACTGTCACTTCTCATCATGGCCTCCTCATATGTGACTGGTTCGCTTTGTTCCGTACAAGCATACTGGCAATTGTAGTAATTGGGTGGTCTCCTTACTCGTTTGCTGGGTTCTCTTTGCTTTACCTCAATTGTTGAATCTAATGAGCTGTTACTGTCGTCATTTGGGTTATATTCAGATGCCGATTCTTCCGACATATTTGCAGTCATCATAGTTTCATTGAGATCTTCTGAAGTAGTTTCCGTTTCATTGTGCAACTCATTATTTTCATCATCATTTCCTTCTGTGTAGTTCAACTTTATTTCTACATCATCACAGTTTGTCTCATTCTCTAAGAATACTACGTCTCGCTTTAATTCTACATAATTCTTATGAGAAAAATATATTCTAAATCCTTTTACAGTTTCTCCATATCCAATCATTACACCCTTTTCTCCTTTGCTATCCCATTTCTTTCTCTTTTCTTTCGGAATGTGCACGTACACTGGGGTCCCAAATGGTTTTAGTTGATGAATGTCAAAATCTTTTCTAAACCATACCTCATATGGCGATTTTTCCCCGTCTTTACTTTTTCCAGTCCTATTCAATACAAATGCTGCTGTGTTTACAGCCTCAGCCCACAATGTTTTTGGCAGATCACATGCATTCAGCATTGTTCTAGCAGCTTCAATCAGCGTTCGATTTTCTCGCTCAGCCTTTCCATTCTGCTCTGGACTATAGGGAATGCTTGTTTGATGTAGTATGCCACGATTAGTAAACATTTCTTTGACCTCTTTGTTGACAAACTCAAGACCATTATCACTTCTGAACAATTTTATTTTATTTCCAGTTACGTTTTCTGCCTTGTTAATAAAATCTTTAATACAATTATTTATCTCGAATTTATTTTTGACAAAATAAACTGATCTATAGTTCGAAAAATCGTCTTTCAATATTACGAAGTACCTTGAACCGCCGACTGACGTTACCTCCATAGGGCCGCAGGTATCTGCATGAATTAACTCACAAGTTTTCGTAGTAACAGAGTCACTGTTCCCAAACGGTAGCCTATGTATTTTTCCTTTTAAACAACTCTCACATTTTGTAACTGAAGTTTCTTTGACGTCAATGTTATTTTTCGACAGTACCTTTTTCACATATTCAAAATTCGGATGCGCTAATCTTTCATGCCACTCTTGCAATGTATGTTTATCTTTCTTAGCCACATTAGCCACTTTGTTTTTGTAGCGTAACTCCAAGTAATATGAACTTCCAACTCGTTTTGCTATTGCACCAACTTTGTTGTTTTTAATGAATTTACATGAGTTCTTGTCTGTCAACATGACGTATCCTTTGTCCGATGCACAGTTGACGGAAAATAAATTTGTTTTTAATTCGGGAACATAAAGAACTTTGTCGATGGTTGTATGAACCCAATCACTCCCGTCATACACCTCTACCGCCATCTGTCCATAGCCTCGAACACGAATTGCCGTACCATTGCCAATGATAACTGACTCTTGTTCATCATCGGTAAATGATATGAACAGTGCACGATCACGGCACATATGATCACTTGCCCCCGTGTCGACTAGCCACTGTGATTGACTATATTCTTTCAATGATTTTGACACTACAAAAGCATTACTTTTATTTTGTTCTTTCTTCTTCTTGAACCAGCACTGTGACTTGCTATGTCCACTCTTGCCACAATAAAAACATTTGTTATTCTGTTCTTCTCTTTTATGGTTATTACTTTTACACTCACTAAGATAATGTCCCATTTTATTACTATTAAAACATTTTATATTCCTTTTATCCTTAACAACAAATGCTGATGACCCTGAAGATGAAGGTTGTCCACTTTTCTCTTTCGCTCTTTCTTCTTCTACCAGCAATCTTGCAATTAAATTTTCCATGGTTTGTTTATTGTCTGGGGCTGACTCCCAAGCCGATATAAAATGTGCATACTGGTCAGGTAACGACATTAATACTTTTGTTATCACAAATTTGTCAGATACTTCTTCTCCCAATTGTTTGAGCTGATTTTGCAATTCCTGGATTTTTGATAAAAATGTAGACATGTCAGTGCCCGTTTCATATTTGTATTGAAAAAAGCGCTGCTGAATAATATGGATGTTCGTTTCTGTTTTCTGTTCGTAAACGCTTTGTAGCTTTCTCCACATTTCAGCCGAAGTTGAGCACGAAATAATATGTAACATTACATTTTCAGTCATTCTCGTGACTAATAGAGTTTGTGCCTTAGCGTCTTTATTTTCCCAAGCGACTTTTTCAGTAGGATCTTCGGGTTTTAAGGCTTTTCCTTCGACAACATCTAACCAGCCTTGACCACGTAGTAAAACTGTGGTTTGGAACTTCCAGATGTTCCAGTTGTTAGTTCCTTCCAGCTTCATCAAGCCGTTATTTGAATTAAAATTTACTTCCATTTCGCTGTACTGCCTTGCGACGCACTTCAACAAGTATTCTTTAAATTATCTTCACGCCGCACTATGGGCCAGAACGGTGCGTACCGTCTCAAAAATCTGTAACTTTTTTGTTGATTGAAGTAAATAGCTGAAATTTGGCACGTAGTATCTCCAGAGTATATAGAATCCAATAGTGACACATTTATTGTCAAAACTTTAATTATTAATATTTAAAAAATAAAACAAAAATAAAAATGTATTATTTTAATATTAAACCATAGTTTGTTTAACTTTTTGAATTATAATTTTACAGTTTTATGATATTAAACCTATTTTCTTTTATTTTATAGGTATTACATATAAATCTTACATTTAAATAAATGACAAATATGATATAAATCCACTCTAAAAATATATTTTACAATTAATGTAGGTACGTAATTACTTCTATTTAAATAGCTAAGAGGCTCTTAGCTTCGTCTAACAATTCCTTGGAAATAGTGACTGATGGTTTTCTGATACTTGATATACCTATAAGGATCTGACGTAAATAGAAGACCATGAAATACGTCTTGATTCGTTGCGGACCTAGAGCATTTTCTAGCGTGATGCAATCTGAATTTTTTGTAATCTTTATTACGAGATTCTTGGGCATCCTCAGATAAATTACCAATGGGCAGAACAGCAAAATGTCTTATTATACTTTCCATTCCCATGTATTAAGATTTTATGTACTGAAGAAGGCATATTATACCACATATATTTTGTTACGTATAGTTGTGCGGTTGCGCGAGTATATTCACCAAATTTTTCTGGATTTACAGCAATACCGGATGCCGAAGTTTGAAGAATAACATAGAACCTTTTAATAAGTTCCTCGTCAACTCCTGTAATTTCTGAAGCGCAATAGTAGTTCTCGAGTTGTACCTTAAATTCACCGTCTAACCACGATGTATTTTTATTAAAGAAACGTTCTTTAGTTCGGTTAGATTTGGTCCACCGATCGTTAAACGCTGTTATAAGCCATTTTTGAATACGGTTCACAACTAATTCACTTTTTTCAGACGACAAATGGTGGTGTTCTTCTAAGTATTTTTGAATATCTTCTGATTTTGTTCCATGATCAATGAAAAATTCGCATAATACTCGTCGAGGCACAACAAATTCACTCATTTTGTTTTTACTTCTAACTACTACTTTTTTACAGAGGTTGGTGAAGACTATATTATGTCAAAGCACACTAAAGTACTGGTAAATGACAACGTAAATAAAACTTTTATACTGAAATTTCGTGTGAAAAAATATTATTGTCTTGTGCATTATCACGTTTCTAACCACTATCTACGAAGGTGGTTAGTAGTAGGTACTGATATAATGTACAATAACAACTTTAACTACCATTTCCTCCCTTTTCCTTCACCGCGATAGATAAATACATAAACTACATGATAAACATGTAATTCACACAGTGATAACAAAACATTAACCACATCTGACCGAACGTTAAAAAAAAAATACATTACCCAATACTCCCACCTTACCTAAAGATTAAGTAAATAGATAATTTTAAGAAAAAAGTAATCTAAATATCCAAAAATCTCATCAATCACAACTAAAATCATTTTTGGTATATTTTCTATATTCCCCCCAATAGGCATTTTTCGTTTCATTTCAAGGGGGGCAGATTCGGGCAATTTTTTTTTTTGCCCTTACTTCTTTATTAGCTGCTCTATGTGATGCTATCAAAATTACGACATGGGCAGACATTGCTAACTGCCAAAAGTCTATGTAAAGTTTCTAATAAGGATAAAATATTAGGTGCTGAAAAATAATTTATATACCTCCCCAGTTTTCACATAATGGTCCACTTAAATTATTTTTAAATAGAATACTTCATAACCATTCTAACCATATATCACACTTAAAAATTTTCTGTGAAAATAATGAAAATATGACCATGTAAACTGGTGAAATTGTGTTCTACATAATTGACATAACTTTGAGCGTCAACTTGCAAGCCTTAGTCTAATAGTAAAAATGAGAAATAGTATATTTTAACTGCTATATAATATGCATTGGACATTCAGTTAGACATGTGCATTAACACAATATTCAATATAGAACATTACGAAAACCTATTTTTGAGACGGTACGCACGGTTCTGGCCCATAGTGCGCCGCCGAGTCGAGTAAAAACTCACTTTTTGTCAACCCGCAAATGGAAACGCGAAAATCGTTCTCACAACAGTAACTTCCTGTATAATTTATTTTACTAGTTACGGATATGTGCCTGGGCCCATAACCTGATGAAACAAAATAAATAATGCAGTGTTAGTTAGCGAAATATTTTATATTACTTAAGAGAAAAACTTTGACACCATTACAATCGAGAAAATTTTAGACAACCAAAAATAGACATTCTTGTCAACATAAAAACCATAATAATATAGGTGAAATTACATTGATACTTTTTAACAAAGGGTAAAGGTATTTCTTAAAACTGTCAACGCTAAACCACATAGACACTTGAACTCGATTCTCAACTTGTTGCAGCTATGTCACGGCTATAAAATAACACGCGACAATCCTGTAAATTCCCAAATATCGGGCACTCTATTCGGCTTTAGTACCTCCAAAAGACATCTCTGGAAAGCGTCTGAGTCAATGTTGTATTTATTTCATCTCAGCTAGGATTAGGCTTTCCCACATCGAAACGGGGCAACAGGTGCTACCCCCTCCCCCCGATCACCCCTCTACGTCTGCAAAACAAGCACAACAAGATAAAATACAGCCTCTAGTAACTAAGCAGTATTTGTGTACATGTAGCCGAGAAAAAGTGTACACACTGGGTAACGTTTGAACAGTTGACTAGTTGGTTCGGGAATATTTGGTACTACAATATAGGCAGCCGTTGAAACTGAAACTATCATGTTTGCATTGCAGTTTAGCGTTAATTCCTTTTTAGAAGAGTTTTACAGCTTTTATATGAACACTGTTATGTTTCTTTCGTTGCGAATACCCAGCAGAATTATTTATTTTTTGTTGTAAAATCTATCTATGTATACATTAAAAATTAGTGGTTAAAATGTCATCAAACCTGTGTTAGGAGCTTCCGCACTAGAGCTATGTTTATTTATCGTTGCGGTCTCTTTGAGAATACTTTTCTTTTTTAAAACATACTTAATATATAAATTCAACATAAAATTATAACGTTTCTCGTTAGTCAGTCATCTTAAAAAATCCAAATACATGCTGCTTTAGCTGATTTTTTGTTGTTGTGTATATATGACGGTAAATTCCACTGTAAAAAAGTCGTGACGCCGGATACAAAAATCTGACTTGCTTATTTTATCAGCCTCACATGGACCTCCTCTAACAGATCTTTGCCTGCCACACTCATTGAGAGATAACGCCCTTATCACCGCACTTAACAGGCGGATTGGTGATCGCAGTTAGATGGGTTGATAAATGTTGCTACCCATACATCAGGTCTATGACCCTTACTCGCCAATATGGGATCTTACGACGTTCCTAGGAAGATATGGAGTCTACACTAAGACGGAACCACTTTCACAAAAAAAATATTTATAATATAAACTTAAAAAAAGAATATCTCTTTAGAATGCAAGCTACCGCGAACCTTAACGTATGTTTATCCTAAACAAATCTATCCAATGTTTTAGTTTCAGTTAAGCGAAACTAGCAAGCAGTAAACACACTCGACTGTGTATACAAAACTGATCGCAAGTGTAAACGTCTCCATCGTGATAATTTCAAACCTAGTAACCACAGTTTGCTTAAGTGTAAAATTTACTCGGCAGTTTAAGCATGCATTTGATATAAGGCCGTTGTCATTCGGGCAACGTGACACGAAACGTCATGCAACGTTGCGCGAATGACCGCAACGTTTGCTACAGTAACATGGAGGAAGATTTTACGGTAGATGTGCTAAGGCTAAATTCTGCATCATACATAATTAAAAAAAGAGCTAAATAATAAGATGCGCTTCTCATGTTTTTCGTTTTAAGGTCAACAACGATTATGTTTGTGGCGCTGCATGTCAATCGAGTATCAAGATAAATGTTACGTATCGTACCAGGAGCTTAGCGCAGGTTGGGTAATAATCATTTATTATGCTGCACGGTCAAGGTTTTCCTCTACATAAGCAACACAAATGCTACTTCAACTTCAACAATTTTTTTTTCCACCAAGGCTACGCCAAATTTATTATTATTATTATAATTAAGTTAGATTTTAAATAGATTTAGTATAACATATTGTGTGATGTATGAATTGAAAGAGATACAGTAAACTTATACCGACTAAGACTGATAGATTTCTAGAACATCTGAAATACATTTAAACATAATTGTATAGTAAATATAACCTATTTATAATTGATTTTGTATGCATTGTGAGTTTTATTGACAAGTACAAGTGTATGTAAATACCTAAGTGCTGAATAAATATCAATTATTTCATCTCCCATCCTACTCGATATTTTTTTTTATGTACATAAATGTGTTAATGCATTCTAAATGACGTATAACAAGCGCAAATTTTTCATCGACGTTACTAATAAACTATTTCATTAACTTTAATTTTAGTTAGTTTCTCTAGTAGTTTTATTCTATAATTTTCGTAGTTATCATTATAACCTCGAGCTTCTCAAATCTATCCTAGTTTCAGTAGTTTAGATATAATAACATTCCACATACATAATAATTTACGGTATTTTGAGTAAATTAATTATTTTGCTACAGTTTAATAGTTTATCCGCTTGAGGCAAAGGTTTGTTATTTGCGAATCAATTAAAAGTTTATGTTATTTTAGGCAGTTTGATACTCGTGGCTGTTTACTCTAATAATAGATTATATATTCAATATATTATGCATATCTATCTCAGATAATAATATGGTTGTAAAATCCAAAAATGTACGTGTGTGTTATTTTTTTTTCAGCAAAGCAAACTGGATATTGTTTTGTAATAAAATATTTTCTCTTATAAATCGTGTGAAAAAACTTGAATACATTTCATTAAGTACATGGTTTTATTTTAGTTTTATTCCAGTAAATCAGAAAAAAGGAAATGAACCCTGTCATTGTATATCAACACAAAGGAAAGTAACATTAATTTGTTCGAAAAATAGAATTTAAGCACGTGTAAACCATTATTTTATTACACCGACAACGTCTCTGAGGAGACATATTTATAAAAAAAAAAAGCATTTGTACTGGCACCCTCCCACTCATTATTTCAAGCAAAATTACATACCGTAAACTGATTGAACAAAGTATTTTTTGACAGCGCGCGACATACATCCCAAATTATTTGCGTATCACACTAATTAGGAACCAATTCGAAAGGGACTAGACATATTGTGTACTTTCAAAAGGTCCAACAACAGCCAGCATAAGTTGAACCAACAACGTGTCTGGTTTCATATGTACGGTGAATAATTTTACAATAATAAGCAAGGTAGGGTGGGTCTATGTAAGATGGATGGTGCTTCGCTGCGCGCCTGCCATTTCGTTATAATTGATTTCGCTTTTTTTACGGTCGGGTGAGGTTATCACGTCACGCGTGATATGCGACGCGGTAGTAAAATGATATTTGGCATTTTTTTTTCTTATTTTTGCATATAATATATCAAGAACTTTAATTAGAATAAAACGACATATTCGTCAGTGAAGTGGTAACATATATATCTGTATATAATAACGCTTTTCAATTCCATCAATAGCTAATAATCACTTTAAGAACTTCATAATTAAATAATAATTTCTAAAATTATGAGCAAAATTAAACTTAAGGTTTATCGATTCTTCGACTACTTTTTAAGGAAAACCCCTCTGAAATAACCTATTACAGACTATTTCATTTGAAGTGTTTTTTACAAAAGTTTGAATAACCTTGTTTGAAAATAACAATTTAAATGCTTAAGCATCCAAATCCATTAAAGGAAAATCTATATGCGTATTTATTAAACCTGTACATAAATGCTAACTCTCAAACAAATATAACTTTTACAAACTAAAGTTGTATGAAGTGGGATACTATTCACGGTACACGCAGCCCTATCCAATTTACCAGATATTCTGTACCCTCACTATGGCTGAGTTCTGATGAGAGCAGGTAATATTGCACACTAGATAAGCGGAGGGCTGTCAAAGAAAAATACAAATTGTTGATTTGATTGACAAAATATTTTTTATTTTAAATAACGTTTCACCATAATCTCGCTTGATGGAAGGCGAAGATAAGGCCGAGAAAGTACGCTTGCCTAGAAACTGTCTGTTCACTTTAGTTTTAGTTATCACTTTTAAGCAGCTCTATGACCAACTGTGGACGTCATACTGATCACAGAAACTGTATGTTTAATTAAAACTTAATAAATAAAAATGTAAACATGATTTAAAATTGTAAATAGTTGTATATTTAATTGTACTCAATAAAAGCGAAGCGCTGCATTGAAAGCCTCACAACAAATAAAACGATTTGTCATTTGAAATTGTCATTGTTTTATCTGATAAATATGGAACGTGTCGTCGGACCTTTTGTGTAAATTTTACCTCATTATTTATTACTGTTTCAACATATACGATGAAACACAACCTGTAATCGTTTATGTTACTTTACAATGAATACGTACCTATGGTACCGGAAGATTCCATGAAAGAGACACTTGAATAACTCTACACTACAATTGTATTTTGCTTTAATAATATGTATAAAATCAGTGCATTATTGATTTTCTTGCCTTACATGGAATCATATAAATTATATTCCTTTTTTTATTTCTTATTTTCTTTGACTGTCCAAATATCTTGTGACAACCCTACACGCACATCTAATAGCACCGTGATTATACTAATCACCTATGAATAACCATTCAAGTGTATGCAATTATACGTCTAGGATTATATTCACCGAAGCATTGAGTACTGATTGTAATAAATCATATTGCGGATCAATATACCTATTATAATACCGAAATGAAGCTTGTTGAGTAGATTGGATAATAATTAATTATAGAGTGTCAGGTGTAATATAGATTAATATGAGACTTAGTAGATTAATCGGATAAGACGAAGGTAGGCAATATTTAATTTCGCGATTTTTTTTTATATTATGACTGAAGGAATTTTAAGTTTTATTAGAGTGTTACTAGAAATCTTTATTCAAATGAACAAATTCTTATAATTAAATGAACCACGAAATGTCCTGAATTTTAACTTTAGAAAACAATAGGTATATTTAAAAAAATATTTTTCTATGGAATGTTTACTTTCTAAATAAAGACACGATTTTTTATGGGGTCAAACGACGTATGAAGAATCTTGTGGCCTGACAGAATAAAAGTAACTAGTATAGCATTACTTACATCTACTGTACTGGCATTAGCTGTCCTTGTCTTGACTCTTTTTTAACATCGGATGGACAGGAGTCATTAATATACCTACTCAAACATTTAAAAAACAACATCTTTATCATATTAATATTACTAGCTTCCCGCGCGCGGTTTTACCCGCGTAACTCCCATTCCCGAGTAACTTCATAATTAAATATAGCCTATATTAATCAGTGATAATGTAGCATTGAAATGGTGAAAGAATTTTTAAAATCCGTCAAGTAATTTTTGAGCCAATTCGTTACAAATATACTTACATACAACAAATCTTTCCTCTTTATAATATTAGTATAGATAACAAACTAGTCTATCTTCTTTATTGGAGTATCACATACTGGCTTGCATCGCCATGACTAGCATATCTCATTCATTGCTTTCAAACGTCGAAAGTTCAAATTACGATCCCAAACTACCCAAAGCAAACAAAAATCTCCCAGCTTAATAAAACACTTCACCTCAGTAACACCGTATCATCAGATATAAGTGACAGCATAACTACAGTAACACCACTGACATAACTAAACCATAACACAACGCAATAAGCTCTTTTCAATACTAAAGTAACCACTAATCTGCCGTGGTGTTACACCTTTAATTTCGTGAGCGGACGTTACTAGATACATTGATGTGTTTTATTTCATTACAATAAGGTTTATATTCGATTGGAAAAATTGAGTTTTTGTTGTTTACTACCTCTCCTTTTGTATTTAATCGACTTAATTAAGATCTCAGAAATCGGCGGTAAGTAGATTAGAAGCAAACAAAAGGAAAATGTCGTGCTACAATCTACTTCTATCGTACCTTTGACAAATCCGCATAATTAATTTAAAAATAATCCAAGCTTAAGTAAATCTATATTGAGAACTTTATTGGTGTTTAGAAAGATAGGTGTACTTGTATTTAATAGCATTAGAAAGATCAGTCAACTATTTGCTTCAACTTTGTATTATGATTGGAATATTGAATTTATTTCTGAAGATTTATTTTGTGTACAGTTTAATTAAGTATATAATATACAAATAAATAAAATTTAAATATTTGTTTTATAATGGAAAAATAACAGGTTTTATTGTATATGAATTTATATAGGGGCATCATCATCATCATCATCTTAAGGTATTAATTTTTATATATAGGGTGACTGGTAATTAGTGACCGATACCTAAACACATAATAGTGCTCATGATAACAAACAACTTTTACTATGGCAACAACCCTGAAATCGCGAAAAAAAAATCAGCTGTTCCAAACATTCATGTTCTCATAACTCGTCAACATGGTAGGGAGCAGCTGATTTTTTTTCGCGATTTATAGATAACTAATATAATAACGAGGAAATGTTTGTAGTTTTGTATATTTGTTTCGAATAAACTCAAAAACTACTGAACGGATTTCAATAATTCTTTCACCATTAGACAGCTATATTATCCCTGAGTAAGGCTGCCTGTCCACCGGAGCGGAGCGAGGCAATGGAGGGGAGAAACGGAGAAATATTAACCAATAGGATTTCTCAAAATCTCCACTCCTGCAATTCTATTGGTTAATATCTCTCCGCTTCTCCGCCCCGCCACCCCGCTCCGCTCTGGTGGACAGGCAGCCTAAGAAAGGCTTTAAAAGTCCACCCGTGCGAAACCGGCCGCTAGTAGATAATATTATTATATTCAACTCTTTATTTCGTCTGTCTGTTTGAATGTCCGTGTATTATGCATAATCTCCAAAAGGATAGAACCGATTTAGATGGGATTTTCATTGTTACATAGCTTATAAAATCTTATATGTATAAAAGTATATTTTAACGTAGATAATCTTATTTCTTGATGAAAAGACTCTTTGGATAGAATTTAATCATATATTTATACGGCTTCTTCTATTTAAATCACTTCTTAATACAAAAAATAACTTAACGACTTTTATTAATCTTTCAAATTTCATCGAATTATCTCAGCCCACGATACATTACAAAAAATTGGACGCACTTAACAAAATTTATTAAATTAATTTAACCCGCAACGACACAGATGAACGGGGGCGTTTCAGATTAAAAATCGCCATTTTATTTCTAATTTATAAACGCGAAAGAGGGCGGTTTGAGCGTGATGGGTGCGTTTTATGACCACCAGAGTGCGCTAATGACTTCAAATAATTGGTGCTTTAGATGTAAATGACTACACACGCCAACCTCTCCCAGTTTATTAAATTTCAGAATGGTTTATGGAATTGTTAGTTGATCTATTTTTGATAGCCTAAATTGTTTGATGTATGTTACATTCATTCTGATATAAAACTAAGTAAAAAATGTGTCTGTCTGCGAAAAATAACACTTTAAAACAATACATGACATATTAAGACAAATACTTGAGTATTCTTATTTTTGATTAAAAAAATAATACTTATTTAAATATATCTTATACCTACTAGCTTCTCTCGAGCGGGTTTCGTCCATGTAAGAAAGAAAAAAAAGAAAGAAAATACTTTTATTCAGCACAACACACAATATATTACACGGCAATCATATAGTAAATGTAAAAAACTATAAGACGCCTTGCATGTTCTGCCGAAAAAGTCGCCACCACAGCATAGTCTAGGCGATACCTAGCGCTGGTTTTCAGTTGGCAACTCGAGTAGGTACTTATCCCATGGGAAATTCATAATATAATAAAGCCTATAGCCAACCTAATAAGCTATCTAACACTGAAACAATTTATCAAATTGGACCAGTAGTTACTGAGATTAGCGCGTTCAAGCAAACAAGCTCTTCGGCATTATTTATTGGTATACTTATACGAGATATATATGCCATTTCATTAAAAAAAATTTAGGATCATATTTATTTTTGTGACACGTTCTAAAACAACGCAAATACGCGAAACGGAAACGGTGCGAATGGCTGCACCACGCCACGCTGCCCATGCGTATTGCACGACACGTACATTTTGTATAAAAATTATTAGAAGCGACTTTTTGTCTGCATTGCGCTGTTCAACGTCTTCGCCTTACGTTTCTTCTTTATAATACACGCCTTAAGCGATAAAACGTAAGCTTATTGTTTAAATGAAAAATCGAAATTTACTAAAGAAACCAGTAATATATTTAAGGCAAGTAATTGTGTAATTTTGCATTGTTATCACACATTCAAAATTACACAATTAGGTACAAATATAAAGATAATCTACTACATTTATAGCCACTACTGCGTTATTAATCAAAATGAGTGTTAAACACTAAAACTACAAACTATTCCAAGTAGCCGAGACTACATTGATAAATGTTGGCCCTCATTAGTAGTCCGCGTTGCCTCAAATAGTTTCAACTATTTTCATTTATCACTACTCATTTAAATGCAGTTACTGGTCTTAACTTTGTGTAAACTATTGCATTGCTCGGAAAGCTAGTAACGCGGGTATAGAACAGTCTTACTAATATAGTAATGTATAATAAACAGCAACTTGTGGCTAAGTGTATATACCATCAAGCATTTAAACATTAATCTTTGCGGTAGGAGGGTGAGTGAGGTCAAGAGAAACATTAACATGCTGGATAGGTTTGATTAAGCCAATTTTCATAGGATTCAAATTAAGTGATGCCATTATACATCACAATGAATATGTATAAAGAACTAGCAGAGTTCTGAAGTCTACTAGTATTCTTGTTTACGGCTCGTGCTAAGCTAAACTGCTTGTATTACGAGTGGCGTCAATTTAAATACATCCGATAGAAAATGAAGGTTGAAAGAACATGATTTTGTTGAGACAAAATAAACAGAAATAAACATTTAAAAATAATTTAAGCCGCGGCCGCAATAAGAATAGTAATAGAGTTGTAAACTCTGATATAACACACTGAAGCTTAAACGCGAAATAAGGTGTTTTCGTGTCAATTCAAATAAGGTAATTTATTCAACTGTGGAGGAATTGGATTAAAACCTCTTTAAAACAAAGCTGTGCCTTGTCATTTCTACTTTCCGTCAAATTAATTCTATTTAAATTTCAAATCCAAACTAAGCCAGATGTTGACGTTTCGAGAAACAATACAAGCACACCCGTTTCAAAGTTAATGCAAATTTCAAGTAGCATTCTCACGAAACGTCAACTTAGAACAGCCATTTAGCCCCATTTTGAAATGAGTACCAACGAATTCAAATCACATTCAAATTTCGCACTTCGATTAAAAGCTCTAAGAGCAACGCATAAGTGTTAAACAAACATTGGTACAGACTAACTTAAACCTACACTGGACGCTCCAAAATTTGAAGACCTCGGTCTCTTCAAACAAACTCCCTTTGTAATTCAAACAATAGAAGGTGACAGGGAGGGGACAAGTGTCTAACTAAAATGGTCGCGTTCATGTGATCCCAATTACAATGTGCAGAGAGCCAAGCCGCTTATGCAAATGACGATTTCCCGCGGACGCATCTAATGGGCCATGAAGGGTAGAGGGATCGATGCACTTTTAGAAACATCCTCGCTAGGGTTATCCATACACTTTAAAATAACTTGAAGATCAAAAAATTACGAAGATACCATAAACCTAAGTGGCATTGGACAATAAACTGGAGAAATTTATTTTATTATTTGTAACTATGATTGTAATTCTGTTTTGTGTAACATTACCCTACGTCTTTATTACTTTGTCTTTTTTAATTATTATTAGGTTTTCCTTATGAGTAGGAATCACTTTGATAAATATTTTAAATTTTATTTTTTTTGTATCTATGTAATCACACGCTCCGTGCGTATGAGAAGGAACAAACTGTAGCAACATATAATTGACCACGTCGTAAAAAAATGATAAGTAGTCCATTAAAATATTTATATATTAACGAACTCTATACGATATCTCTTGTAACGTAATCAAAACATCAAGTAATCATAAAAACACCTAACTACAAATTCAAAAGCCACACACAAATTGCAGCACCAAACGCAATTTTCATATTTTCAAACTTAATAATACAGGTGGTAATAAAACCGGAGACTAATTGTATTTTATGGCAGCCCTGCTACACCCCCCGATGCTAAATCTGGAGCGTGGAGCAGGGGCAAAGTGACCAGTGGATAGACAGTGGCAGGTTGTGTAATGTAACACTTTAGACTGGTATCGCTCGAGTGGCTTAAATTTGGTAGTTGGATGAAAATAAGTTTTATTCTTAGTACGATCTTTTGTGGGAAGTACAAGGACCTTTAACAGACTTGACAGTGCACGCATGGGAAATGTGTAACAGTTCTATTTTGTGAAATAAAATAAAATTACATCCATAAAGTGGGAGTAAATGACCAGTGGCTCTGTAGTGACGTTACTTTTGAGACCTACACTCGGTTCCAAAAATAACGGGTCAGTCACAAAAATTGAAATACCTCCAGAACTGTAAAAGTTAGATCAATGAAATAAAAAACAGAATAAAGACTTTTTAGTTGCGCTTCTAATAGCATATTATTTAAACTGGTTGATTAAAAAAACTTCATTAGAAAAACAAAATTAAAAAAAATGACTATCTTTAAAAACAATATTTTTGTTTTATGTCATTATGCTTTCCATTTCTATTATGTCATAAAAAAAAAATATCGTGAACGTCTTCCACGTGCATAATTATTATTCTGTGAGGTGAAGCATGGCAGTCACGCTAGAGGAATGTACCAGAATCCTAACTTTTTTGGAACTTGGGCGGAGCCAGCATGAAACAGCCAGAAACATTGGTGTATCTTTGTCGACTGTTCAGCGGGTAGTCCAGCGGTACCAAGAGACCGGATCACACCCTAGAAGACCAGGAAATGGCAGACCAAGATGCACAACGGCCAGGGAAGACAGACAACTGGTGGCTACAATGCTCCAAAATCGTTTTCAAACTGCTGTTGGTCTAAAAACTCACTTTATTCGCTTTGGAGGTGGCAATTTAAGCACTCAAACAGTAAGAAGACGTCTTGCTGAAGCAAATTTGAAACCTTGAATTGAGGCCCGCAAATGGCCCCAAACTGGAACGGGGACATCGAATTGCAAGACAGAGATACGTGCGCGAGCACCTAAACTGGACACTAGACGATTGGTCTAGGGTAATGTTCACGGACGAGTCTAAATTCATGCTTTATAAGCATGATGGTAGGCAGTTGGTGTACAGAAGACCAGGGGAGCGCTTCCATCAAGCGTGTGTGGAGGAAAAAGTGGCGTACGGTGGAGGCTCCGTACAAGTTTGGGCTGGAATTTCTGCTGAGGCCCGCACCGAGCTGGTACACATTCAAAATGGAACTCTAAATGCACAGAGGTACGTGGAAGAGATCCACAATGAACATGTAGGTCCTTTCATGGCCAGGATGGACCGGCATGGCATATTAATGCATGATAATGCGCGTCCCCATACCGCCAGAATTATACATGACTACCTAGAAGAGGTCGGTATCGAACTCATGCAGTGGCCAGCGCGAAGCCCGGACTTAAACCCCATCGAGCACGCCTGGGACGAGCTTCAGAGATGCGTGAAAGGTCGAAACCCCCCACCAAACACGCTTCCCGAGCTCAAACAAGCACTGGTGGAGGAATGGGAAGGTATTCCTCAGCACCGGCTCCGAAATTTGGTGTACAGCATGCCTAATCGCCTGGAAGCTGTCAGAAGAGCTCGTGGAGGCAATAAAAAGTATTAAATGAAGAAAGTGATGAAAAACAGCAAAAAAACAATCATAAAAAAAATGTAATCTTAAGAAAAATATGACTACTTTAGTTTTTTTTTAATTTAGAGATTAATAGTGTGGGTGCAACTAAGTTTTATTTTATTTTTTATCTGTATAATTAAATTCTCAATTGAACAGTCTTCGTTTCATTAGGATGGTATACGTAGTTCGGGAGATATTCGGGTTTATGTGACTGACCCGTTATTTTTGGAACCGAGTGTAGTTTCCTAGTTTGAATTACTTGGGGTTGGATAGTTGTTCTGAGTCTGGGTGTGATTTAGGTTCCCCGCGACACAGGTTATCACTATTACGAGTAGTTTTCTTAAAAAAGCATGATTAGACTGCACCGGTGCGGTGGCTCATTAGTAACGGTAGCTTCTGAGACTTGAGTTTCTTGTCTCAGGATAAATATAAGTGTAAGCCGCGGATAGTTGTTATGAGTCTGGATGTGCTCTGTCTCTGTGAATTCTGTGTTTGCGAGTTTGTAATCGTTAAATTTGCTTAATTTTACTATAACTTTCTCATTGCTTCTTAATAACGTTATCTTAGATTTCATCAACACAAAAACATTTGAATCAAATGTTATACACACATTTTCAAGTACAACATTAATCGTAATGGCGCTACGTAGCTTTTTATTTCAGTTCGACTTCATCAATAACAATGTGTGTGTACGTATCATGCTTAACACATTGGGGAATAAGCCCCGACACCTGTGTAATTGGGTCCAGTCTCGCAATTTTATCAATTTATTACTGAAGCATTACATTTTTATTGGCCCTTATCCTGTTTAATTGCCTTGAGTATAGTCAGTAGGTACAAAGTAGGTATCGATTTGATTCTATTGTGTAATTTGAGATATTTATATCCTGTAGGTATATTTACAATTTTCGAAGTATTTAGAAGAGTAACTGTAAAATTGGTAAATTCTTTCTAATTC
Source organism: Nycteola revayana (assembly GCA_947037095.2). Lineage (NCBI taxonomy): Eukaryota > Metazoa > Arthropoda > Insecta > Lepidoptera > Nolidae > Nycteola > Nycteola revayana. The sequence goes on along the minus strand of OX344838.1, from coordinate 13,635,729 downwards.
TAAGAATTTATTGAAAAAAGTGTTTCATGCCTTGATGCTTTTGGTTAAGAATAGACCTCTTCATGGCTTCCCATGGGTGTCGATAGATGCTGCTGTCCATCGAGATGAGCTGCAGCATCTATCAGCCCAACGTCACTTACTATTTTACTGTGCTAACCAATCCTGCCAAGAGTAGAGCTTATGGCAATAACCCTCAATGTCCGTTGCTTGCCAAGGTCAGCTAAGAGGATGCCTAAGTTAAAAAGTGAACGTAAATTGGCTGTTGAAGTTGAATTACAACAAAATAAACAACATTTTGGAACTACTATATTTCTACGGGACAAACGATCTAATATTCATTTAAAATACGGGCTCACGTTCTCCAGCAATGAAGATACGAACCGGCGAATAAACGACCAAATACTACTTTTAAAACATAAGGAACTTATTCCTTCTTATTTATTATCACACGACCTAGTAGTAGTTAGACCTACACGTAATTTTTTTTTTTACTGAAAACATTTGCTTACACCCATCCCTTTTATCAATTACTTAATTCAATATACTTATGCATTCATTTAAATGAATTTCCAATTTTAACTAAATGATCACGTTTCAATTATGAATGTAAATATATGACGTGACCAATATAATAATTAACTAAAATAATTCCGAACCGCAACTAAATTTACACGTCAGCAAAATTATTTGGATTTAGTTTCTATTTCAAAATTAACAAAGGATTATCGCGTTATTAATGTCTCCCACAAAATGTTATATTATATATAAAATATATTTGAAATAAAACCATTCGTTTATGTAATCTATGGCAATTGAATAGTACTCTGGATTCTAACTACAAATTAATTTTAAGCCTTTCCCACATTAGCCATGCGCATTGGCTGGCTAGAGGTCTAGTTAGCAAGAGCATTGTGGATCCGACATATATCCGTCCTTCCGCTTTTTTTTGTCCATCCGAAGAAGCTCGAGCGTGTGTCACATGCGAACTACGGAGTGGATAGTGGATGACAAGGACTTGGGGAGTTCAGCGCATGTCCAATGTGGGATCAGTCTAAGGAAACATTCTTGTTTCTTTTCCTTAAAGTAGTAGTTGAGGGACTACCCTTCGTGCCTCGGAAAGCACATAAAGCCGTTGGTCCTGATCGTTATAAAACATCATCTATAATAATCGTATATCAAGGAACGGGCAGCGGCGTTTCCTTGTGTGGTACAACATAATACTACGGTCACCAATCCGCCTGCAAAGCGTGGTGACTGGCAAATACCCTCCCTCGAGAGGAGGCCCATGTTCAGCAGTGGAAGTTATATGAGCTGATTATGTATATTTTTGTTACAGATTCACCCCTTTTTTTTGTTCTTAACGTGTCCATAACTCTAATCGGAACATCAATTCAATTTTATTTGTAAATTGCTATTTCTACGATACATTTGTCAACATGTAAAGCCAATGAAACATACATAACAACTAATAAAGCTACTGAAACCCATGTTTTCATGTACCATATCGCCACTGATCAGCACTTTATTGCTACAGTGATTTGAATTTGATTATAATTTGCGCCATTTTGCATAATTTTGAAATAATCATGTATTGTGGTTTGCGCCAACGGCAACACAGTATTTGGTATGTCCTAAAATTGACACTTTATATGTCTGACTGAATTTCGATACCGTGATGTTATGTGACTGGCCGACCTGCACGGTTTTGCTCACTTTTTCTCTACTTCGTAATTATTTGTTTGTTCAAATATACGGGCGTACCTATATTTGAACAAGCGAATAAGTACCTTATTGTACGAAAGTTAATGTATTCTTTTAGTCCGGTCAATTTAGACATTTGAAATAACAATAATTTCCGGAAAGCTGAAACTCTTACAATCGCAATATCTCAGAAAAGGTGACTCTTAGAAAAAAATCATAGGATCATTTTTGTAGATAATTTTTAGATCTACAACATTGGTCAGAGGTATTTTTTCGATAAAACTACCGTTTTCGAAAAAAATCCAAACAACCTCAAATTTTGAACTTTGACCCCGAATAACTTTTGTATCGCACATGGGATTAATGGAGACTTTTAAAACTTCCTTTCTCATGGTAAACCCAAGCTCTCCACGAAGTTTCAGCTTTCGGGGAATTGTTGTTATTTGACTACTATTTTTATGTCTATATTGACCGGACTATTTTACATGGACGAATTGTTAAAAATGGATCTAATAATATATCATTTACTGGTTTTCACTGGTTATAGGAAAATTGATATATTTTGTATGACTATGGCGAGCAGTTTCATCTGCGTATGATTCTTTTTATGTTCTCTGCGTTACCCTAATTTTTGTTATAAATGAACATTAAGTTGTTGTAGTAATGTAGTTTTAGCTGTATAAAAATGGTTTCTCTGACAATTTCGAAAGATAGGGGAGTCTCTAAGTAAATGTATTAGAAAATGAATTTTCGTTATAGCTTTTACGATGTTTAAATGGCTTCCTTCCGGGCTGTATATCTTTCCAGGCCCAGACAAATTTAAAAATGTAAGATAATTGAAAATGGTGTAACTAACGCGACTTTGTTTTTTTTTTAGAGTGTGAACCCCTCTTGGTATGTTAAAATGCAATATATATTTGTAATAGATGTAAAAATAAAGCAACAAAGAATAGTGAGAAAATATTTAACTTGAATTTTTTATTTGAAAACATGTTATCAGTAGGTAAGTATTTTAGTTAAAAATGGTATAATATTACCATAGTCATATTAACATTTGGTTTCCTTTTGAAGAGAAAAAAAGCACTAGCAATATAAATCCGTGTCTCGCGGGACATTTTATAAAAACATAATAAGCGGATACAAAACACAAACAGACTCAGAACAACAAATCGTTCCCACAAATATCCCGGATGAGAATCGAACCTACACCAGTTACCAATAAACCACTACTGCTGCCATCATTGTAATGACACTCAACCAGTTAACCCAACTTGTTAAGGCTGGAACACTGCTTGCCTTTATGCCCGGTGAAGTAGATAAAGTCTTGTGGTTACATATTATATCCGAAAATAGTCATCATCATCATTACTATCAGCCCGTCCACAGCTGAATATGAGCATTCTCCTAAGGGAAGGCTTTGCCATAGTAACCCGCTAGGCAGGGTTAGTGACCGTAGTATTATACTGTAGCACATTACGAAACGCTGCCGCTCATTCCCTGGTAAACGCCTGTTATAGATGAATGGCTCAACATTCTTTCCGAGGCACAAATTAAGGGGTACAAATCGTCGGTAAAAATTTGCCATTTCCAAGAACCGTTCGACTTCTTTCACCGTCTTGGGAAGTGCAAAACTGTTAATAGTCTCGACCTTAACCTCCAAGGAACTTATTCGTTTTTCTGATATATTGGATCCCAAAAACATCACCTTTGATTGTCTGAACATATTTTGCGGTGTTTATTAGTATTCCGTTCTTTTGAAGACGACTCCACGAGATTTGAAGATGCTGCTTATGTCGGTGGCTTCATTTTTAAGAAAATGAGAACGTCATCAATTGATAAAAATCGAAAGGCGTGAAGTAAAAAACAATGGCTCTCAAACAAAATAATGCTAGATAATTTTACTAGCAGAAATAATGTTGATCGCACCACACAAAACTATGCAACCAATCATAATAAAATTATTTTGAAAGGATACAACCATGATTAATTACTATGCCGTAATAAATCAAGCAAATATTGCGTGGTGCAATATATTATTATTGACGAACTGCTATTACCAATGTTTGTACATCTGTGACATTTGAACCGGTAAAACAAACAGAACTAACAAAATATGTTACTAAACCTATCGGTTAGCTGTAAAATGCGAAAGCTCTGTATTTGGAGTGAACAAGCGAATAAGTACCCTAACGCACGATAGATAAGACACTTTTTATATGGACAAATAGCTCAAAGTGGTTCTAATGATATACTACATTTACTAGTCTTCACTGGTTATATGAAAATCGAGAAATTGGCTGAAATTAAAATTTCTAGGTATATGGGTCACAATTTTAGTAGGTACCTGAATACTTTTTTCTAGTTTAACGACTATAAATATTGTAGATCTATCGTAGCCCATAATAAAGGCACATAGCATTTCTGTTTAAAGGCATCATGTTTAATATCATCATACTTGCTTTTCCTTTTACAAATATATCATCATCATCATCATCAGCCTATTGTAGTCCACTGCTGAACATAGGATTTCCAGCGGGAACGATCGCTAGCGGCCTGCAACCACTGACTCCCTGCAACCTTTATGAGGTCGTCGGTCCATCGTGCAGGCGGTCGTCCTACGCTGCGCTTGACTGTTTTTTATTGGCTCGGTGGTTAAAGTAGTTGTGTTCTGAGACCTAGGTTTTTTGGGTTCAATTTCCACTCAGAAATTATGGGCGTGCTCTGTGTCCATACATTATTTATTATACTTATATTATAAACGCGAAAGTTTATAAGTATGGATGGATGGATGTTTGTTACTCTTTAACGCCAAAACGGAATTGGCTGAAAATTTGCACCGGAATAGGTTATACGCTGGATTAACATATAGGCTACAAAACATCACGCTTCGACCCACTGGAGCAATTTTTACTGTACCTACTTAATATAGTTAACATGCTGCAAACCATTCTTATTCCTTCTTTTTATTATTAAACGCAATTTCATCCGCGTAGATTTCGATTTCTTCATACAAACTTTGCCACCTATTTTCTTAGACACCTACGACACTTAAGGAATATTTATGCTAAATTTCATGATTCTAGACCCAGCGGTTTCACCTGTGCGTTAATTAATCATTCAGTCAGTTTCTGCTTTTATATAAATAGATACATAGAAGATTGATAAGCTCGTGTTTGTCCGCAATCGCACCTGATGGTAAATGTAGATGTCCATTTACTCTTGACTTGTTGACTGCTAGATTATTACCCAGTAAACTCTACCTTCACTTGAAAATCCAAGCCAAACTATCTGATTAAAAATTATGCTACTATGCAACACGATATCAAGAATAGTATATGAATCACACTTCATTCAACACTCTAGTACACATATCAAAGTAATACTCGTTCGGCATGAAAGCATTTATCACCGTGCCAATTTGTGTAATTCAGTTGACAGATCTAATAAATCGAATAGAGGTGTATCATCCCCGGTTCTATGTATATACATAAACGTATTCACCTTAAAATACGGGTGACAGATCAGCTTAGTGAACCGAATTAGGTGCAATCTCAACGTTTTGTCTCATAACGTTTCTGTGGTCTTTCATTTGAGTTTAAATGCTGTTTATTTTACAGTTGCCGCATCCGGAACTAAAAATAAACTAGAACTAAACTAAATAAAACAAACTTGAACTAAAATAAACGAACTCATCATAAGAACTAAATTATGAAGAACACATTTCTTTTTTATAGTTTTGATCTTATACAACTAAATACAAAATATGATTCGTCGACTTCGTCCGCATGGAATAGTTACGTTGGGCTAACCCCGAATCTGTAACTTGTTTTCATTTATGCTTCAGTTCTATTGGTCTCAGAATGATGATATATAGTCTACTAGCTTCTCGCTCGCGGTTTCACCCGCTATATGTTACTATTACATTGATAAATATGTCATTGCTTCTCAGCGCTTCCTATTTGCAACACCCTAAGAGGGTTCATGTTCGATACCAATATTTTGTAATGCACACCTCTTGTAACAAATGTAAGCAATAAAGAACTGATTACTACTTACTAAAAAAAGTGTAAATTTATTAAGTGAATGTAGCTTCAATAATCCAGAAATAATAATATAGGAAATGCAATATAATAACCCAACAGTAATAACCCAACGTTACGTGATTAGCCTTCTAGTGATCTAGGTTCGATTCTTGATCAAGTACTGTGTTTAAAACATCCCGAGCATAGTTTAAGGAAAAGAGTTTACATTAAATAAAATTGGCTCCAATCTTAATAATGAATAGGGACCTTTAACATTTTAGTATGCGATAGCAAGACATCGTAATGTTCGCGACTTGACGTTGAAAGATTTATGTGTCTATAATTATTTGGGTATGACTGGCAATCTATCGAGATGTTCTTAGTGAATCTTATTATTAGAAATTAGTTCACATAACAGATAAATCAATTGATTGTTTCTAATTATAAGTTTGTTTGAAAAACTAATTTAAGCTAATCAGTCAGATTAATCAGTAGTTTGACTGTTAGGCCTGGTTATGAGCATAACTTCTTAAAATATTACATATTATTTGTTTTTTAAGTATGAGGTCCATGGAAAGGGCATCAGTTCAATGTCAAGTGTGTGTTGCTAAAATATATTGGTGTAGTTATCAAAATTGCGGGGAGTAGAAGGGGAAGAATAATATGACACAAACAAAATAAAATTATTAACATAATAATGTACAATTAAATGGTAATTTTGTACTAAATTGAATATGAAATGTCATATATCAAGTGTTCATTAATATTGAAATATTGATTACAATTTGATTCCATTTATTTAGATCGTTAAAAAGTCAATAGTTTATAAATGAGTACTCATAAACGTTGTGTATAGTATGTATAAATTAGTCAAACGCTTATACGAGCCATATTGCAAATTAAAACAAAATATCTACAATTCCATTGCCAACAAGATAAGCCAATATTCATTAAATTCAATAAAAAAAAAATAACGACCAAAAACTTCTCAGACCTAATGAAGCTTGGCGACCACGTTCTTTTTTTAATTTACATACGAGCACAAGTAGAAATATCCACCGGTTAAACTTTTTTAATTTGGCTTCCCTCGAATATGGAACGTAGTACGCACTCTATGAAAAAAAAGAGGGAGTATAGAAGTACCTTTATTTGCCGATACTTTTTTTAAGTCGTTTTTAAAAAGTTTCAACGTGAAGGGGAAGTCTGATGCATTAATTAGAGATCGGATCAGAGCATTCTTCTTCATTCAAGCCTTTTATATTGGAGTTGAATGTTCTGCATAACTTCGCGGGGTTGTAGTACCTACTATACTTTAGGGATAATGTAATATTTACGACCGAATCAATTGATTCTAGTGCAACTGAATAAACACTGAATACGTGTGTGGTGTTTTATATTGTATGTTATGTAGGCGAATGAGTTCTACTCTAATTAATCTCAAAATTGCTTGCGAGTATCGGATTAATTATAAGATTGTAAATACTTTCGCAATAGTAGAATTTATTCCTAAGGCTGACTTACACTCTAACTCAACTAAAGTTTAAAATGTTATCATTATACATCAAACGTCTGATGACGAAACGAATCCTACTTACATCGCACAATAAAAGTTCGCACGCCGCTTGATCCTATATGTAGAAGTTCTCAGCTAGAACATTTGGATGTGATTTAAATGTAAAATACAGAATTTTAATATTTAATACCAGAATCTCTCCACACTGTTATATTATTGAGTCGAGGGAATAACACAATAACAAATAATTGCCCAGATTCAGCTATTAGTCAATCGAGTGACCTCCAAATGCGGTGAATAATTCATACAACCCAGCTCGCTACAAATCCCAAGATTCTGATAATTGTGTAGCATAATAATAATTTTCTCATATAAGCTTAGCGAAATCGAACCAGAGTCAGTAATATTGGTTACATATTGAAGAAGGTCAGGATGGCTTGCAATAATAATATACTTCGTATTTTGGGGTATGGAACAATAATGTGCGTTCAGACTGATCGGCTTGCATTGGGCCGTTGCAAAGGAAATTAAAACGTGTAAACAAGAATTACAGTTTATTTTTCTAGCTACCGTAGTAGTGAGCTGTTTGGAGCCGTCTAGAGCCCTAGGGCCGTCGCAAAATGGTTATAGACCAAATGAGGAATAAAGACGCAGCCGCACTGACGCCGATAAAGCTCTGCCTTGGTGAGTGAGTACACACACAACTTAAACTATGCCTTCATTTCTTAGTCGATCTTTCGCAGTGTCACGTGCTTGATGACACAAAAAATGGTCAGTGGGTAGTCTTAAAACTTAATTAATTGTTAAAAAAAATGCCGAATTGTGTCCCGAAAGGGTGTATAAATAAAAACACACCCTTTCAGGACACAATTCGGCATTTTTGGGGGCATCCGTAGAAATCAAAACTCTTTGTTTTTTTTGTAAAATTGGGGCAGTGTGAAATATCGTAGAAAAACTTTTAATCACACTAATCACAAAAAAATCGGCCTCAGTGCATTGTTTAACAGCGCTCCGTCTTTACTTCTCTGAGGTCATAGTCATATTTTTTTAATAATATAGAGACACAATTGAAATGTTTTAAATCATGTTCTGTGTCCAAGCTCACATAATATATTCTTTAATACAATTAACGAGGGATCATTTTTTTAATAATTAGAGACTTTCCTTATCACTCGGGAAAATAGGAATTGCATGAATGTATGTTTATGTAAAACTGCGTCAGTTTTAGTGATAGCCATTCCAAAATTACGGTTAATTGAGTCCCAAACAACTAGATTCCTACGGGAACGGTAGTTACGCGGGTGAAACCATGCTCAAACAGTATATATAAATATAAACTGTAAGTCCTGCTAACCAAATAATATATTGATAATAATATCACACTCCCCACAAAAACGTCTTAACACCAGACTACGTACATAAAAATAAAACGAATAAAAAATATTTAAGTAAACCTCGTCAATATTTAAATATAATCTTAGCTTTAAGTTTTAAAAGATGAAAGTTCAGGTTTCTGCATTTCGTATTCATAGAAATTATGCGACAAATTAACCTTTTATTAGCTCGGTAAGTGGCCACGGACCAAGACTAAAAAGAAGCGAGATATAATATCGGACTCTTGTACCGATCTCACACAAATACTTTAGAATTAGTTTTCTACGAATCAAGGTGTAGTCAATTTTTTTTTCGGAACCATATCCTTGGTAGCCACTGGGCATAAGGCTACAAACTAAGTCCCCTGTCCCCCCTGTGGGGCTTGGACCTCGGCTCAGGGTGGTCGCTGCCAATGAGATTGAGGGATTATGACTGTTAGTATTTTAGGGGGTTTTTACAACTGTCACTCTACTTTACAGTTCGCGGGCCTCTCGAACTTCAAGTCTTGCCCTTAATCATCATGGTCATAAGTTCGATTCCCGCTTTGGACAAAAAATCTTTGTGTAATTTCAAAGATTCTTTCCGGGTCTGATTGGTTGAAGGATTTACGTTAGGTCCTGATTGTTATAACATCATTTATGACAATCGTTTAGGTAATGGGTAGAAGCGGTGACCTGTGTAGGTACCTACATCTAATGTATATGCTGTATATAATACTGCGGTCACCAACCCACCTGCCAAGCGTGGTGACTATGACAAAACCCTGTCTCTGTAGAAAGTCCACGTTCAGCAGTGGACGTTAAACGGACTGGTGATGATGACGTGGATTTATTTATACCTACGTCTTGTATATTAGGTTTTTTAGCTAACCTAAAGAGAGCCATGGAGGATAAGATATGATGCAAAATAATCAAAATCTCTCGACTGATTCAGATCGTTGCTGCGGCCACGGCGGCCTATCTCTACGGAGATTAATAATCTGCGCAGGGCATATACTGCACAAGTGTGTGTGCAAATTCAAGTACACTGTTTATTCCCTTACTCTCAAAATCACACACGTTTCTACCAACAACACAACCGGTAAAAGATCAGGCGCAGTAAAAATAATTTAAAAAATTATACATGGCTCTCAGGACAATATAAAACTATGAAATTCATGTCTGGTTATAAGCGGTAAAACATTTTTTTATAAAAATTCCGTTCATTCCCGTAATTTTATGATACGACGTGCTATAAAATTCCGTCCCACAAATCGATTAGCAATGAATTTTTTATCATCTACCCTCAAATTTGTCCTTGGGTTTATTGATTGTAGTGAATAAAAAGAACGATATCCATAAGAACATGGAACAAATGCGGACTTTCTCATAATGAATAATGGAATAGTAAGTCAATTTTGCATTTATGTGGGAATTAAGGCTGGTGTCTGACTTTGTATATGCATACCATATAATTTTATTTTAAGACTAGCCGTTTCCGCGTCTATGTCGCTAGTAATAGTTATTTTTTAAATTCTTTTTTATACTAATAAAATGATATATAATGTCTAAACAAAGCAGTCTAAAATAATCCTTATAACATCAATCGGAAACAAACATACAGACATACATACAAAATTGCATTTGTATAAAACAGACAAACCAAAATTTTGGTATGTGTACCGTGTATACATACATATGTATGCATTAAGTAAAAAGCGTTTATTTTAATATCACAAACCGACTCCTCTTCTAGTTAGGCGTCATCATAACTAGCTCTTATAAAGCCCACAGCTGAACATCGGTCTTCTCGCGGAGAGGAGAGTATTTTCATAGGCACCCCCCTAGGCAGGCGGGTTGATGACGTTTTACCATTTTTATTTCGAGCTACTACACCGGGTATAAGGGTGAGCAAAGCTGCTGCCTTAACAAATGGTGAACTGTGTATAAACTAGAAACTAAGCAACCTTCGTAAAAGGGCGCCCTCTGTGGGACTTAGATGTCGACTCAGGGCGGTCGCTGAATGCCAAATGTTACAGCTACTCATATAATTTAATACATAATCTAAAACATACTTTGATATAAATCAGGATTCGTTAAAAGCTTAACCGAGAAAAAACTATACAATATGGCAACGTAAAACAATATTTCATATCAATATTTTACAGACACAATAATAATTCAACGTAAAAGCGGGGAAAATCCAATTCTGGCGTAAAAGCTACTTTGTATTACAGACGGTCAGGCTTCCGAATGGGTGGAAACTAATACTTTTACAAAATATTTAATTTAAAGGTTTTAAAATATAAATCTGTATATTTAAGCTTTATATATAGGTAAAAACCAATCCAAGAGCGTTTTGGAAGCAACAAGCTTTTAAATATGGCTTGTTGTTTTCGAAACCAGGTGCTTTAAAAATATGCTTCTAATAGCAGATTGTAACTATAATTAATACTAACTACTAACCTCCGTGCCATGGAAAGCATCGGAAAGCCGTTGGATCCGATTGTTAAAACATCATCTATAACAAGCGTTTACCTGGGAATGGGCAGCAGCGTTTGCTTAGGTGTTACAACCTTATACTGTGGTCACTAACCCGCCTGCCAAGCATAGTGACTATGGCAAATCCCTGCCTTGGGAGGAGGCCCATACGAGTTGACAATGATTTATTCTACAACTCAAAAAAAAAAAAAAACTTCGTACCTGTGTTAGGTTAGGTTCCAAAAACCTCTTTTTGTCACGTAAATATAGCATTGCCGTCTCATTGAAGTAAGCTTTTTTTGTAAACCACATAATAACACGTCTATTTTATAAGTCAACATACTTTATTTTTATAGAACATTCGCTACAACATAATAATTATAAAAATAAGGACCTAGAAAATAATATAATAAAATTATGTTCATATTTTAATGATCACTCTCAGTACTAACTTCTTTATGAGAATGTAAAAAGGCACTTCTTTTATAATAATTACTGTGGAAAACGCATGTAGCTTTTAATTACATTTTGTTTTATACAAGTTTATGTTTTAAACTTGGTGTGTTGTGTTTCATAGCAAAAAGGGCAACTTGCTTTTGACGTGTAGAGGTTTTTATTTAGTTAATAACGAGTATAAATTTAATTTTGCCTGTAAATGCTTTGGCATGGGACGTGACAGTTTCGCCCTGCGGGTACGCGATAAATAAGTACACTTCATATATTATAAAAGTAATTTATTTAAAGCTATTAATAATACATAAGTAGGTCATACTTATTTGTATATATGTAAAAATAAGAACCACTTACGAAAAAATATAAAATCGATAATGTAGTATTATTGACAGTCCACTAAAGCTAAAATAGTAGATTGTTTATGTAGGGAGCAAACAACTATTTTAAAGGCGAGAGTGTTTTTTTTTAATCCAGAGCGGAGCGAAGGATTCTTAACTTGAATCCTGAGAGCAGCGAGGGATTAAAAGTATGTCACTCGAGCTTAAAATAGTGTTGCTCCCGAGGTGGACACTCTACTTTTTATCACCCTCTATGAGAAAATAAGTAAGTGTAACTTATGAACAAGAATTTATTTCTTGTTCATAAGTCAACAAACAATCTTATAATTGGGTGCCATAAAGTTATTTTTTTTACCCCCAGAAGTTTTTACCTACATAGTTGGCTTACATACTAAACTATCCATCCTTCTTTAATAAATATTTTATTTTTGTTAATAATTAATACATGCTAGGTATCCACATAAATTATATGTGAATTTTACATGTGTTTGAGAGCTTACCCAATTTGCTTTGTGCTAGTGGGTCGGAAGTCAGTTAAGTAATGCTGCTATTGCTTGCAGTGTTACATCGAGTGAATCAAATCTGGTAGGAATTATTACTGTAAGATATGTGACTGGTTACAGGCAACCGTAAATCGCAAAATTATTTTTAAATATACAACATGCAACGTTTTAAGATGATAATAAAGAAATCTGTGCTTACGGCCTCTGGGATATACTACTAACATTATTAACGACAACCTCCGTAGCGTAGCGGTAATTGGCTCGCTTTAAATCTCGGAGGTCGTGGGTTCAATTCCCACACCGGACAAGAAATCTTAGTGTAAATTCTAAGATTTCTTTCCGGGTCTGGTTGGTTGAGGGACTACCCTCCGTGCCTCGGAAAGCACGTAAAGCCGTTGGTCCCGATTGTTATAACATCATCTATAATAATCGTATATCAAGGATCGGGCAGCAGCGTTACCTTGTGTGTTACAACATAATACTGCGGTCACCAACCCGCCTGCCAAGCGTGGTGACTATGGCAATGCCCTCCCTTGGGAGGAGGCCCATGTTCAGCAGTGGACGTTATACGGGCTGATTATGATTATTAACGTACAAGTTTGTATGGATCCATGTATTTTTCTCTTTCGAGAATAACCTATTGAACAGATTTGGCTAAAATTTTGCTCACATATAGTAACGAGGATAGCTGGATTAACATATAGGTTGCAAAACATTACGCTCCGACCCACTGGAGCAAAGTAGCAAATACAACGTGGATAAAACCAAGAAGCTATATTTAATGATTAGGTTCCAACGGGAACGTTAGTCACGCGAGTGAAACTGCACGTGGGAAGCTAGTTTAATATAAAATACCTACATAAGAGTACCTTATTAAATACTAGGATTCCTTCCAGCGTTGCTTTCCTTCCCGTTTGAAGTTCATAATTAAATATATGCTATGTTACTCCTGAATAACGTAACTTTCTAAAGGTTATAGAATTTTTGAAATCGGTCTAGCAGTTCTGGATTCTATTCAATACAATATGAAATCTTTCCTTTCTCTGTTCAATAAAGATGCCTATAGTGCAGCGTTACCAACGCAACACTATCTCCAATGATTCAGTCTAAGACACGACTAAACAAACCTTTTAAGTTCTTCTATAATAAAAAAATAAAACTCATTATGTCACCAAAGTGCGCTTGGTCGATTTCTCCGTAAGCCCTGTCGTGACACAATGCAATGATTATTATAAAACAACATGAACTAAAATGTGCTGAATGTGCCTGATAGAACAATGTTTATAAACAAAAGTCTGTGATGAATGCTTTTGATACTAAGTGAACATATTTTCCATTGCTGCGGTAATGAATTAAACATTCTTGATATCAGTATGCTAAACAGTTTGTAGGAAAAGAATGAAAATAAATATACATAAAAATATTTCCAGCTTTCATTATTTTTTACCAACATAAGGTTGAAATATTTAAATCCTTGCAAACCTATTTTCAACCAAGAGATTGTATGTAAATATTAAGTTCAATGCAGAATAAAAAACTTTGATAAAAATGCTCTTTTGGCTCTTATAATATTTAAACGGTATTGCCGCGTCACTTTGCTTCAGTGGCTCGGAGCGTGATATTATGTTAATTCGGCATATAAAACTATCCCCGTGCAAAATTTCAGCCAAATCCGTTCCGTAGTTTTTACGTGAAACAATAACGAACATACATCCATACACTCGCCATATTTTCGCGTTTATAATATTAATAGGATATCGGAAACATTATGTACCTACGTATAAAAAATTAAGAATAATACATTTATCCTTTCATTATTATGGCAGTTTTGTAAAGTCAGCGTTCACTACACCTAGTCTAAAGGGCCAAGCCGACTGAAAAATAAATTCATAAAAAAAGAAAAAAATTTAAAGAAAAAGAAGCATTCGAATTTGGATTCCAATTAATAGCGGTAAAATTCAATGCGATTTGACGTACAATTTGATCGCTTTGATGTTACCATTGGCAAATATTCCGCGGTCTTGCTTCTTCGCAGATTAGCGGATTGAGAGAAAAAAAAAATGGTTCGCGCCGCCATTTGAGGATAAAGTCTATTGAGGGTAAAACGAGACATTTAAAACGATTTGTAGAACATTAACGGAAAAAGAATTCGGATAACCTTCTTTTTGTTCAGATACCTAGAAGATTTCGACACCGTTATAATTAAGAATGTAGCATCAATAGAGTTAGGTTGTTTATGGCGCTTGATGTATTGACATTGCTGCATATAAACTAATTTTTATTTTGGATAAATGTAGGTAGATAATGTCGAGGTGTTCGATACATTTCAATTGTTAGCTGAAAGCTAATAAGTAAAGTACAAATTAATGTATTTCACGTAATGTGGCGGAAGAAACATATTTTTGCCAGAATTGTAGAAAGAGTCACGCTAAAATAGCTAAAGTTTTTTGAACGGATATAATATGTTGTTAATCACGAAGCTCTTGCTACTTCACCGGGCATAAAGGCGACCAATGCTGCAGCTCAAATAAATTGTTTAAACCTACAACTAAGCAACTTGCGCAAGAGGGCGCCTCCTGTGTGACTTGTGGTCGCCTTGCGTGCGGAGTCCATGGTGACTAAGGCAATACCGGCCGTACAAGGGAGACCCATTTCAAGAATTGGACTTTGTACGGGCTGATGATGAACTAGTAAATTACATTTTTATAGTCATCCAAGACCCCTCTGGTTAATGTCATCATCATCATCATCAGCCTGTTGTAGTCCACTGCTGAACATAGGCCTTCCCCATTGATTTCCAGTGGGAACGATCGCTAGCGGCCTGCAACCACTGACTCCCTGCAACCTTTATGAGGTCGTCGGTCCATCATGCGCTACACTGCGCTTGCCAGTTCGTGGTCTCCCTCCACTCGAGAGCTTTTCTGCTCCAACGGCTGTCAGTTCTTATAGCTATGTGCCACTTCAGCTTGCTAATCCGTTGAGCTATGTCAGCGACCTTACGACCTGGTTAATGTATAAGTCTTCAAATTAAGTCAGCGCACTCTTTATTCTTCTTATATTTTAGTTCAGAAACCTCAACACTACTGGAGCATAATTTAGTTTTCCGCACACTTATACGACAGAACTTCAAATGCGTAGCTGTATAGAAAACATTTTAAAGATAATAAAGCAGAAACTAAAACTTTCATTAATAAACTTGATATAAAAACTGCAAACAAGGACAGCACACTGTGTTGGGCCCTTTTTGTAAAACGCATGACTACATTCATTAGAGTTGAGGGTGCGCGGTTTTTGTTTCACCCTCATTAATTGTTCTTTGATGGGGTATGCGGTCAAGGTGTACTTTGTAATGCACAAACATGTTATGTGTAACAAAAGTAACAGCAATTAATTAAGACATTATGTTAATTAAAAGTTGAGTAAGCCTGTTAAAGTAGATACATGAATTTCAGTATAAAAAACATATTTTATTTTTACATTTCGGTACCTCTAAATAAAATAAATCCTATCTAATGTGTGAAACATATATTTAGTATAATATAATGTTTCTCTGTGAATGACGAAAACTTTAAAAGATATTTATAGTGTAGGTACTGCCTGATTTTATAGGAATGTATTTATTACTTGTTTGTTTTAATAATTAAAAAATATAGACCTTGAAATATTATTTGTTGAAAAAAAAAATACGACATCCTTAACTTTATAACTAAGATATCGGCCAAGACATTAATAGTAACGTAGTCAATTTCTAGCATACATTATAAATTTCATAGTTAATACGGCTATGAGAATTTTGAAATAGAAATACGTAATATCGTATTTGCACACAAACTCAGTCTTTGAGTAATTTAACGGTTCTGTCCTTAATCAAATAAATTATCCTTAAACTTTAGTCAATCAATGGTTGGAAATATAAAAACAAACATTTTAACACGAATAACTGTAAGCAGCTAATATTGTTAGATGCTATATTTATATTACATATGGCTTAGTGGTATTCAGTCGGTCCTGAAATGAACGTACTAATAGGATTTCCGCCTTGCTTTAATTTGTGAGGAAATACATTTGTTATACGTTTACGTTTTTTTAATATACTGCCGTAATTACTTCATTCATAATTATGGGTTTATCTCTACTTAAGAAAAGTTTGTTTGTTTGATTGTACGCGCTAATCTCTCGTACTACTGGTCCGATTTTTTTAATTACTTTAATGTTAAATATTAAGATTTCGAGGAAGGCCTTAGACTATATTTAATCATAATGTTTTTACGTAAACGGGATTTACCCCCGGAGTGAAACCGCCCTCAGAAAGTTTTTTATGTTTTTTTTTTGTTTCTGTGACTTGCTTATCGTCAAGTGTAGCCGACATTGGCTTACAGGACAGGCTTGCGCTTGACGAGTATGGATTTAAAACGTTTAACCGTTGCTCACTGCGCCACCTTTTTTTTCAGACGGAATTTATTTAGTAAGCCAGGAGGCCTTCACCATATAAGCCACCTCAGCAATAGGGCGCCCCCTGTAGGACTTGGACCTCGGCACTACCACTGCACACCTCACTTTTATACATATCAATACATATTACAAGTAGGTATAACATACACACATTCCAATTACCAGTACAGTATATATTTGGCCAAGTAACAATTTAGAATTACATGAGTTCTCTGATTAAATTTCTCTTCATCGCCATCGACACAAAGATTTTCTTCTTTGTACCACTACAAAGTAAGTACATCGGTATCCCGGAGGAATTTCAGTAAATACTTTCTTTGCAAGGAGCTATATTAACTAGCTTCAGCGCGCTTAAGCTTTCATAGGTTCAAGTAATATAGGTATATTATACTAGCCCTCGTAGTTTTACTTGCATACTCTTTTTTTTCGTGTGGAACTTTAATTTGTTTTTTTTATAAAAGTAGTTTATGTTGGTTACTCGTAATTTTAGCTATTTCTTAATGAAGTTACCGTAAAATTGGTTGCTATGACAAAGATTTAAACATTTCGCAGGAAAGCGATATAAATTCACCGGTAGGACTCGAACCTGCATCTTAGGTATAGCCTCTAATGCCTTAACCAATTCGATAGTTAACCTCGGAATTTATCAATCTCGTTTTAAAACAATCATCTGTCTTTCCGTAGAGTATTTTAAAAAAATAAAAAGATAGCGATATAATCGATGATGTCTATCGATGACGTAGACAAATACAAAAAATCCACGATCATTGAAATTAGTCTACCAGTTATCATGTTATAAATGGAGTAACGAACCAGACTTTATTTAATATTATATTACTAGTAACCCGCCCCGGCTTTGCACGGATGCAATGCTGATGTATTATACATATTATAAACCTTGCTCTTGAATCACTCTATTTAAAAAAACCGCATCAAAATTCGTAGTGTAGTTTTGAATATCTATACATTATGAATGTATAGATATTTTAAGGGTCAGACAGACAGAGGGAATTAAGCCACTTTGTATTATAGTATGTATTGATGTTACCCGCGAAGTCCATCTAAAAATGTAAAAAAAATAGTACAATTCTAGAAAAAAATCAGAATCCCATATAGTTGTCCTGGGTAAGAAAGCTATGGCCGTTTCAACTAAACCAACGTCTCAGTATATATTTTCTAACATCATAATAAAACCACGAACTGTAAGGTTACAAAAACTAGACGTAGACTATCGGAAAATAGTAGTTTTATGGACCAAGAAGACAAGACAAGTCACATACGAAAAATCATATAATGTCGTACATATTATAATATGTGGGCGTCATATTTCATATTGACAAACAACGGCCTATAAATATCTGGTTCACCAAACTGTAACTATACAAATTTAGAGGCAATGGATTCTGCCTAAATTTGAATGTTTGCCTATTCATGACCGTTATGTACGAATGTGGAAAATAGATACTGCTACTAAGTAGATATTACTAACTATTAGGTCAATTATCTTTATCTACACAAAGAATCGACAAAACAAATATCCGCGCCGTTATTTGGTTAATTCCTTTTTTTATGGTATTCATAATTATAGGGACAAAGTCAGTATCTATTACAGAAAATTTTGGAAAATCTAGGGTAACTTCCAGCAGAACAAACGGGCGACTTTGGGTCAGCACAACCTTTATGAGCGATCGTGCAAGCGGTCGTCCCACGCAATTGCCAGTTCGTTACCCCTACTCGAGAACATTTCTGCTCCATCGGCCGTCAGTTCTTCGAGCTATGTGACATACCTACCCATTCTATAACTCGCTGAGTGACTTTGAGCTTATAGGTACATAAATAACATAAGCCCACGACGCAATAAGTGAATTTTAGACATTTTATTTGTGCACTGTTCACATACAAAAATAATTATATGACGCCTACCAACGATTAATCCTATAGGAATAAATTGGTTGAAGACAGACAGTAGTATTAGTAGACATCTATTAAAATAGGTTACTAAGCGCTATGATTTGTACGGCTGTTCCTGTCTCTCCTATACATTGTTTGTTAATTAATATTTAAATATCAATGCATTTTTCTGTTTTGACTCAATTTAAATACATAATTTTGAAAGCATTCTTAAGGTCATATAGTACCTTTAATTTTACAATAGTTAATAGAAATATCCGTTTTAAAAAATATATAAAATGTTTTATTCCGCACCAAACAAGATACCTACTTTTAGGAGGAGAACACTACATATTATTATTTGATCAATGATTTAAACTATTTCTGGACGAGTCTTCAATTACAACACCGGTACCGACTATTAATTACAAAGTTAATATAATAGTAGTTAAAAAGGTAATGAAGTAATAATTCACATGATCAATTCTATTATATTTGTCACTTATTTCAAATGACAAATTTAAAAAAGGTAATGAAGTAATAATTCACATGATCAATTCTATTATATTTGTCACTTATTTCAAATGACAAATGCTTTATAATACAAAGATTACCTCAATTTTTTACAAGAGTAAACAGTTTTAAATTAAGAACAGTGAGGTTCATTAAAAATATTAAATTTAAGTTAACATTGTTTTTTTTATTCAGTAACGTTAATTTTAAAATTAAAAAGATAGCTTTATTTATAAAAATCTGTAGTTTTGTTTAAATAAGCATATCAATATGTAGATCATATTTCTAACGATAAAGAATATTTTGTGTTGTCAATTTCGCCTTAAATAGGTATATCATGGTACCTATAGTAGGTAGTACCATGGTTCATTTTTTTTTGTCTAACAGGTGGATAAACACTTTCTTTACAAAGCTAACCTACACACAATTTATTGTTAAGCGAACAAGATATAAATATACTTATTAAACATATTTGTTAGAAAACACCAATCATCATCAGACACAGTCATATTTTAAGAAATAATAATAATTTTGATTATAAAAGATATATTTTGTGTTTGTTTGTGACTGTTTTTTTTATCACGCAATTAGAGCTATGAAAGTGAAACCGTGTGGAATGTCTACCTTAATATTTAACAACATCAAAATGAAACGTAGTCGTTACATAAGCATTGACACTTCATTTATTATTGTTTTGTAACGCCGGCCTACATATACCTAACTATAAATATTTAATAAACAATAGTAAATTTTATTTATTGTCGAATAATATTGTCAATATAAGTGAAATTGGTTGATGATTTTTTTCGAAGGGGATGATGCTGAAAGCTAGAAGACCTTTTAAATATGAAAGCATCGTAGAAAGCATCGATTTATTTCTGGTTGTCATACGACCCGTCTGTTCCTACTCACAGTCAATCTGACCTAACCTAACATAACGTCTGAAAAAACAATCATCAAAAATTATACTTCCAGAAATTCCTGTTACTATTTCGATAGATTTGTTACACTCTTCGCTTCAATAACATTTTAAAAACTGACCTAACCTCATCAAAACGACACATACGATAAAAATCTAAAACCACGTCAAAACCTAACTGAGTTCCAACCAACATCCACCATATGTTGCCACCACACAAAAATCAATTACAATTACAAATTTTAACAAATAAATATAACTCACCATTCTTTGTAAATGAAAAGCCGGCCGATATACCATGCAACACTGTAACCAACCACGTTTGAAACATACAAAACATCGCAAGCTTACGTCACATAGTCAATACGCCATTTAAAAATCGTAGTAATTAAAAAAAATTATATGATAAACACAAACACTTGTTATCGCGAGGTTATGGAGTCGAGCGATAGGGTACGGAACACGTCCGATTCTGCCGAGATCCCGGCAAGCACTGAACCGGCCGCCCAACATCAGCCCCCGCCCGCCCTTACAGGCATTTCTTTGTTTCCCTCGCCCCCCTTGCGCCGTGTTAAACAAATCTCCGTGTGCGAAATCTTCTTCGTCAATTGATTTGCGACGAAATAATTTGGGGTGATAATTGTTTCTTGGCTGATGGTTTTATTGTTTAAAGTGTTTGTTGAGCTTTGAAATTGACTTATTTTGTTAGCTTTGAGATGAGTATTATAACATTACTTGAGTCCTATTATATTTATAGTATTGCATGACTGCATTCAATATTTATAACAAAATCTTTTATTAAGATACTCCCTATTATAGTATTCACGTGTAAGATCATATCTGTAGGTGAAAGCTAAAAGACCTTAAGTCAAGTTTTTATAATTTTTGTATTTTTATTGATTCTTAATTAGACTACCCGTATTGATAAAATGGTAAAAGACATTAAGTTCAGTACAAAAAATGGACTTAAGGTCTTTTAGCTTTTACCTACAGATATAATATGTATGACTTATATTGAGATGAGTCTTGTAACTTATAATATTTAGAGTATCTCATGACTATATATAATGAAATTTAATATACTCTCATTATGATAGATATTTGTAAGCGTTTGTCACTAATAAATATTATTCCCAACTATTCATTGGAAATTAGTTACTAGCAAAACACTAACACCAAGTTTCATAAATTTTAATTTCTGATGACTCAACTTTAATGACAAATCAAATTCAGTTTTCGAAACATGGATTCAGAAAAACAGAACATATAAATTTCTGTGTAGACCTACTGCACTATGCCCATAACTGCTATGATCATAGAATAGTCATAAAAATCTGAATAAAAAAAAATTAATCATGCTTTTGAAATCTCATTTCACACTCAACAAGAGTTTTGACAAATGATAAATAAATAATTATTATAACTGATCGGCATTAGTAAAAGTAATTATATATTATCCTCCATTTAGAAACAAGTTTTGATAAATCTCTTGAATGTAAGTCTGTGGTACTAAAATAAGACGAAAAATATTCTTTGTTTGCAGTAGGAAAGTTATTTTGCATCTAGATTACAATATGAACCAAGTTGCCAGTGAATATTCTGAGAACAAAGCTCTTTTCCTTTAAATTTATATACAAATGAGAACGGCCTAATTATGTATGAACAGAAGTTGCATTATATATTTTATAACATAAATATTATAAAGCTGAAGAGTTTGTCTGTTTGTTTGAACCAACTAATGAACCAAATAATTGAACATTTCTACTATCGAAAAAGGCTATAAGCTATACAAGGTGTAACGTAAGTGTATATACATAGAAAGAGCAAGGCTTTTTTGGATGATAACAAACGATATGGCAAGGGTTATTTAATCCTATCTCATCAAGTCCGGCAGTAATGTTTTTTTTAAATTCATAGAAACCAGAAACCAAACTTTTCAAATTGAAATAAATACATCATTAGCACTCAATCAGCTGATCGATGTCAACGAACTATTTGCAAGTAAAAATAAACCTCTTACTCCTGGTATTTCTGAATAAA
Source organism: Nycteola revayana (assembly GCA_947037095.2). Classification (NCBI taxonomy): domain Eukaryota; kingdom Metazoa; phylum Arthropoda; class Insecta; order Lepidoptera; family Nolidae; genus Nycteola; species Nycteola revayana. The sequence continues at coordinate 13,613,552 of OX344838.1, read as the reverse complement.
GGGTTCCGCATTTTTATTTTTTGTTTGCAAAATAATACTGACTTATATTTATTTTATTTTGAGTTGAAACCCTTGCCATTATTATCCAAAGAAGCCTTGCTTTTTCTATGTATATACCCTTTTTGTTACACCTTGTATATTATTACGCTAAGATAAACGATTCCACGCGAACGAAACACATGCTAGTCCTCTTAATATTATAAATGCGAAAGTTTGTATGTGTGGATGTTTCATGCAAAAACTACTGAATGGATTTGGCTGAAACTTTGCAAGTTTAGTTATAGTTTATAGCTTTTTATTTTTACTATTATTATTCATAATTCACCTGCCACTATAAATTTTGTAGCTACATTGATATCTTGTACTTTCCAACTAATTGCATTATTATAGTTAATCATTTGAACAATATATAAGCAATTAAAAGTTAGTAATAGTTAAAATAAGCTCGATTAAGATAAGGGCTTCAAAAATCACTCCTTTTCATTTTGAAAAGACAATTAAATAAAAGGAAATTTAATTAAATTCCAATACAAGCATCCATCAATATGGATTTTATGATTTTTTAATATAAAATTACAGTATAAATAGATAGATGATATATTATATTATATATCCAACCTCACAAACTTTCGCATTTATAATATTATTAGTAGAGTAAGTATCGGCGATACCCAAAACGTTCACAGTAATGATATTAGGTAATTATGTCACATGGGACGTCGGTTCCGTGCTGTTGTGGTTATTGGATGAGGAATTACGTTATAGGTGGACGTTTCGAGACATTTTAAACCATTACAATTTAAATAATTCACTACATATAATAGTATAAAACAAAGTTGCTTCCCGCTCTCTGTCTGTACCTATGTATGCTTAGATCTTTAGAACTACGCAACGGATTTTGATGCGGTTTTTTTTTAGGCTGAGTGATTCGAGAGAAAGCTTTATAAATGTATCCCGACGTAACACGACGAGTAACACCCGACGCGACGCGACGTGTCGTGTTCATAGTGTGATTTTGGTCTATAGAAAACAATACATTTGATTCGACTCAACACGCGTCGCGTTTCATCAGGTCGCGTCGCGTCGGGGTGGGTTGCTAGTATATACTAATATAAAAAGCTGAAAACTTCATTTGCTTGAACGTGTTAATTAATCTCAGGAACTACGAGTGTTAGACAACTTTTTTATCGAGGAAGGGTATAGGTTATAAATAATTATGAAGTTCCCACGGGAACGGGGGCTATGTCTGTGAAGTAAGTATACTATGAAATAACAAGAGCTTGGCCAGTGGTGACGTGTCACATGTTTTGAGTGGAATCAAACTCCAAATTTTCCTTCATTTTTTTGTAGATCTCGACTTCAAACCTTCGTTTCACACATTTCTGGCTATACCGATGCAGTTTGCGAAATGAAACGTGTTTATTGAGGGACGACCAACTAAGGGAATGGAAGGGGAAGTTGTCAAAGAGTTTATTTGACTTTAATCTGTAATTTTCGTTTTTAAATTAAGTTGTTTGGAGTGTGAAATGTTTATTAGAGTGGCGAATACTTCACACATATCTGGTATGACTTATAACGAAGTAAAATATGTAGTCACGTGATTATTGAGAAAAGGTAGAGCGATCGACTATCTATCTTTTTAATAAAATAAAATAATCTTTATTTCGGATAAGCAACATCCATATGTGTTAGTAAACAAAAAGGATAACTTATATTTATGTTAGTAAACTTATGTATCTATTTGGAGACCAGGCTGTTGTTCAAAATACATCTTTGAACTACATCACCTAACAAAGGGAATCGTACCTCCCCGCTATGGTCTTCAGGATTAATAATTACCTTTTTAAATTAACTGGTAGGTATACCAGATAATTCAAAAGGGTAATTAAATGTTAATATTCGCTAAGTACATTAAGAAAGTAAGATAGAAAACAACATTTTACTTTCTTAAGTTATCTATACTAATATTATAAAGCTAAAGAGTTTGTTTGTTTGCTTGAACGCGCTACTCTCAGGAATCTTTAAGTGTTAGATATCCCATTTATGAAGGAAGGCTATAGGCCATATTAAATTATGAAGTTCCTACGCTAACGGGAGTGACGCGTGTGAGATCGCGCACGGAAGTCAGTCTATACTAATTTACAAACACACAAAAAGAAACAATATTAAAAACTTATATATAAGGAAAGAAATTGTACAAAGGTACTGCTTATTTCAAAAGAAATCTCTTCCAGCAGACTCGCAAGAGGAAATGTGAAAAATCAAAGACGAATAGTGTGCGTAGGCCTCAAATAAACATACATACTGATATTTACATATACACTTAGATACATACATATATACAGACGTTATATATATATACATAGGATGAGATAGAGATATAGTAGGTACTCCTAATATTATAAAGCTAAACAGTTTGTTATTTTCTTGAACGCGATAACCGCAGGAAATGCTGCTCCGATTAACAAAAATTGGTCACCACAAGAAAGCTATGTATAATTCAGGAGTAACATATTTATAATGAACTAGCGGCCCGCCCCGGCTTCGCACGGGTGGACTTTTATACCCTACCCCTGCCCTACCCTACCCCTACCCTACCCTACCCCTACCCTATCCCTGCCCTACCCTACCCCTACCCTACCCTACCCTACCCCTACCCTACCCTACCCTACCCTACCCTACCCTACCCTACCCTACCCCTACCCAAAAGTCCTTCTCCCAGTTCTTAGCTACCTCCCTACAAATTTTCAGCCAAATCGGTTCAGCCGTTCTTGAGTTATAAATAGTGTAACTAACACGACTTTCTTTTGTTTTTAAAATGTATTCTGCTATTCAGGGCGGAGACAAATCCAACGAAACAAAAACCATGAAAATTGATCCAGCCGATCTCGAGTTATAAGTGTTGTAACAAACCCGTCTTTGTTTTATATATATAGATAGATGTGTGTTGCATTTTAATGAAGTTTTTAGAGTTATGCGAATATTGCGAGCGAGAAGCTAGTCAAATATATTAAGTAATAAAGAAAAAAGATAAATGTTCTTCCTTTCTTTGACAATTATTAATTAATATGTGACTATGAGCTATTGATGATTGCTATGATTCTCAAAATCCATAAAATTTAATTAATAATTATTGAGTGGATTATGTATTAATCAAGCTCCAATTATGAAATGTCATTCAGGACTTACAACTCCGAAAAGCAGTATGATATTCAATTAAAATATTGTTATTTCACAATGTCAATCATGTTATTGGCATGTTATGCTTTGTCCTGAATGGCAACAGCCTTTAGCTTTCATCATAGAAACTGCAAACTTATAGAGTGTATTCTCTATTATACAGCGTCTCTATTATAGAAGCGTATATTCAATGTATAGGCTTCTACAACAAACTTCCTGATAATGTAAGAGATATTTCTACCAACAAGTTTAAACGATATGTCAAGAATAAATTATGTAAAAAGGCTTATTATAAAATTTCTGATCATGTACAATACTGCTTTATTAAATTTGTAAAATAAAATTTATTAAAAAAAAAGGATTCCTCTTGTTTCTTGCAAGTTCTTTTCAGAGTTGCCACATCCAGAACTGGTGGTAGAAAAAGAAAGGGACGCATCATAAGAACATGTTTTTAAATATTTTAAATGTGTCTATATGAATAAAGAATTTTTGACTTTGACTATACCTAGGCGTTCTATAAGGAAGGAGTTTTAAAAATTCCACCTTCCCTGAGTCAAGAAATGGAAAGACTGTAGTAAAATATCGAAATCCACGAAGACAAAGATACATGCACGTTATAGTATCTTATATGAATTTAAAAACTAAACATTGGTTGATACTATGAAAGACCCATTTATATATTTATTTTATTATTTGCATTACTGTTTTAGTATTTGCAGCAGCTACATAAACATGCCATCTGTCAAAAGTTAAACTGTTTAGCTTTCACACTTCTTGAAAATGAAATACAGTCTGGTGACGGACGTACGGACCGAAATCAGATATCATAGAATCAAATAAATAGACATAAATACGGACAGCGGAATATTCTCCCGTGTTTACCTTTTAGTTACGAAACCATAAAAAACTATCGAGAGATCAGTCAAAAATCGATTGCTTTTTACAAGCTTTTATTTAACTTGCAATGGATATCCGAACCTTCATCGACCTTGCCCTAGCTGATAGAATAACACATTGTTTTATAATGAATTTAGTATTTTTTTATAAAAGCTTGTTTTAAAATATGTTTTTTAACTTTTTATTATTAGGGTACCCTCGTAATGCATATCTAATTACCGTCCAATATACCCAAATAATAAGATGACTTTATCGGACAGCCATTCGACTGTGGTTCTGCACTATAAAATTTCCTACACAGCTGTCTCTTTAAACCTTGGCAGCCATAGCCACTATCAGTATAGAACCATAACAGAAACTAAAGACACTACACCACACTACACTTTGCAAATGAGAATTTCGCACGTTTGACGTACATTGATCGTTCACTACTAACAGGTGCTGCTGCTCCCATCTGCCTGTAGCACAGTAGCCACCCATCAATGAATAATGTATGAACGAAGCGATTTACACTTTGATACAACGTGTTTCGTCAAGATGTTGTTCGGTTAGAAATTTGGTCAGTTTTTACTGTAATATTTTTTATTCTATTGGAGTATATTTTCTTATGTACATCTCTTATGTAGCGTAATGTTTTTCCAACGTCCTCGTAGATTAAGTGTGAGAGGCCTGCGAACTGTAACGTAGAGCGACAGTTGCACAAAACTTCCCTCTTTTTCTTCTTCTTCTTCTTCCTGCCCTTATCCCATATTACTTGGGGTCGGCGCAACACGTTTGTTTCTTCCATTCAGTCCTGTCACCAGACACACTATCCTATCACTAACTCCTTTTTCTTTCATATCACTCTTCACACAATCCATCCATCTTTTCTTTTGCCTTCTTCTCCCTCTCCATCCATCAAATATATTTGTACAAAACTCCAATTAACAACTATAAGTCATAATCCCTCAATCTCTGCGCTAGCAACCGTCCTGAGCCGAGGTCCAAGTTCGACATGGGCCGCCCTATCGCACAGGCTGCTTATTTTATAGTTTATAACCCATTTAATAAGGCTGGAGCTCTACACCTTTATGCCCGGTGAAGTAGCAAAAGCCTTAAGGCTAAACATAAATGTCGGCCCAAAAAAAGCGGAATATTTCGTATTTGCTAGCTTTTCCACGCAGTCTTATACTCAGAGCTATAATTCCAGTAGCGCGGGAATGATAGCTATCTACACAGCAAAACCCCGGGTCAAAAACATCAGTAATACAGGCACTGAAATGCATCCAAGGTTTTATAAACCTAAGCGTTAAAAATGTATCTATCCAATGGTGCGGTATTATTTGAAATTGGTTCTGTAATTTTTGAGTATTACTATAAGCCAGTTTAACGTCCAATGCTGACCAAGTAACCATGGGTCTTCCTCGAGGTGGCCATCGTCACCACGCTTGGCAGACTTATTGGTGACCACAAGATACTGCGGTCACCAATCTATCCGCCAATCGCAGTACACAATAACACATTGCACAGTAATTATGTTGTAATACAAAGGGAAACATATATTTTGTAAGCACCTTATATCTAACCTAGCAATTTTCTATCACTTTATCTTCCAACACATCACAAAACGAGTCAAAAATAACTCCCTAGGCAACCGAGCGAATGTATCAGAAAATACCTCTTGCAGTTCAAAGCGAACGTTGCTAGGCAACGGGTAACTCAACACGTTTAATTTGAACTCACACGTTGATCAGGGTGCGAACAAAATTTAAAGGTTTAAATTATCATTCCCTCTTTGATGTTATTTATTATGTTAATAAGGGACTTGTCGTAATTGGTTCATGGAAAGAAATTGGGTTTGGTAATGAGAAAATGCTTCGTTTCTTCGTTTAGCCCGAGTTTTCAAAACTTTTTTCTTCGTAGACCCCATAAAATACTTTTGGTTTTGGTGGACTCCCTACTGCTCCATCCTAGTAATATTACAAGACGTGAAAGTTTGTTCTTCACTCTCTCTTTCACGCATAAACTACTGAATGGATTTTGATGGTAGTTTGCATATGAATAGTTTATAAGCTGGAATAATATACATATAAGCTAAAAAATCATCAAGCTGAGGCCAACTAGAGTAAAGATACGCGGGGCGCAGTTCTATTATAGAACACACAACTTGTGAACCCGATTATTGTTACGCTAACGTAGTCTGTTAAGCTTCCCTTGGATGGGTCCAAGGGAAGCTGTCATATTATTATGAAAGTTACACGTTTTATTTTAGCAATTATCGACAGACTTCTTCAATTAGTAGTTTTATTTTGTCTGTAAGCTTTTAAACCATACATCAGAATATATTCTTGATATGACGAGACAAGCCGTTTTTCTATCAAATTGTAGAAAAGGTACGAAACGAAGTTTCATAGTTAAATAAATACAAACAAATATACGCGGAAAAAGTCACTGTCAAACAATTGTACGTGTACGTTTGACAGTAATTTCGTCCATGTCGATTTATTAATATTTATAAATAAAGCCAACGCATAAAAATAGCAATAAACATAGCGAACGTTCTCTCTAAATCTCACGGATGCATCAAGTCTGAAATTTTTCCAAAAAACGCCAAACATAGAAAGATTAAAGCTACCTTGCTAAAACCACCAATAAGTCATTAATATTAAATAAATAGCAAATAACGTGCAGTGGATGGAAATTTCAATATTTTTCTTTTGAAGGTCCAAGTCGTACATCACCTTCATAACATACGAAAACTTTAACGTCACAACTCAATCAATATCATGTAAATTATCGAGTTACCGGCCCATAGGCCGTCCGCATACTATGACTAATATTCACGGACGATGGACAGCCACTAATAAAACGCACAAAACGCTGCAGTGGCAACAGTACGACGCGACACTAGTGATTGATGATATGCGATCGATTACCATCGCGGACGACTCGTGGATGGGGCATTCGGTGGTGACAATAGTTTCCAAGTATTATCTCTCGGTTTATTTTTTACTTACTTTACTTTACCGGTTTACGTCCATTGCCGAATATGTGCCTCCTGTGGTCTGTTAACAAACCTGGGCAGGCCAAGGTCATTGATGAATTATTCTTTTCGAGTATCCTAGTAATATATCACTTATTACTAATGTTATAAACGCAAAAGTTTGTAAGTATGGATGGAAAACTACTGAACGGAATTGGCTGAAGTTGATACGATATACACTGGATTAGCATATAGGCTCAAACAAAACATCACTCTCCAAAGCACTGGCGCAGAGTAACGCGGGTAAAACCACGGGGCGCAGCTGGTCTTTAATAACTCAACACGAGGCCAAACATATTTGTGTAATAGATAAACTAATAAAGCAATAAAATAAATTGAATAATAAGTATTTGAATAAGGTAAACATAAAAAATATTAAATTGTAAACATAATTTAGTTAAGAATAAAAAATGAGTATATCTATTAGTAGATTACTTTACCAACGGGCATAAGGAGTTGCTAAAAAATGAATCTATACATATATTAGTCCATAAACATGAATCTCAACAAAAATTAAGTTTAGACATTAAAATTCTGAATATAAACAGACTTGTTAGTGCGAAATAGTTCAATCTACTGTATTCTCTTGGGTCACCCAGGTGTACAAAGTGGGTTCTTTAGCCTCTTCAATTCCTACAAATCAATTCACTCAGCTTGTATTATGAAAGAGACTAATATGGTTTCATTTTTTTGCATGGATAATAAAAACCTTAGGTGAATAACGGGACTTTTCCTATAACCAATATGCGCCTAGTTCATCCACATAAGTTCTGCTCTTTTTTTTATAAAATCAGTCTAGCAAAACGGATTCCAAAATTAAAACTTATGTGACATAAAAAACAAGAACATCTAACCCATTTTCTTACGAAACAATTCCACTTTATTTAGTTCGGTGATATCGTCCAGGTGAATAAGGTAGAATGAACCAGCGAAATTATGCACACATGTCCACTTTTTTTTTACTTTTTATTCACCTAACTGTAAGTCTACATAAAGTCTGCACAATGACACACCAAAAACATTATGAATATTATATAAGCTTGATATTTATTATTTATAAACAAATGCAGCCGTTGTTTGACATATAAAACGCACCATATTTTTATCTATTTTCTTCAAATGCATCTGTTTTAAAAAATCAAGTGCAACAATCCAAAAACTTTATTTTTTACACTTACAGTTATTTTACCTATATTTGGTCTGTATTCATACAAAAAAAAATACAAAGCCCCGCAAAAAAATTAATGCAATTTTTCAGCCCGGGAATTCCTGGGACATTCCAAACAAATTAACACCCTAGTCGCGACAGACAATATGCGCAAACGTGCAGACAGCCTTATGTCATCACATGATGAATATGTTAGTGTTGGGTTTTATGTTATGTACGTTAATTCTGCCAACAATGCGAGTGAAAGGGAATTATTTAAATGAAAAATGGTAGAAAGATTATTCTCGACAAGTCATAATTATTTCATGTAGGATGACTCACGTTACAGCAAGCCGTGGCGAAATTATGTCATATGTTAACATAATACAGCGGTTCGTGTACAAGATAAAAATAGTTTCAGCAAATCGAATATTCACTTCAGATATGCAATAGTTTGAGTTAAGAGAAAAAAAACATGAAAAATATGTGTTACATTGTAAGTTACTTCTATCATGGAATTTTACCCGTTCAGGTTAGTCTTATTTACTTAATTCTTCACTTGCTTACCCGGGCACCGTGCATTGCTGAAGATAGGTCTCTTCATACTTTCTTTTACTTACCTACCATGCATGGATCGTTGAGGGATTTTGCCATAATTGCCATGCTTGGCAGGCGGACTGGTAATTAGGCAACAAATCTTTAGCTGATAGATAAATGCTAGATAATATTTAGACAAAGATCGATTTTACTACCAAAAATACATCATGGCGCTGAGTATTAGCATCAACTTAATACAAAATTGGTACCTATATAACATCTATAGGGATAATTTAATTCGCCGAAATAATGGAATTAAAACTAATAAAAAAGTAAGCTTATAAAAAAGAGTTGAATTTTAAGTTACAGTGAACTGATAGATGCTGCTGCTTATCCACCCGGCGGTTGTCTCTGAGTTTTCTTACGACACCCATAAGAAAAATAGGGTTGTCTAGAATATACCTCCACCTAGATGAAAATCTATGCCGGAAACCACACAGCAATGAAAACCATACAAAAACAGAATGAAGTATCGCAGCGTAGGCGTCTAAATTGGAACAGTCCGGTTTATAATTTGTTCAAATTGCGCGCACAGTGGGCTTAAATTATTCAAGACGGCACTCGCGTGGTCCCGTACGCTTTACACGGCCATTTGAAGTCCACCATCGTATATTCATTAAAAAAAAGTTGAATAAAATATGTGGTCAACTTTTTGTGGAAGACAAAAATTTATTACTTAATTAAATCAAGGCGTATAATTTTACATATTTTTAGTATTTTAAAAACATAATCTTTATTTTATTTTATGTAAGAACACTGACAGTCCAAAGCTGCGATTAGAGTGCATAATGGTTAGTCGTGCTGAATGTACCACAGTAGCATACCAGTAACTCTCGCTATCCAAATTCCTCTCTTCCTTTTTTTATAAAAGAAGGAAGGGAGGAAGAAATGTACTCTGCTAGCAACAGAGACACTTTCTCATTAACCCCTCGTACTTGGCTTAAATGCTTGTGTTATATCAATTTATATTAACTTATTCAAGCTAAAGTGTTGGCTATGATAAATAAGAGTGCAACTTTTACCCCACACAGCACAACCACAAATGTAATCAGGCAATTTCCTTACCCTTTCACATAACCCAACAAACATTGACAACACCGCCATCTATGTGCCCCGGTCAAAAATACCACACACAAAACAAACCAAAACACAATTAGGGATCCTCCAACTTCATTTCCGTAGCTTTGTTGTTCCGGATGCCATGACAGGGAACACAAGGGTGTAAATTATTCAAAATTCTCAACTTAACTGAGTAGGCTGATTGATTGTCTTGGATCATGATTTTAATAACGGTATCGCTATACAACATTATTATTCGCAAACAAGCTAAATGAAAGCAATGATGTAATAACGAAATTCATTTTATTATTCGCATTTCTGCGGGACCCTAGGATTAGTTAAGGAAACAGTAGGGGAGAAATAGCAACTTTACCATCAAAACTAATGAATAAAAACTGGACAAAATCGTTGTGGACGCGATTGATGCCATTTTGATTGATTAATTTTGACGACCAACCGGTCGGGATCCACCGTGGCTGAATGGTTAAGGCAGTAGGGGTTCTATCTACCTGGATGGTCTAAATTTATTAATCTCAATTTTGGAACTAAATTTTAATTGGAATTCGCACAAAAAAAAAATGGTATGTAAGCGAGAAAAATACTACAAAGGGACTGCTACAATTACATATATTTTAACATAAGTCGGTTCGTGATAAAGTATATAAAAACGAGGCTCAATAAACCCTTGAAACAAATATCCGATATTCTACTGAGTACAGCTCAGTTTCAATGATCGGAATATGGCGGGTAGTTGCAACTGATTCTTACTTTAACATTTTCAATAAATCGTAGTATTAATATTAAATCTAGGAAACATCGTGGTTTTGAATGAAGATATCAAAACATATTTTGTATTGTAATATCTGGCATACGTTAATTTGTAAGAGGATATTAAAGGTTAAGGACTTAGGTTTAGGTCTTAGGAGGAGAATTGGTCCTTCGACTCCCTCGTTTTCAGAAAAATAGTTTTAAGCAGTTCAGTTCTGTACAATATATGATGTGAAAGTGCTAAAAATAAATTTGGTTGAAATTACTGAAATGTTTGTGTGTTCGTATGTACAAGGTCACAAACTATCAGAAATACAAATGATACGATTTAAAAAAATACCAACTACTCTCACTGAATAGCATAGTCTTTTTATTAAGTAAAGGTTCCGCCGGTAACAACATATTCGTTTTTTTTTTCGGATATACATTCGTAGGTAGCCACGAGGCTTTTGCTACTTCACCGGGCATAAAGGCGGGCAGAGCTCCAGCCTTAATAAATGGTTTAATAGGGTGCGCCAAAGTTCACCTAAATTTTCAACTCCGATAATCGGAAATCCGAAAATGTTCTTCCTAACATTTTTCATCCTAAAAATCACAATTCTCTGTCAATACTCTGTCAATACTCCGAATAATAATAGAACTGAATCGGTTTTATAGGTAGTTATTGGTTTAGGTACGGTTAAAACTGCGGTATAAACTCCCAGGCCATACACATAACCGTAAATGAGTCGTGTTTTATGAATTTCATTCATTTAAGACAAAAATCTGTAAAACGACCTTTAATCATTCCAAACATATATTTTTTATTACACTTGGTAAATGTTTCTTTCTGAGTATGAGTGAAAATATTATGGTAATTATGTTTAGGGATAAAAGCATTATGATAAAAAATAGAAGAAGTTTAAATATATTTAAATTAATGATATTATTAATAATAATTTTCGGAAACATAAGTGTTATGAACATAGTCGGTAGCACTACAAATAGTATGGATGAAAACTTTAGGATGAAACATTTTAGGAAGAGTGATCATTCGGATTACAAATCGTTGGGAAGAACAATTTCGGGTAAAGAACGTTAGGTGAGCCAATATGGACCCGGGTTAATAACTACAAACCAAGCAACCTGCGCAAGAGGGCGCCCCCTGAGGGATTGACTTTTAGTATTTTAGGAGAGTTTTGTGCAACTGTCGCTCTACTATACAGTTCACGGTCCTCTCGTATTTCGGGTCTACTAGAGCACTGTTAGGGCAATAAATGTGTGTGCCTACTAAAATATAAATTAAAATAACTGGACCTAAACCCCGCGTAATTGTCCATTTGAGTATGTTTCGCCGGACCGCCTCATGTGGGCCGTGTTGAAACCGGTGGTAGAGTAACCCACTGAGTTTGTTTCGCCGGATCTTCTCAGTTGGGGCGCATTGGATCCGCTGGTAGCATTAAAGCGCGTCCGTCGTTATATGCTCATGGTCCACCCAAATAATGACAATTGTTTTGGCATAATATAGACAGAACAAGCATTTTGCCTCCTAGCGACAATATATATTAATTATAATTATTAATTTAATTATAAATAAGTAATTTAAATAGGTTTATAAATAAACAGCAAATGTAATTTAAGATAAATAATAATCAATTTTCAAATAATGTTTGACGATTTACAAGTGCCTGTAATTGGTTTACGTAAATAAAAATGATTTTTATTTATTTATCGGATGGTTAAACGCTAGTGAAACAGCTCCAGTAATGGTAACAGTCTATAAAACATGTTAGCTGCCAGCTGTAGTAACTGTAATCGAAATCGCGGTTGTGGTTGGTTATCGCGAGGCGTTGCTACCTAGATGTTAAACTTAAATTTTTCCTTTGTAAACATCTACCTCTCAAGTTATTAAAATATCAACATATTTGAGCCTGACATTTTAACAACACATCTGTACCATCTATCAATATTAAACTGTCACATTTCCACAAGCCCATAACAAAAGTATGCCGCCTGGGCTGACTAGTCATGGCAGCTACTTAATTATGAAATATCAATAGAGCTAGAATTCTACTTTTTAAATCTCTAGCTAACAAGTACTCTTATGTGCGAATAAGACTCTTTGTATCCTTTCATAAGAAAGTTGAGCGGACGAAGGAGTATGAAATTTCGCACACTTATTTTTCTATAATCTATACTCATAAATAAAGCTGAACAGTTTGTTTCTTTGTTTGCTTGAATGCGCTTATCTCAGGAACCAATGGTCCGATTTGAAAAATTATGTCAGTGTTAGATAGATAATTTAGCGAGGAAGGCTTAAGGCTATTCTGAAGATCCCCTGGGAACGGGCGTAACTGCGCGCGGAAGCTAATTGTTTATACAGAGAACAAGTCTTAGTGCAGATAACTTCACATCACACACACGGTTCACAGCCTGCAAAACCTGCAATATATTTAAACAATAGATCGCCAAGAACTATCAATTGTCACATCTCCACAGCCCACATCGAATCTATGTCGCGTCGGTTGACTGGTCATGACAGCTACTTCCTTTATAAAGGTGGCAACACTGGCAACGCCATGCATCCAACAATTAGGTCGGGAGGACGCGTGCTACCGTTTTACGCTTCCAGTCATTCATGTGTTCTTAACAAGGCTTTGACGGCTTAACGTACTGGAGTATGTTGGATGAAACAGAGCTCAATGAACACTCAAAATAAATGCGATATTGTGCTGAGAGGTGCCCTGTCAAAGGCTGCTATTTGGTTTGAGTGGCCGGTTGGTGTGAAAATTCACGTACCTATCTTCATTTATGTACAGCTTTATTCAGCAAATCTATAATGATATATTTTATTCTCTCTATTGCACTGTGCAATAATGTAAGGTATTAGATGTAAACTGCTTATTATATAATAATAATATGACAATAAACTAACAATTTTAATGATTCCAGAATAGCGATCCCCACCCATTGCACTACCGATGTAAACACACTCGTAACACAAGCATTTTAGTTTTGCACGAGGGGTTAACAAGAATACTAGTAATATACAAAATCTCTGCTAGTTATCTTTTTTAAAAGTAAAAAAAAAAAAAAAAAAAGGTCGCCATTTAAAAAGGTAAGGTGTGCTACAATCTACCTTAATATTAACATTGTGTTAAAACAAAACAGTAATTAAAATTATTTATAATCATTAATCCGATTCATAAGCATTACAATAGTAAAAGTATATCATGTGATTACAATAGTAATTTACAAATAAAAATGAATATAAAATCTTTACGGTTTTATTGCACATGCTCTATACATTTAAATTGCCAAACTAAGAGAATAACGACCTTAGTACTCATACAAGTTTAAAGCGTATTTAGATTATTTCGGACAAATAGAGTTGTTTGCATCGTATGAGTCCTATCATCTAAAGCTGCAGTCCCATGGTCCATTTACTGACGGGAGACGCTTTGTATTTCTACGTTTGTCAAGGCTTGTTGCCTTCCTAATTCTGTGGTTTCTACGGAGACAGTTGTTTTACCTAGCTAGTGTACTGTGCTTGTAGTACAACTGATATGTAAGATGACATCTTACATATCGGTTGGATCTTTTTCTAATTTTCGCGAAAATGATGAGCTATTTATTATTTTTTCACAAAACCGATATTCATTTGTTTTACATTAAGTAAAATATTATTAAAAATAAACTTGGACACTTAAAGCGGTTTCGCACTACGTCCGTTCCGAATCCGATATGGTCCGTAGTAGCCATAGAACTATTTCTATGGTAATTTACGCACTAGATCCGATTTCTTTCCAAATTTCTTGACCAATATTTTCACAAATTCGGATCGCATTCGGATCGGTTTCGGATCGGACATAGTGCGAAACCGCTTTAAGTCTTATAAGAAGTGAATAAAATCATACCTAACCCGTTTTTGGGCAATGGTTTTTTTTCCCTTTGTATAAGGGCTTCCAATCGCAATACTCTCACGATTATATATGCATAAAGGGAAACCAATTGAAACGAACTTCAATTTAGGTTTCAAATATTTCAACAAGGGGAATGGTGTCATACGTCTGCAGTTCAGCTCAAAGCTTTGGAGTATAAAGGGCACGCCTTTATAGAAACTTTTCCTTGAAACTTTCAAGTAAAATGCCGACACTTATGTTCGTCGTACGTGTCGACCTGTCACAAACGTATAAACTATAAAGGACATGAATAATTTCATATTAAATCAATTATATGTTGCTGTATTTTCAATCTTAACACCAGAAGGTTTATAATCTCAAGGGGTTATTACAAATAGTGGTGAGCACATTTGGTCACACAAAAAGTATGCAGATGCTTTTATAATCTCAAAAAGTATATACCAAAATTGAGATAGTTTCTGTGTCCAAGTCACCACATTAAGTCAAAAACACTTAATGGGACTTTTACGATGTTTAAAAACTCTTTAATTATTTTCCTAAAACATATAAGATTATTGAAATCAGCCAAGCCGTTTCCGGGTTATAAATGGTGTAGTAAAGTAACACGACTTTCTTTTTTTAATAAATATACATATCCTACCTAAAATTACTACCATTTTATCAGGTTCAGGTTATTATCTAAAGAATATGAAATGTATTAACAAAAATAGACTCGTTTTGAACAACATTGAGTACATCATACTAGCAACTTAAAAATGCCTTGCAGTACAAAAAATGACATTTACAGACACTTTTAAGTGACACAATCTAGAATCTAGTCCATAAAACTGAAAGCTAAAAGCCGTTAACACCACATCAAAACGTACCATAAATATTCCCCAAATCTCGTATAAAACCGTTCCTGCCTATAAACCAGCTAGATACTCAGATCATCGGTTCGCAGATGAGCTATTTCACTATCCGGACCCTAGCTCTCACACTAAGTGTCTTTCCAATAGCGTTCACAAAGGAAGGTGCTATAGTTGAACAGTGAATGCCGACCGTAAATAACGTGGTATGACAGTACGTAATAGGACCTACGCTCAGCTGTGCCACGATAGTTTCAGAGTGCTTGTATTTTGCTATTGTGCACGTTCCTATGTTTTAAAAATATTAGATGGTGCCAGGGACATTGTTTATTTACGAACGTAAATTGGATAAAATATAGCTTTTGTTTGAACATATTACTATATTCTACTGCAGCATATTGAATAGGTGGTAAAACTACGAATTTTTCATAAAAGAACAAATAAAATTGTTAAAATATTTTTATAGAATCTAATAAGTCCAACATTACTTATTATTACTTGACTTGATTTAAATGATTTTCGGAGTATTTTTTTTATATTTTTTTCTGTCGTTTAATAATGTCCGAATACATGTTCGGAAAAACTTTGATTTAGGAGCGAAAAGGTAGGGGTTTTGGGTATCTTCTAGAATTGTCACATACAAATACATGAAACGTGACAATTTGCAATGTATAATATACTAAATCTATACTATGTGCTTTGAAATATATCATGACTATCCAATAAATATGTTAGTGACAAAATCTATTTCGCTTTTCCATTTTAAACAATTTTCTTTAGACTCGATATTTTGAACGAAATTAACCCGTAAAGCTGAGAGACTCTTAACATCAATGATAATTATGTGTACCTTGTACATGTCAGTAATGTACTAATTATACAAAATGAAACAATTACATAGGTATGTAATTTATAAGTTAAATTACTCAAATAACCAGTTTTGTTAATATAGAACTCGAAATTGTTTTACTATTGTAACTAGAGAAAGTCCAAGAGTGATGGTCCTACCAACTTTTAAGATGCATAGCTGTGTTACCAAGTACAATACTACTATATTTTCTATATTTTAGTCAGAATTAAAATTGTATTAATATTAAAAAAAAACAGCCAAGTGCGTGTCGTATTCGCGCACGTAGGGTTCCGTACCATTTTCAAGTGCTTGCCTGCTGCCGTTATTGATATCGAACAAAAAAGGGCAAAAAAAAAAGTTTGTTGTATGGGAGCCCCCCTTAAATATTTATTTTATTTTATTTTTATTGTTGTTATAGCGGCAATAGAAATACATCATCTGTGAAAATTTCAACTTTCCAGCTATCGCGGTTCTTGAGATACAGCCTGATGACAGACAGACAGACGGCTAAGTCTTAGAAATAGGGTCCCGTTTTTAGCCTTCGGTTACGGAACCTTAATAATACCCAATCTTAGTTAGATAAAATCTGTAAATCTAGACCAAACTGATTTACTAAGCCCGTTCCTGCAAGAGATGCCAGCTCCCGTTCGGCCACCGCCAGCGGATTAACCCTGGATGCCATATATACTTGAAAATTAAACTTTACTGAAATATACTTACCAAGTAATTTTTTAGTTTTGTCTAGTCTTTATCAATCTCTATTTAGCCTTTTAATCATGAAAGTCCAGTTAAGTAGATAAGTAAATTTACAACTCTCATAAAATTATCAATATTGGCCGTCAATACGTTTGCTATATTAATCAATCAGAAGCAATCAGAGCTTATATTACTCTTTGTCAATATTGACATTCACTACAACATTTTCCTTTGAACTTGGTATTTGCTTATTAATTTGTTTATTTTTTAATTTTGTTTGATATGCTTATTGACTTTATTTGATTCGTCGGACTTTTATACGTTTATTTTTTTATAAAGTTTTTAATCTCTTTTTTGAAGCCTCTTAATTATATTTAACTAGCGGCCCGCCCCGGCTTCGCACGGGTGGACTTTTATACCCTACCCCTGCCCTACCCTACCCCTACCCTAACCCTACCCTACTCCTACCCTACCCCTACCCCTACCCTACCCTACCCTACCCCTACCCTAACCCTACCCCTACCCTACACCTACCCTACCCTACCCCTACCCTACCCCTACCATACCCCTACCCTACCCCTACCCTACCCTACCCCTACCCTACCCCTACCCTACCCTACCCCTACCCTACCCCTACCCCTACCCTACCCTACCCTACCCTACCCCTACCCAAAAGTATCCTATGTCCTTCTCCCAGTTCTTAGCTACCTCCCTACCAATTTTCAGCCAAATCGGTTCAGCCGTTCTTGAGTTATAAATAGTGTAACTAACACGACTTTCTTTTGTTTTTAAAATGTATTCTGCTATTCGGGACGGAAACAAATCCAACAAATCAAAAACCATGGCAATCGGTCCAGCCGTTCTCGAGTTATAAGTGTTGTAACAAACACGACTTTCTTTTATATATATAGAAGATGAGGAGTATATTTTAAAACATAAGATATAAGATGACTTATTGTAGATCAGATTTGTGACAACAACATTATTTATTTTGGAATTTAACTTCATAAAAAACTTATATTCTCTCTATAAAAGTTACCTAAGCTTTCAAGCTAATATGTTTTTGTTTCAATCTTTATAAAAAAATCGGACTTGCCTATATAATTTCATCATATTTGAATTAATCAAGCTTGTACCTGAAACAAATATTTTTTAATTAATGTGTGTTTGTTTTTTTACCATTAATCTTATGATCGGTACTAAGTCTTTTCTTAATAGGCCACAATCGAATCCAAGTCACTCATAGAAATTTACAAGACGAGGCGAGTAAGACCCACCGTAAAATTAAACAAAATCGTTTACGAGTAAGTAGGTCGTATCGACCTACTCACTCATAGTTTATTAAAACACAGAAAAATAAGTGTACTTTAAAATGTAATCTATAATCTAATATTATAAAGAGGAAATATTTGTATGTAAGTATGTTTGTAACGAATTGGCTCAAAAAATAGTGGACCGATTTTAAAAATTCTTTCACCATTTGAATGTTACATTATCACTGATTAATATAGGCTATATTTAATTATGAAGTTCCCACGGGAACGGGAATTACGCGGGTGAAACCGCGCGTAAGTACTATATAATAGTAGAGCATACTGTTTATTATTAGTCTTAGAATACATCAGAGCGTTATCCAGAACGATTGTGTGGTTTAATTGAATCCCCGTTACCCCACACCTCATCTTCATAACTACTACTACTATTATTAGTGGTTACATACATACATACATAAGCTCACGCCTGTTTCCCAGCGGGGTATGCAGAGACAATGGACCTCCACTTGCTACGATCCCTACATACATATTTCTCTTTATTCACTCTCATAACATTCTTTATACAAGCATGTCGGTGTAGGGTGGATCTTATTTGACCTTTTGCGAGCATGTCTCCGATTTGGTCAGAGAACGTTCGTCGAGGTCTTCCCCTTCCAACTGTGCCACTCGCATTTGCCATATATACCTGTTTGGTTATAGAAAAATAATATGCGCACAAACTTATAGTATAAAAATATAAAAATATTTAACTTCAATGTCCATATTTTATTTCATAACAAAATAGTTAATTTAATCTCAATAACATACAAAGAGGATACCTATTGTCATTATATACCTATCTATGACGCTAGGTATACACCGAAAAACGTTCTCTACGTCTCACCCATTTCACTGTAATAATCATAGACCAGAACCGATAAACAAAACCTGTTTCAATCACAAAGTTTTCGCAAATAAATTTTGGTTTCGCACGAAGTTTAATGGATAAAGGTCAGATTGTTTTATATTTATGTATTGCATTCGAAGGCTAAAGGGCCCGTAATTTAGCCCGCCCTTTGGGAACGAACAAAACATTTGGACCTGCGCGGGTGAACACAAAATTTACCTGGGGTTTTCAGTTATACTGAGTCATAGATAAAGCCTGATTGCCTCGTTAGTCTAGGTAATACCTTCGACCGTAACAAGAGAGTTTCGCCCAGGTTGTCCAAAAATTGTTTTATTAGAAATCTGGAAGTTGTCAATGTTTCACTCGTGCCTCAAAGAGCACGAGAAGCTCTCACTGTTAGTGTTGGTAGAATGGTTGTACCGGATTTTGTACGTAAAGGAACTATATAAATATACTACTATTATTAAAAAAATGATTGTCTTGATTGGGTAGGCTCCTCAACTACTGGAGCAATTTTAAAAGTTCTTTCACTATAAGAAAACTAGATTATCGAGGAGTAACTGAACCTATATATCATTAATGACGTTCCTGCGGGAACGGGAACTAAGCGGGTGGAACCCAGCGAGAGCAGGTAGTGCATTAATATGACTATATGCCTATTTGCCGGTCTAACTATATAAAAACAAAACCGTTTGTTGCGCTTCTACTATTTCAAATACAATCTTACTACCGTGTTTCAATATAAAGTCTCTAATACATTAAAATCCAATTTTGATAATAGCTCTTACAAAGTTTCCTAACGTTAATCAAGAATAAATCATTATTAACTGAGTTAAAGTTTATAATTTATTTGGGACTTTCTAATAATTACAAAAACATTTTACTAATCGGATAGGATAGGGTGTATCTTGGTAGGAGTGAGACAACAATATCGACGTTTTAGTTCTAAAACCATCTAAGTAATTTTTTGCCGGTTTTGATATTTTATATCCCATTTTCTATAGAATTGAAAGCCATACTGTTCCAGCCAATTAGAACAATATTGCACCCGATGTTGTTTTATTAAATTATTTATATTATTCTGTACGGTTTATGGGTTTTTGCTATCGTAAAATAAATGATTTATTTATTATTGGTTTATTTATAACATTGCAAAGGACTAAAAATCATACAGCTGATGGATAGGCAGCAGCATGTATCAGCTTAAGAATTATAATCATGTAACTGCCATCACTAATTAGCTTGTCAAGTGAAGTGATTTTGACATTATTCCTCAACACCCTGGCTAGCAAAGGCCTGTTACTGTTCAACTGGTAAGGTTACCTAAATAATGACATAAGTATAAGTCGGTAAAATAAAAACACAAATGCATAGATGCTTATCAATAAATACCAACGAAATGCTCGAACAGACCCAAATTCCTGACAGTTGAGGGGTTAGAGGAATGGCCTATGTTCAGCAGTGGACGGGCATGGGTGATAAAAAAATACAGTATTTTCACTCTCCTGAAAAAGTTACTGTTTCTGATATACGTGGCGATAGAACTTAAGCCAGATATATAACGTTGACGGATCGCTTGCACGTGATATTACTTCGAATGTTCAACATCAAAAAGCGATCAAAACTCTCTTCAGCCAGTCTGTTTAGTTCATAGTGTATGTTTATGAGATTTAAAGAAAGGCTGATCGTTCCTTTTTCGATTTGATTTTTTCCCGTTGCTAATACTCCAATAGCCAATTGCTTTATTTTTGGTTGTACAATGATGTTTGAAGTCAATTACTTCGAACATGCGTGCACCCATTCGTACAACCAAAATCCATACTAATATTATAAATGGGAAAGTGTATGTGTGTATCTGTTTGTTTGTCCGCCTTTCACGGCAAAACGGAGCGACAAATTGACGTGATTTTTTAAGTGGAGACAGTTGAAGGGATGGACAGTGACATAGACTACTTTTACTCTCTTTCTAACCCCCCACTTTCCTAAAATAGCGGTTGGAAATTTGTATGGAGCATTTCGCAATTTTCAAGATAGAAAGCTAAAAATTGGTATGCGGACTATTTGTGACCAACAAAAAAATCTAACATCATAATTTTTTGGAAATCTGCCCCCACCCCCTTATAAGAGGAGGTGAAATTTTATATGGGACTCTTCGCAGTTTTCTAGGTAGAAAGCTAAAAATCGGTACACAGACTCTTTGTTACCAACGAAAAATAACTGCCTTTTTTTGGAAAAGGAGGAACCGTGTTACCCCGAATTTAACTCAAGCGAATCCGCGGGCAAAAGCTAGTGATTTTATATTACAAGGCACAAGAGATAACTTTGCCGTGTACAATTATAATCGCAGTCTCCTTTAGGGGAGGACTTATTTATTTGTCCTACCAATTACTAGCAACGATAAAAAATCGCAGTGTATAAGGTGCTGCCAAAATATATGCTATGCCTTTAACAGTAGATAGTAACGGTTAAGTCATATGTCAATGCATTCTCTTTATGATTACATTTTTTTAATATTTTTATATGACTCTGGTAGTCATATTCAAACTATAAGTTAAAAAGAATAAAAAATATATTCATAGTAATATTAATGAAAAACATTTCATAAAGAATACTATAATTATCATTCATTTTTTAACTACCAATATTTGCACACCAGTTTTGGTAAAACATGTTGATACAAACAAACTCTGTAACATATATTATGTAATATGCACTTACCATGTTATCATACACACATGTTTGACAAATAAATAATTCTTTATCTTTATCTTCAAAACATTTTTCTTAACTTTTATTTTACATTTCGTTTGACAGTGGAAAGTATTGATATCCCTTTTTTTTTTTTTTTTTTTTTTTGTTGTCCGGGAGGAAATGCATTGACGCATTCCCACCACCGCTGCAGCGTATTCGCGCGCTGGCGGTGGGATATGTGGGACCCGACCTCTCCATAGCGTGGTATGCTTAGGTCATACCACAAGGAGAGGACCCTACACCACTAAAACCTCCCGGACACTCCTTCGATCCGCCGTTGGCGGGGGTCGGGTACGCATGAGCAATCCGGCCCAAGTATTGATATCCCTAACGTTAGAAGTATTGGTAACAAAAATACTAAAAAATAACGGTTTCTGCTAGAAATACTAGAATGGATAAGAGAATTATGATGCCTTAAAATATTAAAATCTAAAAGAATATGACGCAGCACTTATCTTACAAATTATTCAACAAGATATTTTACGGAAAATAAAATTGTCTCATAAAAGGGCTCTTTGAAGGAGAATACAAATTTTGTTTTGTTTAATGACAACAAAAAGCCATTTTGTATACATTTAAAATATCAAAAAGAGAATTATAAAATACGTAGATTATACACATTCCTAACCCCGTTCTGTACCTATTTTATAAACGTTCAAGTTATATGAAAAACAAATATTACAATAATCATCAGCCTGTACAAGGTCCACTGCTGAACATGGGCCTCCTCCCGGCGAGGATATTTGCCATAGTCACCACGCTTGGCAGGCGGGTTGGTGACCGCAGTATTATATTGTAACACACAAAGAAACGAAATATTACAACATAAAAAAAAAAAAAAAAAGACACCTTTTTATTGTCTTTTAATTATAATATATAAAATAAGACACAAATCATGCGAAAATTAAATATTTTTATGAATCCAAGTTTTGTATTATGTTTTATATAGCAAGCCTGTTCGTAACAGGTTGCCTATCTCTTTATTGTTGCGATATCAATGGATGTCAGTAAAAATATACTAAAGTGCACCTTTGTGTAAAACTGAACTTATATTTTTAAACTGAATTGACCGAATTAATTAAGCTTATATATTATATACTGCTCAAATGGGATTGGGCGGGTCACGTTATCCGCATGCACAACAGTCGCTGGGCAAAAATATGCACTCAATGGGGGCCTGAGAATGGACGACGCCGCCGAGGCCGGCCCAAAAAGAGGTGGCAGGGCGATCTAGACGCGAACCTTGATAGGTGGTCCGAAGTGGCACTAGAAAAGAGCACTTGGAAAGACATGGGGGAGGCCTTTGCCCAGCAGTGAGACAAAAACGGTTAATAAAAAAAAATATATATATATACATACATTCACGGCTCTTTCCCATAAGGGTAGGCAGAGACCACTTCCTTCCACTTGCTACGATCTACACATACCACTTTCGTCATTGTCTCTTTTACATTCACTAGTCTCCTCATGCATGTCCTTCGGTTTAGGGTACTTTAAGCCCTGACCTTTCTTAAGAATTTCCTCCATTTGAACGTGGAACGTCCGCCTTGGTCTTCCCCTTCCAACACTTCCGTTCACATTCGCCCTATTATTTTTTCTAGTAAGTCTCCTTTCATACATTCTCTCTATATGTCCGAACCAATTTAGCATACCTTTCCCAATCCTTGTACTGCAACGTTCCCTAATCACTCTGTTCTTAATTCTATTACTCATTTTCATTCTAGTCATGCTCCTTAGTTCCACAAGCTAATAAGGGATCTGGTATAATATTAATTCTTCTTAAATAAATAATGTATCTATTTATCTTTAAAAAAAATAATAATTTTTTACTAATCTGATAAGTTAAATGTGTATCTGGCCCATTTTCCAGGTTCATCAGGTACTTACTAGTCGCTGTAACTAAGTGAGCACATTAAATATGTCATGACCTATAGTATGAGCCCCAAATACCTGTTTGAATCCAGAACAAACGGCTCAGTAGTACACATAATAGGAAAAAGAAAAACCTGTTATATTTGAATGTGTAAATACACAAGGACAGATATTTATTTTAGTATCACTAAATAACAGTTAACAGATCGAGATATAGAGGAAAGACATATTTATTGAGATCCATAAAACATGAACAAACAATGTATCATAATAAACACAAAAAGTCAAAACAACATTCTTAACAACTATCAAACATTTCTTGACATTTGATAACAATATCCATCTCTCCTCTATCAACGTCCAATACAATAACTTGCGACCCACCATTAAGAACACCTGGTGCTCACCCTAAATATGGCTAAAATATGAGCGAAATAAATCAAAATTTCCGCAAAAACCGCGGGCCGCATTGACGTTACTTCAGAAGCGACCGACTCAATTTGATCAGTATAACTGCGTCCAACTGTCGCACTGTAACCGCGGTCCGCTCACCACCCAAGTCACGGACTCGGGCAAGGTGCCACTGAGAGAGATTGAGACTACGAATCTCAAACAAAATAAAATAAAACTAATTGACACTGTAGAACCGATCCTTCTTGGGCTATTTGGGGAAAGATATCACAGGCTGGCATACGCACTTAACGGAAAGACAACCGACATGTATAACTAAAAAAATAAAAACGTTATAGATAAACTTAACTATTTTCTTATTTATTTATGTACACATCAAGATTCAATAAGGTAATTGGGACAACTATGTACAAAGTGGTTCTTGTTTCTTAGGAAATCTCTTCCCGTAGAAGTCGTTATTTCCCGATAATTTATTAGTTACTTTCAGTTTAGATAAGCCACTCTTATTTACACTTAATTTATTTAATAGAATGTCAAATAAAGTCTTAGCCTATATCACCCAACCCAATAATCAAAAATTGATCCCGCTGTCACTATGGCCACACAATTATGGCCGCGGACAGAGTTCACTAAGAGGTGTTTGTATTGAAATTGATTTATGTAAATGTTCACTGTGAAGACGCGTCTGCTCCTTCCTCGTGGTCGTTAGAGCCACGAGGTTCAGTTTTAACTTGTCCGAAAGATCTCTGTGAATTCTAAGACTAGAATAAACTTTACAATTGAAAAATCAATCGCAATTTATTAGTATAAAGTAAATAATACTTTTATTGACACATACACAATATATTATTATGTTAGTGACTAAATTAATAACATGTAGCATTGTACATTGTTTCTTACAGGTGAATTGGAAGATCCATTTCATAGTAGAGGAGACCAGAAATCTGGGGCGAAAGAGAAGCATAAAATTTCGCTATTTAACTATACTAATATATAAAGCTGAAGAGTTTGTTTGCTTAACCGCACTAATCGCAGAAACTATTGGACTCATTAGAAACATTATTTCAGTTTTAGCGCCCCGACGCACTATGCGGGGTTAGCCGGAATGCGGTCAGCCGTCCGGCTAACCGCAGGACGCGGTTGCGCTTGCGGTCACCGTAGCAAACGGTGGCCGTCAATGGGGCCGCAGCAACCGGAGCGGTTGACCGGCTGCCGCTAC
The DNA here is from genome assembly GCA_947037095.2 of Nycteola revayana. NCBI lineage: Eukaryota > Metazoa > Arthropoda > Insecta > Lepidoptera > Nolidae > Nycteola > Nycteola revayana. The sequence goes on along the minus strand of OX344838.1, from coordinate 13,588,173 downwards.
ACAGTGCGAATAAAAACTACTTTCTCGTACAAATATCTGAGTAGGTACGGTCAGCCGCACGGCTGGCCGCATTCCGGCTAACCTCATAGTGCGTTGGAGGCCTTAGATAGCCCATTTATAATTAATAAGAAGTTCTTATGGGAATGGGTGTAATGCGGGGGAAACCATGTGTGGGTAGCTAGTAATTCATATAAAAAAGGAGTACACAATATATTTTTTAATATGGTTAAATTTCGATCACTGCACGACCAATATTCAAAATTATTTAACAAAAACAAGTTACACTTTAAGAAGATTAAATTGAAAAAGAAAATATACGAAAATAATATATTATTATGTATAATATTGTAACAACCCACCCGCCTACCTAAACCAAGCCCTAACCTACCTAGACGATCAAGGCCTAAATACCCTAAATTAAACTACCTAAATGGACAATATCGATAATTGGGATTTGTATTGGAGTTTATATTGATTAAATATCTAAAAGGAATGGCTCGTGATTGGTGAATCGTGAAGTGGTCAGGAACACGTTGTGGCCGAAGATAACCCTGATTACATTGAAAGGAGGAAAACTACCTAAACTATAACTGTGACGCTACTAAATTTTTCGGGTACTTTCAAAGACAGAATTATGTAATATGTTAAAAGTCATAGTCAAGTACATGTTAATAGTCTAAAGGTTTTAAGGAATTGAATTGAAATCTATGTTTTATAAATAGGAAATGTTAATAAAGTAAATAGGAAATGTTAATAAAGGGCCCTTTTTACACGGCTTGAGGAATCCTGCCCCTCAGCCTGCCCCTAATCCTGCATCATTCAGTCGATCTCGTCTCCAGACTTGGATAATCGTCCTCCGTGTCTGGACCGCTGATGGTTTTACAAGGGACATTTCCTTATTACTTATTTGTTACATTGAAACTAAGGGACAAGAGGACATTCTCTTTTAGCAAAACTATGTCTTTGGTCTAGACAGTCTGTGATAGTAGTCCTTTACCTACTTCCTTAGAGTGTTCATACTATATGTGACAATATATATATATAGGTTATCTTATATATAGGGTGTTTGGCAGAACGTTGAACATACGAAAATGGTGGGTAGGTGGGGTCATCTGCTACTTACTCAGCCCTAATTTATTTGGCCCTGGCCGACTGGGTATTTAAAAAAAAAAAAAAAAGTTTTTTTCTTGTTTCACCACTTTCTTAACTTTAAAGTGTATTTTTTTTTATTAAAAATGGGCAATAAAACAGGCAATTTTTTTTTTAAATCTTTGATGTTGGCAGATTCTTATAAAATTATTGCTTTGTTCAGATGTTAGCTAGAAAAAAAGTTATGAGTCCTCAAACTTACAGAAAGATGTAAAAAATACTTGAATGTTAATTTCAACTTGCATTTAAAAAAAAACAAAAAATGATTGAGGAGTTCCAATTCTAGCAAAACATCCCTAGTGTGTGAGCTTTCTAATGGTATGTAATTTGCTTTTATAAAAAAAAAACTTTAAGAGTTATTTCATAATTTTATCAAGCAGGAAATTTTTGACGAAACTCTACCTTTACGGAAAGTTAAATGTTTTGCGAAATTTAATACTGCAAAGTTGGTAAAAATTATGGATCGACGGCTTGCCAGTAGCAGTGGTGCAAATTGACATTCACTATTCCCTTGAGATGGTTACACAAAGCAGGTAGAAATTTTGTTTCACTCTTGCGCAGTCATAGCGTATTTTTGCTCTCTTTCGCTCTCGTGGCACCGTGACGCCTCAGAATGAATTCTTTTGTTTTATTCAGTCGAGACTTAACTGCCTCTGCGATCTCACGTGCCCGTTACGCTTACGTTTGTTTTTGTTCACTTCGTTTTCTTTTATTGTTATCACTAGTTAAGTTTAAGTTTAAGTTTGTTAAGTTTTTTGTTATTACTGTTACCTGTTGTTATTGGTAAAGAAATGGCTGCTTTTACCAGTGAGGAATACGCGGACATGTTGTTAGCGTATGGAAGCGCTAATACAAATTCGCGTGAAGCGCGAAGAATTTATCAAGAGCGTTATCCCAACCGCCGAGTACCCAGTCATCAGACGTTTGCGAGTACTTACCGACGTTTACGACAAACCGGTAACCTGAACTTACAAGAACCACGAGTGAACGCAGCACGACCCGATGCTACCATTGACGAACAAGTTCTTGCCGAGTTTGACGCGGATCCTACCAAAAGCATTAGACAGATAGCTTCAATACTTGGCTTAAGCATATGGAAAGTGTGGTCTGTTCTCCGGCAAGATGGTAGACATGCTTTTCACTACACTCCAGTGCAAGGTAAGATTAAGCCGTTTATGCACTGCATCTGATACGATTTTGTGGAATGTAGTAAATTATGAGACAGTTCAATTGATCGTTCCATTTAACCTTGATTTCGTCACTTTCTTTATTAGTTGTTTTGCCTCATGTTGTTTTTAGCGCATTCAATTCTAATTTCAAATTAAATTCAATAAACTATTCCTATTCGGCCGCATTCACGTAACAATCAGGCGGCCAGCGCTTACAGGATTCGGATTTCGGATTCGGTTTGCGCAGGTGGTCAGCGTAGGTAAACTTGCCAGCACTTATGGGTCCTTTTTAGAACAAAATTGGAAAGTCGCACGCCCTTTTGTGAATTTGGTCTTACGTCTTTATGGCTAAGCCATAAAGCCAATTAGTGTACTTAAAAATTTAAGATGAAAAATTTGGATAATTGTAGAGTTTGAACTCGGAGGAAGAAAAGATTCAGTATTGAAATCAATTCTTAGACATGTTTTGTTTGTTCTAGGTCTCGATGACAGTGATTTTGGGAGACGTGTGCAATTTTGTCGCCATTTGCTGCATACCGATGTGGACGACGTTAACTTTTTAAAAAGTATTTTGTGGACAGACGAGTCCAAATTTGACAAAGAAGGGACTGTCAATTATCACAATCTTCACCATTGGGCACTTAAAAATCAAAACCCACACGTGAAGAGACAAAGAGGCTTCCAGAGGAGATTCAGTGTGAATGTCTGGGCAGGAGTGATTGGCGATAAGCTAATAGGGCCTCATTATTTGCCCGACAACATCAACGCGAACAACTACTTGGATTTTTTGATAAATGATTTACCACCATTAGTGGAAGAAGTGTTCCAAGTAGACATAAACAGGCCTATTGTCTTTCAACACGATGGTTGCCCAGCTCACTTTAGTCTAGTTGTACGTGAGCATTTGGATAATTGTTTCCCAAATTCGTGGATTGGCAGGGGAGGACCAATTCCCTGGCCTCCGCGATCGCCCGACCTCACTCCGCTCAATTTTCACGTGTGGGGAAGGGCAAAGGAACTAGTTTACACTACAGAAGTAGAAAGTCGGGAAGATTTGATAAATCGAATTAATGCTGCTTTCGAAGTTATGCGACAGGAGATGCTGCTGCGCACAACAACTGTAGAAATCAGACGTAGATGCCGCACCTGTATTGCGAATGAAGGGCGTCAATTTGAACATCTAATATGATTTATTATTTAAATAAATTATTTAAAACTATTTAATTGTTTCATTAACGCACCTAACTGGTACAGCATAATTTCAATCGATCATTTAATTTTTACCAACTTTGCAGTATTAAATTTCGCAAAACATTTAACTTTCCGTAAAGGTAGAGTTTCGTCAAGAATTCATTCTGACGCGTCACGGTGCCACGAGAGCGAAAGAGAGCAAAAATACGCTATGACTGCGCAAGAGTGAAACAAAATTTCTACCTGCTTTGTGTAACCATCTCAAGGGAATAGTGAATGTCAATTTGCACCACTGCTACTGGCAAGCCGTCGATCCATAATTTTTACCAACTTTGCAGTATTAAATTTCGCAAAACATTTAACTTTCCGTAAAGGTAGAGTTTAGTCAAAAATTTCCTACTTGATAAAATTATGAAATAACTCTTAAAGTTTTTTTTTTATAAAAGCAAATTACATACCATTAGAAAGCTCACACACTAGGGATGTTTTGCTAGAATTGGAACTCCTCAATCATTTTTTGTTTTTTTTTAAATGCAAGTTGAAATTAACATTCAAGTATTTTTTACATCTTTCTGTAAGTTTGAGGACTCATAACTTTTTTTCTAGCTAACATCTGAACAAAGCAATAATTTTATAAGAATCTGCCAACATCAAAGATTAAAAAAAAAAATTGCCTGTTTTATTGCCCATTTTTAATAAAAAAAATACACTTTAAAGTTAGGAAAGTGGTGAAACAAGAAAAAAACTTTTTTTTTTTTTAAAAATACCCAGTCTGCCAGGGCCAAATAAATTAGGGCTGAGTAAGTAGCAGATGACCCCACCTACCCACCATTTTCGTATGTTCAACGTTCTGCCAAACACCCTGTATATATATATATATATATATATATATATATATATATATATATATATATATATATATAACAAATGTATATTCGTATATCCGCCCATCCTGTTAAAGATCACATTTTTAGCTTTATGGTCACTTGAGGTTGCCGGAGCTCGCCTCGGATGAAACAAGATCAGTAAAACATACATCTATTTTATTTTCTCTATGGAGTTAAATAATTAGTCTAAATTTCATAGCTCATCCAGATTTTAGAATTATAACTAATAACTTTATTTATGTAAGGGAAATAATATTATATAATATACAAGGTTAATAAAAGTATATAATTAGTTGAAACTATTTTATGCATCTCAACTAAGAAATATGAACAATTGTATCATTTATAATATTATTATATATGTGGCATGATTAAGGTTCGTTTCCATAAATCATGATAAGTAAACATTCTTTTTATATATCATTTCAAATTAAATATATTTATAAAGTTTATATTGCTATTTACTTATTTAGTTTGTATTACTATAAATTACCATCTTAGTTTTGATGGAAAGGAATACGAATCTGTAGTAAGTCTATGCTTTTTATAGTAATTGAGTGACACTTAAGATTTACTGAGTTAACCGGGATTCTGAATCTAGAATGAACTGACTTATAACAATAGATAAGTCGGATGTAAATATTTGTATTTCTACCAACAAATGTACATTCGTATTTCCGTCTACCCATAGTAAGATCCCATTTTTAGTTTTATGTTCACTTTGGTTGCCGAAGCTCGCCAAGGCAAAACGAGAACAGTAAAACATACATTTATTTTGAATTTTCAATTAAAACAACTTAACTCATAAATTTAAGTTCATTCAGTCTTCAAAAACCAGTATAATTTATTTATATGTACTTTGAATATAATTGAATTTACTAAGATTTGGAAATAACTTACTAAGTTTTATAAAATAAAATCATCTTACAAAAACCTAACAGTCCTACCTTCCCCTATTATATAATAAATATAAACTGTACCTTTTACCTACACTCCCCTACATTTCTACACTTCTATACCTAACATTCCTAGCTTCCCCTACTTTTTTACACTTCTATACCTAATATTCCTACCTTCCCCTAACATACCGCCGTAAATAACAACTGTACCTTTAACAACTGTACCTTTTACCCTACTTTCCTCACACCTCTAAATGTGTATCGAAAACATTTGATTTCCGAATTATCCTTCAACAACTTAACATCGCTATACCTTTGAATGTACTAAGATTTGGTAATAACTTTATAAGTATTATTAAATAAAGTTATCTTACAAAATCCTAAATCTATACCTCTCCTAGTGCACCTTAAACAACGACTATACCTTAACTGTCCCTACATTCCTACACTTCTAGATGTGTACCTACATTTTAAAACCAATCGAGTCGCGGCTCATTTATATTTTAAACGTGAATGTGTTGCCTATTCCTAATCTTGCTATATTGAGCTGGTAAACTCAGTGTACCTAAACTCTAAACCTTCCCTAAGGGTCATGAAAGAGTATTATAGGAATCCGTAGATTCACCTCAAGGTCGGAAACAGAACCTTAGGCGGGAATACTCCTCCAACCGGACAGTTATAATTTAGTGAATATTTACATATATAAAGATAGAACACAGTATTCAAACGATGCATACAGAGTCTCGGCGCTAACAATAAGCATGGTTCCACTTCGACAGATCCCCGAAACTCCAGTATACACAATTAGAACATGTGTAGGGCAATTAGACTGATCCCAATGCAAGGGCAAAATCAATCTCTCGAGGCGCCCTAACTTTTCCGAGTTCTACCACTAGCTAATGTTAGGGATAGTTAAGATCTAGATATCCTAACGGACAGCTAGATCGGATTAACCCAGCACCATGACTGGATAATTAAGTTAAAAGACAATCTGTACACCTTCTCCAGTACATTCCCATAAAGTGTAAATCCATTCACATTGCTTCTACTTTGATTTCACTATTAACTCCGTTCACCGCCAAGTCACCATTATTCCCTTATTTATTTCTAAATTCGGGACTAAAACAACTTCACAATGAAAAGAATAAAACAATTACTACAAAGACAAAACAATGCTTTACAGAAATCACTTAATCACTGAGAAAATACAAGAGATAAACGTACAAACAAATCTTTTTCCAAAGGACACACCTTTGTTTTTTTTTTTTTTTTTTTTTTTACTTCATATAGGCTTACGTTTGACCATAATCTCGCTTGATGGAAGGCGAAGATAAGGCCTAAGATGATACACGCTTGCCTAGAAAGTGTCTGTTCACTTTAGCCTTAAAGATGTCCAGATTATAGCGTTCCGGAAAAACTGACGCCGGCAGAGAATTCCACTCCTTAGCCGTCCGCATTATGAAAGAAGAAGCAAATCGCTTCGTGCGTATTGAAGGAATGTCTACAACAAAAGGGTGAAACCGCTCGCCGCGCCTAGTCGTCCGGTGATGGAAGGGTGAAGGGGGTATCAGGTTATGTAGAACCTCCGCACACTCCCCGAAATGCAACCGATAAAAAACTGATAGGCAGGCTACTCGTCTACGGTGTTCGAGGCTCTGAAGACTTGCCTCCACCAGTGAGTTATTGCCTATGACTCTCTTCGCTCGGCGCTCCAATGAGTCCAGAGCATCCAGCTGATATCCAGCAGACCCATCCCAAAGATGAGAACAGTATTCCATTGAGGAGCGAACTTGAGCTCTGTAAAGACTTAAGAGCTGCTCCGATGTGAAGTACCGCCTCACCTTGGAGAGAATGCCAAGTTTTTTGGCTGCAGTGTTTGCAATGGACTCGATGTAGTGACCGAAGTTTAGATTAGAAGAGAGGTCAAGCCCTAGGAGCTCAAGATGGTCGCTGATCGGAACGGAGACATTCCGGAAAGTCGGAGTCAGTTGGAATGGACTCCGTTTCGCCGAAAAAAGACACGCCTGTGTTTTTGAGGGGTTAAACCCAACCAGGTTGGCATCACCCCATAAGGCAACAGCCTCCAAGATCGAGTTCACCCCCTCAATCATCGACTCCCTGAACGACTGGACCATTGACCCCGACTTCGCATCAGACAAGTATCTCACCGAGACTGTGCTGTCGTCTGCATACCCAAAGGTACCGGGAGTAACTAGCAGGTCGTTTATGTGCAGCAAAAAAAGAGTCGCGGAGAGAACAGATCCCTGAGGGACACCGGCATTAATACCAAGAAGATCGGACGAGGCGCCATCAATGACAACTCGAATCGACCTTCCCCTCAAGAAATCCTGAATCCAGGTACAAAGTACGGGAGCAATACCGTAAACCGGAAGCTTACCAATGAGACTTGCGTGCCAAACCCTATCAAAAGCCTTAGAGATATCAAGAGACACGGCAAGAGCCTCACCGTGTCTCTCAATGGCTTCGCTCCAGAAGTGAGTAGCATATACAAGAAGATCCCCAGTAGACCGGCCTCGACGGAATCCGAATTGACGGTCACTGAGGAGGTCGTTGTCTTCCAGGTATGCCAGGAGACGGTTGTTTAAAACACGCTCCATAACCTTACAGAGTATGGAGGTGATTGCGATTGGTCGGTAGTTGGCAGGGTCGGCACGACTACCTTTCTTGGGGATCGGTTGAACATGGGCAATCTTCCAGGATGCTGGAACTAGACCAGTCTTCAGGGATAAACGGTAGAGGCGAGTCAAAACAGGAGACAACTCAGGTGCACATGACCGCAAGACAATGGCAGGAATGCCGTCAGGCCCACTAGCCTTATTCACATCTAGAGTGCTGAGAATTTTAAGTACCACTTTTTGCCGAATGTGCACCTCAGGCATAGTGGAAGTGCAATGTGGTAGCCTGGGTGGACTTTTACCAGCAGCATCTAGTTGTGAATTCTTCGCAAATAGAGACGCAAACAAGTCTGCTTTCTCTTTGGCGGTGTGAGCTAATGAACCGTTCGGCTTCTGCAGTGGCGGCAAAGAGGACCGACAGAAATTGGCTTCGACCGATTTGGCAAGAGACCAAAAAGCTTTACTCCCTGATGGGTAAGATGCTAGTCTGGCTCCAATGCGGCCAATATGGTCAAAGCGGGCCTTGCGTAGGGCACGTTTGCAAGACTTGGCAGCACTATTGTAAGCTTTCTTCAGTTTCCGAATATTTGGCGCTTTGCGGGCTCGAGCATCCGCCCACGCTTGGTAAGCAGAGTGCTTATGTGCTTCAGCACTATCACACTCAGCGTTGAACCATGGACGGGCTTTGTCTTGGAGTGAGATGTCAGAAAATGGAATGAAATATTCCATAGCCTGACATATCACCTCAGAAACAGCCTCCGCGCAGCGAGTCGGGTCGTCTGAAGAGAAGCATAAGCGCAGCCAAGAGTAAGACGCGAAGAAATGCCGCATCTCATCCCAATCTGCTGACTTGTATCGCCATACTCGCCTAGTCCCATTGAGATCGGGATCGGGTGGCGAGTAGACAGACACAGATTTCACCAGACAGTGGTCGGAGCTACCCAACGGTGAGGAAACCGCGACTTGATATCGGTCTGGATCGGTTGTCAGCAGAAAGCAATTGGCCGTATGGCCATCAATGTCAGGCACCCGTGTCGGCCCAGTCACCAGTTGGGAGAGACCAAGCGTCAGTGCAGATGCATACGCTAATCTCCCAGCATGGTCGGTGTTCTGGTATGGGTACAGCCACTCCTGGTGGTGGGCATTGAAGTCCCCCAGAAAAACTAGCTGCGCCGATGGGTACCTGAGCTGAGCTAATTCAGCCGAGTCCGAAAGGTACTGAAACAACCTGGTTGTCTCCATGTTGTCGGTGTGCGACCGATAGACACTGGCATAGAGTATCTGCTCCAAGCCAGTGTCCACCAGAACCCATAATACGGAGAAACTGGAATCCTCAATGTTACGGAGACGTCGAAAACAGATGTCATCGCGAGCAGACACGCAGGTGCCAGCGCGTGGCTTAAAATTGTGCTCCAGGGTGTACCCTGGGTAGCGCAAGTATGCTGCGTCAGCTGGACATCTGATTTGCGTCTCCGTGAGGAACAGCAGATGTGGTTTTTCGGTCTCAGGGTGGTGATGGACCGGGATGAGATTGGAGTGCAGACCTCGGATGTTAGAGAGGTGCACTTTTAGTGCGAGGGAGTGCAACCGCTGTTTTACCAGTTTCCTATTGTTTTTTATTTTCATTTATTTTTGATGACGAACAGACAAGTAGAAAAGGGACAGTTGGGTGAGGCGTAGCATAAACGAGTACCACGCAATACACACATGATGCTGCACCGACGGGAGACTGATCTGGAGCGCGCGGGGACGCCCTAACCCCCCCAGAGATGTTCACCGGGCCCTCGCATCCGGTCGCCAACCGGCACGGTGACGCATCCTCGGATTTTTCGCTAGTTGGCGGGGCAGCCTTTCATAGGTGGCTTTCCTACTAATTGGGCCCCCTACTACCTGCGGTCGGCCAGCGGAAGACCGTGCTTAGGATCCCGCTACCCTCCGCGAACAGTCACCCAGCACAGACACCACGCAGCACCGGAACCGGTTCGCAATACCACACAACTGCCCAGACTCCCCTTCCACGATGGCTACTCAAGGCAACATGCCGGAACGCGACAAAAATCACTTGGCGGCATGGCTTTGCCTTGAGGGTGGTGACAAACCGCGGTCGAAACCTACCACCAGATGTGCTGTTCATTTGGCGCTACCCAGGGGACACGTGTGGGTGACTAGAGCTAAAGCCCACGGACGCGAACAGCATTATCCCCCTAAGACACCTACTCTCTCAAGACGCTAAAACCAAGAAAACCCCAAGATGTCTTCCTTTCTTTCTCAAAACTTCTATTTTTTCCCTCCAAATAAAAGTTCCTAATCGCGGATTCGCGCATGCGTGTTATGTCCGAATCATATCTTGACCAAATTATGATAGGCTACTTAATGTTCGAATTCCTCTATATTCAAAGAATCTTTTATATTTGGTCGTATGAATCATTGCTGTCAACATCTAAAAACAAACGAAATTCCAAGTTAATATCTTTTCAATACTTAATATTTTTGTTGTTTAAACTATTTGTTGAAACGATATCCTAAATTATTATTATCTAAATATTAAATAAATATGTTTCTTTTTTAAGTTATTTCAATTATTTAAACTATTATAAAATAATTGTTCATAAAAGAAATATGATTGAATACGAACTATCTCTGATTTACAGCCATATATTAATTAATTTAATTTATAGTATTTATAATAAGTAATCTGCGTTAAGTTCTAAAATAATTATTGAACCTATTTTAACTTAATGTTTTACGATTATTTAACCATCTAACGTAGCATAAAAACAATGGAATGCAAATTAGTTTATAACGTTTTTGACTAGATGTCACCACTATTAGCATTATTGGTCGATGTAATAATTGACTATTTAGTAACTTTGCATTTTATCACTAGATGTCACTGATTACCCTATTTATAAATAGCTGTAGATATTATTTTCCGTTTCTAAGGGATCTTAATCGCTATATTTTATCACCCCTCAATGGGCTTTGAGGTTTCTTTAGTAAGATATAACGTTTAGTTACAGTCCGCAATTTAATGATAATTAAACTTACAAGCAAGTTCGATTGAAATATAATCAGACGAATTAAATAATAAATAAACATAAATAACGTAACGTACGAACGTTCCGTTACAATATCAACTCGGGTGTATGCGTCTTCCTTTCACCCTTTCTGGCAAACGACATCCTACATAAATGTCTCCTGAGAACTTCGCTACATTAGAATCATGAGTCAGCGGAATAATGAAAAAGGTATATAGGTAGCAACAACTCATACAGCTACATGTATCAAATAATAAGACCATTTCAATTAACAACTAACAGAGTCATCACAGCGATAAGGTTTTCGGTTTTTAAGCAGGCATAATTTAGCACAATAAATATTGTAGATGATATTGCAATACCACTTACATCACAATCCTTACTTCCTTGCTAATATTATAAATGCGAAATTAACTTTGTCTGTGTGTCTGCCGTTCAAGCCAAAAGTACTGAATCGATTAAATTTAAATTTGGTATACAGGTATTGTAGAACTTGAAAAAGGACATAAGCTACTTTTTATAGTGAAAAAGGGGTCTTATTAAAATCATCAGCCCGTATAACGTCCACTGCTAAACATGGGCCTCCTCCCGAGGGGGGGTTATTGCCATAGTCAACACGCTTGGCAGGCGGGTTGGTGACCGCAGAATTATGTTGTACCACACAAGGAAACGCTGCTGCCCGTTCCTTGATTCCTATATGATTATTATAGATGATGTTGAACGTGCTTTCCAAGGCACGAAGGGCAGTCCCTCAACCAACCAGATCCGGAAAGAAATCTTAGAATTTACACAAAGATTTTCTCTCCGGCGCGGCGTAAGGATCGAACCCACGACCTCCGAGATATAAAGCGAACCAAATACGCTACAGAGGTTGTCAAACTGCTACACAAAGTCACTATTCCACGCAGACGAAGTCGACGGCACTGCTGGACAGTAAGTAATAAGGTTCATCAAATGTAGCAAATTGATTGTATATCCTTGACAACATCTTTAAAGAAATATTTCTTGACAGATGAAATTACACCTTATTATCAACTGTCACTTACGCGGTATTTCAGTATATAGTATTAGATAGCCCAAAAACGATTCGGCTTTCAAAGGGTTTGCGATAAATAAGCGATCGCTTCACAATAATATCACTTTGTCTAGGCCTTCTGATAGCTAACACCCACAAAAATGTTAAACGCCATTTAAAACATACAGCGACGGTGTAACAGTTAAACAAAACATTTTATTAAAACGATTTTTTTTCAGTAAAATTAATTATTTTTTTAAATCTCTAAGGTGCATTTTAAATATATAACAGTAGGCACTGTAATCTATTCTAGGTACCTATAATACTATCATTGACATGATTGAGTGAAATTAATCAATTCAAATAAACAAAACCTTTTTTTATATAAAACTAGCGGCCCGCCCCGGCTTCGCACGGGTGGACTTTTATACCCTACCCCTACCCTAACCCTACTCTACCCCTACCCCTACCCTACCCCTACCCTACCCCTACCCTACCCTACCCCTACCCTACCCCTACCCTACCCTACCCTACCCCTACCCTACCCCTACCCTACCCCTACCCTACCCTACCTTACCCTACCCTACCCTACCCTACCCTACCCTACCCTACCCAAAAGTATCCTATGTCCTTCTCCCAGTTCTTAGCTACCTCCCTACCAATTTTCAGCCAAATCGGTTCAGCTGTTCTTGAGTTATAAATAGTGTAACTAACACGACTTTCTTTTGTTTTTAAAATGTATTCTGCTATTCAGGGCGGAGACAAATCCAACGAAACAAAAACCATGAAAATTGATCCAGCCGATCTCGAGTTATAAGTGTTGTAACAAACCCGTCTTTGTTTTATATATATATAGATAAATATCAAAATACACACAAACATATATTTTGCAAGCACCATATAAAATATGTAGATACCCAAGTGCTGAATAAAGCCATTACTGCCATTCAAGGCTTTAAGTAAGCAAAGTTTTTGAATATCCATTCAATAAAAACAACTTTTCTCTTTTGTAATGTTATATTAAAAAAATATCTGTAAAGTCATAATGTTGTTCTACGGCGTAGGATACTCTTCTATCCATAATTGAATATGTTTAGTTTAAAATCTGTAAAAAGATTTATTTGACAAGCTCTGCTATTATGATGATGGAATATTGTTAATGTACATACATAACTTTCCCAACATAAAAATAAAGCGAAAGCCTTTTGATCTTGTTTAGTAATTTTGTATTCAATAAACGTGGGACGTAATCAAAATTTATATGATCAACCTTTGATTGAGGAAAGAGGATGGAGATATTTTTTAACAAATCAAATTTCGTAGCGTATCTTGTGAATTTTAAGATACATGGATACAGGAAATGATTGCCGTGTGGTTTCGGGCTTAGAATAGACCACCCCATGTCCTCCCATGGGTGTCGTAAAAGGCGACTAAGGGACATATGGCTGATGGATGGGCAGCAGCATCTATTAGCTCAAGGTTTACATCATACTGCGATCACCAACCCGTCTGCCAAGCGTGGTGATTATGGCAATATCCCTTTACGATCCTGGCTTGCCAAGGTCTGTTAAGAGGAGGCCTATGTTCAGCAGTGGACGTAAACGGGCTGTTGATGATGATGATGATGATGTCACTCAGGGTGAATGTAGCTTTCTAATGGTGAAAGAATTTTTGAAATCGGCACAGTAGTTTTTGCCTTTACTCGTTACAAACATACACACAAAAATACAAATCGTTCCTCTTTATATTATTAGTATAGACTTGGTTCGCGAGCGCAGTTTCACCCGTGTTCCCGTTGGGAATTCATAATTAAATTAAGCCTTTAAATGGGCTACCCGAAAATTTAATTATTTTCCTAATAAATTCGGACCAGTAGTGCCTGAGATTAGCGTGTTCAAGCAAACAAACGAACTCTTCAGCTGATTAGTATAATATATTATTACAATTAAACACCATATTATCATAATTTGACTTTCGATCGTTTCGATTCGTTTGATTTACACACCGGATATTTTTTTCGAAGTTTAGTTTACTGATATGTTTAGCTATTAAGTTAAGTAATTTAAAATTGATTGATACATTTAGACCACCACCGGCATGTTGGTTAAGGCATTAGGCGCAAGACCTAAGACGCAGGTTCGAATCCTGTCAGTGGTGTAAATTAAATAATCTCAATTTCGAAATTTAGCTACATACCTCTTTCGCTAATACATATCTATACTAATATTATAAATTGGAAATATTTGATTGTTTGTTTGTTTGTATTGAATAGGCTCCGAAACTACTGGACTGATTTGAAAACTCCTTTCACCGTTGGAAAGCTTAACTATCCCCGGATGACATAGGCTATATTTAACTATGAAGTTCCCACGGGAACGGGAAATACGCGGGTGAATTCGCACGCGGGAATCTTGTATTAATATAAACACAAAGTCTCTTAACATAGATTACTTGCTACTATCAAATACGTTAAATCATTACATTAGCAACCCCCCCAGAGACACGACAGTCAACGTTCGATTTAACGGTTGAATTAGCGACGCAGCTGGGTCCTATCATATTTCAATATGAAACCCCAGAGTAATGAGACATTACGTTGATTATAACAAGGTTGATATACATCGCCCCCTGAGTATAGCCCGTAAGATCGTGGCCAGAATAAATGCAGCTTTCAATATGATATTAATACATGTATGTAGTAAAAAAGTTGAGGAAAATTTCGTACAAAATTGCTGATTTTAAATAATTATGTATTTTTATACATACAATGTGTTATGATGAGTTTCCGTTTGTATATCTTATGTTTGTTCTTTTTATATTGTGCTTATAGTCAAAGATCCGAACCTACATCGACCTTCACCGAGCTGAAACATATTTTTTAATAAATAAGTATATTAGAAAATATATTCTAAATGGGTTGGCTATAAAAATCCTGGGCAGACTTTAATTATTTTTAAAAAAATATTTTTATAAAATGTTAAAAAGATTAAAATAAATTAACGCAAAAAACAGCGCTTATGTTGTTATAATTTTGTATATATTATCCAATCAAGTGAAAGTTACTGTTATCTACGCAACTTTTTGTACCTGGCAACCCAGTAGTTCGTCCAGGTCCTACCCAATAGCTGAACGTTCTTTACTTTTTATACTTTCAGTCAGAATAAAATTAAAAAAAAAATAGAATGTCCAGGATTTCTTTGTCCAACCCATTTTTAGTGTATTTTCTAAGATACAAAATTCATAATAAAACAAAATTCATTCTATTATTAGCTAGGTGAAGGTCGATGTAGGTTCGAATCTTCTACTATTAGAGAAGTGGCTATAAGAATATTGTATGCATTAGTAAAATAAAAAAATAATAACACCTTTTCTATAAACTAATATTTAAGAATAGCTTCCCGCGCGCGACTTCATCCGCGTATCTCCCGTTCCCGTGGGAGCTTCATAATCAAATATATGCTTATGTCATCCGAGGATAGCGTACCTAACCATCCGGTTAAATATTTTTTTTAAACGGTCATGTTGTTTTGGGCCTATTGAATACAAACATACAAACAATCAAATCATCTCTTTATAATATAAGTATGGAATAACTAACCTCCGCGACTTGTTTCACGTAAATGTCAATTTCTATATAAAATGAAGAATTATTCATCTGGCAGTCATTTTTCCGTAAAATATGTTAAAAAAGTTAGGTGAATTAGCTGGTTAAATACATATATTATATAAAATAATCATGTATTCAATATTAATAAATAAATATATTATTATGTAGTCAATATTTTGATCCTATTTTCAAAGTCTAAGTCGTAATACATAAGTATACAAGAAATACAATATGATGATTTAAAATTTATATATAATGAACGTTGACATAAATCACAAGTAGTATTTATTTTTTTCTATCAAATTAATTGAACCATAAAATGATGTATAAACGGAAAAACGATTCGTCTCATTATACTCCCTTCGTTTGCCCTTCCCCGTATAATATAATTATGGGGTGGACCAAAACCCCCAAAAAAAGATCCTTAATTGCAGTTATCAAAAAATAATGATGTATCACTATGTATTATTATTCTGATAAGTGCTTTTGTGCAGTTCAATTCTTTTCTAGGGTTCCGTACCCAAAGGGTAAAAACGGGACCCTATTATGAAGACTTCGCTGTCTGTCTGTCTGTCGCCAGGCTCAAGAACCGCGATAGATAGACAGTTGAAATTTTCACAGATGATGTATTTCTATTGCCGCTATAACAACAAATATAAAAATAAAAT
This sequence comes from Nycteola revayana, assembly GCA_947037095.2. Classification (NCBI taxonomy): domain Eukaryota; kingdom Metazoa; phylum Arthropoda; class Insecta; order Lepidoptera; family Nolidae; genus Nycteola; species Nycteola revayana. The sequence continues at coordinate 13,571,914 of OX344838.1, read as the reverse complement.
AAATATTTAAGGGGGGCTCCCATACAACAAACCTTATTTTTGACCTTTTTTTCTTGATATCAATGACGGCAACAGGCAGACGCTTGAAAATTTTACGGAACCCTTCGTGCGCGAGTCCGACTCGCACTTGACCAGTTTACATTTTTAATAATACTTTTATTTTATGATTTGGCTTCCGTTTGCAATATGCACTGTACTGTATCAGTTCGTTTACGTCCACAGCTGAATATCGGGCTCCTTTTAACAGACCTTGGCCAGCCAGGGTCCCTGAGGGAGGTATGAGTTTAGCATATCACGCTATAGAAAGGGCGAGTCCCACATTTGACTTTGAGATTTTAGCCTTTCTCGAACACTAAATTATTTTTTCAAATCAGACCAGTAGATTCTGAGATTAGTCCGTTCAAGCAAACAAACTAACTAAGATAACTCTTTAAAACCACATCTTAACTAAAAAAACACACGTATCTTATCGTATATAAATTATCGTCGATATTTTATTCCATTTAAATTTCTTCGTTTCCACAGCTAAATTAATTCCTACCTACTTATTTTATTCAAAACACCGACAAATCATGGGACTCAGGTGTCTTCGGATGGACAGAGTAATCACCTATTAATGTTATTGAAAACTCAATATCTGTTTAACATAAACAAATGGGGAACGGGACAAGAGATTTGTCTTTCACATTATTTATGATGCAATTTGTATTGTAATATCTTAGGAAGTTGGATAACTTATTTCAGTTGTTCAAGTGAATTGGTAATTTATAAAGTTTAATCATTTAGCTTTATGAAGTCACAGGAATTGCTAATTGAATCAAATCGAGTAAAATTAACAAAGGCATTTTAGTCTGTGAAGGTTTGAAGTTGAAGTAATTGTGAGTAATTTTGTCACCAGATGGAAATATACAAGCGACCGTAGCCCAATGGCTAGGGCGTCGGATTTGTCATCTTGAGGTCGCAGGTTCGAACCCCACCCATTGCACTACCGTTGTGAACCCACTCGTAACACAAGCATTTTAGCTTAGCACGAGGGGTTAACAAGAGTACTAGTAGACTGCAAAACTCTGCTAGTATTTTTTTACAAAAACAAAAAAAAACAAAAAAAAAAAAATTTTAACTTCATTATTACATTAATAACTAGCTATCCTCGCGCGGTTTTACTCGCGGTACTCCCGTTCCCGTAGGAATGACATAATTCAAAAATATCAGCCGTATTGGTTCTGAAGAACATAGATTTTGGTGATTCATTTAAAAATCTACAGAATATTTGGGAACTATAAATATAATATGTACTAGACAACGTAGCTTTCCAATGGTGAAATAAATTTCGAAATCGGTCCAATAACTATAGAGTTTATTTAATGTCAACAAACAAATAATCAAAGGTAATATAACATTTATAAAGAAGATTAAAAAAATCTTATTTGACACAACGATTTTGTATCTGGAGTGGGAACATAATGAACCACCTCCGATATTAAAAGCGAGACATCACGTTAGTTAAAAATACTGATTATTCAATTTAAAATAACTTTTTACTATGTTGCCACAACATTCATGTCATAAAACACAAAAAAAAAAGTTTGAAATAACCATTGATCAATCCAATACGAGTGCCCACAAGCTAAAGTTTTGATTAAAACTCTATTCAATATGGTTCCTACTGGACATATTCCAACGTCAACTGATTAAAACTGACCGAGTTGAAAAACCAAATAGGTTGAAAGCAAACGAGTTGAATGGAAAAACTTCGAGGACATTGTTCAATAACTTTTGTCACAAAGGTGACATAGAAGCGTACGGATGTGAGCACAACTGAGTCTTATATATTTTTACGGAGTACGGATCTAGATGCTTTTTGGCTTTTTTGGGGGGGGGGGGGGAATGCATTTACGCATTCCCACCGCCACTGCAGCGTATTCGCGCGCTGGCTGTGAGATATGTGGGATTTGCCCTCTCCATAGCATGGTATGCTAACTTAAACCACGAGGAGAGGACCCTACACCACTAAAAACCCCCGGACACTCCTTCGATCCGCCTTTGGCGGGGGCCGGGTACGGCCGGAGCAATCCGACCCATGCTTTTTGGCCCTGACATAGACTATAATCTAGGATAGTAAATACCGCCTCAACTGTCAGGAATTTGAGCCCGTTTGCGCGTTTCGTTGTTATTTATTGATAAGTGTGCGAAGTGTTTATATTTAACCTACTTATAGGTACTTATATCAACATGTAGATGCTGCTTCCCATTCATCAGGTGTACTTGGTCACTTCGTACGACACCCACGCAAGGATATGGGGTGCAGTTAATTAAATATTGGCAGCTTATAACATAGGTTTTCTCTTTACTTGCGTCAAAAATAAAAGGCGAACTCGAAAACAAAGATCATCATCATCATCAGCCCGTACAACTTCCACTGCTGAACATGGGCCTCCTCCCAGGGGAGGGTATTTTCCATAGTCACCACGCTTGGCAGGCGGACGAACGCAGTATTAAAACAAAGATATTTCATTGAAACTCAAAATTATTGTTGTCTGTTTCCGTGAAAAAACTTCATATTTAATACCAAATTATTTACTTATCATGCAACCCATATCATAAAACAATGTCCTCAAACAACACAGTACCCATTTATTCTTCCAAACCTAAAGCAATCACAAAAGGGCCTTAAAAAATTACACCGGAAATCTTGTCGCAAAACTGCGTTATACGTTGAACACAAAAAAGGGTTGCTGTACATCAAACCCGGGGGTTTTTACTTTATCAAACATCACTTGGGTGCTTGCCCGCGGTCGATAAGGCTGGGTACCCACTGTATTATCTTGTCCTTCACACGGCTCACTGTAATGTTCTTTATGTTTTTATTCCATTACTTTAGGCCGCACCGCTACGTGAATGTGCTCAAAACATAGACAATGAAATGAGTAAAGAGAGATAAATGTTAAATTGTATGCATATATGCAGAAACTTGAAACATTCACTTAATGTTAGCACTTGCAACATAATACAGTAGTAGTTACATGTAATCGCGGTCTGTAAAATGAAGGTTTGGTATTAATATTTTAAATTTTAAAAAAGGTCCAAGTCTTCTGTTTTTTTTCGTCTATATCGTCACCAAAAATGTTCTTTGATTAGCTAATTACGTAATAACTTATGATAGTCTGAATGACATAGATCTCACAACTTTTTACGGTAAAAGAACGGAGTTTTTTTACAAGTTATATTTCTAGGGAATATTTTCGAGAGACAGGTTATTTTTGAAAAATTATTCTTTATTGCTTTACCACTACTCCTACAAGATCACTGGCTCCCAACCGGTAATCCACGGCCCACTGGTACTTCTAGCACAGGAAGTGGACCTGAAATTGCTCGAAAAGTATTGCGCCGCAGCAAAATATACTTTTACTGACCATAGGATGAAAAATTATTGTAATAGTGCATGTCGTTGGGCCCGATCCGAGATGATATTCGGAGGGTAGTTGGCAATTTGCAGGGGAGGTGCATAATCGGCCCGCAGTATCATTGTTGTCGGGTAAACTAGTCGGATATATCCGATGATGACAAATCGTGAGTACAACCGGTTAGTTAATATAAATATTATGTATACCACTCACGAAATTTTAATTCTAAAATAGAAACATACCTGTTTACTAAAAAAAGCTAGTCTACATAAATCAGATGTTAGAAGAGATTTAAGACGGCGCTCTGTCGCTCCCTTAGGTCTGTAAGGTTTACGTTCCCACCGGCTGTCGTTAAGGTAACGTATTGCCATAGGTAATGCCTTTTACCAGTGCTGCTTATTTTAACACGACCATGTTTGTGGAAATAAATGTTGAAAAGGTGATACAATACGTTTTCATTTATTTATTTATTTTATTAAAGTCAACAAATATATTAGTTATTATTTAAATTAAATGCTGGCGACTCATTTCGGTTTGAAGAATTTTAGCATGTTGCTTTTCGATATCAAAACTACTTCTAATATAATTGAAATGAAATAAAACGATGAAAAACATATTTTTCCCTACATTTCTCAAGTTATTATACAAAAAATACAAACTACCAAGTTTTCATAAATACCTTTACTAGCATTCAAATGAAATGAACGTAGTATTCAGTTCTAGGCTGCAAGTATTAATTAAACAAATTAGTTACCTACTAGGAGCAGACTAGACGATCTAGCGACAAATCGCAAGTTTTGAAAAGTACCCTCCGTACGTGAGTAATTTACTAATGCACTGTCGTCGTCGCAGTTTCGTTTTGCAATGGGAAATGAAATGCACGGATGATGGTCAGCCTGCGAGCGGATAGCGGGGTAGGTACGCTTGGCTCTTCTGACAATACTTCTTCAAGAAAATAGTGTCTTCAAGAAGGTATAAGAGGATTATAATCAACGGCTCCGTAAGTATTGTCCCAAGCGTTTCATTCCCCGCTATCCGCTCGCAAGTTGACCAACATCCGTGTTTTACTAAGTATCACTAACCTAAAAGGTTTGAAAATAGTATTTTAATAAAAGTATTTCAACGAAATGAAATATTAAGTTAGTAAAACTTGTAACAAATTTGGTTTATGACATGTTGTAGTATTTTAAAAAGAAAACTCATTTTTATAACCTTAACTGATAGTTCAGTCATTTGATTTAATTTCGATCATTATTCATACAAATTATCATCATAATCAGCCCGTATAACGTCCACTGCTGAACATGGGCCTCCTCCCGAGGAGGGTATTTGCCATTGCCCGTTCCTTGATAGGTATACGATTATTATAGATTATGTTATAACAATCGGGACTAACGGCTTAACGTGCTTTACGAGGTACGGGTGGTAATCCCTCAACCGACTAGAACTGGAATGAATTCTTATAAATTACAGATGATTTTATACATATATTAAGTCTGGAGCTCGCCTTAATGCCCGGTGAAGTAGCAAAAGACTCGTGGCTAACTACTTATTAAACCAATCGAAAAAAAAAACGTAAGTAGCCCATCACACCTTTAATATAGTACTTTATTAAATCCGTAGCTTTTATTACACTGCAATTATTCTAAGTATCAACTTCGAATATTATACCATTAAAGTCTCTTGAAGTTCAACAAGCATCATTCAACCTCACCATACATATAAAAACGCTGACAGTCACAATTCAAATCTCAAGTGCGTTCTCGCCATATTCACTAACTCCTTACCCCTACAGCTTAAGGCGACACCTCGTGGATAGCATGTAATATTAATATGCTACGTACGTTCACTGCTATCTGTCGTTCTTATTTTCTTAATAAATTGTAACAGTTACCTAAAGATCCTTCTCATAATATTGACATTATTGGGTATTATCGCATTAGTTTAATAAATATATGTGTTTAATTCTACGATCTAAGATCTAAGATTGGTATACGAGCGTTCTGATATCTTCATTTTAATTGTATGACAAAATTAGCTTCCCACGCGTGGTTTCATCCACAAAATTCCCGAGTTCTTGGAAACTTCATAATTAAATATAGCATATATTTCTTGATAAATAGGCTGTCTAACACTGAAATCATTTTTCAAATTGGACTAGTAGTTCCTGAGTTTAGCCTGTTCAAGCAAACAAACTCTTCAGCTTTATATATTAATATAGAAGTAAAGATTAAGTAGTAATCATACTTGAAATGTATTTAAACCCCAAATCAAATGTTTTAAATGATAAACTATCCGTAAAATCTTAAATACATAAATATAGGTATAACATTTACGACTTACGGTAATTAAGGAGTGCGTGTACAATAATACATTTATCACATTGACAAGTCAAATTTTCTTTTTACTATCGTAAAATCTGTCGATCGAAAACGAGTTAACAAGGTATCGCCTTAATTTTACACTCAGCGAGCACCTCTCGCATCATATTTGCAGCTTTCATTACAGATATTAAAAACTATGCAGACGAGATTCATTAATACGAAAGAATGCAATATGTACGTTACCTACTGTATGTTTATATTACCTTACTCCGATGCGAAAGGCATTCGTATTGTTTTATTGTATTGGCTTTAATTTTTGCACAATATTTTTCGCAGAGATATGCAATGCAATCAATGTATGTAGGTGCTCGGATATCGCGTATCGTAAGTGCTGATTACACTAGCAAATTGCAGGAATATATGCAAAAAGGATGTTAATCAAATATTGGGAACTCATTAAAGTATATTAATTGTATAATGTTTGCATAGTTTCAAGTGAACGGCAAGGCTTGGCAGGCTATGTAGGTACACACCGGGCACTGCTTAAGTCCATGAGCAGCATCAGTTACCGATCTTGAACGGTAGTGTTGGTAAAGCCGTCGCAACGGATTACTATCCATCATCAACAGCCCGTTTACGTCCACTGCTGAACGTGGAAGGATCGTTGAAGGATATTGCCATAATCACCACGCTTGGCAGACGGAGTGGTGATCGCAGTAAGATGTAAACCTTGAGCTCATAGATGCTTCTGCCCATCCATCAGCCATATGTCCCTTAGTCGCATTTTATGACATCCATGGGAGGACAAGGGGTGGTCTATTCTAAGCTGGAAACCACACGGTTTGCTATAGTAAAAGAATAAATAGCACACTTAACACTCACACACTTAACTATATATATAAAAACAAAAGTTCCCACCACCCAATATATTATGGTAGCACCTACATTTGAATACTATAGGTATGCAGATAAAAGTCCAATCAACATAATATTGAAATGCCTTCACTAGACTGGTCCAGTACTTGTGCAGAGCAGGAGTAACGTAACGATATGAAAAATATTTCTATAAAAATCTTTATTATAGTAGGAGAACTGGTAACAATTTTTGGGTAGGTATTTTAGACAAGTTGAAAACTTGTTACATACCTCTCCTATTATAACCCAACAAGGAACTGAAGACCTGTCTATGTCACATATTAAATTAACATAAAATATTTAAAATATACAAGTATTACACGCTGAGTAGCGAAGACATTTTTATTAATTAAAGTCATTACTATGGTTACGAGATAAGCCTCCTGAGATATACTCGTATATATATATATCTGAGATAAAAAAAGAAACAAAGTTCACATACAGTAAAACGTTTGACGGACTTATTTGGAATTATCAAACATTTTATGGTGGATGTAAAGTGTAGGACAGTTATTTGATTCGTATATTTAACTAGCCTAGTCATAAAACGGGCAACGCAAATTAACCCTGAACAAGTGCTAGACAATATGGAGCGGGTAAATAATTATGAGCGGAATTCAGATTAAATAGATTCTTTGACGTATCTACTACGTGCTCCTTTTATAATATTCTGTTAAAAGTATAGCTAGCCCGTTAATTGGACGCCGACATTTAATGAAATGGCTAAAGGACAATTAGGCAAATCGTTGTTTTGGGTAGTTTACGTTTTATAACCTAAACTAACTAAATTTAAATCACCTGCCTGATTTTACGTCAGCCAAACTCGAAGGAAAGTAAGCTAGACTTTAAGCCAACAAGTTAAAACGTTGAGCTATGTTATTTTTATTAACGATTGGCCTAGGCATTCAATTTGATTGGCGGGCTGGCTGTCCCATTGAATGGTTGATTTGACTAGATGGCTGAGAAATATAAAAAGTAACTGACACTGACTGATCTACCAACACGTAGTTTAAACATATTGTGATGAAATTTGGCATGCAAATAGTTATTCCGCAGGCATTATTTTCATAATGTAACAACTAGTTGCGGACAAAAGTGTATTGGATGTTTGTTATTGAATAATGCCATGAAGTCCGAACGAAACTGAACATTGTTTTTTGCATATAAAAACAATACCTATAATCTTTAAAAGCTTTGTGGTTCCCGTGGTAAAGTAAGTAAAGGAACGGTTAATAGTGTTTCTCGACAGAAAATTAAGATCTTCTTTGCCAAGCTAGGTGGTCTTCTAGTGATAGGTATTTGTTCGGCAACTATAGATGTCACTACATTTACATGATTCTGATGCGAATTGTTTGTTGTTATTTTAATATCCTAGTAATCCTCCTTATATTATAAACGCAAAAATTTGTATGGATGGATCGATGTTTGTTACTCTTTCACGTTACAACTACTGAATGGATTTGGCTGAAAGCTTGCACGCGGATAATTTATAAGCTGAATTAACATATAGGCTACAAAATATCACGCTCAGACTCACTGGAGCAGCGTGACGTGGGTAAAGCCGCGGGCGCAGCTAGTTCAAAAATATAATAAAAAGCCACGAAACTTTTACAAAGAAAACTAAAAGTAAATTAACATAATTAAAATCTATAAAATCAAAGCGAAGCTGAAAATATTTTAATTAATATAGTATTACAAGCTGTCAACTTCAAATGCGGGTAGGGTTGTCACTAGTTGGGCCACTGTAAGTGTGGCCCAAGAGATCCCGCGGTTCCATATTGGCCGCCGTGCCGTCGGGGGCCGGATTGCTCATGCGTACCCGGCCCCCGCCAACGGCGGATCGAAGGAGTGTCCGGGGGGTTTGAGTGGTGTAGGGTCCTCTCCTCGTGGTATGAGTTTAGCATACCACGCTATGGAGAGGGCGAGTCCCACATATCCCACCGCCAGCGCGCGAATACGCTGCAGCGGCGGTGGTAATGCGTAAATAAATTAAAGCCCGGACAAAAAAAAAAAAAAAGGTTTGCTTCTAGTAGGTTATTAAAGTTAAGTTGAACTAGGTCTGCACGCCGGAAAACAAATCTTTGTGAAGATTCTAACATTTCTTTCCGGGTCCGGTTAGCTGAGAGACTAGCCTACGTGCCTCGGAAGCACGTTACACCGTTGGTCCCGAGTGTTAACATCATCTATAACAGTCGTATTCCGGCAACGGCCAGCAGCGTTTCCTTGTATGTTACAACATAATACTGCGGTTACCAACCCGCTTGGCAAGCTTGGTAACTATGGCAAAAACCTCCCTCAGGAGAAGGCACTTGTTCAGCAGTGGATGTACTGTATAATATTATATGATGATGACCAGAATAATTTAAAACATAAGCTTAAGAAACTTATACCGATATGCTAAGGATGTGGCAATTAAAAAAACTTCTAATAATAATTTTAAAAGTTGGTATACTTTACGGCTTTATTTCAATTTTAATTAAGTTTATATTAGTTTTATATACCTACCATCTTTTCTCTGCGTCCCCTTCTAGTTCACTGCCAGAAAAGGCCACTGGCATTTAGTTCACTATACACCTTTATTGTGCAAAAGATCAAATAAAATGAAAATCAGTATGTCATTAGAGAATTACAATTAAGTTGATAATCTCCCTGTTGTTAAAAATAAAACTGTGATGTAAAGCGATACATCCACTGGCAAACCGTTATGTCGCGCGGAGCGGCACATTATGCAAGCAGCGACGGAGAAGCAGATCTGCGTTACAGTGAAATTTGCTAAGCGTTGCCAGGCGGGGTGTCGACATCCTCACGACGAAATATAAAGTTATCACTTTATTTTTCGCGATCGGACATACGTAGTTAGCTACGAGGCTTTTGCTACTTCACCGGGCATAAAGGCAAGCAGAGCTCCAGCCTCAATAAATGGTTTAAAAACTACAAACTAAGCAACCTGCGCAAGAGGGCGCCCCCTGCGGGGCTTGGTCCTTGGCTCAGGGCGGTCGCTGGCGATAAGATTGAGGGACTATGGCTTTGAGGATATCACTTTACAGTCAGTCACTTTGCACGTCGAAAACCTGTGCAGTGCTGTGTGTTTTAACCCCGTGAGACGCTCCGCGCCTCTGCATCGGTCGGCAGGATCTGTGCTCGAGATCCGCGCTTTGTCAGTGTGTTGTATCATGACGGTTTTCTACTGGACTGAGATACTTTAAATTTTACGACGAAAATCCGCCTAAAGACTACTTACATCCACACTCAGTAGTTATTGACCAATTGCAAAATTGATATGCTTAAAACTCTAAAAAGTAAATGAAAACTATTGACAACCCTTAACTTGTCATGAGCAGCGTCGATTGCGACACGTTTCCAATTTTAATTAAAATAAAGTTATTATGTTATCTTTGTCCTACAAACTCAATTCATACTAGGTTTTTCCCGTCACTTCGTTTGCGTAGATTTCCATTCTATGATTGAGTCATACCAGGGATTAAAGTATTTTATTTGCCAATCTCGGATTTAAGAATAATGGTTATGCTGTGCGTTTTCATAAAACGGTTAGTATCGTTTATATACATCATCATCAGCCCGTATAACGTCCACTACTGAACATGGGCCTCCTCTCAATGAAGTGTTTTTGTCATAGTCACCACGCTTGGCAGGCGGGTTGGCGACCGCAGTATTATGTTGTATCACACTAGGAAACGCTGCTGCCTGTTTTTTTTTATGATTAAATATAGGCTTACGTTTGACCATAATCTCACTTGATGGTAGGCGAAGATAAGGCCTAAGATGATACACGCTTGCCCAGAAAGTGTCTGTTCACTTTATCTTTAAAGATGTCCAGAATATAGCGTTCCGGAAAAACTGACCCCGGCAGAGAATTCCATTCCTTAGCCGTCCGCATTATGAAAGAAGAAGCAAATCGCTCCGTATACGATTGTTATAGATGATGTTATCCAAATCGGGACCAACGGATAACGTGCTCTCCGAGGCACGGAGGGTAGTCCCTCAACCATCCAGACCCGTAAAGGAATCTTGTAATTTACACAAAGATTTCTTGTCCGGCGTCGGGATCGAACTCATGACCTCCGAGATTTAAAGCGAGCTAAATACCGCTACGCTACGGACAGGTTGTTTATATACATATAAATTAATGATTCCGGCGATGAACAACATCCTATATCTTCATTAAACATGAGCAGACATTGTAATATCAAAAATGAATCTAAACTAATATTACAAATCTGAAGAGTTTGTTTGTTTGCTTGAACGCGCTAGCATGAGAAACTACTGGTCCAATTATCTAGGAGTAATATAGGCTATATTTAATGGTGACGTTTTTACGGGAACAAGAGTAAAGCAAGTGAAACCGCGCACAGTGAGCTAGTAGCTTATTTTGGTGTTAACTTTTTATTTTTCTTAACACAATCTGTGTGCGTTAAAAAAGAGCTCTTTATTTACAAATTATAACGTCAAAGACAATTTTCTTCATTTATAAATACAAAATATTTTATTTTTTTCATAACATTGTCGATATATTACCTCCGTTTATAATACTTGCGACAACCTCCGTAGCGTAGCTGTATTCGGCTCGCTTTAATCTCGGAGTACGTGGATTCGATCCCCATGCTGGACAGGAAATCTTTGTGTAAATCCTAAGATTTCATTCCGGGTCTGGTTGGTTGAGGGACTACCGTCTGTGCCTCGGAAAGTACGTTAAGCCGTTGGTCCCGATTGTTATAACATCATCTGTAATAATCTTATATCAAGGAACGGGCAGCAGCGTTTTCTTGTGTGGTCTAACATAATACTGCGGTCACCAACCCGCCAAGCGTGGTGACTATGGCAAATACCCTCCCTCGGGAGGAGGCCCATGTTCAGCTGTGGACGTTATACGGGCTGATGATGATGACTGTAATGAATACATCCGTTTATTTTCCAAACACCACGGATAAAGTCCTTAATAATCATTTCACACAACAATCCTTTGTAAGATTCGTTGTTATTTTCTTGTTTTGTGTTCAAAAACTAAAACATCGCCATCTGTACCTCAGAAACAAAAAGTTGCACGACGTTCCCCAATACATTCCCAACATCATAGACTATTGTTATTCGTTATCTGCGACATTTCAATTGTAACTTTCCAACTAGGTATTAGGTACAGACGGCTTTATTTATGGCGGAACAAAATTGTCTGTTGCCTGGTTTAATAAAACATGAGATGGGGATCATTAGTCAGCCGGATGGTGGATTTTGTCGTTTGGGTATATATTCTTATGAATATGAGAGGAGGAAATAAGAAAGTGACACAAAAATGGAAAGTAAACGATAGCATTACGAAGCAAATTCAAAATGTAGGTCGGAGTAAATATAACATTATTTTTTTAATGTTTATTTTGTAGTTGCAAATGAATTATGCACATTATTATTGTACATTAGTCTTTTGTAGTTGTTCATCTAATATTTTCTTATCTGTAGTTAGCTGTCAACAGAGTGATACGAAAACAGTACACATTTATTATATAACAATGATCACTTTAACAACAAGCTTAACACAATATTCAGGGAATCATTTAAAGAACTCAATTGATTTTTATTAATTTCAAATCATTTATGACCTATAGTAGTATTATGAAGAGTTTATTTTGTTTCAAGAATCTCAATAACGACTGGTCCCATTTGAAAAATTATTTTACCAATAAAAAGCTACGTTATCTAGAAGTAACAAAGGCTTTATTAAATGAAGACGTTCTTTTAGTAACAGGAGCAACGTTTAAGCGGCCGTAGCCCAATGGCTAGGGCGTCGGACGTGTGATCTTGAGGACGCCGGTTCGAACCCCACCCATTGCACTACCGACGCGAACGCACTCGTAACAAGCATTTTAGCTAAGCACTAGGGGTTAACAAGAATACCAGTAGACAGCAAAATTTAAAAAAAAAAACTTGTGTAAAATCGCGCGCGGGGAGACTAGTTATTTTATAGGTTGTTTTTTTTTTTTTCAGATTTCTGGCATAGTTTCGCAGTCTTGTAAAGAGATATCTACCCATTCGTACCATCAATAGTTATGACTGCTAATAAAATCCATAGTAATTTAAACTGCGCTATTTAACGTACTTTTAACAACATAAACATGACTTTCCAAGGGTGTTTTGTGCAGAGAAAATATTAAGACGTCGTGCAAGTTTATTGACTGTCTCGGCAGTAGTTACAGAGATCGTGAAGCACCTAATCAAGACCAGGTAATTCTAGCGGCCGAGAGCTGATTGGTTATCGATCCGGCTGCAGTCTTGCTTTGGCTAAAGATAGTTTCCGTTATTGATGAGCTTCCGCTTTTGTTGTATGATAGGTGATTATGTGAATGCTTTCGTATAGTGAACAAGCTGTCCCGCGTCGGACCGATACATTGTACATTTAAATTTCCGTGAGTAAATTTTCTTGGCGATAGTAACTGTTTGAAAATCTGTTAGGTAGTTTAGAAGAGGTGAGTCTATAGAAAGGTTTCAAATACGCGAATTTGTTTAAAGTTATTTAGAGATTTATCGAGTTAATTTGTCCAGATGTAAAATATCCCATACAATCATGGATTTATTTTTAAATTAATTAAGGAACTAACAAACCAATACATAATGCTATCTCTGGGAGAATCTATTCCTACGCTATCTATACTAATATATAAAGCTCAAGGTTTCTTTGTTTGTTTGGACTCATTAATCTCAGGAACTACTAGACCGATTTGAAAAATAATTTTAGTATTAGATAGCTCATTTATCGAGGAAGGCGTTAAGGCTATATTTTTTTATGAAGTTCCCACGCTACGCGGGTGACCCCGCGCGCAGAACCTAGTCACCTATATCTATGCAAAATCCTGGACTCTAACGGAGAAACATTGTAGTAATTTGTAAAGTAGTTTTTTTTACATCCATTATTGTCAATACTAATTAAGTGTAACCTATTCCTAATCTAAGTCGGGTTAGTTACCTGTGGAACAAAACGTATACCTACATACCGGAATCGTATTACAATTTTTTGTAACTGACATAGTAAGTAAGTAACATTAGTAGGTACCTACAAAAACAAGAAAAAAAAATATCTCAAAGCTTTGTGCCAACTCTTTAATTAGGTCATCTCAGCCATTTTTCACTGGATAGGGTCAGGATGGATTATCTTCTCTCTGTTGAGCTTAGTTGAGCATCAAAGTAACATAATGAACTTTAATCGTACGAGGAGCGATTTTCAACCCATTTTGTAGAATTATCTCGCTAATGCAATAACGTAAAAGATGGTAGATTAATGTAAGTACTATTATAGTTTTGCTGAGAGCATGGACTGTGAAGTGTTAATACAATGAAATAGATTTTCTGATAATGATAGTCAAATTTTGATATTTTTTATCTATGTATAAACTAAACCTAGGGACTGATTAAACGTTATTATATATTTTATCGCCAAATTGCTTCTATTAAATGCGTACAAAGTCGCAGGAAAAAACTAAACATTCAATATAATGTCTTTTGCGTATTAGATAAAACCTTAATTAAAGCGGTCGTTTAATCAAATATTTAAATATATTCTCGTTATCTAAGCCAAAGATAAATTGAATTCTGAACGAAGCTAACTTTCAAGATCTATTCTTGATTAAGCTTGAAACGATACTTTCACTTTATAAAATTCTAACTTTCAGAAATATTCGATTCTAAGTTAAAATTAAATTGTTTTAATTAACTTGGCAGACTTCTTCAGTTCAACTCTAGTTTTAGCTTGTAATTTGAGCCCTTTATCGTCAAACGTCAAACAAGTTGTATCTATAAGTAGATAAAATTTTACGATCTAAATACAGATAACACCAAGATTTTTATTTGCTAAATATAAAATATGTAATTAAAAGCTAGTTTAAAAAGTTATGTAATCTTTTACACAATAGTTTAATTCGTAATTTTCAGTAGCCAGTGTACTTCTTACAGTTCTTAAATATTTCTATAGAAAAAGTTGTCGATTGTGGTTTAGTACTTGTGTGAAAAGGTTATAATTCATAATTAATTTATTGTCCATAAACACGCGTAGATAATGGTACAGTTGTTACAATGATATCGAGGTGCGCCATGTCTTACCTTGATATATGAATATGAAGTTTAACCGATTAATTTTATACATTACAATATTACGAAATAAAACGTGTTAATATTACAAAAATAAAATGAGATCCATGAAAGTCGTGAAATGTCAAGAAAATAAATAAATTAAAGTACATTAAATCAATATTCTTACGTTTTTTTCCTTATAGATGTTTATCATTTAAAAATTCATTTCAGTCATAGTATGCTTTTTTTACAAGAAAGCCATTAAGTACAGTTTTAAACTGTTTGTGGTTTAGGTTTCTTATGGTATGTGGAATTTTATTAAAAATGATAGGTGCCATTAAAAAAAACACTTATTCTTAAGAGTCGAGTTTTAAATTTTACACTTCTTTTTAATGTACCTTCACGGCGACTTCCTTCGGGATTCTTACTAAAAGACTCGGGATCATTTTTGACGAAATTGGAAACTTCGCTACCCTATCTGTCTGACAGTGCATTCTGCATTTATTATCTTATATATAAAATTCTCGTGTCACAATGTTCGTTCCCGTACTCCTCCGAAACGGCTTGACCGATTCTCATGAAATTTTGTGAGCATATTGAGTAGGTCTTAGAATCGGCCAACATCTATATGCCGGGTCAGCGAGTAATTTTATAAAGAGGAAAGATTTGTATATAAGTATGTTTGTAACGAATTGGCTCAAAAAGTATTGGTCCGATTTTAAAAATTCTTTCACCATTTAAATGCTACATTATCACTGATTAATATAGGCTATATTTAATTATGAAGTTCTTACGGGAATGGGAGTTATGCGGGTGAAACAACGCGCGGGCGGCTAGTATTAGTATGTAATACGAAACTTATATTCATACAAAAGCCTTACCTACATAAAACTTCTAAAACGACTTGCATTTAAGTTCAACACGTGTCTCGCTGACATCCAATACTACGGCCGTGTCTACTTTATGTTCAAAGCATTGCTACGTGCTACGGCGTAGTCTAATGGCATCCGTCTCCATAGGTTACTACGGGTGTCCGTAGTATTTTTATACCTATAGACTTTATTTATTTGTAGGTATAAATACTTTATTTATTTATCTCTAGAAAATGTTGTACTTTGTTATGTTGTGTTTATAATGAATAAATAAACTGATAGATGAAAAACTTTCAGCATTAGAAAGCTGGTTAATCTGGAATAAATATAGGCTAAATTTATGAAAGGCTTGGGATAAGTCACAAATTAACATTATACTAATTTTGAAAAATAAATACATAAACTCTTAGCGAGCAAAATTGTATTGGATCAGAAGAATTAAAATTCATAAAGAAAAAATATTATAAGTAGGTCCTACTTGAATCCGAAGTCGAACCTAAGCCCAAAACTTAAACCGAATCCAAACCCGAACCCAAACCTAAGTGCAGTATTCTCCGAGTGCCGAGTTTATTAATTTAGAGCTTGAAAAATTATAACTAGTAGAGTAAAAAGCGAGATTCTAAATGAAATACCTTTTTTATTTTATTCTTCAAATATTACCAGTGGTCGCCCATAGGTCGAAATTCGACGATAATAAAAAAAATGGTTAATGCGCTCTTTCTCTATACACCATAATACTAAGTGCGCGAGATTTAATACAACCCCGTCTGCGCAACTCCTTTAAAGTCGAATAAAAATATAACCCAAAACCTCAGTGATAATTAAAAACATAATTTATGATCAGTTTTGTTTAACTCCTCTGAAGAATATAATAATAAGTACAAAATGTGTAACAAAATATTGAATGAAATATAAGTTTCAAAACTTTAATATCACATCGCAGTCTATTTGAAGTCTATTTTCGGACACACTGAGCATCTTTCCTAAGAGGTCGTAGTACATAATACATTTGTTACACGAATCATATTCCCGACAATATCATTTCGCGAGTCGACGTACCATGAAATACGCCCTGAGTGACTCGGCACAAGACGCCCGCCACTAAAAACGACGTGCTTGTTGTATAGCAACAGATGTGAAGAGATAAAAAAATATCAAACATATAATACAGCTGTTAAGTTTGATGATGATGCGGTGTCTATGAAAGAATGATCTTAGCCCTAATTTTGATCGTTAACGCTTTTATTTAACAGGTATTTCTTTTGCCATGCGTTGGTCTACGGTGGTAAGATATAGATTGGATGTGGTGGTGATATGACTTTGGATTTATAATCCACAAATTGAAAGTATTGCGAGCCCGCAGAATATGCAAATACAAGAGGCAATGGAGTGGCCATGTCTGCAAAAGTAGTGGCGGCCGTTGGAGCAGAAATCGCGTCTTGACAAAGTTGGTAAGATAGACACACCTTTCCGGTAAGATGGACTGATGAAACGGGTATCCGGAGAAAAATAGATTCGGTTGTGGGAAGACCGCTTGTATTAATTTAGATAGATTGATTGATCGATTGATTTCTGTAACACCGCCTGTTCAGACTCATGTATCGTTGGGAATGTTTTACAGCTGCAAAATGCAGGTTACGAAAGCAATGTTTTGTTTAGGTACTGTTTTACTATATTACTTTTATAAAACTACTTGCTTGTTTTACATTACAAACAATTTACGCTCGTTTTTTGAACAAAAAAAAGTATATGCCACAATATTATATCTTTGTATACTTCACAAGAACCACCAACTCGTCCTTTCGGAAACGAACCTCTCGTTGTAATATTTCATCCCCCTTCAACCCCTCAAATCATGAAACTTCTTTTACAGTGATTTGATGATATTGCACTTTGACGAACCCGACTCGGGAATACTCGGGCAAAAAATAGAAAACAAGATGGATGGCTTGCGCGAATGAATGAGACCAGATTGGAGGGTCCTGCTAACTGACAACATATATTATAGGATATTTCATAGCTTTTTTTTTTACTTTAGGACATGAAAGGCTTTCGTGTTGATTAAAAAGGCATTGTTGATGTATTATTATGAGTTTGAAATAAGAGTTTTGTATCGGTGTTTTTCTTTGGGGATGTAGCTGTGTTGATGGTATAATGTTTTTTGACGTGTCATTCTTTGCGCATAATTTGGGATACACTTAACTTTCGATACATAACGTTCCAACCATTTGACTTTTGGGCGACCATTTTTAAAATGTAGTTACATGCTTCTTTCAGCCAATAAAACGTACCTATCTTCCAATAAATAAATATGTAATTATTGTTTATAAATATCTTATTTTTGGTTTAATAAATAAAATGCTTAATAAGCCATAAGTATCAAAAAGATCCAAGTAGATTTATGCACGCATCCTGCTTCAAGCATGCTGATAATAGATCTAAATAGGATTTTGCCACTATTAGGACAATCAAGAGCTTACGCTGGAAAACACGCTACTCGGCCTGACTATTGCATCTACCTACTAGTTGAACATATGACAAATCATTTAACTTCATCATTATCATATCATGTCGTATCAGTCTGTAGACGTCCACTGCTAAAAATTCCTCATTAATCTCCAGCCGAAGCGATTGCTAGCTACTGGCACTTACTGGCTCTATACCTTGTAATACCTAAAACAACCTTCACTTTAACAGCCCCGTCATCATCCACTGCTGATAATCTGCCAGAGTCATTGAGGGCTATTGTCATAAACACCACAGTCGACAGTGCTTAGTCGATTGATGATCGCAGTAAAATAGTAAATTAATGTTGCTGCCTATTCATCAGGTGTATATCGTTTAGACATCTCTTATGATACTCAAGGGTCTTCTGTATGCCGGTTCCTTACTAAACCTAATTCATTTAAATTCATAGTCACTACAGCATTAAAACAAATGACGTAATGTCCAAAATACAATAGGAAAACATAAATGAAAATGACTATTATAATGTTATAGTTTCATTCAACAAATACACCTAAATACCAACAGAATTTACTCTCAACTTGAACTAACATCTGTACCACATGTTCTCCTCGTCTTCATAAAATAATATTCTGACAGTTTCGAACACATGTTTTAGAAATGCAACAGGTTCGTCTTGCGAATAGTTTCTGTTGAAACGTTGTTTCAACGGTCATAAAACGAATCAAACATAACACTTTCATATAAACGGAAGATGAAATAAAATGAAACTAAAATAACATTATTACTTAACGTGTTTCAAAAACCTCTTTATTTTTAAACCAGTTATAAAGAACAGTGACAAAGGTTTAAAATTGAGATTTATATTATATGCAGAACCGTGTGGTTTTCGGCTTAGAATAGACCACCCCATGTCTTCCCATGGGTGTCGTAAAAGGCGACTAAGGGACATATGGCTGATGGATGGGCAGCAGCATCTATTCGCTCATGGTTTACATCTTACTGCGATCACCAATCCGCCTGCCAAGCGTGGTGATTATGGCAATATCCCTCAAAGATCCTAGCTTGTCAAGGTCTGTTAAGAGGAGGCCCATGTTCAGCAGTGGACGTCAACGGGCTGTTGATGATGATGATGATGATGATTATATGCAGAAATTGATATGTTTCTATGTATTCGTATTAACATAAAAAATAATTAACAATAGTAGCAATTAGAGAAGTTTTTATTATAGTCTACTCGGATTAAGTAGGTATGTTTATATACTATTAGACTTTCGTGAGACGCGATATGTATTTACAATAAGATAAAATCTAGGATATTATAATAATAAATATAAGTATCGGGTAACATAACTACATTTACCTTTATTATTTCTCCTACATTTCGGTTAAGTTACATTGACCATCGTAGGAATCATAGTGCGTTTACTTTTTAAAATTATTTACCCACTATCTGAAAGCGCGCGGTTTCACCGGCGTAGCTTCCGTTTCCGTAGGAACTTTAAAATTAAATATAGCCTAAGTTAATCCTGAATAATGTAGCTTCCTAATATTGTTATCATTTTCGAAATCTGTCCACTAGTTCGGGAGTTCTGAGTTCAATGCAAACAAACAATAAAATGTTTTCCCTTTATAATATTAGTATAGATTTTAGCATAACTTATTTTACATAATATATGTACGATTTTATCGTGTGTTTGTTATTTATTCCCTGTATAAATTAAAAACGAATGATGTTATTAAACCTCCGTAGCGTAGCGGTATTTGGCTCGCTATAAATATCGGAGATCGTGGGTTCGATCCCCACGCCAGACAAGAAATCTTTGTGCCAATTCTAAGATTTCTTTCCGAATCTGGTTGCTTGAGGGAGTACCCTCCGTGCCTCGGAAAGCTCGTTAAGCCGTTGGTCCCGATTGTTATAACATCATCTATAATAATCGTTCATCAGGGAACGGGCAGCAGCGTTTCCTTGTGTGTTACAACATAATACTGCGGTCACCAACCCGCCTGCTAAGCGTGGTGACTATGGCAAATACCCTCCCAAGGGGGGAGGCCTATGTTCAGCTGTGGACGTTATACGGGCTGATAATGATGATGATGTTATTAAGTAATTATTAAAGGATAAGAAAACCATCGTTGATATTTAATGCAAAGATTTTCACTGGAACAAGGAAAATAAACTAAACAATACTGAGCCGTATCCGAAATATTTTATACAATTTTACACTTAGTGTGAACACGGTCTATGGCAAAACGTGGTATAAACGTGGCTCTACATTTGAATTTTTTATTCACATAAACCTTAGTCCATATTGTAGGTTTTGTCACAATCTTTACTAATATTATAATGGTAAAGTTTGTGTGGTGAAATTATTTTAACAATAAAAAACCACATTAATCATATATTAAGGGGAGGCTCCCATGGGGATAGGATATACGCGCGTGAAACTACATAAGATAACTAGTAAATAATATAATACATAAAATTCACAAATGAAGCTAGGTTAGTAAAATATTCTGCATTTGACAATCGTTTTTAATTCCTTTTATGTTTTGAAATCTCCAGCCGGTCGTTATAGAATGCATTTGGGTCACCTTTTGTTACGAAGTTATACAAAATAAAACTTTCAACTGACGGTCATTCTATTTGTAGATAGTTTTGTGAACGTAAACCCTATTTTTTGTTGACTCTGTATTTAAAATATTTAAATATCGTATCAAAATGTTTTAAAAGACAAATTGAATTGGTGGTACAATAATGGAATTGCCTTATAGTATAAAAGTTATCTATTTTGTATAAAACATTGGCTTTTTCACATCTCGTCATTGTGCCACCATGTATTTTTGTTAGTTTTTTTCATTTGGTTAACATTAAAAATACATTATCCATTCAAATATTTGAAACACCTTTTTGTTACGAATGTACAAATATAAATTAAATAAACCTAATAACATTTCTTTGGATACATATTAAAATATCGAAAATTAGAATACCTACGGGTAAAATGTCACAGATCAAAATACTGAAAATTTTAATATCGAATGACCATATAACCGAAAATTAAAATAATTTACGTAACTGAGCTGATAAAAAATAATAAGTGGCTAGAAACCTTAAGGTGCTGTACGGCTATCGCAGAATGTCAACGTCATTCAGAAAATTAAAAGGTAATTCCTGCCCACATGTTTCAATTTCTTTTACCGCATAGTCAGAAACCATCCGGTCTGACGCGAGCCGGTTGTTGTGAATCGTACCTGAAGGGAAAAAAGGTTCGCCTAAATCTCCGTAAATGAAGCCAAAGGTATAATATAGACTACAAAACTACCTTTTGCCATATACAGATTAATCATATTGCACGGAAGAGCGAATCAATGTTGGTCAGGTAGAACTTGTAGCAAAGTTGGAAATCTTTTCCTAATGAGGATTAATGATCATGATGAAGCGAAATAATTTACTGTACTCATAACACTTCGTGTGGTGCTACAGATCAGGTGCTATATAGGTTATAAACTGCACCGGTGACTCAGTGGTGAAGGACCAATGTCTTGGGTTCGATTCCCACCCGGGCAAATTATTTGTATACTACGGCTAGTTGTTCTGTGTCTGAGTGTATTTTGTGTTTATTTGTTCTGTAAAGTCCACCATGACGCAGGAATTAATTAAGGTAGGTATATTCGTACCATAGTGCAAGCGTTTTCATTAAAAAAACCCATTCAAACGGATTTATATTGTCTAAATAATAGCGTGGCGTTTAATTAATTATAATAATAATACTAGAACCAGGAAAGATTGAAAAGTTGTCGATAACTGTAATATTGATAAAATTATTTTCTATAATATAGTTTTTGAAACTTACCTGTCATTTCCCGTTGCCATAACCTTGTATTCCTGTATGTCCATATCGCCCATATACTCGTACTGGGAAAAATCTGGGAAAAAGAACAAGCAAATAATTTATACGTTTCGTAAACAATAATATACGAAGAATATGCAATGTGCAGGATAGCTTTTAAATGTTTATTATAATATAATTTATTTATCCTTATAAAATGCTTAATATTGGCAGCGTTACCAGAATGCCTGCAGGATTACCCCGTTTGTATTGTATTTTATTACTAATACATAGAGTGTAAGCTCTCCAATCGTGAAAGTTGTATAATGCTAATATAATGAAATTGAAAAATAATTATATGTGTATAATTGGTGCCGTGTGGTTTCAGGCTGTGCCGTGTGGTTTCCGGCTTAGAATAGACCACCCCATGTCTTCCCATGGGTGTCGTAAAAGGCGACTAAGGGACATATGGCTGATGGATGGGTAGCAGCATCTATTAACTCAAGGTTTACATCTTAGTGCGATCACCAATCCGTCTGCCAAGCGTGGTGATTATGGCAATATCCCTCAACGATCTTGGCTACGCCAAGGTCTTTTAAGAGGAGGCCCATGTTCAGCAGTGGACTAATGGACTTTAACGGGCTGTTGATGATGATGATGATGTGTATAATTGGGTTGATGTTGAAAGTTAAATATTGTTAGATAACATTAGAACCATGGAACGATTCCTTTTGGAATAATAAATTAAATGCGTTAAGTTTTTTTTTTGCAAAAAGTCGTTACTCATTTAAAAAGAAAATATATTTATATTTTATTCATAATATATTTAGTTTATATATAAACGTTTAATAATATTGAATGCCACAGTAGGCACTAGTCTCCACAGATAATGAACCTACTATGTTTTCTCTGCATCACCCAATGGTAACTGTTAGAAAAGTAGTAAATGCTTCGGGCTTTAACTCAGACGCTGTATATTTTTTTCAGATATTTTAAACAAAATAAATAAATCAATATTTATTTATTTTGTAAAAAACGTCACAACAGAAAAGCTTTCATCTTCAACATCACCCATATAACACCCATCAACATATAAATCAAAGCGAAATCTACGAGACATATTCCGCATTATTAATATCGCAAACGATTTTCGACATCAATTCGCCCTCTGAAATTCGTTTCGAATTCATATTCGCAACACGAATTCTCCTCCCTATGGTGGCGCGGTGGTGAGGAGACAAATCACGCGCAGAGCCCACTAAATGAATATTGACATCCCAACTAGCTAACGGGTTGAATTGATAATTGCGATGTGATCATTGAATGGTGTATTTAGTTCTAATAGAAAGTTAATGGGATTTTAGTGTTAACTTTAACACTTAGAAGAAGAAGAAGAAATCCATTAAATATACTGAAATGTATTAAAGGTATCGTTTTTATTAGATTTCAAACTTTTAGTATCGATTTATACAATTTAAATGATATAAAAAACTTATTTTTAAATGATACTAGTGGTCGGTTGGTGATCGAAATTTGACCATTATTAAAATGGTAAAATTTCTAAGTACCTATAAACTATAAATCTGTGTTTATTTTTTAAAGAATACTAGCAGAGTTTTTGCAGTCTACTAGTATTCTTGTTAACCCCTCGTGCTAAGCTTAAATGCTTGTGTTACGATTGGGTTCACGTCGGTAGTGCAATGGGTGGGGTTCGAACCGGCGACCTCAAGATCACAAGTCCGGCGCCCTAGCCATTGGGCTAAGGCCGCTTCTGACTTCTGATACTCCCACTTCCGCGCAATTCTCGTAAAAAGAGATACAAAGTTTTTTCTACTCGTATTAATATATATAAGCGACCAGAATCCAGAGAATTTTTGGTTTACCTAAGGTTTAAAGGTACCCAAAGATTGAACACGTACTTCATGTGTCCCAATACATTGATCGTACTAGTTATGTATCGCACCTTTAAAGTGATAGAAACATACAATAAGGTAATAATTCAACCCGTATTGATTTGTAATATCATTTGACTAAAACTCATTATAGCAAAGTTACACATTTGGTTATGTCACTATCACATTAAAGCAGCGATATGTGAAGATACCTGCTTTATAATTTAAAATTCTATCGGTTAACTATAATTACAGCCTGAAAATTTATGTCATAAAAAATCAAAAGAACTAGGTACAGTCAGCATCAAAAGTTGATGACCACATTTAGATTTCCAAAACCGCTGAACACCGTATTATACCTAAATCGCTCAACATGACAAGCACCAGAAATGAATGATTATCATAAAAGGCCATAAGTAGGTGACCATCACTTTTCAAAAGTCGCTAAACAAAATTATAGTAAAAATAGCATAACATTCTTCGTCTCTAAAGTCTCTGAACAACTTTTTGACAAAAATAGCATATCATCGTTTATTTCATAAGTCCCTGAACAAACTGAAAAAAAAATGGGTTTAATATGTGTGTGTATTTTACAAGCTTTTATTTAACTTGCAATGTATGTATGTAATTTGTTCGGGTGGAATCTTGTAAGCATATGTATATTGCGTGACAATGCAATAATATGGTACCTTGAGCTTATCTGATGATGGAGTCGGAAGATGGTCATAGGAACTCACTTCTGTACTGAATAAAATAGTCCAGTTTGGGCTCGTTTGTTTTGTGTTTATGAGTACCTACTTTCCATTGCATATGATGACCGGATGGTATCGACCGTGCGTGACCCGCTGTAAATAGGGTTACAAGCTTAAGTCTAAAAAGTCAAAAAATAAATAAAAATTTAAAAAATATTTTTTATAACAGGCTTTTATTAAAAAATTATGTGTACTCATAGTACAATTTCAAATATCAAAATATATAAATTGTAATAGCTTGAGTAGCTTGTGGCACTGAAATATAGTAATGAACGCCTCAAGCTTTTATAATTTATATATGTATATCTATACATATAATAAAACAGTAAAAAACTGTGTCTATACATTGAATATATTTAAAAAATAATAATTGAGGGGGGTTTAGAAAAAGTAATTGAGCACGAATCCAAAAAAAAAACTGTCTGTTTGTCTGTTTGTTTGTACACGCTAATCTTCGGAACTACTCGATGGATTTGAATGATTTTTTTGGTGTATAGGTATTAATTCTGGGTAACATATAGGCTATAAATTTATCTTGGAAACTTGAACACCTGATGCAGAACCAAAAATGGTACATAGCAAAAATTGTTCCACGTGATGAGCATTTTCTGCTGAGACAATAAATTTGAAGATCTGGAACACCTGATGTGGAACTCCAAGAGTCCAGCTACACTATAACATATATAGGAATGACGTCTTTGCAAGAGTTGTTCAGACTGATGAACACTCTCTGTTGACGTATTAAAATTGAAGATCTGGAACACTTGCTGTGGAACTCCAAGAGCCCAGCTACACTATAACATATATAGGAATGACGTCTTAGCAAGTTGTTCAGCATTTTTTTTTGTTATCCGTTGGAAGTGCATTTACGCATATACATATACACATACACTATAAAACATATAGGAATGACGTCTTAGCAAAAGTTTTTCGGTCTGATGGGCATTTCCTGTTGACTTATAAAAATCGAAGATCAAAAACATCTGATTTGGAAATCAAATCTATCACTAATTTCACTATATAATTATAAAATAACATAAGCTGGGTGAACGTCCACGCGGTGACAGTTTAGGACTAATTTTCGATGAAAATTAATCAATGAAAACTATACTGGCCAAAACTCCCATTTTTTTATCGAATAAATATACCTTCGGACTTATGTGTTTAATTTCCTTTTCCATTTATCTTAGTGACACGCACATCTTAGTAAAGCACTTAAGCTCAGTCAACTACATTGTCTTCTAAATTCACGCAGCAAACTTTCACATGATAACAAGGTTAAGATTTACACCATGTGTGTACGACCGATTACGACGTACGCAAGCACCAGTTGTAAAGTGCCTGCTCCTCATTAGACCCCACTCATCATGTGCAATGGACAATACTCACTAACACAAAACAAACGATCCTGAACTCGACTATCTTAGCGCTTGCATTAAGGTTGTACCAGTGGTAATGTTCCTGCTCCTCATCAGACCCTCGTCATCATGTGCAATGGAAAGTACTCCTAAACACAAAACAAACGAGCCCAAACTCGACTATCTTAGCGCTTGCATTAAGGGCGTACCAGTGGTAATGTTCCTGCTCCTCATCAGACCCTCGTCATCATGTGCAATGGAAAGTGCTCATAAACCCAAAACAAACGAGCCCAAACTCGACTATCTTATTCAGTAGGTACAGGAGTTCCTATGGCCACCTTCCGACTCCATCATCAGATCAGCTCCATGGTACTATTGCATTGTCACGCGATATACATATGCTTGCAAAATTTCAGCTCAATCGGTTGAGGGTATGTGCTTCAAAATTTAGTTGCAAGATTCCACCCGAACAAATTACATACAAATCAAGTTAAATAAAAAAGTTCAGTAACTTTTGTTATTTTATTATGTTAAGTTATTTTTGGACATTGCCGTGATTATACTAGATAACTAAAACAAGCATTTTATATTGTTCAGTGACTTTTGTAAAACTGAATGTTATGATATTTTCGGGTATTATAACGATCCGCTGATCGTTATAATACCCGAAAATATCATAATTTTTGACAAAATGGTTTTCAGTGACCTTTGACGTGTTCAGTTAATTTTGAACTAAATTAATGATGTTCATTCTATACTGGCGCCTATTTCGTTCAGCGATTTATGGGTGTAAAGTGTTCAGCGGTTTTGGAAATCTAAATGTGGTCATCAACTTTTGATGCTGACTGTACCCCATTATATTTATAAAATATATTTTACTAGTATATTCTAAAGACAATAATGGAATGTCATATTAGTATTTTCGATAATAAAACAGTGTGCACTTGGCCCTTTCGAATGCTTTGTTTGATTCCTTATTAATAAATAACCAATAAATTAAATTGAAGTGTCTGTTTACAACAAAAAAATGATAGATTTTTACGAAATACATTTGAATACATGTAGGATACTAATAACAAAAACACCATAAAAATTCCTATCTCTCTGTGTGTCAGTTTGTTCTGGCTAATATTTAGATCAGAATGCCACGCTGACTTAACTACTTATCTTCTATATATATAAAACAAAGACGGGTTTGTTACAACACTTATAACTCGAGATCGGCTGGATCAATTTTCATGGTTTTTGTTTCGTTGGATTTGTCTCCGCCCTGAATAGCAGAATACAATTTAAAAACAAAAGAAAGTCGTGTTAGTTACACTATTTATAACTCAAGAACGGCTGAACCGATTTGGCTGAAAATTGGTAGGGAGGTAGCTAAGAACTGGGAGAAGGACATAGGATACTTTTGGGTAGGGGTAGGGTAGGGTAGGGTAGGGGTAGGGTAGGGTAGGGGTAGGGTAGGGGTAGGGTAGGGGTAGGGTAGGGGTAGGGTAGGGGTAGGGTAGGGTAGGGGTAGGGTAGGGTAGGGGTAAGGTAGGGGTAGGGTAGGGGTAGGGTAGGGTAGGGGTAAGGTAGGGTATAAAAGTCCACCCGTGCGAAGCCGGGGCGGGCCGCTAGTCTGATATAAACAAAGACAAATCGTCATATTACCTGTCCTATATAAAATCTTAAAAGCCGCGGTAACAATACCAAGCTTGCCACTCGACTGAGATTGAAACTCCATCTTATATTTTTCATAATTTCTAAGTAAATAATTTTGTCCATTCCTCAAGAGACACAGTAGGGTGTGGGAAGGGAGGTGTGCTTAATGAACGGCACAGATTTTGCATAATTAAAAAGGGGTGTTCCAAATGATTGCTTATTTCTATAACTAATGGTTCTGTTGACAGTCTACAATTTTGACAGCGTATCTCTGTGTCTACAGTGACTTGAGATTTTTATAAAAGCAGTAAAAATTGAATATTCTTTTGATGAATGCCTCTAAGAGAATTTTTCTGTGAAAAGGTAAGTATCTCGCGAAAAAATATTATATTCATTTTTGTTTTCTTGGAATATTTTTGTCGTAATAAGCCATTTGAGTTACCGTTTAAGATTTTTGTACGGAACATAATAGTCAAGTTAAAAAGGCTTTTAGATGCTTCATTTGATAACACAACTTTTAAATATAAATAACAAGACTGACTTCTTATTATTTTTTATTTATATTATCAAACTAGCGGCCCGCCCCGGCTTCGCACGGGTGGACTTTTATACCCTACCCCTGCCCTACCCTCCCCTGCCCTACCCTACCCCTGCCCTACCCTACCCCTACCCTAACCCTACCCTACTCCTACCCTACTCCTACCCTACCCCTACCCTACACCTACCCTACCCTACCCCTACCCTACCCTACCCCTACCATACCCCTACCCTACCCCTACCCTACCCTACCCCTACCCTACCCCTACCCTACCCCTACCCTACCCTACCCTACCCCTACCCCTAACCTACCCCTACCCTACACCCACCCTACCCTACCCCTACCCTACCCTACCCCTACCATACCCCTACCCTACCCCTACCCTACCCTACCCCTACCCTACCCCTACCCTACCCCTACCCTACCCCTACCCTACCCCTACCCTACCCCTACCCTACCCCTACCAACCCTACCCTAACCCTACCCTACCCCTACCCTACCCCTACCCTACCCCTACCCTACCCCTACCCTACCCCTACCCTACCCCTACCCTACCCCTACCCTACCCCTACCCTACCCCTACCCTACCCCTACCCTACCCCTACCCTACCCCTACCCTACCCCTACCCTACCCCTACCCTACCCCTACCCTACCCCTACCCTACCCCTACCCTACCCTACCCTACCCCTACCCTACCCCTACCCTACCCCTACCCTACCCCTACCCTACCCCTACCCTACCCCTACCCTACCCTAACCTACCCCTACCCTACCCTACCCTACCCTACCCTATCCTACCCTACCCTACCCTACCCTACCCTACCCTACCCTACCCTACCCCTACCCAAAAGTATCCTATGTCCTTCTCCCAGTTCTTAGCTACCTCCCTACCAATTTTCAGCCAAATCGGTTCAGCCGTTCTTGAGTTATAAATAGTGTAACTAACACGACTTTCTTTTGTTTTTAAAATGTATTCTGCTATTCGGGACGGAAACAAATCCAACAAATCAAAAACCATGGCAATCGGACCAGCCGTTCTCGAGTTATAAGTGTTGTAACAAACACGACTTTCTTTTATATATATAGATAATAGTATTTCTAGTGTACTACGGGTGGACAACCTCCGTAGCGTAGCGGTATTTGGCTCGCTTTAAATCTAGGAGGTCGTGGGTTCGATCCCTACGCTGGACAGAAAACTTTGTGTCAATTCTAACATTTCTTTCAGGGTCTGGTTGGATGAGGGACTACCATCCGTGCCTCGGAAAGCACGTTAAATCGTTGGTCCCGATTCTTATAACATCATCTGTAATAATCGTATATCAAGGAACGGGCAGAAGCGTTTCCTTATGTTGTACAACATAATACTGCGGTCACCATCCTGCCTGCCAAGCGTGGTGACTATAGCAAATACCCTCCCTTGGGACGAAGCCCATGTTCAACAGAGGACGTTATACGGGGTGTGATGATGATGATGATGACGGGAGGAAGAAATGGCACACGGTTAGATAAGCTATTTATTGCGAACTGACGATCCGTCAAATACCTACCTTACATATTTATTGTTAAGGTACTTACACTACAGCATTCATCTTAGTTTTGGTCCACAAAGGTTAAATATAAATCAAAAGATAGCATAAAATATATTTTTTACTTAATGAAGATAGATCCATTTGTAAATGTTTGAGGTCTTGAACCAGATAATTAGTGAATGATGATAAAAACGATCCAATTAATATTATGACCAGAAAGACGAGATATTTTTTTTCTATTTTATAAAAGATTAGTAAAGTTATTCTTGTAAGCCCCTCGTGCTAAGCTAAAATGCTTGTTACGAGTGGTATTACGTCGGTAGTGTAATGGGTGGGATTCGAACCAGCGACCTCAAGATCAGAAATCCGACGCCTTAGCCATTGGACTACGGCCGCTTCAAGACTTTACATAAATGATAATACTAAGTAGGTATAACACATATTATCGCATACAATTTTATTTAACCCGTATAAATAGCTGATTCCGTTCTCTCTTAACTTTGAAATCCTTATTACTCATAGGTTTCCATTCATTTAACTTATGCTTAAAAGTCTTTCATACCCTAGTATTTATGTAACATAAAAACGTCGAACATGCGTGCTTAACGTTTTTTTTATGACAATCTGGAATGTTCAGTGACAGTTATTTCTAATTCGGTTCCTTCGGGACTTTGCTTCGCGACATACTTTAGTCGCAACTAAATGGGTTACAGACGTTTCTTTCATACTAGGAAAGAAGACTAGCTAATCTGATAGACGCCGCTTACGTCATCACACCAATAAACAATTTAACTAATGTAAATTGTTTATTGATGTGATATTTATTAGAACAAAAACATATTAAATCGAATGAATAAATAAACCTGCAATAAATATGATAATTATTACTTGTCGTTATTTATTCATACTTTAGTGCATTGGTGGATTTAATGTTTTTTGCCAGCCAACCTTGAGATTATGCAAATATATCATGGTAGGTGCACTTAATAACTTAAACAGTAGTTATAAAACAAAATAAAATCAAGTTTGCAAATACGTTCCGTGTTGCAGTACTGCGCCTGGGTGCGCCGTGCTGTGCTCCCCACCGATGCGAGTGTGGCGCCAATGCGATCCAACTCGGTCACCACGGCCTGTGCTGTAGCAAAAGTGCTGGATGTCTGTCCCGTCATGCCACTTATAATGATATAATTCCTCGGGCCTTCAGCTCGGCAAATATGCCAGCCGTTTAGAGCCTAATGGCCATATACGCGACGACGGTAAGAGGCCTGACGAACTCTGGTGCCCTGGAGGATGGGACAGCCTTTGGTGTGGGACGCTATGTGCGCCGATACCCTCTTGCGTATCATCTTTCCGGGACTCAGAGTAGGGCTGGCATGGTGGCTGAATCCGCGGAGAATCTCAAGAGGCACAAATATAGTACCCTAGATAGTGGTTATGTATTAGTGTATTTTGGTGTCCAAACATTGGGCCGAGTGGACCGGAAGCCAAATTAATTTATATATACCTTGCAGCGGCCTTCTTTAGTGCGGCACGTTCTCCGAGTGCTGGTTTTTACTTTGCACCTGTTGAATGGCAATGCTTACCTGCTAAGCATTGCCATTCAACAGGATAATACTGCCAGCATTCTGGGAACCTTGCCAAGTAGAATAGATTTAGAATAGTAGTATTGTATAAGTTAGTTTTATTTTAAATTAGCTACTTTTAGTTGTATATTATGTATTTTAGTAAATTATATTCATCATTATGAAAAAAAAAGTTATAAAATAATATACAAAACCATGCCCTTGATTTTTTTTAAACGAAAACCTATTTCGATCTTAGATTAACTCTTTCGCTGAACATCAAATACGTTATTCTTAAAATTAATGATGCTATTTTCATTACAAAATTTAGAACCAATTAATTACTAACCAATCCATTCATAATATATGAAAATTGACGTTGAAAAATGGTCACAACAACCTACTTCGAGATCCAACCAAGTACATCCAAATCTACTGGTACCAAGTACGATTCATTGCGGTGTCTATCGGTTCATTAGCTAACACATACACCCGCGGGAAAACAGAGGCCTACTGAAACTTTTACTTTTACTCGAAAAAGTGCTTTATTTATGGCAAGAATATGTTTTTGCAAGGAGTGGATGTAATGTTATTTTTATGATACGTTTTAGTGCAAAAGGGCTTCTAAGAGGCGTATGTTATGACTTGGTTTGAAAGGTTTTTGCGATTTAAATCAACCATTTGCTGGCTTATAAATCTCCTGTACTCTGAAATAAATAAGTATACCTATTGATGCTGCTAAGTAAGGTAAAATTAAGTAGAGACGTAGAATATACGCTCTTGTTTTCATCCTACTAAATTTATGAACGCGAAAGTTTGTAAGTATGGATGGATGGATGGATGTTTGTTACTTTTTCACGCAAAAACTAATTAATGAAACTGGCTTAATGTTTGCACGCGGATAGTTTATCAGCTGGATTAATAATAGGCAAAAAAAATATCGCTCGGACCCACTGGAGCAGAGTGACGCGGGAAAAACCGCGGGGCACTGCTAGTAATTAAATATAGCAGTATGTGAGTTCTGGATAACGTAACTTTCTTGTAATGAAAGAATTTCTGTAATCGATCCATTAGTTCTGGAGCCTATTCATAGAAAACAAACAATTAAATCTTTCCTCTTTAATATTAGTATAGATTAAAAAGAAATAAAAAGTAAATCAAAAATAATAATTTATAGGGTTAGACAGACTCAATAGATTTTATATGTCAGTAAGTGTTTGATGATTAACGAGTCTTCGAAAGCACAATTTCGGCACTCCATTTTGACAAGAAATTATTACGTTAACAGGCATCCATAAATCTTTTAAACTATTTGTCTTCGAAGCTTTTAGTTAAAGTAATATTATTTAAGAGCCTATATGAAATGTCAGTTACAAATTGGTTGAGAAATACTGTAACCAAAACTAAGTAGGTATAGGTAGTGTATAATATAAGTAATTCATTTTAAATTAATACGTGATACAAAAAGTCAAAGTCAAAAAATTCTTTATTCATATAGACACATTTAAAATATTTTAAATCGTGTTCTTATGATGCGTCCCTTTCTTTTACTACTACCAGTTCTGAACGTGGCAACTCTGAGAAGAACTGGCAAGAAACTCAGAGGAATTCTTTTATTATTATACATTTTATTTTACAATTATTAATAAAGCAGTATTGTTTCAGAGCAACTCACTCCCAAGCAGTTTTGTCATTAACATAATCAGAAATTTTATAATAAGCCTTTTTACATAATTTATCTTTGACATATCGTTTAAACTTGTTTGTTGAAAGATCTCTTACATTATTAGGAAGTTTGTTATAGAAGCGTATACATTGCCCCATAAAAGAATTGCTAATTTTGTGGAGAAGTGTAGCATGTAAAACAAGATTATGCTTAGATCTAGTATTAACATTTTGAGTATCGCTTTTTTTCTTAAAACTATCAATATTCTTATGAAATTATATAAATGGTTTCCATAGACATATTGTGATGCGACTGTAAGAATATTTGTCTCTTTGAATTTCTCCCGTAGGGAAACTCGCGGACCAAGTTTATATATGGACCTTACAGCTCGTTTCTGTAGTACAAAAATGGTGTCAATGTCCGCACAGTTTCGCCAGAGAAGTATCACATAAGACATTACGCTATGAAAATAACCAAAGTAAACCATTCTAGCAGTCTCTAAATCAGTGAGTCGTCTCATAGTTTTAACAGCATAGGCCGCAGAGCTAAGTTTTCCTGATAGTTTCGCAATATGTGGGCCCCATTGCAATTTGGAGTCAATAGTTTTTCCCAAAAAGACAGTTGACTCTACTGGCTCTAACCAAATACCGTTTATTTGCACATTTGTATCAATTTATTTCACATTAGGTGTAGAAAATTTAATGACTTTGGTTTTATTTTCATTTAAAAGTAGATTATTAACATAAAACCAATGGACTACCTTAGAGATTGCATTGTTCACTTCGTCAAAGCTGCGTAGCTGTCTACTTATTTTAAATGTTAAGGAGGTATCGTCAGCAAACAATACTATCTCATGATTATTTCCTACATAGTAAGGTAAGTCGTTTATATACACCAAAAACAAAAAAGGCCCCAGGATTGAGCCTTGCGGGACGCCCATGGAAACAACAGAGCCTGGTGATATTTTGCCGTTTATATTAACCTTCTAAATTCTTTTGCCCATGTAAGAAATCAGAAGATTGAGAGCCTGGTTCCTAATACCATACCGGTGTAATTTCCTGACAAGAGTGTCATGGTGCACGCAATCAAATGCCTTAGACAGATCACAGAAAATACCTAAGGATTCCTGCGAATCTTCCAAGGCCGTGAATATAGATTTAAACAATTCTGTTCCCGCATCTATGGTTGAGCAACCCCTCGTAAACCCAAACTGTTATTTGTGTAAAAGGTTAAATTTATTAAAATGTCTGAGCAACTGACTAAGAATTAATTTTTCAAAAATTTTGCTCAGAATGGGCAAATAGAAACAGGTCGGAAATTCGAGGGATCAGTACTATCACCGGATTTAAATAATGGTATAACCTTACTATGCTTCATCAAGTCAGGAAATACACCAGATTCAATACAAAAATTTAAAAGTCATACAGATTTTAACACGAACTTTGATTTGAAAATTAAAAAAAAAATGGATTTAGATAAAAAGTTAAAATGTGTATTGTATTCAAAAACTTTATATTATATCGTTTCAAAATAATAAATGAAAAATTATGTATGTCAATTGTTCATCACACTACTGGTTAAAAATGTAAATTCTTTCATCAAAATTTGCGTTTCTTTAATTTTGTTGTTAACTGTCCACTGTGGCCAGCTCGATCATGTAAAAGTTAAAGACAGAGTCTATACTTATATATAAACTTAAAATTCGTGTAGTGATTAACGAAAAAGACCTACCATTTTTGAAAAAGAAATAAATTTTGGCAAAATTTGATGAAAGAATCGATGTCTGTAACTTTTTTTTTTATTCTAGATAGACCTTTGTCTAGCCACAATCTCACCTGATGGTAAGCGACGATATGGCTGACGATGGATCTCAAAGGTCTAGAAGACACTTATTCACTCTTGAGCTGAAGATATTCAGGTTATAGTTTTCGGGGAAAACAGAAGCTGGCAGCGAGTTCCAGACCTTAGCAGTGCGGATGATGAAGGTGGAGGAGAACCACGTGGTACGAGTGGATTGGATGTCCACAAGATAAGGATGGCACTGTGCCGTACGTCTGCTTGTCCTGAAGTGGAATGGAGATGGTGGTATCAGGTTGTGGAGTTTAGTCTATATATAAGTATTTATCAGATATATTTATTCATTCATAATTGCCAAGCCTTACATTTTTAATACAATAAAAATGTCATTAATCATAATCATTGTTGTGTGTTGTTTTATTTTGATTTAAAAAACAAAGTTCTTGTCGAAAAGCCTTTTGTAATTAATGGGCTGCATGATTTAAAAAACAAAAAAAAAATATAAATAGAGCCCGAATTAAAAGACGGTTTGACTTTTGCAATGCGTTAGTGCTAGACTTTATAACCCACGGTAACAGTATATTTTGTTTTGAAAAAAAAATCACGTTTCATAGTATTATAATCGTACCCTCATTTTTATTTATGTCACCATGCGCCAATACAAACTTGTATAATCTGTAAAAACTTCCAAAACTCGAGTTATCCCAGCGCTCTTTTTTGACACCTGCAAAATTACATCAGAAATATGTTAGAAAAGTTTTGAAAGAATTCCCGTATCTTCTCGGGTTATTTTATTTTTCACATCGTACCTATTTAAGATTTTTTAAGTGAAATGAAATGTAAAGGACACATCGGATATTGGGTAATTTTTATAATATGCTTTTTGTCTTGTGAGTTTCGAGCTTATGTTGCGCTAAGTCGACGAATGTTATTAATATATAAATTAAATTGAATTAGTATTAAGTACTTAGCCAAAGTAATTTTAATAAAATCTCACCATTTAAAATACCGCTTAAGTTCTTCACAGTCATTGAAAACTAAGTTCCTATGCCCAGTGAAATAGGAAAAGCCTCCTGGATGCACTACTAGCACAAATTATCTGCCAAAAAAATTGAAAACTAATATCAGTTCGATGTTCCTAATGATTAATTTATTTTTTATTTTGTGAATATATAAATAAGAAATGTATCGTCTCTCATGACTCATTATATTGTCTAATTAGCTAATGCATCAAGTGATAGGTATATGTGACAATAAAGAATGCTTTTGCAATACCTGGTCAATCCATTTCCTACTGTCGTTTAGTGGGTAGCTCTTTAGTTTTACATAAAACTAAAGAGCACGGACATCGCTGCCGTATGTTGCGCTGATTTTAATGTAGGCAGGTTTGGCATTCAATTTTTTACTGTCTACGACTCTTACACTTGGGTCTTGGTATTGTAGATTTCATCATAACTATCAGAAAACATCGCTCATGACACCACTGTGTTGTTCATACCCATGCCACCAGTTCATACTCTGTAAGGCATGCTCTAAAGCTACTATAATTCAATGTAGGTAAAACAGAGCGGAATAGCAAATACCTAACCAATAAAAAGGACAAAAAATAACCCAAAGATTTCGGGGTTTCTGTCTATCTCGATTTAATACGAATAAAATATCTCTTCGTCACACAATAATTGAAATATCAAATTAGATGACAGTTATTGTTCCCTGGGATAGTGTTTCGTTAGAGTTAACCTCGAAAGCTATTCTTCACAAATCAGGTGAGGCTCAATAGAAATCACATAGATTTTTGGTTTAATGAATGAAAATGAAAACGTTTATTGATAATATAGACGAATATTGTACTTATTTAAGTCAAATAAAAATGATAATGACAATATTTCTTAATAAATGAATAAGTTTACATTTAAATGATTTAGATAATCATTTAAATGTAAACTAATTCATTTATTAGTACTAATATATAAAGCTAAAGAGTTTGTTTGTTTACTCGAAGGCTCTAAAGTCAGGAACTACTGGTCCGATTTGAAAAAAAAAAACATATTTAATTATAAAATTTCTACGGGATCGGGAGTTACGCGAGTGAAACCTCACGTGGGAAGCAAGTATACTATTCATTACAGTTTCGCTATATTTTAATAATGTCATGTCATACACCAACGCGAGCTGGGATCAGGTCTAAAGCATAAAGAACGCCTCGCTAGGATCTACGAGTTTTTTTTTGTATCTAAGTTTTGACACCTGGAGAACAAAAACTTTAAGAAACTCTGGGATCTTTCATTTTGACATCATTTATTATTTTTTTGTAACGAACCATTTTTTTATTACATATAACCTATCTTTATTTTATTTTTCGTTTATAAACTCTAAGATCACAACCTTGAAGTTTGACATCTAGTTTTCTATCAACCTCCTATTACTTAACTTGATAACTCATACTATTACAGTAATATGGATAAATAAAGACGAAATGTGTTCTCCATAACAACCTATAGAAGTGACACCAAAACCGATGAAAATTATTTTCAATTAGCTGTTTCACCCGCGTAGATCCCGTTCCCATAGGAATCTCGTCTTAAAATATAGTCTATAACACTCACAAATAATATGGCTTTCTATCGATCGTTGACAATTATTTCAAACAACTGACTGTAATGACAATTCATAACAAAAATAATATTGCAGTTGAGTTTTCTTAAATTTTCAAATTTTTTGAGAAATTTTCTTATTTTTTTCATTCGTCCGAACCTTCTCCTGACCATTACAATCACAGCAAAGAAATAATAAATAACATCGGTTCAGTTATTCTCGAGATTAGCGCTTAGCCACACATTCAGCGATTCGTTTTTATATTATAGATAACAGCAGGGGCTGTTGCATTACCAATTACTGGGAAATGATTTTCTCAGGGTGTGAGCAAGTCATACTTTATAGTAATAAAACGAGAAATTGAAAATTAATTTCATCAAACATAAATAAGAGCAAGGGCGCGTTCCTACCATGTCGAAACGACAGATTATTTATTGTTTCGTGTAGTGGTTCGTGTATTCAAATGGAGATAGGTAGTTACATATTTTATAAAAAAACCACCTACGACTTTTTGTAGATACCACAGATTGTTAAAGAAATTATAAACCGGCAATATAATAGGAACAGCAAGAGATGAATTATTAATTGTAATGGATTTCTTCACTGCATTTCCTGACTTTCATTTCTTGATAGCAGCGACGAGATACTGCAAACAACCGTATCATCCTCTATCTTTTTAGAAGTTGTGATTTTAAATCCTCGCGTTGTTACTGGCTTAACTATTGAAAAAAATCTATCATCTAAATTATTTTGCTATAGACACGACGCTTGGCAGGGGGGTAGAGACCACAGAATTATAAACAAAATATAAACAGGTAAGCTCTGCTGCCTGCCATATTTTAAAAAGGAATCAACATTTTTTTTAAGCCACGCTAGCAAATCCCTCAACCAACTAGGTTCTGACATAAATCTTTGGTCCGCAGGAAAGGAACTCATGATCTCCGAGACTAAATGCGAGACTTATTTAAAATTTTACCAGTATTAATATTATCTGAACAAAACTTGAGACTTGAGATACAAATTTCATTAAAATATCTACGCCATACAATCGAGTTTACAAGAGAAAATCTTATATCAGAACTGTATAAACGAGATAACAAAAACTTTCCGGATTATTTTACATTTAAATAGAGGGTAGCACTTTATTTCCCGCGGAAACACCACCCCAATATCAAAATTTATTCCAAGAATTGTGCCTATACCCTACTATACCTGCACGCATTTCGTACCAGCGTCACAGTGAACAAAACAGTAAGAGAATTCAACCCATATCTCTTACAATATGTATCAATAATCTTTAATTACACGAATAAAATATGTATTTTATTCATGTAATAAAAGATTAGATTAAATAAGATGAAATTAGCTACTTTTAGTTGTATATATGTATATGTTACGGCTAATAGCTGAAGTGCGGCTACACCTAGTTTTAGCCGGCTACAACTAGGTGCAGCCGACCACATGCGGTTAAACTTAGATCAACTGGGTTAGAACTAGGTTTTAATTTCATTAAAACCTAAACCTAAGCCAATGGAGTTGTACATGGACTTATTAAAGATTGATCTAAATTTAACCACATGTGGTCGGGTGCAACTACGACGACTACGACGTGATTACGCCGTAGTCACGCATACGCATTTGGTGTGCTCGAGCCTTTAACCGACTATGACATATGAGATATGTCCTCCTCACCGCTCTGATTTTTTACATTCCTTTTTCTTTGTCCAGTCCATTTTACTTTGGAACGCGCTTCCTCTCAATATCAGAATGGCTAAAAATCGCTTTATATTTAAGAAAAAAGTTCGTGAACATATCACTAAAAATGTCACTTAGTCCTATCAACTTTTAGAAATTATGTATAGCTATTATGTGTATATATTTATTTATTGTTTATTACGTATAATAATATAAGAATGTATTTCTATTATGTAAATT
This sequence comes from Nycteola revayana, assembly GCA_947037095.2. Lineage (NCBI taxonomy): Eukaryota > Metazoa > Arthropoda > Insecta > Lepidoptera > Nolidae > Nycteola > Nycteola revayana. The sequence goes on along the minus strand of OX344838.1, from coordinate 13,532,759 downwards.
ATTCTCCATACAAATTTCTACTACCTTATTGCACCTTCCACACTGTCTCTGCATCACCCATTGGTAGACTGGGAAAAAATGCCTCAGGCATTAAGCACGACCACCATGCACTATCTAAGTGCTAAAGTTATAAATAAAAAACAACTGAGGGGGGCCAACACGGTCGTATAAACCAAAAAATCGGCCAAGTGCGAGTCGGACTCGCGCATGAAAGGTTCCGTACCATTTCAAGTGCTTATCTTTGCACTTGAAAATGGTACGGAACCTTTCTTGCTTGACGTTATTGATATCGAGCAAAAAAAGTAAACAACAAGCATGTTCGTCGTACATACATACATATAATCACGCCTTTCTCAAATGGGGGTAGGCAGAAACTACAGAACGCCACCTGCTACGATCCTTACACACTCCCTATGCCTTGTCCACGTTCATACATCTGGTCATACACGCACGCCGGTTGCAAGTAGTTTATATGTTCGTCGTATTGTCCCTTAAATATTTATTTTATTTTTTAATGTATTTGTTATTAAATTTGGCATCAGAAATACATAATTTGTGAAAATTTCAACTATCTAGCTATCACGGTTATTGAGATAGAGCCTAGTAACAGATAAACAGCGAAGCCTTAGTAATAGGGTCCCGTTTTAGCCTTCGGGTTAGGAAACACAAAAAGGATGCGCTTGTCTTTTTAAATCAAATCTCAATTGAGACTGCAGCTACTAAACGAAAGAAAGCATCTCACATATGTTTGTAATATCTTAAATGTCATTTTAATAAAATTGATATATCAACTAGCAGACCAGCGACCTATTTCATTTAATCATCATAGTCTGAGCGAGCGAGATATACAGTATTTATAATAAAGGTTTAAGATGACTAAAACCTTACTAATTCAAAAAACTATATAATTATTATTATTTACGATCAGTCAAGCAGTTGATTCACCTGGTAAGTGCCTGTATCCACCTCTTCTCCACTATTAACGAAATATACGATTTTTATTCAGCACTTATGTATTTACATACACTTGTACTTGTCAAGAAAATTTACATTGCATATAAAATTAATTAATTATAAGTAGGTAACATTTACTATTAAATTATGTTTAAATTTATTTCAGGTGTGTTAGAAGTCTGGCAGTCTTGTGTTAGTAATAATTACGTTAATAAGCTCTTAATATTAACGTTATTAGCTATTTACTATATTTATTTTATTCAAAACATTTTATAAATAAAAACAAAAAAAATATTATTGCACATTTTACAGTGCAAAGACCGGTCAAGTGGCGAGATCAGACGTCCTCAGCCAAATTCTACTACATTTAAGCGACACACGCCTGCGGGCACCCTTAAGGGGTAAGGACCACTACTAGTTTCTATTGCAGCTGTAATGTTTATCAAGTATATTTTTGAATTGGTTCACATTTTGGGCTGAAATTACGCTTTCTGGGATATTATTCCATGCTTTGACTATTCTATTGTTTATCTATTAAAAAAATAAATTTTCATAGTAAAAGTCTATTCCAAACGTTTCGTATCACAATATTTTACTAATTCATCATATCATCATACTGTAGTAACACACACTATGTCCCCACTTTCGTCCGCTGGATTCTCGATCCTACCGACTAAGGGACAAAAATGGTGGTCGCTCTCTTAATCTTTTTATGTCGACTGCATTACTTTAGGGTCACTTTACGTTGTTTATAATGGTTTTCTAGAGTTATGTAGGATCTCTTTAGAGATGAAAGTTAAAGGTAATATTATCGGTCAGATTTAGTTTAAATTGGATGATGGATTAAGGTACAAGCAATATCGGAAAAGTAATTTGGTGTCGAAGTTTGTTTCTTTTGATATCATGACAGTAGAGTATTCTAGTATTCTACTTATTGAGCTTTTAAAAGTTATTATTATTTAGTTTTTTTTATTAAACTTCATGTATTGGCGGCGTTAATGCCAATGGCTTTATTTACTTTTGGGTGATGCAGAGATATTTTGCGAGGTGCATATAAAAGCAAAACGCGTATAAGAGAATCTTACGGAATAATAAATAGATAGATGAATAGTATAACTTATGCATATAAGTATGAATATAATAGTTAAACTATATAAATAAATGTAATATAATTATTATAACCATATACTCTTTACTAATATATTAGCTGAAGAATGTTTTGGTTGTTTTCTAGAACACGTTAATTTTTCAGTCCATTTCTAGAAATACATTTAGGTGATATTTAATGATAAAGTTATTACAGGGACGGGAGTCAGTTTGAGGAAGCCGCGCGCACGAACCTACATCTTACTAACTAAGAATGAAAGGTTTTAATTCGGTTTCAAAACAAAACATCAAATATTCTGACGTTTGGCAAAAAACGTTACCCAATGTGACACTTGCCAAAGTATGTTGCCCAAATTTTCATTTGGCAAAAAAACATTTGACATAACCATCTTTTCGCAATTTTACAGTTATCAAAACTATTTTTAGCAATTTATTGTTTAGCAAATAATTACATGGCAATGTTTCATTTTACCAAATATTAGGTAGTCAAATAAGAACTTCTATACTAATTATATTGTTTAAGATATAGAAATCAATACTGGCGCTTCGCCGGCCGCTGCCGCGGCACGCTCACTTCGCTCGCTCGGCTCGCGCTCTGTTGAGGTCACAGTTCTAACCTAACCTAACCCACTTTTCTAGCAGTTCTAATCTAGCCTACGTAACTTATATGAAATTAATATGATAATGATGATTTATATCAGAGTTTAATTTACAATTTTTCACCCATATTACAATTAAAATTTAAACGAACTTCCCTTTGGAATATTTTTTTTACAAAATATAGCATTTTCTTAATGTATATTTGACTAAATAAAATTTGAGCAAGTAAAAATTTGCCAAATGAATATTTGACCAAGTGAATAAAATGCGAAATGTAAATTTGCTAAGCATTCTTTTGGGAAATGAAACTATGCGATAAGTTTTTTGGGAAGTGAAATTTGATGAAACATATTTTGCCAAACGGCAGGATCCCATTCATTTTATTTCCATAAAAAATAATAAGTTCAGATCAATAAAAATATCGCACTTATGATCAGCTTTCCTCACATGGTCACCCACACGTGTCTCATGTCCCCGTATGAACTTCATAATTAAATAAGCCTTAGTTAGTCTTAAAGTATTGCAGAAATAACGTTTTAGGTGTAATTTATTACAAATATACTGATAAAAGCAAAACAAAAAAAAATGGCATTATCTTTATTGTAAAGTTAAGTCGACTTTTAGCCATTCTGATTTCCATAGGAACATTCTACAGCATGATGGGCTACGGTAGGCATTATTTAAACAAATACCTTACTTTAATTGAAATGAGTATATTAATAAAACAGAACAATTCTTAAACTAAACCTAACAAATAAAAATAACCTATAATAAAAGCTAACTAAGAATTAAAAACTATCAAAAGTTAAAAACCTAACGTAAAACTACTCTACAATGGCGTCGCTGAATGCTAATGCTCATTTTTATGTTAGTATTTAAAATACAATATTTATATTTAAGAACGTGAAGCGTAAACTTTACCCTACCCCTTGTTGGTGTACCCCTTTTTGCACTTTTTAGGGTTCCTACCTTACTATCCAAAGGGTAAAAACGGGACCTTATTACTAAAACTTCGCTGTCTGTCTGCCTGTCACCAGGGTGTATCTCAAGAAACGCAATAACTAGACCGTTGAAATTTTCACAAATGATGTATTTCTGTTGCCGCTATAACAACAAATACTAAATAAACAATAAAATAAATATTTAAGGGAAGCTCCAATACAACTTTTTTTTTCTTTTTGCCCTTTTTGCTCGATAGCAATAAAGAAAACAGGTAGGCACTTGAAAATGGTACGGAACTCTTCGTGCACGAGTCGGAATCGCACTTGGCTAGTTCTTTTATTATGGTCGCATTTCGACCACTATAATAAACAATCGGCCAAATTTCAACTCCACGCAATCAGTTATTATGGTAATTGGTCTTCAATTACTTATTGTATTACACTGATTAGCTTACATTAACACTACACCAATTACTGTTAATTGTAATTGATTTGATTATACCTTGAAACTACGTTGATAGATGATATAAATTATTCATTGAACATTTGATATATATGTTTTTTTAACCAAAAGTGATTAAAAAAAAGTTTAAATTACTTTTTGCTTAAGGAGATTTATTTTCTTTCTATTTTTTCACCCTACTCTTCTGACCTCTCCTGCTTAGCTAAAATGCTTGTGTAACGAGTGGGTTGACGTCACGATCGCAAGTCCGACGTCTTACCCATACGGCTACGGCTTAAATCACCATCATCCCGTATAACGTCCATTGCTGAACATGGGCCTCCTCCCGGGAAGGATTTGCCATAGTCACTCATGGCAGGCAGATTGGTGACTGTAGTTTTATGTTGTACCACACAAGGAAACGCTGCTGTTCGTTCCTTGATATATGATTATTATAAATGATGTACTTAATAACAATCAGGACCAACGAGGCACGGAGGGTAATCTCTCAACTAACCAGACCCGGAAAGAAATCTTAGAATATATACAAAGATTTCCTGTTCGGCGCGGGCATCGAACCCACGGCCTCCGAGATATAATGCGTCAAATACCGTCAAATACCGCTACGCTACGGAGGTTGTCCGGCTTAAATGTTAAGGAGGACAATTTCAGGTTTTACCTACATTAAACATTCAAACCAACCCGTCTGCCAAGCGTAGTGACTATGGCAAATACTCTCCCTCGGATTAACCCATTTGGACCCAAATACAAACTGGCAATATAATTAAAAAAAAAACTTTATTGGCGTAACTATGGAAGGCTAGTAAGACATATTACTGAAAAAAAAATTAAAAGTACCTTCTCTAAAAACAAAAAAAAACACCGTCCTCAAATGGGGCCAATGGGCCTATGTGTGTTAAGACCCATGTTCAGCAGTGGACTTTGTACGGGCTGATGATGTGATGATGAAACATTCAAACTAGAATGTGCATGCCAAAAAACATGGCAGGCTAGTCAATTTTTCTAGTCACATTTTAGTTTTAAATCGAGATCCATGCCAAAAGCACACTAACCAAAGTGCGTGAAATATGCATACGCATTTTTATTCTAAACAAAAGCGTAGTTTTAACCAACTCGATCAGTAAACACGAATGCGCCATTCGGCCATTGACAAATACGATTTTTTTAAACTTTATTGAAAACCTTTATCTAATAGAGTACACAAACGAGAAAAATTTGAATATTGTTGCAAAAAAGAAGCAAGGTTACCTTCTAGGCTCCCGTGGGAACTAAATTATTAATCATAGCCTATATTACTTCTGGAAAACGTACCTTTTTAATGGCGAAATATTTTTTTAAATAGATCTGTTAAATAATTTTTGAAAGAGGAAAGATTTGATTGTATGTTTTTTGGCATTGAATTAAGCTCTGGAACTATTAACCGAATTAAAATACTTTCACCATTAGCTTTAGACTATTAAATTATAGATGAAAAATAAAATTGTATGTCGACAGCTTTTACGCTAAAGCTATAAATGAATATAAAATACAAACTGTTCTATCTATTATAATAACTAAACTAAATTAATTAATTTCATATATTATAGTAATAAGCCGAAATATGTTTTGACTATTTGCGTATGTAAATGGCTGTTTTTTTTTTTACTTATTTATGTAGTTCCCATGGAAACGGATGCTACGCGGGAAATTATAAGTAATATCTGTTGTGCACTGCAAATTACGGAATTAACATATTTCTACGCGAAATTGCTTTTCTACTAAACACCACAAAGAAAACATGTTCAAAGAAAATTCATTTCTATTTTAATTTCGTAATAGGTTTTATTTACATTAATCAGCGCTTACAAATTCTAAGCCTGAATTGACCCCAACGAATATAAATTTATTGATCTTAGCCAAATGAAAGTGCAAGTTTAGTTCATTCGTATTCAATACATAGGGCTTCTACGTGTCTCAAAATTTAAAATTCCCAGCCGACCTGGCCAGTTTAAGATCCCAAAGTACACGATAAAATCTTGAAGAGTTCAGTAAAAAACGTAATTACCAAATCTGAAACGTGACAAACCTAATAAGTTTACTCAAAGTTAACTTGAAATGTTATTTTTGACTTTGAATGACCCTATTCGCTCCGGTTCTCTCTCTTAATGCATTTAAAAAAAGAACAAAAAAGTATTTTTACCTATATGAATATGGACTAATAAGTAAGAATATGTAGTATATTATAATAAGCAATACTTAGCTATAAATATTAGCATGCAGTACATTTATATACTCACAACGTTTTACATTAATAAATAAAATACATATATACAACTAAACTAAAAGTAGCTTATCTATACTAATATTATAAAGAGGAAATATCTGTATGTTTGTAATAAATAAACTCAAAAACTAATGTGCCGATTTCAAAAATTCTTTCCCCATTGGAAAGCTACATTCACCCTGAGTGACATAAGCTATATTTAATAATGAAGTTTCCGCGGGAACGGGAGTTACGCGAGTGAAACCACGCGCGGAAGCTACATACGTACATACATATAATCACGCCTTTCTCCCATGGGGTAGGCAGAAACTACATAACGCCACCTGCTACGATCCTTACACACTCCCTTTGCCTCGTTCACGTTCATACATCTGGTCATACATACACGCGCGGAAGCGAGTTCAAAATAAAACTAATTAATAATATACTGTATTAAAAAACCTATAAAAGCTATATTCTTAATCTTTATACTTAGAAAGGTTGTATATATGAATGTTTGTATATTTTAGCGAGTTTGTTTATTTTTATGTAGTTATTTACCAATTTGGTATAAATTTAGTTTATCGTCTGTTGTACACTCGCTATGAACTTTTAATCAAATGTCTCTTTCATAAAGGCTTGCTGGACAAGAATTTGGAATCAAGCTTGCCTTACATGTAGTTTCCGTTATAAAAACTTTATGTTGTGTATTTATTGTGTTTATATAAATAAATAAAGGACCTTTGGCAGGGAGAGTATTGCTCATTTAGTTGCGACTAGGTATCACGTTCACATTTAAGGCTAAAATATTTAAAAATCAATTAACAAGGCATGCAAATAAGTTTAATAATATAAAATGTAGCCTGTATTTTAATTTTGACTCCAAAATAATTAATATGAATCAAATATCATATTTGAACAAAGAATTTCAACATGCGTTCGATTGGAATCCTGTTTCCCATTTTAACTCAAGATACATTGCATTGAGTCACCTCACTATCGTCGCAGCGGAAAGGTAAGCCTCGCTTTAAGTGTTAGGGGTCGAGGGTTCGATCCCCATGCCGGGCAAGAAATCTTTGTGTAAATCTACGATTTCTAATTTGTTCAGGGAGTACTTTCCATGCTTCGGAAAGTTAAGTTCCCGATTGGGAAAACATCAAATAACGATCGTGTACCAGGGAACGGTCATCAGAGTTTTTCTGTGTGTACACCAGAATACCTCGGGCCTATGGCCCTCGGGCAGATGATGAAAATAATGCTCTTACGTTGTACAACTTTGAACAAGATTTCCCAATACTATTGCAATTTATTTAATAGTATTGCAATTTATTTGACAGTAAAATTGGTATCGTAGGTACCTAATAAAAGCGTCAATACCTCTCTAAATTTAATAAGATAAATTCAACCTACAAACGGCCCCTTATACCTACAACTTCTTTTCATTTAGAACTCTGTAGGTGTCTACAGCATCAATATTATCCGTAAACGTAAGTCGCCCCAAACTTTAACGTTGCCAATTTTAACACCTCCGTTTTATACGGAGTAATACCGGCGTTGCCCAAGACCGTCACACAATTTGCACCCTCAAACAGTCCAAGTGCTAAGAAAAAATCAACGCAAAAGTGAATTTCCAACAGTTAAATTAGCATAAAGACGGGAGCGAACTGTAATCATTGCCCGGGCGCATCGTGCGCTGAATACGAGATGGAGTCTTCTGTCTGAGCCAAGTCTTTGGGGTATGTTATGTTCATAATTTATTTTGTTATTTGTTATATAATTCGAATTTGTATTGGAATCGATTTTAAAGATAAGTTTTTTGGAAACATTATATTTATAGCGAAAACAAGGACCTTATAAGGAAATAATCTAAACGAAAACTAACATAATTATTGTGTTTTAGATGTTTATAGATCTAAAACACTATAATATAGATGCCGTGTGGTTTCCGGCTTAGAATAGACCACCCTATGTCCTCCCATGGGTTTCGTAAAAGACGACTAAGGGACATATGGCTGATAGATGAGCAGCAGCATCTATTAGCTCAAGGTTAACATCTTACTGCGATCACCAATCCGTCTGCCAAGCGTGGTGATTATGGCAATATCCCTCAACGATCTTGGCTTGCCAGGGTCTGTTAAGATGAGGCCCATGTACAGCAGTGGACATAAAGGGGCTGTTGATGATGAGATGTTTATAGTGATTAAAATAATGAGATGATAGACCACGAATATCATTTCATTATCATTTCTTCCTAAGTCTGATTATGGATTTTTGCACATTGTTGGTTTTTAAGTTAGTATGCCCATGCCATGTGGTACCCGATTTAGAATAGACCAACCGCTGGGTGTCGTAAGAGTTGACTAAGATATATACAGGTGATGGATGGGTTACAGCATCTATCAGCAACACGTCTACCAAGCATGGTGATTATGACAATATCCCAACGACATTAGCTTACCAAAGTTTGTTAAGAGAAGGCAAATATTTAGTGATCGTAAGCGGGCTGTTTATGCTAAGTCACATAAACATATTCTGCTTATAGGGTCGGTTTGTTTGTTACAATTATTATACTTCTTTTAATATGCTTTAGGTCTTTCCCTTACATCTCCGCCTGTATGGAACAACTAAAATATTACAGGAGCGTCTTAAATTGGGAACCAAAAATCGTTTTATTTAGATAACTATCACCGCCCTTTCATAAATGTGTACTTATAACTTTAAAATGCGTTGCACAGGGTGTAAACCTATCTCATTTCTTGACTGAACTTACTCCATCCGTATCTACGTTTGTCATTAATGGCTCTTATCATATTAAATATATGATACGAGCCATTTTGTTTTCAATAGCTTTATTTTTCTTTTAAAAAGGACAACTATTGCTCCAAGAATAAAACCATAATTTTACAGAATATACCCCACTGTATTTTGTACTGTAAAATATTGAAGTTATCAACACGAAAATATGAATTTCAAGAAAATATCGTCTTAGCATCTCACCCACGGTTATTTAAAAAACTTTGCTCTACGACCGCATTTTATAATAAAAGTAGTTTTTTCTTTAACTTTTGTCTTACCGACACAAAAATATTTTATATCGAGAGTATAAAAAGTTTCAACTAAATAAATTTCTTATGAGTTCAAGTCTAGTAAAATGTTACTTATAGCTTTAACGTTGCGTTAGTGTATTTTGTTTTAAAGTTCAGTTTGAAAGTATTCTTGAACATACTTTACTAGTCGCTTAAGTAGTAACCCAACACTTAGTATATCAAAAATAGTATATTTTCAAGATCGTAAAAAACTAGAATTATGTATAATTTCACACCATTACAATGCCATTTTACAGTTTCATTATTTTAAAAGTTTCTTTCTAGTGGAAGGTAGGTATATGTGTTTTTAACTGGCTGAAACGATTGGTTTTCCGATTCTCAAGCAAGTGGCATTATTTTTATACACAGACAGACTGGAAATTCTTTTACCGTAATCAATGTACGTGACACTTAATCTAGTTACAAGATAAATATCAAACTGAAAAGTTTGTTTGTTTGCTTGAACGCGTTAATCTCAGGAACTATTCGTTCGATACGAAAATAGAGTTAAATAGCCCATTTATCGGGGATAGCTTAGTATATTTAATTATAAAGACCAAACGAAGTCACGCAAGTGAGAAGACAGAGCGAAATATTAAAAAAAAAATTTATTATAATTAAATTACAAGTACCATTATGTTATTTTGCTAGCTTAATTACTTGATTATAGCGCTATAGTCTTATTACCTACATAGAAGCGTCGCAATAAGCCCCAATAAATATGTCCTAATTGGATACGTCGCTACTAAGCTTTCAATCCTGGTGACGGGTCTGACGCACAAGCTGACACGTTAAATCGTATCTCAGATGCTTGAGATAACACGTGACAATTTATAGGCTTGTAATTTGAATCGGAATACCTCAATTTCTGTATCTTGTTGGGAGAAGGGAATTGTGATTTAACTGTCTTGATAATGTTTTAAATTTAACTGTTTTGTACAATATAAGCATCATCATCATCATTATCAGCCCGTATAACGTCCACTGCTGAACATAAGCCTCCTCACGATGGAGGGATTTTGCCATAGTCACCAAGGTTGACAGGCGGGTTGGCGACCGCAGTACTATATTGTAACACATAAGGAAACGCTGCTGGCCTGCTACAATAATAAGAAAATTAATAAATAAGAATGGACACACCATTCCCCATCTTTCCATGGAAGTTGTAAGAGGCGACATAGACACATACACCTGATTTTTAAATGTTTTTAAATACTTCATGGAAATGTTTACCATATACTATGTTATGGCCTACCATAACATAGTATATGGTAAGCCATAACATAGTAGGTATAGGCTACCGTGGAACCCTAGTTCCACGGTTGCATTGGTTAACGCATTAGGGGCTTAACTTTTATTAATCTCAATTTTGAAACATACATACACCTGATGTTTTTCTTTTAGTTCAGGCAGATATTATGTAGTTAGTCAAGAGGCTGTTTCTTCACCTTCGCCTTAATCATAAAGGCGAGCAGACCTCCTGTGTAACTTAATTGTTTAAAAACTACAAAACAAGCAACCTGTTTAAGAGCGCCCCCTGTGGCACTTGGAACACGGCTCTGGGCAGTTGCTGGTTGGGGATTGAGGAATGATGTCTTTAGATTTATAGGGGAAATTCGTGCATCTTTCATTCTACATTACAGTTCGCGGGGCTCTCGGTCTTCGGATCTACTAGAGTATCGGAAACATCTGATGGTTGGGCAACAGCATCTATTAGCACGGTTACCTTCCATCTTACTGGCATCACCAATCCACCTGCCAAGCGTGGTGATTATGGCTTATATAGGGTGACTGGTAATTAGTGACCGATACCTAAACATATGATTGTGCTCATGATAACAAACAACTTTTACTATGGCACCAACTCTGACATCGCGAAAAAAAAATCAGCTGTTCCATACATTCATGTTCACATAACTCGTCAACATGGTAGGGAGCAGCAGATTTTTTTTTCGCGATTTCAGGGTTGGTGCTATAGTAAAAGTTGTTTGTTATCATGAGCACAATCATGTGCTTAGGTATCGGTCACTAATTACCAGTCACCCTATATATCAAGGACCCTGGCTTACCGAGGTCATTTAAGAAGGAGGTTCATGTTCAGTAGTTTACGTAAATATTTGTAATGAACACCTTTTGTTACACATGGAAGAAATAAGGTACTCACTTACTTATTTAGTTTGCCCTAAATATGCATGAATGCTACCTATACTGTTTAAGTGTACCATCCCTTGTCCGTGGGTCACTACTCGAGCTGCCAACTGAAAACCAGCGCTAGGTATCGCCTAGCCTATGCTGAGGTGGCGACTTTTTTGGCAGAACATGCAAGGCGTCTTATTGTTTTGCACATTTAGCTAAATGTTCTATGTAATATCTTGTGTGTTTGATTGAACATTGAAAATGAATTTTCTTTCTTTCATTCTCTTTTTAATTAGACAGGCTGTTGAAGTGAAAGAAATGTATTATAATTTAACTTTTTGGTATTGAAGTTTAAAATTTAACACAGGCTGTAGCGTCAGACGTAAATTTATTGTTAAAATTGTTAATTCAAAAATGTAACTAATACACAATAGTGAAAGAAATGCATGATTTCTTATAAAGAAACGTTATATGCTCTTACATAAAAGTTACCAAAAGAAAAAATTCTCGAACAATTTCATAAAAATCTCTTAATAAAAGTACGGCCAAGATTATTAACCTAAACCTTTCGTCATAAAGATTATACCAAAAAGAAATGTAAATGCCGCGGCCCATCAATTTTTTAGAACATAATACCAAATCCACCCTTATCTTCAGCAGTACAATAGTTTTATAGAAACTCAGTCATAGATATCAGGGGTATATAGCCCTAAAAAGGTTGACCAATCCTTTGTCATAGAATTCCAATATCGGATGAATGTATAGAATCCAGTTCTATAGGGGATGGTCTATTCATGTTCTGTTTAGAGTACGGTCAGCAAAACAATCAAAATAAAAGTATGTAAATTTTTATTTTCCAATCTTCGTAGCGTTGCGGTATTCGGCTCGCTTTAAATCTCGGAGGTGTCTACGGAAAATTCGTCTAAAACAATTCGACTAATAATAACTCATCTAAAAGTTGGAAGTTGGAATCCTGGGTTGGAGTGTACTACCGTTTGTCGTAAAAACGATGTCGAAGGCGAAAGTATCAGGAGAATTTAGGATGCAAGAGCGAGCGAAGCTAGCTCGTGACTTGGGGCATCCCAACTCGGATAGGTTAGGTTAGGTTAGGTTTGTGACCACAACGCACGAGCCGAGCGAGCGAAGCGAGCTTGCCGCGGCAGCGTCCGGCGAAGTGCCAGATTCCAGACTTGTTAATAGTCGAATTGTTTCAGTCGAATTGTTTTAGACGAATTGTTAATAGTCGAATTGTTTTTTAGTCGAATTGTTGTAGACCAATTTTCCGCAAATCCTCGGATGTCACGGATTGCGATCCCCGCGCCGGACAGTAAATCTTTGAGTAAATTCTAAGATTTCTTTCCGGGTCTGGTTGGTTGACGAACTACCCTCCGTGCCTCGGAAAGCTCGTAAAGCCGTTGGTCCCGATTGTTATAACATCATCTATAATACTCGTATATCAAGGAACAGGCAGCAGCGTTTCCTTCTGTGGTAAAACACAATACTGTGGTCACCAACCCGCCTGCTAAGCGTGGTGACTAAGTGGACGTTATACGGGCTGATGATGATGATGATGATGAAATTTTAATTTTTACATACAGACATATTTTTTTTACATTCTTATCATCTGCAAGAAACTTATGTCGTTTAATCGAACTAAGCTAATATTTTTAGTATCATATAGCAATAAAGACTGATTTCCATCAATTCTTTCCTATTTTATGACTGCCACAAAACTTTATTATACTTGAAAATTCTTGTAACAATCATTGGTTTTCAGTTCAACGTTTAAATATAAGGTGGTTCTTAAATATATACCATCCTTTTAATAGTATATAAATCACGTGTTGTGATTATTTTCGTACAAAAATCTGTGAAACAAAAAAAAATATTTCTATCTAATTTTTTTTACTATTTGTCGCCCGGTGACGAAATTTAACCGTAATTTTAAATAAAAACAGTATTCTGCACTACTTCTCACTTTAACTTTTACAAACAAAGTATGCAAAATTTCATACTCCTCCCTCCGCGCTATTTTCGTAAAATGGAGTACAACATTTTTGCTCCACGTAATAAAGATAGATAAGTATAGAAAATAAAATGCATTATTTAATGTAAATTTCTTCACAGCCATTATCGATATACATGGTAATTAAATCCTGTTACAGGGATGGCATATATTTTGGAACCACCTTATATATAATTTGATTGAGTATAAATATTTGATATCTTCCCAGATTTTATAGATATTCAAAACTAAAATTATGAATGTTGTTTATTTTCGAGTTATTATATTCACAACTACCGTCACTGAACCGGTGGGATTCAGTTAGGCGCGGATACAGCCCTTATAAAAGGTTGTGGTCACAGCCACCCAAAAATCTGCTAAGTGCGAGTTGGAATACGAACTCGTTGATGCATTTCCCACTACTACGAGGAACACCTTATTCCGGTTGGCCACACCAGAGTTTTTTTTTTCGGACGGACATTTGTATTTAACCCCGAGGCTTTTGCTACTTCACCGGGCATAAACGCGATCAGGGCTCCAGCCTAGATAAAAGGTTTATAAACTACAAACTAAGCAACCTGCGCAAGAGGGCATCCCCTGTGGGACTTGGAGTTCGGCTCAGGGCGGTCACTAACGAACGGGGAGATTGAGGGATTATGGCTTTTAGTTTTTTGGGGAGTTTCGTGCACTTGTATTTTGCTTTATTTTATAGTTCTCGGGCCTCTCTTCAGGTCTACGAAGGCATCGAAAGGTTCTTTGCAAACTAAGGGTCGGGAGGGTGAGGGGGGATGCGTCGCGTTCGCGGGCGCTCTTCTCCGGCGAGTCGGATAGAGTGGTCTCTTTGTAGTGGTGCTAGTTTCTTTCAATCTCTGTACTGCTAGTTGGTAAGTTGTGATCTCGTCGTCTCCCGGCCGGCCCCCGCCAACGGCGTATCGAAGGAGTGCCCGGGAGTTTTATTGGTGTAGGGTCACAACAGAGTAACCACCAGGAATAGTTATCTAATTTAAGGCATTCCTCGTATCAATTTAGTGAATTTAGATTTAGTTGATTTTTTGCCAACGGTACTTATAGCGAAAGAATCTGACCCTATGGCATTATATAGCCCTATAACGGATGATTATTAATTTGTCCACCACAATACATTCCTTGTTATTAATTGGTATTGTTCGTTTAGGCTTCGGTTAAAATATCGTTTACTTATTGGAATTTCGGGAATGCTATTGTTATATTTTATGTTTATCTTTCGGAAGGTCGGAAATAAGCATTTCGTGTAACAATTAATTTCGCAGCTACATTATGAGCATAATTTATAGATTGTGTTTGTTAATTTAAATGTTACATTTGAAATCTATTGTCATTTACTCGTATATGTAAATCCATGCAATCCCTTTTATTGTGTACCTACCTTTTTTTTCTAATCTTTTACTATTTTTTATATGTTTAATAAATGCTTTTTCTTTCGCTTTCTTTTCTATATTTATTAAGTAGCTACTTTTACATAACAATAAAAACTATTTAAAGGTAAAAAGAAAGATAGTGATTTCGTCTTTAAATTATTGTTAATATTTTTTATACAAAAAAATATAAATATATTTAATGGTCTTTTGAATAAAGTCGTACCTAAATTCTACGACAGCACCCCTCTGTATATCGTGGAGCGAAGTGGGCTACCCCTTATACTTGTATGATATAGTTTTTGTTTTTAGATTATAGGAAATTAAAAAGAATATATTATATACCTATTGTGATAATTTTAATTTATGATCATACTTAAATTTCATTACTATTTAGGGTTTCGTAGTCCATCCACATGTAACCCGTTTGGTCATGTCTGTCCGTCCGTCCATAGTCGACCGCAAAATGAAATTTAACATTATTAATTTAAAAAAAATGGCATTTTAGATATACATGGCTACGGGACCCTTTCATGTGCGTGCGCGACACGCTCTTGGCCGGTTTTACTAACTCTATTGCTATACCGTCTACATCATAATTATTGTCTGCTGTTAAAGCGATGTTATATAATTTGGAATGGGTACCTACATATATCTAAACTGTACATGACATTTAAGTTAACAAACTTACAAGTGCGATTCTAATTGAATTTAGGTACTAAATTTAGGAACAAGTGTTGCACAATAATGTTGCAACTTAATCCTACTATAATAATATTATAAACGCGAAAGTTTGTAAGTATGGAAGGATGGATGGATGTTTGTTAGGCTTTCACGCCAAAACTACTGAGCGGAATTGGCTGAAATTTTCCACCGAAATAGGTTATATGCTGGATTAACATATAGGCTACAAAACATCACGCTCCGACCCACTGGAGCAGAGTAACGCGGGTAAAACCGCGGGGCGCAGCTAGTATATTATACTCATACGTATTGTATGTATATAGCCGTACGGCTGACCGTATTTAGATATTTGTACGAGAAAGTAGTTTTTATTCGCACTGTGATGCGGCAGCCTGTCAACCGCTTCGGTCGACTAACGGCCACCGTAAGCTTGCACTTGCGACGGTGACTGCAAGCGCAACCGCGTCCTGCAGTTAGTCGGACGGCTGACCGCATTCCGGCTAACCGCATAGTGCTTAGGAGGCCTAAGGTAAACTTTTCTATAAAGTGTTCAAAAACATTTAAAAATGTGTGATTATCTAACCTGCTCGTAGAACTGCAAGTGTTAGCCCACCAGAAGATTCAAAATCCCCAGTGTATTACAGGCCGTTTACGTCCACTGCTGAACATGGTTTTACTCTTAACAGACCTTGATTAGCCAGGGTCGATGAAAGATAATGCCACAATCACCACGCTTACAAGACTGATGGGTTATCGCAGTAAGATCGTGGGAAACCTTGAGCTGATAGATGCTGCTGCCCATCCATCAGGTGTATGTGCCTTAGTCGCATCTTACTACACCTATGGGAAAACATTCGGTGGCTTATTCTTCGCCGGGGAGGACATTCGAGACAATCGTGGGTTCGATCCCCACACCAGATAGGAAATCTTTGTGTAAATCTAAGATTACTTTTCGGGTCTGCTTGGCTGAGTGACTACCCTCCGCGCCTCGGAAAGCACGTTAAGCCGTTGGTCCCGATTGTTATTCCTTATCTACAATAGTCGTATATCAAGGAACGGGCAGCAGCGTTTCCTTGGGTGGTACAACATATGACTGCGGTTACCAACCCACCTGCCAAGCGTGGTGACTATGGCAAATACCTTCCCTCGGGAGAAGGCCCATGTTCAGCAGTGGACGTAATACGGGCTGATGATGATAATGATGATGATTCTTCGCCAGACACCACACAGCTGAAAAATCTTCACTTAAACTAACTCAATAAAACATCTTACAGGCATCCTGTTTACTCTCGCTCCGATAAAATGTACAACATTGTTAACAAAATAAACACGTCTTCGAAAATCAAAAGGCGAAAAGATAACGATCCACCCCCAGTAGGTACCTATCGCCCAACTTATCTATACAAACGAGTGAAACATCAAACTACCCGCTTTAATCAACTTTTAACCAGTAAACACCACCCCGTTTAATATACAGGGCGTACTTGTAACAGGATATTGAGCCAATAAGGCGTTAAGTTAAACAGTGTTAGTATAAGTTTACGTTTTAAACCACGGAAACATTCGCGAATGGTATCTATACTAATCTACTTATGTATTACCAATATATAAAGCTGAAGAGTTTGTTTGATTGAACGCGCAAATCTCAAGAACTACTACCGATTTGAAAAATATTTCAGTGGTAGCTAGCCTATTTATCAAGGGAGACTATCATCATCATCAGCCCGTATAACGTCCACTGCTGAACATGGGCCTCCTCCCGAAGGAGGATATTTTCCATAGTTAATACCACCACGCTTGGCAAGCGGGTTGGTGACCGCAGTAATATGTTACCACACAAGGAAACGCTGCTGTCCGTTCCTTAATATACGATTATTATAGATGATGTTACAACAATCGGGACCAACGGCTTAACGTGCTTTCCAAGGCACGGAGGGTAGTCCCTCAACCAACCAGACCTGGAAAGAAATCTTAGCATTTACACAAAGATTTCCTGACCGGTGTGGGAACCCACGACCTCCGAGATATAAAACGAGCCAAATACAGCTAAGCTACGGAGGGAGACTATAGGCTGTATTTAATTAAGAACTACCCATGAAAATGGGAGCCAAGCGGGTGAAACAGCGTTCGGGAAGCTAGTACTAAAATATATATGAATCTGACGAGTTTGTTGGCTTGAATGCACTAATCTCGGGGAATACTAGTCCGATATAAAAAATCTTGCAGTGCAAACTAAAAAGCGAACGCCTATTATTTATCGAGGAAGCGTGGAGGCTATTTTTAATATAGGTGGGAAACTAGTGTATGGTATAAGTAACATTTTTGAATTTCAGCGTATATTTAGAACTGTAAACCTTTGAATAAATTACAAGATTTGTACCTATACGACTATATTTTATTGATAGCTGCTTTAACATGAAACGTTCGTATTTAAATTATTTAAGAGACAATTTGAATGAACATGGCATTTCTTATGAGATGCCATATCTTGTCATATCCGGTGAAACTGTTACAACTGTGAACGTTTCACCTTAACCGATCTTTTTAAAAGTTCTGAATAGATTAAAAAGAAAGTTATTTTTATCTGCTCATGCCTGTCATTGCCCGTTCTTACAATTCGTAATAACAAAATCGTAAGCAAATGTTTTTTTTTATTCAAAGTTACAAAAACTAAATGTTTGTAGAAAACATAATACTTAGTTGGAGTTGTACAATATTGAAGTCCCCCTCTATACGATTATCAGAAACGAACCCTTTAAAAATCCTTAGCAACGTCCGCCTAAAATTTCCAAAGATATTATATTGATTTCTTGCAACCCTCTGTACGTGAGGGTTAGGACTAAGGGTTGGTCGTCAATAGTCAATATGCCATTGGCAAGGGAGAACTATCTGGGCCTTACAATCTGTAGATGGGATGTAGGTGTAAGTACTTGTTTGTGGACGCGTAGGGCTTCGAGTGAATAATTTGTATATCACTGACCGTCACCCTCGGTTTGTTACTTTTTTTTTCTCCGAGTAAATATTGTGCGTAGTTGTTGTAATAATGCACTTGTGGCTTGATTTTTTTGTGCATTAATATGAGTAAGTTGGCTGAGCTTAAAGCTTGTACATCCCTTCACGACACTATACGGCATTTTTGTTAACAAATTTGTTATGACATCAAGCAACTGATGCTGCGACAGATCGATTGACAAGGTCTGCCAATGCAAATTTTTACTTGTGTGTTTTGTCTTCACTTTTTGGTCTGAGCTAATAAATACGCAATGCTAAGAAAGTATTTGCCAATCTTTATGAATAAAACGCTTTGTTCTGGCTGACTGGTGGATCAGCGTACACAACAGATCATAGAGACTTGAAACATCCTCCTTGTTGTGTATTTTCCATAGAATGTAGACATACGATCCTTTATTTCACCTATAATAGGATGAAAGGAGACAGAAAAGTTTTCATGGCGAAATCGAAATATCTGTAACTTATGGCTTATATATTTTACACGCTAGTTTTGTAAATATATCTTGAATCATTTTGGTTGTGCCGGTGACTGGCGTGGTCTTAGCTTTTGAGACCTGTTATTTTATTCAAGTTAATTCTTAATTCGATTCCGACCTAGAACTACTATTTGTGTGAACTAATACGAATCATTATTTTGAGTTTGGGTGTGCTTTGTGCCTGAAATATGCGATTGAAAATTCGATGCGGGGTTATTTCAAAAGTGTGGGAGGATTTTTTCAAAAAATGATTTTCCTTGATAAACTTTAATTCGATATTCGAAAATGGAACTACACAATGTGCCGTGTTCAGCTATTTGAATTCTATATACCTATAAATACGAATTAAATCTAAAAGCATTATCACAATTACACCATAAACGGTATTCTGCTATCAAAATGCAGACCTAACACCCGTCTACAATATACCGAAGACTACGATGTCACAGGCTGTCACATTGCGTATGAACACTGCTATCGGATATCAAGGCTTCCCCACAATGTCTTACACTCGATTAAATACCGATCCCGCAGAGTATGAGACTCGGGATTTTAGCGACAAAACCCGATCGAGTGAGAATGATGCATAAATTATTTGGTTCCGTAGATACCTATTTAAGCACGTGAATTACATTTAGGATTCATGAAAGGTGTTTCAAAAGTTTTACAAGGATTACATTAAATACATTTATGGGCTTTTTCTATTATTATTACCTAGCTTTCCGCGCGCGGTTTCACCCGCGTAACTCCCGTTCCAATGGGAATTTCATAATTAAATATAGCCGATGTCACTCAGTATAAGTAATGTAGCTTTCCAATGGTGGAAGATTTTTTTAAATCGGCACAGTAGTTCTTAAGATTATTCTTTATAAACAAACAACACAAAATAATACAAAAATACAAATCTTTCCTCTTTATAATATTATTATAGATATGCAATGACTGGAAATATTTGAATGTTCAAATCAGTATTTATTTCTTTAAAAGTCACAAAAACGTAAACGAAAGCCAAATGTGTCAAATTCACCTCTACCAAATGTAATCAATTCCATCCCAGTAGTTTCATTGAATGGAGAAACATTAGATTTGGTCACTTCAACCATATTTTTAGGAATTACCTTAGATTCTAAACTACAATGGGGCCCTCATATTGAAAAACTCGCTGGTAGATTAAGTTCAGCTTCGTATGCTGTGTGGAAAATCAGACAGTTGTCCGATTTAGCCACGGCTAGGCTAGTGTATTTCGCGTATTTTCATAGCATTATGTCTTATGGAATTCTGCTGTGGGGGTCAGCCGCCGATGTAAATACTATATTCGTATTACAAAAACGAGCGGTCAGGGCCATGTATGAATTAGATAGTCGCGACTCCCTACGTAACCTTTTTAAAAATATTAATATACTTACCGTGCCCTCTGAGTATATATACCAAACTATTCTTTTTATTAGAAAAAATATTGATAAATATAGTAAAAAAAGTGACATTCATAATATTAATACTAGAAATAAACATAAAATTGCTGTTCCAGGATTTAGAGTTAGCAAAACGAATAAATCATTTATGGGAAATTGTATTAGGTTCTATAATAAACTCCCTAATTATATTACAGACTTGCTTGATACAAGATTTAAATCACATGTCAAAACTGTTCTCATGTCAAAAGGTTACTATAGTATTCAGGACTATATTGAAGATAAAGACGTTTGGGTTTCGGTACCATCTTTGCACCTACCTCACTGAAGACCATAATAATATAGCCAAGTACAATAGTTGTGACTAGAACTGTGTCTTATCCTGTGAACTGTCTGTAATTGACTTCTTTACATACCTTAACTATTAATAACGCTAGTTCTGTCTCAATATCATTCAACCTTATTGAGCAAAAATAAACAAATAATAACAAGACAACCGTTAGGGCAATAAATGTGTGTGCCTACTAAAATATAAATTAAAATAACTGGACCTAAACCCCGCGTAATTGCCCATTTGAGTATGTTTCGCCGGAGCGCCTCATGTGGGCCGTGTTGAAACCGGTGGTAGAGTAACCCACTGAGTTTGTTTCGCCGGATCTTCTCAGTTGGGGCGCATTGGATCCGGTGGTAGCATTAAAGCGCGTCCGTCGTTATATGCTCATGGTCCACCCAAATAATGACAATTGTTTTGGCATAATATAGACAGAACAAGCATTTTGCCTCCTAGCGACAAGATACATTAATAATTATAATAATTAATTTAATTATAAATAAGTAATTTGAATAGGTTTATAAATAAACAGCAAATGTAATCTAAGATAAATAATAATTAATTTTCAAATAATGTTTGACGATTTACAAGTGCCTGTAATTGGTTTACGTAAATAAAAATGATTTTTATTTTATTTTATAATAGCCAATCTACTTACTTAAGTGACTAAAGCAAAACCTACAACTTCTATGTACTATATTAGTTCTAAAGTTTGTGTGGTTGAAATAAATTTTCGAAATATGATCATTTATTATTTCAATTAGCTACTAACGTAGCTACAACCTCCGTAGTGTAGCGATATTTGGCTCGCTTTATATCTCGGAGGTCGTGGGTTCCATCCCCACGCCGGACATCCGAAATCTTTGTGTAAATTCTAAGATTTCTTCCCGGGTCTCGGAAAGCACGTTAAGCAGTTGGTCCCGATTGTTATAACATCATCTATAATTATCGTATAGCAAGGAACCGGCAGCAGCGTTTCCTTGTGTGGTAACATAATACTGCGGTCAACAACCCGCCTGCCAAGCGTAGTGACTATGGCGGATACCCTTTCTCGGAAGGAGGCCCACGTTCAGCAGTGGACGTTATCTGGGCTAATGATGATGATGACTAACGTAGCTTTCTAATAGACAAAGATTTTTTTAAGCATTTTCATTAAATATATCCTACTATCAAAACTTTCGAATCTACACTGGTAATGAATAATAGAGAAGAAACAATTATGTAAATTAGACATTTAAAGCTGACACGTTCAAAAGGGTGTCTTTAAAAACCAGACACAAATGACTACGTAAAATCTCCCCTAACATTGATAATATAATATATAAAACTATACGCACGAACAGGCCACTCTATGGACCAAACATGGCAACTCAACCGGCAAATTGATTCAAAATATACCGTCAAATTGAATAGTCCTAAGTGAGTTACGTCCCCAAACGATCCAACCGTGACTGTATCTCATTGTTTTATATCGGTGTTCTGGCATTTCCTTGTGATTTGAGACAAATTTATTTTACGTTTGTTATCTAAACGTGGGTTCGATCTCCACTCCAGGCAGGCAAACTTTGTGTAAATTCTAAGATTTCTTCTTAAGGGAAGGAAAGGAACGCTTAACGTGTAAGTCGTTGGTCCCGATTATAATAACATCATCTATAATCAATCATCATCGTATATCAAGAAACGAGCAGCAGCGTTTCCTTGTGTGGTACAACACAATACTGCGGTCACTAACCAATTTGCCAAGCGTGGTGACTATGGCAAAATACCCTCCCGCGAGAAGGCCCATGTTCAGCAGTGGACGTTATACGGGCTGATGATGATGATGTTGATCTAAACGTTATGTGCCTGCCTAAATATAAACATATACCTATTGTAACTATGTAAATAAAAATGAATCGCAAAATTTTCCGACTTGGCCGATTTGGCTAAATCGTTTTTATTAAGTTCATAATTCTGAAGATAAAGTATGTCAGAATATTTGACGGGCAATGCCGGGCAGATACCTACAGCTAGTTTATAAATAAAATTGAGGTGAATGTGTGGAATATCAAATAAACAGAATTTTAATATAAATGAAATTTTTGATACAGTTTATTTTTATTTTTGTGTGTCTGTTTGTGCCTAGTAATCTCAGAAATACTTGGATCAATATTGTATGGAACTTTAACTGTAACATAATACTTTATATAAACATACATGTAGCGCCACCTACAGAAAGTGACCTAATCTATAGCCGCTCTAAATCGCGCAATAGAGATTCCCATGCTATTTAAAGCTATATTATGAACACAAGACCGAAGTCGCCATACATACCAACTCACTCGGTCAGGAAAATCATCCCTTTGTGTGAAGGTACACCAACTCGTTTCTTTACAGCTCTAATTAGACTTTATTTTCCATTATCTTCCCTAGCTGTAGACAACAAACAACACCATCTTGTTTTCCTTTCAGTGCTTTAAACCTATTGTCAACATTTTCCCTGTAATAAATGAAGTAAAAAATTACATTGCAAAGACCGTACCAACATAAACAAGTGGCAATAGTTTATTTACAGTTTTAATTAGTATTTATTTAACTGGCTAATTAGTAAGTTCATAGCGCTTATTTAACATGGTTTGATAATATGTTTTCTTTACAAAGAAGCTTAGAAAAAGTGGGTTAAAGAAATACTGTTTATTTTAATCATTTGTTTCGACTGCCTAAGCTCTTATAATATATTATTATGGTCATGTAATAGTCAAGAGAGACTGAAGCAGTCTGGCTACAGGCACTGGACAATTTATTATTGATATGTATTATCATATTGATACATAATATAGAGGTGTCACAGCTTCATTCATCAGATACCGTTATGAATTCATTGAGGTAGACACCTGAATTCGGTATGTACACGTTAACATATTATGTCATGTATGTTACATATCAGATCATAGGTACTACATCTATCGTAACATAACATTTTATTGAAATATCTTGTTAATGTGATGCAAAACTGTAACTACCTTGAGTTAAAAACTGTGTTACCGGTAATGGTGTATTTTGTGAATAGGTACTTTTGATCGAAATGGACATAGTTTGTGCATTTATTTATTGCTAGCAACATATTAAACCAAGTCTTAAAAATATTCTGTAGAAAAAATTAAGGATTGCGTAGTAACTTTAATAGCATTAGAAATATATGAGAAAGATTTTTTCTATCAAAGTAAAACCAGTGCAGACATTGACGGTGAACCTTGCATTTTAAATACCTCATAAATTGTGGCCCAGAAAAGTGACAGGAATAAAGAGATGTCAAAACTCAATAAACAATAATCAAAAAGTTAATATCAATTTAAAACCTATAAAGGAAGACATATAAAAAAAAAACATGAATAAATACTAAAAATCCAACAGTGTTTCACCCCAGTAATCCTTCCCCCTCCCTAATGCGAAGTTAATTTCACAGCTGCACGTCTTGCAGTCATTGCCAATCGTGGCGATCCAGGGCACCAAGAATACGTGATAAGTAACATATAAATCTTCTGGAAGAAAATTTCTTAATGAAAGTAAAATCCGCATCCGTTCAATTATTTAAAATATCTAAGCGTACAGACCAAAAAATTATAGACTCACAGAAAAAAGTAATCAAAAGATTAGGTCTAGAAACTCATAAAAATTAAGTCAAAACGCTAAATTCTATTTAAACACCCTTCTAATAAAAGAATCGAAATGGAATTAAAAAAGGAGAACAACTGCTCAAATTACAAGGGTGCTAGGATCTGTTTCACCCCAGACGTCCTAACGCGAAGTTAATTTCACAGCTGCACGTCTTGCAGTCATTACCAATCGTGACGCCCCAGGGCACCGAGAATACTTGGTGAAATACATTGAAATTGCCTTTGACGACACCTCACATAATAAAGTTTTAAGTCTTTCATTTTTATTTTCCATTATTTAACTTGAACACAAAGTTAAAATAGAAAGGCAGAAAACGTAGTCAATCCCACGGGAACCGTTTATCTTTTCAGGATAAATAAAACTGACGTGCTATTTCAGACATAAACATTTGAAAATGTGTGGTTAGGTCAGCTAAACAATTCTAACATGATTATTTACCAAACATCTCCATCTACACATTTAAACTTTCGAATGTATGTATTTCTCTATCCTAATATATACGGTAATCTCATGAACTACTGGTCCGATTTAGAAACTCTCATTATCGAGGAACGCTATAGGCTATTTTGTTATGAAGTGCCAGCTAGAGCTACGCACGCGGTTGAAGGAAGCCACTAATAGATAAAAGAATAACTGAAAAACACCTGCCATTCAGTAAGTGATTGATACTAACCGACTATGCCCCACCTTGCTACACAATTTTTCCAATACCCCCAAGAAAAAAAAAACATTAATAATACTCGAAAATATAAACAATTACACTCCCAGTCCACATTGAACAAGCCATCAATTTCAATAAACCACTCAAGTGAGACAAAAATGACGCAATCAATCATAGGACCCGTCATTCTGACAGTTGGGGTAGCCAACGTTTTATAAGTTTTACCGTATTCTGAGGGAGGTATATTTTTATGGGACATTTGTTTCGATAGATTAGAATAATTACACTTCAGGCAGTAAAATGATTGACGGTTTCATATGATGTGATAATTTTACGTCAATAAAAAATTAAAATGCTTTAATGCAAATCTATTAACGGTTCCATGCATGTACGCAATTATTGTTATGGGTATAAAAGTATACATTGGGTATATGATATAACATTTATAATTAAATAATGCTATTAGCTAACCGCGCGCGGTCTTACTCGCGTAACTCATGTTGCACCCTACCTGAGATTTGCACGTTCAAGCAAACAACTCAGCTTTATATTATTTTATTAGTATGACTACATAGTATAAAAAAATCGCTTGCCGCTGTCTGTCTGTCCCTATGTATGCTTAGATTCTAAAACTACGCAACAGATTTTGATGCGGTTTTTTAGATAGAGTGATTCTAGAGGAAGGTTTATATATTATACATCAGCATTGCACCTGTCTTAAGCCGAGGCGGGTCACTAGTAGATTATAAATTAGTTTTGATGTGTTGAATTAAGTAAAATAGCAACCTCTTTATTGTACACCAAAAATACAAAACATTACTGCGGTCGCCAATCCGCCTGCCAAGCGTGGTGATAATGGCAATATCCCTTAAAAACCCTGATATACCAAGGTCTGTTAAGAGGATAATGTTCAGCAGTAGACATAAACGGGCTGGTGAAATTAAAAATCGGCCTTAAGTTTAATTAAACGAACTCATTTTAATGTAAGTATTATGAAAGGTTTTAAGTTTAGCATCTAACATACATACATATATAAGCTCACGCCTGTTTCCCAGCGAGGTAGGCAGAGACAATGGACCTCCACTTGCTACGATCCCTACACACATCTTTCGCTTCATTCACTCTCATAACATTCTTCATACAAGCACGTCTGTTTAGGGTGGATCTTATTTGACCTTGAGGATGTCTCCGATTTGGTTAGAGAACGTTTGTCGAGGTGTTCCCCTTCCCACTGTGCCACTCACACTTTAGCATCTAAATATCTTAAATAATCCAATACATTTCAAATAAATTGTTTCCACGTATGAATATAGTTCAAAGATTCCTGTTTTGAAGTGGCTTTAATATTACAACATAGAATAGGCAGTTGCATACTGTATAATATCTGTGTTATTCTGTATACAGGCCGGCATTATGACCGTTATATACCTAGTATAATTTCGGAATGTGGGACACTGCAACGGAATGGCAGTCAGCTAAAGGCCGTTTCTATTATGGTATAGCCGATAGGAGGATAGCAAATGGGCTATTAGTATTTACTAGAGATGTTACAAACAAATGTACAGTTAGTTGCGTGGCTTATTGGTGTATCGTGTGGTGGAGGCTTTGTGTTGGTTTAAATAAAAATACATTCGTTTAGGTAAGGCTTTTATAAAGTACGAAAATTATTTTGTGAAGTTTTTAAATTCATCATCAGCACGTATAACGTCCACTTCTGAACATGGGCCTCCTCCCGAGGGAGGGTATTTGTCACCACGCTTGGCAGGCGGGTTGGTGACCGCAGTGATATGTTGTACCACACAGGGAAACGCTGTTGCCCATTCCTTGATTTACGATTATTATAGATGATGTTATAACAATCGGAAAGCACGCTTCCGAGGCACGGAGGGTAGCCTATTAACCAACCAGACCCGGAACGAAATATTAGAATTTCCACAAAGATTTCTTGTCCAGCGTGGGCATCGAACCCACGACCTTCAAGATTTAAAGCGAGCCAAATACCGCTACGCTACGGAGGTTGTCGTTGTTGTTTTTAAAATAATGAAGATGAATTATTACGATAACTTTTTCATGATTATATTTATCATACTAATATTTATAATACATCGGTGGCTCAGGGGTTACGGTAATGGCCTCTGGGACCTGGTGTTCTGGGTTCGATTCCCACCCGCGACAGTTGTTTGTGTGAACCACGAATAGTCGTTCTGAGTCGGGGTGTATTTTGTGACCCGTGCATTATTTGTTTTTAAAGTACCCCGCAACACGGGGATTTATTTTCCTGGTGCAGGAATAGAACCTGGAGAAGAAATAATGATGAAAAGTTTGTTTAATTGAACTTCCTAACCTCAGGAACTAGTAGTCTGATTTGAAAATTATATTATTGTTAGATTGCCGATTGTTTATTGAGGAAGGTTTATAGGCTATAATATACGCTACGACTAATAGGAGTGAACTAATGAAGAACATTTCAAAACACACGCAGACGACGTTGCGGTTAAAAGGTAGTATTTTATAAATTAGTTTCTTGGACGTGGTTTCACTCGCGTAGCTCCCGTTTTCTTGAAAATTTCATAATTAAATGTAAACTATGGTCTTTTTCGATAAATGTGCTACCTAACACCGAACAATTTTTTAAATCGGACTACTAGTTTCTAAGTTGCGAAGAAGTTGCGCGATAAAGCAAACAAACAAAGCTTCCTACGAGACTTTCTATATCTACCTACGGTGTGATATTAGGAGAAAGAGACTATAAGAAACTCCTTTTCCGTTCCGTTGCCGAAGGTTAAAACGGGACCCTATTATTAAGACTTCGCTGTCTGTATGTCTGTAACCAGACTATCTCTATTTATTCTCAAGAACCGCGATAGCTAGACAGTTGAAATTTTCACAAATGATGTATATTTCTATTGCCGCTATAACAACAAATAATAAAAATATAATAAAATAAATATTTAAGGGGGACTCCCATACAACAAACTTTTGCCCTGTTTTGCGATATCAATAACGGCAACAGGTAGAGGTATTAAAAATGGTACGGAACCCTTAATGCGCGAGTCCGACTCGCACTTGACCAGTTTTTTTTCTTTTTGTTATCTTTTATTAATCAATATAGCGGCCGTATCCCAATGGCTAGGGCGTATGACTTGTGATCTTGAGGTCGCCGGTTTGAACCCCACCCATTGCACTACCGACGTGAACCCACTCGTAACACAAGCATTTTAGTTTAGCACGAGGGGTTTACCAGGAATACTAGTAGGCTGCAAAACTCGGCTAGTAATCTTTTTAAAAATAAATTATATGATAGACTTTCCTAGATAACCATATTTACGATTACTGTAACTGCAACTTATACCATAAAACTTATAAACAATAATTACGTTGTTAATTCAATAGAAAAAAGTGTAACGTTCATCACAAACTTATACCCTAATATATTATAATTAATTATAAATATAAATAAATATAATATAATTGTGGCTATTTATTTACATAATCTAGTATTAAATACTGGATATCCTTACTCCTTACTATTATTAATAATTTATTATTTTTTATTAATATTATAAATGTGAAAGTAACTCTGTCTGTCTGTCTGTCTGTTACGCAATCACGCCTTAACTACTGAAGCGAATTAAATGAAATTTGGTACAGATATAGTCTACAGCCTGAGAAAGAACATAGGCTATATTTTATTATGAATTTCCCACGGGAACGGGAGTTACGCGGGCGAAACCGCGCGCTGGAAGCTAGCATAAAAAATTTGACTATTATTCCCAAAAAAAAATATCAATTTCTTGGCTTTAACGTAACAATTAGGGAGAGTCTGTCACTTGAACACCTGCCAGTGACAATCATAACAAAGGCTGACAGTTACCCCACTTGGATATTACTTCAAGATATATTAAAAATGTATATGTACCCATATTAATAATAAAATAATATAAGAAAAAATAAATATTAGAAGCATTTTTAAAGATTACTAGCAGCGTCTTGCCGTCTTCTAGTATTCTTGTTAACCCCTCGTGCTAAGCTAAAACCCTTGTGTTACGAGAAGGTTCACGTCGGTAGTGCAATGGGTGGGGTTCGAAGCGGCGACCTCAACATCACAAGTCCGACGCCCTAGCCATTGGGATAAGTTTATAACCTTGAACACTACTAAACTGATATAACAGACATAATATTTATTATGTCATTAGATAATAAGCAATATCGGAAATTAGTATAGGCTAAATATTTAAAAAATATTGCCAAGAAAAGTGAAGTTAAGAAAAAAAAACATTTTTATTTACGTAAACCTATTTATTACAGGCTCTTGCAAATAGTCAAAACAATAATTTATTATTAATCTATGTACAACATTTTTATTATATCCAAACTGTTTTAATTGTAATTCCGTACCATGTGATTTCTCGCTTTGAATATACCATCCCATATCTTCCCATGGATGTCGTAAGAGGCGACCAAGGGACATGATGGATGGGCAGCAGCATCTATCAGTTAAAGATACCCCAATCTTACTGCGACCACCAATCCACCTGCCAATAGTGGTGATTACGGCAATATGCCTCAAGGACCCTGTCCTGCCAAGGTCTGTAAAGATGAGGCCCATGTTCAGTAGTGGATGTGAACGGGCTGTTGATATTAATTTTAATTCGAGTAGAAGACAACCTCCGTAGCGTAGCGGTATTTGGCTTGCTTTAAGTCTCGGAGGTCGTGGGTTCGATCCCCATACCGGACAAGAAATCTTTGTATAAATTCTAAGATTTTTTTCCGGTTCGGGTTGGTGGAGGGACTACCCTCCAGAAGCAGCAGCGTTTCCCTGTGTATTACAACATAATACTGCGATCACCAATCCGCCTGCCAAGCGTGGTGACCGTGGCAAAAACCCTCCCTCGGGAGGAGGCCTACGTTCAGCAGTGGATGTTGTACGGGCTGATGATGTGTAGAAGACCACGTAGAAGTTTCTACATAATATTTTTGAATAAACAGACTGTATATTATTATTCTAATTTTAAGTTTAAATTTTGATAGTTAACAAAATTAAAAAGCAAATTGAAATATAGACAAACCTTAAAAAAACAACAGAGAGAGTCAACTAGTTTCACAGAAGCCATTTAGACCGACCAATTCATCCCAACGAATAGACTACAAGAAAAAAAACAACAAAATAAACTTCGCCCATTTATTCTTTCGCAGATTCTTTCAAGCTCACTTACCCTACAATTTTGTAAAAAACATTGACCATTTTCCTACGTCTGTTGACCATTGCGACAGTGGAGTAAGGCTTCGCTCCGTTCAACTCGTCCATACTTTCTAAGGCTTCACAGTAAGTAATGAAACGACGTTTATTTGAAGTCAGGGACCACTTTGGTAGACGGTCAAGTTTTGAAATGAGAATTGGGAAGTGAAAACCATAAATATTGAGTGTTTATGCAATTAATTTAAACTTTTCTGCAAACATTTTAAAATAGGAACAGTATTCTTCAAACTGTGACTAATATTTACGCCAGAATTATAGTAAGAGCTACTGGACTGTGTTAGTACCTCCAGTCTATTAAATAACACAGCCAATAACATTATAGGTTAATGTTGTGTTACTGTGCATGAGTTAAGTCATCCGAGCTGAGGGAGGATTGCTGCCACATACTGTCCTTGTATTTGGAGCCCTATGCCACTTAACATAAGGTAAAGGGGTACTTTATCTAAAGGATAAAATACACAAACATCGATAAAGCATTCTAGTAAGACGTCGAAACACTCAAAAAAAAAATCTTTTATAGAACCACACATTGTTCGTTTGGAAATCAAAGACAAAATCTAGAATCAGAGTCTAAAAAACGAAAAATGAAGATTGATAATTTCACGGTCTTTTTAAAAGAACTCACAAATTCGGTATTGAATGACTAACTCAACCTATTTTCATTCGGTTCATTATATTTAGATACAATTGTTTTAGAAAGAAATTTAATTCTTTATTCGTTTATATTTTTTTTTGGAACACGACAACTTGTTTCATACTTGCTTCATTTTTGCATCTTAGGTACTACCCATAAAATAATTGGACATAATAATGATTGAATAATTAAAATGCGGCTTGTTTATTCTCAGTAACTGCAATATTTACTCCGTTAGGAGCTGTCTAGCTTATGTTGTCTGCAGTCACTTGCAGTGAAGCAAACCTTACCTTATTTTTGCTATTAAAAATAATGCTCCTTCGGCCTGTAAGCTTGACAAGCTAATGGGTTCGGTAGTATATCCATTTAATAGTATTTCGATTCAGAAAATTATTACAGCAATAAATACAACATGTTATTTTGAAATCCAATAATATTTTAAGTTTCTCTTTTCTGTTATACATTGCGATTGCTGATTAAAAAGTTAATTTAATTTAATATGTAAAAATAATATTTTCGAACGCAAATAAAAAAAAAATAATGCGTTACTTATAAAACTATGCGTTACTTATAAAGCTGAAGGGCAAAGGTATTACAGAAAAATACAACAAAATATGTAGTTATAACTGACAAGTAGCAACCAATGCTAGAAGAAATATGGCGCTTTGCTATGATTTTTCACGATATATATTTCTTTTACGTTTTGCAATTGATTGTTTGCTGGCCTTTTTACGTATTCGCACGGCGGATAATATTTTTAAGTTCGTAGTTTCTGTTTTCGTAGTCTGCGAATTATATAAAGGTAAGTTTTATGATAGTAAATTTGTTCATACGATGAATAATAAAAATATGATTAAGTTTATGTATCTACACTTTCCTATGAAACAATCTAACTGAAATATAAATAACCTAGGATTCTTTGTCATCAAAATACTACCTATTTTGTGAAGAAACAGCAACTTAGCAATATAGCTTCTGTATATTTTTTTAACCTCGCTCATTTCATGCGGCCCCTGCGGCATCGAGTTCAATCGTAGCCATGTTTGATTCTTATTTACAAGGCGGCAAAAGTAAATTACGTTCCAGCTTGGGATTGATTGTTCTCGGGAATCCTTCGGGATTGCGATTGCAAGTTGCAATTTTATTGCAACCCTTGCTGGGCAAGACATCGTTCGACTTTCATAAAGTTCAGTGTTGGCACTATTTGTAGAAAAAATACGTGCAAATTATTGTAAAATGAGTGATAAGAAACTTAAATACGATATGACAACTTTTGTTGCGTAGTGGTGTAGCTCACGCTATATGACTCGGAGGTCATGGGTTCGATCCTCATGCCGGACAAGGCATCTTTTTATAAATTCTAATATTTTTTTTCGTGTCTGGTTGGTTGAGGGATTTCCTCCGTGCCTTGGAAAGCATGTTAAGCTGTTGGTCCCGATTTTTATTACATCACCTATCTAGCAGCGTTTCTTTGTTTGTTACCCGACTGCCAAGCTTCTCGCGTCTTGTTTATGCCCACAAAACCCAATCTCGGGAAGAGGCCCTTGAATGACAGTGGACGTTATACAGGCTGATGGTAATATTCAAATGCAAAGACCAATATGGTGATGAGATTATTATCGAATAGGCTTCAATATCGTGTTACAATGCAGTATCTTATCTGAGACCACAGTAAAAATGTATTTTAACTTCCAAATCCCTCGGTTAAATTCGTAACAGCATTTTTTAACTGATTAAAACCTCTAAATTATTTCGTTCATCCAAATCCGGCCAACGAAAACAGCTATCAAATTAATTTACCAAGTAAGGCTTAATACAATTTTAAGGATAATACCCGACACTCGTAGTAAGCTTCCAAAGTCGGCCAAATGTACACCGCAAATAAATAAAGGTACAACATTTCATCTGACATTTATAGACGAAGTTATAGTTTACCAGTTTTGTTGGAATGACGTGTATATCGTCTGGCAAAGATTTAGGTGAACAGTCCAAAGATTGCTTAAGGTCAGATTTATTTTAGTTTGCTTTGTACCCAGTTTATTAGGGAAAAAAACTTCGCATTGTTTTCTTGTCAATGATTCATTTCATATTTATAAACCTGTATATGAGCCCGGCAACAAATAGCTAGCTGGATTAGCCCAACGAAAACTCTGACATTTCCCGTGCATCTTTTCAAAAATGTGTCTTATATAAACATTTTCCTTATATTATTAGTATGAACAAATTAAAATAATAAGCCACATAACTCATGTCTTTTTCAAGTTATGGTCGTACCTACATACAATTTGGTGATTAATTTTAATGATCATAAATATTACAATCTATATATTCAAAGGTTAGGCTTTTTATTTTTGTAAATAGGAACAGCATTTGTATACCAGATTCTCACTAGAGCGAGAAAGGATTTTAAAATTGACCTTTCAAATAGTTTGCGTAAACATCATCACGCTATGATCCACAGGAGCCGAGTAGTAAAGCAACTCTTTTAAAACCACAGGAAAAGGTCTTATCACCACCATAATATAAAGCTTTCTCTATCTGCTGCTGTCAACTTAGTTTTGCTTAACGGTAAATATTAAGCAAGTTTATGGGAATATAAGTTCTAATTGAGAATTTTCTTCAGTTAAATCCGATTGCGATCATAATAAGTTTATTATTATGTTATGTTGAATAACCATATACAATTTTTGGTCAGTCATTATAGTGACAAATTTATATTTTTTGATATAAATAGTTTTAGGATTAGTTGTAAGGTGACCAGGAATACATTGTATGTCCTGAAAAAGTCATTAAATGTAATTGCTACTTTATTAGCAACCCATATTAACACAGTCATACATAGTATGACAAAGCCATTTTTTTTACAATATTTTAGTAATGTTACTAAAATTAATTTAGATAGTAATTTAAACCATTAAGTGAGACAATGGAGAAGTGTGAAAATTTTTTGGTCTTATCTCACCAGAACATTAACCGCTTCTCTGGCAAAATACTAGATATAGAACTTTTTAGTGAAAAATTTAATAATGATATTTTATGTTTTACTGAAACTTGGTTGAAGGCACACAAAATGGCTTTTAGTGTAAATGGTTATACAGTTGCTAGCTTTTATAATAGAGTTTCGGCTGAGGGTGGGGGTGCACTCATTCTAATGCGGAACAGTATAAAATTTAAGGAACGGAAAGATATTAGTAATTTATCTGTGGAACGAATTTGCGAGGTAGCCTGTACTGAAATACAGTCTTATTATATTATATGTGTATATAGACCTCCATCATCAGATTTTCAGTTATTTATTAAAAGTATGGAAGATATTCTTAAAAAGTTAGTTAAAAGCAATAAAAAAGTCATTATATGTGGCGATTTTAATATCAATTTACTATCTGATTCACAGGATAAAAATAATCTTCTGTGTCTGTTTAGGTCTTTTAATCTTAGCTGTTTATATTCTGAGCCCACTAGAGTCACATCGACAACAGCTACCTGCATCGATAACATAGTCACAAACTTTGAAGTAATTGATAAATGCTTGGTATCTGGTGTACGTTCTGACCACAAATGTCAAATTGTTAAATTAAATAATAAAATTACATTAGAGAAGTCTATAATTCGTTACAGATCAGTATCAAAGAAAAATCTAGACCAGTTTAGCAAAAATTTAAAATTAAGACTATGCAATATTACTTTAGATTCAAGTAGCTGTAATATTATGTATAATACCTTATTCCAATGTATACATGAGGAATTTGAGAGGGTTTGCAAAATTAAACATATAGAGATTGACCCAAATAAGTTGAAATTTAATACTTGGGCGACTAAAGGCATAAAGCGGAGTAGAGATGTTTTATATGAACTATATGACATAAGGTCCTTTACACTTGATGAAAACTTTCCAAACTATGTAAGGAAATATTCAAGTATTTTTAAAGAAGTATGTATACAGGCTAAGTCACTATATATAAGAGATAAAATACAAAAATCGGATAATAAAATAAAGTCTACGTGGCAAATGATAAATACTGAAACTGGTAAAAATAAAATTAGAGATAGATCAATAACGCTAGATATTAACGATAATCTGGTTTCAGATAAGCATACGGTTGCCAATTTCCTCGCTAATTTTTTTACTGACATTCCTATAGATACTACCAAGTATCTTTCATCATCACCGAAGGATGCTGAAAATCTTCTTAGAACAAATATTAGTTTAAAAATTTCCATATTCAGTTATCAACAAGTTAATGATATAGACATCATAAAGGCGTTTCGGACAATTAAAATGAAGGGTACTGAAGACTTATGGGGACTCTCAGTAAAAGCTATAGACACAGTTATACAAAATATTGCTCCAATTCTAGCGGCTATCTTCAATAAGTCTATAACTGATGGAGTTTTTCCTGACCTTATGAAATTAAGTAAAATTGTTCCTATATTTAAATCGGGTAGCTCTAATAACGCGACTAATTATAGGCCTATTTCTATACTACCAACTTTGAGCAAAATCTTTGAAAAAATTATGCTCGGCCAAATGTTAGCTCATTTTAATACGAATGGGATATTGCACGACAAGCAGTTCGGATTCACAAAGGGTCGTTCAACTCAAGATGCGGGATGCGTTTTGATTAAGTCCATATTGGAGGCTTGGGAGGGATCGCAGGATGCCCTAGGAGTCTTCTGTGACCTCTCCAAGGCATTCGATTGTGTAGATCATGAAACGCTTTTGCTAAAGTTAAAATATTATGGTATTTGTGATAAATCACTTGATCTTGTAGTATCCTATTTATCAGATAGGAAACAGATAGTATCTATAGACGGCGTGAATTCTGAGGGACATTTTGTTAAAATGGGGGTGCCCCAGGGATCAATCTTAGGTCCTTTCCTGTTTCTTGTTTATATAAATGATCTCCCATACCTAATTAATGAACTATCAGACATTGTTCTGTTTGCCGATGACACTTCATTGATTTTTAGAGTTAAAAGAAAAGTTACCGATTTAACTGACCATAATAGAACACTCGGTTTAATTGCAAACTGGTTTTCCGCAAATAATCTTTTACTAAATGCGGGAAAAACCAAATGTGTTAAATTTGTACTACCTAATGTCATCAATTCTACGCCTAAAGTTTCATTAAATGGAGAAACATTAGAATTAGTCACGTCCACCGTATTTTTAGGAATTACCTTAGATTTTAAACTACAATGGGGCCCTCATATTGAAAAACTCGCTGGTAGATTGAGTTCAGCTTCGTATGCTGTGTGGAAAATTAGACAGTTGTCCGATGAAGCCACGGCTAAGCTGGTGTATTTCGCGTACTTTCATAGCATTATGTCTTATGGAATTCTGCTGTGGGGGTCAGCCGCCGATGTAAATACTATATTCGTATTACAAAAACGAGCGGTCAGGGCCATATATGGATTAGGTAGTCGCGACTCCCTACGTAACCTTTTTAAAAATATAAATATACTTACCGTGCCCTCTGAATATATTTACCAAAATATAATTTTTATTAGAAAAAATATTGATAAATATAGTAAAAAAAGTGACATTCATAATATTAACACAAGAAATAAGCACAAACTTGCTGTTCCAGGATTTAGAGTTAGCAAAACTAATAAGACATTTATGGGAAATGGTATTAGGTTCTATAATAAACTCCCTAGTTATGTCACAGACTTGCCTGATACTAGATTTAAAACACATGTTAAAACTGTTCTCATATCGAAAGGTTACTATAGTATTCAGGATTATATTGAAGATAAAGACGTTTGGCTATCGGAACCATCTTGCACCTACCTCCCTGAGGACCATACAGCCAAGTACAGTAGTTGTAATTAGAACTGTATCTTATTCTGTGAACTGTCTGTAATTGATTTCATACATGGTGTACTTTAATTATAAATACCGCTAGTTCTGTCTCAATATCATTTAATCTTATTGAGTAAAACTAAAATAAATTATAACAAGACAACCGTTTGGGCAATAAATGTGTATGCCTACTAAAAATAAATGATAATAATTGGACCAAAACCCCGCGTATTTTGTCCATTTGAGTATGTTTCGCCGGACCGTCTCATGTGGGCCGTGTTGAAACCGGTAGTAAAGTAACCCACTGAGTTTGTTTCGCCGGATCTTCTCAGTTGGGGCGCATTGGATCCGGTGGTAGCATTAAAGCGCGTCCGTCGTTATATGCTCATGGTCCACCCAAATAATGACAATTGTTTTGACATAATATAGACAGAACAAGCATTTTGTGTCGCTAAGAACAATATAAATAAATAAATTATAATAATAACATATAAATATATGATAATATAAAAATTATTAATTTTATAGATATAAATAAATAACAAATATAATTAATTAAATTTTTCTAATTAATGTTTGACTATTTACAAGTGCCTGTAATTGGTTTACGTAAATAAAAATGATTTTTATTTATTTATTTATTTATTAATTTAATTATATTAAAAAGCAAAAAAAAAGAAATAACTTAGTAATTCAATATTGTTACAATGAACCTTTTTAGTTGTAGTGTAGCGGGGTATAAGTTTTCATCAAAATTCTATTGGCGAAGTCAATATATTCTTTATTCGTAGGTATGACCAAATCTTTTTTTTTAATAATAACATTTTTATGATGTGTCTTACTGCAGCATCTTCCTACCACCAGTTCAGGACTCGGTTGCTACGAGAATAACTACAGACAACAAACTCAGAGGTTTCCTATTTTAAAATCACTTGCTTTATAATGCAGTATAAAATGCTCATAAACAGAACTTATATTAAAATTTAAATGACGAAATTAAAAAGTGGCTACAAGTTCAAAGAAAATAAAATAAACTTTTAACTAACTCATCGCATCCGTAATTAAATCGCAAATTTTTCACTTGCAACAGTGAATTTAATTATGAATTCCTCAAACCCGAGTTGAAAATGTCTAACCAAGTTCTTCAAAAAATATTTAATAGTTTCTTTCAGACTAGGGCGTTCTTTAAATTATAAAGCCGGAAAAGGTATGAAGTAATTGAGTTTTAATTAAAAGTGCGAGACTCAATTAAAATAAATTTTATTTTGAAAATCCTCTGCAACAATACCAAATTATGATGACGTGAAATTACTTTATTTTGAGAATTACTTTTGCACGTGCCGAAATGTTTGATACTGTAGCAAAATTATCGTTGGTCGTGGAAAATAAGTTTGGAAATTTATGACAGCTTCATGGAAGAAAACTATTGATATCGCTGTTTTTCTGAAAATATGCCATCTAGTGGTTTTCATATTAATAAGT
Source organism: Nycteola revayana (assembly GCA_947037095.2). Classification (NCBI taxonomy): domain Eukaryota; kingdom Metazoa; phylum Arthropoda; class Insecta; order Lepidoptera; family Nolidae; genus Nycteola; species Nycteola revayana. The sequence goes on along the minus strand of OX344838.1, from coordinate 13,494,416 downwards.
AATATGTAATCCCGACGTAGTCCACTGTAATAGTTACATTTCTATTCATATTCTAAACACTTTGAAACGATGACAAGTAGTTTATCTCTGATTAGGTATATGACATTGGGATAAAATATAATGACCACCAAAAATATATACTTGACACCAGAAAAATAAAGTCTAAAATTGTAATAGTACTAGCTATTTTACTCACGACTGCACTTCAAATTGTATTCGAACACCAAATGTAGTTAATGATCACCAAATGTAGTTAATGATCACCAAATCTTAGCGAGCAAATTATAGCGCTATTTCTACCTTAATAAAATCAATGAAAAATGACAATCGGTTAGGTTAGGTTAGAGCTGCGGCCATAAAACGCACGAGCCGAGCGAGCGAAGCGAGCGGTGCCGCGGCAGCGGCCGGCGAGTGCCAGAACCGAATAGTAAATTAGTAAAACATTTAGGTACTTTTGGTGTTCATTTACTACTTTTGGTGATCATTTACTACTTTTGGATTAACAATGATTTATTTGGAGTCATTTTGCTTAAATACGATAGCGAAATGTTAAAACTTTGGTTACAATTTTACATTAAAATGCGGGTTTAATTTTGGTGATCATTTTTACTATATCTGATGGTAAGTTAAACATAAGCCTATGACATTCATTGATTTTCCCGTGAAGTCAATATGATGATGACGATTTTGATAAGTAGGTACACGGTAAAAAATTATTTGGTATGTAATAGGGTGTTTTTATAAATTATTTATATAAAATACTGTAATAAGTTAATATTACACTTATAGTTCACGTAATAAAAATAAAATTGTTCCGTCAAGTTTTGCTACTGCCAGTAAAGTTTGCTAGATATTTATTGTTAAAAGTTTACATTAAAAAATAATAAGATAATACTAATTGAATGCTGAAGGTAGGTAAATAGCACTTCTGGCGAACCTACGGCGGCCGGCGCGCGAGCTGTCTGCGTTCTGATATGATGTTATAATGAGTCTCGCCCCGCACCTCGCTGCCTACTGTTGTTAATGTTTAATGTGTATGCATTATTGTATTTTTTCTCTCTTTTTATCCATATTTGTGTTTTAGGACAACACTTGAGCCTCGGACGCCATACATAGCGTCCGAGGCTCAAGTGTTGTCCTTACCTATGTACTTATTTTTTTTTTAATGACTGTAATTTACTATTTTGTTTTCGTTTTGTGTGTTCATTAAATGTATTTTCTTTCTTTCTTTCTTTCTAATTATATTCCTTTATTAAATTGAAATACTGTAAAACCTAGAACGCCATACAGCTTTAAGAAACTTTTTAACTTTATTAAAAGAATAAACAAGTCAAGCCGACTTGTTTTTAATAATGTTGAGTTTGCTGCAATATTTATAAAACTCTGTTTAAAGTTATAAGAAAAATAACATTAATGCTGGACATTATGAAATACTATAATAAGCAAAGCGTCTACGATGCAAAAGCGGCCACCAAGGTTTATTTGGATGTCCTCCAAAAAAGTTTTCAAAATAACCCAAACTTACATTTTCATCCTCCGACTTTGCCACCTAAGTGAAAAGTTAGGAGTGAAATTACATTTCGTCGTGCCAGTAAAAAAGGTACATTACAGAATTTCCTTAGCACGACCGTGTTAAAAATATAAGAGGCTTAAAAGTAACGAAATCCCGTTTTTTTCTTAAGTCGTTGTCGTGAGAATTTTTCCTGTGGGGTGAGTAGCGAACTTTTTTCATTCGCAACCCAATCGTCGAACTTAAAAACCCATTTTGATTTCGATCGGGCGCTCCTGACTGCCACTTATGTACAGGTGGCTCCCCTTTTTCACAACTTTATGCAAAATAGTATTTGAGTTTAATATCTCCTGCTGGTAGGTATTACGTTTTATAAATTACTTCGCGACGTTGTTACCCCAAATACAAAGTTTTCCGGTTCGACCGGAATTTTTATTCGAATGAATTAAAACTTTTGCTACAAGTTAGGTAAGATAATTTTTTTTGTGTATGGTAACGCGTTTACAATGTATTTTGAGATAAGGTTTCAATAATATAAAAAATATTGCTAGTTATTTAAATAGATATCATGGTTATATAGGTACATAATATAATATGTATAAAGCAGCATCAGAAAAAATAAATATTATTGCATTAAACTCGCCTTTGTAAATGTTTTTCCGCTGTCCAAAATCTGTGTAATGTATTTACTGTTTGCTATAAAGAATAAAATAAAACAACAGCTACTATAACTTTCTGTGCTATAAGTTTTAAACCTATTATTCAGAGAACAATCTATAATTAAACAAACAAAACCAATTCAAATTTAAGTCAACACATCTCACATTGAAATTCGTGACAATAAACTTTATATTATATCTTTACTGTGTGCAATAAAGAATAATAAAAAAAGCAGTTACTATAACTTTCTGTGTTATAAGTAATATAAGCTTAACATATACTTTTGTTAACGTGTTTTGTTTTCATCATAACCTTTGGTCTAGCTACCAACTGTTATATTAATGTGTTTCACGGGTTCACTTCCGTTACGCTTTAACTTTTGTATGTGTTAGGTTAGGAGTATAATATATTTTCTTAAATTGTTTTTTTAAGTATAATATGATATTTAAAATTATTCGCCCCATTAAGAAACATTAAAAATGTATGTGTAGTGTACGTTAAGAAAAACTTGTCCCTTTTAATAATTACGCGGACGAACGAGCGAGTATAAAGGAGTGCGGAGTGTATTTTTTATTATTATAGAACCATCGACCAATGGCCATAGAGCAGTATTATTGAACAAATGAACATTTTTTAAGTAATAATTATAGTTTTTTCAATGTTACTTTATACATGATTCCAATATGAAATTTCAAATATGTTTGTGTTAAAACTACCTGTATAAGTCCGAAGCGGAAACATTGTACAGTATGTACGGCTACATACAGGTCCATTATCGTAAAACTAGAGTTCACTTACTTATATGCGCCAGCTTGCCGACTTTTGAAGACCTGAAACATAAGACAACGTTTTATAAATCACAGTTGTAGGTATAACCTGTTTAGTAGATGTTCTCAACAACCTCAGTAGCGTAGCGGTATTTGGCTCGCTTTCAATCTTGGAGGTCGTGGGTTCGATCCCCACACCGGATAAAAAATCTATGTGTAAATTCGAAGATTTCTTTCCGGGTCTGGTTGGTTGCGGGACTACCTCTGTGCCACGGAAAACACGTTAAGCCATTGGTCTCGATTGTTATAACATTATGTATAATAACCGTATATGAAGGAACGGGCAGCAGCGTTTCCTTGTGTGGTACAACATATTACTGCGGTCACCAACCCGCCTGCCAAGCGTGGTGACTATGGCAAATACCTTCCTCGGGAGGAGGTCATACGGGCTGATGATGATGAGATGTTCTCAAGATCTTTGGTTATATGTTTCTAGCTATCGCACTTTTTTTTCGCGGTCGTCCGCGTTGCTCCTGTTCCCGTGGGAACTTCAAAATAAAACATATAAGCCTCTTGCCTTAGTAATGGCTGAAAGTCACAAAGAGCGGGGAAACTAAACGCGGGAAAATGACGTACTCAACAGCCTCTTTTAGGTTTTTTAAATGTTTTTAACTCTTTATGGAAAAGATTACCTTATACTATATTTCAAACTTGAGATTAATAAAATTCGACCACCGGCAGGATTCGAACCTGCATCTTAGGTACAGCCCCCAATGCCTTAACCTAGGCTACGGTGGAACCCTAGCCGGTCATCGAAATATTTTATTTACCTAAGATGCAGGTTCGAATCCTGCCGGTGGTCGAATTTTATTAATCTCAATTTTGAAATATAGCCTCTTTTAGGTTCCGTACCCGAAGGGTAAAAACGGGACCCTAATACTAAGACTTCGCTGACTGTCTGTCTGTCTGTCACCAGGCTGTATCTCAATAACCGTGATAGCTAGACAGATGAAATTTTCACAGATGATGTATTTCTATTGCTGCACACAAATACTAATAATAAAATAAAATCAATATTTATAGGGCTCCCATACAACAAACATGTTTTTTGTTTTTTGCTAGATATCAATAACGGTAACAGATAGGCACTTGTATATGGTGCGCGTGCGCGCGTGCGCTCCGTGCGCGACAATCCTAGCAACAAATTATACACACAAAACAATGTATTCATTAGCTATAATATGAATAAGAATAAGTGTGTCAAACATAAACACTAACGCACACTTATCAATTAATACCAACGAAACGCGCAAATTCCTGATAGTTGAATGATATTTAATTTAGGTACTGCAAATTAGAGTCAATCAAGAGTTTCAGACACGGCTTCTTATTATTTCGAGAACAAATATAATTAAACAAACAAAACCAATCTGAATTCAAGTCAATACATCTCACATTAAATCTAATTCGCGAAAGCATTTGCAATTATCACCCCGCTGTATTGTGCGTTCTACAAAAGCGATGACAGATGTTCAGCGGAGATCAAATAATGAGTAAAATGCAAGACTAAGGCGCTTTCACCCTCTAACGAGAAAAGTTGGGTTTGGCTGATATGCTGCGAACCGCAAATTTTACTCTTTCGAGGGTCGTAGTATAAAAATAGGAGAAAGCGATTAGATTCTATATTTATTTCCGAAGTTAGTAAAATATTTTGTCATCAACGAATTTGTGAATAATGCATTATTATATTAACTATTGTAATTACATAAAAAATTCGATTAGAGCACCAGTATGTAGACTGTCAAATTTATAACATAACATAAGCCGCAGTTTGTTCTAGACATTCCAGTTAGGCTGGAGCTCTGATCGCCTTTTAGCCCAGTGAAGTAACAAAAGCCTACTGCCTAACTACATAATGTCCATTTGAGAATTGGTGAAGAGTAAAAATTTGTGGCTTTCCCCATGAACATAAGAAATGTAGTCATAAGCAGAGCGGTAAGAATCGCTCCGCTTATATGGCTCTGCAGCCTTACTTCGAACAGAACCCGCGACTGTCAGCGTTTCTAGTTCATCTGCCTCGTTAGAGAACAATTGCCGACGTCAAATTAAAAGCACCACCAAAATGTACGTCATTGTGAAATGCACGAGTACGTTCGGAATTAATCGTGGATTTGGTACAATCGAGTAGCTTTTTTGTTTGAATTTAAAGTATGTACCTATTGGGTGGCTATTGTCTGTATATTGTATTAAATGAATTATCTGTGCTCAATCAGTATGCACAATATCTAATGGATTGGAAACTGCTGTAACATAAATAATGCTGTTGTTCTAGGAACTGAATTCATATTTATTTCTTCTTTTGAATTTATTCAGAAATTAAAGCAAAAAAAAAAACAGAAACGAATAAAAAAAAAAACTTAAAAATTATCTTAAAACGTTTAATTTCATAACTTTAATACTTGTCTATGTCAAAAATGAAACAAGAAAAGTGTACCTTGTGAAAAGTAGTTCTATCTTAACCTAATTTTATAAAAATATCGATAATTTGGGAAAATTTTACGCACAGTAAAAAGTATCACAGTAGATTTAGAAAAGTATTTGTTCAACTCTCTTGTGTTATGTGTTTAAATATCAGTCTTAATTAATAATAAGATGCTGCAACAACTGTAGTAACTTTCAACACAATAAACACTACACAGTACAAGTTCAAGAAAACAAAATCGAAATACGAAAGATTTCATCCAAACTAGAACAAAGAAATCTGCAACAACAAAACGTATACATCTAACTCCACCCATCACGAACTACATCTAAAAACTGTACATTAAGAGGTAAGCATCATTTTGTCTGTTTCCCCCAGACACCCTCACAAGTTTCCCCGCTCACAATCGTAGTAATTATAGAACGAGTGGCGGCTGCATGATAAGTGTCTTGTTGATTCTACAGTTGACAGTATGTAAGGGTTGCTGAGCAAAGCAACGGATTATAGTTTAAGCTTGTATGAGATGCATACTTAAACTTTTATTGTCGATTGCATGAAAAATATTTTTTTTTATTTGATTTAACTGTCGCTCTTTCCATTTTAAGCATCATTTAAAGTAGGTGTTTAAATACTTGTTACATGAAAAGAATGAAAATGTAAATGTGTAATTTTATTGAAGTTTACTAAGTTTTCAAGTTATTTTGTAGTTTTTTTTTTGGCGTCCCTATTCTGTTTTTAAGTATTTACTAAAATAAGAACCTCCCAATATGTGAGTGCCCTCGTAGAAATTGTAGAACAAGTGACGACTAAAACTTCATTTTTTCATTGCAAGAAAATATAGATTTTTTTTATATTCGATTCGCTCTTTTTATCTTACAAATAATTATATCCTTCCATATTATTTCGTCATATTGTTTTTAGGTTATGTATTCAGCTCCAAAGTATCTTGACAATATAAGTCAGTGATTTAAAAAAATAAAGAGCATAAAAAACTTTATAAAAAAAAATAGAATTTAACATTTCAACATTTCACAGTTTCATATTCGGATTCCATAGGAGGCATGTTATTCTCTGGTTAAATAAATTTTCGTTCTTTTAATTCCACAAATCAATAAGTACTTTGTGTATTTAGTTGTAAAAGGTCTTTCTTTGCTTCAAAATATTATATAATATTTTCAGTCAGCACACACACAGTCAGAATTTCTGAAACTTTTCAGCCATGAATCCTCCAAAGTTTTTTTTCTATCAAATCATAGTATTTCAAGAAAAAGTGGTGGCCACATGTCTTGTTTATTCAAAGTATGTATGAGTTGCTGAGCAAGGCTTCAAATTAATGCGTTCATAATAGAAGCACTGTAATTTTGAAAAGGGTTTCTATTTTAAGGTTAACCAATTTTCTTTCGACAACGACAACATCGCGCTGGCGGTGGGATATGTGGGACTCGCCATCTCCATAGCGTGATATGCTAACTCATACCACGAGGAGAGGACCCTTGGCGGGGGCCGAGCAATCAATCCGCCCCCCCGACGGCACCTTAACTGGGCCTCACTCATAGCGGCCCATTTAACATATGAATACCTAACTATGTTCAATTTTAGCCAAGAACTTCGTTTTAATAAGTTTAAACGGTGTTATTTTATTTTTAGTAGTTAATTTTTATGTTCTTTTAAAGAAAGCCATTAAAGTGTTTTAAGAAACTATATAGGTATTATTAAAGTTTCTTTGTAATCTGTTTAGCCAATGAAACCTATGAAACTTCAACTTCACTTCTTAGAAATAAATTCCATCTAGAAAAAATGAATATCTTATGAACTACATTTTTTGATTAGGTACAAAGTTAGTAAAAGCTCTGCCCTATTAAAAACTTTATTAGAAGCTATAATACCACTATTTAAACTCTAACTTTTTACTTTGAACTTTTAAAGTTTTGCATATTATTGCAACATGGTAGTCTACAACATTTTTAATAATGAAACATTAAAAGTACCTTACACTTAAAATAAATACGCTATAAAGAAATTAAAGTTCACCAATTTTCGTTTAAAAACGTTATTTTATAAGGGCTAATTTATCTATACTAAGTATATTATAAAGATGTAAGGTTTTTGAATTGTTTGTGCGGTTGTAGGGGATAATCTCTGAATCAACTGAACCGATTTTGCAAATGACTTTACCAATACAAAGCCACATTATTTGTAAATGTCATAGGCTATATTATATTTTAAGTCAATATTTCTACGGGAACGGGACCTTAACGGATGAAACCGCGTGGGACAGTTAGTAAATAAATAAATCGTTATGCATGATGCTATTATTAAAAGAATCCTACTAATAATATTATAAACGCGAAAGTTTATAAGTATGGATGAATGGATGGATGTTTGTTACTCTTTTACGCCAAAACTACTGAACGGAATTGGCTGAAATTTAGCACCGGGATAGGCTTTAAACTGGATTAACATATAGGCTACAAAACATCACGCTCCGACCAACTGGAGCAGAATAACGCAGGTAAAACCGCGGGGCGCAGCTAGTGTCATATAATGTGGGAGCGCATATTATATGTACATAGACTATATCAAACGAAAGTAAACAATAATACTTAAATAGGGAGCTTTTTCGAGTGGCTGGTGCGACGGGGCGGTAAGCCGATTAAAATCTCCAATGAGACTTATATGAGACTACATACAATTTCACATTATGCCAAACAAATTTAATTCTTTATTTTTTTAATTTACTCTTTATTCAATTAATAGTTTCGAAATTTGATTAAAAAAAAACTTTTATTTATACCACCTTTTGATTAACAGCATGATGAGGCTTTCTTGAATGCAGCGTAAAAAACCATGTTTTTATTTTGGTACATATCATTTAATGTCGGTAACTTAATTTTCATAACAGCATCTCGAAGTTTATCTTTAAGATAAAATCAAAACATAACTCACTTCATGAGCCATGGAGCGAGCTATGTTTTAGGATACAATAGCATCATTCAAAATTATAATTAAATAAAAAAAGTTAATTCATAATTTATTTAAACCACCTTTTCATTGAATATTTTTACGCAGTAAGAAGAAAATTTTTCGATACAATATAATGATGTATTTTTATGTATAAACGTCATGATTTTAGATGATAGATACAATTTTTTATCGGTAACTTAAATTTTCATAACCTAATTTCGAAGTATAACTTTCAGAGTAACCCAAAGCATAGCTGATTTTGATAAATTCATATTGCATAATGTTTTAATTATGCAATATGAATTTATGGTCTCGAGTACAATGTATAATAACATGGTTTTATTTTGGTATTGCGGATATGATAATGAGACTACATACCATTTCATATCGTTAACTAAAGTTTTGATAGCCTGATTTCGAGTTTTGTATTTCAGCGAAAACCAAAGCATGCTCCATGAGCCATGGAGCAAGCAATGTCGGGTTGAGGGCTGCTATAAGAGTCCATGTTTCGCCACCATAGTATCTTAATACCTACTGTCATATTTTATTTCTATAACAACAAATAAATTTAAATACAAAACAAACTAAACCAAACTGAAGCTATATAAAGTATAAAACAAACCGTTAATTACCTCCATCGCTGTACTAAACCAAGTTTACAAGGAGCGTTCGAATTAAAATAAAACTTTGGTGTTTTGATATAGCTTCACTGCAACAAATAAAACTATGAACGAGTAAATATTGTTGTTTATAGGATAAATAGTTTACTTGAGTTTATTTTAGTTTTGCTGCTGAGGTTAGGTTAGCCGGGTAACTAGGTTGCCAGATGGTCGGGATTTGACTGGATTCTCCCGAATTTTTGGGTAGGTACCCTCCCGACTCTCGACGAAATAAAAAATCTCCCGAAAAACAACTTTATTTTATAAAACAAAAATTTTAATTACCTATTTTACTGAATTATTAATTTTACTGAAGAATCTTGGCACAAAAAAAATGTGCATGGATTTAATTAAAGCAGAGTTAATAATTCAAGTCTTCTTAAATAGTCCTAATAGAAGTTAAAAAGGACTAAAAGATGTTGCGGTTTTCCATATATTTTTGATTTTATTTTTGTATCTCCAGACCAAAGTCCCAAAATCCCAAAAATTTGTTATTTTCTCCCGATAGTAAAATATGGTAATTAGATCTGGCAACCTTAGCTGTGGTTGTTTATGGTTGTTTTTCTATAAGTATTCAAGTTAAATGCTTTAATAATATAATAAACCAAGACAAGATATTAATCTAATTTTGAGGTCAAATGGGGGACTGTAAATACAGGGCATTGGCGACCTTCACATTGCAAAAGATCATAAGTCTACTAGTATAACCTACTACTACTAGCAAATAGCAGGCGTCCCTCTTTCTAACAAACTGTTCAACTGGACACTAATTCCATATAAGATGGATGTATTTTATAAAGTAATGCATTAAGATAAAAATATTATGTGAGTATAGAAGAAAGACTTGATTGTCGTACTGCCACTTCTCTCCTTTTAAAAAACCCTCCTCATGTCTCTAGCAAATATGACCAATCTTTCACCGTCCGTGCAGTGCGGTTATGGAATTCCCTTCCACATCCCATACGCGCTTGCCAGTTTCTTGGTGCTTTCAAAAGAAGAACAAAGGAGTACTTTTTGTCTCTGTAATTTATTAGGTAATATGGACATATAAGTTAGTATATGTAGTTTATTATAAATAGCAGGCATATTTATTAGTATGTATGTATGAATGATCCACCCTTAACCGTCGTGCTTGTATGAAGAATGTTATAAGAGTGAATGAAGCGAAAGATGTGTGTAGGGATCGTAGCAAGAGAAGGTCCATTGTCTCTGCCTAACCCGCTGGGAAACAGGCGTGAGCTTATGTATGTATGTATGTATGTTTTTGTATATGTATCTATTAATGTGTATGTTTATAGATATGTATTTACCAATTTGGTAAAAATATATTAAATCTGTTGTTTTCATATATAAGTCAGATACAAGATGATGAGTGCATAGCAAGTGTGCTATGCACTCATCATCTTGTATCTCCTAAAGGTTTGCTGCAAGAGAATAGGCGTGACGACAGTATCAAAAAAATAAAGATTTAATGTTTTTAGGGGAAAGTACATATAAAAAGAAATTATTACACTCATTTATTTTTATATATAACCTTGAGATTAATGCGATTTTTAATAAAATAAAAGATTAAAATACTGCAATCGGCCATTTTGACTGAAACACCAATCACGGCGCATGACGTCACGATATTGTAACCATCAAAGAAAATTTAACCACTACGTTAGGTTTGGCGGACTCAATGACACTTTTACAATAGCGTGACGTCATAGCCGACGCCATGACACTTGAGGCCTTTTTTCGCGCGCTATTTAAAATTTAATAGAATAATGGCTTAAACTTCGTTAATTTAAATTTATTACCGAAATATTGTGTTTTTCGTACTTAGAAAATGACTACTCACGTTGCGCAAGAGGATTTCAAAATCTTGCCTCATGCCTATTCATAATTAAAACGGTCGGTTTGTACCAGAACCTATTCAAAACAAACAATTTTTTTATTTATACAACTTTATTGCATATCAAAAATTATTTCACCGTTTGATAGCTACTTTATCCAGGAGTAATTATGAAGTTCCCACGGGAACGGGAGCTACTAGAGTGAAACCAAGCGTAAGCGAGTTATTTCTTTGTTTTCCTTAAAATGGTTACATTTATTTGGAATCGTCATATTTTCCCCATGCAGTGCGTGATGTGGCGACTACTGAGAAATATGTCAAAAACCCTTTTTGAACAAGAGTAATATTTCGCAATATCTTGCTATTACATTGAGATTGGAGCGACCCAAGCATTGTTGTCACAAATATAACCATAAATTTTATAATAAGCCCTACTACACAATGTGACTTTAATACCTAGTTGTTTTAAACTTATTTATTGCCATGTATCTTAAATTATTGGGAAATTTATTATAGAACCGTATAAATTGCTCATAACATACCTTTGTCCACTTAATAATATAGGTATAATAATAATAAGTTACCAGTTATTAAATTTAATAACTTATTAGCAATTTAATACTTAAAAATGCTGTATGATTTGAAGGCCCGTGTGTCATATAAGTTGAGATGGGGAGGTTCCTCTTCCTTAGTTGTATAAATCCCTATTTTATAACGCATAAATTGCGAACACTTTGCCAACTTTGTTACTCACATTATATTTAATTTAATAAGCTGATAATGGAAAAGTAACTACTTTTAGTTAGATACTTATCTATATAAAAAATAATAAAGTTCAAGTATCTGTTTGTAATGGAAAAAAATAACAAGTTTTAACTAAATGCATAAGAATATGTAAGGGTTAGTATCAAAAATAAATTTATTTTTATTTTGTATGTTTGTTTTATTTATTCCGTCTTATCTCAGTAACAGCTGGACCAATTTTCACCTGACTTTCACTGAAAATTTTATAATGTATAATATAGGCTTCTTTACTATGTCTGCCTGTTTATCCGTGAATCCCGCCTAATCATCAAAATGGTCGTACCGATTTAGACGGGACTTTCATTTATGATATAGGTACTTATTTTACGCAGACGAAATTCTAAGAAAGATGTCACGTTTTTATTTATAGGATGATGAATTTGCTTGTCATAGTATTGTATTATTCATAACACTACATATATATTGAAGTAACATAACATAAATCTTACCTTAACAATACAATTTTATAACTACACAGCACAATTTAGAAATGTTTTAACGTCAGAGTCACGGTGAACCGTAAAAAATCAAAGACTTCACCACTAAAATTTCATCAATTGGAAAAGACTAGATAAAATATATAAAAAAAAACACAAAACACAAAATAGGTACAGAAATTTTAGTCACATTGCCCCGCCATTTGTAACTTACAACTGATTTAGAATATACTAAATGACAGGAGACGTCATTTTGGTGACGAACGTAGCTTTGACTGTGAGTCTATTGTTTATTGTTGGTTTTATAGAATTTACTTTTTTGATTATTATCTATATTTTATAACAATAAACAGTTTGATATAATTTAAATAGAATACATCAAAAGTTTTTTATTATTTATTAAGGGACCCATAATGTTCACAGCTCATTAGAGCCACCCGGCACCCACTCCGCACCGCCTCGTCGCACGGCGTCCACTCATTGTCGATATGTGGTCCACGGGTGGACGCCACGTTATCACCAATAAACCTCACGCAGTCAACCAGTGGACCCCGCCCGGTCAACGAGTGAACGCCGCGTGGTCAACGAGTGGTCGTAGCTTGGTCCACGAAATGTCGAGTAGTCTGTTAACAATTGGCACTAAGTGAATCATTTGCGGGCAGCGGGTGGTCCGCGCATTGGTAAGGCAAGCATGCGAGCAGCGAGTTGTCACCGAGTGGTCCACGCGCCGTCCGCGCGTGGAGGACTTACGACCGAGCGATCCGGTGACACTACGGAGTTGATATAGTGAGCGCATACCCATATAAGTCCATATCAAGAATACTAGCCGTAGGAGGCTAGGCGGTGCGGAGTGGGTGCTGGGTGGCTCTAATGAGCTGTGACCTTAAGGTTATATTTGGTTTGGAGAGTGAGCTACCTTATTCGTAGTAATCTTGTCTTTGATGATTAAAAAAACTATTCTAGCCTATGTTCTGTACGTCAAATGATAGATATATTAGTGTTTATTTGTCATTTTCTGTGGGAAAGTGTGAAGAAGTGGCGGGTGCTGCTGAACATGGACCTCCTCTTAAAATTTTAGGGGATTGGATCGTTACCTAACCTAACGTAATTATGGCAATATCCTTCATTGCCATAATTGCCACGTTAGGTTGGATTAGGTTAGGTCAGTTCTTACTGGCCCCAATAGGGATCCTTGTGCCAGCGAAGGGATGCGGTCACGCATTTTTACCCCGGTAATAAAAAAATAAAAAAATCTTACTGGCCTCCTTCTGTGACAAAGTGGAGGTACTCACACTTTGTCACAGAAGGTGTCGTAGTGGGTGAGAGAAAATGATTCCAGCTCTCATCCGCTCCGTAGGCGTCGCGTAGGCCGCCGCCTCCCGCCATATGGGTTGACTTTGGGAGCAGAGAACATGAACTCTCCTCCCTAGGGTCACATTCATGAGTAGGTCAGGCCTCTGCCTCTGTGTTCGGGCATCCCTGTAGAAGTAGGATGGGACCCATCGTGGGAGCTTAATAGCCGCGATGGAACCAAGGGAAGGGAAAACTCTCGCCCTTTTATCGGGGCAGGAGTTTAAGTAGGGGAGTTTAATTTAACTCTGCCGGGGGGCTAGACCGGTGTTTGGGTCTCACACACCTAACGGCAGAAGTAAGAACACCCGGGGGCTTATTAGTGGGTATGACTTCTTTGGGGTGCGACTATCACACCGCGTTCGATAGAGGGAGAATCCCACATACCCTTCGCTGCAGCAGGGATCACGCACTAGTGATCCTTGCGCCAGCGAGGGGATGCATAACGCATTTTACCCCGGAAAGTAATCAACCCTGCTTAAAAAAAGAATCTAAGGAAATTAATCACTGGTTCGCGGGGGACTTTATAACACTCAAGTCAAAACATAAAGTACACCCAAACTTAGAAACACTTTATGTGGTTTAGACAAATAATTGTGCCGTGAGGGAATCAAACCAGAACCAGAACACCAGATCTCAGAAACAACTACAATAACCACTGAGCCACTGATGCAAATAGTTTATATTTGATTTGACGGCGAAGTTAAGTTAATAGCTATTTAGGGTGTTAGTAATACAAACTCTAGTATCTCTAAGTATATATGTAAATATTATTATGTATGTTTATTTGAGACCTACGCACACTATTCGTATTTTATTTTTCACATTTCCTCTTGCGGGTCAGCAAGAAGAGATTTCTTTGAAAAAAAAACAGTACCTTTGTACAATTTCTTTCCTTATATATAAGTTTTTCATTTTGTTTCTTTTGTGTGTTTGTACATAAATACATAAATAAAAGTCAAAGTAATTTTTTTTATTCATATAAACACATTTAATATATTTTAAATCATGTTCTTATAATGAGTCCCTTTCTTTTTCTACGAACAGTTCTGGACGTGGCAACTCTGAGAAGAACTGGCAAGAAACTCAGTATAATATTTTTTTTCAATAAATTGTATGTTAGAATTATTAAGCAGCATTTTAAGCAACTCACTCCCAAGCAGTTTTGTCATTGACATAATTACAATGTAAACCAGTAACACAAATAAAATAAAATGAATCCTTACTATTTACATAACAAACAATAAATACAACGATACAACTTAATAAAAAATTGCAACAGTTTTTTCCGTGGAATGCAAATCGAACGATTTTATCTTTATAAAAATGCAAAAATGTACCATAAAGTTTATAATCGTATTTTATCAAAGTCAAATCGTGTTTCGACATTGCAGAACCAAAAGACCCCCCTCCAGTTAAAGCGACTGCTGAGCCTTTATTTTGCACGACTCATAATGCGAAGCGAATTAATTTCTCGATTGGTAATCCACGTAATCTCCTCAATCTGCGCACCATTTTATAGATAAATTAATGGAGAATAATTCTGTCAATAGTAAAAATTGATTTAAGATAACAGAACCGGAAATAAATATAGAATAAGAAAAAAAAATCCTGTAAATTAACACTTTTTTTCGTTTGAAACACGATAGCTAGCGTAAAAATTAATTAATCTAATCATTTTTTTTTTATTAGCTTTAGATCTGCTATGCGGAGATTGGTATTAAAAATGGTTATCTTATTTAGCGTTGTTGAATTGTTATTAACGAAAAACTAAAATTAACAAATAATAAACGAGTGCTTATATCTATAATATAAAAATGAATCGCTGAATGTGTTGCTAAGCGCAAATCTCGAGAACAGCTGAACCGATTTCGCTAATTGTTTTTTTTTAATGTTCGTGGAAGTTCAAGGATGGTTTTTACGGCGAGAAAAAATCGAATAATTGCCTGAAAACCCCTTAAAACAGCCTTTTTCTTTTTCCCATACAAACGTTTTCTAACTAAAATGTAGAGTCAATTTGAGCTTTATTTTGTTAATTAAAAACTTGAATTTTTTTCCAAGATTTTTTAGGGTAGGGGTAGTGTAGGGTAGGGGTAGTGTAGGGTAGGGGTAGTGTAGGGTAGGGGTAGTGTAGGGTAGGGGTAGTGTAGGGTAGGGGTAGTGTAGGGTAGGGGTAGTGTAGTGTAGGGGTAGTGTAGGGTAGGGGTAGTGTAGGGTAGGGGTAGTGTAGGGTAGGGGTAGTGTAGGGGTAGGAGTACCGCATAAACGAAGTCTCTACGGCCCAGTTTATTTTATACAAATGTTTAGGTCTTTTATGTATCGATTGAGGCAGTACGAAGTATGCCGGGTCAGCTAGTACCACTATATATTTGTAAATATTTTTCTTATTTTAACGAGTTATAAGGAATATATATTTATTAATATTTTCTTCTTTTCGTCGAACGAATGAGCATTATGAGTCGTGCACTTTTGGTTTTTTTTATTTATCTTATTATAAGTGCTAGTACTTGGAGCAGTAGTTCAAATAAATATTAGCATTCTGCACTCCTTCTCTATATAAACTACTAACTTCCGCGCGCGGTTTCAACCGCGTAACTCCCGTTCCCGTGGGAACTTCATAATTAAATTAGCCTATGTCATCCGAAGATAAGATAGATGAAGCTTTTCAACGGTGAATAAGTTTTCAAATCGGTCCAGTAGTTTCGGAGCCTATTCAATACAAACAAACAATCAAATCTTTCCTCTTTATAATATTAGTAAGATAAGATAAGTGTGCGAAATTTTCGTAAAAAGGAGTACAAAATGTTGGCTTCGCTAATTAATTTACAAAAAAAAAATAAACAAAAAAATTTAATAGTCTGATCTTATAAAGTATCGGTATAGTATCGCTTGCATTACATTACAAACCTTACACCTGACCTGATTGCATCACAAATTGTTCATGAATAAATAATATTGAGACAGTACACTTAAGGGGGAATCACTCTAACAAAATTGATTGTGTATGTACCGTCATTTCTATACTTTCGGGAAGCAATTTTGCATCGTTGACATTTTAGAGGTTGTAATGCTGACCCTACAATGAGCAAACTCGTTCCTGCTTTAGCCATATCGTCGTTAAAGTTGTTACACCTTTTTTGTTTTCGGTCGGACATCCGTAGTTAGCCACGAGGGTTTTACTACTTCACCGGGTATAAAGGCGAGCAGAGGTCCAGCCTTAATAAATGGTTTAAAAACTACAAACTAAGCAACGTGCGCAAGAAGGCGATCCCTGTGGGGCATGGGACCTCGGCTCAGGGCGGTCGCTGGCGATGAGATTGAGGGATTATGTCTTATATTCTTGTAGGGGGTTTTGTGCAACTATCGCTCTACTTTACGATTCACGGACCTCACGGACTTCGGGTCTACGAGAGCATCGGATGGTTTTTTGCAAACTAAGGGTCGGGAGGACGAGGAGCGCACTCTTCCCCGACGGGTCGGAAAGAGTGGTCTCTGTGTAGTGGTGCTAGTTTCTTGCAGTCTTTTTACTGCTAGTTGGCAGTTTATTATATCGTCGTCCGGGTCATCTAAGACGCCCCGACCGACGGTGTTTACTACTACTTGCTGTGCAAAGGTCTATAGTCCGATGCTGAACCACCAACGGGCTTAGGTGTTGCGCCGCAGATTCGAAGAAGCGTTCCGACGCCTCTCTCATTCACTGCTTGATGGATGACAGTTGGAGATCAGACTGTAGTTTTAACACCGCGTTAATCTATTTTTTTGTGATTTTGATATATTTATGGTATTTGCCTAAGACTTTGAAGATATATTGTCCAATAGGAACTTGTAAAATAAATCGAAAATATCGTTTTGTTATTCTGTGATTTATTACTAAACTAGCGACCCGCCCCGGCACCGCACGGGTACAATGCTGATGTATTACACATATAAACCTTGCTCTTGAATCCCTCTATTTATTAAAAAAACCGCATCAAAATCCGTATTATTAATTGCGTAGTTTTAAATATTTAAGCATACATAGGGACGTAGGGATATAGGGACAGAGAAAGCGACTTTGTATTATACTATGTAGTGATAATTTAAATTAAAAAAAACATTCAAAATGATAGCATTAAACATTATTTTAATTATATATTTTTATTTCTATGCAATTTTTTTTGTTTATAAACCGATACAAAAATAGGTATCTTAGGCAAATTATAAATATAAAACCACAGCTAATTTCGATATTTGGATTTATACCTTCTTACATATATATAAGTCTTAATACTGTGTTTACGATTTTAAGGTAAAAATGAACTTTCAAAAATGAGCACAAGACCAAGCAAATTTTTAGGAGAGTTGTAAATCAAAGATCTAATTTTAGATCTGAAATACAACGCTCGCAACGGCTGCATCAAATATTCAAACACTAACATATATTTGAAATTCCCATCGTGCATATAACTAACCATAATGTAAGCTTGTCAGTTGAAGTCCTAAATCAGCAAAACACAAAGGCAAATTTCTTCTTTTTAAATTCTCGTTCAAAGATTTGCTACGCCTTGAAAATGTAAAGCATAGAATTGTAAATCAAGTCTAATTTTGATTCCGAAATGCAACGCTCGGAATGACCGCGTGAATTATTGAAGCAGCTGTAATTTAGATGCGATGGGAAGTTGTATCTTCTGTACAATGTTACAAAGATTCATCTTATTTTAACATAGTGGGTAACTACTAAGTAAGATTAAAACCTTTAAATACATAACACAAATCGCAAAATCATCACTTTGTTAACGTCTCAAATCTCGGATACCGATTATGTGTGCATAACAGCATGAAAAGATAGATAATGTTATTATTTTTATATTAATTTATATTCGATTAAAAACTATTTTTAGTAGTCAAACAAATTTATAAATTGTTTAGTTTTTTCAATCGTATCGGATAATTTAATTATTTTTCTTTTTAGTTGACGTAAACCCTGATAGAGTTGTACAGTACCGGTACAAATCATCTTCTATTAGCTAAAATATATACTGTTAGAATTACTGCATATATTTTGAAGGCACCTTGTAGGTATATCGTGTCGTTAGGTGTAAATTGCCCTACCCGTAATAGGCGCTGGTGGTATTGTCTCACCGTATCCGCTTATTAACAATCCCAATAATAATTAGTAATATTAGTAAATATATCAAATATCAGACTACATTATACTATTTAAATGACAGAATGGCTTGGGACTGATTTGCTTTGGAATCACACTGCTGCATAACAATATTTATAATTAAATAAAACGATTCCTCTGTTTTTCTTGACAGTTTTTTTTAGAGTTACCACGGCCTAAACCATGATAGGAAAACAAATGGGCGCATTATAAGTACATGATTTGATTTTTTCTGTATCTCTAAAGAAATTGTAACTTGCATTACGTGGACAAATCCGCGGGTTTCAGTTCGACTCAACCTTCGCCGTTATTAATTGTGTCGAAACTTCTAAATACTACTAGTAATAGGCGCGAGTCAATACGCGTATTGTATCGGTGTATGTACGTGATTGCGGCCTATTTCCTATGTATAAAGCATTATGTGCAGTACGTGGACAGACCGACAGCGGAGTTATAGTTGTAAATATAATATTATTACGTTTTTGATAAGTTTGAAAACTCACATGCAAGTTCGGATCACACTAGTTCATTACTACTTGTGTCGGCTCTTCTAAATCCCCCTACTAGTAATAGACGCGAGTCAATACGCGTATTGTATCGGCGTATGTAAGTGATTGCGGCCTTATCAAGTATTGACCGCTTCGTAGTGCATCAAGCGAGCGGCACACTTGTCTAAAATACCTACGGTAATTTTTAGCTTATGTTAGGTACTGGTAATAAAAAATAAAAAAGAATACACTAGTATTATGTGGACAAAACCGCAGGGTACAATTATAAATATAACAATTTGGCACTTTTACTAGTACAAGTTAAATTCGGTAGGCACCAGTTATAGGCGTGAGTCAATACGCGTATTATATCGGCGTATTGAACACTTCATATCAAGCGGTAGACTTCACTACAATACCTATGATATTTTTTATAAAAAAAAATCTTTGTATAAACACACTTGCATTACGTGGGCAAAAAGTTTGAAAAGTTTGGCACCACGTACAATTTCGATGCACACTTGGTCATTATTAATCGTATCGGAACTTCTAAATGCCCCTACTAGGAATAGGCGCGAGTCAATACGCGTATTGATACGGCGTATCAAAGTGACTGCGGGCTCATCAAGCATTGACCACTTCGTATCGCTTGTCTTCAATACCTATAATAATTCGCATAATATTTTTTAATAACTATGTTTCACAATTAAAAGTATTCCTTTGTGTATTAAAACAATTGCAGTGGATAAAAACTTATTTTTTCTTTTTTCCGGATACGTAGGTAGCCACGAGGTTTTTGCTACCTCACCGGGCATAAAAGCAAGCAGAGCAGAGCCTTAATAAATGGTTTAAAAACTACAAACTAAGCATGTCATTTTTAATCGTGTCGGAATTTCTAAATGCCCCTACTAGTAATAGGCGCGAGTCAATACGCGTATTGTATCGGCGTATCCAAGTGACTGCGGCCTCATCAAGTATTGACCGCTTCGTAGTGCATCAAGCGAGCGGCACACTTGTCTAAAATACCTACGGTAATTTTTAGCTTATGTTAGGTACTGGTAATAAAAAATAAAAAAGAATACACTAGTATTATGTGGACAAAACCGCAGGGTACAATTATAAATATAACAATTTGGCACTTTTACTAGTACAAGTTAAATTCGGTAGGCACCAGTTATAGGCGTGAGTCAATACGCGTATTATATCGGCGTATTGAACACTTCATATCAAGCGGTAGACTTCACTACAATACCTATGATATTTTTTATTAAAAAAATCTGTGTATAAACACACTTGCATTACGTGGGCAAAAAGTTTGAAAAGTTTGGAACCACGTACAATTTCGATGCACACTTGGTCATTATTAATCGTATCGGAACTTCTAAATGCCCCTACTAGGAATAGGCGCGAGTCAATACGCGTATTGATACGGCGTATCCAAGTGACTGCGGGCTCATCAAGCATTGACCACTTCGTATCGCTTGTCTTCAATACCTATAATAATTCGCATAATATTTTTTGATAACTATGTTTCACAATTAAAAGTATTCCTTTGTGTATTAAAACAATTGCAGTGGATAAAAACTTATTTTTTCTTTTTTCCGGATACATAGGTAGCCACGAGGTTTTTGCTACCTCACCGGGCATAAAGGCAAGCAGAGCAGAGCCTTAATAAATGGTTTAAAAACTACAAACTAAGCATGTCATTTTTAATCGTGTCGGAACTTCTAAATGCCCCTACTAGTAATAGGCGCGGGTCAATACGCGTATTGTATCGGCGTATCCAAGTGACTGCGGCCTCATCAAGTATTGACCGCTTCGTATCGAGCGGTACACTTGTCTACAATACCTATGGTAATTTGTATTATCGGTTTCTGTTTATAGGTAGCGGCTATTGTGAAAGGAACGTATAGATTGCTTTTGTAATAGCTAATTGCATTTTTTTATTGAACTATGGGGCAGTTATCTACGTCATGATATGACCATGACTTTACTGACAGCATTATGCATGAGAAAAAAAATATTTTAAATGTCAGTCTATATAAATATATCGAGCTGAAGAGTTTGTTTGTTTGCCTGATTGAACGCGCAGATCTCAGGAACTACGGGACCGATTTGAAAAGAATATTTCAATGTTAGATAGTCCATTTATCGAGTAATGCCATAGGCTATATCTTATTAAAAAATTCATACGAAGACGAGTCCCACACACCCTTTCGCCAACGCGGGAGTGTTGTAGCGGCGGAGAGGCTGCGTAACATTACCTTAAGCATTTCCCTCCGGACAAAAATAAATAATTATAATAAAAAAGGGTAACGTATATAATAATATACGTTAAATAATAATTATAATATTTAATAATAATAAAGACATCTTTAACACACATTATTACCTAATCTAGGTAAGATGCCAGCAGCATTCCATATTGTGATACAAAACCAAAAATTATTGTTTCTTGATTTTGTTTTAAACTGCGAGTATTAAATAATTAATTATTAAATTAAAAATAAATATCAACATCAGACCAGTAGTACCTACCGAACATGAACCGAACTTGCTAACTCACAATCTTTACCTATTTAAATAGTATTGATATCAGTACGTATGTGTTGCAGTCAAAGCTATTAACCAGTCAAAAGTACTATTGACTAGCAAAATCAGTAAAAAGTACTTTTGACCGTATGCTTTAGTCGATAACACTTTTGATTGGTTAAGAGTTTTGACTGCAACATATATACAATTGGCAACGCTAAAGTACAATGACCTGCAAAACATTATTCCGTCTCCAATATTAATAAGTGCCACCTACGTTTTGTGAGGACATGCTCACGACAACACGACGGTTTAATAATTATTAATTATCTCGTACTAATTTCTCTTATAATATTTTGATATTGAATAATCATGTCTTTCTTTGAATCATATTTACAAGGTTCGGTTCTAGGAACGTTATTGTAAGTTGTGCGAAGTACAAGACGTAGTGGCGGCTAGCGACGGTTATGTCACAACAACTTATTAGAAAATGTAATTTGCACAATTCTAGCTAAAGAATATAAGGTATTTGGAATATTATTTAAAACTAGCTTCCGCCCGCGGTGTCACCCGCGTAAATCCCGTTTCTGTGGGAACTTCATAATTTAATATATTCTATAGCCTTCCCCGAATAGGGTATCTAATTACACTGAAAGATTATTTCAAATTGGACAGTAGTTCCTGAGATTACGCGTTCAAGCAAACAAACTCTTCAGCTTTATATTAGTATAAGATTACCTCGTGTTTTAGCCGTCTTTATAGGTATTAATGTCAGTTCACTATTTTCTTCAATCTGCACCTTTTAATTCGTGCGAAGCAGATGCTTTAATTAAAATTCGATTTTATGACATATTGAATATTTTTTCTTAGCTGTATGCGTAGTACGAAACGTGACCTTTCATGTGTCACAATGTCATAGTAAGTTATGTTAGCTAATCTCATAAAAAATGTTTTCCTAGTCCAAACAGTCACAGAAAAAAACAGTTTTTTGTGTTTTCTGAAAACAGTCTGTTTTCACATACGACTTTTTGTAATGACAGCGACGATATGTATAATATACATTTATAGTGATACGGATACATTATTTACGGATTATTTAAATGTATACTTCTATACTAATTCATATATAAAGCTGAAGAGTTTGTTTGTTTATTTTGCTTGAACGCGCTTATCTCAGGAACTACCAGTCCGATTTGAAAAAAAAATTAGTGTAAGATAAGGAACCCGCGATCTCAATCGCATGATTTAATTGTCCAAGCAAACGAAAAGCGTCCTCGACTTCTAAGTATATCTTGCTATCGTAGTAATGAATCGCTGTACCTCAAATGATTTCTGTTTTTAATACCTACGTATGAAAATACCCAAAAAACATGATTAAAAAAGAATAGGCGTGAAGACTAAAAATTGTAATTAGTCCATCAGTTAAATAACTAAAAAATATTAAAAACATATTTTTTTATTTATCAAACCAATAAAAATTGACAAAGATACAGAGCAACAACAAACTTCAAAATTTAGAAGAGGGGGGCTTGTGATGTCACTACTAGGTAAAATTGTACCTAGAAGTGACATCACACGAAATTTCAACGCGCTCTATCATCGACATTTTCTTTTTTTTGAGGACCGTAACAAAAAATACACTTTCAATATTTTTTGGTGATCAAATTGACGGAATAAATATATTTTTTATTCGTCATGCCTATTAGATGTAACAAAAAGCAAACAGGGTTAACTGGAATTACGACGTCATTCAATGCCTTTAATTTGTAGGTACTACATAGTAGCATCGTCGCAGCTGTAGTAGTCAATTAACACAAAATAACGAATTCCGTCTTCAGAACATAATTTTGAATAAATTAGATCTAATAACTAAACTGTATGAAGACTAATTACACCATGAATAGAGAAGCCCCATTTAGTAACAAACTGCAATTAATCAAGCTTGGAACGCTTTTCATGCCACGGTGGACTTAGGTGCTTAGTGCCATGAAAAACTCCTTGATAAAAGGGTACATAGAACTCGGAATGGCCAGTGGAATTCCAAAAAGCAATTTTAGTTCCATGTAGGATAAATAGTTTGCTTCAAATTCAGGAGCAGTTGTCGAATTTGGCCAGGATTGTGTACGTGTTATGTGTTAAGTATGAAATCTCTTCAATACTATACAACGATGCTGTATCCTACTAATGTAATAAACGTCAAAGTTTGTATAGAAGGATTTTTGTATAGCTGCTTATTACTGTTTCACGTAACAACTATTGCGCTGATTCTGGTATTTTGCTCATTCATCGATTATAAGCTGGAACATATTTATACTAATATATAAAGCTGAAGAGTTTGTTTACTTGTTTCTGGTCCAAAAAATTCATTAAGTGTAAGATAGCTCATTTGTCAAGGAATTATGAGGTTTTTACGAGAACGGGAGTACGCGCGCATGTAGCTTACTAGCTACACGCGAGCGTACAACAGCCTTAAAAACATCACGCTACAGTCAAATGGAGCTGAGAAACAGTACAAGGCAGGGAAAACCGCAAGGCGCAGCTAGTTCAATAATATAGCTCAAAGATCTAAAGGAATTTCACAAACTTGGCATAAAATTATATCACTTATTAAGTGCGGTAATAGAGACTACATCGCTAAAAAAACATACACTACCAGTCGTGAAGGTAACAAAATAAATAAACAAATACAAACGATTATCTACATTGATGTTGTCTAACAGTTCCCCATAGTAACTACTCTTCGCGAGACCGCAACGAAATGTATTGTTACCTGGTATATTATTTTATAACATACAATATTTGCACAATCTGGATCCACGGCTTAACGTTCTTCCCGAGGCACGGAAAATACGTTTTTCATAACCAACTAGACCCAAAAATATTTTTGATTTTACTCAAGACAAAATTTGTCTGACGCGGGAGATGAACTTACAACCTCCAAAACTTAAGACATTTCTAATACCACGTATGTTTCCTCAATACCAACAATACAAACCACTCAAAAAATACCAACCTGAAACTAAAGTACGAAAACTTTAATTAATTATTCATTCCACTCTGCAGAACATTCTAGAAACAATAAATGAGCAATAAAGCTCCCCGTTTAATAGACAGGTATCTCATTATTATCTCGACTCCTGCATTCAAATGCACGGCCATGTTTATTCTGGCTTGAACAATAATAAGCCTGTAGTTAAATCAAGTGTTAAAATGCTAAACTAGACTGCACTAAATGCATTTAGAGGCGTTTCCTTCAATTCGCCAAGCTAGGCAAATAGGGTTGACTATTTCTTTATTTGTTTTTTTTTTATGAAATGCAAATCAGAAATGGTATTGAGTGATTTAATTTTAAAAAGAGAACGGTAGAATTTATATTGAGCGATAAATTTCAATACGTTCAGGAAAACTGTTGAATGACTTTAGAAAATGCACAATTCAATATAAAGTTTTCTATATAAAGCACCGTAGGATACATATAATATTTTATGGGATTTTGCAAATAAATACTAGAAATACCGGAACATAATTCTGCTCTGCATAAAAACTTTGTCATTGCGACTCACCTTCAGTAAAAGTCGAAAGCAAATTCTGTGCGCAAATTTTCTGCCAAAATCAAGGCATCCAATAAATCCGGGGACACAAATAAATCGAGAACATTCGACAACCCTTATTTCAGTATACTAACTGCACTAATTGTTTTGGAGTCGATCCAAAATATATACTTACCGAAATTTCAGGAGTAACACGGTGCATTTGTGAATTGTTTTATCTATATAACATGTATATAATATATTTATAGTGAAGACAAGATTAATGCCAGTAGTCTTGTATTTATCACAGTTTATAGTCAACAGCTGTTTTTATTTTGTACACTGCATTTTGTGGTATATTTTTGGCAAGTTGAAGGTTTACTTAGATTTACCGATTTGTTTTTTTTTTGTTTCTTGGTAAAACCATTTTACAAAATAAGTATTATATTACAAGAGCAAATAATTCTTTATTAATGAGTTACGTTGTTTTAATGTTAATGAGATTTTTTTTCGGGCAGTCATAAATGTTTTTGCTACGTCTACGGGCTACCTAAAAGCGAGCAAGACTGGCATTTCTTAATGTGATAATTGTCATATTTGTAGTGCTTAACTAACGTGAGTGCTTTACAATGCTGATGCTCAATCGACTTTGCTAAGGAAATTACGTGACCAACTGTAACAGTATAAACATAGCTACCGATCTAAAGTTAGCATATAGCTAAAACAATATTGATACAAGTGGAGTTCTGCGTTGACCTTTGCCTTAGTATAAATTTTGCGAAGCGCATTAAAACGCATTAGAGTTTGGTATAGCCAAACTCTTCCCATAAAGCCACTCCGTCAAGTCTCTCTTTTTTATTGAAATTGGTTTTTAAAGCAATAATATTGCAACTCCATACTCATATTGAAAACCTCTCCAGTTTTACTCATAACCACGTATAAATTCGCAGTGAGTTCACACGAGCTTTCAGCGAATAAGTAATCTGGACAAATGTTACTGTCAAAACTTTTCACTTGCCTCACCTGGACGAACATTGTCGCAAAGATGACTGATATGCTAGTTACCAAAGTATTTGCTTATAATTCAGCATATTTTTCAGAAGATAACCGTCGGAGCAATCATAACTTTTAGACATTGGATTTTAGTCTTTGATTTGTGCTTTGTGTGTGTGGGGATAATAAATGTCAGTGATAGATATTATTTTACGTGACAAATGTTGGCGTCTCGTTTTTCAATTAGATATAAACATTTATTAAAATGGAAATCGCACTCATTCGTAGTTTTGAAGGAAATTGTGTCGGATATAGAGTTACAACAAAAACAATTTGCATAAAGCTGGCATCGATTCGTAACATTCGATTTGTAACAGTGACATTGTGTTAGTTGTCCCGTTGGTCTAGTGGTAATATGTTTTACCGTAACCACCGAGATCCCGGGTTCGATATCCAGGTCTGGCAAAAAATTGTGTTACTACAAATTTTCTCTTGAATAAATTCTAAGTACCAGCCGAAAGTCTAGAAGTTGGTGATGTTTCACCCGTGCCTCAGAGAGTATATTGAGCTGTCGATCCTAAGCATCAGACGCTTCCCAGCGGTTTCGTTGGTAGAAAATTGCTACCAGATATTGAGTGTGTGATGTACTTTTAATAGAAATTGAGGATGTGGTTGAGGTGTGGTATTGTGTACACTGTACAGGATATAGAATTAAGCTATTATTAATGTATTCTGATTAATTCTTAGTGTAAATTAATATTCAACCATTATTGGCTAATCGGATTGCACTTAATTGTGACACTCAAGATTGTTATTGCTCCATAAGCATACATTATAGTAGAGGATACGATTAAGAACGACCTTCACCGATCTGTTTATTGGATGAAAAGTTTTTTATATCAAATGTAATATATAGTACATTACGATATTAGTGCGTTATGATGGTTATAACATGCGAGGCGGAATTACAGTACAGAGGCGTAATTGAGCCGAGCATGTTTTTTTTTTTTTTTTTTTATTACATATAGGCTTACGTTTGACCTTAATCTCGCTTGATGGAAGGCGAAGATAAGGCCTAAGATGATAAACGCTTGCCTAGAAAGTGTCTGTTCACTTTAGCCTTAAAGATGTCCAGATTATAGCCAATACGCACGTATATCGTACGACGTTTTTTAACACATTTGCGAGGAAACAGAAAAAAAAACATTTTTCACAATACAAGTACAAAGAAAAGAAAATTTGAGAGAAATGGCGCGAGGATTATTTTCTGCCGTAGCTGCGTGAAAATGTTGGCAAAGACGTTAGAGCATGCAGCCAAGTTTTTAAATTACTGAATAAACTGTTTTTTTTTTTTTAATTAACTGAATCTGTGAATGCACACTGTTGCTTTCCCGCCATTTCAACAGCGCGGCCTACTGACTGGCGCCGCGCGGCGATTAGTTCGAAATTTGAATAGCAACAGCACGCGAAATGGCAAATATTACTGTTATGAAATTTGTATGGACTATAACTTAACTATTTGCTTTGGTAACACACGCGTTTTTTATGACCCGCTTTACATATTTAAAACCGGTGGAATTTCATCAGCTTTATGAGCAACGGTGTTAAAAATAATATAACGCGGGTGAGTTGACTAAGAAATTTCTGGCCAAACTATTATTTATTAGCAAAATAATAATATTTAATTTTTTATTGTTAATCGATTTTTTTTTTGCAGATTATAGCAAAACAATATTATATTTTGATATAAAATTTATTTATTAAATAAAAAGAAAACCCAACGTTTTTATATTCTATAGGCTTCATACTTTCGATTAGTATTAAAATTATTCGTTTAAAGTAAAGTAAATTAAATAATTAAAGTAAATTTTTAAATAATAATAGTTTGGCCAGGAATTTCTTAGGCCACCCACCCGCGTTATATTATTTAAGTCATTAAATTTGATATAAAATATTTTTCATCCAGTAAAGATATCGGTGAAGGTCCTTCTTAATCGGATCTTAGACTATTAAGAAAGGATTTTCCAAAAATCAAGTATTGAAACGGGGGTTGGATAAAACTTGATACAAGAAATTAAAAATTAAACGGACGAACAGATAACTCCATAAATACTACTAATACGTAAAACTTACATTATTCATAATGAATTATATGTCATTGCTAGATACTAAATATATAATATAGGTCATAAGGTTATAATGAACTATCGTAAGTTAGTCAATTAGAGATAGTTTTACTCTTCCTAAATAGATAACAGTTGGTTTGTTTTGAATGCTGTTTTGCTATAAAACCGTACAAACTATTTCATTGAGATATCAAAACAAGAACTGGCATCAGCTTTATGAAACCTATTTTAGAAGTGTAGTAGTGCCGTTTATAGCTCATTTTATGTCGCAATATGGACTTTAAGATATTAATTATAAAAGCTTGTTATGAAAATACTGAGAAGTATAAACTATAAGTTCACTTGAGGAAATATTACCTGAATACGATACTTTTTGGAAAGCTCCATAAAAAAAATATTAAACACTACAAAGATAAACTAATGTGTTTGTTACGTATAAAATACTTACTTAAGGTGCAATTGATGAGATATAATGTCATATTGTGTTTGATAGAAGACAATATATATAAAGGACAGAACAGTGATTTTCAATCCTTTTGATTTCGCGACCCCTTTGCGGTTTGAAAAAATCTAGCGACCCCCTTGTGCACATACAAAAACACACATATAGACAGACAAAAAATTATTTAAAAGACTACGTTATTTTCATTTAAATAGATGCGAGTGTTTTGATAATAAGGACTACAAAGATTTCTGCTGGAGACCCCCCCAGGGGCCGCGATCTACAGATTGAAAAACACTGGCTAAAAACAAAAAAAATGTACTCCTTATTTTAATTTGATTTTGATTTGTGGTTTCGCTATACCCGGGTCAGGCATAAAATTGTGTGACTAGAAAATTTTTAATTAGAAAAATCTAAGTAACAGCCCGAAGTCTGAAATTTGGTGGTTTTTACTCCTTGCCTTAAACTGACAGACGTCCGCCTAATTTCTCCGACCGGTCGTGTCGGTATAACCATCGCACAGGATCTAGAAGTTCTCGATCTGTGTTTACACATACATATTAGAGTGCACAGATACTCAAATTCTCACAAGCCATCTTCATAGATTGCTAATTTCCTTAGTGATCAGCCACTGTAGCTGAAATCGGTCGGGAGGACTAAATATAATAATTTATTGCGTCACGTCCAAAGTAAACATGCTTTTATTTCTCACTTCCAGCTAATATTTTTGTCAATAGACTAAGATTTATGACCTGCTCGTAATTTTTCATCCAACGAACTAAACAAATAAAAATAGGCAACTTTTGTGTTGAACATGCAATATTTGTACTTCGTGCGATATTCTCGACGATTTTAGATTTCCTCAATGTCGAGCCCCCAAAATTGTTTTACAAAGAATTGGTTTCCTTATCTTCTAAGCTACAAAAATAAAATTTCGTCATATAGGCTGTATACTTATATATAGGTATAGTATAATATAGACTATGTGATTTTCTACGATATAGTAAACTTATTAGTATAGAGGACTCATCAACTGTTGTATGCAACCTCCGTGTAGGCGTATATGGTCTCGCTCTAAGCCTTTGAGGTCGTGGGTCCAATCGCCATACCGGACAACAAATTTATGAGTTAGATTTCTTTCTGGGTCTGCTAGGTTCCTTTCCTAGACACGAAGTTTTCGGAAAAAAATGGCCAGAATAAAAAAATGTGTTAGTTACTCCGTATAACATCTTGCACCGTGTTATTGACAAAAAAATCACGTTTAAAATGTATTTTTCAAAAGAATGATACTTTAAAACAATTTTTATATCAAAGCCGTTGGTGACAGACTATCTCTGTGCATCAGCGTCGTCGCTTCGCGTTGCATGACCGAAATAATTACACATTCGAGGCCACTGCCTACGTTAAAATTTTATTTTCTTCTCTACAATATATTTGCAATAATAATATGTGAGTTTAATATCAATTTGTTTTGTAAGAAACACATCATTTTTATTATTTTTCTGCAAAATTTGTAAGACAAAATAACAAGTGAAACTGTGAATAAATTTTAGCTTCCTACAGTTTGTTCAATATAAACTTTAACTAGTAATCTATATGTAACATTTTGCCATACTATTAAAATTTAAATGATTTTGCAATTATAATAGAATCGATATTTATATCTGCTGGAATAGTATTTTTCATTTAACAATTAATTTATGATTTAAAGTATTTTATGACAATTGTGAATATTTAAATCTAAATAATACCGTATTTTCGTTAATAAGAGACCACCAATGCAGTGGTCTATTAAACAAAATTATAAATTGGCATAGAGCCAACACTTCACCCTATTTTCTTTAATTAAGTGCATCTCAACTAATTTAAATTTTAGTGACAAGATCTCAATATTGTTGCTAACTAACAGATTTTCAATTATTTAAATACTGATTTATTTAAACAGCTGCATTTTACTATGATAATTTATTTTCCAAAAATTTGCACAACTGTAGACACATTGATTTTGTGTGTTAGTGAGTGCTTTTGTATTTTTTTAGAAACTATCTATTATACTCTCTCTCTCTTTCTCTCAATTTGCTTACGCACCGAAGAAGATTTTTTAACGGACTTAATAGAAGATATAACCTATTAGCAATAGATTCAATTGTTACAACATTGTGCTCTGAGGAAAGATCCCTATGCATAAAACTTCCATTCTATGAAGTTAAGAAGAGATGAAAGTGCAAAATACCGGCAGGGCAATGGTGCACATACTGGCTAGAGCTGTACATATCTACTGTACTGCAACTAGCTGTCCATGAATTTGGCACCAATGTCACTTTACAATATCAAGTGGATCACTCGCCCGGACAGGAATTCAAAAAGAGAAAATGTTGCAAGATTCTGTACCTAGTTATAAAATTTCTTAAGAAAGTTCAAGGTTTTAAAATATCTGGCTAATGCGCACTGAAACAGAGTAAATAAGCAAAATTCACTACAGAT
Source organism: Nycteola revayana (assembly GCA_947037095.2). Lineage (NCBI taxonomy): Eukaryota > Metazoa > Arthropoda > Insecta > Lepidoptera > Nolidae > Nycteola > Nycteola revayana. The sequence goes on along the minus strand of OX344838.1, from coordinate 13,463,205 downwards.
GCAGCAGGTGGAAATCATATAAAAGGGCACCAGGAACTAGTGTTGCCTATCGATAGTCGACTATCGATATACTATCGATAGTTGATGTCATATCAATAGTATCGATATTATTGATAGTATCGATACTGTCGAAGACCAATTTATGTTTAGGAGCAATACTATCTTTAGTATCGATAGCAACAGTGTCACAACATAAGCTATAATTTGGAAACGATACTATCGGCGATTATTAAACTATCGATAGTGTAATACTATCGATAGTTTTACAAACTATCAATAGTATTGATAGTTTTAAACATTTAATACAACGACACTATCGATAATATCGATAGTATAACTTTAAAAATGTCGATACTATTGTATAGTATCGACATTAATACAATACTTATATAGTATTATAATGTTATAGTATCGATCCTATCGATACTATTGCTTCCAATCAATAGTATTAGTTAATTTGTGATATCGATAGTGTCGATGTTATCGATACTATCGATAGCACTATCGATATTGTTACTAGTTTTCGAGGTCATCTATCGATAGCGAAACTATCGATAGTTGGGCAACTCTACCAGGAACCATTAGGTACTGGTGTTAGCAAGTGCGCCGTATTTTTGTTTTTTTAACAGGCCAGGTCCATTGTTATAAAAATAAGAAAGCGTCATGTACCACCTCCATACCATGGTCACAAATAATCACCCATTTATCAATGACCTAAATACCTAAACATTATGATATAACTACGATAAAGGAATAAATATAAAGATAGCTGCACACAGAAATGCGTTGACCTGTATGACGGACGTCGATAACCCGTGGGTCGAGTCGCGAATAATGGAACGTTCACCATGGTTGACGTTTTATTTGCAAAAAAAATTTAAATAAGTGGACTCTTTTAGTATATTGTCATACCACTGCCGGTCGATAGGTCTAAAATTAATATAAATATTCCTTTAATTTAAAAGCATACGTTAACTTTTGTATTTAAGGCGCAACGTTCGCGCTTCAGGTGTTTAACGGAGAAATTGTCGGAAAGTGGCATTTTTTATCTGATATATTTAAAGCTTATTTATGTTGCCAAAGTTAGTGGCAATAACAGACCTATGTTAAGTTATCATTAGGTCAAAAACATAGAAAAAGCCTTGTGAATATCTGTAATCTAAATTTTATACTTTAATTATTGTATTGAAATTCCTTGGTCTACTGATTCTATTAACTTTAAGTCTTATAAACAATAGACCCGTTGTTGATTTTTATATTCGCAAAATAAACAAGTATTTCAGTACAACCGATAAAAACGCCATATTCCGACATATTCATCGATAAATACTTAAAGTGCGAACGTTGCGCCTAAATGTCTAAGTGAATTACGAGTATTTTTTTATTTGGTAAGTAAGCCTTTACAATATATATATGGATAGCATCAAAATAGTATCGTTTGGCGATCAATAGTATTAATTGGCATTCAATCAGCTGCTTCGGTAACACCCTTAGATTGGTAGAACAGCGTTACTAGCTAGTGCTCAATTCCACAGAATACATAATGCAAATAAAATTATTGATGTTACGTTCATGTGCATTTTACTTATGCACATGAACGACGATAAAGGCGAAAACACATGATTAAAACGCCACGCCACGCCACGTGTCAGCACCTGTAAATGAGTACGCGCGTGGCGTCGTGTCGGGTGTTCATAGTGTGTTTCTGGTCTATAGAAAACAATACATTTGATTCGACTCAACACGCGTGGCGTGTCGTCGGGTCGCGTGGCGTTTTAATAATATGTTTCCGCCTTAATTCTTATGGTCATCGGAGCTCAGATAATGTGTTGGATTGGCAGAGTGATGGCGCCTATGGCAAAACATCCGTTACACAAGCAAAGGTTTATTTGCCAACTCTCATATAAAAAAAATGATTTATATGAGAGTGTAAATCCTTTTTTAATCAATCAATTATTAATTGATTAAATAAAAAAGGATTCCTCTGAGTTTCTTGCCAGTTTTTCTCCGAGTTGTCAGGTCCTGGACTGATGGTAGAAAAAGAAATGGACACATCATAATGCAACAAGATTTAATTATTTTTATCGACAGACACATCTATATGAATAAAGAAATTATATTTGATATCAAAGTCACCTAGATTAACTGTTCTTACTAATAAAAAACCTCAAAGCCGCGAATCGATTTTGCCTTTAAAGGCGAGGCGAGTCAACGTAAAACAATAAGGGTTTTTTTTTATATTATTATATTATACTACAATAGCTTCCTGCGCACAGTTACACCCGCGTCAATCCAGTTTCCGTGGGATCTTCATAATTAAATATAGCCTATGACATCCGGAGAAAATAATTTTTCAAATCGGTCCAGTAGTTTCGGAGCCTATTCAATACAAACAATCAAACAAACAATCAAATCTCTCCTCTTTATAATATTAAGTATAGATTGCAGTTAAAACGACGCGGTAACACTAGTTGTCTAGTCATAGAAAGCTTCAGATTACCAAAGGACGTAAAAACTGACAGGTTTAAAGCTCTCTAAGGAACAGTCAATAGCCCTTCATAGAACCACCGTTACAAATCTTCGTTAGGAGCCAACGTCCCTTGAGCACAGTAGTTTTACGGTACGACCTTACTGTGTTCTGTCTAAAACTAGACCTTATTTACAATATTTTTATAGCAGTTACAAGCTTCTCGCGCGGTTTCAGCCGTGGGGACTTTTTATTAAATACATATATATAAATATTTAATACATATTCTTATATATACATACACAACCTTCTTCGGTATGGGCTATCTAACGCTGAAAGAATTTTCCAAATCGGACCAGACTGAGATTAGCGCGTTCAAGAAAACAAAGTTTTCAGCTGTATTATTCGATTTTTCGATTTCGATTTATAAAAAAGACAACTCCCGCACTAGGGAAATAAATCCCTGTGTCGCGGGGGACTTTACAAACATTCATTTCACGGACACACAGAACACCCAGACTCAGAACAACTATTTGTGGTTCACACAAATAATTGTCCCGGGTGGGAATCGAACCCAGAACACCAGGTCTCAGAGGCAATTATCGTAACCACTGAGCCACCGGTGCAGTCATAATATATGAGTATAAATTAAGAATACATGTCTCAAAATGATTTTGATGGGAATAATTCATATTGGTTTTAATTTTTAATATGATTATAATATGCCGTGTGGTTTCCGGCTTAGAATAGACCACCCCGTGTCTACCCATGGGTGTCGTAAAAGGCGACTAAGGGACATATGGCTGATGGATGGGCAGCAGCGTCTATTAGCCCAAGGTTAACATATTACTGCGATCACGAATCCGTCCGCCAAGCGTGGTGATTATGGCAAAATCCCTCAACGATCCTGGCTTGCCAAGGTCTGTTAAGAGGAGGCCCATGTTCAGTAGTGGACGTAAACGGGCCGTTGATGATGATGATGATGATGATTATCATATGTTAATGTGAAATGTGCGAAAAACAAGTATGTAGCCACTTGTGCACTATAATATGTGCCGTCCAGATGATTCCTTGGCCGCCGTGGCCAAAATCGGTTGGAAATACTATATTTATATTATGTTGGCCAACATCTGATTAAATCACAAAATGCTTCATAAAATATTTTCCTGCAGTTTAAGACAGCTTAGTCATCAGTATATTATTGGAAGATTAATGACGTGGTTTTATATTTAATGGCAGAATATGAAATTGAAATTGCTGATATTTGATACTGATTCGACATTCGTGTAATGTTTTTTTTTTAATGCGACAAAATAAAAAAAATATTACTTTTTTCAAACTTATTCATTTTATCGTTTTATAGGTACTGTTTTTTTATTAATTCAAATGAATAGTTGCTTTTTATATATTGGCCGTACAAGGAAGGACATTGACCTACATAGTTATTTAAGAACGTTTTCTAGATTTGATAAGAGAAAATTTGGGTGACGTTATTTTTTTGCGGCAGTAGGTCACTCAGAATTTATACTGACCTATTGTAGTGATTTTTTGGGTTCCGTACCCAAAGGGTACAAAAAAGGACCCTATTACTAATACTTCGCTTTTTGTCTGTTTGGCCCCAGGCTGTATCTAAAATATTGAATGATGTTTTTCTGTCACCTCTTATTAATGCCATAGTTACCTCGCTTAGCAAGCGGTTTGTATACACTATAAACTACATTGCACTAACTCTAACTGTAGAGGTTTAGTTATGTAAAATCTCCCTTATAAACTGTTTATAAATACAAGCAGTATTAGATACGTGTATTTAATTTTTAAAGGTCGATCAAGGGTCGTGAAAATCAATATTTACAACTTATAATTAGAAGTAACATAGCGGTCAGTGGGTAGTCATATATAACTTACTGCTTGAAACAATTTCTTCTAAGTTCAATTTACCTACTTTGATAAAAATATTATGTACAAACTTCCAGCGCGCGGTATCACCTGCGTACATTCCGTTTCCGTGGGAGCTGTATCAATAGATATCTGGATAGAGTAACTTTCTAATACTAATAGATTTCTTATGACTTAGGAATCAGTCCAGCAATTTTGGAGCCTAATCAACAAATAAACTTTTTTTTCTTTTTTTTTCTTAATTGTCTCACCAACAATTGTATATTATAGCTGTCTCATATGATGTTATCAAAGTTACTGTATTGTTTTATATTTTGCAATAAAATGTACTTCTTCTGCTTATTAGGTTAGTTAGTTAGTTATAACTAGTTAGTTATAAGGTTAGTTTAGTTATAGATAACGTCAATATTCGCCTCAACTGTCTACGTTTGAGCAGCAGTATCAAAGTTACATCACTTAGAATGCTATATGATCGCTTCAAACTTACTCTTAACTTTATAAGAACTAAGTTACTTTTAATAACAATTTGAGTTCACATCAAAACTGCTAAGACTATTCTATTATATCCATTAGTTTTACGCAATAAATTCCCATTTTTATTAGAGCCACTTTTCATGCATACACAATTAATACAGCTCTAATTATGCTGTAAAACTACACTAACTGTCGATCATTACGTCACGTAACGACGTAAATCTAACCATAAAATCGCGTAAGACCACAGTGAAAGCTCATAAACGCTTAATAAACAATAAAATTAGCATACGAATTCACTTAACTTACCGCCGACTCAGATAAACATCAAACAACCACCGAACACTGCACCACTAATACAAACACACACTACACGTAATTCGACCGCCGACCAGTCGCAAACTTTTGCTAATCAACCAAATTGTTAGCAAACTTTCCTTAGCCACGTGTTGCTTTTCGTACGCGGAAAATACTATTTTATTTCACAGCGAGGACGCGCCGGTCGCCCCTCTTTCCCGCAAGTAACTGACAACTGACTGACCGGTACGTTTTCTTGTACATATACATATAAACAATTTATTTTCATAGACGCATTGATGCGACTAATGTGCGGTCGAGTCGGATTTTTTGATGAAAAATAGTCTATGATCGTTCTATTTTTGAATTGTCAGCGGCAGACGGCGAGTTTGCGCGGGTAGTTGTAGATGCAATGTTTTTTTTTTTGTTTTGGTTTACATTATCTCTCAATTAAATCGATCAAATTAAATTAAATATACATGCTTGAATAAGGGACTTTATACTGCTTTTGGGTAATTAACATATTAATACCACTTTGAAATATATAACACCTTTTTTTTCTGAACTGTATTGATTTTTTATAAGTGTTTTTTTTTTTCTTTCTTAAAATTGTTCCGGTCGATCTGTTCATATGTACAGCATATAGTTATATACCTACTTAAGTAACTATGTTTATTTTGTAGTATTTAAATAATCAAAGTACAACGCACGACATATTTACGCGTGTACATTTATGAAGCGCAAAGTCAGCGCACGGGGCAGAATACTCATAATTTGTATACTATATAATGTAACATTATATAGGAATACTTTTTCTAATTAATTATTTTATATTTTCTTATATGATTATAATTTAGCATTGATATTAATAGAGATTATGTTTTGATTTATTTATACATAAGCATGCATAATTAAGCGAGGATCGAACTCATGGCTTGTATATACAAGCCATGAGTTCGATCTTCGTCAGGGTCTCGGCTATTCGCAAGTCAGTTTTTTTAGAAATCTTAGATTTCTTCGAGGTCTGATTGGTTGAGGGACCTCTGTAATAACATTATTCAGAACAGCAGTTGAGTTTATCTATTTTTACAACATAATAATGCGGTCACCAATCCGTTGACTAAGTGCGGTGACTGTGGAAAAAACCTCCTTGGTCTGGTCGATATACAGACCGATGAGAATGATGATCGTTTTATTTTTATTTTTAACATTGGTATTTAACAATGATTTTAAACTCACCAAAAAATCGTTTAACGGTCAAACTATGTCCACATTCCCAATACCTACAAATAACAACTGTGTCATATCACAATGGGATACGATATCAAAACCTTTTAAAGAAAAGATTACACGCAAACAGCTCATTACGGTATAGCTACAATAAAATTAACAATGCCGAGCTTTATCGGTAAATTTTGGAACAAAAGTGTGTTTGTTGACAATGTCATTTGAATACAAACATTGCCATACCATTAAAATTAAGTTATATGTATATTATTTTTACTTATTGATCTAGAATAGTGGTCTTGAATAGACAACATGGTTTTCGGCTTAGAATGGAAGACATGGAAATCCTATGGGTGTCGTAAAAGGCGAATAAGGTAACTAACTACACCTGATGAACGGTCAGCAGCATTATACCACGTGGGCCGTCCGAATACCTATGTCACAATGCGGCCCCCGGGCCATAGTCTGACGACCAAGGATTTAGAAAGACTGTCTTTGGTATATGATATAGGATAGAGCTCAGTTGAGAGACTACGTTAATCCATGCCTCGGAAAGCACGTCAAGCATTGGTCCCAATTGTTATAACATCTTCTTCTAATATATAAAATTCTCGTGTCACAGTTTTCGTTGCCATACTCCTCCGAAACGGCTTAACCGATTTTGATGAAATTTTTTGTGCTTATCCGGTATCTATGAGAATCGGCCAACATCTATTTTTCATCCCCCTAAATGTTAGGGGTAGTCCACCCCTAAATTTTTATTTTTATTTTTCAGACAAAGTTAGGGGTAGATTAGAGGTAGGTGTAGGGTAGGGGTAGGGTAGAGGTAGGGTAGGGGTAATGTAGGGTAGGGGTAGTGTAGGGTAGGGGTAGTGTAGGGTAGGGGTAGTGTAGGGTAGGGGTAGTGTAGGATAGGGGTAGTGTAGGGTAGGGGTAGTGTAGGGTAGGGGTAGTGTAGGGTAGGGGTAGTGTAGCGTAGGGGTAGTGTAGGGTAGGGGTAGTGTAGGGTGGGGGTAGTGTAGGGTGGGGGTAGTGTAGGGTAGGGGTAGTGTAGGGTATGTATCGATTGAGGCAGTACGAAGTCTGCCGGGTCAGCTAGTTATCTATGATAACCGTATACCAGGGAACGGGCAACAGCGTTTCCTTGTGCGTTGCAACTAGTGTTCCAGAGGCATATAGGCTTTCAGGCTTCTTTTTAAGGCTAGCCTATGAATTAAGGGGCTACAGCGGGATAAAAGCCTAAAAAGGCTTTTAGGCCTTTGGGCTAGGCCTACAAGTAGCCTTATATTTAGCCTTTTTGTAGGCTAGGCGCATATTTAAAGGGCTTGAAAGGCTAAAAGCCTATGAAGGTTTTTAGTCCTTTAGGCTAGTTCTATTTTATTTATTGTTCGAGTATAATAACCGTCAACAAAATTTTACGATTTTAAGTATTAGTTTCAAATTGCATGACTGTTTAACTTTTTCTGGGTGTGCTGGGAGATTTTTTATTTTTTTTGGAAATAATATTTAGGTTGACTGGTAATTAGTGACCGATACCTAAACACATGATTGTGCTCATGATAACAAACGACTTTTACTATGGCACCAAACCTGAAATCGCGAAAAAAAATCAGCTGCTCCCTACCATGTTGACGAGTTATGTGAACATGAATGTATGGAACAGCTGATTTTTTTTCGCGATTTCAGCGTTGGTGCCATAGTAAAAGTTGTTTGTTATCATGAGCACAATCATGTGTTTATGTATCGGTCACTAATTACCAGTCACCCTATACAGGGTGTCCCAAAAGGTTAAGTAGCTGGGAAAGGGGGTGACAGGGGTGGACACAATGGTCACTAGAAAAATAAAAAAAAAATCCGCTCTGGGTATTTAAAAAAAAAATGGCATTTTTTTAAAAACTTAAAATTTTACACCTTGTTATTTTTGACGTTGATGTTGATGACCTTGTTGTTATTGAAGATTACATAACAGCATTTTTTTAAATACAGCCATATTTGTAGGTACAGTTAGCACAAGGTGTAAAATTTTTAGTCTTTTAAAAAATGCCATTTATTTTTTTAAACACCCAGAGGGAATTTTTTATATTTTTCTGGTGACCCTTGTGACCATCCCTATCACCCCCCTTCCCAGCTACGTAATCTTTTGGGACACCCTGTATAATAAGTATTTCCAATTTTAAATAATATTCGTTTTCATTAAATTTGAAAATAAATAAAATAGAAAAATAAATCTTGTTTAATTCATACTAAGTCATAGTCTTAATAATGGCTATAGATAGCCTGATAATTATAAGCCTACTACTTGAAAAAGACTTGAGTCGCAAAAAAAAGCCTAACAGGCTTTTTAGGCCTATAGGTTTTTTAGGCCTGTAGGCTTTTTAGGCCTATAGGCTTTTTTTAAACCTAAAGGCTTTTTAAAACCTACTATCTTTAATATAAAAATGAATCGCAAAATGTGTTGGTAAGCGCATAACTCTACAAAGCCTAGACCAATTTGGCCAATTCTTTTTTTTTAATGTTCGTGGAAGTTCAAGGATGGTTTTAACAGCGAGAAAAATTCGAGTAATTGCCTGAAAACCCCTTAAAACAGCCTTTTTCTTTTTCCTATACAAACGTTTTCTAACTAAAATGTAGAGTCAATTTGAGCTTTATTTTGTTAATTAAAAACTTGAATTTTTTTGCCAAGATTTTTTAGGGTAGGGGTAGTGTAGGGTAGGGGTAGTGTAGGGTAGGGGTAGTGTAGGGTAGGGGTAGTGCAGGGTAGGGGTAGTGTAGGGTAGGGGTAGTGTAGGGTAGGGGTAGTGTAGGGTAGGGGTAGTGTAGGGTAGGGGTAGTGTAGGGTAGGGGTAGTGTAGGGTAGGGGTAGTGTAGGGTAGGGGTAGTGAAGGGTAGGGGTAGTGTAGGGTAGGGGTAGTGTAGGGTAGGGGTAGGAGTACCGCATAAACGAAGTCTCTACGGCCCAGTTTATTTTATACAAATGTTTATGTATCGATTGAGGCAGTACGAAGTCTGCCGGGTCAGCTAGTTTTATCATAAAAAAGAACTAATAGGCTTTTATTTTAGGCCTAAAAGCCTATAGGCCCCGGGAACACTAGTTGCAACATAATACTATGGTCACCACGTGGCAAAACCTTTCCTTAGGAGATGATTACTCCGTGTCACTGCTGAACATGGGGTTTAGCAATGGCATGGCTGATAATGAGTTATTTAATAGTAGGCTTAGTAGAACTTTTCATTTATGTAGCTATTATAATTTAGGATAGTATTATATGTCTGTATGTAGGTATAATACTCATAACATTAGACGGTACTACCACTTCCGTGGACCTTTATAGGCGTCGTCTCCTTTATTACTACTTAATCTTCTCCGAATTACTATTGAAGAATATTGCCATCCATTAATATACTCGTAAAGTATATGCTTAATATTTTAAAACTTAATTAATTATACTTTGAAAAATATTTCTACTGATAAAGCACTTTTATTACCTACTGGAAATTCGTTCTTCTGATTCTGATATTAAGCCGTTAAAGAGCTGAAGGTGCTGTAAAAAATCAATTGATTTTAAACTTTATTACAGGTGAATATAGTTTCAAATACGGTGGCATCTATATTGCCATTATAAGTTAAAAGAAACTCTTAGAAAATAATAAATTAATGAGTAGAATTATTAAATTTACATTCATTTCAAAATATGAATAATTATGATTTGTATTTATTGTATTGACATATATTATATAAGACTAAACTAAATGCTTAATAGGGTACAAAGGACCTCCACGAAATGAACTGAACCTTAAAGTTAATATCCTTAAGGTATAAATTTTGTCCAGTGCATCAAATCTCACCTTATTTCACATTAGAGCAAAATTTTCACTGCTAAAACTATATTTTTTCCTTTCATCATCTTTTATGAATAAAATCGATACTGTCCTACATTTACGTGTTTCCAAAAATATCACCATTTATCGTGCCCCATCATTACCTACAAAGGCAAGGGCTGCTACAAGCAAATGACCAAATCGATAAAGCCTTTAATAATTGATACAGCGTGGACGCCGGCTTCGACTTTTACATGTCTTATCGATTTAATAATTATGTTAAGAGACAGGCAGAGTTTTACTGTATAGCTTTCGTGTCTGGTTTTACATTAACGTATTCATGAATTAAGGCTTTGTTTACTTATGTTAGATATAAATAAATACGATTAGTTCTCCCGGGTAGCTATTGCATATAGAACACTAGCTCCTATATCGTTGGTGATACGTATATCGCGTAAGTGACAATAGCTAATAAGGTTTAAAATCAAATGTAGCGAATTGATTTTTTACCATTCAAATCATATATAATAAATATTTCTTGACAGACGAATTTACACCTTATTAGCCATTGTTACTTACGCAGTATAACATTATCGCCAACGATATATGCAGGAACAACACCAAAGACTGTGAGTTTACTTGGGAATGTCAGGTGTCACATTAATTATTTTTATTACCATAGCAATAGAGACCACGACAGTGAGACACTACTTACTCAAGTGGATAATATAATAATACTTTGCTTTAAGTATCCACTTTAGGTCCTTTAGGTACTTTAAGTCTCAGAATCAACTGCCGTAATTACTAAGCTACCATTATGACCCGGAAAACAATAAAAGAATATTATACAGCAGTTTTGAAGTCATCATCATCATCTTCAGCCTGTTATCGTCTACAGCTGAATATAGGCCTCCTCCATCAATTTCCAGCGGAAAAGATTGCTAGCGGCGTGCATCCACTGACTCCTTGCGACCTTTATGAGGTCGTAGGTCCATCGTGCGGGCGGTCGTCCAACGCTGCGCTTGCTAGTTCGTGGTCTCCACTCCAGTTTTGAAGTACTGAGAACAAACTTTAAAAAATCTTATTTCCTATCACAGTTACGTGTTGTTTCTTTTTTATTTGTAATAATACAATTAAGCTCAGATTGATTTAAGTAGAAGCAGTCACTCGCACATCGCGTAGTAACGCGTAGCATATGTACTTGCTACACAATTTACGTACATAATTCCTTCACCGTCCATTTATGAATGAATGAAGAACTAGAGTTAAGTACGGATTTACCTAAACAAAGAAGGACTATAGGATAATCAGATATTGGCCAAAGTAACTAATTTGAAGCAAAATAATAAAAAATAACGCTGTGTTTTAAACAAGTGTATAACGGAACGGAATATTATAAATCTAAATAAATATTTATATTATTTTAAAATTATGACTAACTCACATGAAATTCAACAATAATTTTGATAAGAAAATTTAAACTTTTGTATTTTCCTAGCGTTTAAGAAATGTCGAATAATGTGACTAGGTACACATAGACACAATTCAATTTTATTCTACATTTGAATGTGTCTCAATTCTAATAGATGGTCCACAAAATACGAAATCTAATAAAACATAAATTATTAGTTTCCACACAATACATAGCGAATACGTTCAGTAGAAACAAAAGGTGGTCGGTATCGATGATTCTATAAATAGATGCAACGTTGCATTCTCTAGGCTTCTAACAATGAGTACGGGAACTCACTTAGTGGGGCATGCGTTGACATACAAATGAATAGTTGTAGTCAAGTTGTGAGGTAATAATAAAATCTTCTTTGAAATCAAAGAGCTGACGCTTCTTGCTTGGGTAGATGCAATTCTAAAAAACTTGGGATTCTCTCAAATGTCGTTTTCCATGATCCGCCACGCTTAGCAAGGAGATCAGCGAACGCAGTATTTCGCATGTTTTTTTTTTACGTTTTCGTGCATTCGTCTCTGTAACTCTTGTAAGCCAGGATCAACGGCGGGTAAAGCGAAAAGGGTAAGCGGTGGAGGGGATGCGTAAAGGCATTTCACTCCGGACGAAAAAATACAAAAAAAAGGCGAAGAAGGCTATTTAAGATATTAGGCTCCAACTGGTCCAAGATCACGATAATAATCTTGGATACAGCAAAGAAAAAAAATTTTTTCATCATCAGCCCGTATCACTGACGAACATGGGGGGGGGGCATGTTTATCAGTGGACGTTATACGGGCCCCCGAGGGAGGGTACTTGCCATAGTCGCCATGCTTGGCAGGCGGGTTGGTAACCGATGATTTATGAGTACAAACAACGGTCGTGAAAAAAAAATTGCATTATTTTCTTTCACGACCGTTTCAGATATATAAAATATCTATAAAATATTAATATAGAAGTAGTTATGACGTGTACCTATTTTGTCAATATACATATACAAAAAAAATGTTTAGCAGTAAATAAAACTATTCAAACGCTAAGAACTTGATTGTAGTTGCCACAAGATCGGTATAATAAACCATACCTGATGCAGGTCCCAATCTATCTTATATGGCGTTGCGCTCGTCCTGCCAGAGACCACACCGCCACCGAATATGATGAGTAGATTGTCTATATTACAGTGTGAGGTTGAATATTGTCATGATGTGGAAGATAGTAACTCAGACCAAAAGTTTACTTTTGAAATTACCATTTATTATTTTATTAGTCTCTAACATTAACATTATGTATTATATATTTTTGTTTGAATGAAAAAGGAAATAAAAAATAATTCAAAATATTTGTATAAATATTTCTCTATAAATAAGGAAGCGCACGGAATACAAAATAAAAATAATGAATCATCCGTTCTGACCGTGGTCAAAACTTTTTGCACAGTTGTTAAGACAATTATTACCAACTAGCTTCCGCGTGCGGTTTCACCTGCGTAATATAATAAAATATAGCCTACAGCCTTCCTCAATCTACGATAGGATCTAACACTGAAATAAATTGTAAAATCGGTCCAGTAGCTCCTGAGATTAGCGCGTTCAAGCAGACAAAAAAACCTTTCAACTTTATATATTAGTAAAGATAGTTGACCTAGGTATACGATATAATATACAAGAGGTATTAAGTGATTGCACCCCTTGAGCCTTATTAACTAACTAAAAATAAGTATAAAATGTGCTCAGTCAAAACTGGTATACCTACATTTCTTTCTATCTTCAACACCTTGAAATAACACAATACATTCAAAATACAATTTAGACATCGACGCGTTACTAAGCAGACAGTATTAAATATTGAATCAAGGTTATTTTTTATTCCCAGCATATAGTTAATAGATCGCGGTTATAAAATGACCATGCACCAACACGCTATTGGCAAGCCGCCAAATGCACAACAAAATAATCATGCAATGTACCGCTAAATATGAATGAATTATTTTAGGCGTAATAGCTCGTAACGACATTAGCAAATGACCTAGATTAGTAAGTATTTTGGTAGTACTCTCGTTTTCTTCCTGGAGATAATAAGAATGCGACTGCCGTGATATTATTGTTATGTTTATGAAATTTTAGGAATTTCTATGAGCTAATTGGTTGACGCATCGTGCTATTTCATGGCCTACGTTAAAAATATTTATTTAGACTAAGTAAATATGCTTCCATTATAAGTGACACATATATATTTTTTTCTGTTTGTTGTTGAAATTATCCATGAGGCCCAGACTCGTGACTTTTCCTAAGGATCGGGTGACCAAAGGGCTCTTACCGCGGCCAACGAATAACATTGGCTATCCAGCGGGTAATAATAATTATCGTTTTGGGCACCTTACCTACGAACGGCCGCCTTTTTTTTTTTTTTGTTGTCCGGGGGGAAATGCATTGACGCATTCCCACCGCCTCTGCAGCTTCGCGCGCTGGCGGCGGGATATGTGGGACTCGCCCTCTCCATAGCGTGGTATGCTTAACTCATACCACGAGGAGAGGACTCTACGCCACTAAAACCTCCCGGACACTCCTTCGATCCGCCGTTGGCGGGGGCCGGGTACGCATGAGCAATCCGGCCCCCCGACGGCACCCGCGGCCAATATGGTACCGCAGGATCTCCAGGGCCACACTTGCAGTGGCCCATTTGCCCAATTATAGGGACGCCCGGAGTGTAGAGGCGTCCCTACTCCTCATGGGTCAGCCTCGAAGGGAGCGGGGCCCATGTTCCCCACTCCCCAAGGCCGAGCCTAGGGCGGTAGGCGGCGGGACGAACGGCCGCCTGCCGGATGTGTTTTACTTATTAATTTAAAAAAAGTTTTATTTTTGTATTATATAGTCCTTAATTGTTATACGTATTTTAAATTTAAATATAAAAAAGATATACAATAAATACCTGATTTATTTTCATTTTGGTGTCACAACAATATCTATCTAATGGTGAATAAAAAATTATTAATAAACACAATGCATATTTAAAACTAGTAAAAATAATTAAAACTAAGAATAGAACTAAAATAAGATAGGATAAAAAGGGGGGATATTAGAGGGCATCAAAAAAACGCTCCGCATCGATGTCCACCGGAAGAGTGCCCAGAAGGCTGGCAGCATTGCCACGTTGAATGGCAATGCTAATTCGTTGTGCTAAATAAAAGCCAGCCCTCTGGTCACGGGTGGCGTCGACCAAACGTTTAGAAATATCTTTAAAGAGTTTGTGAGCGCTGGGACCCCATGGCCCCAATGTTTCGACCCCAAAAGGCTCAAATATGTAACCTCCAATTAGGCCACAATACTTTCGCCGCTTCAGGGTCTCCGCCGAAGCCGCTGCAGCGCCTGCAGAACCTGAAGTATATGGAAGATGGGTAGGAGCCAAGGTGTCGACGCATGTGGCGTCCCAGACCAAGGGTCTACCCATCTTCCACGGCAGCAGTGACATCCCGTCAGGCCTCTTCCCATCGTCGCGTGTCAGGCCATTGGGTTCCAGTATTGCAGGAACACCGGCAGCGGAAAGGGCCCGACGGATAATATCGTTCAGGCTGCCGTGACGCGGAATTCTACCAGCACTCTTGCAGCACGAAAGGCCATGGTGTCCCAACCGGTCGACGGCCGCCCCACATTGACATCGGTGCGGAGCAACACACGGTACACCTAATCGGAGACAAGCAGCAATACGGAAGGAGCCGTCATCCAGCATGGTGCCGACGTTGAAAGACGGCAACGCCTGGAGCCAAAGTCCGGACTCCCATTCTCCCACAGCCAGTAAGCGAGCACGCTCTGTAGGGTTCGAACTTGTGTTAATTGCTGTTTCACGGACTAAGTCGCAGAGCGGGTGGTCCCACTGACTTTGGGAGGCTAGGTCAGAGGGCAGATCTTTGTTTGGACAGGCCATCCTCCAAGCACTGATGGCCTCCGTGAGACACGTCACCTCTAAAGTAACCCGTGAAGGAGAGAGAATTTTCCGGGTTAATTCTTTAGTGCTGTGTACGGAGGACAAAAATGCCGGGAGGCTTACACTAGAAATTTTGCGGATACCGAGCCCACCTAAGCGTACGGGGAGTGTAGCTTGCAGCCAGGCCCGGTCATCCAGGTCTAAATTTAAAATGGAGCATAAGGTATTTCGGAGAACCTGATCAATTTGAACCAGAAGCGCCGAATGCTTCCAAATGTGGGTCGAACGGAGAACGTATGTAAATTTTGGAACGAAACAACAGTATCTAATAATTGTATAGGCTACATGTGAATTTAGTTTCAAAAAGCGATCCGAAATATTGTGGAATTTCTCAATTTTTTCCTCAATGTAGGATGAAAATGATTCATCTAGGACGGGAGACCCTAGGAGGCGCAGGTTTTTTTTTTCCATAATTTTAATTCCGGGGGTTATAGTCTCATATTTTGAAATTGTCAGGAGTCTGTCTGTTTGGTCCGGAATGAAAATTTCACATTTGGATGTGTTTAGTTCGAGGCCAATTTTGTTAAACTCTCCTTTGAGAACAATGATGTCGTTTAAAACCGTGTCAGCATTGCCTCCAAGGGTCCCGTCGTCCAGGTACCAAACGTTAAATTTTGAATTTAATTTCCGAATAATAGGGTTTATAGCTAAGCTAAAAATGGCCGGTCCAAGTGGATCACCTTGTTGGCAGCCTACGGCAGAATCTAAAGGGTGATCTTTGTAGAGTAATTTTGTTGGGTGTCTGTAGCACTGCCAGATAAAGCTGTAAATTTCTGGAACTTCTTTTTGAACCTCTGCCAACAAGGTGTCCCTATTTAAAGAATTGAATGCGTTCTTTATGTCAACCTTCACGATGACCTCGCCATCCCTGCTGGCCAAGAAAGTAGATAGGGCATGCACGGCAGCCTCGCAGCCCCCCTTAGATCCGAAACCTAGTTGGAGGGGCTGAAACAAGTTGGACAGGTGTGTAAAAACGTGCTTACAGCATATTTTAGCTACCGTGCGCCTATACGTACACCCCACGGCAATGGGACGAATACCGCCGTCTTTTTTATTTAAGGCACACAAATTGGCCCCATGCAATATGTCTATTACGGATTCATCCACGTCACCGCGGAGCATAAGATTAAATAGCCCCGTTAGCTCTGTCAGCAGCACCTCCCCGGCCGTCCCTACGCCGGGACCCGTCAAATCCTTTAGATGCTGAGGGGTCAATCCATCAAGGCCGCCGGCAGAACCACTGCGGAAGGAGCCAATGGCTGTAGCCACGTCCCGGGCTGTTGTTGTTAAGGCCCGCGTACGATCAGGAGGGGCAGGGAAACTGAGGTCCTCGATTGGCGCCGGGTGTTTATTTTTCAAGGATTTTAGTGTCTCTGCTGTAGCCGGCGCCACCACATCACTGCTAAAAAGGAGCCTGGTAGCACCTGCTATATCACCTTCAGAGAGTTTATTAGTTACATATTGGAGTGGGCATTTCCTCTGATTATTGAAAGATTTACTAACAGTTTCGCCTGAAAAAGAGTCTGAGAGAGGTCTATTGCAATTGTTTTTTATATGAGAAGTTAAGGTGGTGCTTCGACTACGGTCATTCTGAACATGAAGTATTCTATACGGAAAGGTAAGCAGGCGCTCCCAGGCTGATTCATTATTCTCCCGGGTTGCAAGGCGAACACATTGTGCTAAATGCTGGGCTACCAAAGGCCTTGCACCTCGCGGGATACGTTTTAAGATAGGTACCGAATTTCTTAATTTTGATAGGGTTTTCCAAAAGGGATTTGGGGAGGGAAGGGTATTGTGAGTAGAAAAAGTGGATGAAGGGTCGATACGTACACTTTGAGCCTTATGTACTTTACCAAAGTGTACTCTAAGGCCTCGCTCGCCTTTGAAAAAGCGTGTTTGTACGCAATCGGGGCACTGTATTAGGTCTGCAGACGATGTGGAAGGTTGACTGGCGTTATTTTGCTGCTCGTCCCCACCATGGCCCATATCCATATACAAGTTAAGTATCACTTTAAAAAAATACAGACTTAATAAAATATTAAATTAAATTAAATTAAATCGAAAAGATAATATTATAAACATTTCGTGGCATTTTGACAATCCGCATATGTCAGTATAGAATGATTTTAGCCGTGGAGTACAAGTTCAAATGCATTTTCTTCAATTAGTTTCTGGGTTTGACACTGATGTCAATAACGTCTGTCGTGTTGTGGATATGGAGAATAATAATGTAAGAAAAACACAATTATGCACTGCTTTTGTGTTGCTGCCAATAATGCCACTGCGCCTTTGTCCAAAAATAGCACTGTTTTATATTTCTGCAGGCCGTAGAAATAGGAAATAAATATATATTTATTTTTAAGCACGGGATTTCATTGAGTCAGTTTGACAGATTTTTTTAAACATCTATAATATAAATACCTGATTCAACATTTTCTTTATTGTCTTACCACTACACAGGAATGTAGTGCCTAACATTTATTACATTACTAGCTTCCCGCGCGCGGTTTCACCCGCGTTACTCCCGTTCCCGTGGGAAATTCATAATAAAATATAGCCTGTGTCCTTTCTCAGGCTCTAGACTATATCTGTACCAAATTTCATTTAAATCGCTTCAGTAGTTAAGGCGTGGTTGCGTAACAGACAGACAGACAGAGTTACTTTCACATTTATAATATTAGTAAGGATTATTCACGCTTATAATTCCAATGGCTGCTCAGTGTCCTTTGAGCAACATATCTCACCATGTCTTATTTATATTTCAAAAGAGTGAGATCAAAAGATCCCAATCAGTCACTTCCTATACAACATTTCTTACATAACTGAGGATCATATGATTAGCACTGGCTTCATTCGGCACACTATTCTAATAACTCACTTCCAAGTATGTTGATCACATTTCTGTAAGTGTGATCGAAATTAATAACATACCGATTATATAAGGTGCTTCCAAAATATATGCCTTTCATTTAACGGGAGATAGTATGATGTATAGAGATTAAGTAAGTGGATAAATTTATATTATTCTTATTGTTCTAAGTTCTATTAAAGTATTCGTTTTAATAATAATGATAGGACATAAAACATTTTACATCGAATGATTCTAAAACGAAACCTACCAAATAAAAATTATTTATAATTAAAACTAACTAAGAATTAAAAACTACCAAAAGTAAAAACTATTCTAAAATGGTGCCATTGGGTAGCGTTCCCAGACAGCTGGCAGTATTGCCACGCTTAGCAATGCCTATTTGTTGGGCAAAGTTTACACCAACATTCTGGGAACACGTCACAATTTTAAGAGCCGCTGCGAGTTCTTTATTTAGATATAGATTTTGCTCCAGGTCACCACGGCCCCAACGTTTCGACCTCAAAAGGCACAAACATATAGCCACTATCAAGAGTACCATATTAGCGCTTGTTTTATTTAAAAGTATCATTTCATAGTAAAAGTTGCTTATAATCATCAGTTCTTTCACCCCATGAAAGGTTGTTAATGTTTTAAAAATAACCCTGTATAATACAGTATTTCGAAATTCATTTTTTTTTATGTATGAATGGATTTTGCACTGATCTGTAGCAGGAAATAATTCCAAAGACTCATTGCTTGAGCATTTAATAAGATGCTGTATATTATAGGTGTGCAGGTACTTAAGTAAGTTTTCTAATGAACGCTAATATCATTCTCAAATATGCAGCATGTAGGAACATAAATTGTAACTATAATATACAGGTAAATGGAAGGCATATATTTAGTCAGCGCGTTATATTATGGAGTAATAGGAATGTAATTTTGCGAGACTTTAAAGACATTTAACAATGTATGGATAAAATGTATGATCACATTCTTTAATCTTTTAACATGGATTAGAAATACCGCTGTTGCGACGGTATTCAATATTCTGAGTTTTTGGTAGTATATGCAAAATGTGGAATTTATTTGCTTTGGTTTGAGAAGAATTTAGGTAAATATTCAAAATTTATTCCAAAATAATGACAAAATATTCCGGTATTTCTCACACGACACTTGATAACGATACTAAAAATAAGAACCTCCGTGGCTTAGTGAACTCCACAGAGGTCAGAGGTCGTGGGTTCAATCCCCAAGCCGGACATCTTTGAGTAAAATCAAAAATTTATTTCCGGGTCTGGTTGGTTGAGGTCCTCCGTGTTCCGGAATTCACGGCAAGACTAAAATAAGAGATTAATATAAGCATGTTTCAAAATTGAGATTAATAATATTCGACCACCGGCGGGACTCGAACCAGCATCTTAGGTATATGGCACTAACGACCTCCTTAGAGATGTGTTATAAAGAGATTGATAAATTTCGATGACCGGTAGGGTTCCACCGTAGCCTAATTGGTTAAGGCATTAGGGGCTTAACCTAAGATGCGGGTTCGAAATATGTATGCAATATATGATTATAAATATAATTATGATTTAATATTATATAAGGTGCTATAAAAATATCTGCCACGGCTGCAATGGGAGACAGTATTGTGTTTATAGATTACAATAGTGAAGAAAAATTATTGATAATTTGTCATTTTTTTTATCATACAAAAAATTGTACGTATAAATTTGAATTGATTTATTGGCATAACACCATTCTGTAGACTTAATAAGCTGTTGCCGCACCGCACGCCGCACCGAATTCATACGCTGTTGCCATCCTTATCAAACGATGCCGCCGCGCGGTGGTTGTCAAAGGACAGCCCCGCGCGCCCCTACCCGTACCCGCACTACCCCGTTCGTCGCACGCGCTAGCCGATCGCCGGGAGCTCGCCAGTCGCCCCTCGTCCCCCGGCCGCTAGAAAGATAGTTTTAGCGGTCAGCGACGGGAATATCGCGCGCCTTTATTAAAAATGCCTCCCAGACGACGGTATTCTAATCAAGAATACCTTGAAATGGTATTGTGCTACCGCGAGTGTAACTCCGTAACTGCACATGCCGTGAACTTATACCAGCAGAGGTTTGGTGTGCGAGTTAGTCATCATACCATTCTGGATGCCGTGTACAGGTTTAGAGACCACGGCCGCTTTGACCCGCCTCTGGTTGACGCAGGCAGGCCTCCATACTAGCGTACTCCGACTTAGTGTTGTGCGGCCTGACCATTTTCAGACTCGGTTTAGTGTGTTAATGTGTGGGCCAGCCCACACATTAACACTAGATACTGGGGAACAGAATACTAGAACCAGTGTTCTTGGACAGACTGGACGGACTTTTTTTACTACGAAACCGTGTGAGAAGAATGTTGGAATGTATTCCTCTTGAAGAGATAAGAGGGCTGCACTTCAAACATGATGGAGCACCACCTCATTTCGCCATCAACGTACGGGAATTTTTAAACGGTGTGTGGTACGGCGGTGAAAGTTGGATAGGCCCGGGCCGAGGAGGGCCAGTGCCGTGGCCTCCTCGCTCGCCGGATTTAACCCCTCTAGACTTTTTTTGTGGGGTCGTGTAAAGGACCTAGTGTACTGGCTGAACCGGACATGATATCAGAAGTGTGGTAGAACTATTAAGGCGAATCAAACGCGCATTTAGAAAATTAAAAAGTGAAACGGACACATTAAACAAAGTTAAGAGACACGTATGTAAGCGTGCCTACATTTGTGTGCAACGCGGACTAGTGCAACAGTATTGTAGATAAGTAGGCAGGGAGTGTGTAAATAACTGTAAATACGGTGCAATTGTTGTAAATAAGATGATTAACTTTTAAACACGCCAAGTTACTGTAATTTATCGTTATTGGAAATTAATCTAAGTACCTACCTATTATTTAAAAATAATAAGAAAAAAATTGCGCTTTTACACTAACTTGACAGCCTGTTTTAAGTGTGATGGGAAGTTTATCATCTTATTTACGTAAGTTTTTTGGAAGAATGCAAAAGCTGGTAATTGCACTTTTAAAACACTTGTTTGACAGCGTATTATTGCGTACCTACACGTACAGATAGTGATTTCAGTTTTCATTCACGGAACAGATGGAAAGAGATAGCAGTTGTTTTCATTGACGATGCGACACATCGCGCGTAATTTGTGAACGGCTTTATGCAGAGTATAGTCAATGTTTATTTAACTTATTTATTTTCTCAAATTGAAATAACTGTTCCGGGGTACGAAAGTTCTTCACTATTGTAATCTTTAAACATAAACCTCCCATTAAACCCATTAAACATACTACCTCCCATTAAAGCCGTGGCAGATATTTTTATAGCACCTTATATATATGGCTGGTGCTGGCACTATCAATCAATGTAGGTACATTTATTATTTTTGTAAAACATTTTTTCGCCTGATGTACATTTGATCAAAAATTGCTTTGAATAAGAAAAAAACGAATCGGGTGCGTCGGCCACGTGTGCGTCGACCACTGGGTGCCTAAACCACGGACCCTCGAATTTTATTAATCTCAATTTTGAAACAAAGTATGGTAAACTTATCCGTAAAGTGTAAAAATATTTAAAATTAATATAAGTACGTTATAATAATACACAAAATAATAAGGATCAACGCCGATTGTTCAAATATCATTTAAAACGTATGATTCTCTTATTTTTGTCTGGTTAACATTGGTTGTCGACTACCGGACATGCCGGAGATACGGATATATCAATGACACCTCGAATGCGGCCATCGACCAGTGTATCATATAATTGAAAATTATTTTTATTATGTTTATTATAAAAAATATATGTAATATATATACAGTAGACGCACCTTTTTTTTTATTGTCCGGGGGGAAATGCATTTACGCATTCGCGCTGGCGGTAGGATATGTGGGACTCGCCCCCTCCATAGCGTGGTATGCTAAACTCATACCACGAGGAGAGGACCCTACTACCACTCAAACCTCCCGGACACTCCTTCGATCAGCCGTTGGCGGGGGCCGGGTACGCATGAGCAATCCAGCCCCCCGACGGCACTCGCGGCCCATATGGTACCGCGGGATCTCCAGGGCCGTGTAGAGGCGTCCCTACTCCTCATGGGTCAGCCTCGAAGGGAGCGGGGCCCATGTCCCCCACTCCCCGAGACCAAGCCTAGGAGCCTAAAAATACCTGATGGCTATGAGTGTACATAAACATTATGTTTGTCTGTGTGACTGTGTCTCTGTTTGTTTCGGCTAATGTCAATAACTGTTGGACCGAATTTGAGAAGACTTTCAGAGGCTTATTTATTTAGCTTTCCGTATATTCCACCTAACCGTCAAAACGATAGAACCGATATAGACTTTCATTTATACATCTTCTTTATATATATAATATAATACTACTGTACGTGTGTTTGTCACTGAACTCCACCTAGACGGCCGATTTAAATGAATTTTTGCGTATGGGTTTGGGTGGCGCCCTGGATAGTTTAGATTCACAAATCATATAGATATCATGCAGGACAACGTCTTTCGGGTCTGCTAGTAGTTTATAAAATCCGTATTCAGCAGTCAAAGCTTGTCATTAATAACAGTAGTCGAGGGAAAAAGCCATTCGTTTTTAGCTTGTTAAAAAAATACTCGATCGGAAACTATAACTGACTGTACCACATCTTGTAACTCACTCAAACTTCCTGTAGAGTGAGGTCGATGCTAAAAAAGCGAAATCCGAAAATTCGTCTAATATTTTTTCTGTCTGTAGGAAAACACCAAGTGGTTGAAAAACGATCGAGCGACGGGACTCAACGATCTGGAGGCAACATCCTGTTGGCTGATGGCCAACGATCTCGATGGATAAATACTCCAGTTGGAACTGTTAGATACAAATTTTGGCTGAAGAAAATTTTTATCGTACTGCGTGATTCTTTTTTCTGCTTTGGCAAGATGTTTTTGGGAGGAGTAATTGAATCAGATTTAGGTTATAGGTACTCTCATTCCTTGGCTTTAATGTAGCATGGATATATAAATATATTTATGTCCTGTCCGTAAATTGCGTTATTAATAATGTGCAACCAGCTGCACCCCGCGGTTTTACCCATGTCACTCTGCTTCAGTGGGTTGTATCGTAATATTTTGAAGCTTACATGTTAATCAAGCTTATAAACTATCCGCGAGCTAACTTTCAGCCAAATCCGCTTAAAATTTTTTTCTTGAAAGAATAACAAAACGTACATCCATACATACTTAAAAATTTCGAGTTTATAGGTACTCGTAATATTAGTAGGAAATTGTTTAATGAACCTTCTTCAGCCTATATTCCACTGCAGAACCTGAGCCTTTCTTGAAGAAGTTTTCCAATTTAACCAAGCTTGGCAAATGTCTGTTGCGATCGGAGTATGTTGTACAGTATATATACAGGTAAACACTGCCACCATCAAGGGCTTAACTTGTAGCATTTGCGTATTAGCTTAATAATAAGTATCCTCCCGACAGTTTTCGATCAAGGCGGCCAAAAACAGTTTCTAAGGAGATTAGCCTAGTTGTTGTGCACAAGAGAGTGCACAAACAGGTGCCCTCTCTATTTCTTTACTTTCAAATCCAGCGGGATGGTTCTACCGATACGACTGATGAGAGACCACGCGCAGGACCAACAGCTTAACGTGCTCTCCAAGATACGGATGAAACACCACCAATCTCCACATTTCGGATTGGTTCATAGATTTAAATTTCTTCTAAATAAAAAAAATCTTCATTTCAACATTGAGAATAATAAAATTCGACCACCAGCAGGATTCGAACCCGCATCTTAGGTATAGCCCCTAATGCCTTAACCAATAAGGCTACAGTGGAATCACAGCCGGTCATCGAAATTTATTTATCTCGTTGTATCACGTCTCTTAGTGAGTCGTTAGGCCTACGATGCAGGTTCCAATCCTGCCGGTGGTCGAATTTTATTAATTTCAATTTGAAATATAGTGTATCAGGTAAATTTTTTTAATAAAGTATCCAAAACATTTTTTAAATGGGTAAATTTTTTGAAACATAAGATTTTTACCTGACCCGGGGATCGGAACTGTTATAATTGGATCAGTAGTTAGGTAACATACCTGTGATTCGCGTGTTCAAGAAAACAAATAAACAAACTCTTCAGTTTTGTATATAAGTAAAGATAGTTGTACTAAGTTAATAACCTAATACCCTAAGGTGGTCACATTCATAGCTGAACCATAAACTATGAGATAGTAAGCTAAAGGTCACAATGCCACGTCATTAATTAAATGGTAGGTGCAAGTACAAGTATCTAATAATCTGTAACATACGTAGAACTATTAAATTGTCCAATAGTTACACAGTGCAGTGTTTAGCAAATGCTTAATTAGTTACACTACAAGCAGTTGCAAAAAGTAGGTAAAGTATATAAGGTGCTTCCAAAATATATACCATCTCTTTAACAGATGTGGAATATTAAACCGTGTGGTTTTTTGTTTATGAAAAGGCCACCACATGTCTTATCATTTGCTTCGTAAGAGACGACTGAGAACTCTCGACCCTTTAAACTGCATTTCTTTACTGGTTTGCAAATTACCAGCACTCGAGGAGCGTGCCGCATTAATAGTCACTCTTCAAGCCTTCCAATTTCGAGTCTAAAGCTGTTCCAAGTTTAAACAAAATTGGTTAAGCGATGTTATCGTAAAAGTGTTACAGACAGAGTTACTATCACCTATATAGTATTAGAAGAGATAACGTGATTCCAAATCCAAGTATAAAATGTACTATTAGACATTAATCGACGCGTATATTCTGTCTACTTTGATATTGTAACACTACGCGGCTTGGCACACTGCCAAGTGATAGTGAATCGACAATAACTGACGTTTGAGCTGATATTATCATGAGATAGGTACTCATTACAGTTTTCAGTGCTTAAATTAAGTAGAAGCCCAGTTTGTATTGGTCAATATTATTATGTTCGTTTGCAAAATAAGTATTTAGATCCTAGTATCCGGCTTCATCCGCTTAACTCCAGTTCTCGTTAGAATTTCATAATAAAATATAGCCTATTGCCTTCTTTGTTACGTGGGCTATCAAAAACTGAAATAAGTTTTCAAATCTGAGTACTAGTTTATGAAATTAGCGTATTCAAGCAAACAAACTCTTCCGCTTTATATATAAGAATTGGTAAGCATAACATTTACGCGTTTTTATTGTATTAGAATATAAACAGAATGATCATTATGGATGTTTCCTGCATAATATTGAAAATAGTGTGATTCCCGTTTGGAAAATCTAAGTTGTTATTTATTGATTTTTTTTTTCGGATGGACATACCTAGTTTGCCACGAGGCTTTTGCTACTTCACCGGGCATAAAGGCGAGCAGAGCTCTAGCCTTAATAAATGGTTAAAAAACTACAAACTAAGCAACCTGCGCAAGAGGGGAACCTCTGTGGGGCTTGGACCTCGGCTCAGGGGCGGTCACTGGCGATGAGATTAAGGGATTTCATAATCCCTTAATCTCATCCTTTTAGTATTTAAGGAGAGTTTTGTGCAACTGTCGCTCTACTTTACAGTTCGCGGGCCTCTCGTACTTCAGGTCTACGAGGGCATCGGATGGTTCTTTGCAAACTAAGGGTCAGGAGAACGAGGGGGGAGTATTTACTGTATGTAATAGAGACTGTCAACTTTCATACTGTTACACTACGCGGCTTGGCATACTGCCAAGTGACACTGAATCGACAATGAGTGACATCACCGCTTCGAGCAGGTTATCACCATGAGACAGTTATACAGCATTTTTGTCGCAATCTCCATTTATTCAGAATGGAAACCAAAGATAAGAATATTAAGATTATGTTAATATCATTATTTTTTCAATTCATCACGCCTATTGCAGTGGTTTCAAAATTAAAAGCAATCACAAGAACATTTTCTTAATGATATCGATTTTAATAACAAGAGATTTATTTCTTGCCTCTTGTCAATAGTATTTCTTCAACGGAATATTTAGATGTTTATTAGGAAAACAGGGTTAAGAATCTCTATTTGCCAAATTTAATTTATTTGTACATTCTACGTACTTTGATAGTGTAACAATTCGCGGCTTGGCACACTGCCAAGTGACACTGAATCGACAATGAGTGACGTCACCGCTCCCAAAACATTATCATCACGAGACACTTAATATTGTACTTTCATCTCAATTTTCTTTTATTCAGAGGTAGAAAGGTTTGAATGTTTATAACCTGTACTAAATAGTTCAGTTAGGGTTTCTAGTATTTTACAAGTATAACCTATGACTAAAACTAGCTTTAAATTTATAATAAACCAAATTATTTGCTGAAAATATATAAGTTAGCTCTAGGGCTTTTGCTACGCAATGCACTTATATACAGCTAAAGAGTTTGTTTATATGAACGCGCTAATCGCAAGAACTACTAGTCCGATTTTAAACATTCTTTCCGTGTTAGAAAGCCCATTTATCGAGAAAGATTATAAGCTATACTTTATTATGAAGTTCCCGCGGGAATGTAAGCTCCGTGGGCGATACCACGCACGGAACACCAGTAAATATAATAATACATATTAATATTAGCAGTAAGATCAATCCAAGCTAACCGCGAAGGTAAATTTTTCCTAACCACAAATATTACACAACTTTAAAATGCTCCTACAATTTTTTACACTAAACATTCAATTCACGAAGAACGATTATCCTCTTGTGCGAGGACTGAATAAAATGGCAGCGCACTCCTGCCCTCTCTAGTCGCCACTCAATGGTTATTTACAGCAATTTTCATCTTTAAGGAAAATGTTGAATATAGGTGCACTTTTATTCTGTAGTAAAGAAATTATGAAATTCAAAGTAGAGCATTCAAGTATTGGAGTAATTATTATTTTGATTGGTTGACTGGAGGTGTGTATCACGACACAATATACAACAAACTAGCGTAACGACCTCCGTAATAGTGTAGCGGTATTAGGCTCGCTTTATCTTGGAGGTCACGGGTTCGATCCCCACGCCGGACAGAGATCTCTTTCTCTAAGATTTCTTTCCGGGTCTGGTTGGTTGAAGGACTACCCTCCATGCCTCGAAAAGCACGTTAAGCCGTTGGTCCCGATTGTTATAACATCATCTGAATAATCGTATATCAAGAAACGGCAACAGCGTTTCTTTGTGTGTTACAATCTAATTCTGCGGTCACCAAACCGCCTGCCAAGTGTGGTGACTATGGAAAATACCGGGAGGAGGCTCATGTTCAAGAGTGGACGTTATACGGGCTGATGATGATGATGATACAACAAAGTCGCGTCCCGCTGTCTGTCTATTTCTATGTTTTCTTAGATCTGTAAAACACCTCAACCGGTTTTTATGCAGTTTTTAATAGATAGACTGATTCAAGAGAAAGGTTTATATTTAAAAAATCAAGAAGAAAGTTTATAATATGATATAATAACGGAAGCTACGCGGTTGAAACCGCGCCCGGGAAGCTAGTGTATATACATACCTACAGTTTTTCGTTGTTATTAACTCTTAATATCTATAAATTATTTTATAGAAAAGTATTTCGAGTATATATCTAAGTATTTCATAAGGCTGGAGCTCTGCTCGCCTTTATGCCTGGTGATGTAGTAAAGGTCATCTACATAAATGTTTAACCGAAAAGAAAATGGACCAGTTGCTTTACGTGCTTTCCGAGGCACGAAGATTAGTCCCCAACCATCAATCAATCAATTAAAATATTCCTGTTCATATAGACACGTTTAAAATATTTCAAATCATATTCTTATGACGCGTCCATTTTTTTCTTCTATCACCAGTTCTAGACGTGGCAACACTGAAAAGAACTGGAACATCAAAATCTAAACTTATATATCTATCTACCTATTTTTACTGCCTTTTTAATTATTTTTCTATACCACCTTTCTAGTCAAGAGATTCCTACATGGTTGGTATCTTACACCTTACATATATTTATATACGTTATTCTTTTGGATAGTAATTCACCTATTGATGAGCACAATAAATCACGATTCTCGCTCTGAACTAAAATCTTTGTGTAAATTCCAAAAAGTTCTTCCGAGTCTGGTTGGTTTAGGTTTGTTATTCCAGTAGTTCTTAATATCACTGCGGTTGCCACCTGCCTGCCATGCGTGGTGAAAATTAATCTTTTTTTATATTAATTTTTAATATAATAATTCAAACATTGAAGATTATAACTCATTTAACTATTTCAGGAGTTTCAATGTAAATTTCTAATATAATACACACAACAATCTATATGTATATAAATGAATCCCTATTACCCTTGGTCATGGCATCGTAGTGAACGGTTGGAACTATTTCGCTTAATCTTTTTTCAGGGTAAAGGTTTAATGAAAAAAAAAATGAAAGTCGCGCAGAAAATTTGAAAATGTAAGAATACTTAACCGCAATATTAAATTGTCTAATGTAGGTTACATAAGACAATTCAATATATTATGGTGGTTTAGCTGGATAAAAGAGTAGCTTTTGACAATATAAACTTTTATAATGTAATCTTACGTCGTTTGACATAACATTGCCGGAATGCGCGCTGCTCTTAGTGCATTGCATATCACAGTTAGTTCAAAACTATCACGCCTAATATTATAAGTTTCAATTTAGTATAGTTTTAGGTTTAGATGTTTTTTTTATTTTTTTATTTAAATAGGCATCTCCCGCACTGGGCGGGAATAAATCCCTGTGTCTTGGGGGACTTTACAAACATACATTTCACGGACACAAAGTACACCCAGACTCAGAACAACTATTTGTGGTTCACACAAATAATTAAGTTAAGACAGGACAACGTCTGTCGGGTCAACTAGTACTATATAAAATACGCAAGACAAAACCTCGCTTCGGTATAAAACAGTCTTAGTTATATTAAAATCTCGAGAAAATTCTTTCGCTTCTTGTTTTAGTTTTTGCATATGTATAACAATAAGCTAAGAGTTTAAAATTATCTCTTCATACATGCAATATTCTTAACCAAAATTATACAGTTTTTATTCCACGTTTTCAATCAATTTATAATAACCAAAACACGTAATAAAATTGTCGTCGAATGTTGCTATATATTTACCGCTCAGCCAATTTGAACGCAACAATATGTCTTTTATAATCGAAGCATTTGTTCGTACAAGCTCTGAGGTCGTTAAGGTCTACCTTACGTATAAATTCATTGAAACACAAATCGGTTTTGCCAGTGCGCCTTCGAAAATGGTCTTTAACGTCTACGGGGCTTTGCGTAAATAATGTTCTTTAAAATTTATCGCCATAATAAATGTTGGAACCCCTTTTTCTATGAAAATAAGTTTAAATTTACTGTGTGGGGTCAAGGAATGCTTGATTTTAGTGAAATGCTATGTTTAAATATAATGAGAGACATTTAAATGTGTAAAGAATATGCTTTCATTTAAGAAGTCCTTTTGCTGGACTACCGTTGCAAAGCACGTTAGACCTTTAATTACTATTATCGAACTTCTATACTAATATAATAAAGAGGAAAGATTTGATTATTTATTTTTCGATTCGATTCGATTATTCCTTGCATTGAATAGGATGCATAACTACAATTTGTTTAGAAAAATTCTGTCATTAGAATCTTATATTATTCCCAATAAACATAGGCTGTAGAATATTTTCAAAAAAGTTAGGATTCTGTATAAAAACTTTTGACAGTCGATAAGGTCTTAAGATTGGAAAGGATGGGGAGGGCAGATATTGATATTGAAATAAGGAAGGCAGGCATGAGCGTATGAAGGGGGGGGGGGGGTCAGCAATCATGGACTTAGGCACAAGGGACCGGCATGGGTATAGGAACGTGCAACTATGGGAGCATGGGTAGAGCAGATATACGAAGGAACTATTGAGATTGGAATGCTATTTTTCTGTTATCTAATATGAGGAGGTGGTCTATTCTGAGCGGGAAACCACATGGCTTAGCCAGCATGGTTGAATTCATTGCCATATTCACCACGCTCGGCAATCGGATTCAACATTTTTACATTTTTTATAATTCTATTTGACTTAATAGAGGTACCTACATTTGATTCGATGACATTCATCATCATCATCTTCCTATCCTGTTTTTATTACTTGGTATCAATGCAATATGTACCTAATCCAGTTACATTTTTCACACCTTTCTAACATATTATTATGTCATCTTTCACACAGTCTTTTTATCTTTTTTTTTGGTCGATTTCATTATCAAAAATCTTTTTCAATTCATTTCTTCATCATCAGATACGTATTAACTTGATTCAAACAAGAATGTGTTCACAAAAGCCTATTATGTTGTACTTACTTTATAACGTTACATCATTAACCATACCTACCTACTATCAGTTTAATATACTTTGTAATATACTTCATCCCTTAATATTCCCTCCCCATCTGTTGGGGACGACGACGAAATATTATCCGATTATGTTGCCAAATAAGTTGTTTGATGAGTTTTAAAATTGGTGTTTCGTTTTTAGAATCGATATATTTGGGTGTATGATTTGACTCTTATAATCTGATGATGATTAGAGTCAAATCATATAATATAATATAATCCATGTGTATAGTAGAAGAGATGGATGTCAAGTTTTCAGCTTGCATCAAATACCCGAAAATTGGTGCCAACTCTCGGATTATAATTTAATAACCCTCTAATATATTGCAAGACCTATACCTACTTAAAATTAACTAACTAAGAATGGAATGTGATTACATGAAGCTTTGAAAGGTAAATAAATAAACACAATAAATGCAATTTCTTTAACAAGAGAGTGTAATGTATAGCGGTTACGTTATTAGACATAAAAATAAATTTAAATTTCCCAAAAAAATAGATTTGAAGACTCCAAACACAATGTTTCGTAATATGGTATTTATTTAAAAAACAAACATGAATAAAATACAAACTAAAACTAACTAATTAAAAATAAAACTAACTTATATACTACGTTACGACGTAGTATATAAGTTAATTTTATTTTTAAGAAACATTAATAGAAACATTGAAGTACGCTTCAATGTTTCTATTGAATTAAGTCATCCTTATTGTCCTAACTATTCAACTGCATCTGTCAGTGTAATCTATGGTGTAATGTGGAGTGAGAATGGCCTCATTTCGCACTTGTATGTACCTACAATTTTCAGTTAAAATATTGATTATCTATAATATTAATTCGTGAAATAAAATCTATGTACCCCTTTTACGAAAATTGGCTGACGGAGAAGAATGAAAATTCGTAATACTATTAAATACACAATAATACCTAGTTTATATAGAAAAGGAGTGCAGAATACTAATATTTTATTTTTAATTGTCTTCAAATTTTGAACCCTGGCGACCATTACTTTAAAATTAATAATTACCAAAAATAATCGAGTTATCTAATATTTTGCCCGACCATAATACTTTATCAAACCCGGGCCCTCGATTTTTACACACAAACATGTTACCACTCTACCATCGAGCGAGTTAAGGTAATGTAGATACTAAACTTTATTAACTAAGGGCAGGGTTTTCTCATAGATGTTATCAATTCCTAATCATCGTCAACCCTTTTCAGAGGGTTTTAATGTCAATATTAGTAGAAAACTTACGTAAATGAGATGGTCAACTATGGCAACCTTTATGAATACTAAATTTTAATTATGTGTTTGTTGTGTGGAAGGCTTTGATAAGTAGGTACCTAAGTTAACAATGTTTGATAAAATTGTATGTTAAGATAAGATATAATGTTATGTAATATAATATGTTTAAAAGCGGCCGTAGCCCAATGGGTAGGGCGTCGGAATTGTGAACTTGTGGTCGCCGGTTTGATCCCTACCCATTGCACTACATACGTGAACCCACTCACACAAGCATTTTAGCTTAGCACGAGCGGTTACCAAGAATACTAGTACACTGCAAAAACTATGCTAGTAATATATAAAATATTGATAATGAATGAAAAAATTGTTTAATCGAAATAAACTATTCTATTCTATTTGTCGCTCAACGAACTATGGAGAGGGCTATGCTCGGGGCGTCTCTACGAGATCTAATCAGAAATGAGGAGATACGTAGAAGAACGCGGGTTACCGACATAGCCCAACGGATTAGTTCGTTGAAGTGGCAATGGGCAGGCCATATAGCACGGAGAACAGATGGCCGTTGGGGCCGAAAAGTTCTCGAATGGAGACCGCGGATCGGAAAGCGTAGCGTAGGACGTCCACCTACTAGATGGATGGATGATCTGGTTAAGGCCGCGGGATCACGGTGGATGCAGGCCGCTTCTAACCGTAACAACTGGAGATCTATGAGGGAGGCCTATGTCC
This sequence comes from Nycteola revayana, assembly GCA_947037095.2. Lineage (NCBI taxonomy): Eukaryota > Metazoa > Arthropoda > Insecta > Lepidoptera > Nolidae > Nycteola > Nycteola revayana. Next base: position 13,430,392 of record OX344838.1, on the reverse strand, counting down.
AGCAGTGGACGTCCTACAGCTGAAATGATGATGATGATTATATTTGTAATTTTATTTTTTTTGTTACTTTTTGCTTTATAGGAACAAAATTTAGAATTACAATAAATATAACATACTCGTACTATTATTTCTCTTATATGTATACTAATCCATAGGATGGTCCATTAGCTTTGAAGCCAATGCGACCAAACAAATCTCTCCTCTTTATAATATACTAGCTTCCCGCGCGCGGTTTTAACCGCGAAACTCTCGTTCTCGTGGGAACTTCATAATTTAGTTTAGTGCATTTATAAACTAAGTAGTAATAAGGATCAAATTATTGTCGAAGAAGTAATGTACCTTTACACCGGAGTGGACACTGGCTTCTGTAACACAGGTATTTCACGTAGCACGGGGGTCAGGCACTTCACAAATATTGTAAGCTTTATGTTTTTATGCCAATAAACATTATTATTATTATTAATTAAATAAAGCCTATATCATCTGGGGATAATGGTAAAAAAATATTCAAAACGGTCCAGTAGTTTCGGAGCATATTCAATACTAACAAACAATCCAACTTACCTCTTTATAATATTAGTACTTTTTTAATTTTTTTTTTAATTTAGTTTTTTTTTTATTGAAGTAAGACTAAAATAAACATGACCACTGGATTTTGTATTCTATTGCATAGTAAATAAGATTTTATATAAATGTTAATATTTTGTTTTACAAGATTACCTATTCATTTTCATATTTACCTTAATAATCATACTGAACATCATTTACAAAGAGAATGTTAAAAGATGTTGTCTTTATATCTCATATTTCGAGTACCATTAAGGTTTATCTTGTGAACTTATTAAGAATTTCATTAACACACTTCCTTTGAAATATTAACTACGAAAATACAAACAAACCTTAACAATTGGAACCACGTTAAAGGTTACAGCTCATTAGAGCCACCCGGCGCCCACTCCGCACCGCCTCACCTCCTGCGGCTAGTATTCTATTGATGGACTTGTATGGCTATGCGCTCACTATATCAACTCAACACAACTAGCGTCACCGGATCGCCTCGGTCGTAAGACCTGCACGCGCAGACGGCGATTTGACCACTCGGTGACAATTTGCTGCTCGCATGCTTGCCTAACGTTGACTGCGCGTTGCCAACGCGCGGGTCCCGATTGGACCGCGCGCTGCCCGCGTATGATTCTTGGCGATGAGCCAATTGTTAACAGACTACTAGAAAATTCGTGGACCAAGCGACGTCCACTCGTTGACCATGCGGCGTTCACTCGTTGACCGCGCGGGGTCCACTGGTTGACCGCGCGACGTTTATTGGTGATAACACGGCTTCCACCCGTGGACCACCTGTCGACAACGAGTGGACGCCGTGCGACGAGGCGGTGCGGGGTGGGTGCCGGGTGACTGTAATGAGCTGTGACCTTAAGGCTGATTCACGAGCGTGCCACTTACGGATGACGGGGGCGTAGCAGGAGTTCGCGAGCGCCGATCTCGTATGTTCGGCGCCCACGTCGTTTGCGTCCATCTCGTACAAATAAAGCCTGTAAATAACATTTTTAAGCTTACCTGTCTGCTGCATTTTGATTTTGGTTAGGTTTATCAGTTGTTGACAAATAAAAAAAAATGTTTATTTGATTTACATCTTGATTATCAAACGACTTCGTTTTGAAATCTATTTCTGTTTCAGACACAACAATAACAAAAACTTTCAGATCAAGTTTACGTCTAAAACGTGGAGCAGTTGTTACGATAGCAATTTCCGAGAGTTGGTGAGTAATCTCTTACGACGGAGGCCCATGTTCAGCAGTGGACGTTTTACAAGATTCAAGACATAGAAGTGTCCCTAGATTAGCTAACTTACTTTTTCGGACAGAAATATGTGGCTTTTGCTACTTCACCGGCCGAGCAGTGCTCTCTCAGACTTTGTTTATATCATAGATGGCTAAGATATGAACTGTTAATGGTTTTTTTTTGTAATTGTTTGCCAACGTTTGTGTCTTCTCGACAAAATCTTATAGTTTTCAAGTTACGATTGAATTGGAATCTGCTAGGAAAGCGTGTTGCACCTAATTCCGCATTAATACTAGGAGAGATTGCAAACATGGGCCTTCTCCTCATGGAGGTATTTGCTATAGTCACCACGCTCGGGAGGAAGCTCATGTTCTGCTGTGGACGCTATGCCGACTGATAATGATGATGAGATTGGAAGCAAACGCGAGTGAAAATAAAAAATAAAAACAAAAATTCAAAATAATTAATTGCTACTTATCATATACGATGACCATTAATTTGTTTTGTCTATGTTCAGAGCGGACCCTCATATTTACTAACAAACAAAACTTGTGTGTGTTTTTAATCGAAAAGGGTTAAAATTGTGGATTGAAGCTTGGTCCATGATGTATTTTATTTGATCTTCAAAGGATATTAATCATTCATGATAATTGCTATTTAGTTTATTTTGGGCCTATTTTATAATTTTGGAATACTTTTCCTGCATTCCATTAATACTGAAGCAAAATTTCAATTACTCTTGTTTCTCTTGATTAAATACAAATAAAGGATTTCAAGTTTAAATGAAGAGCGATATAATTAAGAATCCATTAGATACTTTAAATGCTAAGATTACAAGTTTGTAATTTAATTAAAAAACTTTAAAGGTATAATGTCTTATTTTGTAATAAATCTGTTGTTAGGATATCAAATACTGATAACTAGAGAGCCAGTGATAGGGTACCTGTAGTTAACTTCTAAGAATGGGGAACCTATTTTTGTGTAAAAATCTTAATACGGTTCACTGAATACATCTACTTACCAAGTTTCAACGGTTAGTTCGTTAATTCTTATAGTTTCGGGAAAATGTTGCTGTGACATACGGACAGACAGACAGACAGACAGACATGAAGTATCCATAAGGGTTCCCTTTTTGGCCATTTGGCTACGGAACTCTAAAAATAAGGATTTCTAATGGTTAAATATTTTTTTTAATCTGTTCAGTAGATCCAAATACCCTCTACAAACTGAGAAACTACACCTACACCAATATTTATAATCTATTACTTTAACAATGACTTTAGATTAATAACTAAGCAATACTTAATAACAAAGATAATGACTATGAGACTAAATAGGTCTAAAAACGAATAAAATACATAAAATAAAACAACTCCACTCAAACCATGCAAATATGTAGATTAATCCCACTCCAACGAAATAATAAAAACGGTAAATACACCAAGAAAATTTCAACGACGGGGTCTAAATCCCCCATGTGACCAGTCGACGGAATATAACCGGGGGGAATATACCCAAAAATATACGCTGGAATACCGTCTAGCGATATATTTTATCCCGGGATTAAATTTTGCAGAGGGCCTGAGTTCGCCAGCTAGGTGGTTTAAACTGAAGAGATAAAAACGGTTTGGGTAGGCTTGACGAATTTATTTGGTCACATTTTTTTACTATTGAAGATTATGCTCGTAGTCCGATGTAAGTATTTCGATTTATTTTGCGTACTTAATGTAAAAAGGGGATTTGAAGTTTTGTTGGGATTTGTTCAGCTTGACCGTGTAAAGAAAAGGACATGTGCTTTGTTGAAAATGTGAAGATCTATATTTTATATTTATATAAAATGGGATACCTATTAAAGTTAGTGATCGACAGGTTAAGTAATTCCATATACCTGAAAAATGTGACATCGAATATTAAGCAAATCAAAAATATTGCGTTGATATCTTAGATTCAACCAAAATATGACGAATGTAAGGACGTGCCGTATCTTCTGTTATTTTGTTTTAATGAAAGGCTGCTATAGCTAGTTATTGATGGCTAGTTTCTGTTGTTGGTTGCTATGGCAACGTCCAAAAAGTAAGGTTGCTATGGCAACGCGTTTTTTTCCTTCTCCCATTGATATGCTAGATAATTGTTGTCGCACGTTTTACTTTATCCCACTGCAGATAATAATATAAGAAGATGGTACGGTAATGTTAGTACAAAATAGAGTTGCCCAACTATCGATAGTTTCGCTATCGATAGATGACCTCGAAAAATAGTAACAATATCGATAGTGCTATCGATAATATCGATATTACAAATTAACTAATACTATTGATTGGAAACAATAGTATCGATAGTATCGATACTATTATATTATAATACTATCGATAGTATCGATAATATCGATACTATCGATATCACAATTTAACTAAAACTATTGATTGGAAGCAATAGTATCGATAGTATCTATATTAAATTAAAGATAAAAAATAAAATTCTATTTTCATACCTGACAGCTTTTACGCTAAAGCTATAAAAAAATCTAATACAAACTATTTATTATCATTATAACTATAATAACTAAACTAAATTAATAAATGAAATATATTATATTAATGAGCCAAATATGTTTTGACTATTTGCAAATGCCTGTAATAGGTTTACGTCAATAAAAACTTTTTTTTTTTTTTTTTTTTATCGTTATGTTTAAAGTAATACTATCGATAGTATCGATAGTATCGTTGCATTAAATGATTAAAACTATCAATACTATCGATAGTTCGTAAAACTATCGATACTATCGAAGACCAACCCATGTTTAGGAGCAATACTATCGATACTATCGATAGTATTGCTCCTAAACACATATTGGTTCTCGATAGTATCGATACTATCACTAATATCGATACAATTGATATGACGTCACCTATCGATAGACTATCGATAGTCTATCGATAGTCGACTATCGATAGGCAACACTAGTACCTACAAAATGACAGTTGAAAAACTATTTATTGTGACTCTAGTAATAACGAAACTAGGTACCTACCTAACAGAAAATATTTCTACATACAGGCAATGTACTCCGTCCGTCTGTTTGTCACTGATTTCTCTTAACTAATCTTATATTTATTGTGACTGTCATACAGACACTTCGACCCGGTTGAAGATCTTTTATGGCAGTCCCGGTTCTGTTATTCTTCAAGCACATTTAAAGCTTTGTACAATCTTAGAAAATACATTCAAGTGACATACACTTCAGGGCACCCTCATGAGGAACCCAAAGTGTGACATTTAATTTTATTAATGATCGAAATTATACCTTTATTTTTTTTTTTTTAATTACCCTTTTATGTTTCACTGCTGGGCAAAGGCCTCCCCCATATCGAAAAAATATTAAAATTCTCTAATAAATTGTAAGTGTACAAAAATTCATACTCCTCCGTCCGTGCAATTTTCGTAAAGGGTCAAGGATATTTACTTTTTTTCATGGTCACCTATTTCAAACCCTTATTCAAAAAATATTAAAATTATCTATAAAAAAAACTTACAGTACTTTGCGAAAATGCATACTCCTCGTAAAAAGGAGTACAAAGGATACATTTTATTATATTTTATTAATGTTACCGTTTTATTAATGTTTAGCTGAACTAAGTGTTAATTTACTCGTATATAAACGTAGCAGTAGTTATCATCTTGTTAACTTATGTATGGATTTTCTCAAAGCATAGCTTAGTTGATCATGAGTTAACTTTCGCTTAGTTCTCACAAAAGTTTAGATATTGCTCAAAGTTGCAGCATTAACTAAATTTGGTTTTGCTTGTGGCGGGATATGACTAAACATTTCAGTGTAGTAGGTAATATGTTATTTCATGAAACAGAATTCAGCATAAGGATTTTTAGTATACGATTTTTATATTATGACTAGCTTTCCGCGCGCGGTTTCACCCGCGTAACTCCCGTTTCCGTAGAAACTTTATAATAAAATATAGCTTATAACCTTCCTCAATAAATAGGCTATCTTACTTTGAAATACATTTTCAAATCGGACCAGTAGTGGCTGAGATTAGCGCGTTCAAGCAAACAAACAAACTCTGCAGCTTTATAATATTAAGTATAGATTTTCCGGCTTAGAATATACCACACTATGTTATTCTATAAGTGTCATAAGAGGCGACTTAGATACAGTTGATGGGCAGTAGTATTTATCAGCTCAAGATTAGGTTAGGTTACTTACCCACCAATCTCCCAGCCATCCGCGGTGATTATCGCGATATACTATTCAAAACCTATTACAAAAGTGAAAAGTGCTCTGCTTAACTGTTACGATTTAACAAGTATACCCCAGAACCGATGATGCAATTTAGTACTGTGATAGATTATCTAAGGGGTATTAAATTGGATAGGGACACAGGATATCTTATATCGCCAAAAAAATCTGCCTTAAGTGTAAATAGTGGACGAAGACGCAAAAAAATAGCAAAAGCCAGTAAAAATAATACAAAAGAAAGATTATTACATTTTGATTTTAAAATGATTAAATAGCTAATTTTTCTATTTATAATTTCTACATTGAAATCGATACATACAATAAATGATATTAGGCACAGGCAATTAACCACCACTCCAGAATTATTTCCAAATCCCTACATCAAATTATAACTCAAGTTGTAATTCTAATTTATGGAACCTCGTACAAATAGGAAACTCCATTTCAAAATTCCCCATATCACATTATTACATATAATATACCGTTAAATAGTATTATTATTAGTAAGCTAGGGAGGCGAATTCATATAATTTCCACTCAGTGTTTGTTAGAAACCTTGTTAAGAGCGTACCACAAGGTAGACGGTGTAAATTTCACCAACTACCCTCGTAATTGTGGCCACGAAGTTTGTACTGATTTAATTGACTGTTAGAATTATAAGTTGCGTTTTTGAAAAACTGTTGTATTTGAATAATAACTTATAGTTTATATAACAAATTAAATCTGTAGTAATTAAAAATATATAATAAGTTTTTTTCTCTCTGTGTCTAATAATCTAATAACTAATATCATATAGCTAAAGAGTGTGTTTGCTTGATCACGAATCTCAGGAAATAATGGACGGATTCGATTTTTTTATAAGGCTACGTTATTTATATTAAATGATAAATTTCCTAAGGAAACGGAAGTTATGCGAGTGATAACGCACGCGGGATGCGCGGGGTATTCTGTTTTCAAAACTGGAGATAAAATCAATATGGACATATTCAGAAAACTTTATTGAATTGAAGGTGCCAAGCAGAAATGCAGACATAAATAAAAAAAACAATTTGACGTTTTTTACCTTGTCTTGTGTAATAAACGCGGCTAGTACCACGTTTACCCAATAATTACGCAGCTCTCTAAAATATGCCCTCAAGACTTATCGCTAACTCTTGCTCACCGCTTGTCTCAAAGCCCCACCAGCCTTAAGCGCTGTCTAATAAATTAGCTGTGCGCTATTGTGTGGCCTCACTTACTGACAGACTTATTTACCTGACTGTGTCGGCCCCGCCAAAATTCAGACGACATCATTCTACTCGGCATCATTCCAACAGATACGCTTCCTTGGGCATAAAGTTACAAAATTGTATGTTGATTGTGTTATTTTCGTGTCAACGAACTACAGCTTTACGGTTTCGTAAGTCATTTTTATTAACTTTTGAAAAAAATATGTACCTATATATTTTATGTTTGATTGTCTACAATGTGTGACAATCCAACTGTAAATTCTAATATCTAATACTATGTTATGCGTAGTATAGGCAGGCACTATAGCCCAGTCATATTAGGTAAAAAAAGGGGTCAACCTCGGAATGAAGGATAATAAGGTGTAAATTGGTATAAATCTTTGTTTTGTCGTTCTAAATGTTGTCTCAAAATTCACAAATGCACATCTTAAGATATTGATGTTCAAATGTCATAATAATCGGTTTTTCGCGAATATCTCGCTTCCTATTTCTTAAATGAGATTTGCACTTATTATAAAAGTTGTAGAGTTTTAAACGTCTCAAGATATTGATAGTCAGAGGTCATAAAAACGGTTTTTCGCAAATATCTCGCTTCCTATTTCCTAAATGAGATTTGGACTTATTATGAAAGTTGTAGAGTTAAAAATTCTCTACAACTTTTGTTTGAACTTTTATTCAAACGATCAAACGTTTTTGGGATTGAGCGCGAAGAGTGCGCAGCGTATAGTTATACAGGGTGTCCCAAAAGGTTAAGTAGCTGGGAAAGGGGGTGACAGGGGTGGACACAATGGTCACTAGAAAAATAAAAAAAAAATCCGCTATGGGTATTTAAAAAAAAATGGCATTTTTTTAAAAACTTAAAATTTTACACCTTGTTATTTTTGATGTTGATGTTGATGACCTTGTTGTTATTGAAGACCCTTGTGACCATCCCTATCACCCCCCTTCCCAGCTACGTAATCTTTTGGGACATCCTGTATATGGCCTAGTGCGAAGTCAAGCGTGAGTAACGGTTATCAGTACGTTGTATAAAGTCAATTGTTTACTAAAAAATATAATTATATAATTATTAAACACTAAAGGCGCTCCTTTATGTAACTATATAGTTATCATCCTAGTTTAACGATGCTGTGTTTATAGATAGACAAATGATTATACGCGATGTTAATGTATTGGATCTTGTGGCGAGTAAGTAAACTTGTGTATTGTAAACAATTGTTGAAGTCAATTTTGTTTTTACGGAATTTCATCGTGATTAAATAGAACAGAATGTCATTTAATATTTTAGTGCCTACACTTAAGGAACAAGGTAGCATGTGGGGGAGTATTTAACCGTTGATTACAACTTTTACATTAATTTCTACCCAAAGCAGTCGTAGTCTAACACAAAACAATTAATTAAAATTAAAGTTTTGTCAGGCGCTCTAATTAAATCTACATAGGCATATAATTAGAAAGATTATATGAAGATTAAACTTTGAAATGGAAATAAGAATGACATAATTCTATGCATGTCTCCCCTTGTTAAATAATGGATGGGCTAGAGACATTTTGGGGGCTTAATTTATTTATGATAGGTATGTTCACCTGTGTTCCATGTTTGGTATCGATTGGTTCCAGTCGTTCCTTTATGATTAAATTTACTTTATAGGTATCGAACATGCTTGTATTATAACACAGGTTCGAGTCTTATATCGGAAAGGTGTTTCATGGAACCATTTCTGACATCTCAATGATTTGATAATGAATCATTTGGTAATCAACTAATCGGATCATTATGATGCGAGGAGTTGATTACTATCGCGGTGGTATTAGTTGTACCTACTTATTTCGTTTAAATAAACATTTAAACATATGATGATCCCTTTAGCATTTGGACGGAGAGCTGACAACCGAAACGGCAAGGTAATTTGATCATTCATAAAAATGATTTATCAGCTTACCTGGAGCATTCTAAGCATAAAGACGTCAACCTGGCAGGATGCGCGTGGTGGATGTGGGAGTTATGGGGTGGGAAAAAAATATAAAAAAAGGTAATGTGATCAGGATTACTTTTTATGCCAAATGGTTTGCCTACCTCCCCAAAGCACACAAAAAAAATCTGGCGTCATTTGGTTGGTGGAAAGGTATCGCCAGGCTTAATTAAAGTGAGGAAAAAAAATATATTTTTAGGTAATAAGAACAAGGCTGGCTTTTTTTGTGCTTAAAGTTTATTATTCCCAGAGGCTAGAAAAAAAAAGTCAGCCAATAATAGTGGTGGGAACATGTCGAAAAAAATAATTGAAAATTTATATTTTAAATTGTATTTTGCTCGAGAAAGAGCTAAGGGGCATGAAAAAGAGCGCGTGGAGGGGATACACGCGACGACGGCATCCGTGCTCTCTCGGCGCGTCGTTTATGTTCGGTAAACCGAACGCGCCTGGCTGGCCTCGTCGCACTCGTTGAGTGGAATGAGCCGAACGTTTCCGGAGCGCCGAGTTCCGTCCGAGTTTCAGTTTAGCGTCTTATTTTAGTGCGTGGACGTGTTTTTATATTCTGTTTAAATAAAATAAAATAAAAATCATATTTATTTACGTAAACCAATTACAGGCACATTACCGAGAGAGCACGGACGCCGTAGTCACGTGTATCCCCTCCACGCGCTCTTTTTCATGCCCCTTAGCTCTTTCTCGAACAAAATACAATTTATAATATAAATTTTCAATTATTTTTTTGGACATGTTCCCACCACTATTATTGGATGGCTTTTTTTTCCTAGCCTCTGGGAATAATAAACTTTAAGCACAAAAAAAGCCAGCCTTGTTCTTATTACCTAAAAATAATTTATTTTTTCCTCACTTTAATTAAGCATGGCGATACCTTTCCACCAACCAAATGACGCCATATTTTTTTTGTGTGCTTTGGGGAGGTAGGCAAACCATTTGGCATAAAAAGTAATCCTGATCACATTACCTTTTTTTTTATTTTTTTCCCACCCCATAACTCCCACATCCACCACGCGAATCCTGCCAGGTCGACGTCTTTATGCTTAGAATGCTCCAGGTATGCTGATAAATCATTTTTATGAATGATCAAATTACCTTGCCTTTTCGGTTGTCAGCTCTTAGTCCAATTGTGATGTACATCTAAAAGATGTGGGTTGAATTACTACTCCAGACAAAAAAACATTGTGTAAAATCAAAGATTTCCTTCTGGTTTAGAGTGGCTACCGTCCGTGCCTCGGAAAACACGTTAGGCCGTAGATACAGTACTCATGGTATCATCCATGGTAATTGTTTACTAGTTATTTTGCCCTTTTTCGAGAGAGGTCCATATTTAGCAGTGGACTTTTCCTATACGGGCTGATGATAAAACACGTTCACGTCCTGTCTTTGTCTTTTTTGGTGGTGTCTTTTTTTCGCGTAAGTAACATCGATTGATGTAATTTCATCATTGCGGCACTAGATAATACTAATGTCATTGAGAAATTAGTGAAGTAACCAACTTGAGGTAGTTTTAAAGCAATTAAAACAAACGTAAATAATATCATAGCAGTCTTTGGCCCCTGAATAAATAAGTGATAGAACAGTTTTTGATGTATTCTTTTTAATGTCTTGAGGAAAATCCGTGCCAGGAAGAATAAACCGTTTAGAATTAAAAAACTAAAAAAAGGAACCTAAACTTAGAGTTTTTGCTTGTAGGTTACCTATTGTTTTTATTCTAAAGTACATAATATTTTTAATACACAAATTTTCAGGATCTGTTTACGAATTTAAGAATTATTTACGAAACTCTCGTCAAGGCTTTAACACGACACAACTAATAGGCAATGTTAAAATAAAATGTAATCGCTTTTTATCCTATTTTGAAAGGAATAAAAAAAACATCATCATAACAAATATTTTCATAAAATCAATCAAACTATCTAACTGATTTCTAATAAGTATACCTACTAAATAACAAAAATAGTCGACTATTTCAATCCCTTTATAGTTTCCCCTCATCATTTCACCCCTTTTTGAGGGTAGACAGAGAATCAATAACAAACGGCTTACGTTGTACAAGTTCGAATTACGAAAATGCACTATTGAAATTGACTGTGTTGATTATTTTGATTAAGTGCGTTCGTGTGTTCTTGTGTTAGCGTGAACTGGTGATTGATTTAACTTATTGACAGTATTACATGTTTTGTTTTGTTTCTCTACTATGCCTAAATATATTTACTAGCTACCCGCGCGCGGTTTCACCCGTGTAACTGCCGTTTTCGTGGGAACATCATTATACAATATAGCCTATAGTATATCTAATATGGGGAAGTTTTTTTTTAATCAGACGAGTAGTTCTCTAATACTGAAAGATGTTTTTTAAATTGGAGAGTTGCTGAGATTAGCGCAAAGAAACTCTTCAGCTATATATGTATTACTATAGTTAAGTATAACGAACTCAACCAAACGAGACCGATTGTAATACAATTCGAATATATCAAGTAGAAGAGTAAACCGGTTCCTTCTAGGTAAGCGTGCTCCATCCTAGGCTATGGCGATGCATAACATCAGGCAGGGTGTAGTCAAACGCTAACCTAATTCTCTCTCTCTTTGAAGTTAGGCACGAAGCTTTTGCTACTTCACCAGGCATAGTGACTATAGCGTGTGAACAACGCGAGCGCCCGACACCCGCCGTCGTCCAAACCACGTGTCACGCGCTCGATCAGCGTAAGCCCAACGTGTGGGTCAGCCTATTTATAGTTTCGGAGCTGCAGTCACCATGACTAGTACTTACCCATGGTGTTTTCTGACGCACAGGTAAACGTTGATCATCGGAATCAGAGAGAGCATCTGAAATAGGAATTATATATTATATCATTCCTATTTCTGATGCTCTCTCTTACATGCTATTGCACCTTTACTAATACATATACAGTTATTATAAATTATATGATAATTATAACCAACGTCTAGGTTTTAGGTATGTAATTAATTACTCTATAAAACTTATTTATCTTTTAATTTACAAGAAAATTCTGATTCAGGAACTGAAACTTTCTAGTATATCTCGTCTCAACAATTAATACCGCTTAGCTTCTAATACCGACAACATAAAAAATAAGCATTTTAAACTCAACACTAATTATTAATTATATGTATATTTATTTCTCCCACAACAACAAGACTTTAAACGATCAGAATTAACTAACATAATAAATACAATCAAATTCAGTCAAGTGTAGTGGAGCTGTTGTAGCAGAGATTTGCAGTCACTAGCATTTTTGTTAACCCCTCGTGCTAAGCTAAAATGTTTGTGTTACGAGTGGGTTCAAGTCGGTAGACCACATGATCGCAAGTCCGACACCCAAGCCTTTAGGAAACGGCCGCTTCAAATAGGCATCATAAACCTAAACCTAAATCTAAATCATAAACCTGTATTACAGATCACCAGGTCCTCACCCACGGAATCAGGTATAACATAACAAAGAACTTTAATAGAGACACGTATGAAAGAATTTAGATTGACAAGATAATACTTTATTATATATTAATGCTAATTCGCCTCCTACCGCAAAGGTTTGTATGTAGAATTGTAGATACGTTTATACACACATGGTACGTAAAGACACTTATCTGCCTAGAGAGCAATTACAAAGTTTGTGCCAGCTCTTAAGTTCATGCGTTATAAAGTGGCGTATTTAAGACTAGATTAATTAGACGACATTTACCCCTTCGACTAAAAAGGATGCCACAGATGTAACGATTCTGAATGAGCTTCTTAATGCTTGAGAATAACACATTCGTCAGTTTAGTTGCAGTAACATTACAAAGACGTAAATCACCTAAATCTATATCAAAGTGCGCCCGTAGACCAATGGCTAAGATGTTGGACTTGTGTTCTTGTAGTCGCCGGTTCTATCCCTACCCATTGCACTACCGACGTGTACCCACTCGTAACAAAATTTGTTTAGCTTAGCACGTTACCGCTACGTTAGTAAGAGTACCTACTAACAAATGTTAGTAGGTACTCTTTATAAAACATATATGTTCATTTACTACTTCATACTATCCTTTGTATCTTTTTTCCTGGTAGGCAGCTGTTTGTGTGACCTTTGGAATTGCAGGTTTCCATAAGCAGCGGTCACCATTTACTATCAGGTAGGTTATACATTTCTCTGACACTGCAATAAAAAAACATAAAATTATGATATACGAACCTAAAGCCGAGAATTGTCTTAAAAAGCAATATAAGATTAAATAAACAAAAAAAAAACATCTTAAAATCCGATGGGACGGTTTCACTGACTTGACCGGTCAGATCAGGCGCAGAACAACAGCTTAACGTGTTCTCGGAGGCATGGAAAAAATACCATCAACTCTCAGATCTACCGATATGACCAGATCGAGAGCAGAACCGATGCGCAGATGTGATGGTTTGAGCTGCCCGCCCATTTGCATGTTTTCATCCTCATATTGACAAAGAAGTAATGTCACCTGCAACCAAATACATATCAAATTATTTATTGTAATAGAAATATTATTGCCTTGTAGTTTCCGGCTTTTTGTTATAAACACCCTATTTAAATTCGTAGAATTTAGTAAAATTCTGTTATTTTTTTATTTCCAACAGATACTACAATTTTATTTATTTACTAGCGGCCCGCCCCGGCTTCGCACGGGTGGACTTTTATACCCTACCCCTGCCCTACCCTACCCCTACCCTACCCCTACCCTACCCCTACCCTACCCCTACCCTACCCCTACCCTACACCTACCCTACCCCTACCCTACCCCTATCCTACCCTACCCCTACCCTGGGAAATAATACTACTGGGAATTGACCACAAAACAGTTATGGCGCATTTGAAAAAAACTGGGTTCACAAAAAAGTTCGATATTTGGGTACCTCACGAGCTCTCTGAAAGAAACCTAATGAACCGTGTACTCATTTGTGATTCTTTATTATAACTTAATGAAACCGAACCATTTTAGAAGAAGCTGATAAGTGGTGATGAAAAGTGTATCACGTACGACAAGAACGTGCGAAAAAGGTCGTGGTCAAAGTCCGGTCAGGCTTCACAGACTGTGGCGAGACCCGGGTTAACTCGCAACAAGGTGATACTGTGTGTGTGGTGGGATTGGAAGGGCATTATTCATTATGGGCTGTTACCACCAGGCAGGACCATCGATTCTGAACTCTACTGCGAACAACTGATGAGATTAAGCAAGAAGTTGAGAGAAAGCGGCCGGAATTAATCAACAGAAGGGGTGCGGTTTTTCATCATGATAACGCTAGACCTCACACATTTTTAGCCACTCAGCAAAAATTAAGAGAGTTTGGATGGGAGGTGTTAATGCATCCGCCGTATAGTCCTCACCTTGCACCTTCAGATTTCCACCTGTTTCGGTCTCTTCAGAATTCTTTAGGCAGTGTCAGGTTAACATCACGAGAGGACTGCCAAAACCACTTGTCGCTGTATTTTGATCAGAAGTCTCAAAATTTCTATAGCAATGGGATCATGTTCCTACCTACAAGATGACAAAAAGTTATCGAACAAAATGATACCATACTTTAGTTAAATGTAAATAAACTATATTAAAAATGTTTTGAATTTTCCTAAAAAATGTGAAGAAACTTTTCCCCAACCTATTACCTACCTATACCTTCGATTTCAATTGTTTGGTTGCTATAGCAACGTCAACAAAAATTAGGTTGCTATGGCAACAGTTTTTGGGACCAATTGCTTAACATGCTATCCGAGGGAGGCTAACAAAGCAGACCTGGAGAAAGTCTTTCGGCATGGGGATCGAACTCACGACCTAAAAGTAAAAGTCCAAATGACTTCTTTTTAACTTTATAATTTATATAAAATATCGTATTTTATTTACGTAATATATCTATCCAACACAGTCCACTCGCTCGTACCCATTGTGATGTATGGCTCTTCCATTAATTATACGTTACAATCATTGAATAGCACTAAGTGCGAATGTTCGCGTAAGATAAGACTCAGGCGCGATGCGACTGCTTTTTGTCTCATAATGTAAAGACTTAACATGTGAACCTTTGTTTTAAATCGTCGGCTTAATGTAGGATTATGTGAAAGCGGCTTTAGAACTGTAGGCATTGATTAAAGTTGTAATAAAGGTTTGAAACGTTTTATTTAAAAACGTTTTTCGTATTCAAAGTGGAAATTTTGATTATACATTTACAGCAGGTATATGTGAACCTTGATGGTTGGTCCAAAAAGGCACTATAAAAGAGCACTTAGAAAGATATGGGGGAGGCCTTTGCCCGGCAGTAGGATATAAATGGCTAAAGAAAAAAAAAGTGAACGTATTAATGCACCTATGGTTTGTATGTTGACAAGCTAGTTTAAACCAAATAAATGTAATTAAAACATACCTTGGTCGTTGAGGGGTAGCGCCGTAATCAGCAAGATTGGCAGGTGGATTAGTGATCACAGGAAGATGGTATTTTTGAGCTGATAGATCCTAATTAGTTTCAATGCTATTGCTAGATATATCTACAAATAACTTACTGTGTCTTAGTGTTAAGGTTGTTGGTCTAGCAGTTGTTATGTTTTCAATTTAAATTGCAAAATCCTAGATAAAAGTGTATTAGACGAATAAAAAAAGTTTAAAAGCCACTTGCAGTATAACACTAAAATGACTTTAAAATGAAAAAATAAACATTGTTAAAGAGTGAGTGAGTAAAGTGATTGTAATTTTATTTATTTAATAAAATAACATAAGAAGAAATGGCCAGAATAAGAACGAAGAAAAATTAAAACCGCATGAAAACACAATGTATCACACCATATTTAACGCAAGATTAAAAATGATTGTTAACAGATTACTAATTTGAACTAAAACTAACTTAAAAATAGTAACAATTCTAAATTGATGCCATTTTGAACGATTCCAAATATTATGCTGGTAGCAATACCCTATTGAATGGCAATGCTTATCTGCTGTCCAAAGTACCAGCCCTCGGGGAACACTATTTATAGCACATAGATATATACCTACATATAGAATCACAGATAAATAAAATAAAAAAATATAAATCTAGGAATAGTCATAAGAAACCATTATTGTGATAAATATGCTTACTATAAGTACTGTCACGCACAAAACCCCAAAAGTTTAAGCCCATTATAGGGGTAAACGCGTTAAAGAATTTGTATCCCATCTCTATTTGATTGAGGTCGAGCTATTAGCAGATTGGTGCGACTGTACCTACATCAATCAATGTTCAGTATTGACCGCAGTAGATTTATTGACCAGAGTGCATTGTTTTTTGTTATGTAAAACGTACAAATGCTGAAAGAAGTAACAAATTGGTTGTATGGACGTATGGCTTAGCTAAGGATTCGGTCATACTGGGAGACACTCTTTTTTTGTTTTACGTATTTTGCATTATGATGTGGCGAAGAATAAAATTACATAAAATATATATAAAAATATATCTCAATACCTAGTAATTAGTATGTTATTTCTCGTAACGCTTCTCGCTACACGCTAAACGTTTTTAAACTTTACATGAAAATTGAGAAAGAAGATAGAGGAAGATTCAGTAGTGGATTTTTGTAAATATGTTTTTTACAAAAATCCACTACTGAAAGAAAATAAATGCAATACAAGATAATTAAGGTTTTACGTAAAGGTGACCTAACACACATTTTTGGTGTCATTTTAATCTGTAATTAGGGTTCCGTACCCGAATGGTAAAAACGGGACCCTATAACGGAAAACAATCTTTGAATTTACACAAAGCTTTCTTGTCCGGTGTGAGGATCGAACCCACGACCTCCGAGACTTACAGCGAGCCGAATACCGCTACGTTACGGAGGTTGTCACACGTTGTATTGTTGATGTACATTGACCAATCATTTTATAGATTTTATTAAAACTGGTTTTCTGTCTTATTATCTTTCACATATTATCCTATTATAAAATTATCTGATAATCATTTGGATATCACGTTTGCCTAAATGTTAAAGGTATTCATAATTTAATAGCAATAAATCAAGACCGACAAACATGTACACGAATCAAAATATCATTATTGAGCACACTTTGTAAAGCGTATTTAGATACTCTTAAACTTATCAATTATACACATCATCAGCATCAGCCTCATGAACATGCGCCTCTTCTTGAGGCTGGGCATGCCATAATCACCACGCTTGGCAGGTCGGGATGGTGACCGCCGTGATATGTTGTTTGACAGAAGGAGACGCTGCTGCCCGTTTCCTGGTTTTCGAATGTTATAGACGATGCTTTTACAATCGGGACCAATGGCTTAACGTCCTCTCCGAAGCACGAAGGTAAGTCACTCGGCCAACCAGATCTGAAAAGAAATTTTAGATTTACACAAAGAATTCTTATCCGGAGTGGGAATCGAACAAAATCATAGACAGTAAAATAATAATAGGTCTAAACCTATGAAATTGCCGTTTTGTATGAAAAAATTTAAACGAATTTTCTTCATGTATTTTTTATTTGTATTAATCGAAGTAATCACCCATGCAATCAATGCATCTGAGCCAACGCAGTGGCAGTTTATTGATTCCCTTCTTAAAGAAATCAGCTGGACGGGAGGCAACAAATTCTTTAAAGGCATTTTGTACTGCCTCTCGGGTATTGAATTTTTTTCCCGCCAAGAAGTTATCCAAATTCTAGAAAAAGTAGTAGTCTGTAGGCGCAAGGTCTGGTGAGTAGGGCGGATGACGGAGAGCTTCCAATCCCAGTTCTTGCAACTTGGAGACCGTTTGCTGTGCAGTATGAAGTCGCGCGTTGTCGTGCAGGAGCAGCGGAGACAAGCGATTGACCAATGCTGGTTGGAGATGTGCCAGCTTCTCCATTATTGTGTTCAGTTCTTTACAGAACACATCTGCAGTAATGCTCACCCCGTTTGGTAAGAAGCTGTGATGAATCACACCGGCGCTAGACCACCAAACAGTGACCATCACTTTTCTAGAGGTAAGTTTTCGTTTAGGGCATTGTTTAGGTGCTGAACCAGGATCCAACCAACTTGGTGAGCGCTTGCAGTTATCAAACAGAATCCATTTTTCATCGCTGGTAACAATGCGGTTCAAAATTCCATAATTTGTGTGTCTGTTAGTAGTGCAAGGCACGTCTCGACGCGGCGACGCGTACTTCGCGCTGGCGATCATTGAGTTCGTGGGGCACCCATTTGTCAAGCTTTTTTACCTTGCCAATTTGACGCAAATGGACCAATATTGTTTTGACGCTAACGTCGAAAGCTGCTGCTAATTCAGCCGTAGATTGTGTATCATCAGCTTCCACAATCGCCTTTAATTCGTCATTGTCGACCAAAGTCTTCGGACGACCGCGAGATTCATTTTTCAGGTCGAAATTTCCAGAACGGAAGCGAGCTAACCAATAACAGGTAGTGCGTTGGTTTGTAGTGTTAGCTCTGTAAACGTCGTTGATGTGCGCTCCGCTTGTGCCGCGTTGCTGCCACGACGGTACTCATATTCTATAATTACTCGAATTTTTTTGGATACGTAATCCATGATGACGAAAAAGATTGGAATGCGATGAAAATATAACATTAATCAATGAACAAATGACTACTTATAATAATAATAATAATAAAATTAATTTGAAATTAGAATTATTAGCCAAACAAAAATTATTTTGATTTGAAATGGCCAGTACTGCAGAACGGCAATTTCATAGGTAAAGACCTAATATAAACACAAAATATGGTATCTAAACTCAATAGACAAACAGTCTACGCTTAACCATATGTTGACGTTTCACCATGGATTAATAAAAAATTTAAAAAATTGTTATAATGCTTCAAACATGTTCTTGGAAACCAATAATTTGATATTACTGTTTTATATAAGCCTATAAAATTTTAATATAAGTTTACAAATTTTGTTTGGTATATTTTTATTATAAAATGTATCTGTAGTTGTTATTTATAAAAAGAAGATGGCTGTTAACTACATATTATTGTTTAAACAATGTGTTGGTTAATTAATTATAAACAAATATATTTAATGTATTTTTCTTTTAAATTCACAAACTCAGTCAACACTATGAACGGAGCAAAATAAAGCTAGCATCCGTTCTAGGATTGATGTAAATTGCTGCAACTTTAATCCCGGACCTAAGTCTAGTCCGGATATAACATCAGTGCCTAGGTACCCACCTTCTGTACAAACAAAGTGGTATCAAAAAATTCGCTAATATACAGATATATAAAGCTCAAGAATTTGTTTATTTGCTAGAATGCACTAATATCACGAACTACTGGTCCGATTGGGCAAATTCTTACAGTGTTAGATAACCGATTAATCGAGGAAGGAATGTATTTTATTATGAAGTTCCCATGAGAGTTACGTGGGTGAAATTTTTATTAAAATAATATATTATCTGAATATTAGTAGGAAAAGTACTTATTTTCCTATATTCCATCCTTAGTTTCGATTGATATAGGTACGTAAGTACCTAAGTAGGTAGGTATGTTAGTCGTTTCACTGCCTGATTATGATATGCCTACTTCCTCGTTTTTCTGACTGCCTCGTTGGTCTTCCGGTAATATATTTAACGAAACCTACCAAGATCCCGGGTTCCAATCCCGGGTACAGAAAAAAAATTTGTAATGTGTAATTGTATTACTAGAATCTTTTAGTACCTACTAGCCCGAAGTAAGGAATGTAGTGGTGTTTCCTCCGTGCCTAGGAGAGCACGTTAAGAAGTCGTACCTACGCCTGATATCTCATCGGTTGTTCCAGTATAACCGTACTATCGGATTTTTTAGAGTATTTTCTTATAAATTGGCCGCCGTCGAAAGCTGTCGGTAGGACATATTCCCAATATTATAAGACATTAAATTTTTGCTTAAATTCAAATTTGAGTTCGCCTATCTTAAGCAAAACCCTTCAAATCTTCACCGTGATTCGAGACTATCCTTACCCCACGTAAGACACCTACGAACTAACCCCAACACTGAAGGTAATTCGCGAGCGAGGGCAATTTCGATTTGATTTATCATTGTTCTTCGCCGATAAATCAGGCTACAATAGGGCTCCAGGCGCGGCCTGAGCGAGAAACTTCTATTAATTCTGGTAAGAACAATCCCTGAGCACAATGCCGGTTGGGACAATACGGTTCAAACGTGAGATAGTATCACGTGATAAGGCCAGTGTAGTATTGGTAATTGATAAGGTTTGATTGCCAACGTACCTTTTGTTTATTTGAAAAAGAAAAGCTTTGTTGGGTTAACTTAAAATTAAGGTTCATGTTATGTTTCAGTGGAATGAATTTAAAACGCATAGAATGATGGCGCCTCGTAAAGCACGCTGTGGTCCCAATTGTTATCATACCTATCATCTGTTTATTCGATATTTTTTTTTTAATATCGATGTTTATTTCTTAAAGTACTTATCATAAGGAACCTAAATATAATCATTTCTGTTGATAAAACTTGAAGATGATTGTTAAAACTTAATAGGATGTCTGATTTGTTTATGTCTTCTTTTCCAAAAACGCGATCCATATTGAGACGTCATAGGTCTAGTTTAAAAACAAGAATGCGATCCTTTACTATTACATTTTGTGTGTTTGACGTTATCGATCCAGGAATGACATCAGGATACAAAATTACTGACTTCGCTTTCATCTCTATATGTTACGTCAATTTTAAAATATTTATTTTAGGGCTTTCTAGATCTCGAAAAAGCCACTCTTAACTGTATAAAAATAAAAATATCAAATAGCTTATATTGTTTACCAGGGAACAGGCAGCAGCCATTTTTAAGATGTTTAAGATTGTATTATTATTTATAGTGCTTCATTAATACTATTTCTAAGATAAATATTGATTATTTTTAGCCACATAAATAACCTAATAAAATCAATCTCATATATTTAGAAATAAGTGTGACAATAACGTTATCATATCAAATCGATTGAAGTTAATAGATATTTTTTTTAAATGGAATTGCAGATGCAACAGCACTTTAACCGAGAATCCGGAAGCCGGAAATCCGGCTGAAACTAAAATCCGGTGCGCTTTATTCATTTTGCATAAACACTGTATCCTGCGCGGTGGTTTGTAAATAAGTAGTTAAATGAATTATTGTGCTATTTTGTCATATAAAATAAATATATAAGCTATACATTTTATATATTGTATTAGTTTCGAAGAGGAAATAATTAAAACAATTGAAAACTACAAAACCGATAAAGAAATAGAAAATTTTAAGCTTTCTAAAGATATATAAAACAGTTAATAACTAATAAAATACAGGTCTTGAGCCTAGTTTAGACACCAGTCTCCCACAATATAAGAATTATCATCTTTAACAGAAAACACTATGTAATATGTATTTTGTAATATTGTGGCGAGAGAATAAAAATTATTATTATTATTATGGTCGGAAGTATCACATATTATACTTAAACTAGAAGAATTGATTTAGTTCAGCCTTCAGTACCTTCAATATAGGTGTTAAAAATATGCTGATTATCACAAGTACTCTATCTAGCATAAATTATGGACGAATCTAGTGAGTATCCCTCTTGTATAAATCATCGACAAATTAATCTAAACAGGTCCGACTAAATTGCCATTACTAAGATAAGCTTTCGCCAGTAGCTAGTCACTGTGGCCGAATACGGTCAGAATAGATGAACCTATGTTATGGCAAAATTCTACCAACTAAAAAGACCGTATTTTTTTATTAGTATCATGATTATTTATTTCGAAGACTAAAGTTAATCCGGGATGCCCCAAGTCTAAGGCAACGCTTAAACGTATTTTTTTAATAAACGTTTAAATATAAATACGGTCAGTATTATCATCGAAACAATTAAACGTCCACTCTTTGTACATTTTTATAAAAAAGGTAAATAAAAGTCGACAGAAACTCATCCGACGTCCACCGTTGCCCTGCGCCCTCAGTATTCCTCTCACGTCCGCTACTTCTTTCTGAGCGGAATTGCTTCCAATAATCTCGTAAACCAATTGAATTCAAACCTTTTTCGGTCGTAACAGGCCACATTTTGGCACGGGCCGTGTCAACGCAGTGATTGTAAAGAAAAATCTGAAAATCTTTCTGTACTTGCACACTTTGTATGGGTTGTGAGGCGTAGTGTACCAAGAACGGTGCGGCAAAGGCTTTTACATCAATTTTCGTATTACCGATGGATTAAATCTAAGGGTTATCCCCCTAAGGAAAGTTTCCGATTGGATTGGGAGCTGGTTGCCGTGAATCAATGTTGTAAAATTTGTATTCAGGTGGTATACCTCCTTACTTTCTCTGGACAACCTTAGTTGTGGGGTTTTTAAAATTGCGAACAATGTTTTGTTGGTCGCGATGTTTGAAGGATTCGTGGGACGCGATGCGAATATATTATGAACATTGTGTTTTGTGTTCACTCTTTGTAGTTTCAATGTTGTACAAATCTTTCATTTTATTTCTTTATATATTTTTTGTACCTATTTAAAATGTTTAAATTGTATAAAAAGGTTTTGATAAAATTATTTGGTTAACTTTTAAACCATCTGTTTGAGACAATTTGAAAACTTTGAAAGAAAGAAAGAAAAACATTTAATGAACACACAAAACGAATACAAAATAGTAATTACAGTAATAAAAAAATGAAAAATAAGTAGGTACATAAGTAAGGTCAACTCTTGGGTCTCGGACGCCATACATACCTACTTGTATTTTTATTTCTCTGCAAAATTGAATTCCAAAGGAATTATTTATTATCTTTAGTTGAGCTGAATTTAAAGTCACACAATAGCTAGATTGAGATGCAGCGTCATCAATAAAAGCTAGTTATATGAAATGTTTTTGTAGCAATATTTAAAAAACGCAAACCCGTGAAAACTAATAAAAATAACATTCGATAATTTATGTAGAAGCCATTGTCAATGGGCTTGGGCCCCCGGTCATGAGATTTCCGGAGGTCATCTGCATCCAAGCGGGACGGATAACAACGTCTTCGTTTTAAATAAGAATGCATTTTACCTTCTTTCACATCATTTTCACAAATAGTAATATAAAAAAAATATGTAGGTACTTCGCTTACCTACCTATCTATACAATTATTATGAACGGGATAGATTTTATGTATTGTTTGTTTATTTGCATTCAAGTCCGGGATCACTGGACCGATTTAAAAAATCCTGCCACCATTAAAGAGCTTATTTATCTAGGAGTAACATTAGCTATATTTAATTATAAAGTTCTCAAGAGAATGGGAGCTATGCGGGTGAAACCGCGCGCGGAAAGCTAGTTATGTATATATTTTTAATTTAATATCGTTTTATATAATAAGTCAAAAACTAGCTATATATAACTATAACGTCTATACTAATATTAAATAGTAAAGATTTGATTGTTTCTTTGTAAGTATTTAATAGGCTCCGAAACTACTGAACCGATTTGAAAAATTCTTTCACTGTTCGAAAGCTAAACTATCCCAAGATTAATAAGATATTAAGATTAATAAAATAATTTAATTATGAAGTTCCCTCGGGAATGAGAGTTACGCGGGTGAAACCACGCGCGGGTAGCTAGTATTTCATAAACAAAAAACATTGTACAGTCAGTATTTAACCCCCTAATGCTGTAAGGTCAAAATACATTAATCGCATTAAGACGCAAAAGTTAAAGTGGCTATAAAAATAGCATCGCGTGTACACTACTCCTAAGTCGATAATAAGCAAGTTAATGCGTTTCTTATTACACAGCGAGCACTTACCCGTGGCTTTACTACAAAGTCATGGCGGAGTTAATTAAACTGTTTTAATATCAAAGTGCATTTCATTTCAAGTTATCGCGCTTTAGTTGCTATAACATAAGTATAAATAAACTTTCGCAATAACGGCATTATAAATTGTAGCGTTAATAATATAAAATATGAAGAAAGCTAGCTTTTTTCAAATCACAGGAGATGCAAAAACAGGTTTATTGTAATAAACACGTAAGGTTTGCTATTATTGATAACATTGGTGACGTCAATCTGACTTACCTACATCTTTGGTGACACAGACCAGTATTCTTGACCAAATACTTTGCCAACAATTAATTAATTAGGTAACGTATATATTGTTCAGTTTTATTCTTATATTCTTCCTCCTCTCTTCTAACTTGCCGTGCCCGCCACAATAAATGAATATGAATATATATATATATATATATATATTATATAGGTGACTTTTTATCGTCTCGAAAATAATATAGGGTGTGATATACATTTCGTGTACCTAAGTAGTAGTTACGCTATTTCGCTCACATTTTCATTTATGTGTGATTGCGGCCTAAATATTATAGGCAACTACTTTATTATTATGCACGCGCAATGTAGGGTGTATTTCTTTTAAGTTATTTATGAGATTTTCGAAACTCGAATTACCGAAATACTAGTACAAATATACTTTGGTCTATAGATTCTATTCCACGTCCACAACACACCATATTATTATTAAGACAGTAAAAAAAGTCACCCAGTATAAATATGGAAATTAAACATTAGTGTATGGTAAGCCACAACTCATTTATTATTAAGTAATGTAGCATTTAAAGCCTATAAAGCGCGATAAATATAATTAACCACGCTTATTCCGTGTGCATAAAATAATTTATCGAGGCATATACATGACGGGCCGGATTGCTCATGCGTACCCGGCCCACGCCAACGGCGGATCGAAGGAGTATGAGTTTAGCATACCACGCTATGGAGAGGGCGAGTCCCACACATCCCATTGCCAGCGCGCGGATACTCTGCAGCGATGTTGGGAGTGCGGAAATGCATTTTCACCCAGGACAAAAAAAAAGATGGTTGTTGTGGTAACTTAACATTTTCTTCACCTTTATCCAGGACAAGTCTATCAAAATGTGTACCATGATTACGTATAGCATGTAAAACAATTTTACTCGTTATATGAATACGGTTTCTTATGATACCATTGATAATATTACGTACAATGGCGTCTGCAAACACAGCGTGAGTCACACATAAAACTTAACATATCGTAAACCAGTGTTAATCATCTGTGCAAACATAACAATGTCGTGCCTCTGAAAGGTAATCATAGTCACCGTCTTACGTAATATTTATTGGATTCTTTATCATAATATTTTCTAATAAACAAATAGTTATTTTTTTACGTTATTGCGGACATAGCCAAAATTATGTCCAAAACACCCTACTAATATTATAAACTTTTTTTTTTCGGACGGACATAATATGTAGTTTTTTTCGAGACTTTTGCTACTTCACCGGGCATAAAGGCGAGCAGAACACCAGCCTAGATAAATGGTTGAAATACTACAAACTAAGCAACCAACGCAAGAGGGCGTCCCCTGTGGGACTTGGACCTCGGCTCAGGGCGGTCGCTGACGGGAAGATTGAAGGATTATGGCTTTTAGTTTTTTAGAGGAGTTTTGTGCAACTGTAGCTCTACTTTGCAGTTCGCGGGCCTATCGGACTTCGGGTCTACGAGGGCATCGGAAGGTTCTAAACAAACTAAGGGTCGGGAGGGCGAGGGGGCACAAAATAGAGTCCATAAGGTAGCGGAAGTACATAAGTCGGAAGTCGCTCAACGAACCATGGAGCGAGCTATACTTGGGGTTTCTCTAAACGATAAATTCCAACATAACCCGCAGAATAAGCAAGAAGAAACAGACGCGTCCTAGAGTGGAGACTGAGTCTCATAAAACGTAAGGTAGATCGGGGTAGCCGGAGTGGACGTATGGCGCAAACTAGCTGAGGCCTATGACCAGCTGTGGACTGAGAAAAGTTGATGAATTGGATGGATTGAAATGTTTACTCAGTGGTTAGGTGCTTCTGAGCTCTGTTGTTCTCGGTTCTATTCTCACTTGGGACAACGATTTGTGTAAACCACAGACTACTGCTAAGGTCTTCTGTGCTTTTCGTTCGTATCATTGTGTTTTTAATAAGTTTTTGTATTAAGAATATCAAAACGCCTTATGTTTTTAATAAAAACTAAATACCGAAATTATACAAGGTGTAACGGAAAGGGTATATACATAGAAAGAGCAAATTTTCTTTGGATCACAACATACGATATGGCAAGGGTTATAATCCTATCTCAAGTCAAGTCCGGAAGAAATGATTTTTTTAAAATTCATATACAGGGTGTCCCAAAAGGTTAAGTAGCTGGGAAAGGGGGTGACAGGGGTGGACACAATGGTCACTAGAAAAATAAAAATAAAATCCGCTCTGGGTATTTAAAAAAAAAATTGCATTTTTTTAAAAGCTTAAAATTTTACACCTTGTTATTTTTGATGTTGATGTTGATGACCTTGTTGTTATTGAAGATTACATAACAGCATTTTTTTTAAATACAGCCATATTTGTAGGTACAGTTAGCACAAGGTGTAAAATTTTTAGTCTTTTAAAAAATGCCATTTATTTTTTTAAACACCCAGAGGGAATTTTTTATATTTTTCTGGTGACCCTTGTGACCATCCCTATCACCCCCCTTCCCAGCTACGTAATCTTTTGGGACACCCTGTATACCAGAAACCAAACTTTTCAAATTGAAATAAATACATCACTAGTACTCAATCAGCTGTCCGATGTCAACGAACTATTTGCAAGTAAAAATAAACCTCTTACTCCTGGTATTTCTGAATAAAGGGTTCCGCATTTTATTTTTTGTTTGCAAAATAATACTGACTTTTTTATTTTATTTTGAGTTGAAACCCTTGCCATATCGTTTGTTATGATCCAAAGAAGCCTTGCTATGTATATTATACCCTTTCCGTTACACCTTGCATAAGGGTGAATTCCAATGTCTAGTTTCAGCATTATGTTTCGGTTAATACTTCATTACCAGATTACAAATAATAATAATATGTACACTGGAGAGGTACCTAAAATCGTCACACAGTGACGTCATCCGGTGGACGGCACGCCGCTGATCATCGCCACCGTCTGCAAAAGCGTTGCCGTGATGATCTAGACCGTTTTCAGCACAACATGCTATGAAAGCGATCATCATCATCATCATTAGCCCGTACAACGTCCACTGCTGAACATGGGCCTCCTCCCGAGGGAGATTTTTTGCCATAATCACCACGCATGGCAGATGGAATGGTGACCGCAGTATTATGTTATACACAGGAAAACGCAGCTGCCCGTTCCATGGTATACGTTTGTTATAGATGATGTTATAACAATCGGGACCAACGGCTTCACGAGCTTTCCGAGGCACGGAGTGTAGTCCCTCAATCAACCAGTCCCAGTCTCGATTGTTATAACATCATCTATAATAATCATATATCAAGGAATGGGCAGCAGCGTTTCCTTGTGTGGTACAACCAACGCCTGCCAAGCGTGGTGACTATGGCAACTATCCTCACTCAGGAGGAGGCCCATGTTCAGCAGTGGAAGTTATACGGGCTGTTGATGATGTTATTGTGGCAGTAAAGAATTTTTATATCCGACATTTGTATCTTATTTTTATTTGTGTCTTGTCTTATAAGTCTTAACTTTAGATTAATCAAAATGGTAGTATAATGCCATAGCGTAAGGTTTATTCTAAGTTAAGTTAAATGTTAAATACCTCTTACACGGAAGCCAGTTAGAGACATCGTAGTAATTATTATTGAAATTAGACTCGTATATAACAAAATCATCATCTATTCAAAATGTCTGCTACTCACATTATATTCAGTGCGATGTATCTAATTGAGAATAAAAGAGCAATTACATGCATGCCAGATTTAGAATTTTGCATAATTTTGCAAATGAGACGGTTTTGAAGTGAGTACAAAATGAAAATATAAAGTGTGTAGTGTTGCGTTGTTATGAAATGCCTAGGTGATTACTTAAATTATAACCATTTCATAAATATTAGAGGCTGAAATAAAACTCTTATATATTTTATTAAAATATTTTGAAATATATAATAATATTTTTATATATAAAGCTGAGGAAGCTAGTTATAGATTAGTCGGAATTTGGCGTGCTTTAAAAGGTACTATCAACTCTAATAATTGAATAATTTATCAAAATGTACATGCAATCCTAATATTATAAATTTATGTAGCATGTAAAACAAGATTATGCTTAGTTCTAGTATTAACATTATGAGTGTCACTTTTTTTTCTTAAAACTCAATATTCTTATGAACATATAAAAGGTCTTCATAGACATATTGTGATGCGACTGTGAGCATATTAGTTTCTTTGAATTTCGCCCAGAGGGAAATTCGCGGACCAAGTTTATATATGGCCCTTACAGCTCGTTTCTGTAGTACAAAAACGGTGTTAATGTCCGCACAGTTTTCCCAGAGAAGAATTCCATAAGACATTATTAAGGTAGTTAGTAAGGATGGTAAGTTAGTAAGGATGTAAAGCCTTTCTCTTTAAATGGGCTAAATCCGACCAGTAGCTCTAGAGATAATCGCGTTAAAACAATCAAATAAACAGTTCAACTTTATATATTGGTATAGATAAAGATACCTTGTTTTCATATATGTTGCTTCACTTGCGTGAAATACAATCACAATGTATTGTAAGATAAATTAAATTACGTTATTGCATCAGTTAAATATGTAGACGTAACGGTAATAGTCTCACTTTAAGTTTGGACGTCGTTGGTTCGGTCACAGAGTAGATAATCCCTATTTTTTATGTTTGAAATGTTTTGAACACTTTATGGAAAAGATTACCTAATAATATATTTCAAAATTGAGATAAATAAAATTGTACCACTGACAGGATTCGACCCTGCATCTTAGGTAAAGCCCCTAATTATTAGCCGAATTGGTTAAGGCATTGGGGGCTTTACCAACGATGCAGGTTCGAATCCTGCCGGTGGTAGACAATCCCTACACCGAACAAGAAATCTGTGTGTCAGTCTTGGCCTTTTTCACAGTTCCGTACCCGTAGGGTCAAAACGGGACCCTATTACTAAGATTTCGCCGTCTGTCTGTCTGTCACCAGGCTGTATCTCAACAACCGCGATAGGTAAAATTTTCACAAATTATGTATTTCTGTTGCAGCTATAACAATAAATACTAAAAATAAAATAAAATAAATATTTAAGGGGGGCTCCCATACAACATACTTTTTTTGCCCTTTTTTGCTCGATATCTATAACGGCAGAAGTTAGGCACTTACGCGGTACGGAGGCACGGTACGGAACCTATCGAACGCGAGTCCGACTCGCACTTGGCCGGTTCTTTAATCTAAGATGATTTTTTTCCGAGTTTGGTAGGTTGAAGAACTACCCTTTGTGCCTTGGAAAGCTTGTTGTTATAACAATTTTGACCAACGGATTAATTGGTTAAAATTGTCATAACAATGAATATAGTTTATCAAGGAACAGGCGGCAGAGTTTTCTTTTATGGTACAACATACCTAACCACAACTGCGATCACCCCCTTTCAAGCGTGGTGACAATCGCAACACCTCCTTTGAGGCAGGACTATTTTTTTGTCCGGGGGGATATAAAACCCCCCGGACACTTCTTCGATCCACCGGGCCCCCCACGGCACCTGCGCTTTTGATGCAGGATTACGTTCAGCATTGGATGTTATGATGAGGATGAAGAATATGTAGGTATTAATATTCAACTGACATCTTTCAAAATAAAAACAAACATAAAGTTAAAATGTATACAATTATGATAAAAAACTAGAGCAGATATCGACACTGTTACTATACTGATATTCAAAATCAGTTTCAAGGATAAACTTAATTTCTGAGTGTAGTGAAAGTCTTAAATCAATTTATATGAGCGAAGCGATGTTGTCTCGACAACCTCCGTAGCTTAGCGGTATTTGGCTCGCTTTAAATCTCAGAGGTCGTGGGTTCGATCCCCACGCCGGACAGGAAATCTTTGTGTGAGTTCTTAGATTTCTTCCCGGGTCTGGTTGCTTGATAGACTACCCTCCGTGCCTCGGAAAGCACGTTAAGCCGTTGGTCCCGATTGAAATAATATCATCTATAATAATCGTATATCAAGGAACGGGCAGCAGCGTTTCCTTGTATGGTACAACATAATACTGCGGTCAACAACCCGTCTACCAAGCGTGGTGACTATGGCAAATACCCTCTCTCGGGAGAAGGCCTATGTTCAGCAGTGGACGTTATAACGTCCCGTATACGGGCTGATGATGATGATGATGATGATTATAGTTATATTTCAATAAATACGCTCGAAGTACGTTTGACCGATTATTTTGTCGACAAATGATTTACTTATACATTCTTTAGAAGAATGATATAACTACAGTAGTAGTAAGCGACTTAGCCCTTTATTATGTTCAAACATTACACATACAAAATGACTTACTGTTTTAACAAGTATTACTCAAATGTAAACATTTCGTCATTCTTTGCAATTTATATCGTGCTGTATTTTATGGCAATCTAGAAACATTATAAATTACAATGTGGTTACTATTGCCGTCATATACACCTACTAATATTATAAAGCTGAAATGTTTGTTTGTTTGATCGCAATTATCTCAGGAACTACTCTCACCATTAAAAAGTTACGCTATCCAAAAGAAGCCTATTTTAGGTAGTTTTTAGGTAGGAGAACAAGCAAGCAGTTGAAACATCTGGTATACGCTTGCTTCAGGTTGTTTCTCTCTTCTGGTATCAAGTAGATGATTTCTTTTGATTTAAGTGTGAGTCAAGGATGTTTAAAGTGAAGTTGCTTCGAGAACAGTAGTTTTGCAGTGAAACCGCGCGTTGGAAGTTAGTGTTGTAATGTATGGTTGCATTTGTTGCCTTTGCAGGTAATACCAGCTTACAATATCAGCTGTTTCCAATTCTGATTGAAATCGGTCCAAATTACTGAGATTACCCAATATAAAAGGACAGACAGATTAATATTTGATAAATGTGGTGTTCAGAAGCTTATTTAAGGACCAGCATTTAGAGTAGGCAATGTGAAAGTGGCATTACAAGCCTTATAAAGCGATTATTACGGTAAGCGCTTATCACCTGACGGACAGTATGCTTGCTTGCATGATGAGTCATTACAGGCACATTTATTTCATTTACGACCCGCTCCGGCTCCGCTCGGGCGCAACACTGATGTATTATACATACAGGGTTGATACGACAGACGGGCTTTCCTTTAAACTGCCTATACTAGGTACCATTTCCAAGCTCTGTACCAAAAATCAATTAAATAGGAGCAGTAGTTTAGTCGCAAATGATTTTTTAAGTTTTTGCGCCGTTTGAACACGATGTATCTTTCCTTACGATGCGTTGATGCCGCTCTGACGCAAATCATTGCAAAACATCCCGCACCGGCGCGCGCGCGACGTTGCCGCTTTGCTAGGTCAGTGAAATTTATTTACAAAGGGTGGGTTACGTTTTACTCTGATTTGTAAGCTATTTAGTTTGTTTGAAAGAAAAAAAATCTCAATTTGGTTGCTTTTATACCGTATCGGATTAATAAAAAACACGTATAGTAAACGTAGCGTAATTTAATGCCCCTCTGTCGTATCAACCCTGTATAAACCTTCCTCTTGAATCACTCTATCTTTTAAAATCCGCATCAAAATCCATTGCGTAGTTTAAAAGATCGTAGCATAGCTAGGGACGGACAGACAGGGAAGCGACTTTGTTTTATCCGTTATGTATATGATCCGTGCAAATTGTTCTTGTATGGATCCAACCATTACAATATTAAGTTATAGTTTGAAGAGAATAAGCTGTTTGACTAAAGTTAATGATTTTAAATATCTATATATCATTGGTGGTAGTGTTCCCCCCTCGTCTCCCGACCCTTAGTTTGCAAAGAACCATCCGATGCCCTCGTAGACCGTCATCGCGAGCATACACGCAGGTGCCAGCGCGTGGCTTAAAATTGTGCTCCAGGGTGTACCCTGGGTAGCGCAAGTATGCTGCGTCAGCTGGACATCTGATTTGCGTCTCCGTGAGGAACAGCAGATGTGGTTTTTCGGTCTCAAGGTGGTGATGGACCGGGATGAGATTGGAGTGCAGACCTCGGATGTTAGAGAGGTGCACTTTTAGTGCGAGGGAGTGCAAAATGTAGGTATATACCATAAAACTGCGGTCGTTAATCCGAATGCCAAGCGTGGTCATAATAAAAACTTCTTCAATTTAGGCCTATTTTAATAAATGAACGTTATTTCTTTCTAAAAAGATAAGAAAATAAATCCTTTTAGATAAACATTGTGAAGACAGAAGAAGCGGCCGTAGCCCAATGGCTAAGGGCGTCAGACTTGTGATCTTATGGTCACCAGTTTGATCCCCACATTGCACTTCTGACGTGAACCCACTCGTAACAGCATTTTAGTTTACCACGAGAGGTCAAGAATACTAGTAGATTGAAAACTCTGCTAGCAATCTTAAAAAAATATATATAGATATAAACATGACGTAATATATTATGCTATGCTATAAAAATCAAAGCAGTAGGTACTTATAAAACAATATAATAATTTCCTTGTAAAATAATAAAATTACATCACGTATTATTAAAATCGTGTAACACTTAAGAAAGTTGATCTAGTTATAACGTTAAGCAATTTGTTAACCACGAACTAATATAATTTAATATCCAAAACAAGTATTTTAACTAACTAAAACTTATACGTAAGCTGTAATAAATATCAAACAAACGTTAATTTATTAAGTTTTATTAACTCATTCTGTTCTTTACACAGTCAGATAGTTTTACGGTGGTATGTAAGAACAATACTTAGCTAGAAAGGTGACACCTGAGTCACCTGACATTCCCAAGTAAGAAAGCAAAATAATTTCTTGAATACATTTACAAAAAAAATGGTGTTCTGAGTTCGAGTCCCACCCGGGACAATTATTTGTGTGAACCACAAATAGTTATATATATACAGGCGTGCTTTGTGACCATTAATTAAGTCTTTGTAAAATCTCCCGTGACACAGGGATTAATTTTCATACTGCGGGAGTTGTCTTAAAATAAAGGGGTACTCGTATATACATTATTGATTTTACTACGAAAAATAAATCATATCGCTGAGTATTAGCAAATACTTAAAAATCATCGCCTCACACCTTTCTTCTATAACATTATTTTTGTGTGGTACATTTAAAATGAAGTAGGTAGTATATATATATATTATTATTTTTATTGCATATTTTTTTAAAATGTTTAATTAAATATTCTTACAAATTAATTCACTAACGGTAAACTTTAAAAATATAAAACAATCCAGATGTTTGACAAACATTTTAGAATAGCAATTAAAATAAAAACAAAGATCTTTAAATTTTTTGTACATATTAGTTCACGTTTATTAACTTTGAGTTTTAATTAGTTTTCATTGATTTTGATATCAAAACCGTATTTTAATGAATTAAGGTATATTTAAAATAGTTTTTTTATACTAAGACTGCTTACCGCGTGGGTAAAACCATATAGATTTCATTCCTATGAATACTTTATTCTAAAACAGAGATTTAATTAAAACCGAATTGAATTTTCTGTTTCAAATAGTTGAAGTAAGTTTTAAGCTTACTAATAAATATACAAATCTCTTGGTAAAGTTTTATTTTCTTTTTTATTACTCCAATAAGGAAGTTAATATTTGTATTTTAAACACTAGACTAAAGAAATAAATTGCCATTTCACAAAAACTTTGGACTAAAACAAAGAACTAGCAAAGACAAAGTTGACCCAAGTTTAGCTAAACTATGTGTGGATAGTACAAATAGTTGTCATGTGTGCCGTTCTAAGCATTTCTTTGTGCAGTTTTCGTGCGTAAACATACCACGAGAAGAGAGGCTCTTCTCGTGGTATGTTTACCCACGAAAACTTCCAGAGTGCTCCTCGGAACACCAGTAATGGGGGCACTGGGAACAGCTAATGCATGACATCCACTGCTACCTGGCGTTGTCCACCATCCAATCCAATCCAAATGGGGCAAGGGAACCAAGTTAATCTATAAAAACCTAGCAGAATGCGGCGCGTTCCCCGAGTGCTGGTATTTACTTTGCACAGGAGGTAAGCATTGCCATTCAACGGGACTGGGAACCTTTCCAAGTGGAATTAATCTAAAATAGTAGTATTTTACAAGTCAATTATATTTTAAATTAAAAATGTATTCAATAAAAGATTATTATTCATCCAAATCCAAAGGCACGCGCTCACTTGCCCCCAACACATAAAGAGTACACAATTTCGTTTATTATCCTAAGCTCATATAAATAAATAAAAAAGTAAACAAAACTATGAAAAGATATTCAGCTGAAACAGTGTGAAAGTAAGTAGTGATTAAAGTAACAACTTGCAGATCAGCAGAGCGGGTAATTTATCGATTGACTATTTACATCGTAAATGAGCAGTCGTAGCGGAACCTGTGACCCGTGGATCCCTCTTTAATTTCGATTTTAGATGCAAGAGAAGGTAAAACCTACACCTTGATTTTTTGCCGTTGAACTGAGAAGAATGGTTTATTGTTTGTACCACAATCGACATATGTATAAAACTATTTAATAGCATTAAAAATTACAGATTAAAATGACATTGAACTTCTGTAAGGGGTATCCGTTTAGGAAACCTTGATGATCTCGTATTGCAAGGCTCTATTGCGAGCTTATTTTTCCATGTAAATTTATCACTGCCTTTTTTTTTTGTTAAGGGGTAAATGTATTTACGTATTCCCAGCGCCGTTGCAGCGTATTCGCGCTGGCGGTGGGATATGTAGGACTCGCCATCTCCATAGCGCGGTATGCTAACTTATAGCACGAGGAGAGGACTCCACACAACTAAAACCCCCTGGACACTCTTTCGATCCGCCGTAGGCGGGGGCCGGGCGCTCATAAGCAATCCGGCCCAAATTTATCACTGCCTTAAGGGGAACTTTATTGGAAAATTAAAAAATTAAAACATAAATTTTTTTTTTATGTTTATTTTAAAATTTGAATCTTACGTTTTAACAGTAACAGTGACTGCAAAACGTACTTTTAACTATAAGCAACGAATAAAATTCACGGTGTGTGTTAAAATACACTTCTTTTCAGGCGGAAATTTATGAATTTAGCCACGAGGCTTTTGCTCCTTCACTGCACGTAAAGGTGAGCAGAGTTCCAGTCTTATTAAATGGTTTTCAAACTACAAACTAAACAACCTACATAAGAGGGCGCCCCCCGTGGGACTTGGACCTCGGCTTAGGGCAGTCGCTAGAGGTTTATGCAGCTGTCGCTCTACGTTAAAGTTCGCGGGCCTCTTGGAATTCAGGTCTACGAAGGCATCGGAAAGTTACAACGTAAGGGTCGGGCAAGCAAGGGGGGGATAATTCAACGCGTTGTCTTGAATGACTGACTGATTCACGGATCCACGCAGAGCCGTAATCGCTAATCATAGTCTGAAACTTGAAGGATGTATTCTACTAGCTACTACCTGCGTTTTTGCTCGCATTAAAGCCAATGTCCTTAATGTTTTTTTTTTTTTAGAAATATTACTAGCAGAATTTTGTAGTCTACTAGTACTCTTGTTAACCACTCGTGCTAAGCTAAAATGCTTGCGTTCACGTCGGTAGTGCAATGGATGGGGTTGAAACCGGCTACCTCAAGATCACAAGTCCGACGCCCTAGCCATTGGGCTACGGCCGCTTTAGTTACTTCTAATACCTCCATGAAAATGAGTAGAAAGTTTCATGATGATCGTTATAATAGTTTTCGCGTTAAAGCGTAAAGGTGCAAGTTGGAAGCGGCGTGGTGTTATAATAGTTTTCGCGTTAAAGCGTAAAGGTGCAAGTTAGAAGCGGCGACGTGAGGCGGCGGTGGACGACGCGTCGCGGCGACACTACTGGTTTGTATGTATTTCTATGAAACGCGTCGCTAGCTTCATGTCGCTAACTGCGAAGGGAATTTCATAGAAATACATACAAACCAGTAGTGTCGCCACGACACGTCGTCCGCCGCCGCCGCCTCACGTCACCCGCTTCCAACTTGCTCCTTTACTTATACGAAAAGTCCTACCGCCGCGCGCCGCTGCAGCGTATTCGCGCGCTGGCGATGGGATATGTGGGGCTCGCCCTCTCCATAGCTTGGTAGGCTAAACTCATACCACGAGGTGAGGACCCTACACAACTAAGACCCTCCGGACACTCCTTCGATCCGCCGTTGGCTGGGGCTGGGTACGCATGAGCAATCCGGCCCACGAAAAGGTGCCTGAAAGTCATTATAATTTCTAATGATTATTGCTATTAAAAAAAGTATAATCGTAGATCGATTTTACTACTAAAAATTAATAACTTCACTGAATTTTAGCAACAACTAACAGATCACAGTGTATAAAGTTTGCATTGACGCAGCCCTGCGGTTTAAATTGGATCTTAGTTTAATAAGTAGTTCATACTAATCTGTAACAAAACAGCTGGTAACCTCGTTGGTTGACAATCCATTAACGAGAGCAAAACGCAATCTACGATTAAAGAAAATTAACTTACAATTTATTAAGAGAGATAGAGCATTACAATAGTGAATGACCTGCTTGACAAGCATTTTATAGAACATCACTATGTGTGTGTTTTTCATTTGATAAGTAGTATTCACTAATAAAGAAGTTTTCAAAACGATTTTTTTTTATTACTTAACAATCAAAAATAAGATTAAGCAATTACGAATGAACGATGATATTTGAAAAGTATAATTAAACATAATAATATGTATGTTTAATTATACTTTGTAAATAACTAACCTTACGATGTCGTTAGGTTAGTTATTTACAATGTTTTTAGTAAAAAACACGAGTCGAGAAACGTCATCATCTATAATAATCGTAATCAGCGTTTCCTTATGTGGTACTACATAATACTGCGGTCACCAACCCGCCTGTCAAGCGTGGTGACTATGGCAAATACTCTCCCTAGGGATGAGGCTCATGTTCAGCAGTGGACGTTATACGATGATGAAATGTAAGTGGGTACTCGTAGAAATTAGTTAAAGTGCCTTACAATAACAGATAATCTAGGTTGTACGAACGTGCGCCCTAACACACATTTGAAGTGGTTAAAATCTAGATAGTTTTTAATTCTATTTAAGAAGTAAACATATAAATAGATTTTAGGCTAACCATACATTGTAAATGCCCGTTCCTGTAGCGTGTGTCTCACGTGGACGGGACGGAATGAGTAGCAGTTCACACGCTCGAGAAACTACTACCAAGAATATTTTCGCTGAGTATTATATACCATTAAAGATTGAGCAGAAAGATAGACCAGACTTGAGCCAGGGAACCGGGGAGTTAGAGGCACATACCGTGACTACTGAGACACTCTTCGTTATAACCATACTGACGTTACAGCGATATACTCTCTCTATTGACATCAATCCTCTACGCACTTCTAAGGTTTCGCGGCGAACATTAATGCTCAACATAATATATTGTAAATTGTCTTAATCTTAGTTTTAAATAAAATTTTAAGGAAATTATTTTGAAACTAGCTTACCGCGCGATTTCACCCGCCCACCTCCCGTTCCCGTAGGATCTTTATAATGATTAAATATAGCCTAAAGCCTTCTTTGATAAATGGGCTAACTAACACTAAAATATTTTTCAAATAAGCAGTTTAACGACGGTTCCTGAGATTGGCGTGTTCATAATATAGATTGGATTGGTAATATAGATTGGACTAGGCGCGGCGAGCGGTTTCACCCTTTTGGAGTAGACATTCCTTTAATACGCACGGAGCGATTTGCTTCTTCTTCATAATGCGGAATTCTGTGCCTGGGTCAGTTTTTCCGGAACGCTATAATCTGGACTTCTTTAAGACTAAAGTGAACAGACACTTTCTAGGCAAGCGTGTATAATCTTAGGCCTTATCTTCGCCTTCCATCAAGCAAGATTATGGTAAAATATATTGACTCAATGTTTGGGTTGCTTGTGTTTTTTTCTACTACTATCCCGCTTTAGATGGTCGGCTCAGCATGTTTTCTTACACACATATCTATAAAAAAATTAAGCCCTTTTTTTAAACAAAGTTGTTAAATTAGTATTAATGAGTGATCTTGCGATGCCCTCGAAGACAAGAGTCTCGCTTACTGCACAGTAGAGCGACAGTTGCATGAAATTGCAAAGAATAGATTAATATGATAGGATAGGATAGTGCGGCACGTTCTCCGAGTGCTGGTTTTTACACAGCAGGTAAGCATTGCCATTTAACGGGGTAAAGCTGCCAGCATTCTGGGAACCTTGCCAAGTAGAATATATTTAGAATAGTATTTTATAAGTTAGTTTTATTTTAAATTAGCTACTTTTAGTTCTATATTATGTATAAAATAGATGTGTAGATTACAAACAAACACTCCAATTTTACTTATTTGTAAATTTTTCCTATTATATATATGATAGATTTGTATATAATATAGTTACAATAGATTCATAAGATTATTTATACTATATTTAAATTACTTGTCTTTAATGGCAATACATAAAAAAAATCTTATTAATATATACAAATACATAAAAATTTACTGTATGTTTGTAATCTATGCATCTATCTTTACAAATAAATTTAATTGTATTAAAATAACTGCTTGTAACATGCATAGGCACGTTATACCAAAATATTATTTTTTCAACTTTTGTCTGTCTGTCTGTTTGTTGCGGCTAATCTCTGGAACGGATGTTTTGATACAGGACTTTTACTGTGTAAGGAGTATCTGAAATAACTTCTTTGTTAAATTACTAATATTATAAACTTAAAATTTTGTAAGTTCCTATATTCAATCCACATATAGGTACTTGATAGGTAGATGCCGTGTGGTTTCCGGCTTAGAATAGACCACCCCATGTCCTCCCATGGGTGTCGTAAAAGGCGACTAAGGGACATATGGCTGATGGATGGGCAGCAGCATCTATTAGCTCAAGGTTTACATCTTACTGCGATCACCAATCCGTCTGTGTGGTGCGTGGTGGTTATGGCAAAATCCCTCTACGATCCTGGTTTGCCAAGGTCTGTTAAGAGGTGGCCCATGTTCAGCAGTGGACGTCAACGGGCTGTTGATGATGATGATGATAGGTACTTACAAAATTTTGTTTGTTACTCTTTTACGCAAAAAGTGAAAAACATGATTTTAATTAAACTTTACAATAATACCTATACATCAGAATAACACAAAAGCTATATTTAATTATGAAGTTTCCACAGGAACTGGAGCAATGAGAGTGAAAATGTTTGCATCTCCTTCACCAAATTACCGAACAGATTTGGATGAAATTTGATCTCTACTAATATTATAAATCTGAATGTAAGTTTGTTTGATGCGCTTTCGAATTCAAATTTTGACGAAACTACTTAACCGAAAATCATGAAACTTTGTACACATATTTTTGGAGGTATTATTAGTAATATAGGATACTTTTTATTAAAAAAAATCCAATGCAAGCGAAGCCGCGGGTTAAAGCTAGTAACCAATAAATTATATAAAAAATATTCGTTAATCTAAGCCTATAAATGTCTATGATGCGGAAGTAAACAGAAAGTTTTAAACATTGTTAATAAAAATACCCTTTCAAGATATGGTGATGTCCAGTGACCATATCGATGGTAATTACCCCGTGTCTTTATTTTTACCTGCTCGAGTTTAATTTCCATAACTGAGTAGTGTTGTGCGCAGTGTACCGTGGCGGGCTCTGACTATGTAGGGATGGAGTGTGTCGATAGTTATTACTTCCTATAATTTGTTTTTTTCTTTTATATACCATTAGCTTTATTTTCTTTTGTTGATGTATTATTCTTCAGGTATTTCTTTTCCATCTGCTATGCATATAAAGGTTACTCGGCAATACAATGAATTTCATTAATACGGGTTTCTTTTAATTGGATTTAAACTAACAAAATTGATATAAGAGAAATAATGCTTTAATTATTTCTTGTTTTATTCTTTGTTTTATAATATTAATAGCAACTAGCATTACAGCAGCATTTCACTATTTGAATTAAATATAGGTCCCGTTTCATTATGTTATAATACATGTACCTACATTTAAACATACGAAAACGACGACTAACTTCAAATAATACACACACAAAACCATCACAATGGTTTTAAACTAAAAGAAAACAATTGAAAACATGCGTAATTTCTTATACATCCACATTCTTAAACATTATATATAAACATCAACAACAATAACGTAACGTAATGCATCCTTCACAAACAATAAACATGAAACATCGATAAACTGAACAACACTAGAGCGCACCTTCCTCGCTTCAGTGTTACGTGCAAGGCGCATGCGCGCGATCGTGTCTCATTACACAATTATAGTAAAAATTTAATTTTATATGGCAGTGGTGACCCGACCGTGTGGTGATTTCCAATGTGCTAGAACAAAATCATGCATAGGAAGGACTTCTAAACATGGCTGGGTAATAATCTTACGTAATATTTCCTTGGTTTCGGTTGTGTATTTACTTTATAAATTACTGAGTAGCGCTCAGGTTCAATGCTAAATCGTAGTGTAAGATGAATTATTATAGCACTTTACTTACGTTTGCAATTTAGTTTGAAACAAAGTTTAGTTTAAAGACTAATTCCAGTACCATGTGGGACTTTACCAAGACATAATTCACGGAATTGACAACTATCAGTGATTCGCACAAATGTTCGTTCCGGGTGGGAACCGAACCTCGATCACCAGGTCTCAGAAACAAATACCGTAACCACTGAACCGCCAGTGCAGTCGTATTATTTATATCTAAATAACATTTAGTATCGGCATGTTTTTATATCTCAAACATTCGTTATAATTTATGAGAGTTTTTTCAAGATCTATAATATCAAATAACGGTCGTCTAAAGAAAGAATGAATGTAGTGTAATTTGACGATAGTATTTTGTTTTTAAAAAAGTTTGAAACAATTGAGTTGTGAATGAAAATTATAGTTTCGTGATAATGCAATATCGTGTAAGTGACACTTGCTAATAAGGTGTCATTTCAACTGTCAAGAAATATTTTCGTTGTATGTGTTTTAAAGGGTAAAACATCAGTTTAGTGCATTTGATTTTAAACCTTATTAGCTATTGTCAATTACATAGTTGATTCTCTATATTTATTTATTTCTTAGTATTAGTTGTCAATGTTATTGGAACGAGGTCTTTATAGTAATTATGTTAGTTACTTCAAGCTGATTACACGGTTCTGTAAAACAAGATACCTAATACTTTACTTCATAATTGTTTCCTTCGAACTTCAAATAAGTACCTATTGAGAATTATTTATGAATGTGTTCTGTGGCGTTGTACTAAAAGGGTCAACATCTGAAAACTTTTTCTGTCATTAGCATTACTACAATAAACAAATTTGAATGGTTAT
This sequence comes from Nycteola revayana, assembly GCA_947037095.2. Lineage (NCBI taxonomy): Eukaryota > Metazoa > Arthropoda > Insecta > Lepidoptera > Nolidae > Nycteola > Nycteola revayana. Next base: position 13,388,823 of record OX344838.1, on the reverse strand, counting down.
TTTAATGAGTCAGATAAGATTATCTATATATTAATAGGTAAATCCAAAACTTTGTATCTTTTCCTTTTAACAAAATTTTCGCGGATGGAGCAGTATGAAATTTTGCACACTTATCCAATTATCCATACTTCCATACTAATATTATAAATGGGAAAGTGTATGTGTGTGTCTGTTTGTTTGTCCGTCTTACACGCAAAAACTACTAGATGGATTTGGCTGAAACTTTGCACGGGGATAGTTAATAAGCTCGATTAGGATATAGACAACAAAAAATCACGCTCCGACCCACTGGAGCAGAGAAACGCGGGTAAAACTGCGGGGCGCAGCTAGCAGTTTATAAACAGAAGGAGTACAGAATACTAACTTATTTTTAATCACCTTATTAAATGGTTTAATTAGTACAAGTACATTTTTTTTGCACGGACATTATGTAGTTAGCCAAGAGCTATTTGCTACTTCACCGGGCGTAAAGGCAAGCAGAGCTCCAGTCTAAATAAATTGTTTAAAAACTACAAACTAAGCAACCTGCGCAAGAGGACGCTATGTGGGACTTAGACCTCGGCTCAGGGCGGCCCGCTCGCTCAAATGTGATCTCTTCAAGGCAACCTAGAAATCAAACACTAGACTTTAAAATTTGGGTAGTGTACTTAAGTGAATAGTTATATGACGTGCCAGTGGGTAATGTGATGTAACTATTTACTTACGTACCTATACTATTTTAAGTCAGCGTTTTTTCCTGATGTTTGATACAATTTTATTTATTTGTAGGTATAGATTGTTTTGACATACCTACAACTAAGGATAGAATGCAATGCAGAGTTAGTTGTTAGTTAAAACTATTTTGAGGCTGTAAACGGGAAATAAAAGGTAACTCCAAAAGAAAAACAACTGGATGTGTTTGGCGGTAAAAAATGTAATAATGAAAACAAACATGGCGGCTACATTAAACCATAGATAATAAAAGAAAAATATAATGTTAGTGGCCATTTTCAAAACGAGAATAATCACGATCAGTGCAGCCGTGAACAGAGGCTAAATACTTTTTTTATAATTTTCCTTGGACTTTGTCATTGATTGAGGAAGATAAAAACTAGCAGTTCAGCATTTATAGCTTGTAAAAAAGACCTCAATCTCTGTAAAAAAACATTTGTGTAAAATAAAGTAAAAATGTTGACGGAAAAACAATTTTGAGTAGTTTTATCCATAGTTAGTAGGATAGCAAAAAAAGGTCTTATTTTGTGTGTTAGTAAACTAAACAAGTATAAGTACAGCGAACCTATGGTTCGATGGTTCGTTTAATCTTCGAACTACTATTTTAAACAGTATAGAGGTCTGGATTTCTTCAGCTATGTTCTTCAAATTGGACTTTTGAGAACCACTTGTGAGATATTTGACAACATATGTTTTATTTAAAATATGAAGGTAATAAAGTGCGTTTAGCTTGCCTTATCTTGTAAAATATATATTAAAATGGAAAACAAAATGGTCAGGGGTACTAAACATATCTAAATATTGGCCCTTGTTAAGCTTAACATTATAAGTCGAGTTATAGTCATTTGGATTAACTCGGCAGCTCTAGTAAGCAATGAGACTACGTAGTGATTTTAAGTTAATCGGATACCTTCTGCAAAATTTCAGTTTTCTCTTTCTCTTTCACCCGCGTTACTCTTGTTGCTTTAGAACTTCATAAAGAAATATAGCCTATAGAATTGCTCGATAATAACTCGACCAGTAGTTCCTAAGATTTCAAGCAAACAAACAAACTCTTCAACTATATATATCAGTATAAATACCTCTAATATCATATCATGATAGTATGTGATTAGCTAAATGTATGTACATTTAAAAGTTATATAGTATTTTAAAATAAAATAGATACCTACTCAAGAACTTGAACAGGCTGTAATTTCATCATTTTCATCCAAACCTATTTTTTTTTAATTAATTAATTTTAGCGGGATTGGTTTAATTATTGTTATTATTTTAATCATGAAGAAGTCATTTTTTATTGGATTAATTTATTTTAATAATGGATTTGGCAAAAACGTGAGAAAAATCTTTCAGCCATGTTTATCTAATTTATGTTCCAATTAATACAAATTAAGCCTTGAAAGCTGAAATAAAATAATAAAAAATGTTGCCTCTAAATTTCCTCAATAAAATTGTATGCCTAAATATAAAATTTATATTTTTTGCACAAAAATATTTTTTTTTATCAATACAACAGAATATCAGTATTAAACATAGTAATATCTTCATTATTGTTATTTGAAGCGTTACGTAAGTTAGGTAACCTAGTTACGATGATGTTACATACCTACTTGAAATTATATTTCACATTTCACTGCCGATTGCCGAAGAGCAATTTAATTAATATGTTAGGCTAAGTGAAGCCTAGCAAAAGTATGTAATAATTATATTAATTTTTATTTTTGGCAAAAACATATTTACTCAAAACATTGTCAGGAAAAATCTAGTGTAACATTGAACAAAATTGACATACAAATGTGACAATAACCATACATTATTTATTTTAGCCACGTCATAATCAACATAATAATATCATATATTTCATGGCTTGATGATATTATAATGTATAAAGAACATATAAAAAGTTAAAGATTCTTTTACCAATTGGTTTTATTAAGAGTGAGTTTATTGTTATTAGTATCGTTATCAGGAAATTATATGTTAACTTGTTTCAATTTATTAATCTTTAGAATAAATTTCAACAAAGTGATTGATGTCTTAAGTACCTTATAGTAAACTTTAGAAATTCTTAGCCTCCATAAAAACGTGATGGATTTCCTCTTATGAGTATGTATGTACATACGTATACAACAAATACCTTTAACGTATTTAAATCGTAAGGAATTTGTTTTTACAAATATTTCTTTTCATCCAGTATCTTGAAGGCTTCAAGCTATTAATAAACTACTTTTTACATAGAACTTGATTATACACAATGAAATAGGTTTAACATAAAAAAGCCGCTGAAGAAGAGCATTCAAGTAACGATATGTGGTAGATAGATCTAGGAGTTATTTTTAAATAATAATAATTTATTTAAGTCATATTTCCTGGATATATTCACGGTAATAAATACTAATGTGATTAATAACATAAAAATAATTATTTAGTTATTTATTTTTATCTATTAAATTCTTTGATTAAAAAAAAACTATCATTAGTGTTAGACATATCAGTAATACAATTATTATGGTTAATCATCACGCATACCCTCCACCGCGCCGTGCGCATGAGCATAGCGTCCAGCATTGGCGGCGGTAAGGAAGGGCTGTCCACAATAACGCCAATAACGCGCAGGGGATAAAACCTGCCGGATTGCTCATGCGTACCCGGCCCCACAAACGGCGGATCGAAGGAGTGTCCGGGGGGTTTTAGTGGTGTAGGGTACTCTCCTCGTGGTATGAGTTTAGCATACCACACTATGGAGAGGGCGAGTCCCACATATCCCACTGCCAGTGCGCGAATACGCTGCAGCGGTGGTAGGAATGCGTAAATGCATTTCCCCCCGGACAACAAAAATAATATAGATACTCATGATAAAACCTTCTCATGAGCAGATGGAATGTTGCCGTCATTTGAGAGCGCTATGGAATCATGAATGATATAATGTCAATTTAATATATTTTAATGTATTATTGTTTATTTTAAAGTTTTGTAACCGTTAAAAGACCTTTACGTAATATCCGTCCGAAAAAAAAACATCGGTACTTTGTTGTACTAAGCGGAACACACGATTACAGTATTTATATGAATTGAAGACTTATATTGATAACGTAATAATACAGTATATACACAGACATGAGATATTAATTATTTACCACTGAATTTTATTTTCCTGTTACGTAATTTTGACCTCGGAAAATGGCAGTTTTTGTTACTTAACTTTTTGCCATTTAATCACCCTGCTTACGTCCATTGCTGAACATGGGCCTTCTCTTTAACATACCTTGGCAAGCCTGGGTCGTTAATGACTATTGCTATAATCACCACACATGGCAGGTGGATTGGTGATTGTAGTAGCCTATCAATTAGCTGTATGTCCCCTAGATGCTCCTTACGATACCCATAGGAAAATAGGGGTGGTCTTATCTAAGCCGGAGTCCACACGGCGAGGGAGCGCACATAATATTGAATTTAATTTATTTTATGAAAAATAAATTGACCACCAATTCGATTTTATCACAGTTAAATACTTAAGGCATTAGAGGTCTGATCTGGTCAAAATATTAAGTAACTTTAACTAGACCATATTAAGTACTAATTATAATGTTTATAATTATAAGTATGAAGCGGCCATAGCCCAATGACTAAGGCGTCGGATTTGTGATCTTACGGTCGCCGGTTAGAACCCCACCCATTGCATTACCGACGTGAACCCACGCGTAATACTAGCACGAGGGTTTAACAAGAATAATAATAGACTTCCAAAACCTCCGCCTTCCGCCTGACTATCTAAATCTTTAAAAAAAGGTATTAAAGGAGTCCCTTAAATGCTGTGCGTAAAAACTAGCTATAAAATTTAGGCATTTAGTTTTTTTTTCTGGTAGCGATTATGTAGTAATAACATAAAAATGTAATCTCAAAAGTATGATGCCATTTTAATTGAGAAGTTATTTCTGATTTAGATTTTCATTGTTAAACCATTTTGATATTTTCCGCGTTCCCATAGTTTTCATTTCTTGTTGTTCTCTTGGTGTATAGTTGTAGTGTACATTGTGACGTCAAAAGATTATTATTTTCCGATGTAGGTAGATATATCATAGCGAAAAACATCGCCAATTTTTTTAACGTATTCTCTGCAAATTAATTTAAAGAGGTAGAAATATTTTAATAATTATATTTTTGTAATGTTATTGTCGTTGGTCTACTTCTCTCTTACTTTTCGCTGTAACTTGATATTTGAAGCCTAACATTTTGAAAATTAGCTATCAAACGCTTCTTTCTTTTAAACCATGTGATAGTTTTAGTCTCTCGCACATAAACTCCTCATGTATATACCGTGATTTTTGTCGTTAATATTATTCAGCGAAATTATTTATTTTTAGTATAGTAGTTGTATAGTAGTAGCAGTAGTAGGTACAGAGGGCCGTTAAGTTCGCTGAAGAGTGTGTATAATAGAGATTACGATTTGAAAAAAAATCGTTCCGTCATTTTGATAACCACAAAATATTGGACACTTTTTTTATCTAATATATAAAATTCTCGTGTCACAGTTTTCGTTGCCATACTCCTCCGAAACGGCTTAACCGATTTTGATGAAATTTTTTGTGCTTATCCGGTATCTATGAGAATCGGCCAACATCTATTTTTCATCCCCCTAAATGTTAGGGGTAGTCCACCCCTAAATTTTTATTTTTATTTTTCAGACAAAGTTAGGGGTAGGTGTAGGGTAGGGGTAGGGTAGAGGTAGGGTAGGGGTAGTGTAGGGTAGGGGTAGTGTAGGGTAGGGGTAGTGTAGGGTAGGGGTAGTGTAGGGTAGGGGTAGTGTAGGGTAGGGGTAGTGTAGGATAGGGGTAGTGTAGGGTAGGGGTAGTGTAGGGTAGGGGTAGTGTAGGGTAGGGGTAGTGTAGCGTAGGGGTAGTGTAGGGTAGGGGTAGTGTAGGGTAGGGGTAGTGTAGGGTGGGGGTAGTGTAGGGTATGTATCGATTGAGGCAGTACGAAGTCTGCCGGGTCAGCTAGTTTATTTATAAAGTCAATAAAAAATTGACAAAGATAGCAGGAGAGAACGATTTGTGACGTTACTCTAGGTAAAATTGCACCTATAAGTGACGTCACATAAAATAAACGCGCTGTATTTTCGTCATTTTTGTTTACGTAACGCAAAAAGAGGATAGGACCCTCTTTTAGTTAATCCAACTGACAACGGACCAAATAGTTTTTTTTTGTCGTTATTTCTATTTTATATACACTCTTTCCATCAATACAGCAGTCCACTCACAGTATAAACATATTTGTGTTAATGACCAACTCATTACCAACGTAACACACTGATTTTCTACGTAGCTCTATATGACAGACGAATTTAACAAGTTTCATAATGTCATCCGATTTAGCGTAATAAGTCAAAGTATGGGTTGATGTCTCTGTGGTCAGAGGTTCAAATCCTGGTCACCTATAGCATATTTTATTAGACTTTAAACATAAAAGATAATAATTTTTCTATACATATTATGTTTCTATTATCCTTGTCGTGACGAGTAATTACTAAAACAGGTTTAATGTACCTAATTTATCACCGTCAGTCATCTTCTTTTCAAGTATTTAACATACAATGGATAATAAAAACTGCTTATTGTAAAATAATTATTATTTTATTGCTGTAAACATATTCTGCGTGGTTATTGAATTAGGTACTTTATGTATTAGGTGTATGTATTATTTGAGTGTTAAGATTAAGAGGCTTGGACCATAGGACAGTTCATGGTAATAGTGTCTCTCATTCTAATCATTAATGTTTAAATACTGAATAATTCCCGACATCGCCCGTCAAAATACCTACTTTGACATTCGACGTGTTTTTTTTTCAAAATTTTCTATTATACAAACCGTATCTACATAAACTTGTATCCAGTAAGAAAACAACAGCATTGGTCGAGTTGTTCTCAAAGGGTTACATTTAAAACGCATAATTTTTTTTTCCTGATTTACTTTGTCATAATGAAACTTATGCATAATCGTTTTATGGTTTAATGAGTATTTAGCATCTCTATTGTACTACATTTAGTTCGACTATTGATGAGACGCATAATAGTCTTTAAGCATTTTTAATTTTTCTTAATTTAATTTTACCATAAAAACACATGGCATACGCATTTTGAGTTGCGACTATAGGTTTAGGTGCGGCGGAGTGGCCCCTGGGCCACGCCAAAGACGCGAACATATTTATTTTATATGGTTGATCATTATGTTTAGGTATTGTTATGCTTTTCCCAATGTGTGCCTTAAAACATTATGCTAAATTATCTTTGTGCTATGTTTGGTTATGCTAGTAAAAATTATGCGAAAACAGTTATGCGTTTAGTTATTATGGTTAATAATATAGTCCTATAAACGTTATGCCTTAAATTACTACAAAAATTGTTTTGCTACTAAATATAGACCCTTTCTCAAATGATGTGCGTACATATACGCATTTAGGCAACTTATTTTTATCAATACATAAATTAAGAACGATACACTATACGTGTGGTTTTCGACTTCGAAGATAACATCCTATGATTTCCCATGAGTGTACAAGGTGTAACAGGTGACTAAGGACATACAGCTGACGAATGGGCAGCCGCATCCATCAGCTCAAGTATACTCACCACTAGAGACCGGATTATATGCAACATAAAAAGTTTGTTATATGCATGCAAATATGCATGAAAAATGCTTGAAATATGCACGAAAATTGTCAGAATATGCAAAATTTAATGCAAAGTTTGAATTAAATCAATCAATTCAGTCCTTAAAAAAAGAAGAAAAGTTAGTTTTAATTTTATTTTATTTCAAAATCATTAAACAATTAGTAAAAATTAAAAAGGCGACCATAGGTGTCACGACACATTACAGTTTATTACGTGACATTATTTATGTTTTTTAATTTTTATAAATGTATAACACAATTATTATTATTAATGTATATATTAATTTTGTGACTATAATTTGGTTTAATTTGCGATATAATCACTTTTATCGAATATCGGAACACAGGATGACTGCACTGCACTGGAAAAAATATTGTAAATATACCGATAATATATTATGCATTATAACTCGATATTAGGTAAAATATGCAAGTACCGTTGAGAATGCCTAAAATATGCCAATGCATATGCTAATATGCAAATGCATATAATCCGGTCCCTACTCACCACCAATTACCAATGCACTTACCATTTACCAAGCGTGGTAATCATGGCAATATCCCTCAACGAACCTAGCTTGCCAAGGTTTGTTAAGAGAAGGCCAATGTTCAACAGTAGACATAAACGAGCTGATAAAGTAATAAGTAGAAGTATGTACGACGTTTGCAATGTCAGGTGAATAAATTTGTTATGGTGCATTAACATGTTATAGGCTGTTTTACCATCGTTTACCAAGAATGTAAATTAAGTACCGTAAGATTTTAACATCGTCGGTATATGAAAATACCTCAAATTTATTAGACCATTTAAAAATCTTCATAAATGATGATTGTGTTGCCCATTAAGGTTAGGTTTATTTTTTCATTCACTACTTTCTGATTTGTCTGTAAGAAAATAACAAAGCGGCATTTTTTTATTTTAGTATCTGCACTGGCAGACGATAAAATTAGGCATACATGTAAAGTCGTGTTTAAAAATATATTAACAACTAAATCACTTCAATACACTTACACTTGATAATTTCATTAATATAATCTGTATTAAGATTGAAAATTTGAATGTTAACAGTTAATACCTACTTTATCAATAAATCATACAAATTCGAGTGGTCTGAGTTTTTGTCCAACATTATATTTATGTTACCAGAATCACAGAAAACACAATAGTACAAGCCAGAACTAAGAACTGCAATGGTTATTCAAAGTCGCCATATAGTTTCTCTGAACGAGCTGATCATTGGAACTAACTTAATATCTGTTTACCAGGAAATCGATCCTATTACATTCTCCAAGCACCGCAGTCATACATTCTTGCTCGTATTACACTTAATTGTTTATAAAATTCCATTTTATTTCTGTTTAATACGATAAAACATTCGTCGTATCGTATGTGCCTTTATTGTAAACTGTACTTGTAAACGCAGCCTAATGTTAACTAGTCACATAAAACAAAAATCACATAACAATTAAGAGTAAGTAATACTGCGGTGCTTGGAGAATGGGATAGGTTCGATTTCCTGGTAAAGAGATATTAAGTTGTTTCAATGATCAGTGCGTTCAGATAAACGATATGTACTTCTGCTTAAGTATACGTAGCCAATTAAATTACATTATTCCCATAAAACGCTAGAAAGATATGCTGAAATAGCATAAGCTATTACGACCTTCTATGTGTTTCATTACTTAGTAATATAATAACAATCATAATCATTTAGTAATATAATAACAGCATTGGTCGTATGTGCCTTTCTCGTAAACTGGCACTTAAGACCAAATGCTTCTGTAGTAAAATTACACATCTGACCGTATGCTTCTGAGGTTCAGATATATTAGTAAACTAGTCACATAAAATAAAACGGAATATTATAAACAATTAATTGTAAGCACAAGAGTGCGGTGCTTGGATAATGTGATAGGTTACGATAGGTGATAAATATCGCTTGTGTTCCTGGAATGCGGCCGCCGACATAAGTTTGTATCAGTTTGTTTTCATGAAATCGCTGTCGCGTCGCATTCGCCGTACCTGTACATCCCCGGCTGAAGCCATTACAATCTTAATATTCAACTTTTAAATGTATTGTATGTGCTCAACGTTAGTAAAAAATGTAAAAAAATAATTTATTTTAATAGTTTAACTGAAATATTTATCATTGACCACCTAGAAGCTATTACACAATTTCTACCTAGAAACACGGAATTAATGAATAAATCATCTTATAATCTACAATAGCGGTACAACTATTCTATCGGATTTTATTATCGCATACACTGTTTCCCCTTGCAATAATTATAACCGTGTGCATTAGTTAGGAAACAAATAGTAATGCTCTAATGGTCAGAGAGTGAAATGACAGCGCACGCGATCCAAGACGAGCATTCGTTATCGAATTACGATTATAACTTTCATTGATATTTCGCGTGTCAACTAAATCGTTATTGGATTAGATTAGTGAAAATAATACTTCTATGCATTTTTAATGCTGAAATAGCATAATATTATGAACTAGCTGATGCCCGCGACTTTGTCCGCGTGGTGTTTGTTATTCCTTCGGTTTTTTAACTATACCACGGGAACTCATAAATTTTCTGTGATTAAAAGTATTAAGAATGTTGACCGGGAATGTAAGGTACCATGCAATTTCATTTACATCGGTGTACCAGTTTCGGAGATTAGCCCGTACAAACAGACAGAGAAACAAAAAAAAAAGCTAGGTGTGTCTATTATACTTCTTACATCCCCTGACTCGGATTTTTGCATTTGTTTTTCATGGAACTGACATTCGACCTCTACAGTTTTATTATATGTATAGACTAGCGACCCGCCCCGGCTTCGCACGGGTACAATACTGATAATTATACTACATAATGTCTTTAAACCTCTAACAAACGGGCGAAATTTGGTCAAAACAAACAGAAACAAATTAATATAGGTACCTACTAAAACCCAGTGAAATAAGTAGGTGGGTATACTTTTATCGTATGAAATACCTATACTCTTCAGGACTAACAATACAACAAACACTAAATAAATAGGTATTCAAGTATCTATCCATCATATTTACAACGAACACAAAAATAAAACTTGGAGGTCGTGGGTTTGATCCCCACACCGGACATGAAATCTTTGTGTAAATTCTAAGATTTCTTTCCGGGTCTGGTTGGTTGAGGGACTACCCTCCGTGCCTCGGAAAGCACGTTAAGCCGTTGGTCCCGATTGTTATAACATCATCTATAATAATCGTATATCAAGGAAGGGGCAGCAGCGTTTCCTTGTGTGTTACAACATAATTCTGCGGTTACCAACCCGCCTGCCAAACGTGGTGACTATGGCAATACCCTCCCTCGGGAGGAGGCCCATGTTCAGCAGTGGACGATATACGTGCTGATGATGATGATGACCTACTAAAACTCAGTGAAATAAGTAGGTGGGTATACTTTTATCGTATGAAATACCTATACTCTTCAGGACTAACAATACAACAAACACTAAATAAATAGGTATTCAAGTAACTATCCATCATAGTTACAACGAACACAAAACAAAAAATTTGCCCTATAATTCTTAAGGATCGAGCGCGCATAATCGCATTAGGCCTACCTAAAACACGCGCTGTTATTTTGCGATAACTTCTAAGTTATTCATTAAAAGTATATAGTGTAAGGGTAAAATAATCTGCATGAAATTTAAAATGATAAGGATAAATACTGAATCCGTCTGATTAGCTTTACAATTACCGCATTAGAAATTATCATTTTTCTAAGATATAATGGATATAGCAAGTTAACCTTGAAAGATCGACATATGCTATCGCAGACTTTTTTGTAGATCTAAAAGAGAAGAATATTTGCCACCATACATTGTTTTGTTATATCTCATAGGGTTTAGGCAGCGTTTTCGTTGAAAGCTCCCAAATGGCTTAATTTTTTCCGACACCTCTGACAAATATCAATATATATTAGTCAAATGTACACATAAACTAAACAAATCATATACGTAAACCTTCCGGAAGAATCGTTCTATCGATTGGTAACATCCGCATGAAAATCGATGTAGTAGTTTTTGAGTTTATCGCGAACAGACAGACAGACGCGGCAGGGGACTTTGTTTATAATATGTAGTGATGTAGTGATAGCGGTCGCCCGCGGCTCCGTGCGGATGTCGCTTACCGCTGCAAAAAGCCTACCCAGGAAAGACACGGTCAGCAAAATGATTCCCAGATCAATTCACAGACACCGACATAAACATCGACAACGCAGTCATTATCCGCAGGCTGCACAGATTGTCTTTCTGTGGATGTTAAAGTTGTTAATGATGAAAATATAATTAATGATGTAATTAATAGGCATTTTAGGGATTAGGCATTTTAGGCATTTTCAAAGCTCTGAAAAGAACTGTTGTTTAGCTCTGAGAAGAACTGTTGATTAGCTCTGAGAAGAACTTTTGCGTAGGTGTAGTTTTAAGAACGAAATCTAAAAAAAATCGCACGAAAATTATTAGACTTCGCAACGGGCCGTGCAGCAGAAATCGTAATATTTTAATTTCGCCATAACTTCAAAACCAAACGTCCAATTTTAATCATTAAAATACCAAATATTATCTACATAAACTGTACTTAGTGATGAAATAATTTATTTTGATAAGGATTAACAGCATGAGTAAAATAAACGCGTTTAAATGTAGTCCAAAAAAAAAGAAGATTTCTAAATAAAATAATGGTCGTTGTGCCTCACTCGACATAGATAGGTATAGTGTGTCGCGGACTTTTTTGTAGATGTTTATAAGATCTATAATTAATTAGAACATTTTATGGTTCTATCTTTTATAGTTTAGGCAGCGTACGCAAAATAAGTAACTTTTCTGGTTGATTTTTTACACCTTGTGTCAGAAAAACCCAAATATCTTACGGAACCCTATTTTTTTCCAAAATAAAATTTAGCCTATGTTACTCGTGGATAATGTAGCTTTCGAATGACGAAAGAATTTTTTAAATCGGCCCAGTACTTTTTGAGCCTATTCATTACAAACATACAAACATACAAAAATAGGTACAAATCTTTCCTCTTTATAATATTAGTGTAGATAATAGATAGTTAATGATGTAATATTGTTCTAATCTCGATCTCTATCTCTGTCTACTCTCTGCGTGAAAACTAAATTTTTATTGGAATAAGATTTCGTGAAAATAATAATTAAGTATATCATTCTTAAAACTGATATAGCATAACATTTTAAATGTCCAATAATATATTGTTATCTAATCTGTATCTCGACTAGCTTCCGCGCGCGGTTTCACCGGCGTAACTCCCGTTTCCGTAGGAACTTTATAATTAAATATTACCTATAACCTTTCTCAATAAATGGGCTATCTAACACTGAAAGACTTTTTCAAATCCGACCAGTAGTTCTTGAGATTAACGTGCACCGAGAAATCAGGCGCAGGGCCGGCAGGTTGATAAGCTCTCCCAGGCACGAGTGAAACATTTTTTATTCAAGTCGGGTAAAAATCATCGAATGACGACGGATCGAACTTATTACTGCTAAATAAGGCTAGATTCTATTTCAAATTCAAATTTAAAATTAATTTATTTCGAAAAGCACGTATAATATCGAACTATTAGGCTAGATCTCAATATACTTCTACAGTATTGCTTTTGTTTACATACACTGCTGAACATTTGTTGTTTTTTAACAAACCTTGGCTAGTCAGCTTTGTTGAGGGATATTGCCATAGCCACGTTTAGCAGGCAAACCTTGAGCTGATAAATGCTGCTGCCCATTCATCAGCCGTATGTCCCTTAGTTGTTTTTTACACCCATGGGGTATTGTATACTAAGTAAGCAACCACACAGCATGGATCTTAATAACAAGGTATTAAAAGACTTAGGTTCATTTTGACAAATTTATCTGTTTTTGACCGACTATCCCAAATACTGTGAAGTACATTTTATGACTGAAATGCTTATAATCGTCAGACTCAACTATAACTCAGAAATGTTTTACATTCTGGAGGTTTGGAGACAGAAACGTAGTAGGTTCAACCAAAATTCGTCGTCGTTATATACTCATGGTCCGCCCAAATAATTACAGTTACTCTTACCAAATATAGACAGAAAAATCTAATAGACACAATAAAGCATATAATACATTATGTAAAATATTATAATGAAATACTTGTTAATTTGCAATATATTTTAATGAAATCATCTATATATAAAAATGAATCCCCATTTTCCTTGGTCACGGCATCAAGCGAGGACTGATGTCTCTAATTCTTTTTTTATTGTGTTTGTTATTGTCAGGAGATGGATCTTATGAAAGAAAACAATAGAAAAATGGAAGGAAAATTTTAAAGAATACTTAACCACTTTATTAAATTTCCTAAAGTAACTTGGGCGCTTTTGACTATATAAAGCTTTTTAATGTAATCTTATGGCATTTAATGCCTGTAATAATCTAATGTTATGACAAAACATTGACAAAATGCGTGCATTGCGTGCTGCTCTCACTGCACATTACAGTAAGTTCAGAGCTACCATGCCTAATATTAGAGTTTTAGTTAAGACAATGTCTGTCGGATAGCTGATCCGACCGATCCGCAGTTATAGATAAATTAATAGGTACTGAATTATTGTTTTGACTATTAGCAAGTGCCTGTAATAGGTTTACGTACTTAAATAAATATATTTTGTATTCATTTATTTTATTTATTTATTAAATCTTGCATACTCATACTTGCTAACTATCATTTTAAACTATTCGATAAGTATATTATTAGACTAGCAACAAAGCATTCCAATTGCTTTTGATTATTGCGACATTTTGCAACCAGTACAAAAAGCTTCCAATACATTGCAAAATAATGACAAAATAAGTAAAGTTTCAGTACTTTCACACAATACATAAATACCAATTGCATGTCAATAACAAAGAACACTTGAGGAATTTGAAAACATTGTTGAAATAGCAAGCTACAAGCATTCTGTTGCAAAATACAATAGAATGTTGTACACTCACTTTGTCTACACATAGCATCGCTTTATCTAACGTTTGAGTCATGAGTGCTATTTATAAACATTTTATAATAATTTGAAGATAAATGAGAAGATAGGTCATGGTAATTTTATGTCTAGGCATAGAACAAGGCTGCTTAATATATTTTCATTTTATCAGTCGGGCATAGGTTTAAGCATCCTTGGCATAAGAACGTTCACCTATGTTCTTACGTCCCTTCACTATCAAAAGTCACTTTGAGAGGTAAAAAGTCTTGCACTAAGTCTTGAAAACTTTGCATAAAATAAATTATACCTCTTCGGGTTTCGCTGGTGCTCTTACTCTCTGTGCCTCGGAAAGCACTTAAAGTGTTTATCCCATTTGTCACAACATCATCTATGATAATCGTATATCAGGTAATGGGCAGCAGCGTTTACCGGTGAGTCCGGCGGTCACCATCCCGTCTGACAAACCAATGTTGGCTCCAATTGTCGTAATATCATCATCAGCCCGTATGACGTTTACTATTTATATGATATAATAACATAATTAATGAAAAAACTGGTCAAGTGCGAGTCGTACTCACGCACAAAGGGTTCTGTACCATTTTCAAGCGTTTACCTGTTGCCGTTATAGATATCAAGCAAAAAAGTGTAAAAAAAAATTGTTATGGTATAGGAGCCCCCCTTAAATACTTATTTTAATTTATTTTTAGTATCTGTTGTTATTTCGGCATAAAAATACATCATCTGTGAAAATTTCAACTGTCTAGCTATCGCGGTTCTTGAGAAACAGCCTGGTGACAGACAGACAGACAGCGAAGTTTTAGTAATAGGGTCCCGTTTTTTTTCCCTAAAAGTGATTACTCAACTAATCTTTTTTACACAGCTATTACATTACTCACTACGACATTATTATTTATAGTTGAATGTTATAAAACAGTTAATTCTGACTGTAATTTGTCAATTAACTTCATTCTTGTTCATTCACATGTTAAGAAGACTGACATCAGGTTTTTTCAAAGTCAGTCAAAGCAACCTGTTGTTTTACAATTTATAAACCAAAATTAAGAAGATATTTACATTCAAATAGCGTATTGGCGTTTTCCATTCAATTCTTATTAAAGTAGTAGGTATATTTTTGTTCTATAAACTTATGGGACACTTAATACGAGTACTGATGAAAGCGGCAAGTAGCAAGTTAAGTTTGATGTGCATCCTTTAAGAAACTGGGTGTAAGGATGCTATGGACTAAATTAAACTGAATCAAGTTATTGAAAACCTTCGTGGCGTAGCGTTCTTGCCTTAAATCTTGGAGGTCACGGATACGATTCCCGCTTCGGACAAAAAATAATGTGTTAAATAATTACATTTTTATTTACGTCAACCAATTACAGGCACTTGTAAATAGTCAAACATTAATTGGAAAATTCATTTATCGATCTTAAATTACATTTGTTATTTATTTATAAACCTGAAACCTGAAATAAATTATTATAATTTATTTATATTGTCACTAGCGAAGCAAAATGCTTATTCTGTCTATGTTATGCCAAAACAATTATCATTATTTGGTTGGACCATGAGGGATATAACGACGGAAGCGCTTTAATGCTACCACCGGATTCAATGCGCCCCAACTGAGAAGATCCGGCGAAACAAACTCAGTGGGTTACTCTACCACTGGTTTCAGCACGGCCCGTGTGAAACGTGTGAAATCAAAGATATATTAGGTAGAAGGACTAATCTCCATATCTCGCAAAGTCCATTAATCCGATGGTCCCGGTTGTAATAATATC
The DNA here is from genome assembly GCA_947037095.2 of Nycteola revayana. Lineage (NCBI taxonomy): Eukaryota > Metazoa > Arthropoda > Insecta > Lepidoptera > Nolidae > Nycteola > Nycteola revayana. The sequence continues at coordinate 13,372,656 of OX344838.1, read as the reverse complement.
ATTATTAGCTCATATAACGTCTACTATATTAATATAATTCTGAATATGAACCTAAATTAATAATATTGTCGTAGTGAGTAATGTAACAGCAGTGCAAAATAGATATGTTGAATAATCATTTTCATTCATACGCAAAAAGGCACGTATTTCAATCGTAAAAAATACGTCACTTATGTATGTTAGGAAGTTGTGTTGGTTACGCTTTCATTGATATTTAAATTAACTCTGCATTATGCCCATCTATAACAATCTTCAATTGAGTCCGTAAACGTATAGCACTGGAATTGTGTTTTATAAATAAAGCAAAATTAAAACCAAACCATTAGTAGTGTTGCTAGAATTGGGTCTACAACTGTACTATGTGGACCAGAACTTTTCTTAAATATGTCGACAAGCACGATCTAGAACATCTTTAGTAATAATAATATATAAAACCGACCGTCAAACTGCAGAACCCACAGAACCCACTAAAGAGCCTCTCCAAAGAATAGGTTTAGGTCAAGGAGCCTGACTTGATGACTTGAGACTATGTAAAATAAAATGTGTCAATCTAGTGTGGACAAAGATTAGCAACCTGGGCCTAGCGTATCCAAAACTAGAGGACTTCAGAGGAACCATAAGTCAGTATAACGGAGCGAATGGAGTAAAACTCGTTTTTATTGTAAAGGCAAATTTTTACGTTCGATCAAATAATTAAGTAAATTTTGCAGTGAAAATATATCATAGTAGAGAAGACGTGGAAGATCAACCTTCACCCATCTGATAACCAGATGAGACATACTTTATGTCAAATATTATTTATTAAGAAACACACTTATGATAACTTCCCTATCAAAGTGTTCATGGCTATTTTTCACTTAATTATTTTAATCAACTTTCTTTCAGCACCTTTACTCTTTTGATAACCAAGTGAATAGGCATGAGGCAAGATTTTGAAATCCTCTTGCGCAACGTGGGTAGTCATTTTCTAAGTACGAAAAACACAATATTTCGGTAATAAATTTAAATTTAACGAAGTTTAAGCCATATTTATATTAAATTTTAAATAGCGCGCGAAAAAAGGCCTCAAGTGTCATGACGTCGGCTATGACGTCACGCTATTGTAAAAAATGTCATTGAGTCCGCCAAACTGGTTAAATTCTCTTTGATGGTTACAATATCGTGACGTCATGCGCCGTGATTGGTGTTTCAGTCAAAATGGCCGATTGCAGTATTTTAATCTTTTATTTTATAAAAAATCACATTAATCTCAAGGTTATATATAAAAATAAATAAGTGTAATAATTTATTTTTATATGTACTTTCCCCTAAAAACATTAAATCTTTAATTTTTTGATACTGTCGTCACGCCTATTGAATCTCAATTTATAAATAAGATGTAATGTAATAAACCAAAAATTAACAGTGAAAAATTCAACTATTTCTTTTTCTAGAATAATTGAAATGTGACAGATTGCTGCCGTCGAAGGTCATCCAGTGACACGAGCCGACACTAAGATACAACTAACAAACTTTATTTAAAACAAATTATGGTAACAATTTAAATAATAGATGGCGGTACAATAGAAATAAAAAAAGTTTATAACTTCTTTTAATATGTCGCCAACCGTCAGAATTCTCTCGCCCTCCCGACCCTTAGTTTGCTAAGAAACTCCCGATGCCCTTGTAGACCCGAAGTCCGAGAGGCCCGCGAACTGTAAAGTAAAGCGACAGGTGCACAAAACTCCCCTAAAGAAACTAAAAGCCATAATCGCTCAATCTCCCCGTCAGCGACCGCCCTGAGCCGAGGTCCAAGTGCCACAGGGGACGCCCTCTTGCGCAAGTTGCTTGGTTTGTAGTGTTTAAACCATTTATCTAGGCTGGAGCTCTGCACACCTTTATGCCCGGTGATGTAGCAAAAGCCTAAGGGCCAAATACAAATGTCCGTCAAAAAAAAGTCTGTATTTCTAAAAGGTATTGATAGAAAGCGACCAATGCGTCAAAAGGAAGTAAGCGATAATACTATATTATATTACACTAGCGACCCGCCCCGGCTTTGCACGGGTACAATACTGATAATTATACTACATAATGTCTTTAAACCTCTAACAAACGGGCGAAATTTGGTCAAAACAAACAGAAACAAATTAATATAGGTACCTACTAAAACTCAGTGAAATAAGTAGGTGGGTATACTTTTATCGTATGAAATACCTATACTCTTCAGGACTAACAATACAACAAACACTAAATAAATAGGTATTCAAGTATCTATCCATCATAGTTACAACGAACACAAAACAAAAAATTTGCCCTATAATTCTTAAGGATCGAGCGCGCATAATCGCATTAGGCCTACCTAAAACACGCGCTGTTATTTTGCGATAATTTCTAAGTAATTCATTAAAAGTATATAGTGTAGGGGTAAAATAATCTGCATGAAATGCTTAAGAATATTAACTCATTTAAAATGATAAGGATAAATACTGAATCCGTCTGATTAGCTTTACAATTACCGCATTAGAAATTATCATTTTTCTAAGATATAATGGATATAGCAAGTTAACCTTGAAAGATAGACATATGCTATCGCAGACTTTTTTGTAGATCTAAAAGAAGAATATTTGCCACCATACATTGTTTTGTTATATCTCATAGGGTTTAGGCTGCGTTTTCGTTGAAAGCTCCCAAATGGCTTAATTTTTCCGACACCTCTGACAAATATCAATATATATTAGTCAAATGTACACATAAACTAAACAAATCATATACGTAAACCTTCCGGAAGAATCGTTCTATCGATTGGTAACATCCGCATGAAAATCGATGTAGTAGTTTTTGAGTTTATCGCGAACAGACAGACAGACGCGGCAGGGGACTTTGTTTATAATATGTAGTGATGTAGTGATAGCGGTCGCCCGCGGCTCCGTGCGGATGTCGGTTACCGCTGCAAAAAGCCTACCCAGGAAAGACACGGTCAGCAAAATGATTCCCAGGTCAATTCACAGACACCGACATAAACATCGACAACGCAGTCATTATCCGCAGGCTGCACAGATTGTCTTTCTGTGGATGTTAAAGTTGTTAATGATGAAAATATAATTAATGATGTAATTAATAGGCATTTTAGGGATTAGGCATTTTAGGCATTTTCAAAGCTCTGAAAAGAACTGTTGTTTAGCTCTGAGAAGAACTGTTGATTAGCTCTGAGAAGAACTTTTGCGTAGGTGTAGTTTTAAGAACGAAATCTAAAAAAAATCGCACGAAAATTATTAGACTTCGCAACGTGCAGCAGAAATCGTAATATTTTAATTTCGCCATAACTTCAAAACCAAACGTCCAATTTTAATCATTCAAAGACCAAAGATGAAATAATTTATTTTGATAAGGATTAATAGCATGAGTAAAATAAACGCGTTTAAATGTAGTCCAAAAAAAATTCAAGATTTCTAAATAAAAAAATGATCGTTGTGCCTCACTCGACATAGATAGGTATAGTGTGTCGCGAACTTTTTTGTAGATATTTATAAGATCTATAATTAATTACAACATTTTATGGTTCTATCTTTTATAGTTTAGGCAGCGTACGCAAAATAAGTAACTTTTCTGGTTGATTTTTTACACCTTGTGTCAGAAAAACCCAAATATCTTACGGAACCCTATTTTTTTCCAAAATAAAATTTAGCCTATGTTACTCGTGGATAATGTAGCTTTCGAATGGTGAAAGAATTTTTTAAATCGGCCCAGTACTTTTTGAGCCTATTCATTACAAACATACAAACATACAAAAATAGGTACAAATCTTTCCTCTTTTTAATATTAGTGTAGATTTGTATGGACACTACAATCATGGGTTACACGTATGGATCAAAACTCCAAAGCGTTGCCTATGTTTTAGTCACTGGTATTATCAAATCTGCTGGATTTTATGACATATATGCAACCCTGCTTCAGAGCATGCATTCTTGAGAACTTTGAATAAATTATAATTAGTGAAAAACGTGTTTGTATTACAATTTTACATAAAGTACTTATTTGTTTTTTACATTTACCGCATTAGGAAATTATAGGTACCTATAACTATGTCGCAGATGATTCATCAAACACTCAATTAACGAACATTAAATATACCCTGACTGGGAATAAAAGATGCGGCCGTAGCCAAATGACTTTTAATCTTGTGGTCGCCGCGACGGTCCGATCCCCACCCATTGCATTACCGACGTGAACACACTCGTGACGCAAGCATTTTAGTTTAGCACAAGTACTCTTTAAAAAAAATCTTTGCACAAATTAGAATAACCGTATGGAAATCGATCCCTAAGCACCAAATCTCAGAAGCTAAGTCATCATCTGTTTTAAGAGGTTGAAAGTTGAAACACATTTAAATATTTATTATAATTATAATATGTATGTATTTAATTGAGCAAGTTTAAATAATCATACTGGCATTCGAACTGCTTTAAAGTGGAAAATTAGCAAAACCTATTATTTTGAAACAACAAAACTTTCTAACGCGTTTTATGACTAACATATAATGAAATATTTTAATGAAGTTAATATTCAAAATACATACAAGCATACGCTTAGAGCATAGTAATGGTAATTTAAATACGGATGACGGAAAATAATATTACGTAGCGAAGAAGGAGACGTAATATCTATTATGTCAAAAGAAATCGGACGTGTCAATGTTTTTAAATTACCCAACGTTGAGAGCTAAAATAGAATAGTATAAAATTCGGACAAAATTATTTTTTTAGTCTACGTAATTTATTTATTGTTGTCTTTTACTTGCTACTTCTTCTTATTATTTTTTTTTATTCCATCCTCAGGTTGTCTATCACTAATTGCGATAACACCACCGATTCAAAATTTTATGCTTCTTGTGGAATAAAGAATACCTATTTACGTTTATGTTTAATCCTTGAATATTTTTTATTTGACGATTGTAATATTAGCCCTTAGTTGTATCTTTGTAATATTGACTTCTTACTTATCATTTTGTAAATTCATAATTATTAGTATTTTTGTTAGTGTTACTGTGGTGTTACTACGATATCAGTATGGTAACGGGATCAATGGAAAAAAAAAAGATTTTTTAACTATTAATTTGACTCTCAATCTTATGCAGTATGACAATAATTTGGCTTCATAATACACATTTGAATTATTTTGCAGTAGAATTCGATATCATTATAAGTATCTGCAAAATACCGTTATTCAGTCAGATGGTTGAAGAAGTAACTTATAAAACATAATATTGTTCCGGTACGATTTTTTGTTTAAGTTTTGTTCGGCTAAAATGTACAAATTCGAGTTTTCAGTTTTATATTGATAGAAGTAAAAAAAAAGTGTTCGTTTTTATTACTAAGACGGGCGACAATGATTGCAAAACACTAACTTTTAACTCTTGTATAATATTTTTTTACGATGATTATTTCAGGTTGAGAACTATACTAACGTAAATTATCTGTTTTATAAAATATTACCTTATCTTGTGGATATGCATTAGGCATTTGCATAGGGCCTGTGGGCTGCCGCTGTTGCGTAGTATGCAGGAATATCCTCTCCATTATGATATTACCACGTCATTTCGTTATCATACCACGACAAGAGAGTACCCCCTAAAAACTCCCCTGGAACCCCGCTACTAAAGTGGGCAACATTAACTACAGATGCAAGAAACCTGGAGTGCATAAAGTTGTACCTAGCCAACATGTATACTTTTCATCCTCACGACCTATAAAATTAATAAAGAAATTGCCCAATAAACAATTCAACATATTGATTTCAACAATAAAGTAATGTTGTAAATATAAAATGCAACAAATCTTAAGTAATAATAAATTTATATAACATATTTTGTAATTAAAAACAATCAAGGTTAAATCTTAAACTGTTTGCATTTCATAAGAAATAGTTGTTCTTACTCAAGAAATATTCATTTCAAAACACAATTAATTTAAAATAAAGTTAGCTTAATTTATTATTTTAATTCACAACTAGCTGCTACCGCGACTCCGGCCACGTAAAATAATAAATTTATAAGCTATCTAACAAGGAAAATTTCGTCTAAATTCGTACAACCGTTATAAATCCGGAATATACCTGCGGACAGATAAACAAACAGACAAAAAAAGCGGCCGTATCCCAATGGCTAGGGCGTCGGACTTGTGATCTAGAGGCCGCCAGTTCGAACCCCACCCATTGGACTACCGACGTGAACCTACTCGTGACACAAGCATTTTAGCTTAGCACTAGGAGTGAACTAAAATTCTAGTTGACTGCAAAACTCTGCTCGTAACCTTTAAGAAAAAAAACATCTACATTAAATATCACTAGCTTCCCGCGCGTGGTTTCACCCGCGTAACTCCCGTTCCCGTAGGAACTTCATAATTAAATATAGCCTATGACATCCGGGGATAGTGTAGCTTTCCAACGGTGAAAGAATTTTTCAAATCTGACTAGTAGTTTCGGAGCCTATTCAATACAAACAAACAATCAAATCTTTTCTCTTTATAATATTAGTACAGATAAAATTTGTTATCTTTTAGTTGAAGTCCAGTCAATGTCGGTAAATGTGTGTGTGAGTCCGACTCGCACTTGGCCGGTTTTTTATTATTATTTATTTAACATTGTATAATAATATAACGGGTCAGTAATTATTTCCAAGACCGTTACCGTACACAAGGATGCGCATTTGATACGTTGCGTCAAAAAATGTTAATTGCGCATTTTAAAATTGTCTATCTACATAATTTGTTATAAATTATGTATAAAATCATTCAAAAATATTTCTTACTTCATATTTTATCATAATTATGCTTTGGTTGAAAAATTATTATGAAGGGTATTATTAATACCTGTGTGGTGTCCGGCTTAAAATAGACGACTCCATGTCTTTTCATGGTTCATCATCTCCATCGCAATAATCTCAGGAACTGCTGAACCGATTTCAAAAATCTTTTAGTGTTAGATAGCCTATATATTGAGGAAGGCTATATTTATGGTGAAACCGCGCGCGGGATATTAGTTTATATAAAAACATTAACATTTCTCTTGTGCTTACTAATTATCACTACATAGTATAAAACAAAGTCGCTTGCCGCTGTCTGTCCGTCCCTATGTATGCTTAGATCTTTAAAACTACGCAACAGATTTTGATGCGGTTTTTTTAAAAGATAGAGTGATTCTAGAAGAACGTTTATATGAATGATACATCATCACCCATGTGAAGCCAGGTGAGTCGCTAGTTAGTAATAAACAGTCACTGAACGAAGTAATGTTGCATTATACTTACTTCCTGTATCAGATATCGGATTTTTCATCATCATCATCAGCCCGTACAACGTCCATTGCTGAACATGGGCCTCCTCCCGAGGTAGGGTTTTGCCAAAGTCACCATGCCTGGCAGGCGGATTGGTGACCGCAGTATTATGTTGTAATACACAGAAAACCCGCTGCAGCCCGTTCCTTGATATACGATTATTATAGATTATGTTATAACAATCGGGACTAACTGCTTAACGTGCTTTCCGAGGCACGAAGGGTAGTCCCTCAACCAACCAGACCCGGAAAGAAATCTTAGCATTTACACAAAGATTTCGTGTCCGGTGTGGGCATCGAACCCATGAACTCCTATACTTAAAGCGAGCCAAGTACCGCTACGCTACGGATGTTGTCATCGGATTATAATAAATAATTTATTTTATACAAAATGAATACTTCATTTTGTGTAAAAAATAATTAAATTGAATGCATCTAACGGTAACACAGTGCTGCCAAGTTGATCCAAGTTACTGTAACATTATTAATGTAAATTTAACTTTTTGCCATAAAAATATTATTAAAAAATTAAATTGAATAATTTCATTTCAGTCGTATATTACAATTATTACAGTAAACGCAACCAATTTGCTAAAAATGATTGCATCAATTATGAGAAATGTAACGAATAATGTTTGGCGTTATCAAGGTAAATTTGTGAAAGTTTAATGACCCAGATTATTTTGACATTAACATAGCACTAATAAGTAATTAAAACGTTAAACCTCTACTGGATATTGGCGTTTCTTGAGAATTTCCTCAACAAGTTAATTTATAAATTGGTAGCTACAAAGTTAAGCTATCGGACAGAATATACTTCTAACCGTTCATGGTTATTCAAATTCAAATTCAAATATTTTATTTAAGAATTATATCCATATATTGTTAGTAGTACAGCTTAGCCTAATATTAGTATTAAATATATAATAAACAACTAGTGTGCTATTGAACTGTTCATTCAATGGTACACCTTAGTAAGAGGGGAGAGTCCCACCGGTGCGGTCTGCAAACACATTCAGGATGCCATTGGAGGAGGAGCGCCAGCGCGCCACCATGGAAGCGCATCGCTTTCGCATGATCGCGGCGACCTTATACAGTTGTGATATACATATGATGATAAATACTACAGCTAACAGTTAAAGATACGAAGTCCCATACAACAAGAAAATAAATCTTTACATTACTACTTATTCACCACAGCAAGATTATTAACATCGCAAGGATTGTATTCACATAGTTCCTAGAGGTACAAATTTATAAAATCTTTGGGCAAACTGATAATAATGACTGATCAATTGGCTTAGTGTTTTGGGTTTGATTTCTACCCGGGACAATAAATTGTGTGAATCAGAAATAATTATTAAGAATCTATATGTGCTGTGTCCGTAAATTGGGTGTTTGTAAAGTGACAGACAGACCCGGTGACAGAGGGATAAATTCACCTAGTCTAGTCGAGGGTTCCGGCGACTGGGACCGCAATTAAGTAGGACCGCGGTCCTAGTCGACGGATCCGTAAAAATAAAATAATTTTCTTCCGGCGACTGGGACCACTCATAAATGATAACTGAAATCAAAAAATGTACAGTCAAAGGAATAATTTTTAGATGTAATAATTGAAGAAAAATCCTTTTTGATTTAAAAACATCATTCATTGTTATAAAAAAACAGCCTTTGACTCTACAGTTCTGTTATTTAAAACTTTCGATAATGAGCAGTTTCGTTCAAAATAGTCATCGCATCGACTCTGATTTTTACTGTCGCGTTGCAAACACTTTTTCTTGCACATCGCCAGAGTTTTGAGCCATCTTTGTTTATTCTTTTAAGAATATATTCATAGCCAGCTCTTCGCAAAAGTTCACGTCCTCTTTGTGTGACATCAATATAAAACGACTGTTCACCACGTGAAGTTGAGGGACTATTTTCATTTATTTTGATAATTCTAAAATCGAAAAAAAAAATAACTATCAGATAATCTTAACAGATGACAATTTTTTTGTGATATTAAAAAGTATCATAGTAGATGAAAAGCGCTCTAAATATAAATATTTGTAACCACGTCGTTTATTAGCTTGTTTTGTTTATAAATAAGTTAATAAAAAAAAGTTTTACATACTTGACGACTATTAGATGAAGTCACAACACCACCACTCACATCACACAATTTGCAACAAACCTACAGCGCAGTATCTTACAATGATCTAATATGACACTGTCTGATGCAAAACTTGACTTTCTTAAACTGATAAGCTTCTTGTCAGTGATTGACCGAGCCAGTCATCGGGCGATGCAAAATTTGCCGTTTATAACAAAAGGGCTACCTGACCTCGAAATTGACATGCAAAACGGACTCGAGTTAGAGAGGGATAGTATTATATAATCATACAATGCTATTTATTCCCTTTGTGTGTGTTTACCTGCATGTGTGAATTATGTAAAAACGGGCTAGCTTAATCTAGTACTAAGCACATAGGATAGAATCATGTCTAGAACGAGTCAATGATATTCATATAAATAATTAAGATTTTTTTCGTTTGACTGTACCGATTTTGGCTTGAATAATAGATTTTTTTAAGTTTTCTATGGGTGGTCCCAGTCGCTGGAAGAAAAATATTATTTTACGGATCCGTCGATTGGGACCGCGGTCCTAGTTAATTGCGGTCCCAGTAGCCGGAAACCTCGTCTAGTCTAGTCATAAAAAAGTAACTAGTGAGTACTATTGATCCTTCCATTAGCCCAGAAAAAGTATTTCCAGAGTCCTTAAAATATAAAATTAAAAAATTAATGCCAACGACTTTATATATACTAAAAAAACATGCTTCAAAGATGTCATAGACTTATGTCATGCTCTAGTAAAGGTCTCGTGCTAGTAAGTTTAATTATAACAATGTTAATTATCTAATACATGCGTGTTAGCCTTTTGAAATCTTAGCAGTATGTTTGTACATACCTTTGTACATACACTTTCATTGTATTTTGTCGACTCATACCAACATGTTAATCTCAAGTGCCTTTTTTAATAATGTTTTCATAAAGATTGATCTTTATCAAAACATTATTAAAAAGCACAGCCTTTTTGGTAGAATTAAGATAGAATAGATGAGATATATAGATATAATAAAGAGAAGAATTACGCAAAAAGGCTTAAATAATAATAATCGTGAGTAAACTCGTTCTAGAGGATGAATGTATAGTCTATGTTTTATGGTACTTAATAGAATAAAACACTGTGCGCAACAGACAGACATTAATTTAATACAGACATTAATAGTTTTTATTTCATAAAACCATAAACGTACTTAAGGGTGCCGCCAGATGTGTGTCACTTAATTGTATGTTTTTACCAAACTTTTCTATATTGCTCCACTAAAACCTTAATAATTAATGTGAACTTAAACTTATTATAAGTAGAGAAATTAATGACAAGCTCTTTGACGGACTACTTTGTCTGTTATATCCTACAATTTGCTACCTGTTAGTTAAGTATCTAGTTTAATAGAATAATTGTGCAACATTGTGATTCTGACAAGTACAAGTGTTTGTATATAACTAAGTGCTGAATAAATTATCATTATTATCCTATAAAAAAGAATGTAAGAAATCTTATTTTGATTGATTTACCTAATACTCTAACATCACTCAATATACTTATATCATTATTTATAGAAGACTAATCATCTATATATTTCTTAATAATGTGATTATTATTTATTCTACTATATATTCATCACTTTCATAAATTTTCTTAAAGCTTTTTCGTTAAAGCAATACTAAAAGTGGTACCACTTTTAGTATTGCTTTAACGAAAAATATCAGATTTCCTAAGAATGTTGATATAATATGTAGGTCATTGGACGTTTTATTGGTCTAACATTTTTAACAATGTCATATCCTGTTCAACTTTTATTATTACTAATTAGTGTTCTGTATTACTAATTAGGGACACCGGACAACATTCTATTAAAATTATATTGGTAAAATTAGAAAAAGTAATATTAAAATACACTAATGGTCGCCCAGTGGTAGAAATTCAACAATTTCTATATAAACCATATGTGTGTGAAATTTCATACTCCGCACGCAATTTTCATAAAATGGGGAAAAAAGATTTGCTATAAATATATATATGATACGGGCAACGTGATTAACTGGGCATTATTAATAAGGACCGGCCATTATTAATAATGACCAACGGCCCGTGGTCCATGTAATAAGTCAGTGTTTTAGATAGCTTGAATTTATCACTTGGACCGGGCAGTATGAATAATTTCCTACTTGTAGCCGGGCAATGTGATAAATTGGTTTAGGTTTAGGTTATTTTTTTTTACCACCTAAAAAACTTTTGCGCTGCTCATATAAAATTTTGTAAGTTTAATTTCATTTAATTAAACAAAAACACTACATTTCACCTATTTTATTACTTTGCCCAAGAAAGGGTTGGCATTATTCATAATGGCCGGGGAAAAGTGATTAATCATACTGTTTTAATCACATTGCCCAATTGAGTCGGACATTATTAATACAGACCGGCCATTATTAATAATGCCCGGACTTATCAAATTGCCCTTAACATATACATACCCGGCGAACTATATCGTGCAATTCGAAAATTAAGAAAATAAAACACATATTTTTTTTTCGTTAGTAATAGAATCAAGTGTGATTTTACAGTAATTCATTAGTCAAAAGATAAACGAATGTGAAAAATACATTCCACCTTCTTGTGAGTGAATTCAAACGTGTGTTCAATTCTAGTAGTTCTAAGTGGCATGCAATTTTGAACTGTCTTTCACCCAAATATGCGCATGGAAGGCAGTCCAAAATGGCATCCCACTCTCTTACCATCAACCAAACCTTCGCCTTAATTCAGTCTACTTCGGTTCCCTTTTTAAATCATCTCAGTCAGTTTTAGTGGACTCAAAATTTGATATTGTCGAAATTTAATGCTAGTAATTTGTTTTTTTAACTAGTATAATACTAGTTAAAAAAACAAATTACTTGTACAGTTTTTGATTGCACACTGATGGAAATGGTTGTGTTACGAGTAGTTACACGTCGGTAGTGCTATGGGTATGTGGGATCGAATCGGCGACCACTTGATCAGAAGAATAGCCATTGGGATACAGATCCGCTTTTCAAATTAAATGTTAATTAATTTGAATGTCTTTAATTCATTTACAATTTATTTTCCAGAATTTGAAAACATCATGCAACTTCTTAAAGACCCAGTTATGCACTGTAGCTGTATCACTGACGCTGTTCTCCTCGGTGCGACTGCCGAGGGAAGCGTTCCAATATGGAGCAGTTCCATACCTGGTGGTCTATACGTTCTGGCTGTTGACTGTCGGCCTTCCAACGGTGCTGCTGCAGTTGGCCATGGGACAACTGAGTCAGCAAGACCCTGTAGGGGTGTGGAGAGCTGTACCGATATTGAGAGGTAATTTGGTTAGATATATCATACATTATTGATAACTAGCTTCCTATACGTAGTTTCATCTGCGTAAATCCTGTTCCCATAAAAAAAATCATAATTAATTTATGAAAATAAAAGTCTATAGTCTTTTTCTGTGAATGGGCAACACTGACTTAAATATTTTTACAAATCGGACCAATATTTCCTGATATTAGCGTTCATGCATAAAAACTAACTCTTCAGCTACAATATTAGTACATATAATTATTATACAACAATAGTTAGATACAGCTGAGATATCTTTAAAGATATCAAAATTGGCATCGATGCTTAAAAATCAACGGGACCAAAAGGCTCGTAGAAAAAAAATCAAAGATATAGACGACAGAATGACAACTATATAACGTGACAAAAATAAATAAAACTGCAGTGATGGGCTAAGTAGTTATGAAAGTTGCTTGAGAGACCTGGCATTTTGGACAACTATTTATCTCTTTAACTAGGTATTTATCCCATCCTACAACAAAACTATTTATGTAAGAATAACTATCTGTTAGTCTGAAACTTGAAGTCTTTTGTATATACCCTATTCATCGGGGCTTGAGACAAAGTGTAAACAAAGAAAACATTGTTTCTCAAACTTTTTTCAATGTTTTTATTGCTATTTAATTTAATGTAGGGTTTCACATTTGTGTGTCTAGCAGCTCGGGTTAAGATAAAGTACCTAACTATGAAGATAATAAAATCATAAATCACTCTTATTGAATTAATTATTCGGAGAATTGGGAGGATTCTCAAGAACTGTCGCTATCGTGAATAACGAAGCGGTCAACTATATTCAAGTATCAATTAATTTATTCCATCAATTTTAAGCATCTTTTGCTCTTCTTTTTCACGTTGTCAATGCACTTTTGTCAAGCCTCTACTGTTATATTTTTAATTGCATCGGCTAGTAAAATTTGAACTTCACTTAACTTAAAGATTTTGTTATTCTCAGCAATAAATCCTTTAACTTGGGCCCATATTAACTCAATAGGATTAATTCACTATGTCCTTTTAGAACCTGTTTACAGTGGCTTGCGATATTCCCATAATTTCAGTGGTTTAATAAATCGTTTATTTGCGTAAATAAGGATTAATTGATACCTTTGTACGGATACGAATCCTTCGACCACGTTTCTTCTATGAGTTTGAACACATTAATAACAGCCACCTTATCCGTTGAATGCGTTGGAGTTTTCTTTGATCGCTTTTTCTTTGGCGAAGAAAAAGTGCAAGCGTTGATTGTTCCAGGTGCACTCATGTTTTAAGCTCGAAAACGTAAATATAACAAAAACAAAACAACCAACAAATGACTTTGAACTTCATAAAAGATATAAATTCAACGAAAATATCTATAATAATAAATAAGCAGAACTCTCGTTCTTCTCGAACAACAAGTTGATCTATAGTAAAAATGGCGGATATAATACGACCGATAACCAAACGTCACATTTTTATGTAAAAAGTTCGGGAGTACCTGTGGTCTATAATTTAGTCGTATTAAAATGCATTCGAAGTTTGGGAATCAAGTCTTTTTTGGGTGTTTTTACATGTAAACGATTTAATAAATCATTATACTTCATAAAAGATGACATTTCTAGGGTTGTTAACATTTAAACAAATGTCGATAGTAATTATCGACTTTTCTTACTATTTACTTACTTACTTACTTACTATTTACTATTAGACGATAATGTAACAAATAATTGGGATTAATTTAATTACAAACGTTACTAAATTAAACAAATATTTTAAAATAAGATACATTTATACTCTCTGAAATCCAAAGTTTATTTTTATAAATTGGATTTTATTTACTCACTATTATTTTAGATCAAGTACGCGTACATATGTACATTATATTATGATACTAAAATATATAATGACATTTAATAATTAATTTATTTTTAATTAAGTTTTATATAAAAATATCGATAGTTTATAATCGATGGCCACGATGATTCATCGCCCATCACTTATTAGGTCGCCATGCCCATTAAATATAACATTGGCAGGTACTGTCTTTCAATACTACTAAATTCAAAACTTCATAGGCGTGATTGTACTGACAGCTGTAATAAAATATATTCACTTCATCAATCGTGACCCTTAAAGTATCCTTTTTATGGTTTGTTTACATTTAATCTCACGCCTCGATGAATACAGTATAGGTGAATTATGATTTTGTGAGGTCTCCGGCGAAACATCGCGTACTTTTTGACGCAGAGTGCTTTCGTATTTGTCTTTGAGCACAATATTTCTTCTAGACATCAAATATAAATGAGATAGCAAAAACCATTAAAACGTTATCTCACTTTGGCATTAACCAGTGCATCATTACTTAAATTCATGTAATCATGCCAAATTTAATTCGGTTTCAGATTTCTTCAAAACTACTAAATATGACGTCAACATTGTTCATCTAAATTAATTACATCTAACATAATATAAAGCTGAAGAGTTTTTTTACTAGCTACTGGTTTGATTTGAATAAATCTATCAGTGTCAGTTAGCCCATTTATTGAGGAAGGTTATAGACAACATTTGGTTAAGAAGTTCCTACGGAAACAGGTGTTATGTAGGTGAAACCACGCGCGGGAAGCTAGTACATCATATACTAAAATCTAAGGCCAACAGATAAAATTGTTTGTGTCAGTAAATAAAAATATGCACATGTAAAGCCTCGCAACTTGTACCTGCTGTTAAGCGCAATCCTATTATCGGGTTGTTGTAGGTACTAGAGAAATTCTACGACAGTGCACTCAGCATTATTTCCTAGATGTATGTTTATTTTTTCTTGACTTCACCAGCCCGTTTACGTCAAGCAGTGGAAATATGCACTGTTGAACGTGGGCCTTGGCAAAACACTTCATAGACCTTGGGAAACCAGTTTCTTTGACGAATATTGTCATAATCACCACGCTTGGCATGAAATTTGGTGATCGCAGTCAGATGGTAGCTATACTTGAGCTGATTGATATTGCTGCCCATCCATCAGCTGTATCACAATCGCCTATTACGACAACCATGGAAAGACATGGATTAGTCTATTCTAAGCTGGAAATCACATGGCTGACTATTTTTATTTATTTATTCTTTTGTATAAACATGAATTCGAGTTATGAAAGATAAACGATTAAAAATGAAGTACAATAGGCATGTGAACTAAAAAAATCTATTTAGTCTGTCAGTTAGATTACCAAAAAATATTGGGACACGTATTTTTTTTTTCGTTCCTCTAACAAAAAATAACGAAGATACAGCGCGTTGATATTTTGTGTGACGTCACTATTTGGTACAATTTTACCTAATAGTGACGTCACAAGCCCCCCTCTCCTGAACTTTATAGTTTGTTTTTGCTCTGTATCTTTGTAAGTTTTTATTGATTTGATAAATAAAAAAATACTTGTTCAATATTTTTTAGTAATTTAACTGACGGACTAAATAGATTTTTTTAGTCCTCGTGCCCATTGTACACAGGCATATTTATTTCTTTCCAGGTGTCGGCCACCTGAAAATCCTGACATCATATCTATGCTGCATCTACTACATGGTCCACGTGGGCCTAACTGCCGCGTTTCTTATCTGGATTACTAAGGGTTCATTTCCATTGCGGGATTGCAGCAGATTACATATGACATCAGTAAGTAAAAAATTAAATGTATTTTTGCACTTCATAAGCAAAAATATAGTTTTGAGGTGCGATACTCGTGGTATTCTAAGATTTTATTCCGGGTTTCGTTGGTTGAGGGACTACCTCCGTGCCTCGGAAAGTACGTTAAGCCGTCGGTCCCGATTGTTATAACATTATCTATAATAATCGGATATCAAGAAACGTGCGGTCAGCAGCGTTTCCTTGTGTGGTACAACATTATACTCCGGTCACCAATCCGCCTGCTAATCGGTGTCTATGGCAAATACCCTCCCTCGGTAGGAGGCCTATGTTAAGCAGGGGACGTTATACGGGCTGATGATGATGATGATGACTTGGGAAATAATTATTTTTCATTAAAAGTTTCATATAAATTGGTCTAAACAGAACCAAAAAAAACTGTATAGACCAATTGGGTTATTTGCTTCGAAGTCGCTACATACCTAAGTGTATCAATTCCATAAGAGGGATAAAAGTATATGATGAGTTCTGGAGAAAGTTACCTTTATATTATATCATAAGCTGTTCCCCGCGGTGTCTTCCGCGTAAAATATAGTCTATAGTTACGTTTTAAAGTATAGGTACTCTATGGCACTCTTAAATAATTTGACTTTCTATTTGTATTATTATATTTCGGTACGACCTTATGTTTTTAATTTTTTTCTTTTAGCTCAATTCTTTTGTAGATTATCGACTCATTTTCTATTTTTGGAGTGTTTTCTACATGATTTTAATGACTTTGGTAAAACATAGCATCAGCCTTTTATACATATACGTACTAGCTGACTCGACAGACGTTGTCCTACCACCCAAACGCATACAAAAAAAGTCATTCAAATCGATCCAACCGTTTTCGATTCTGTAAAGAGCATACAGACAAACATTCATTTTTATATATACAGATAAAGGAATACAAGTGTAATCATTGCGATTAATATCTAAAATTACTCCGAAAGGCATTGCTTCCGATCAATAAAGTGCGACAATATTGAAGCTCAACCAATTGGATTTATTAGTCTGTCCCCTTGAACGTCCACTACTTGGGGCCAGACGGTAAAACTTATAGTTTCCCTTAACGTAACTAGAAACTTATGCTTACCAGCTCAGCGATAGTATCTAGTCTATTAGGTATACTTAGTGTATCAATATTTTGTAGATGTACGTAAAAGTAGCTTACGGAAATCATACATAAATCTAAAGTTTTCCGTAAATATAATACAATTCAAGTTTATAAGCTTGTATATTTAACATAATCATCAGTCTGCATCGGACGAAAGGCCCAATGGCTAGGGCGTCGGACTTGTGATCTTGTGGCCGGTTCGATCCCCGCTCATTGCACGACTGACGTAAACCCCCTGGTAACACAAGCATTTTAGCTTAGCACGAGGGGTTAACACGAATACTAGTAGAATGCAAAACGCTGCTAGTAATATTTTTTTGAAAAGGGGTTTTTGGCATTTTCCGTAATATTATATACCTTACACAGGTAAATCCTGTTTAATGTTACCTTCTATACGGTTGTCATGAGCTAACATGCTTACTTCCTTTTTTTTTTTTTTTTTTCATCTTTCACCTAATTAAGCCCGGATAACAATCTTTTCTTTTCACACATGGATGTTTTATTCGAACCCGTAATCGCCACGATATCTATGTGCCAAAATTTAAGTCCAATTTATTCAAATTCTAATTGGAGGAAGTCCATGTTTATGTCAACATAAATAATTATGTCAAGCGCATACCAGGTACGCATACGGGCGGGGGGCCGGATTGCTCATACGTACCCGTCCCCCGCCAATGGCGGATCGAAGGAGTGTCCGGTAGGTTTTAGTGGTGTAGGGTCCTCTCCTCGTCGCATGAGTTTAGCATACCACGCTATGGAGAGGGCAAGTCCCACATATCCCACCGCCAGCGCGCGAATACGCAGCAGCGGCGGTGGTAATGCGTCAATTAATTTACCCCCGGACAACAACAAAATAAAAGTCCATGTTCAGCATTGGCCGCTATTTTATTTTATTTTATTTTATTTTAAAATTTTGTTTATTTTCACTCGTGTGAATATGTGGTATGTGGTATGTGGTAAAGGCAGTGTAAAATAGTAAGTACAAATAACCATCACAAATACAATCAAATTGACTTTCGAATAAAACTAAGCAATATTGAAATATCCGCAATTATATTGTCACTTCTATTTGTCGTTAAGTAGTGAAAGTTGGCCATCGTCGTCACCGACCATCTTTGTACGCGGTAACAGACGTCACACAAATAGTATTTAAAGTGCAAACAGTTATGATGTTGAATGTATTTTGTGTGAAAGATTAAAAAACATACTAATCTGATTAGGCTTAAATTTGCTCAGTTATATAGGCTAATTTAATATCATCATCATTATCATCATCATCATCAGTTCTCTCGAAGGAGGGTTGTGCCATAGTATTTTACAAATTTGGCCACGCTTGACAGGCGGGTTGGTGATCGCTGTCTAATTGTAATACACAGGGAAATACTGCTGCCCGTTTCCTGGTATTCGCTTGTTATAGATGATGTTATAACAACCGGGACCAATGGTTTAACGTGCTTTCCGAGGTTCGGGGGTAGTCCCCCAAAACTTACTCCTCTATTCATTTTATCCAACGATTGCAAAATTGGCATTAGAATTAAAAGGGAAGTCATTTGCTAAAAATATTTTTGTGTTTCAGAACGGATATGAAAACAAAATGAATGCAACAGAATGTTTCAAGTGAGTATGTTTTTTTATTAATTTTATCTCGATAACTAATGTGATATTCAATTACCAACCTTTCATCATCCATTGCAAAATTATTTATTGTAAAATTATATTTTCTATTTTGTTTCTGATACTAAACATAGCAAACAAATTGTATCTACCCGTTTCATTAGAAATGAACACTGTATTAATTTATTGGTATTTATTTAATTATAAGTAACTAGCTTCCCGCGCGCGGTTTCACCCGCGTAACTCTCGTTCCCATGGGAACTTCATAATTAAATATAGCTTATGTCATCCGGGGATATTGTAGCTTTCCAACGGTGAAAGAATTTTACAAATCAGTTTAGTAGTTTCGGAGCCTATTCAATACAAACAATTAAATCCTCCCTCTTATTATAATATTGTTATAAATTGAAGCATAATACAATTCAAGCTTATCATTAATATATAGTACAGTAATTAATTAGTATTAAGCAGTAGATAGTACTGTTCTACAATTTACACTGTTGAAATATGCATTGCTTCATAATAATATGGGTCCATAAACATGGCGGACAGCGCGGCAGACCCAGACGGAGATGGAAAAATGAACTTGACTCTTTCGATAGGCGCTGGTTCCGGGTGGGTATTTGCCTGGATTTATGGAAGGAGAGCAGCCCCTTAGTACCTTTGCTATGCAGTGGGAAAGTTTACGCTAATGATGGTGATGAATAAATAATAACATGAAAAGTTGTGATTATACTACCCATAAAAATAAAGAATGACTTTATTCTCTTGGATAGTAGATAACCTACCATTGACAAAATAAAATTAAAAAAAAGCTAACTTGTAACTTTTTACACATTTATTAAAAATGAAGAGATTTACATTAATTTCATTCTATCCTAAATGGCCTGTCACCTCAATTTGTGAGGAGGGAAGAAAATATAATAGAATTAATAAACTGACATGCACTATTGAAATTTTGTTACTCATATTTTTCTTATTATATATAAATACAACGAAAAAAATGCACATAGACTTATACCTAATCCCATATTTTTTCCACGACATCATAATTGAATGAATTCGATAAACAAAGGCTAAAATACAATTTACATTCTGTGGACTTTATTTTAATATACTTCTCGCAATAGGCACTAGGTGCAGCCATGCACATATTTTGAGCGTCCCATTTCCAAAGTACCTACTAACAGTCCGGTAGTAACGTTTCTGTCCAAATTACAGAAGTACAAAAGCGTTTACTGACGCTGAATTATAACAAAACTTCTGCATCAATTAATGGGTAAATCGTCGCTTATTCGTTAGATTGACTGACTCATGCCAGTTATGACAATTCCATCAAATAATAATTATGTCCCTGCTTCGAATTTTGTTACAAAAATATTTGCCTTTGCCCCAAAAAGAAAAAATAATGATGTCTAAAGAAATAGGTAGTATTTCACTCATGCTTTTGGGAATAAGCTAATAAGCCACATTATCACATCTATTTGAATCAATACAATATGTTTGAAGGTTAATTCGAAATTCATTCAACACTAGATTGTAAGCATGGAATATTAGTGAGATCATAGTGCGAGGCTCTCAATATTTATATGAAATAATAAACTCACCATTTTTTTTTTATCTCTAACGAAGACAGCTAGCGATCCATGGGTATTTAGTACACACTTACATCAGCATATTAGTGACAAATTACGATATTCCATGTAGGTATAAATAAGCCCTTACGGAGATGCGGGGATACGCCCGTAGCGTTAAGCAAAATCACTCGACGGGACGCGCGCCGTCCCGCGTTTCCGTAAATGAGCCTAAGTGTTTTAGACAAACAAGTTAGATATTTATTAGAGTAATACATAACAATAACACTACTACAGTAATGTGAATTTTGAAACGTGATTGTTAGAATAAATTTATTTTTGAAAACTATTAAGAAAACAAAGGAAAGTACCTTAAAGCCCTATTAAAAATGTAGGTTGTTTAAAAATCGTTTACAGCTTTCAAACATTTGTATTGCTGAAGCTGGCTGTGAATAAGCACCCTAAGACTTTATCTTTTCAACAGCAACGATCTCTCCGATATCAGATGTCCCAGTTAACATAAAACACAATAATGATTATTCGTTGTAATAAAAGTGTCTAATATCATTACAGTTCTACATTTCTGGCGCCATTCACAGAATATCCGCAGTACCTCGGCATAATGGCGATTTTAATATTTCTTCTATGGTTCTTTGTGCCCATTCTGTAAGTAATAACACTCTTATTACAGGTAATATTTTCTGAGATCGGATTAATAGAAAACTTTGGTCTGTTTCATTATTGCTTCATGTAATAAGTAGACGATTGTAATGGATTTGTAACTTATTATTGTTTGATATAAACTTGCAATTGACAACTTCTTTTAGTCCCGTATTTATAAACAAACCTTAACCTAATAATTTTATTGTGAATATCGTGTATCATTTGAATTAATTATTGGTCTAGTAATAAAGATAACAATACTTAAGGCGAAAACACATTATTAAAACGCCACGCCACGCCACGTGTCAACACCTGTGCATTAGTACGCGCGTGGCGTCGTGTCGGGTGTTCATAGTGTGTTTCTGGTCTATAGAAAACAATACATTTGATTCGACTCAACACGCGCGGCGTGTCATCGGGTGGCGTGGCGTTTTAATATACACGGTTAATGACTACTAATGACGCTCACAAATAATGTGGCTTTCTATTGGTTTCGAAGAAAACCAAAATCAAATCAGTAGCTTCAGAGATTATTCTCACAACCTCACAAACTTTACCATTTTTATAATTTATAAGTCGTCGTTAAGTCTATTATTAATCACATAGTATATTCTAGGTTTGGACCCGTGGTGTATAAAATTAAAAATTTATTTGGGTAAATTTTAAGAATTACTACTTCATTACGATAAATATAAAAATAATCTCTTTATTTTCAGATTATACCGTCTACATAAAACTTTAAAAATGACGCTCGCCATCATCTCCATACTAGTTATAGCCATTGCCATTATACTAAGTACATTCCTGTCAAACAGTACAGTATTGGACGCCATGTTCGAATCGTGCGAGCAATGGACACCTTTGTCCAAGCCTTACATTTGGTTCAATACTTTGGTTCAGGCATTGATGTCGACGCAAATCATTAGTGGATATCAGACTAGCGCTGGTGGATCTGTTTATAAGCATTCAGATGTGAGATGGTATGTATGTGTTTTGAATACATAGAAACATAGTTATAGTGGCATAGGTGTACAATGTAGATTCGATTGCTTCGTTTTTGCTTTCGAAATTACATGTCTAATAGAGATTATTAAAGTGTTTAATCATCTCATTACGTACGTAAGAGACACACACAATTTAAAAACAAATTAAAACTTAAAACACAGAAAAACTTAACAGACTAAATTAATTATAGATAATATTGTTTTGTTAGCTTTATAATCTACAAGTGTAAAGTTAATTAAAATTTTTTCATTAGATTCAAACGGTAAAATCTTAAATTCTTATCAATAAGTTACAAGTAACAAATTCTTATTGTTTTATCATTCGTTTCATTGAATACAAATCTAACAACATTTAATTTTTTTTGTTTCGTTCATTAACTACAAATTTAATATGTTTATCATTATTTTCATACGTTTCTAATCTGAAATTCATTGTGCTTATTCTTGAACAAAACCATTTCTTAAATTTATCAATATGTATTTCCATTTTACAGGACGTCAGCCTTCATAATAATGACAAATATCTTCTCTGGTTGGCTTTGGGTTCTGATGTGGGAGTCCATTGGCGGTAGTGGCATCAAAGACACCAGTTTCATTTCCATTCTAGTGTTAATATATCAATCTTCAGCCGTCGAGAGAAGGCATAAACAATGGCCAATACTCGCATTTGGAATTGTGCTTCTGTCTGGTATTCTTAGTGTGGTAAGTAATATTTATCTTTTTTACAGACACTTTTCTTCTTCTATGATGAACCAAATGATTAGGTTCAGTAGTTACACTAATTACTTATGAAAATGGGGTGATCCTCTTTTTGGGTTATCATTTAGAAAAACATCAATAAGTACACAACTTAGACTTATAATATCATAGCAAATATTTCTGCATGACTGATACTAATATTTCATTTAAAAAAAACTTTTAACCTACAATAGTTTGCAATGATTATACTCAAAAAAATTGTCAATCTAATTAAAACTTCATTAAATTAAATGGCATCTTTTTTCCAGCTAGTCCTCCTATTCCCTATATATGATAAGCTCCACCGGCTAACAGGAGACAACTGGCGATTCTGCGCGTGCGCAATATCAGCAGTGGGAACTACCCTCACAGTGGCTATACTAACTCAAGGGTTAGATGTAACTGGAATACTGGATAGTTTAGTGGTACCAGTACTAGTGGCTTTTACTACCGCAGTGGAGGTAGTTGGATTTGTGTTTATATATGGTAATTTTTTTTAAAATATTATTTTATAAATGTATGGGATAGGTCTTAAAAAGTACTAGCTGCGCCCCTCGGTTTTAACCGCGTTACTTTGCTTTTATTGATTGGAGCATGATATTTTGTAGCTAATATATTAATTTAACTTATAAACTATCCGCATGCAAAATTTCAGCCAAATCCATTCAGTAGTTTTTGCGTGAAAGAGTAACAAACATACATCCATCCATTCTTAAAACCTTCGCGTATATGATATTAGTAGGATTTTTGAACTAAGTGAAAACGATGATTCATTAATAAGTGTTTTTTTTTTTTTAATTTAAGTAAGAGATTTTGATGTCAACCTCATTTTTGAATTAAGATAATGATAAAAGTTTCGTAAACTTTTGCTAAAGATGAGGACATAGAAATTGGTTAATGTTGTGTCTAAATACAACGTTAAATACATATATTACAATCGACAACATTAAATATATATCAAATACTCGTTACCATTTTTATGTTTCTAGAAAGACTCCTTAAATGGTAAAATCTTAAACACATAATACCTATATAGCAAATGGTCCATTATTTAAATCTAGATCAAAATAGCAAACCACTCTATAATTTTTAAATTGTTAAATTCCAGGTTGGAGCTACTTATCAGTGGACATAGAATTCCTGACTGGAATAAAACTTCCATACTTCTGGATAGCTACGTGGTGGGCAGTACCTTTACTCTTGATTGGGGTCACTGGTTGGTGGCTAAGATCACTATTACGATTGTCCTGGGGTCAAGGTCAAATGTTGTGGCCTTTGCTAGGAGTGTTTCTGGCTATTTTGGTGGTGATGGTGATAATGGCGGCGGTTGCTGTTGCGAAAGAGGAGCAGTTTAATTTGTTGACGGTGAGTATTATAATAATAAGAATAAGTGAGAACTTGCAGTCCTTCGGTAAAAGTTCAAATCATTCATACATTTTGTTGAAGAAAATAAAATTCCACCAAAAAAAAACAACTTAGCGACGGCTATATTTATTTATTTATCTGTGAAATGTTGATAATTAGAATATTACAATAAAACAAGTCAAATGAGAAATACACAATAGTGTTTCAATTATTATAATTTATTTATATAAAGTAAAATGGTAAATTGATATTAAATATAGTTTTTTGGTATAATAAATAAATATATTTTTAATTCAATGATTTCCTTGCCGATTGTAAATATTAATTCAAACCAGAAATAATTTTATATTTTTTTTATAAAACGAAGTTGTTGCGTAGTTTTGTAAGCAATTCCCAAAAAAGGCAATTATTTTTATAATCAAAACGTAATTGTAGAATATATTATATAGATTTGTTTTTAACAAAGCAACTAACAATAATTTTAAAATTTTAAATTCACAGAAAATGTCCTCGGCATTCCGGCCCTCACGACAATGGGGCCCCGAAGAACCCATGGCACGATACGTTTGGATGTCACAACGATATGTCAACGAAGTTCTCAGCACTGAAACCGACTCCAATTCAGACCCAAATTACAACTACGAAACAGTAAAATTTAACAAAGACATCGAAAAGAAACACAAACAGGACTTTAACACCGACGACTACCAAACCACTTACGATATTTATAATAAAAATGATAATTATAACACTTTAACCGCAAATAATGATAGCAGAGGTGAAATAAAAACGATTTATAACACACATTCTGTTCCTAGAAATAAAAAGAAAGACACAGATGAAAATTACAGGTCACCAAATATATGTATAGCGAAAGGTAAATTAGGTGGCCCTGTAGAATGTAAATGCAATAGGCATTTCACTTTAAATGTACCCGATTTAAGAAGTAATGAAATATCAACGAGTTTATAGATACGTACAACGATACAACCTAGTCGAATTATTTATTTAATTTTGTATACACTTGATCAAATAAAGTTGATTGCGAGCGTTAGTCATGGTGGCTGATGCAAGTGTAACATGTAAATGTGTTCTTATTTCGAAACCCTTTTTATTTATTTTGTGATATAATATATTGGTACTCGGCATTCCTTAATGCATGTTTCTGTTTATCCTTATCATACTGAGTTTAAAATGAGCATGTCACAGTATCTATCTGATTCTATGTGTGTGCTTTTTAACACATTTTGTGCTTGAAAAACATCATCTGTAGACGAATTTGCAGCAGCAATTTCGTCTACAGACGTAATCTATATTTTGAATATCGAAATATCGGGGCATACCTTTATTTCGATATTTTTATCCGCTGGTGTAGGATATTTATTGACAGTTCCATAGTTAGTACATAGTATTAATAAAATATAAACCACAACTAAAACAAAAAAAATGGAAGCATTGAAAACAACGTAACATCTTACTCATAATAAACGTTCTATTGTTCGAATTTTGAAAAGAGCCAAGAGTGTTACAAAAGAAAGTTTTTTTTTTGACAGAGAAAAAAGGGCATGATAATCGTTCACACAGGCTAGGGTGGGGAGAAATGAGAAATGGACGAACTTTTTAACATAAATCTTGAACGAAAAGTAGAAAAAGTATTACTTGTGAGAATCATGCCCCTCCACTTGAGTGTGCTACGTTATTTTGATTGCATTTCGTACTAAATATTTATTTTTTTATTATATAAAAATTACGTTCTCTTCTTTATGGAATACCATATTTCTTTACTTTATAATATACCTAGGATCCATGTGTGGTTGTGCCTTTTGGCCATGCGGTGAAATAAAAAAAGCTTTGTGGCTGATTAATTATGTCCGTTTGAAAAAAATCGTGGTTAAACCCATATACAATTATAAAATATAAATTGATTGTAATATAGCTATTACTAGCAATCCCACATAATTTAAACGAAACAATGACAAAAAATTACCTCTAAAAACAGTAAGGTCTTCTAAGCATTTAAGACATAAAATAAATCCAACCTAGGGTAAATTCACTTTATTTAACAATTTTAACGATAAGGCACGCGTGGCATTGTTTAAAGCCTTAATTTAATTGTATCACCTGGCTTTAATGAAAATAATAAAGTTTATCTCTATATAGCTTTAAGGTGCGATCCCTTAAATGCGATAGTGCGAGCTATAAATTAGGACCCTTGTACGGTTATAATAAGGAAGCAGTTTATTTTGTTTTGATAGCTAACAGAGTAACAATTTATACTTTATTTATCTTAAAGGAAAATTTGTACGGTAATCTTATTATTTTTATATTTAGGGACACTTTTCTATGTATGTAAACTTATTGACTTACTATTAAATGGTAAATTAATATCATATAATATGTAGTAAGAACCCCAAAATATGTTTAAATTCATACAATTTCGATCACATTTCTTTAATATGTAACAGGAAAAAACTAACATATTTATGATAGGTGACGTGATATGTTAACGCATGTTTCAATCACTAATGTTCGTTAATGATAAAGATAAAAATTATCTCCATAAATGAAAAATATAAATAGCTTTCATTTTAGTATGCGGCTGCGGCCTAAATAACGGCTTCCTCTCTGATAATATTCCATTAGATACTTAAGTACCAGGTGTCTGAACTTTTCAATTTTGCTTAAAAGTTTTTTTAATAACTTAAAGCCCAGGTGTTGCAATAAGATTGACAGTTATTTATACTTTTTTGTTATATTAGGCATCGTATTTCGAATATACATATAACAAGAACACGGTAAGTACAAAACTACATGTACATACGTTAGAGCAGATCTATAAACGATGCTGCAGTTTGGTAGAATATTTGAACTAAATTTACATGTCATTGTATATAATCCTTGAGTAAAAAGAATAAAAAGCAGTTAAAACTACGGGGCATATATCTTGTTATCCAGGTTGTTCCTTAACCAAACATCAATTCACATCCATAACCATATCAATCTCGTAAACATCTCATCACTTCCGAAAAATTGGTACAAAAACCGTCCAATACATAGTAACAAATTTCTTATTACTGTCGAATGAGTCTCAATAAAAAGACGGACTGATATAAATTGAATGATAATTTGTTCCATGTCGGGGTATAGGGAAAAGTCGTTCTCAGCGTTCGTAAGATAGATGCCTCGAGATAATGACCACTTTTGCAACAGGCTTTTCAATTGGAAATGTCTGCTAACCGCAATCGATATGAAAATGGGAAGCGAAAATATGGCAAGATTTTCTAGTGTCAGTCAGAATATCGAGTTATTAAAATGGTTAAATTAGAACCTAGGAAAATTGAAATGCTTCAATTTGATATCGTGTTGAATCGGAGAAAATTGTAGATTATGATTCTTTTTTCGAGTATAAGTTGAAGTAAGTATAAATTGTGTCCACTGCCATTTTTCTAATGATATTAAAGTCTGTATTGTTATCATTTACGAATACTACAATGATTTAAGTTCCAGACATGGTTATCACATTAACATTTTTAATATTAGATTGCAAAGAAAAGCAAATTTAATCAAATATTATTGTAATTTTAAAGGACACAGAGTAGACTCTTTTAAAATTAAAAAAACGGACCATTTATGGGACTAGGCAAAATACAAACAAACTCGTCTTAAATAATTGTTTTCATAACATAGATAAAAAGAAAAGCTGGGCTATTATGAGCACGGTAGAAGAGAGGTAACGTCCGTAATAACCTGTATATAAGAAATGTCGGGGCTCGCTGTGAGTTACAGCCGTATTTGTCCCTGCCATGTGACCTAGCCTATCTGATTCAGGGAACGCTAAAATAACGCTTCCTTGAAATAAAAATAGATTCATATACAGTCAAGTATTCAATGAAATTACCAGATACTATTGAGTACGTTTTGTTTAATTTTGAGAAACGAAACATAATTTAATTTTTTGCAGTAAGCAATAAAATACCAAAGCAGTTTTGCTATTATTATTGTGGCTTCCTGTGTCTTTTTATAAAAAATAAAACATTAAAAATTCGCCACTTCCACGTAAATTATACTTAATGATATAAAGGTTAATTTTATTATTAAATCCTTTCACATAGCGCCATTTTAGCCCTTTGCCGTATGAAGTCATTATTAGTCGCTATTAATTCCTTATGGTTTCTTGAATGCCCCTTTATATCACACTGACAACGTGGGTCACTTTTTGTAAGCAGCTGCGGTTGCTTAGTTTTTATATGCCGTAACGTAATAGACAAGTAAAGTGGTATTTGCGGTCTTTCAAATCTTTCAAATTACCCGTCAACGAGAGCTGTTGTTTTATAACGATTTTTTTTACTGGATATATACTGGATATTTTTTTAGGCTGGATAGTATATTATATTCTTCTGTTTTTTTATTTAAAATATCTTTATTATTTATATTAATTTTAAAGTAGAAACCTTAACCTACTACTAATACCTACTGGTGTACTAAATATCTGATTATAATATTTATATTATAGCGCAGAGTAAATTCGTATTTTTTTCTTTGCTGATACGAATTCTAGTTTAGTTTAAGTTATCATAGCTTTTTGTAAATTGCTCATTACTATTTCTCGTCTGCTGTTAAGGAAATTATTAATGTCTTTTTTGTGTTGAATTCCACATTTACTGGAATAACTGGAAGAAATAGTTCCTGTTGGTTTATGACCGTATTGTCTTTAGTTTTTTCCTAAGTAACCACTTTTGAATTATGAAATATGACACTAATTGTGTGAACTATGATACTTTGGTTTTTATTACCTCTGGATCAAGTACTATCTACAGTGGATCATTATATATACAGTTATCACTGTACAGACATTAAAGATAATCAAATAAAACATTATTTCCATGTGACACTTACAAGTTTAAATCATGACAAAACTCATAGTAACTTCGCAAACCACTTCAAGCATCGAATTAAAGGTGGGATTGAACAAACTTACTTAAATATTGCACCCAGTAAAATGTTGAGCAGCAATTAAGAGTAAATCCGAGTTGGTCCGACAGGTGGCGTCTTATTAAACTTGGTCCAGCACTGTGGTGTAATTTATATAACTATCAACTTAGGACTTGCGACACAGAGAAAGCCAAGAAGAGAGATGTGAGTGGGCAATACTAATTAAAATAAAAACATATTTTATTTATACTTAATATTATAAACAGGAAAGATTTGATTGTTTGTTTGTATTGAATAGGCTCCGAAACTACAGGACTGATTTAAAAAACTCTTTCACCGTTGGAAAGCTTCCCTATCCCTAGATGACATAGGCTATATTTAATAATAAAGTTCCCACGGGAACAGGAGTTACGCGGGTGAAACCGCGCGCGGGAAGCTAGTAAATAATATTTAGACCGGTTAATAATGTTATATAAATGATCGCAAGGCTGACGCCTTTGCCATTTGGTTACGGCCGCTTAAATCCTTAAGAAGTCAGTACTGTATTTTCATGTTTTCTTCGTGGCTGTCCTTATTAAACCTATCCTTGATCGTAGAAACGGCGAGTCAAAATATTACCTATACGATGATGTACTAAACCTATTTCATGATACACAATGGTGTCATTACTTAATAGGTTTATTACACTAAAATAACGCAATAAAACCGGACAAGTGAGCGTCGAATTCGCATGAAGAATCTATATATATATAATTATCTATACAACATGAAACACAATAAAAATCACTTTCGTATGGAAGGCCCCCTTAAATATTTATTTTATTTTGAATAACAATTTAATATTTTGTGACTATTTCATTGCGTCTACCGATTGTCGTTACACGACGATACAACCTGGTGACAGAAAGACAGACAGAGGTGGAGTTTTAGTGATAGGGTCAGGATCCGATTTTACTCTTTAGGTACATAACCCAAAAAAATATTTGTTTTTATTTTACAGTTATTTCTATAAAGATTGTAAGTGATTAAATAATTCCTCTGTTTAATAACGAACTGTAACATTATGAACATAACTGTATACGGTATGCGGTATTTTGTATTAAACTCTATATAAAGTTAGAACTAGTTTCGGTAGCTCAATTTGTAAGGGATGTTTGATTACTAAATAGTAACTTAAACACATCTGAAATTCAGTGCAAGACGAAGACAATAGACGATAAACATTGTGTTTGTTTAGACAATAGGTTTCCGTGGACAAGGCTCGCAAAAAAATCTTTGAGAAATTCAAAGTTTTCCTTACCAGACCGGTTGGTTGAGGGATTACGTGTCTCGATAAGCACTTAAAGCACATCATCTATGACAGTCGTATACCAGATAACGGGTAGCAGCTGTGTAATGTGTTTTATACACATTACACAGCTGCTAACCGTTATCTGAACGAAATACTTCCTACGGTCACAAAGCCGCCTGCAAAGCGTGATGACTATGGCAACAACTCATTTGAGGGAGATTCGTGTCCATTGGACGTTATACGGGCTGATGATGATGATACTTATGAATATTGACTACATTTCAAGATAGTAGATATTATCTATAACGGAAAAGCATGCATGACGAATCATTTATCACATCTCTTTCACTTCTTCTTCCTACATTCATCATGAACGTGCGGTGTGCCAGAATCGAGACAGGTGGCATCCCTTTGTCTCTTTGTACCTCTATGGGAGATAGATATGACGATATTTATGTATGTATGTATGGATATAACATTATTTATTAATCTTCCTTGTGGTTCCCTAGCTACTGGTCTTGAGTCCAGCTATTATGCAGCAGCAGCCTGCTAGTCTATGTGTCTGTACCACTCAAAGTAGTTGGGGTCGTGCTAGTTTGTATTCTTGTACTACTTGAAAACCTTTTTACGTTTGTCATGCTATATACCCTAAGCACGAAATAAAATTGTAAAAAAAAAAAGTTTTCGGAGATTTTCTAGAAAATGGCCAATGGACATAATGGCCATAAGTTATTTTTGTGTTCTTGCTGATTTAAACTATCTGATTTGTTCTCTCAAAAAAAAATAGATGCATATTCATTATCCTATTAACATTAAGTTTTATTTTACAGTACTGATTTACCCATGAGATCCAAGATTTGAGGTAATTTATTTCCGAGGTGATCAAAGTAGACTAATCAATTCCACTTTGTTCACCTGGGTGATATCACCCAGGTGATTTATTTCCGAGGTGATCAAAGTACACTAATCAATTCCACTTTGTTCACCTGGGTGATATCACCCAGGTGATTTATTTCCGAGGTGATCAAAGTACACTAATCAATTCCACTTTGTTCACCTAGGTGATATCACCCAGGTGAACAAAGTGGAATAATCCATGTTGCAAATTTTAATGTAATGTAATTAATTTTAATGTAATCATGATGATTTTTAAATAAAATTATTAGCAAAAAATTGACGTAGTTTTTGCTATTAAGAACTTAATTGAACAAATGTTACTAGTTCCGAAATAACATGTTGCAAATGTTATAATCATGATTATTTTTAAATAAAATTATTAGTAAAAAATTGACGTAGTTTTTGCTATTGAGAACTTAATTGAACAAATTTTACTAGTTCTTGGCCTGTAATATTTCAAAACTAATTATAGACTTAAAATTAATTATCTTGTAGTAAAGATTAAATTTAATAACATTACACAGTGTCTTGATAGTTAATTCGTTGGCTGCCAAAATTATTTATACTAATATATATATCTAGTAGATATATATATTAGTATAAATATTATGAAACGAGAAGATTTCATTTTTTTTTTATTGAGTAGTCTCTGGTTACTTTTTCACGAAAAAACTACGAAATGGATTTAGCTGAAACTTTGCACGGGGATTTTTAATAAACTCGATTAACATGTAGGCTACAAAAATCACGCTCCGACCCACTGGAGCAGAGAAACGCGGTTAAAACCGCGGGGCGCAACTAGTGTTTTATAAGCGTCGATATTCTTCACCAAAGCGTTAAGCTTTGAAAATTGTCTTACTTGCCATAAATTTGTTTATAAAATTGTTACGTAAGGCTAATCCCAAGTCATACATTAAGATTTACCACACTAAACTGCATCATATATTACATAAGAAGACACACTATGTTACCAACTGAACGACGTAACTTGCATAATGTAGCAATGTACATAAGCCAGCAGTAGCTCCGGGCAAGACAAGGAACTTCAACTGCTCGCGTAAGCTTCGAAGTTTTAGATCAAAAACATATATTTTAACACTGTTACTTTTTAATGTTCTGAAGTCTTTCCTTATTGTTTTTCAGACGTCATTGTATAGCAGTAAGTTATCGTTACATCTTATAATATACAAATGAATCGCTCAATGTGTTGCTAAGCGCAAATCTAGAGAACAGCTTAACCGATTTCGTAAATTCTTTTTTGGATGTGTTTGCGATTGGCAGGAGAAGGTTCTTATGTAAGAAAATTGCGCGGAAAATTAGAAAATTTAACAATACTTACCCTCAATATAAAATTTTCTAATGTAACCGTTTTTGACTAGGTGACGTGCAGCAGCGTTTACCTTTGAATATACTATTCATAATACTGCGGTCACCAATCCGTCTGCTAAGCGTGGTAACTATCGCAACAACCCCTTTGAAGGAGGCCCATGTTCAGCATTTTACGTTATACGGGCTGGTGATGTATATTTTTGTATTGCCACAAATAACCTATACTACTTTCACATACTATAAAATCTTTTATTTTCTTAAGGAAGATCTTTTAACTACACACACAGGCAAACCATAATTATTCATAGAAAATAATTTAGTCAGCATAGTAGTTAGCCTAAGTTGTTTTAGAATACCAGAGTGGATTAAAAAGTAAATATTCAAGTACTTTTTAATCCATTCTGGTATTCTTAAACATGTTAGGCTTGTATTTTTTTGCTTTATAGCTTTTCTGAGGAGATAAGTACTAAACACAATTGATGGCCTTTCTATACACGAAGTGCTTGGTTGGGTCTATTTTCCATTACAACTTCAAACTAATCATATTCTTATAACGATGTCTTTACTATTTATCATTCAAAGGTAGTTATTATAAATTTGTTGAAAATTTCGATTTTTTATTATTAATTGATTATGAGCTTTATTGAACAGTTACAGAGATCAAAATACCTATTTTACTCTGTGGACTTATGGTTTAACGTTTAAAGTTTTAACTATTAGACTGGTGAGCTCTAAGCCACGTTAATGGTTAGTTAAATTCATTATATATAATATATGATTTAATCATATCCAGGTTAACAAGCAAAGAAAAGCTCTCTAACTACCTCAAAGTATTAACAATTATAACATTTCCGTCGCGGTATCATTAAAACCGTCTAAACGGGACGTCATGACCGCTTTATCCGGTATGGCAATGAATAATTTGTTCAAAGTTCTACGGCACAACTTTAAACAAATGGCCGGGTGGCTACCGTATTAGCAGTGGTGCATTCCAAGAGGTATAGCGACAATCACTTGAACACTTAGACCTGACAGCTGAGCTGAGTTGATCTCTTCCTATCATATTCAAACACGAATTTTTCGCACCGTGTTTAAACCACGGTAGGCTACCCTGTTACATTGAGTTGTAGCATGATTTAATCTTACCTTTGTATCGATCTGAATGAAATGAATTTGAATCTATGTCTAAAATACATTTAAGTTAAATATTCATTAGGTTTTGTTTGATTGAATAAAAAAATGTCCCAATGAAACTGTTACATTTTTATTTAATATTAGAAATTCAGATAAAATAATGAATTCCATATAGGTGTGTTTTACTTAAACTACTACTACTACTGGGAGTGGTGATCTTGGTTTAGTAAATCTATGCTTTAAGTGAAATTGGCTAGAACTACAGATCATTATGCTAAGAGAATCGCATGTATCTCCATCTTAATTATATTATAAATGAAACACTTGTCATACGTCTCCCAGTTTTTGGATCTTTCAGTCCCGGTTCCGTTATTCTTCCTGCATAGTTGGCAGTTTAACTGTCGTGTGTATTTCAGTAGGCCGTTTTTGGGAAGATCTTGAAGGCTAGTTCTGGATATGCCAGTCCCAAGAAGTTCATTCACATTTAAAATATGTATTAAACATGTGAAAAATTGCATCCCGCTCATGGCTCGTAACTCGCCAACTTTGACAAAATTTACTGCGTTTTGCACGATTGTTGCAATCCACCATTCGGGTTATGCCCTGCACCCATTCGTGGTTCGTTAACTTTGTTATACGATTCGGTACTTAGTTCATGATTCCGTTCGAAGTGGTCGCTGCTTTGCAAAAACTAGCCAGTAAGGGTGAATTTACGTGGCGTGGATTTTTCCCTATTGCTCCCAAGGTAGTCTGCGGTTTATTACATTCTAATTGAGTCAGTTTATCGGTGTGTTGTTCAAAAATTGAACAATATTTTACAGTTAAATTGTCTGGAACTTTACTTTAGAACGAATTTGTTTTAGTTTTTAAACAATCCTGGAATGGTTTATATTATTTGTGTACCAATAAAGTTTTGGTTGCTTTTTAATGTTTCGATGTGTTTGTTTAGCCCCACAGGGGGAGCCCTCTTGCGCAGGTTGCTTATTTTGTAGTTTTTAAACCATTTATTAAGGCTGGAGCTCTGCTAGCCTTTATGCCCGGTGAAGTAGCAAAAGCCTCGTGGCTACCTACTACTTAAGTCCAACCAAAAAAGAAAAAAAAAGGAAGATGTGTTTGTTTTGGTAGATCCTATTGATATTATACATTGATTCGTAGTAACTTGATAACATGGTCTTAGGTTGCTTTTCAATTAGAACCATACTGGACTCTCGTTTTTTATTTCTAACAAAATACGTTACTGTCATCATTACCAACCTTAACCTTTTGGGTGTCTTGGGCATAATTATATGGATAACGGGGCCCACCTTTTTTTTCGGATGGAGCCCTTTACCGAGCTTAAAAGTAAGCAAGGCTTCAGGCTTTTAAAAAGGTTTTTAAAAATCCCTTCTATTCGTGGGGCCCTGAGCAATTCCCCATAATCCCCGTGGAAAAGAAGAGCCTGACCGCCTTACGTCAGCAGTCCGGTATTATTCGCCTATTTTGAAAGCGCCTTAATTATAATAATAGCAAATTACTATATACACTGATATTACAAATAAACGCAAAAGTGTTGATGGATTGATGGATCATTATTGTAACTGAATAACACTAGAATGGATAAATGACACTGTTTTTGTGTACAGAGATTTGATAGGTAGTAAAATGAAATATGGGATATATAACACTGAAAGATTTTTTCAAATCGACCCAGTAGTTCCTGAGATTAGCACGTTGAAGCAAACAAACAAATCTCTTCAGCTTTATTCATATATTAATATAGATAACTTATGATAATGACCCTAAAAAAAAAACATGGAAAAAACTCCATAGATATAATGTTTCTTGATCCAACAATAAAATCGATAGGAAAATCACCTCATGTATATGTACATTTTAATTAATAAAACATATATAAATTGACTATAAAAAAGTTACTAAACAAAAAATATCTAGCATATATTAAAATCTTAGACGCTCACATTTATAGAATAGGTACCAAGCATAATAAATCCCAGTTATATTTCATAGTTTTTGTAGCAAAATAAAACCAAGGCCTATAATATAAATTACATCTATGCAATAAATAAAATCCTGCGTATGATTTACTAACGAACAATATATCAAAGGTATCTGTCACACACAAACTACTCTAACTAAACTGAGATATGAATTATAGTTTTATGAAATAAATCAACGCCTGTTACAGATTTTCATAGAAAACTGTGTTCTTTTTTAAGTTTATTTTTGAAAATCATTGAAACCGGTGTATATTTATATATCTTTTGGTTAATTTGGTATATAAACCAAACCTTTGAGAGGGAATTGGACAGAAAAAACTAATTTGTTTCAGAAGTCAAATGAAAATGTGCAAGATTAAAAATAAAAGTGTTTGAGAATTAAAAAGGCATTCAAATTTACCTTTCTTCTTTAGATAAAAAGTTAGCTTAGAATTATGTCATGTTTTTTTTTCATGACATAAATCTAAGCTAACTTCTAGCATTTCAAATATGTCATATTGAAATATATATTTTTTTCAACAATAGTATAATTCGCTGATTTAATGCCATCGTGTCACACAATAAGGTTGTGATTCGACACAAATTGGTTTGTAATATAATGTGACTGAAAATCATTTTTGAAAACTTACACATTTCGTTTTATGCCATTATCACATTAAAGCAGCAATAGATGGATAAAAAAGTTTTGAAGAAATTTTTTTTATTACTCAATGTGGCCAAAGTGGTTTAAACGCCAATTGAAAATAAAGGCAGCGATATAGAAGCAGCATGGATTTTGTATTATTTGGGGGGCATGAACAAACCATATACTTTAATACTATTTGAAGGGCACAGGAAAAGAAGGAGCTCATTAACATTCTCATTGTTTTGAGTAATCATAAAATTAAACACAAAATTTCAATTTCTACACATACACCTCAAATTGAATTTGATTTGTTCCAATATAAAAAGGTAACAGTGTATATTGAACATATAGATTGTTATTTCATGACATAAGGTTGGTCAATAAAATTATAATCTGACATTTAATAGCCTAACACCCAAATGTAACTGGAAAGAAGGTGATCATTGTCACAATGAGCT
The DNA here is from genome assembly GCA_947037095.2 of Nycteola revayana. Classification (NCBI taxonomy): domain Eukaryota; kingdom Metazoa; phylum Arthropoda; class Insecta; order Lepidoptera; family Nolidae; genus Nycteola; species Nycteola revayana. The sequence goes on along the minus strand of OX344838.1, from coordinate 13,335,503 downwards.
CTTTTTTACATTTTACAACTAAAAAAACCTGTCTGTTTTTCTGTTTACACCCTAATGAAATAAAATACATCATATTAATCTGACTGCACCGGTGGCTCAGTGGTTACGGAAGTTGCTTGTGAGACCTGGTATTCTGGGTTCGATTCCCACCCGGGACAATTATTTGTGTGAACCACAAATAGTTGTTCTGAGTCTGGGTGTACTTTGTGTCCGTGAAATGTATGTTTGTAAAGTCCCCCGCGACACAGGGATTTATTTCCCAAGTGCGGAAGTTGTCTTTTAAATAAAAAACAAATAAAAAAAAAACAAAATTAGGATAAAATTTTATTTATGAGGTAATTTCGTGTAATATATAATACTTTCAGGGGTACAAAACTTTTTCAGGTCCTGCAGGTCACTATATTTTTCAGCAGAAATTTTAAACTTAACTCACATTAAAGGCGCCTTAAAATTTCTCGAAGGATGCTTATCTGTCAGCTGTTATTTGTATGACATAAAAAGCAAGATGGCTGACTATGACTGCGTTCTCTGTTACAACCGCTGCAATCAGCCCGTTCTAGCGTGGTTTTATAGATAATGGGCACCTTTTTACTTGGTATAGATTGCAATGAGCGCGTTTTATTCTAAAGCAAGGATTTTTGAAATTCAAATTTATGCAATATCAGCCCCTTTTATCATGTTTGGAGTAACGTGCTCTGATTGGCCATAGAAAAGCGACCTAAATGGTACAGTTAATTCAAAAAGGTGAAATTGTCAATGAGCTCCTTTTTTTCCTGTGCCCTTCATTTGATTACAATACATTTATGTTTTATTTTTATGTTAACGAAGTCTAGCAGTCATAGGTTAAGGAATTAACAAGGATGGAAGTATCTGGCAAATCTTACGATAGTAAAATTTTAGAGTATGCCATACTGCAGAAACAATGCGGTATTCTTAAATGTTTCCTGGCATCGTGTAGTATTTCAGTGAAACGGGATCGGGGAAGGTTTATAATTTGCTTTATCACTTTGTTGTTTGAATTATGATTCAATCTCAGACTAAATAAAGTAACGACGAAGTCCTATTAAACAATGCACTGAAGCCGGGTTTTTTTGTGCATTCGTGTTGTTCACAGTACCCCCAGGTTATAAATAAAACGTTGAGCTTAAAAAATAAATCTGTGTTAGATAACCCATTTATTGAGGCAGACTATAGGCTATTAAGTTCCTACGGAAACGGTAATTACGCGGGTGTAACCTCGCGCAGGAAGAAAGTTTAAAATATGACAGGTACCAGGACTAACATTTAGAATAGACAAAGCTCCAAATAGGTTCGATTCGTTACACCAATATTAACTTTGATCTGGTTCACAGTTAGGGTTGCCACCCGTACTATATTATATAGTATCGTACTATATTTCAGACAAATGTACTATATGTAATAACCCTTTTTTAATATATTGATCGCACCATCAGCGCGGCATATGAAAAAAAAGAATTGTTGATTTATTTTAATAGGGATCTAACATGCTCAGATTCTTATAATTATGTTAAATCCAAAGCAAAGAGTAATAACAAATATACATGGGAAAATAGATAATGATTTAAAATAAATGTGTGATTTTTTTTTCCTAAATTTGTCAAAAGTACTATTATATATATTTTGCAACATTTTTTTTGTACTATTTAAAACAAAAAAAAAGATGGCATCCCTATTCACAGTCCTACTACTAATGACAACTAAGTTCGTTATAATCTACCGAATCTACTTCATTAACTTAGAATCTAGAAAATTCTACAGCAGTTTCTCAAGTGATCTTTTTGTCTCATCGATGTACTAATTCAGACATAAGTCCGGGTAATTAGCGTTCTAACGATGCTCTGCTAACTTTTTCTTTTTTCTGGAATTCATCCTCTTAGACGTTCAAAGGTTTAATTAATGGTTTTATTTGCATAGTTATAAATTGGATGGGGTGCTTTTCAAATGAATTTAAGCGGGTTTAGTAAATACACGTTTACAATGTCGTCAGGAATCGATATGGATCAAGTAAAATAAGATTATTCCAGTAATGATTATGGATTTCTTAGTTTAAATTAATACTATTTTAATCAAATTAATTTACCATACACCAATAGGGAAAGAATTATAGATCCTGGAGTTGATCTCGACAAATTAACTAATTAGTAGCTAATAGTGATTAGTCATTTAAATATTAGTTTGATGAGTTGGCGTGTGCATAATTGTAGCTTTTTATTTCCTTAAGTATTCATTCTGAATCCATACTAATATTATAAATGGGAAAGTGTAGGTGTGTATCTGTTTGTTTATCTGTCTTTCACGGCAAATCGGAGCGACGCATTGACGTGATTTTTTAAGTGGAGATAGTTGAAGGGATGGAGAGTGATATAGGCTACCTTTTGTATCTTTCAACCCCCCCCCACTTTCCTAAAATGGGGGGTGAAAGTAGAAAGTACGAAGGAATCGGAGGAAATTTTGGGATGGAACGTGTGTAAGTAAACTACTATCAAAGCGAACACGAATATGTTGTGAACACAATTCTATTTGTGTTCTACCCCTCATTAGCCATGGTAACCACCGCGCACAATTTAATTTAAATGGCCGTAGCCAATGGCTAGGGCGTCAGACTTGTGATCTTGACGTCACCGGTTCGAGCCCCCCCATTGCACTACCGACGTGAACCCACTCGTAACATAAGCATTTTAGCTTAGCACGAGGGGTTAACAAGAATACTAGTAGAAAGGAAATCTCTGCTAGTAATCTTTAAAAAAAATATCGACTACGAATATTTCAAAAAACGCGAACATTTTTCGTAAATGGTAAGCACGTACGAACAAAGTATTCCTTATTCGTGTTCACCATGTTTTTGTTCATTCGTGCGTACAAGGCTTTAAGGATGTCAATTGCATATTTTGCATATATACAGGGTGTCCCAAAAGGTTAAGTAGCTGGGAAAGGGGGTGACAGGGGTGGACACAATGGTCACTAGAAAAATAAAAAAAAATCCGCTCTGGGTATTTAAAAAAAAAATGGCATTTTTTTAAAAACTTAAAATTTTACACCTTGTTATTTTTGATGTTGATGTTGATGACCTTGTTGTTATTGAAGATTACATAACAGCATTTTTTTTAAATACAGCCATATTTGTAGGTACAGTTAGCACAAGGTGTAAAATTTTTAGTCTTTTAAAAAATGCCATTTATTTTTTTAAACACCCAGAGGGAATTTTTTATATTTTTCTGGTGACCCTTGTGACCATCCCTATCACCCCCCTTCCCAGCTACGTAATCTTTTGGGACACCCTGTATATGTATAAATGAATGGTTTCAAGCTAATATTCGATATTTTTGTATAATTAAATGAAAAGTTAAGATACCTACATTTATATTTTTTGATAAATACTGGGTGACTTTTTTACCGTCTTGAAAATAATAGGGTGTGATATGTACCTATATGAAATAGATGTCTAAGGCATAGTTATTAGTTATCTTTTTTTGGAACGAAGCTCCTTTTGGTACGTAGCGGAGGGGTACCCGAGCCGGGAAAACACGTCCGTGACGTCACAAAAAAGCGTAAGATTTTGATGTACGTATAGTCTATGTACGATGTCTATACAGTGTCTAGTGTATAGTCTACGTGATGACTGTTATTATAAATAGCTGTTTCTTTGTATATTATTATTATATATTTCTATAAATCATTGTAAGTATAATAAAGGTGTTAAGATAATATTGTAAAGTAGTTTCTTTGCTTTTTATCGATAAAAAAATCATAATAAAAAATGTTTTCCCGAATAATTATTTACTATACCTCAATTAGAACTTAAAATTAATGTTTCAAAAAAAGTTCCTAAACTTTGTTCCTATGCGGAGTCCCACGACACCACACGAGTTTTATTTTTAATAGTAAAAAACTTATTTATTTATTTTTATTAGGAGGGCGTACAGACAAATAACTTAATATTAATAACTTGGTATTGTATATCACTTTAGCTAATTACAAGCCGACACATAATAAACAATAAAGATACGTACTTAATTAGGTAGTAACGTTACGTTTAGTTAAAATAGGTGCATTATACTATCCGCCTTCTCCCGCCATAAGGGGTGACCCTGGGGAACAGATAACATGAATCTGCTACCTAGGGTCACATTCATGAAGTAGGTCGGGGATGCCACTGTGTTCTGGCAATCCCTGTAGGAGTAGGAAGGTATCCATCGCGGGTGCTTAACACTCGCGATTGAGCCATTTGGGAGGAAACTCTAGTCCTTTCGCCGGGGCGAGAGTTTATAGTTGTACTCTGTCGGAGGGATAACCAAAGGCCTATACCGGTACTTGGGTCTCTCACTACAAACGACAGAAGGAGGAACACCCGGGGGCTTTTTTAGTGGGTACATCCTCTCTGCGGTGCGACAGCGCACCACGTTCTATAGAGGGTGAGCACCACATGCCCCTCACTGGCGCAGGGATCACGTATACAGTGATCCCTGCGCCAGAGAGGAAGTTAGAAGTAAACAAAAAAAAAAAAAAAGGTGTATTATACTAAGCCGCAATCAAATATGAATGACAAGAGTGAGCGAAATAGCATAACTAGGTAGTAATGCGGTTCTAAGTAGGTACTTAGAACCGCATTTTTATCTTAACGATTTTCACTTCATGCCAGTAAAAAAACAACTATGCTTTACACATCTATTTCAATTTTCAAGACGGTAAAAATGTCTTCTAGTACCTATATTTTAAGTTCTTAAAAATTGCATAAAAATGTATGTGTATTCAAACACTTGTTGTTCGCTTCATCATCATTCATCATCAGCCCGTATAACGTCCACTGCAGAACATGGGCCTTCTCCCGTGGGAGGGTATTTGCCATAGTCTCCACGCTTGGCAGGCGGGTTAGTGACCGCCGTATTATGGTGTACTAGACAAGGAAACGCTGCTGCCTGTTCCTTGATATACGATTATTATAGATGATGTTATAACAATCGGGACCGACGGCTTAACGTGCTTTCCCAGGGCATGGAGGATAGTCTCTCAACCAACCAGACCCGGAAAGAAATCTTAGAATTTACACAAAGATTTCCTGTCCAGTGTGGGAACCCACGTTGTTTACTTACTATATTATATAACACTTACTATATATTTTAAACAGATTATAGTTTTGAAAGAAAAAAGGTTCAATTCCAAGTTTATCTCAAACACTAGTTAAAATAAATCTTTATTATGAACTTGAATGAAAGAATTTAAAAATAAACGTTGGCTGAACGTCGCGTCGTTTCACCTCGCGCCTTACCGCTGTATGCCGGAAGTGAGCTCACTCCGCCGGAAGCTGCCGCTACACACCGGATATGATGTACAAATTCCTGATATCCGCTTCTCCTACGTTTATGTTTACTTTTCTTGGTATACGTAGAAAAAAATGACGTAAAAGCCTTTTCCGTTATGATCGAAATAATGATATGATAATAGCGGTATGTGGAAATTTAGAGTTATGGTTACATTTTTCTATGACATCTGTATGATGGAAACAATAGCAATACAAAGATTTTAATTAAAAAACATACTTGTATCATAATGTTGTTTTAAAGCGGCCGTAGCCCAATGGTTAGGGGGTCGTACTTGTGATCTTGAGGTCGCCGGTTCGTAACAAGAATACTAGTAGCAAAATATAGCTAGTAATCCTTAAAAAAAAGGTAACAACACAAACACTTTAATTAAAAATACCTACATAGGTACAAGTATTAAAATTATGTAACTATAAATCTTAAAAAATGGGTATTATTGGTATTTACAACTCTTTACTACAAAAAGTAAATAAATTTATAGTGCAGGATCCCTTGTCCATCTTTACACTTGATTACTATCAGGCTAATTTTCCATATGTCGCTTTATTTTGATGAGACGCCCAACAATTTCCTGTACGAAACTCTCGATTATGGTTATACTTATAGGTTACAATATTTTATATATTATGCACGTATGCCTTTGCCTTGCAGTATAATGTTGTACCACACAAGAAGAAGCGCTGCTGCCCGTTCCTTGATATACAATTATAACAGGTGATGTTGTGACAATCGGGTTATAAAATAAGCTATAAGTCACGATCGGGACCATTTATTAGATTTCCTCGCCCTAAAACTTTGATTCTTAATTCTCGTTTGGCGCTTGGAAGCAAATTGTGTTAACGTCGCGAGATCACAAGCTTTATCCGGATTTCATTTAGATAATTGAATGAGAATCTATTCTGACTGAGAAAAGGTCCGGACAGGGAATAGGGGTCGAGCTATAGAAAACGCGGTGGGATAAGTCTTAGTCTCCTATAATATTTACTTTTTTTATGGTTTGAACTCTTTATGGAAAAGTTTACCTTATACTATATTTCAAAATTGAGATTAATAAAATTCGACCGCTGACAGGATTCGAACCTGCATCTTAGGAATAGCCCCTAATGCATTAACTAATTAAGCTACGGTGGAAGCACAGTCGGTCATCGAAATTTATTAATCTCTTTGTAACACGTCTCTAAGGGGGACGTTAGTGCCATCTATCGGTAATGATCCACATTTCTTCGATAAATATCTCCAAAGTTACATTTGTAAACTAACTAGTTTTACATTGAGATAAGTATCATCTCGTCTCGTCGTCTCTTATGTTAGGAATAATTTGACGCCCGATGCATGACTTTTACGTAATATTGTTTACAAGTGGTCGCCCACAGGGTAAAATTCGACCAAAATTTGCATTTGGCGCTCCTAAGTGCGAAATTTCATACTCCTCCGTCGGCGTAATTTTCGTAATTCTTTCAAAGTAATATATAAATAATAGGTCTTTACCAATGAAATTGCCGTTTTGTATAAAAAATTTAAACGAATTTTTTTCATGTATTTTTTATTTGTATCAATCGAAGTAATCATCCATGCAATCAATGCATCTTTTCCAACGCAGTGGCAGTTTATTAAAGCCCTTCTTAAATAAATCAGCTGGACGGGAGGCAACAAATTCTTCTAAGGCATTCTGTACTGCCTCTCGGGTATTGAATTTTTCAAGAAAGAAGTTAACCAAATTCTGGAAAAAGTAGTAGTCTGTAGGCGCAAGGTCTGGTGAGTAGGGCGAATGACGGAGAGCTTCCAACCCCAGTTCTTGCAACTTGGAGACCGTCTGCTGTGCAGTATGAGGTCGCGCGTTGTCGTGCAGAAGCAGCGGAGTCGAGCGATTGACCAATGCTGGTTGGAGATGTGCCAGCTTCTCCATCATTGTGTTCAGTTCTTCACAGTACACATCTGCAGTAATGCTCACCTCGTTTGGTAAGAAGCTGTGATGAATCACACCGGCGCGGCGCTAGACCACCAAACAGTGACCATCACTTTTCTAGGGGTAAGTTTTCGTTTAGGGCATTGTTTAGGTGCTGAACCAGGATCCAATCAACTTGCTGAGCGCTTGCGATTATCAAACAGAATCCATTTTTCATCGCAGGTAACAATGCGGTTCAAAATTCCTTCATTTGTGTGTCTGTTGAGCAGTGCAAGGCACGTCTCGAAGCGTACTTCGCGCTGGCGATCATTGAGTTCGTGGGGCACCCATTTGTCAATCTATTTTACCTTGCCAATTTGACGCAAATGGACCAATATTGTTTTGACGCTAACGTCGAAAGATGCTGCTAAATCAACCGTAGATTGTGTATTATCAGCTTCCACAATCGCCTTCAATTCGTCATTGTCGACCGCGTCTTCGGACGACTGCGAGGTTCATTTTTCAGGTCGAAATTTCCAAAACGGAAGCGAGCAAACCAATAACAGGTGGTGCGTTGGTTTGTAGTCTTAGCTCCGTAAACGTCGTTGATGTTGCGTGCCGCTTGAGCCGCGTTGCTGCCACGACGGTACTCATATTCCATAATTACTCGAATTTTTAACGTATCCATGATGACGAAAAAGATTGAAATGCGATGAAAATGTAACACTAATCAATAAACAAATGACTACCTTTGGAAAAAAATCCATGTTTTTAAAATAAAATTAATTTGAAATTAGAATTCTTAGCCAAACAAAAATTATTTTGATTTGAAATGGCCAGTACTGCAGAACGGCAATTTCATAGGTAAGGACCTAATATAATAATAAGTACATAGTATACATAGGTAGCTTAAGTTTAGCCTAAGTAAAACGCTTTTAAATTTATATGTACAAGTTTATAAGAAGACTTAACTTAACACAACTAGCAGCGAACTCTTCGCCCATAAAGAATTACCGGCTGTTCTACTGACAAAACACTGAGGGTGTAAACCTGTCCCTTTTTTTGACTGTACTTATTTATATTTTTAGATTATTTAAATAATTATTCTATTATAACTCTGGTAACGAGGAGATTAGTGAACGTAGAAGAGGCAAAATAGTGGAATGTCAAGATAGAAGCAAGTGGAGGAAAATGGTCTCTTTCTGTATATGTGAAAGGGGCGTATTTATTTAATAATTATTTTACCTGTTTTTCATTACTCCATTTTATAATTTCAACTAAAATCGCTGTCTTAGTAGCCCACATAACCCAACGCTGACTACAGTAAGATCGCTCAGTCCGTGTGATTAATTCTATACGTTTACCTGATCCAGTTCCGCAGTTAACCGCAAACGTAACTAGACCCTTTTTCTTCGTGATTGGATAAGCAATAATGTCTGATACCCAAAGCTTACATTGTTAGGTGTTTGCGTGTGAAATGTGGATATTTAATCAATGTGATCATGTATAAACCTTGTGGTTTATAGTCCGTATGACTTCAAATTGTCAGTTGAATCGATTATGAGCCAGTTCTATTTGAAATCGTAGTCATTATTGACATTCATATCTGTATATATGTATATGTATGCTTAATCACCATTTATGGTGACAGCCTCCATAGCGTAGCGGTATTTGGCTCGCTTTAAGTCACGGAAGTCGTGGGTTCGATCCCCACACCGCACAAGAAATCTTTGTGTAATTTTTTATATTTTTCTCTCTCTGGGTCTGATTGGTTGAGGGACTACCCACCACCACTGCCTCGTTAAGCCGTTGGTCCCGTTTGCTATAACATCATCTTTAACAACAAAATACTGCGGTCACCAATCCACCTGCCAAGCGTGGTGACTATGGCAAAAACCCTCCCTCGGAAGGAGGCCCATGTTCAGCAGTGGACGTTGTACGGGCTGATGATGATGATGATGATGAAGCATATCAAATATTAATTGAACATAAATAGCAATAGAAAATTTGTTTGTAAAGATTTTACTGTGTTAATCACATTTACATTTTTAGTTGCTTCTAAAACTTGGTATTATGTGCTTGATTCCCACTTCATCAGTTCGTTTATGGAAACTGCTGAACATGGGCCTTCTCTTAACATGCATTGGCAAACTAAGGTAGTTGAGGCATTATTGCCGATTGACAGACGAAATGGTGATCACTGTAAGTTGAGTATCGCTGAGTTAATAGATGCCACTGGCGAACCATCAGCTGTATGCTCCTCAGTCACCTTTAACGACACCCATGGGAAGAAATGGGTCCTATTCTCAGTCGGAAACCACACGGCTTTCACGGTTTGATTCTCACCCGGGACAATTATTTGTGCAAACCAAGGATAATTGTTCTGAGTTAGCATGTGCTTTGCATCTGTATACCTAAAGTATGTGTTTGTAAAGTCCACCGCGAGTCAAAAAAAATCTTTAAAAAAACATATTAATTCAAATAATATGCCAATTGATACCAAACATTTATAAAATAAAAATATTTTTTTTATTATACTATAAAATATATGACTTGTCTCATTTGATTTTCTGAACCTAGCAATTAAGTCTAATAGTTGCGACCTGATTAATAATTTGGACCTGTAATTACTAATCATCTTAATTGTATCTGGGATTTAGACAATATGCATTTACTAATGATAACTACACACAATTAGTGTTCAGCTTAATCAGTAACATTGTTGTCTTTAACAGCTTAAGTAGACCGTAAATGAGGGTAAATCACAATGAGAAATACCATGTTTGACGCTGATATTTTAAAGCTGAAAGATTTTATTTATTATAGGTTTGTATATTTATATTTAGTATAACTACATTTTATATTCTTAACTAGATTAAAAGGCTTTGCACCTGATATGTATAACTGTTTGTAATAATGAACTCAAAAACGATTGAACTGATAACAATAATTATGTTGGCATTCAAAAATAACATTATCCAGGGCATAGATTTATTTGTTTTCACTAGATAGGCTACCGCCACTTAAAGGTGTTTAAACGGCGGCGCTGCCACGTCATTCTGTCGCCCTTTAATATGCGGCGTATGACAGGGACGAGTAAGAAAAATCACGTTAAAGCTGTATACCTCTCAGTAACATGCCATTCTAGATATATAATAATTCACTATCCAATAACGTTGTAGCATATTCGTATCTTAAACGTCCCAATGCAATCAGTTGTTTATTCCTTTAATTCTTTATCATATCAACCTGATTTGTTAACAAACTTAAACCAGACAACTTAAATAAACTGTTTCTCGACATCAAAAGGGTATACTCCCCTAAGCCTAAATTCACTTACACACAACTTATATACCGTTACCACCCAGTTGATATTGCGAAATTAATTGGCGTATAATTGACCCCGCCCGACTGGGTTATATCTGAAGGCGTCCTTTTATTGACTGCTAGTTAATTAGAGTTGAACAGCGGAACAATACGGAACAACGATGCAACCAGCGGAATAAACGGGTAACGCTGTTTGGGTACTGGGAACTATGTGTTGGGTATGGGTAAAGAGACTCTGTGCAGTTAGGATATGATTGAGTTGGTGACGAACGTCTTAGATGGAAAAACTTATCATATCGAGGGGTGAAAGGCTATTTGTTTGAAGCGACATTTTACGAACTTTACAGGAGAGCCATTTAAAGATTCAAAATTTGGAAAAAAAATTGTTATGAAAAAACTAGTGCTCTTTCTATAATGGGGATCGCAAATTTTTATTGAAAAAAAATCCCTGAATGTTTTGGTATAATTTTCAATTAAAAAACAGTTATGAGTATAAGATAAATTGTCGCTTAATACAAAATGATCTGTATCGCCTTATTTTTAGAGTAAAGAAAAATGATTCAACTTCCAACATTGTCACTAATCAGCAGCAGGCAAAATGGTTTAAGTGACTTTACAGTACTTATGCAGGAGAAAGCAAAATGATTGAATCGACGTTATTCAATAATAATAGGAATAGGCTATTTTGTTTTACTACCAATTTGGGTTTGGGTTTTGGGTTTTGTTAACAGTTCAGGAGAGTTGGCTTAAGCAACAATGAACATTCTTAAAGAGTTGTTTGATGTCTCAGATTTTGAAAGGAGTTATATAACTTGGTTGTTCTAAACAGAGTGAAAAACAGTTGTAGCGAAAGGGTTGAACCGACGACATGTCTTAATGAATTTGGCTGACGGCAAATTGGTTGAAGCGACATTGCACAGAGTAAGTAGTCGTAAGCAAAATGTTTGAAGGGACTTTTCATCTAAAGATAGCTACATCGAAAAACGATTTATCTGCCATCGAACTAAAATTTTAGGAAGGGAATAACGGCTTATGATCCGATTCTCTGTTTTTGTATACAGCTTAAATGATATACTAAAAAAATATGGCAAATTTGAAGTCTGATCATACATCATGTTTGAGAATTATGCACTAAAATGGCATTGTTTTAAGCGCCATAAAAGTGCTCAGAATTGTACGAAACCCGGCTCAGACGACGCAGAAAAATTCGCTGAATCCGAATATGTATATAACTCCATATCGTCCAAAATGTCGCTGCAAACAAATAGCCTCTCACCCCTCGATATGCGGATTACAACGGCCAATGTAGAGAGGAATTTAAAGCTCAACTTTACAGTATCTAAAAATTAAAGTGGTATTTTTTTTCGAAATATTAATTTTAAGTTTTTTTTGTAAGAAAACCTTTTAATAGGTAGGTATAAAGCAACTTCACTTTTACGGATGTTTACATCAGGGAAAAATGGTACTTTGCTGGACTCGGTGCGAGTTTAAAGTTTTGAGAGAGGTTTATTTGATGTTTTTGTTTAAGAGGTTACGAAAATAATATAAATTTTTGGGTACTATAATATTTCTAAATTTATTTTCTCCATAAAGTTTTTATTATATTTTACAAACAATTGACATGATTGCAATTCAAAATTTAGCAACATCTATTGCTTTACAAACACCTGAATATATACCTACTTTTTTATACTTTGCTTGACTAATTCTTTGATCATTTAAGATTCTTAAACATAATAGGTAAATAATAACCTATGAAATTGCCGTTTTGTATGAAAACACTTAAATGATTTTTTTTCATGTATTTTTTATTTGTATTAATCGAAGTAATCACCCATGCAATCAATGCATCTTTGCCAACGCAGTGGCTGTTTATTGATGCCCTTCTTAAATAAATCATCTGGACGGAAGGCAACAAATTCTTCAAAGGTATTTTGTACTGCCTCTCGGGTATTGCCAAGAAGTTATCCAAATTCTGGAAAAAGTAGTAGTGTGTAGGCGCAAGGTCTGGTGAGTAGGGTAGATAACGGAGAGCTTCCAACCCCAGTTCTTGCAACTTGGAGACCGTCTGCTGTGCAGTATGAGGTCGGGCCTTGTTGTGCAGGAGCAGCGGAGATGAGCGATTGACCAATGCTGGTTGGAGATGTGCCAGCTTCTCCATTATTGTGTTCAGTTCTTTACAGAACACATCTGCAGTAATGCTCACCCCGTTTGGTAAGAAGCTGTGATGAATCACACCGGCGCTAGACCACCAAACAGTGACCATCACTTTTCTAGGGGTAAGTTTTCGTTTAGGGCATTGTTTAGGTGCTGAACCAGGATCCAACCAACTTGATGAGCGCTTGCGGTTGTCAAACAGAATCCATTTTTCATAGCAGGTAACAATGCGGTTCAAAATTCCTTCATTTGTGTGTCTATTGAGCAGTGTAAGGCACGTCTCGACGCGTACTTCTCACTGGCGATCATTAGGTTCGTGAGGCACCCATTTGGCAAGCTTTTTTACCTTGCTAATTTGACGCAAATGGACCAATATTGTTTTGACGCTAACGTCGAAAGTTGCTGCTAATTCAGCCGTAGATTGTGTATCATCAGCTTCAACAATCGCCTTTAATTCGTCATTGTCGACCAAAGTCTTCGGACGACCGTGAGGTTCATTTTTAGGTTGAAATTTCTAGAACGGAAGCAAGCAAACCAATCACAGGTGGTGCGTTGGTTTGTAGTATTAGCTCCGTAAACGTCGTTGATATTGCGTGCCGCTTGTGCCGCGTTGCTGCCACGACGGTACTCATATTCCATAATTACTCGAATTTTTAACGTATCCATGATGACGAAAAAGATTGAAATGCGATGAAAATGTAACACTAATCAATAAACAAATGACTACGTTTGGAAAATAAAAACATGTTTTTAAAATAAAATTAATTTGAAATTAGAATTCTTAGCCAAACAAAAATTATTTTGATTTGAAATGGCCAGTACTGCAGAACGGCAATTTCATAGGTAAAGACCTAATATATCAAAATTATGTCCAAAAATCCTTTATCTTTATTTGGTTTGATTTTGTAAAATAGTTTTACTGAATAGCGAAACGATAAATAGAAAAACTCCGATTGTTCCTACGATTTATTTACCAATTAGGGGTAAGTTGAGAGAGCAATACGAGTACAAGTGCTTTGTGCACCGACGACGTTGTTTGGAAGAAAGGGTTGCTGTGATAACAATTATTTTCAAAGTTTTGTTCAAATAAATTCTATACTGCTCTTGTTTGCATTCATTTCTTGGCAATTTGTAGATTAAATGCAGCGGAGGAAGAAAAAAAATTTAAATTCATTGAACCGATATATTGTTTGCTTATCAAGGCAAAATAATTCTTATTTCCTAGTTTTTTTTTTAATTTATAATATGTCTTTAAAAATATATTTGTAATTTTTCTAGCTGTACTTTATAACAGTTTAAATCTTTAATTTTTCTAATTTCAAAAATATTGAGTAATGGATATATGGCTTATCAATTTAGAATTATTGTACCGTACCGTGGATGTAGATTAATGTTGACCATGTTTGTATAAAGGATAATTAAAATATATCTACAATGTGCTCTGTCGCCAGGAACAACCAGGTAAAAAGAGTATAAGCTCTGTGAAATTCGTAGTGTGATTCATGACACTGAGGTGTCCTGGGACAAACTTTTTTTTTCGGACAGACATATGAAGTTAGTCACAAGGCTATTGTTACTTTACGAGCCGAGCAGTGCTCCAGCTTTAAGACCCTTGGGACAAACCTGAGTCTTAGAGCTTCTGTTTTGTGTGCTGTTGTTGATCCTAACTTATAGGAACTTTGGGAGGGATAATTCAAAATGGCCTTTTTTGACTTATCCGTCACAAACTTACCCTTACTGTTTCTAACTATGACTAGCTAGAGGTTAAAGATAGTCATAGTAAAAAAAATATCATCATCATCATCAAGAGCCCGTTTACGTCCACTGCTGAACATGGGCCTCCTCTTAACAGACCTTGGCAAGCCAGGATCGTTGAGGGATATTGCCATAATCACCACACTTGGCAGGCGGATTGGTATTAAATTATTGAAGATGTAAACCTTGATATGTCCCGTAGTCGCCTTTTAGGACATGGGGTGGTCTATTCTAAGCCGGAAACCACACGGCTAAAAAAAATATGTTTTATTTATACTTTTAATTTGCGTTTTTTCAAAGCAGAGTTATGCAAAGAATTTTAAAGGGTATCGCATGAAGTATCTTAGTCATCCATCTTTGAAAACCTTCTAGCGAAGTACTTGAACCGCGGTCCTTTTTTTATATTACTACCCAGCACTATAAATAAAGTTTTAAATGTAAGTGAAAACTTTCGAATCGTACAAAGTTTGTCGCAATTGGGATTTCGTAGAATTTTAGTCGAGTTTAAAAGAATGTTAGTGGTAAGTTAACTCTAGTTATCCGAGTTCTTGTTTAAGTAGATATTTACGTTTTCTTTACAATTTACCCAAAAAATTTGATAACTCTTTTATTCAAAGTGATTTTTGATTGATTGATTTTTAAATGTCTTTATTCACATAAATAAATGTTTTGTTACAAATAGATCTAATTGTAATTGCAAACCAAATAATTTTGATAAGATAAATTGTTCACATAGACTGTAGGCGCCTTTTTAAACAATGGACAAATTAATAATACTATTTGAAACATAATTACCTACTTACATACAAAATCAATTTAAATTTACGCAGTTTTATGTAAGAAGCTAGCGTATACCACAGTATTTATGAAAATAATAAATGCACAATAAATTTGAAAAACATATAATAATATCTGATTCAATCATAATAAAGTGAAGATAATAATTATAGATAATTATAAATTAACAATATTCTATATGTGGGTAAATTAAAATAAATAACAACACAGTGTTGTTGTCAGCTGGTGAGCGCGCCGTTGTTATTCACCGAGGAAGTAGTGGTGGGGTAGGCGGTATCGATTGTAAGTATGTCGATACTTTAAACTACTCAGTCGACTTTTACCAATATTTGAGACCAGTGGGTTATTATGTAGTAGTAGTAGGGTTTTTAAATAAAAAGAAATTTCGTGAGATTTTTAAGATATAGTCTTTAATAAATGGATATCCAATACCAATGTGAAGCGATTTAAGGTTTGTTTTGAAGGGTGTGTCATAAGCAGTTTTTAGAGCTTTGTTTTGAACACGCTGCAATTTACTATAATTTGTGTCAGTAGTACTGCACCAGGCTGGGGCAGCATAGGTTAAGCAAGGTCGTACTAGTGTGGTGTAAACACGCATTTTTGTTTTGGGACTAAGGTTAGATTTTCTATTCAAGATTGGGCTTAGAGCCGCAAGAGCTTTAACCCCTTTGGTGCGTAGTTGCTCAGTATTTATATTCCAGTTACATTTGCTATCTAGAACTGACCCCAAATATTTAACACTTGGACTCCATGGTATGAGATATCCATCAATTTTAACATTTCTGTTTGGTAATGACCTTTTGCGGGTGAAGAGAATGCTTTCTGTTTTAGAGGTGTTCAATTTAAGTTTCCAAGTGGTGAAAAAAGATGTAAGAAGGTCAACTGATAGTTGTAAACGTGATATTATTATATCAATACTATCTGAAGATGTATACGTTGCTGTATCGTCAGCATAGATTGCCAGATGAGTGTGAGGCTGTTTAGGAATGTCATTTAGATATAATATAAATAAATAGGGACCTAAGATTGAGCCCTGAGGAACACCAGCAGGGATGGGTTTCGCTTCGGAAAACTGACCTCCCACATGAACAGATAAAGTGCGATCATTTAAATAGTTTTGTATGAGTTTGACTAAGCTCAGAGGGACGTTATTGTCAATTAACTTATGTAGTAGGCCTTCATGCCATACGGTGTCAAATGCCTTTTCAACGTCCAGGAGTACCATGCCTGTGCTGAACTTTTGGTTTAGTTCGTTGGTTATATGCTCTGCGACTCTAGCCAGTTGTTGTGTTGTCGAATGACATTTTCTAAAGCCAAATTGTTCCCTTTTTAAAAGTGATTCAGTAACATTCGAAAGTCGCGTTAGTATTATTGTTTCAAAGAGCTTTCCTAGGGTTGGTAGTAGGCTAATAGGTCTGTAATTTGTTGCTAGTGATTCATCTTTACCTGGTTTATTGACAGCAATTATTTTGCCTTGTTTCCAGAGTTTTGGAAAATAATAAGTTGATAGGCAGCCATTTAAGATTTTAGTTAGAAAGACAATACACTTTTGAGAAGTTTTTAAGCAGAATATTCTGTATCCCATCCACGCCAGGGGCTTTACGGGACTTAAGTTTAGTTAATAGCTTGCGGACTTCGGAAGGCTTAACAAGTTGAATAGAATCTAAGTTATTTGTATTGTTAAGAGAGCATATTGAGGTTTGGACGGCTAAGTTCGTGTCTTGATCACCTATCCAGTCACACGTGAGTTACATATTCTCCAAAAATGTATTGGCAAGTTTTTCGCACTGTTGTAAAGTGTTGGAGGTAAATGAGCCATCTGCCATTTTGAGAGGAGATACGGTGTGTGTTTTGTGATTAATGGAGTTAACAACACGCCAGAGATCCGAGCTAGGGTTGTCAACATTAGCTAGTTTTTGATTCCAGACAAAGTCATTATGTTTAGCTATGTCTGTTTTTATTATATGTTGTAGACGATTTACTTGTGCGAACATTACCCGTCGTTTGTGTGGACTTGATTCTTTAAGTGCAAGACGACGAATATTATTTTTATTTTTAATGTTATTTCTGATGCGTCTTGGAAGTCTGGTCTTACCTGTGCTGGTGAATTTAGGTACACTGGCTTCACGGGCTGTTAGAATAGAGTCAGTGAGGTGATCCACTGCTTGGTCTATGGACTCCCTATTAGTAAAGACACCAGATGATATTGAGATGTGCGCATCTAGGTGAGATCTATATGTTTTCCAGCAAGCTTTCGTGTAGTTGTACAAAACGCGTGTCTGTCTCACATGTGTTCCTTCTATGATAAAGAGGACCGGCAAGTGGTTTGAAGATAAACGGATTAAAGTTTGCGGATCATTTATGGAAGAAATATTTTTAGAAATTATAATGTCTGGCGTGGATGGGACATGGTCGCTATGGTAATGTGTAAGTGTCGGTGTGAGAGGGGCCAGAATATCGTAGTCATTATCCACCATGTGGTCAAATAGAGTTTCACCATGTTTGTTAGCACTACTGCTATGCCAGTACGTGTGTTTGGCATTTAGGTCACCCATTATAACACACGACGGATAGGCGCCAAGAACATTTGCTAAGTCATTCGCAATAAGGGCAAATTCGGTGATTGGTATGCTGAAATTAAGCTAATAGTTTTATTTGCAAGAGTTAATTGTATGCCTGTACTTTCCAGATTTTGTGTAATCGGGGTGGTTAGTGGAGAATGTACTATATCAGATCTAACAAGAATTGCTACACCTTGACCCTTACCATCCGACTTTTTGTCTTTTCTGTAGCATGCATAGCCAGGTGTAAGAAGTTTAAAGGAGGGTGACAATCTGGTCTCAGATATGGCAATAATATCTATTTTAAGCTCACTCACCAGCTGCAACAGCTCAGCAAAGCTTCAAAGTGAATGGTTAATTTATGCTGCTTTAGATGTTTTGAGGGCAAAAATTAAAACAATGCAAGTTACAGTTTTATCTATTTAGTTTAAAAATCAAATCATCTAGTACCAGAAAATTTTAAACCTTTTAACTGACTTATGATGACTTTAATTTGAATTGACATCGAAATTAAAAATTTCAAGTATATATCGTGTTAATTCTGCTCAAAAATGTGTCTAAATCCTGGAATGTTTTTTTGCACCTGCAAAATTTATGCACAATACAATAACAATAAAACATATAATCACCAGCCGAAGACCCAACACGTGGTTCACTCTTCCATGGAGCATCATCAGGGTGGTGTTAGCAACTTGAGCGCTAATGTGTAAAATTAAATACGCAAGTGACATTTTAGCATGTAGCTACTAACTCGTAGAATTAATCTTTAAGAGTCATCAATCTAAAAATAGCTACCTACCAGTTTATTTTATTTATTTATTTAATCTTTTGCACAATGACAGTACAAAGCGGACTCAATGCCATAGGCATTTTCTACCAGTCAAACATAGGGTGGTGCAGAGAAAAAGTGATAGGTGCACAGAAGTAGTTGATAATTAAATTTACTACCATACTAGTATTTTTGTTTACTTAGTTCTCAAAGTACAATCAAAGTAATTATAATTAACAATACAACTGTCAATTAAAATAAAGTTTCGGAAACATAAATTTAAGAGTAATGCCATTTATCGAGAAAGGCCCATTATCGGGCCTATCCCATTTATCGAGGTCATGTTAATATATAATTAACATAATTATTAAATCCCCACGGGAACGGATCTGATAAAAAATATATTAATTTCTATTCTACACATCTATTTAACTGTAGCTATTCCCAACTGTATTGGCAGAACGTTTATTCTAGCTATTTACAATAGAAATAAACATAATGCAATACAACATTGTCACACCCCACCTAGTACAACCAAAGCACATGAAATTCACAGTACACTTAAAAGTTTGAAGCGCAGAGCTTTCACCAGTGTGTGTAGTGAACTCCTTGAGTGCATGGCTGAGTCTAATATAATATGTATCACGTGTCTTGTGATAAGGCATCGAGGGTAGCGGAATTGATGAAGACCTTAGAGCAAGCGAATTTTCGGCATTGTTGATAGAGAATACTCAATTCAATAAGAAGTTTTGACCGATGTACATCTTCTTTCAGTTCTTATATTTACATTAAATAATAGCAGGGCATCAACCTTCACATTTTTTTTAAAACATGTAATCTAAGAAACCTTTTTTTTTTTTGTTCTCCTGGGTGAAATGCATTTACGCATTCCCACCACCGCTGCAGCCAATCCGCGCGCTGGCGGCGGGATATGTGTGGCTCGCCCTCTCCATAGCGGTGGTATGCTTATTCATACCACGAGGAGATGACCCTACACCACTAAAACCCACCCGACACTCCTTCGACCCGTCGTTGGCGGGGGTCGGGTACACGCGAGGCAATCCGGCTAATCTAAGCAACCTGCGTAAATAACTTTTTCACGTTAATAAAGTCACAGGCAGTTAGTAAGACGCGATTTTTCACGCGCGTAACTCCTGTTCCCGCAAGATATTCATCATAAAAGATAGCCTTTTTTACTGCTGAATAACTTATCCATATAATGGTGACAAAAAAAAATCAAATGGGACTTTCCTGAGATTAGAGTGAAGCAAACAAACAAACGCTTCAGCTTTATACATATTATCAGTTCAAATATAAAATAAAAATTATTTTATTTTATATTTGAACATTAAATTTTACATTAAATATTTACAACAATGTTTAAGAAAACATCTTAAAACATATAATCTCATACGTAATAAACCGTATTTTAGAGGCCGAACAGCGTCTTCTCACCTCAGGTTTCGAGTTGCAGAATAATGTCAAAGTAAATTGCCATGAATTCTTAATAAACAATACGGAATTAACACAACAAATGCATTAAGGAAGGCGGGTCACTCTAATGGAAAATCCGAATGTCTTTAGAAGACCCTCAGAATGGACGCGTTTATCAAAGTCCTTCGTTTTAATATTTGTGTACAATAATCTCTTTTCTTGTGCACTTAGAGACTGAGCGTAAAAAAAGGCTTTGGACTTTTATACTGTTCTATTTTTATTAGATAAGAATTAGAATTAGAATTTTACAATTAATTAAAAATGAAATTCTAAGTCAGTCTATGTGTATGTTTTACTAATAGTTAATGTTATAATATACTAGCTGTCCACGCGCGGTTTCACCCGCGTAACTCCCGTTTCCGAAGAAACGTTATAATAAAATATAGCTTATAACCTTCCTCGATAAATGGGCTATCTAACATTGAAAAAATTTTTCAAATCGGACCAGTAATGGCTGAGATTGGCGCGTTCCAACAAACAAACTCTTCAGCTTTATCTATTATGGCAAATAACTCATTATTTATAGGTACCAATTCCTTGCGTTTTTATACTCGTGATAATTTCTCAACGAAATGTCCGATTGGAATAAAACAAAAAGTATTTTACTTCTACATAAATACCCTTGATAACATAATGCTTAATTTGGATAAAGATTAATATAATGATATACATTTAACGTAGTTTCTTTCTTCAGACGATTTAATATTTTTTTATAAACACAAAACGGTATTCGGCTCGCTCTAAATCTCGGAGGTCGTAGGTTCGATCCCCACGCCGGACAAGAAATCTTTGTGTAAATTCTAAGATTTCTTACCGGGTCTGGTTGGTTGAGGGACTACCCTCCGTGCCTTACAACATAATACTGCGGTAACCAACCTAATCTGCCAAGCGTGGTGACTATGGCAAATACCCTCCCCGCGAGGAAGCCCTTGTTCAGGAGTGGCGGGCTGATAATGATGATGATAAAGATCTTTACTAATATTCTAAAGATGAATGATTTGATTGTTTGTTTGTATTGAATAGGCTCCGAACATACTTGACCGATTTGAACAATTCTTTCAACGTTGGGAAGCTACACTATTCCCGGATGACATAAACTATAATTTATCAGGAGGTTCGTATGGAAATGGGAGCTACGCGGGTGAAACCGCGCGCGGGAAGCTAGTTAGTCAATCTATGTGTCTGTTTTACTGATAGATACTGTCTGTTTGGTTTTCCTTGTATTTCGCCCAATTTCCTAAGCATTAGTCCCGATATAGACGAGATTTTCATAATTTATTATATATGGTTTAGTTTATTTACCTGCTGCCCGAGGAAGCAGGAAAATAAAAACTCAAAATGTTTAAAAATCCATCAATTTTATTTATATACATATAAATAATATATTTTATTGATTTTTAAAATAAGATTAAAATAGTAGTTTAACATAAGTGACCATACAGTTAAGTTATAACATTTACTAAAGACCTTTATATAAAGTTAAAAAATTTGTTCTTAATTAAGTATATCAAAAAAATGAACTTAAATGTGTTATGCATTGTAAATGACGTATAACAAGCGCGAATTATTCGTCTACGTTACTAATAAACTATTTCATTTCATTTCATCAATAAGTTTCTGTGGAACATCACGTATTTTAGACTAGTATAAAATTCATGCATGCTACTTAAAAGTCTTTGGCATTTATTAGTTCTTGTCACTTATACGTCTTTCGCATTTTTAACTTGCTCTTCACCTGCTTTTTTTTAAATCAATACCCACAACCTTCGGTTACCACATTCACATATTAGGTATATAATGTAGTCGACAAAGAGTTTATATAAAAGTGCAAAGCCCATTGGAGGCCAGATAATCGCCTTGACAAGGGTTTTCTGGCAGGACACCTGCGCACTTGAAATATTATGCGACAGTACCTTTAAATGGATTGTTATATCTGAAAGGAGGGAAAATATTCAAATTTCATAACAAATGCCATTTTCTAAATGAATATTAGGAAGTTATAGCTTGATTTATATTATTTATTTTATAAAGTTAAAGTCAATAGAATACAACCAGAATGAAAATCAAAAACATTATTACGACCATTATATTTTAAAAAAAAACCGGCCAAGTGCGAGTCGGACTCGCGCACGAAGGGTTCCGTTTCAGTTACAAGTGCGTACCTATTTTTGATATCAAGAATAAATAAAAAAGCGTATGTTTATGAAATGAAATGTTATTTTATATTTTTATATTCGAGTTGATTGAATGAAAGCTAAATTGCGGTTTACGATTTTTGACGTATTAAAAAAAAACTACTTACAAGATCTCGTTCAAACCAATTTTCGGTGGAAGTTTACATGGTAATGTCCATCATATATTTTTTTTAGATTTATCATTCTCTTATTTTAGAAGTTACAGGGGGGGGGACACACATTTTACCACTTTGGAAGTGTCTCTCGCGTAAACTATTCAGTTTAGAAAAAAATTACATTAGAAACCTCAACATCATTTTTGAAGACCTATCCATAAATACCCCACACGTATGGGTTCGATGAAAAAAAATTTTTGAGTTTCAGTTCTATGTATGGGGAACCCCAAAATTTATTGTTTTTTTTCTATTTTTGTGTGAAAATCTTAATGCGGTTCACAACATACATCTACTTGCCAAGTTTCAACATTATAGTTCTAATAGTTCCGGAAAAAAGTGGCTGTGACATACGGATGGACAGACAGACAGACAGACATGATGAATCAATAAGGGTTCCGTTTTTTGCCATTTGGCTACGGAACCCTAAAAATGCATTCTGCACTCCTTCTCTATATAAACAATAAGCGAGCGAAATTTCACTCTTCCGTACGCGCAATTTTAGCGAAAAAGGAGTACAACGTTTTTGCACAACAACTCATGTATTTTTGGACAGACATTATCTATATATTATCAGAAATAATATATATTATAAGAAAATCTTTGTGTAAATTCTAAAATTTCTTTCCGGGTCTGGTTGGTTCAGGGACTGCCCTCCGTGCATCGGAAAGAACGTTAAGCCGTTGGTCCCGATTGTTATAACATCATCTTTAATAATCGTATCTCAAGGAACGGGCAGCAGCGTTTCCTTGTGAGGTACAACATAATACTGCGGTCACCAACCCTCCTGCCAAGCGAGGTGACTATGGCAAAAACCCTCCCTCGGGAGAAGGCCCATGTTCAGCAGTGGACGTTACACGGGCTGATGATTAATTTATATATTAATACGTGAAATTAATATACAGATTATGCCTGGCCAAAAAGAAACGTACTGGTTTACAAAATTGAACATATAGGTATAGGTACCTACACCTAAATGTAATCTCACATTTCAAATTTTAATGACACTATTATCCAACTCCTCACATATCCGAGGCAATAAAACTCACGCGCTATAAACATTCTATTACCTGCATCATCCGTGACAGGTGAAAAACAAACGGTGCTTTGTTATCGCATTACGTCAAATCCAGGGACACTTTTACAGAGAAATGGTCCATTATGTTGAGAACGACCGATTACGTTTGACAAGTGAAAAAATCTTCTATTGTTTGCTGTATGTATGACGGATGAATGAGGGTTATTGTTTCATAAGTAATTTCATTTATTTGCAGATCACAGATGAAAAGTGAAATACAAAGGTGTTAGGAAGAAGAAAGAAAATTCATTTATTTACGGCACATTATAGGTACAACGAAAAATAATTTCAAAACAATTAGGTAAATGTGCCATAAATGAGTGCTGCCTTCAGCATAATGCTACCTCAATAACCTAAAAGATTATTGCGCTGGTATTCTTGCCAGTGTTACAATTTTGACATGTGCATGCAAATAAATAAGTAGGTAAATGGTATTTGTTCATTGTATTGAAATAGGTCTGTATAGTGTTGATAAAGTAATAGTAATAATGTGACTGATGAAAGAATTTAAATAATGTCAAGCGTAGGTATATAAGTAAAAAATATAATAATGAGATTTATAAAGCAGTCTATTTAAATAATGTCAACACAAAGAATGAAATTTACTCAGCACTTAGGTACATACACTCGTACTTGTCAGTCGTTAATCCTAAAAACAATATTAACATTTTTTGATTTTACAGATTGTATAATCCGTCCGTCCGTCTGTCCTGAGATAGATGACAAATGTACTCATTATTGTAAGATGCCTCAGAGGTAACAGACACAAAATTAACTTTCAAGAATCCGGCCTGGGTCTAAGCGACATCCACCTGAGGGCAAAGTATGTACCTGATTAAGGGATTAGGAGCAACGCTTAGGATCAGAAACATTATAATAGGATCATCACGGACATACACGGTCGATAAGTGTATGTGGGAAAACAACCCTCTCTTATTTTAAATTCATAAAAAAATACAATAAAGAATTTATTTATAAATTTTGTTCGTGGAAATTCAATGTGACATTAGTTTTTCAAAAAACACAATTGTTAACTTTGCACTAAAGTTTATTTTAACTTGTTAATAAATCGCCTTCACATCTTATTTTCGATATAACTTGATCAAATTAGACCATCAATTTAGATAAAGCTTAGTTTTTGAAATTGTAAATAGAAAAAAGTATTTAATTTAAACATATTTTCAGGTACATACTTCACCTGTTAAAATAAGGTCAAAAATATTAAAATAAACATAATAGAAATAAGGCTTGTCTTAGTAGCCTAACCTCCTAACCAAGATATTTTATGTAATTGTAAAACGATTAATGAATAACAAAGTATTCTCCATCTACACTTAGGGACCCTAACTGAATAGACCTTATTTAAACTAATAACAACGTCTCTTCAGGCCATTTCTACGGTGACCCGTGAAGCCTGTTGCTTTGTTTTCATTTACCCGCCCTAACTTAATAAAATGCTTTCCTTTACCCACAAAGAGTTGTGCAGTTTCATTAAAAAATCATATTTGCCGGGAATGTCGTTGTTTTACGAGAAAAGGATGTAATTAAATGTTTGAGAGGCTTTTTGTAGATTCTTGTTATTTTGGTAGGCCTTGGTATCGTTTCGAGGTATATTAAAATCATGAAAATGTCATCGGAAAATTTAAATCTATAGTTATATACAAATATATTAAGCTGAAGAGTTTGTTTGTTTGCTTGAACGCGCTAATCTCAGGAACTAATATCCTGATTAGAAAAATTATTTCATTGTTAGATAGCCCATTAATCTAGGAAGGCTATTTGAAGACATTTTTAAGATTTTTCGGGAATGGGAGTAACGCAGGTATAACCGCGGGCGGAAGCTAGTTAGATATGTGAAGAGAAACTTTGGCAGACGAAGACGATTTATCTTCACAATAACAAATATATTTTTTGACGTGGCTATTGCTAAACAGCTCAGCATTATTATATGGTTTAAACACAACACTGGCAATAGCACAGCACATACAACAACACTAACTACCAAGCAATCTGCGCAAGAAGGCGATCCACTTTCAGGGGCTTGAGACTCACGATGATAGTTGGCGGGGGGAATTATGGGTTGATGACTTGTAAATGATGAATATACTTGCACATTTAAATCTTTACTTTGTACTTTTCTACTAGCAGATTTTTTGCACTCTACTAGTATTCTTGTTGACCCCTCGTGCTAAGCTAATATGCTTGTGTTACGAGTGGGTTAACGTCGGTAGTGCAATGGGTGGGGTTCGGACCGGCGGCGACCTCTAGATCACAAGTCCGACGCCCTAGCCATTGGGCTACAGCCGCTATAATGAATTCTTCTAGTCACTTTCCGGCTCAGAGATTAAACCTCCGTCAGAGGTTTAAGGCGAGACTCTAAAGATTACTTTCTGGGTCTGGTTGGTTGAGTGACTCTTCTTCAAAGCTCGGAAAGCACGTTAAACCGTTGGTCCCTATTGTTATATAATTATCGATAACGACCATGTACCAGGTAGTGAGAACAGTGTTTACTTGTGTAAGTATAAATCAATTAAATCAGTCAAATTCAACGACATACCTACTAAGTACATTTATGTATATCTCACTGGTCAAAGACCAATAGCACATTTTTTTATATTCGATAATTATAATATAATATTCCATCAGTCTTCCATTTTTTTAATGTGTTACTATACTAACTACAGCCGGTCTAACTCTACGTAACAAACATAATAATAAATAGGTACCTATACTTCATTCTCCGGTCAGCAACCCCCTTGCCACGTTAGGTGTATATCGCAAAAAAACACTTTCAGAAAGATCCATGTCCTGCACTGCACGTCGTACGGTCTAATAATGAATTATATACGTATTTTCTTCATGTATCATACATTTATTTTGTCATTTATGAATAGGGTAGCTGTTAAGACTTAATTGCAATACATTTTCAATAAAAATGTAAAAAAATATATCATTATATTTACGATCTCTCAAGTAAGAGTAACCTACTTGTTTAATGCTGTGGTATTTAGGCTTTTCTACGAGAATTTTACGAGGTCTTACCCCGAACATTAAAATTTGAGTTTATGTGCCAATAAAAGCTTTCACGTCTAGATTAACTCAATTACAAATTATGATTTTTGTTTTACGGTTTTATGTTAGAGAATAAAGTGGTTTTTTAATATTTAATATTTTCATGTTATTTGTTGCGATTATTGCTTCGATGTGCTCGAATTACTTGATCGAAGGCTCGAATGGTTATTGTTTAGTGTTCTTCCGTCTTTATTAAATATGTCAAAGTTTTAAATCAGTGCAATTGTAATTTTCAATTTGTCAAAAGTTACAGCGTGTATCTTTTTGCTATAAACTGACATCTTGGCTGGCAGATTGATGATCTTCAATACATATTACAACGGTTACCGTCTTACCGTCGTGCCGTTTAAACTCTAACAACACGTACCTAAGTAATTTGTTGTCAGTTTTGATATTTTTGGTGCCATTAGCCAGAGAATTGATGAACACGGTGTTTTACTTATCAAAATTTCACATAGTCCAATAGAACTACTTAAAAAAAACATAAATCTGATGTCTATAAAGTTTTATAGTTATTTATCTCCCGAAGACTTACTATTAATTACTAAGACTTATTATTATTTCATATATAGTTGGTGTTAGAACTAAAGCGATGTTATGTAGCAGGTACATAACATCGCTTTAGTTCTAACACCACCTATTTTCGAGGCATGAAAGATAGCTTTCAAGTATTCTGAATATTTTAGTGGAGCACAGATTCTGATAACAGACTGCCTATGATGCACTTTTTGGTTTGTAAAAAATAAAACCTATGCAATCATAAACAGTAACGCATACGACACGTAAATACAGACTAAAAATGTCGTCACGGATAGTCCGTCCTCTGTACGTCGCTCGTCTGCGTTGCAACTTCAATCTACACAAAAAATCCACTGGAAATCAAAACCGCGATCTTTTAACTGTAAATTCTGACGCAAAAACTTCACTGTACCGCTAATCTATGGATATTTTTCCTTAAGGTCATGTTTCTATTTGCTACAGAACGCTATAAACACGTACCTAACGCGTACGTAAATACCTTATAGCACAGTGGAATTTCTCGTCTGAATTAAAATTATTTTAATATATGCATTTTTATATACTGTGTAACGCTGATAAAACTGAAACAAACATAAAATTGTTGTTACCCAAACAACCAGAAAATTTTAAAGCCGTGTTTCTTATCATTTCTTCGCAAACTACACTTTGGAGGGGTCAGACGCTATATAAAAGTTTTATGGGCTGGAAGAAGGGGGTCCGTATCAAGACAATTTTCTAAGTTTTGCATCAACTTATATATTTTTACGGGCATTTGTTTTGGCACCCTCTAAAATTTTCAACCAACGACGGATCAATTATACGAGGCATAAAACCGAGTAGCTAAAAGTTTTATGTTTTTTTTTTTATATTTATTATTTTATAACGTGGCAGGGAAATGGTTTGATGGTGAGGTGTAAAAAAGGTATAGCAGGTAATTTAATCCACTTACCTACCATCAAATGTGAGACATCCAAGTTGATGTTTTAGTGTAAATAGGATTAATCTTTCGTACTTTTTTCATATCCCTGTGGCGTCAAAGATCTTAGATTCGATCCCCAATCCGGACAAGAAAAAAATATATAAATTGTAAGATTTCTTTCCGGGTCTGGTTGGTTAAGGGACTACCCTCTGTGCCTCGAAAAGCATGTTAAACCGTTGGTTCCGATTGCTATATCATTATCTATAACAATCGTAAGGGAACGGGCAGCAGCAATTTCTTGTGTGTTACAATATAATACTGCAGTCACCAATTCGTCTGCCGAGCATGGTGACTATAACAACACCTTATCCGGGAGAAGGTCCATGTTCAGCAATAAACGATATGATGATTATTACTAGCTGATGTTCCCGTAGTTTTCTATGTAAGCAGGAACCTGTATTAAAATTGTAACCAGTAAGCCTGATTATTTTAATGTCTGAATTAACAATTGCCAGTACGAAGGGCCAGGCAATAAGATACCAAGTAACACTGTAGGATTTGAACCACACACCAAAGAAATATACTTATATTTGGCGTGTGTGGGCGCAACCACCTACAAAAATTCACTTGTACCTACGTCGATCTGTTTCGTATGGCTGTTATTACTTACTATTGATATCGGATACATTGTTTAAAATACTAATATTTGAAAAAAATGCATTAAAAATAGAGTAAGGAATCATCGATATATTCGATCGAGTCGACTTTTTATTGTATACGATATATTTTGATTTCTTATTTGATTTAACACAATAAACTTTAAATTGATAAGCTTATAATTATAATCTTTATAACTATAAACTATACCTATTTGAAAAATATGTATGCCAGTAAAACTGGTACATATTTGTTTTTTAACTTGAACGTATTCAAAGTATATTTATCATACAATTAAATCTACACTTACTACAAAAAAGACAAATACAATGATTTCCCAAAACTTCGCGTCGACAGACCAACAAATAGTCCCTCTAATCGATTCCTATTTGTACGAATTACAGTTAAGGAGGCATAAAGTACTTAAGGGCAACTCCTTGAATACAAGTAAACTTTGCCTAATTCATTCTAGTTCAGAACACAAACAAATATTTTTCGACTCTTTCAACAAGAGTTGAAAAATGTTTGCCCTCTTCTGAGTCCCCTGTCCCAAAAGGGCCGTTGGGCAAAAGCTTTTTTGTTCGACGTCCTTATTCTGGTACTTTTAATAATGCCATTTGTTTACAACAAAAAGGTTTGCGATGTATAAGATTCTCTACGGTAACATTCTTGCTGTAACAAAAGCGTGATAAATAATTTAGATAATTTACACACTTCAAATTATTTAGAAAGTACAGCTTCCCTTAGGCGGTTTCACCCGCGTAGCTAGCGTTCCCGTGGGAACATCATAATTAAATAAAGCTCGTATTCCTGGATAGCGTAGCTTTCTCATTATGTTTTTTTTTTTAAATCGGTCCAGCTGTTTTGGACCCTTTTCAATGCAAAAAAACAATCGATTCTTTCCTCTTTATAATATTAGTATACATATAATGTAGTCCATTGTCTAGTTATTGTATACAATTGACTTGTATTGACCTGACGAACATGAAGTTTAATTTGGCTGCCTAACGTAAAAATACGTTTTAAAACTCAGCTATTATTTTCAAACTTTACTGCATTTAAAGAAAAAGTTATGATAGCTACAATATCACCGCGACTTTTAGTAGTGTTTTTCATATCAATTATTTGGTATTTTCAAGGTACAGTTTTAGTACATACAAATACGATTATATGATAAAACATCCAACCGTGCACACCCACCATAATGTCTTACTGCAATAAATGCCAGAGTAGATATGTACCCACCATTAAAAACAGCGCTTCATCTATACTTAACACCAGGACCCATACTTTAAGATAGATCTTGATAGACTGTACTTCAGATGAAGCTTGTATGTATAAAACCTAACTTTCTCTTATAACAAACGAACACTATAATTTCAAACTACATCTTTTGTTTGCTTGTTTGACTCAAAAACAAAGACTGACTTAAAGGATGTTTGCCTGTATTAAGAGTAAATACAAGCCACAAAAGGAATTCTCGAAAGTATTTGCAGATTGTAAAGGTATACCTACCTAATATTGACGCGCCATGTGTATCTTTAAGTTAACTTTAATAGTACATTACGATATTAGTGCGTTATGATGGTTATAAAATGCGAGGGCGTAATTGAGCCGAGCATGTTATAACCAATACGCACGTATATCGTAAGACGTTTTTTAACACATTTGCGAGGAAACAGAAAAAAATAACATTTTTCACAATACAAGTACAAAGAAAAGAAAATTTGAGAAAAATGGCGCGAGGATTTTTTTTTGCCGTAGCTGCGTGAAAATGTTGGCAAAGACGTTAGAGCATGCAGCCAAGTTTTTAAATTACCGAATAAACTGATTTTTATATTTTAAATAAACTGAATCTGTGAATGCACACTGTTGCTTTTCCGCCATTTTAACAGCGCGCTAGCGCTGCCTACTGACTGGCGCCGCGCGGCGATTAGTTCGAAATTTGAATAGCAACAGCGCGCGAAATGGCAAATAATACTGTTATGGAATTTGTATGGACTATAACTTAACTATTTGCTTTGGTAACACACGCGTTTTTTATGACCCGCTTTACATATTTAAAACCGGTGGAATTACATCAGCTTTACGAGCAACGGTGTTAAAAATACCTATACAATATACATATTATTATATTTGTGATTTTTAACAGCAGCCATTAAATGTTAACAACCCTTAACAAATAGAATTAAGTCTTACTGTTTTTACAAATCTATTATCGTTTTTTTGAAATACGTATGGTTAATTGTGTGACCACAAAAAAAAGATAACATTCCATTTAATGTATGAGTATCCGATTTCATGAAAAATTATAAATAAATGATTTGTTATTCTTATTTTTCAAGCCCCAAAATTATTTTCTTTTTCTTGGTTTTACAATTGAGAAATACAGTGCTCAAAGACAAACATCTAGTTTTAATTTAATTTTCCCTACGCTCCTTTCGCACACAAGGCCCCTAATCCATATTTTTTTAAATTATCATTCTATTTCGAATCAGAAACACAGTTCTTTGACAAACCGCCATCAAACGCAAATCGCCAAAATTCAACCAAATTAAGTTTCCGATCCAATTTCCAGAATAAGCAT
This sequence comes from Nycteola revayana, assembly GCA_947037095.2. Classification (NCBI taxonomy): domain Eukaryota; kingdom Metazoa; phylum Arthropoda; class Insecta; order Lepidoptera; family Nolidae; genus Nycteola; species Nycteola revayana. The sequence goes on along the minus strand of OX344838.1, from coordinate 13,304,239 downwards.
TCGAATAGGGAGCGGACGTGGACAATCCGTATTGCTGTTTTGATTAAATTTCGACAGGACTATGCAGATTGTTCTTTTTGTGTTGCACTAGAAAATATTTGACTGAACTGACTTAAAATATTTTTATAGACAGACTTGACTATTGAAGAATTTGTCTTAACAAGTTTGCTTACTACTTTACCTAACCTTTTAAAAATAAATTTGGCGGGGGAATTAACAAACATTTAATTAACAAAGACACTAATCACACTCAGATTCAAAATAACTATCCGAAGATCACACAATTAATGGTTCTGGGTAAACTAGAACATCAGGTCTCAGAAGCAACTAGATAGTAAAATGTGTTGTGTGTTTATGTGTTCATTCTAATATAAAGTTATAAAGTCTTCCTTCTTTCATTTATAAAAGAGTGATAGTGTATAGTGTTCGTACCCCGCGCCTCCACCATGTAACGCCTACGGGTCGTAGCTCAGCAGGGCTCGCTGCTTCTGGTCCTCGAAGAGGGTGTGTGAGGGGTACGAACACTATACACTATCACTCTTTTATAAATGAAAGAAGGAAGACTTTATAACTTTATATTAGAATGAACACATAAACACACAACACATTTTACTATCACAATAAATTAATAACGGGCTCACGTCCCAACTTCTCGACAGCACAAATCTCTCTGTAAAATATTATGTTATTTCGTTTTTATAATATTAATAATCTTTTATTCGTCTGACTTTCAACCACATCCAGATTGAAGTATCGATTCATTTCTTTATTTATTTAAATATAAAAATAGTTCTTTATTCCAATACGGCCAGTACGTCATACCGGTCAATCAATGTAGTGAGCGATTAAAACCTTAATCTCACTACAGTACCTATAACCACTAAGCTACCGGTAGTTAGTGAATATGTATTGAGTTTTATTTAATAAAATATAGTAAAAACTGAAAGCTTTAAGTCAAAAGGTAAGTATTTATTGCACTTGAATTTGCCTCGCTGACTTACGCGCTAATTCTTTAACTTAAGTTCAGTTAATGAATTGTACAAAAACACGGCGACTACGTTTAGATTAAGTAAAAAAAAAAAAAATTAAGTGTTTTATGCTTCTACGCCGTGGCTAGATTGGTAACTTGATAGCACAACGATGTGATTAGCTCAGCTAGTATAAAGTCCACTGCTCGACATAAAACATACACGTTTTTCGCCAAAAAGAATTTTAACACTGTAACCACGTTTGATATCCATAAGCCAATGTCCGTATGTTACTTTTAATAGGTGGCTCCAAGAATGTACACAAAGTTTCATGACGATTGGCTAAATAGTTTTTGTGTGAAAACGTAACAAACAAACTCACATTTATATTTATAAAATAAATAATATAATGTGTAGATATTATTTACTTTGATTTATACCTAATTAAATAACGTATGAAATTAATCACTCGACAGTTTTAAAATAATGTTAACTATATTGAGGCCCATTTTTTCTGTATGTAAGTCGAAATATTTAATTAAATACTCACCTGCGGTGGATAACAACTGTGGCCAATCACAATAAAATGTAATTTGTGTTGTCCCAGCAATCAGTTTAACGGTTCACCGCTTGTCTGATGTTGTCCCTGAAGTTGTTGCACCGAAATTGGGCAACACTTTCTTCATTATTAAAATAAAGTATAAATAGTATCCATTAGTTTAGATCAGCACATTCAACGTTTAGTAAAATGAAGGTGTTAATAGCGGTAGCATGTCTGTGCCTAGTGGCGGTGTATGCCCGGGAGCTGGGCGAGGAACAAAAGGATCTCGTCGCCGCAGCCAGCGGCAAATCTTCGAAACATGAAGAGGGAGGCGGCAAGGAACACCACGCCCATCATCATCATGAACACGGAGAGAAGGGACACAAAGGTCACAAAGGACATCATCACCACCATAAGGGCGAACATGGAGACCATGGTAAGCACCATCATGAAGGACACCACCATGAACATGGCGGTGGCCACAAGAAGCACTGGGATGAACACGACCACCACGGTCATCACCACGAGCATGGGCATCACCACAAGGGCGGCAAGCACGGTCATCATAAACACCATGATAAGGGTGAGAAGACCGACGGCTACCATAAGAAATACCACAAGGACGAGTTCCACAAGGATCATCACTTCTACGATGACGACCACAAGGAAGGCAAGCACCACAAACATGGCCATCACCACGGACACCACGAAGATAAAGGCGGACACCATAAGAAGGGAGGTCACCACGAACATGGTCATCATGAGCATCATCATGGCAAGCACGGTCATCATGACAAGCATCATCATGATGAGGACCACAAGGGCCACAAGGGTCATCATGGCCATGAGGAGCACCATCATCATCACCATGATCATGGCAAGAAGGGCGGTCACCATGACCACAAAGACTGGGGCTTCCACCATGGAAAACACTAAGCTAATACCAAAAGACGCTGTGATATTTTGTTGTATTATTTTTGTTACGAGTTTTTGTTAGTTTTTTATAAATTATTGTTATAAGCTCTGTTGCAAAATACTGTAATAAAGTTATTTTATAATAATATTTGTTTTTCTTGAACCAGCGGTAATAGAAAACATTCTGACTGACTAAATGATGAATAAACAGCGTTTATTTATCAGTCAGTCAATATTTTTTATTATTGCTAATTATTAGCAGGACTATTTGCCATCGGTATTATTAGGTACCTACTGAAAAACGACATTTGTTTTTTTTTAACTGACAAAATCCTGTAACACAGGGTTCTTTTTTTATTTAGTTTTGTTTTTTTAATGCCAGTCTGCCGACTTCTTCTGCCATTTCTGCCAATGTCATGTTAATTTTATGGCATTAAAAAATGATATACTTCGAAAGATTCTACGATCAAAAATAAATCATTGGACTAAGTATTAGCAGTGACAAAAAATCACGGTGATTAATCATAATTCTAATTTGAATAAGTTCTATTTTAGAACTAGATGTAGAAATGTTGAAGATAAAAATTACCTATATACAAATTATATTAGAATCTATAATGATACTTATAGATATTTGTATATTTATTGAGGTGAATTACTAAAATACATACATACCTACAAATAATAATGTATGTTACAATTACACATGAAAGATTTCCGGCAATTTATTTGGGGATTTGAAATTAGCCGCAAAATGCCACATTCGGTTTTACCTTATTAATCCGGTGGGACAGGTGATCTTTTTACTAAGATAGATTAGGGTACAAAAGATTAGGACGGAATGCGGACTCCATTTAATTGGCGACTGATTGCGTTTTAATTTGAAAAGCAATTAAGTATTACATTATTTATCTTGTACAGTCAAAAACCAAAGTCTACTTTACTGTTTGTGTTTTTAAATATTTTTTATAATGTAAGGGCACGGCATATTAGCGATCACTTTTTGGAATCATATTATCGTAATTCATATCAAGATCCGTTTCGCAGTTTTAAAGATCTAAGCATACATAGGGACAGACAAACAGTGGGAAGCGACTTTGTTTTATACTACGTAGTGATTATAAATAGAGGAGATTGAACCTTTTGATTAATCCGACGTTTCGACATAAATAGGTTAATTAAATAAATAGATATATTTGCATTAAAGTTTAAAAACATTAAAAGTTAACTTCTGAGATCAAAATATATTGTAATAACACAGTTTTCTAAGAATTTAGGACAGAACTGCTTGGTGTTCGTTTTTTGTTAAGAGTCTAGTGGCTGTTTTACGACTGTGAGTCTAGTGAGTGCACTGCGTGAGTGAGGTTACTACTGTAACCTCTAGTATCTTCTGAGTCTTGGTGTTCTGGGTGATATTCCCGCTCGGGAAAATTATTTCTGTGAACCATAGGTAGTTGTTTTGAGTCTGGGTGGGCTTTCTGTCTGTGAATTGAATGTTTGTAAATTTCCCGCGACATAATAATATGGGTTAAATTCCCTAGAGCAGAAGTTGTCTTTTTAAAAGAAACGCAACAAATGAAGTACACGGATTTTTCCAGTTCAAGTCATATTCCATCCTATCTTTTGGTGTTTTACAGCTGGACTCCTCAAAACCTATGAGGGTTTTGGCCATAGTCACTACGCTTGGCAGGCGGGTTGGTGACCACAGTATTATGTTGTAACACACAATGAAACGCTGCTGCCCGTTCCCTGGTATACGATTGTTATAGATAATGTTATCACCAACGGCTTATCGTGATTTCCGAAGCACGAAGGGTAGTCCCTCAGCCAACCAGACCCAGAAAGAAATCTTGGAATCTACACAAAGATTTCCTTGCCCAGCGTGGGGATCGAATCCACGAACTCCGAGATTTAAAGCGAGCATGACACCGTTACGCTACGGAGGTTGTTCTGGACTATTACCGATGGACTATTATAGATCGCGCTTTTACTACAGTATTAAAAGCATTAAATATCATTGCATTTTTTAACGATAAGCATGACATATCGAGTAAACACGAACATCACTAACATTGTTACCTACAGTGGATAGAACCATAAAATATTCTTTTGTACAAAGAAACACTGTCCTGAAATGTAACGAATATTCCCTCAATTTCCAAAATATCAAAGGTGGCAATCGATGCAATGTCCGCAATTAAAATAAAAAAGTTGAAGTAAATGTAAATAATTTTATTATAACATTTTATAATAATTATTGGTATAAAAATAACTAACTAAAATTCATAACAAAAATAATATCACAGCGTCTTTTGGTATTAGCTTAGTGTTTTCCATGGTGGAAGCCCCAGTCTTTGTGGTCATGGTGACCGCCCTTCTTGCCATGATCATGGTGATGATGATGGTGCTCCTCATGGCCATGATGACCCTTGTGGCCCTTGTGGTCCTCATCATGATGATGCTTGTCATGATGACCGTGCTTGCCATGATGATGCTCATGATGACCATGTTCGTGGTGACCTCCCTTCTTATGGTGTCCGCCTTTATCTTCGTGGTGTCCGTGGTGATGGCCATGTTTGTGGTGCTTGCCTTCCTTGTGGTCGTCATCGTAGAAGTGATGATCCTTGTGGAACTCGTCCTTGTGGTATTTCTTATGGTAGCCGTCGGTCTTCTCACCCTTATCATGGTGTTTATGATGACCGTGCTTGCCGCCCTTGTGGTGATGCCCATGCTCGTGGTGATGACCGTGGTGGTCGTGTTCATCCCAGTGCTTCTTGTGGCCACCGCCATGTTCATGGTGGTGTCCTTCATGATGGTGCTTACCATGGTCTCCATGTTCGCCCTTATGGTGGTGATGATGTCCTTTGTGACCTTTGTGTCCCTTCTCTCCGTGTTCATGATGATGATGGGCGTGGTGTTCCTTGCCGCCTCCCTCTTCATGTTTCGAAGATTTGCCGCTGGCTGCGGCGACGAGATCCTTTTGTTCCTCGCCCAGCTCCCGGGCATACACCGCCACTAGGCACAGACATGCTACCGCTATTAACACCTTCATGATTGTCGACGCTGACTGTATTGGTTTCAGCTTGTGACCTTTATTTATACTTTGTCAAGTTGATGAAGAAAACATTGCCCAATTTCAGTGCAAAACGATAATCTATAATGATAGTATACATTGTTACTGAAAACGTAATAACAAATAAACTAATTTTATAACAACTTTATTTAGAAAATTAGGACTTACTTACCTACTTTTTTTGCAGATGCAAGAGGCGTGTTTAAATCTATAGTTAAAGAGACCAAAACCTTCATTGCCAATTTAAACTAATGCCTATGTTGATATGTTAAATAACTTAATTTGAACAATAGATACATTACATCGTTACTATTTTGACCCAAAAGTTAGATTTATAAATGAAAATATATATTTTTAATTTAATAGCACATTTCTAGAGCAAGATAGCAAGGTCAACACTTATTGGTGTATATAAATAGCATAGGTAATAGTGGGTAAAGTACACGTTACTTGACCCGCTTTTTTTTTGCATTGATTTAATTTGAGCATCAAGTAATTCACTGGTCTACAATTTGTCAATTTTTTTCTTATGGCTATATATTTGAATTGAAAACGAAACAATTAATAGAACGTATATTTTTTTAGATACTCGTAAATATTCATATTCACATTTATTGCACACCATAAATGTATAAAGGAAGTTGTAACAAAGACAAAACCAGTACAAATTATGGACCCTGTCGGGCACGGCAAGTTATAAGAGAGGAGGAAGCGATAAATATGAAAGTGGTAGCAAGGTTTTGGGTTCCACCTATTTGGTTACGCGCAGGAATCTTTTTGCAAAGTATTAGGTTCCTCCGAGCCTCGGAAAGCTTGCTCCGCTGATCGCGATTGTTATAACACCATCTATCTATAGCAATCGTATACCAGGGAACGGGTTGCAGCGTTTCTTGGTATATTACAACAAACTCACAACAGCGGTTCCCAACCCGCCTGCCCAGCGTGTTGACTATACCAAATCCCTTTCATAAAGGCCCAGCAAGTTCACAAGTGGACGTTATTCGACTTGATGATAGTAAGAACATTTTTTTTTGCTGGATTTTGTAATAGACAAAAAGTCTATAAAGTTAAGTAATACGTAGGTACCTACTTACGTAGGAATATTACAATAATTTCTAATATCAAATGGTTCAGTAGAGTGTAAAGCTGAAGACTGTCACGTTATGCGGTTCGTAGAAGCCGTTTATATGCCAAGTGAATTCCGCGAATCAAGTTTAAAGCGGAGAGCGATTATTTTGAAATAATGGGATTTGTTCTCTTTCGAGTACCATTTTCAATTCCCGGTGCCTGGTATTCAGATGAATACTCGGGATGTTTTAATTGTAGTTAAGGGGAGACCCTCACCTCATGGTATGATTAGTATATCATGGCTATGGAAAAGAAGTCCATATATATATAAGGAAAAAGAATAAATATATTAATATAATCTTGAAAGATACTGTAAAGTTTTATTCTTTAATAACGATTTATAGTAATCAATAATTTTATCAAAATAGCTACTCATCGATCTGCATTCTTTTTATTTGATGAATTTACCTTTTTTTTATATAACCATGAAAACCTCATAGCTATCAAAAGATATACTTTTCTTTATAGCAAAATTAAGTCAAACAAATCGTCGTCAAAACACTATTGGTTAAAGTACAGAAACAAAGGTATACTATACATATAATACGTAAATTACGAAGGCTAAATTATTTTAAGTCGAGTTAATCCCAAGACATTCTCTTCAACCCTATAACATGTACCCTATTAATCCGGCCGGTCGCATAGTAACATCAAGCAGTCACCCAGTCGTATCCAAATGAGTACCTACACTTACTGTGCTCTATAACGTAATATACGATGACAATTTCAATATATCTTATCATATTCAATAATAATATGTTAACTAAATAATAAACTAAATATGTAAAAAAATAAACAAAACTAGGTAGGTAAATATTTCTGATAGAATATCAATATCAAATTATTATGATTAGAGGAATTAATGACATACGGACAGACGGAGTACATTGTCTGTAATGTCCTTCAATTAGCAGCACTCACTGGTTGCACTTTCTAGTTATAGTTACCTAAGTAGTTTTATTTATAGAATAAGAATAATAACCTATTAATTATTTTTCTTTTTCGTTGTGATTTTGACAAGTACAAGTGTATGTAAATACCTAAGTGCTGAATAATATCATTATTTCATTTCATAATTCTGGTGTCCTGAAATAAAGACATTACATCTAGATTAGGCACCAGTCTCCCACAGTATTTATAAGCTGTAATATTGTAGAGAGAGAATAAATGTTTATTATTATTATTATAATTGTAGCATTCATTGTTGACCTTTGCATAAACCACAACCAGGAAACTTTTAGTAAAATTCAACGTATTTTTATTCAAAGCTTATCTTAACTTTAACCAATAGGGTTTTAACGACGATATGCTGCTATTAATTAATAATAAGTTAAAATAAATGCTAGTCACTCGCTTTAACCCTATAACTTGTGCCACAATAATCCGGCCGGTCGCATAGTAGCATCAAGCAGTCACCCAGTCGTATCCGACTGAGTACACTAACTCTGCTCCATTACGACGTCACTATGATGTCAATATATTTCTTATCATATTTGATATAGGAATAGATTTCGATTGAATCTAATAAATCAATAAATATAAAATAAAATAGCCTTTATTGTTGTTTCTTTCCTTATAAATAATACATGCCTATTTACTAAAACTAAATAGATTTTCATTTGAAAGATCGGCAACTGGATGTGTTAATGTGGAACAGCTTGACTATCGACAAAGGCCCCCTCTAAAGATTTCCACATATTCCTGTCTTTTGCTAAACGGCTCCATAATGGACCAGCTATTTTCTTGAGGTCAGGAGGGTTTCATCTATATCTATACTAATATAAAGGTGAAGAGTTCGTTTGTTTGCGTGAACACGTTAATCTACTGGTCTGATTTGGAAAATTATTTCAGTATTAGTTAACCTATTTATGGAGAAAGGCTATAGGATATATTTAATCATAAAGTTCTTACGAAAACGGGAAGGGAAAACATTATGCCTTACAAATATTTTATAGGTTTTCTTTAAAATATGTACATTAAATGCGTAGCTAGCCAGATCTATTCCCTAAACTCGTTAGTTCCGCGTTGCAAGATTTCCAGCCTAATTTTCCCCCACTCACGTTTTTTTTCTGTTCGCATATTTTGTCAGTCACGGTTCACAGACGTTTATGTATTTATCTAGGCTGGAGCTCTGCTCGCCTTTATGTCCGTCCGAAAAAAAAAGCCAAATTGTATGTCTCTAATCGATATTTTTACCGCGTGGAATATAACCACGCGGTAAAAATATCGGTATCTCCCGTTCCTGTGGCCTTCATAATTAAATATAGCCTTTGTTATTATTTGATAACAAATAATAACAAAGGACTTGGTCACAGGCTTCACTTCCAGTTCGATTAGGGGGTCTGGGCGTTAGAGCCATTTCAGACGTTGCTCTCCCCGCTTTTTTGTCTTCTGTCCATAGTACCCAAAATTTATCACATAAAATTCTCTCGGCTAGTCTAAATAGTTATAATATTTCTTATATGAAGGAAGCTGAGTCTGAATGGCTTTTGGCTTGCCCCAACTCTGCCTTGCCATGTAATACATCTGTTCAGCGGCAATGGGATGGGCCGCTCTGTGAGCTGACGCGGAATAATTTGTTACAAACGTGTTCCAGCTCTGCAGATCGTGCCCGTCTCTTAGCCGTTGCGGAATGGGAGTCAGGCTTGTGGCTGCATGCGCTTCCGTCACCAAATACAGGCACCTTAATGGATGCAAATACGTTTCGTGTGGCAGTTTCGTTGCGCCTGGGTGCGCCGTGCTGTGCTCCCCACCGCTGCGAGTGTGGCGCCAATGTGACCCAACTCGGTCACCACGGCCTGTGTTGTAGCAAAAGTGCTGGACGTCTGTCCCGTCATGCCACTATTAATGATATAATCCGTCGGGCCTTCAGCTCGGCAAATATGCCAGCCGTTTTAGAGCCTAATGGCCTTATGCGCGACGATGGTAAAAGGCCCGACGGAATGACTCTGGTGCCTTGGAGGATGGGACGGCCTTTGGTGTGGGACGCTACGTGCGTCGACACCCTCGCGCCGTCTCATCTTTCCGGGACTCAGGGTAGGGCTGGCATGGCGGCTGAATCCGCGGAGAATCTCAAGAGGCGCAAATATAGTACCCTTGATAGTGGTTATGTATTTGTGCCTTTTGGTGTCGAAACATTGGGGCCGTGGGGACCGGGAGCCAAATTAATTTATAAATACCTCGCAGCGGCCCTCTTAAGTGCGGCACGTTCTCCGAGTGCTGGTTTCTACTTTGCACAGCAGGTAAGCATTGCCATTCAACGTGGTAATGCTGCCAGCATTCTGGGAACCTTGCCAAGTAGAATAGATTTAGAATAGTTGTATATAAGTTAGTTTTATTTTTAATTAGTAAGTTTTAGTTTGTATTTTATTCATGTTTGTTAATTATATTTGATAATGCAGCTTTCTAATGGTGTTAAAAATGGCTTTAGTAGTTCCGGAGCCAATTCAATGTAAACAAACAACCATTTTATAAATATTATCCATAGAAATTTATATCGGTTCCTTGGTGAATCGGTATTATCCAATTTTACTAGGTACCACTAGGAATGTTTTCCAAAGAACCGGAAAACACTTGTTCTATTATTTAAATTTAGGAGCTTGGATAATAAATTTCATAGTAATAAGAGCAGATTTTAAATATTTTCCATAGACATTTCAACCCCTTTTTGAAAAACTTAGGGGGTGAATTCCAGTAAATGATGAAACTCTTTATTGTCCTATGATAAACTTATACAATTACACTGACTATCTAAAACAACGAGTCCAATATCGACTACAGCCAGTATCCTAGCACCAGCAACAAAGTACATTTCAGAACATTAATGTAATCGGGAAGTATCTAACTTAGTAGCTCGGAGGCAATACGGTTAAGTGCCGGAACCGCATCACTAGTTAACTACTCTTCCGATATTTGTTCCTATTTGTGTTCTGCGTGTATTAGTCCGAAGACTTTCGATGTTGTTGCGTGACGGTTTGGAGTTTCGATACTGTTAGCCATAACGATTATAAATTATTTGTTAGGTTACAACTATGACCGACGGGTGGCCGTCCATAATGTAATCCACACGAATTTCGCTAGATGTTTTAGATACCTTATAAAATTAACTATCTACCAATGAAAGTCCCGTCAAAATCGGTTTAACTGTTTCTGAGATTAGCCGTAACATGTACATTTTTTAAATTGTGTTCTCGTTATTAGTACCCTACCTATACCAATACTAATATTATTAAGCTAAAGGTTATTTAACGCGCTTATCTCAGGGAATAATGTTCCGATTTAGAATATAAGACACCATAAGGAAGCTACGTAATCTAGAAGTAACATAGGCTATATTCAATTATGAAGTTTCTATGGGCAATGGAATTGCGCGGGAAAAACCGTATGTAAAAAGCTTTACATATTATTATATCCGTTTAGTAAAAACCTATTACTTTTCCATTACAAACAGACACTTACACTGTATTTATTTGTATACAGTCAAACCTGGATAAGCGAAAGTTCGCTTATAGAGGTTTCTTACTAACCCGAGTTTCTCGCTAATGCAGGTACATGGGTAGCGTTTCTCGCTTATAGAGGTACGCAGTAATAACAAGTCACAGCAAGTACGAATGTAGTAAATATAGTACAATATTGCGAGAAAACAATACAAAAACAATGGTAGGAAGTTCCACGAAAGTTAAGAATGAGTCATAAAATAGCAGATGTTAAATTTGTAATTTGTTTTGTCATTAGTTACTGTATGTGTGTATCTTTTATGTATGTACCTATGTATTTTTATTATAGCTAAAGTTCCTCCTTAATAATATAAATAAATAAAGCTCGACTGTCGCTTATAGAGGTATAGATAAGTAGCAGTCTCACTTACGGAGGTCCATGAGGGACAAACGACTCTCTCTTATAGAGGTTTCTGTTTCTCGCTAATAGAGGTTTTGAGAGCTTAAAATGACGGGTACTGGCTATTACTATCATGTATAGAGTTTTCCCTCTCATCTAGTTCTCACTTACCCAGGTTTGACTGTAGATGTAAAATGTTTGTAATAAAACATACGTGTTTTCTGTTTGTAGGTATCTAACTACCTCAGCATTGTTCTTTTTCAATATGTAAAATGTTATGAAATTAAGTTGTAATCCTTTTAACATACGTTATCACTAACATGTGAACGTCCGCAAACGAGAAAACAATTTTATTGTTTATTCATTGTAAACTGTAACTTTATTTCGCAATAATAAAGTCTATTTTGGTTTGTAGGTAGTAAAAAGCAAAGAAAATTGAGTAAAACTAAAATAAAATCTGAACAAAACAATTTACTGAATCATATTTTATGTTAAATAAGTGTTTTTGTAGCATCCATATCCTACTTATTTTGTAAGAATGTACCTATGAATGCATAATTGTTACTCTTTCACGCAAAAACTACTTAACGGATTTGGCGAAAGTAGATAAGCTGAATTACCATATAGATATGCTTAAAAACATTACGCTCCGATCCACTGGAGCATAGTAACGCGGGTAAAACTGCGAGGCGTAAGCGTAACCTATAAAGACGGCTCTTAACACGTCACATTGTGACATGTTCTCTGTGTGCTAGTTACTACTACGCTTAACAAATAAGCATTGCCATTTACCCTGGCAATACTGCCAGTATTCTGAAAACGCTGTTGAATGGCGTAATTTTAAAATAGTTTTTAGATATAGGTTAGTTTTAATATCTCATTAGTTTTAACTATAGACTTTTTTTATTTTGCAGGTATGTTTTAATATTTTGCCCGACCCAGGACTCCAACCCAGGATTTCGCTAGTTACAGTTGAACATTTTGACCCACTAAACGAACGAGGCAATCATCTATAATTAAGTACCGAAATTCAAACCATCAACAATAAAAGGTTCCGCATGGTCACCCACCGGTGACCGTGAATTCATGATCAGTTCAAATAAATAGTTTCTAATGTAGTAAGCATTCTTTTGTATCCGAGGAGAGGTCTATGACTCAATGGGTGACAGACGAATTTCATTTACAAGGTTAAGGTGCATTGCGAAACATACGATATATTTTTAACTTATTGTTATACTGGATGACTTTTTTACCGTCTTGAAAATAATAGGGCGTGATATTATTATGTATATGATATAGATGTGTAAGACATAGTTATTTTATCTTTTTTTTTTTGCGAAAATCGTTACCGTAAAAATGCTTTCCTAAGTAGCTAGTTACGCTATTTCGCTCACTCTTTTCATTCATATTTGATTGCGGCCTAGTATTATAGGCATCTATTTTAACTAACTTAACGTAACTACCTAATTAGGTACCTACTTATTTTTATCGTTAAGATTTTTAATGATGCAGTAAAAAAAAACTTAGACATCTATTTCATATGCATATTACCCCATTTTATATTATTTTCAAGACGGTAAAAAAGTCACCCAGTATATAAGTAGTGTCTGATAAGTCCCTGTAACACTTAGTCGTAGTTGACTCAATTTTTAAACTTAAAAAGTAATATCTAAATCAGTGACATCAATAGGAATGTGTATGTAACCCAGATAGTTGTATTAGAGGAAGGCTAGGGATTTTGAATACAAATCGGCTCAGTTACAAAACTGTGGGCTTATGCATGTATTTGTATTCTCTAATGTACTAAAGACAACTTTCATGTTTGTATTTGTACTTTTAAAATTGTCTTATCATTGTATTTAAAAAAGAGATAAAGGTTTCTAGAGTAAGTAGCCTTCCTTAAAGAAGCTTAACCATCTGTTTCTTTTAAGTACAAAAACATATACGGACATAATTCTTAATATAGGTTATATTTCATTATGAAATTCCTACGGGAACTAGTAATTTCACAGCTAAAATCTCCGTGACTACAGCAGAATAAGTATCGCTATAACCAATCAATTTACGGTTATCCTCCGGAAAGCACTTTAAGCCGTTGGTGATTGTCATAACATCATCTAATTCTAACCTATGACAGGTTAGAATTAGATGATGTTATGACCAACGTGACCAACGGTACCGCAACCGTGACTACACTATTGAGTTGCCGCATTTACGGAGCTATAATTTAAAGCAAGCGCGGTATACATACATACATACATCTGCTGCTCACGCCTGTTTCCCAGCGGGGTAAGCAGAGACAATGGCCCTCCACTTGCTACGATCCCTACACACATCTTTCGCTTCATTCACTCTCATAACATTCTTCATACAAGTACGTCGGTTTAAGGTGGATCCTATTTGACCTTTTGCGAGGATGTCTCCGATTTGGTCAGAGAACGTTCGTCGAGGTCTTCCCCTTCCGACTGTGCCACTCACACTTGCCATGTATATCTGTTTTGTCAGTCTTTCTTCATCCATTCTAGCGCGGTAGATCTAGTAGAATGCGTGAAACCAATGACATATTTTAATTTGATTGAACTAAAATCTAAAACAGTACATACCTATACAATGGAAACACTACTTAAATCAATAGTATCCATTTTATTCCCTATATTTACACCGTAATCAATGAAACAAAATGCACTTCACAAAATACGTGCCACCTGTAGAAATCGAAGGATAAACCCGTGTGCACAACGCAGCCGTTTTATCCCATACGTATTAAGCTTAATATCAACTTGTTTGTGTTGTCTATCAGTGTGTACAAGCCCAATTTTTTGGAGTATAGAAAATGCATGGAGTTAAATTAGGTTTGTTTGTTTTTTCCCTCGAATTATGGGATGCTTACAAAAATATAATTATAAAATAGACGTCGGACTGATAAAAATTAGTCTTTATTTTTCTTCGGATGGACATTTATGTAGGTTAGTTATCCTCGAGGCTTTTGCTACTTCACCGAGCATAAAGGCGAACAGAGCTCTATCCTTATTAAATAGTATACAGACTACAAACTAAGCAATCTGCGCAAGAGGGTGACCCCGTGGGACTAAACTATCGGTTCAGCCCGGCTAGCATAGGCAACGCGACTCGAGTCTACTCTACGGAGGCCGACCAATCACATTGCAGAAACGCACTGTCACGTGACACTTTCTGCAATGTGATTGGTCGGCCTCCGTAGAGTAGACTCGAGTCGCGCTGCCTATGCTAGCCGGGCAGGGCGGTCGCTTACGGAGGGAGTTTTGTCTGCGCAAGAGGGCTCTACTTTACAGTCGGCCACTCGGACTTCGGGTCTACAAGGGCATCGGAAAGTTCTTTGCAAACTATGGGTCGGAAGGGCGAGGTATTCGTCTGTAAGCGGCTTTGGCTATGTGTGAGTTTGTAAATATACAGCTTAGTTTGTAGTTTTTAATCCGTTTATCTAGGCTGGAGCTCTGCTCACCTTTATGCCCAATGAAGTAGCAAAAGCCTCGTGGCGAACTAGATATCCGTCCAAAAAAAAAAACAGACGAATAAGACTATCTGTATCTATTATCTAAACAGTGTGCCATCCAACCAAACACTGAAACTCATCAGTCATTCTAACACAGCAGACGAAAGCACTACAACTCATGTTATCACAGACTCTACTTACTAAATTACGTTTGCATCAAACTAAATTATTCAACACTCATCGTATTAATGTTTCAGCCAAGCGAATTGTGAGTATAGGGTGAAGCTAATCAAATATTTTTATGATCGACTCCAGTTTACGGCCGGCTGGTGTAACGTGAATGGTGCAAGAGAAAGCGATGTTCCTTTGTTTTGTGTCACATTATACAAGAAAAAAAAATCCGTTAAAATGAGACATGCTCTCTGACAACGTCTGTAGCGTAGTGGTATTTGGCTCACTTTAAATCTCGGAGGTCGTGGGTTCGATCACATGCTGGACAAGAAATCTTTGTGTAGATTCTAATATTTCTTTCCGGATCCGGTTGGCTGAGGGTCTACCCTCCCTGCCTCGGAAAGCACGTTAAACCGTTGGTCCCGATTGTTATAACATCATCTATAACAATTTTATACTAGGGAACGGGCAGCAGCGTTTCCTTGTAGGTTACTACATAATACTGCGGTCACCAACCCGCCTGCCATGCGTGGTGACTATGGCAAAAACTCTCCCTCGGTAAGAGAGTCTATGTTCAGCTTGTATTTGTAATGGTGTCAAATCCGCAAAGGACAAATCTAAAATTCCTGAACTCCATACTGTGAACTAAAAAGAAATTAAAATTTTCCCATGAAATACGTAGGTAAATACCTACTTATATGTATTGGGAATGCGATCTAGAATAACGCTCTTACCGATCGGTCGATACGAAGATAGTTACTTTATTTAAAAGTTGTCCATACTAATATAATAAACAGGAAAGATTTGTATGTAAGTATGTTTGTAACGAATTGGCTCAAAAAGTACTGGACCGATTTAAAAATGTATTTCACTATATGAATGCTACATTATCACTGATAATATAGGCTATATTTAATTATGAAGTTCCGACGGGAACGGGCGTTACGCGGGTGAAACCGCGCGCGGGATGATAGTTATTTATAATAAAATCATAAATGAATTACTTGTAGTTGTTTGAGAATATAATATTGATTTCTACCTATTTTATTAAACTTCGAATATATTTTACAGGGTTTGCGGGTATTGCGGTTTACGGTTTAAGACGTATTAAAAAAAAACTATTTACTTGATCTCGTTCAAACCAATTTTCGGTGGAAGTTTGCATGGTTATGTACATCATATATTTTTTTTAATTTTATCATTCTCTTATTTTAGAAGTTACAGGGGGGGGGACACACATTTTACCACTTTGGAAGGGTCTCTCGCGCAAACTATTCAATTTAGAAAAAAATTACATTGGAAACCTCAATATCATTTTTGAAGACCTATCCATAGATACCCCACAAGTATGGGTTTGATGAAAAATCTTTTTTTGAGTTTCAGTTCTAAGTATGGGATTGTTTTTTTTTCTATTTTTGTGTGAAAATCTTAATGCGGTTCACAACATACATCTATTTGCCAAGTTTCAACATTATAGTTCTTATAGTTTCGGAAAAAAATGGCTGTGACATACGGACGGACAGACAGACAGACAGACAGACATGACGAATCTATAAGGGTTCCGTTTTTTGCCATTTGGCTACGGAACCCTAAAAATACTCGCAAAATGTATTGCTACAGCAAAAAATTGAGAATGTTTCAACATTTTACACAAAAAATATTGAATCAACTGTATTAACGCACAGTACATATAATAAATATAAAAATACTTTATTTTATAATTGCCTTCATTCGCTTATGTCTTGTACCAAATTGGTGTGCACAAGTGTTTTCACAGCAATTGCTCACTGTACATAATTTGTATAAGGAAATAAATGTTAATAATTTAAGGGGACAAGTACGACTTTTTGTTGAGATTCAAATTTTGGGAAATATCCTTTGATCTCACTTGGTGATGTTCGTTTTTTTACGATTGACAAGTTGACGCTGAGTAAACAGGATGCTTTATTTGGTAATGTTGACAGGAGGGATGCCAATAAAAATAGGGTTTAACTGTATATTAGCCAAATGTTATTGAAATATACCGTTGACAATTAGTTTACCTAAAAACAATATTATATTTTATACACAATTTAAACGAAGAATTGATTTATTCCATTCTTATACCAATTTTTTTTTTTTCTGTCGGTCATACCTTGTTAGCCCCGCGGCTTTTGCAACTTTACCGGACACAAAAGCGAGCAGAGCTCCAGCCTTAACAAATGGTTTAAAAGGTATGGCGCTGGTGATGAGATTGAGGGATTATGATATTTTGATTTTTAGAAAGTTCCACTGTCGCTTTACTTTACTGTTCGCGGGCCTTTCGGTCATCGGGTCTACGAGGGCATCGGAGGGTTCTTTGCAAACTAAGGGTCAGGAGGAAGAGGGGGGACGCGTAGCGTACGTGGGCGCACTCTTCTCTGGCGGGTCGGATAGAGTGGTCTCTGTGTAGTGCCCAAAAAGTTGGAACTAATACCAGTAGTAGGTCGTACCGTTACCAATTTTTTATGTACTTTGTCCCATTGTGCAAATATATCATTAATAAATTTAACTAAACAAATTATAATTCTCTCGGCATACCGATTTGACTCCACTTTCCATTACATTAAGTTCAGTTTGGCTTGAAACCATTTTATTGGAAAATTGTTTCTCTATGTTTCAACTTATTATGACATAATTATTTATAACTTCCAGCAGGAACTTCGCTATAAAGATTTCAATTGTTTAATTACTAAGTACCTAAGCAACAACTATAAAACCTTTATGATTTAAGCAACTTGCCAGTTGAACATTCTCGATTGATATTTTATGTAGGGCAGGACTCACCCAATTGATGTACAGACCTTGTAGTTACGGCATGTTTATGTAGTACGTCTTTAGTCTTAACCCAACCAATTGTAATTTATCAATTTATCTAATTTGTAACCCAATTTGTGAAGAGAAATAAAATCTATATTGAATTCATGTTTTTTTAGGTTCACATATAGGTATAGTGATTTTACTAAATCAACATTTTAATAACTAAAATTTTCGCATATTTTTAAACAGTTATTTTATTTTAATAATCATATCTATTTAAATATTTATTTGAAACTTTATCACACAATACAACATCCGAAAGTGGACTGCCAGTCGACCTTAGGGTAGTACAGAGACGATGTGGTAGGTGCTTTGCAATATTGAGTATGGTCATAATATTTAACATCTTAAAACTGATCTATGTTTCAGTACATACATCCTTTTAAAATATTCTTTCACCCTTTCTATCATAACTGGGGTAAATACTACGGAAATATCGCAAGAAATATATTTGTGGAGTATTAACTGGCAATGTCATGAGTATCCCATCAGTCATTGATCTATAGTATTATGTACGGGAAGTGGAACATACACCATAGAACGCGCTATAAATCTAAACATGTTTGCATATGAACACCATAAAATGTGGTATTATAAGGGATAATCCTCAGACAGGATTTAGTATGTACCTACCTATGACCAATGTTGAAATATACATTATGCAATAAAAACATGTACCACTGCTCTCATTTCATACAAATGAATTGAATTTATGTTATATAGATATTTTTAGTAGCAGTCTTTTTAACCCCTCGTGGTAAGCTAAAACACTTGTGTTACGAGCGGGTTTACGTTGGTAGTGCAATTGGCGGGGATCTAGCCGGTGACCACATGATCGCAAGACTGACTAAAAAATGTGTAAGATCAAATCATTTTAACAATGTTTTTAGCTATTTAAGTGATACTTTAGATTTAGTCTTACACGTTGTAATTTTGGCAAGTACAAGTGTATGTAAATACTTACGTGCTGAATAAATTTCATTATTTCAAGTCTGAAGCCTCTAGCCATTGTGTTACGGCCGCTTTGAGATAAAATATAACTTTCAAATTGATTTAGTTTTTTCTTAAAGCTCCTGCTCTGTGGAAGTCTAATGCACAGATGCAAATTACAACCATCGTCAAAACTTTAACAAAAATAGTTGTCCCAGGTGTTAACCCTAGATGACTAAGTCACTAGTGAAGTTGAAATAAATATGCTTGCAAATATGATTTCAATGTCTAATAAAACAATTTTTTATTATTTATGATCCCTTTTCTTGTATTTATAATCTTAATTTAAGTCAATTTATCAGCAGTATTTAATTACCAATATTACCTAAACGTTGCATTTATCTAAAAAAGGCTTTTTTAGACTATTGTATTGAAAGATTTATGATTAGTTATTTCATTAACCAAGTTTAATTATTTTATAACCAATAGAACATAAAATCAAACATTTAATTTGAGTATTCGCATTAAATGTTTATTGTTAAAGCGAATGACTAATGACTTTTGTCAAATAACTTTGAACCGTACTTTGACCTAAAAGAGAACCCGTTAAGTGAAAGTGTAATTAATAAAAAGGTTTGTCAAGACTTTCTTTTTACAACAAAATATGAAATTTAAAATAAATTATTTTTACATAATTTGTCTCCGAAATAATGATCAAAATAAATATAACATAGGTATTATATTTGCAAATATCTTTAAAATCTAAGATTTGATAATGTTACTAACAGTTTTTTACTATATTGAACATCACTTCCGTAGACATATAATCCCATTCTTATTATTATAAATAAGTAATAAAAATAATTTCAATCAAATTTATTTTGTCCCAGGTTATCCACAAATTTTCACAAACCATATTCACCAAGCACTTGGTATGACAGACTCCATTATCAGGCGACACCTATGGGGCTTTGAAAAATATTTCCTTTCAAAAACCCTTTGGACCGGGTCCATTTTTAGGAACCCCTTTGTCATTGTCAATCGTATTGATTTTCAGGTGCCGCTCTTGAGCGATTAAAAGAACTGAAAAACAAAATTGAGTATTGGCTGCACGTAGATTTTGTTGGGTTATACGATTTGGAGCGCTATTTGGTTACTGTTACACATATAATATTTAAAATATTTAATTTTTATTAATATTTATTATACATAATAAACCTTTTGTATAATAAATATTTTTATGTTTTTTTTTATTATTTTGCAACAGTTTCAATTGTTTTAAAAATGCTTGTGTAATTATTATTTTTATAATAATACGAATATCTTTAACCAATTTATTTTAGACTAGCTTCCCGCTCGCGGTTTCCCCAGCGTAACTCTCGTTCCCTTGGAAACTCATAATTAAATATAGCCTATTTCATTCAGGGGAATGTAGCTTTCCAAAGGTGAAAGAATTTTTTAAATCGGCACAGTTGTTTTTGAGTTTATTAATTACACACACACACAAAAATACAAATCTTTCCTCTTTATAATATTAGTATTGATTTAGAAAAAACGTGGTTTATACTTGAGAACTAACTATGTATAAGGCTAAGCGCGCATTGGGCATGAGCGTGGGCTCGAGCATGTGTCACATGTTGACGACGTCGGATATAGCGGGTGACGGGGTCGGCAGCTTGGCACTCGCGTCGTTCACGTCCTTCACACGCTCGAGAAATGCACACGCCCTATGTGTGGTCAGCCTAAGTATTTACTTGGTTATAACTATCAAACTGGTTGCTGTAGTTGTTTATTATTATAAGCATACAATAGGTACGTTATTTTAATTTTCATTTTTGTCTTAAGATTTTCAAACATGGCTTTCTGACCTATAAATTTGTATTACTATCAAAACGAAACTATCTACTAAACTATCAACATCATCAGCCCGTATAACATCCACTGCTTAACATGGGCCTCCTCCCGGGGAGGGTATTTGCTATAGTCACCACGCTTGGCAGGCGAGTTGGTGACCGCAGAATTATGTTGTACCACACAAGGAAATGCTGCTGCCCGTTCCTTGATATACGGTTATTATAGATGATGTTATAACAATCGGGATCAACGGCTTAGCGTGGTTTGGAGGCACGGAAGGTGGTGAGGGAGACCCTCATCCAACCAGGGCCGGAAAGAAATCTTAGAATGTACACAAAGATTTCCTGTTCGGCGAAGACGATCGAACCCACGACCTCCGAGATTTAAAGCGAGCCAAATACCACTACACTACGGAGGTTGTCACTGCTTAACTAACCACTAACTCATCGAACATTTTTTAATTTTTGTACCTACTAGGTACATTTTTTAACATAGAAACTAGACGTTATACTATACCAATAGTGGTAATATCCCCACATTAACGTACAGTGTGGTTGCGCCACACAACCACATAGACAATTTTATTATGGGCATGGCTTTACGTAACTGTACACGTATTATTATATATTTTATGTAGGTACTTGTATATTAAAAAACATTATATTATTATGTTTTCCTGCTTTATAAAAAAATCGTTTCAGCCATCAATACTGCGAGTACCATATTTATTTATCCCTTGTTCCTTTGGTCACGGCATCACGCGTGAATGGCCAGCTCGTAACGCAGAAAAATAGTAAATTTAACAATACTTAACCACCATATTGAGTGTTCTAATGTAACCTTCGCGCTATTGACAATATACCTTCACTTTATTCATTATGTTATTAAGGCTCTTGACATAACATTGACAGAATGCGCGCTGCTCTTAGTGCACATCACAGTTAGTTCAGAGCTAGCACGCTTATATTAAAAGTTTAATGTAATATAGAGTTTTAGTTAAGACAGGACAACTTCGGGTCAGCTACTTTATAATATTAATATACCACCCTATAGTGAACGAGAACGCCACATACAGCAAGGGCCCAAAACTATTTATATTATTATGTATTCTGTGCTAGAACGAGCAGGACGAATTGAGCAGAACAGCCTCCTAGATATCGCAATAACTTTTCGCATGCCACTTGAACATAATATATAGGTGACTTTTTATACCGTCTTGATAATAATATGGTGTATGGTGAATAGAATCTATAGACCACAGTATGTTTGTACTAGTATTTCGGTAATTAGAGTTTTGAAATTCTCATAAATTATTTTAAAGAAATACACACTACATGGCGCGTGCATAATAATAAAATAGTTGCCTATAATACCTAGGCCGCAATCGCACATCAATGAAAAGAGTGACCGAAATAGCGTAACTACCATACGCATTTTCACTCTATGTCAGAAAAAAAACATAAAAAAACTATGCCTTAGACATCTTTTTCATATTCATATCACGCCCTATTATTTGCAAGACGGTAAAAAAAAAGTTACCCAAAGTTTTCAACACCTTATTGAATTGAAGTTTCTATTTTATTTATCAAAAACCAAATTTATTAATTTAATCATTTTTATTTTCTACTGAAATACAATTTTCTAACAAAACATAGGTATTTTTAAATATAATATTATGCCTTGAGAAAATATTTAACAATATTCTATATAAAATCGCTTAGTCTTATTCGTAACCAGTAGTAATGAAAATTATTAGCATTAAATAATATGCCTCAACCATATTATTAAAGGTGTAATTACACAATTTTCTAGTTCATGTTATGTAAGGTGCTTCAAAAATATACGCCTTTCCTTTAAACAGATAAAATAAATATAAATAAATCAATTACGTTGATGCAGACGTGTCTGTTAAAAATAACACATTACTACACTTAGCTATATGCTGATGGTGGGCTTATATTTTTTAAACACCTTTTAGTTTGATTTACAGTTCTTTGAGAAATATTGGAATAAAATATTTAGGGTCAAATAGATGGTATTAATACGCACATACCTAAGTAGATCAAATATTTTAACAGTCAAATTCATAAATAAATAAATCATAAATTATATTTTAATTGTACACTTACGTGTTAATGGCCGAATTTGTATACATATTTAAATGTATATCTTAATTATTTTATATGTAATGTCTTTTGTAAAACGGAAAAGACGTCATGAACCTTTGTAACTATGTTTTCGTATGATAATTGTGTATTTACACAACTGTACATTAAATTAATTAAAACTATGCTTAGAAAACGTTTACCCTGCGTATATTAATTCTTGTTCTTAAAATTACTAAACGATAACTCAATAATATAATTATAATTTTAGATTATCAATTCAAATATAATAGTTAGTATAGTTAAATAAACAAATAAGGATGTTTAATTAACAAAAAAAAAAGACAATTCGTGTAAGAATTAAATATACAGCCAAATTATCTATGTAGAAAGTAACAAAGATATTTCATAATATAGTATCCATTCCTATTCACCCTTAAACACACGTTCGGGATGAATAAGCCAAGGGTGAATAAGTACTATTTATCCTTAAATGCGTATTCACCCCGAACATGTTCCACGTTCCTTAATTCTATGCTCTAGAATTAAATCTTAGCCACACATCTCTATCAATGATTCGTCCAAAGTTGTGATCCACCATCGTTAGTTTCGAAGGAGTTTTTGCACACGGTTCGATATTGAATCTTCTCAATATTTCTTTGCTTACACTTCTTATTATTTGTATCGCCAGTTGTTCACCTGAAAATGAAATAAATATAATAAATAAAAGTTATGAAAAGAGAAACGAGATCTAGAAGGCAGCTAGCAGACAAAAAGTTGACCAACAATCTGTCATTATTTTGACTGTTAATTGAGTTATGTTAGTAACGGTTTTTGGGTTTCGTACCCAAAGGGTAAAAACGGTACTAAAACTGTATGTCTGTCGCTTTATATCTCATGATCTGCGATAGTTAGATGCAGCTTAAACAAAAAAAATTAAAAGAAGAATAAAAAAAAAAAAATGCGAAATTTCAGCTCAATCAAAAACCGCGGTTTAAATAAAATTTAACATGCAAGACTCAGTTACACACAAACACTGGGATAGGTGAAATTAAAATTATATAGTATATAATATTGTATAGATCTGACTCGGATTTGGTCTGATTTTAAATCTTGTTTCGCCTCAAACTAACCGAACAAAATTAGATAAGAATCTTCACACTCTTCTTGTTAGACAATAATTAATGGATGTCAAAGTGAGTTTCTAAAAATGATGTTTATCGATTAAAACCAAATGAAAAGCATAAAAGTTAGTTATTTTATGGCACAATTAAGTATCACATTTTTAATTAACATAATTCGTATAGACATTCAAAGTTTAAAATCTCAATAGACTAGTTGCGTCACATATAAATATATAGGAATTTTTTTTATTAAAGAATATGTCATAGATAACTTAAAATTATATTTAAAATTTATAAAATTTAACCATAGCTGGATAGAGAAAATACTAATTATAATATATTTCCTTTTAAACTGTGAAATACCTGGATATGTTATACAAGGGTTTACTGGTATTTTTGTAGGAACATTTTTGATAACTATTATATTTCGTCATTTTAACAAAAGATTTAAAGATAGTATTACATAGATACATAATATTATATATGTAATTGAAATGAAGTATTTATGCGATCATGAAAAGTCATTTAAAAATAATTAATGTAAGCCTTACAAAAATACAAAAACGATTGCCGATCCAGGGCTGAATTTAGAAGTCCGGAGGCCCCTAGCCACAAATTAGTTTCCCTCTAAATTTGTAGGAAATTATTAACTGATTGTCTAATTTAAGTAAACAACTAAAGATGAATAACCAATATTACAATATTTAAGAACTATTACATTAATCATGATTCTACAAAGTACTGTACGTAAAGGTACAACACCAAAAAAATGAATAGAAGAAAAGTTGTAGAGTTTACTCGTCAGAATTTAAAAGATTTTATATCTCTGTTGTGGGGGCCCCTCTATTGTGCAGGTCCCGGGGCAGTTGCCATGGATGCCCTCCCTTAAATCCGGGCTAGTGCCAATCTAATAACACTTCGTTCAAAATGTCAAATGTCTAACTGAAAACCAGACAGCTACTTAAGTTGTACATAACGATTGCAGTCATATTGCCCCTTTATTGCAATCTACAGCTCGATTGTACTAAAAACGCTTTCTAAGTAAGCAATTGAAAATGTGAAGTATATGGATAAATAAATGTTCACTGTTAATATCCCATTTCGATATAACTGTGACCCCGATAGGTTTATAAGTGGAGAAAGTTTATTGAAGTGTGAATGGTCTATGATTGACGGAATGGTATATTTGTTTGCATGTCCGTAGCCTAGCGGTATATACCTACGTCATGTCAAGCTTCAGTGCCTGAGTACGTGGGATCGAACTCCATTAGAGACCGCAAAGACCGCATCTTGGTGTAAAATATCGCTAGCGACCGCTCTGAGCCGAGGTCCAAGCCCCACAGGGGGCGCAGGTTGCTTAGTTAGTAGTTTTTTAAACCATTTATTAAGGCTGGAGCTCTGCTCGCATTTATGCTCGGTGAAGTAGCAAAAGCCTCGTGGCTAATTACGTTTTAGTAGTATTAAGTATTCAAAGAAAAAAAAACGGTTTAAAATAATTAGTTTCTTTCCTGATGGCGATCGTTAAGGGAATTTTCATAGAGTCTTACCAAATGCGATTAGTTGCTTATCAGACTATCTTTATGAAAATGAAAATGAAAACGTTTATTGATAATGTAGACAAATCAATCGTACTTATTATAAGTCAAATACAATGATAAGGAAAAAAAAAACAATCTTAACTAATAAATTACATTTTAACAATAATGTTATTACATAAAATTTATTAATATTGTTATGGCATGTTCGTAATTAATCGCTTATTACAAATTATAATTAAGATCAACCAGCGCGGGCTGGGATTGGGTCTGAAGCATAGAACGCGTCGCGAGCCTCGCCTTGCGAGGACGACCGGACCCTATCCTAGCTTCCTACGAGTCTTTCTCTATCTGCCTACGGTGTGACACTTTATATATTTAATTCTACGTGTGTATGTCACAGAACTCCTCGTAAGCGGCTGGACCAATTTAAATTAAAAAAAAATTATGAGTTTGGGTGGCGCCTTGATTGGTTTCTATTCACAAATCATATAAATATATTAATTTATTATCATGCGGGACAACGTCTGTCAGGTCCGCAAGTTATATATAAGAAATATGTCAAAATTTTACATAATAGGTAACAGTATCACACCAAAAGTTTGAAATTACTTTAAAATAAGTTTTTATAATACATAAATACCCTATTTTGTCCAAATTTCTTGCTTGGTTTTAAATTTACGACAATGATACTATCTTTAGCCCTCGATGTTAAACTCTACGAGGATTTGTAATCTTATTTTTCAAATCCGACTGGTATTTCCAGAGTTTAACGAGTTCAAACACACACTCTTCCGCTGGAATATCCATATAGGTTTTAAAAATTAATATGGGCTTATGACGTTATTATTTAACAAATAAGTTTGAAGGTGACCGACATCGTAGTGTCTTTTTTTTGTGGGATATATGGGACTCGCCCTCTCCATGGCGTGGTATGCTAAACTCATACCTTACACCACTAAAACCGCCCGGACACTCCGCCGTTGGCGGAGGCCGGCTACGCATAAGCGATCAGACCCCCGACGGCACCCGCGGCCAATATGTTACCGCGGGATCTCCTGGGCCACACTTACAGCGGCCCATTTGCCCAATTATAGGGATGCCCGGAGTTTAGAGGCGTCCCTACTCCTCATACACCGAAGTGTCCTTATAACATTATGATTATGTAATTACTATCTGCGCCCCGCGGTTTTACCCGCGTTACTCTGCTCCAGTAAGTCGGAGCGTGATTTTTGTAGCCTCTATGGTAATCGAGCTGATTAACTATCCCCGTGCAAAGTTTCAGCCAAATCCATTTAGTAGTTTATACGTGAAAGAGTAACAAACATCCATCCATCCATCCATACTTACAAACTTTTGCGTTTATAATATTAGTAGGATATTACTTTTTTATTCCATTTACTGTACATCGAATATTGGCAGTTACTAGTTTTTTCTTTTTTTAAATAATTTAAATGTACAACATTTTTTCTTAACAAATTAAAGTAATTGAAAATAAAAAAGGCACAATTTATCACGTTAAGAAACAACTTAAATAATTTATTTTCGTTGAAAACGTAATTTTGATATTCTACTCGTATTCTAGAGACAATATTACAACTTTTAATACCTATGTCCATGTAGTAATACGCAACAAAGCTATTTAAGTAAGAACATTACGTACTATAATATAATTGTTTAATAGAATAATAAATATGCAGCAATTATATATTTATGTGTTACATAAATATAATTACTTATAAACGCGCATTTGATGGTCATATGATGTCTTTACTAGCAGCAACTGCAACTAGTAGTTTAAATCTTTTCCAGTTACAATAAGGGTGATTTTTGATTACTTATATTTTACTAAATTCCAAGCGCGTTTTCACCCGCGTAACACCCGTTCCTGAGGGAACTTCATAATAGAAAAATAAAGTCTATAGCCTTCCTCGATTACTTTATTGTCTATGCCATGTGTCAGTGTGACAGCGTAACGTTAGTCCCGGTCTTCCATTGAAGTTACAACTAACTGGCTGACTGAATGATTTTTTTCAAATCAGACCAGATAAGCGCGTTCAAACTTACAAACCCTTTAGCTTTATATAATCCGAATAATATTATAAACGCGAAAGTTTGTAACTTTGGTTATGGTGATGGTTGGATGTTTGTTACTCTTTCACGCCAAAAAAACTACTGAACGGAATTGGGTGAAATTTTGCACCGGGATAGGTTATTTACTGGATTAACATTTAGGCTACAAAACATCACGCTCCGACCCACTGGAGCAGAGTAACGCGGGTAAATCCACGGGGTGCACCTTGTATTACATAGTTGGATAAACCATCTAAAGTAAAATGATATCCATTTTCTTTAATGTATATGAGTATGAAAGACTCACATAATTCATATCTTACAATTTGTTCTAAAAAACTGTACGAAAGATTAAAATGAAATTAATCTCACTAACATCTCAATATCTATAGCCAAGCTATAAATGCATTACACTATAACTTATCCTAGAAGCCGCAAGCAAGCAAAACAGGAATTATTACTGGGTACTTTCCACTGATAACGATTGATCGCTATTACGTCCATGTTTAACATCTAATTCGTGCAATCATAACAATTTAATTTACTCATACTCGTATAAATAGTATGACGCTCAGTGTACCTAATCCTATCTACTGCACTTGTTGCACTAAGTCTTCTATCGTCTTTTACTAACTTAGTAAAGAATTTGAAGAATAGGTGCATATTATTTATCCAATTTGAAAAAAAATGTTCACCATGCTTATATAGCTTTTGGACCGTTAGCTATCAATACCTCCTAAGTTCTATGACATAAATTTTATAAGAGACCATAACAACTTAAAATTATAATTATAAACTCAAAAATCATTAGACAATTCAGATAATATTCAAATTATTTTCCTTCAGGGCTGAATGTAAATTAGGGGTATTGCCGTCCAAAGCGATTTCTTCGTTAATATTACGAAGGTATTTTATTTAATTACTTTTTTGAAGTTTACAATGTATTGACGGTTACGATAATGTGTTACAATAAAGATTACGATACAAGCTATCAGATTGAGTAAAAGACATAATTTTAGTAAAATGTTACTTAGGAGGTATTGAAAGCATACTGAAAATCACAGAAAATCTTATCATAATGAAACCCAGAGACGTCATTAAGCTCCTCTAGCTGACCTACTCTCACTAAAGTTACACGATGTGAGAAAATTTCTTATAGATCGAATCAAAATTCAAAGATTCTTACCAACACATTTCCTCCGCCCGGCACCAAAGGGTAAATATACATAACAATGTTTCGAAGCGCCTTCATCATCCAAAAACCGATCAGGATTAAACTCTTTGGCATTCAAATAATGCTCTTCATCTCTATGTAAAGCTTCTACTGGTACGTTCACTGTAATCTTTCTATCAATCAACAAACTGCCTTCCGGGTGATACGTTTTCGTACATTGTCTTGTTATAATCGAATACGGAGGATATAATCTTAGAGCTTCTTTAATAGCAACATCCAAATATTCATCGCCGTTGCCCTTAGATACGGAATTTCTCGATTTTTCTTGCATTTCAGGCTTTTTTGCTAATTCATATAATAATGCAGTTAGTACGTTAATACAGGGAATGTAACCTTCAGTTATAAATGTACTTAGAATCGAAAATGCGAAATCAACTTCCGATTGTTGTTTTTTATTTTTTTCTTTTAGACCTAATTGGTAAATATTACCCAAATGTTTTATTTGTGACGTCAATCTAGACTGTTCCATTATTGATTTCGTTTTTGACGATGGTTCTCCAAATAACGTAGTCATACTGAAGAAAATGTATACAGATGGAAAAATATTCTTCAAATAACTTTTGAATCTATCTATGACTGTGCGATTTTGTATAGTTGATCTCAGATCCTTTACAATTGACCCTCCACTATTACCAAGCAGCAAATCTTCGAAGACTTTGTCCAATACCTTCGACAATATCTCTTGAACGTTTGCATCGCCATTTGTTCCCTGCAAACAGTTACTCAAACTCTCCATTTCACAGACCATGGTACTCAAAATTGATTCGTAACCTTTTCGCAATAAGGTCCATTTTTCTCCTTCGGCATAAAACAAATTGTCACGTAAACAAACATCCTGAGATTTGTCCAAGCAGAGACCTCTACTATGGAAATTCTCAAAATCAGTAGATAACATCCTTTTAATAGTGTCTGGATCTTTTACTATAAGGTCGGGAATCCTGCTTTTAACTCTTCCGACGAATTTGTCTTTTGGAAATTCCTTGTAGAGGATATCAACATCTTGAGTGTTGCTTCGGAATCCTAGAACTCGGTAATAGTCACTCCCGAAGAAAGGGATAGATGTTTTATAGGGCACGTGTCGGACGTACCAATAGCTGAAGAACTTTGTAATATAATCAAAGATTAGAGCGAATATCAACACGAGAATCACGATAAGATTTAACAGAAAACTTTCGAAAAACATGATGCGTTCGTTCGCGCTGAGGTTTGGTCGGACACTGTAAACTCGTTGCAAGCGTGTCTTGAAGTAGGTCGAACGGTACTCGATCTATGAGGCTGTGTTGCGTACTTTTAGTGGCATTGAACTTCACATTGTGACTTGCAGACAATTGATTGTTTAGCTGTCGCGGTTAATTACTCATTTTAATCATTTGTAAGTAAGCCAACATTGTAGGTGTACACCATGTGCAAAGTATGTATTGATTTTTCCAATAAATAAATAAAAACTTGATTTCTTTCAATGTAAAAAATATATAATTTATTAAATTACATTTTTGATGTTTTATTTTTTCTATCTCAACGGCCTTCTAAAATTTTATTTGATTGAGTGAAATATCTGAAACATACAGAACTTGATAATATAATTTACTCCATATTATATTGTCTATAAAACCTTCAGAGGTTTGCATGCAAGTCACAGCTTCTAATCCCAGATATGTCTGTGGGGTGTCAGTGTTTTTATGACAAGACATAAAAACACGCGAATTGACCTGATTTATTCACTTGTGCCTGAGTTTTATTGCCGCCTGGCTGAATTTTTTATCAAGCTACTATGTTTGGGGAAATGTAACTTGACATAATAAAACCTCATCATTTAGGTAGGTACTCGTGTGTACAGCATTGCAGTAAAGCAGACATTTTAATTGTACGCCACGATAAAAGTCTTGAGTCAAAGTTCAATGTTTTAAATACATTGTTTGCATGACAAAGGACACGACAGCAGAGTATCTAAGTATAATTTATCTACCTATAGCTAAAATCTTAGCGGTAAAATGTTTTTCTTAGTGCCGAACTCTTATTTCTTTCCTGAAATAAAATGGAATTTCTTCTAATTTCAGAAATAGCTATTGACCACTAGTCGATATAATTTCCGTAAAATGGCTAGCGTGCGTGACATGAGCTGTAAATTTTAAAGATAGCCGACTTACAAATATAAAAACAAAAACTTGGGCTTTACCCGTGTTTCGCTCGCATAGAATATAAATATTAGTACAAATAGGTATGTATTAAAACCGTTAATGTAAACATTTTTTTCAAAATTTTAAGATTCAAGTGGACATATTAATATTTATATTGCACATTCAGTAAGACAATTACACAATTGTTGGTGAAAACTACGTCAAACGTAAAAACGTAAAAGAAACTTTAATGTTTTTAATTTCCATATGTAATAATAAAACCTGAGACTATGTGCTTACTTGGGAATGTCAGGTGTCACTCTGATGATTTCTATTACCATAGCAATAGAGACCAAGACAGCAAGACACTACTTACTCAAGTGAATAAATTAAAGCCAACTCCTTATTTATTGTTCTTGCAAACCACTGTTGGTTTTGCTAACAAATGCCTAAAATAATAAGAATAGGAAGATTATTTCATGAAACAGAGAATAGAACAATAAAATGAATGAACATCTTAAATTGGTACTCCTACTAGCGATGCCCGATACGTATCGATATTTTTATATATCGATACAACACCATGCGATATCTCGATATTTTGTATCGATACACGTCAATCGTCAAGCGATATCATATCGCTTCCAGGGTATATCGTATCAAAAATATCGCATGATTTAAACATAACACACTAAAACATATTCGGTCAATCAAATGTTTATAAAGAGATAAGATGAGCTGAGTAAGTACAAATACATTTTGCGACTTGAATCTTTGTTTGGATCAAAGTATTTATCAGTAGTAGCGACATCAGTGCCGTCAGAACGCTTGTTTTCTTCTGCTAATATCACGCTTTCAGAAAATCGCAACAGATTAGATCCGCAACGTCTATCAAAATTATTATGTCTTAAAAGTTTAGATGTCAAATATTGGCAATTGTAAGTTTTTTGTGCACTTATTATATTTTTAATAATAATAAACTATATAATAAGTTGAGTCTGAATTCATAGTGTTATTAAAAAAAAATAGACGATACGATACGATATTAACAATATCGATACAAAGCCGTGCGATAATATCGTGTATCGATGCAATCCGAAACGATACATTGCGATGCGATATATCGATACAAAGCAAAATATCGGGCATCGCTAACTCCTACAAAATTACCTACCATAACTGCAAGTGACCTTATTTTACTGAAGGTACCATATTTATATAAATATCTCCTTAAAAATATTGTTTTCAGTTTTTACGATTAACGTTTCCATTACAGCTCGATATTAAATTATCTTCAACACACCATAGAGATTCTATGATGATTAACGATTTTTTTTCGTTCAAACTGGACTATATCTTAATGTAGGTGATTGGGCACAAAATCTTAAGATAAACCTAATCATTTACACCTCCAATTAAGCCATAGTGATATGTATTCATTGTATAAGGTTTCCCTACCGACCCTTAGTTTGCAAATAACCTTTTGATGCCCTCGTAGGCCCGACTTCCGAGAGGCCCGCGACAGTTGCAAAAAATACCCCTAAAAATGTAAAGTCATCATTCCCGACGACCGCCCTGAGCCGAGGTCCAAGTTCCACATGGGGCGCACTCTTGCGCAGTTTGCTTAGTCCGTAGTATCTAAACCATTGATTGAGGCTGGAGCTCTGCTCGCCTTTATATCCGGTGAAGTAAAAAAAGAAACCTGGCTATCAAAATAAAGCATGTCCGAAAAAAAAAAAATAGGTTTGTAGGTATATAAGAAAGTCGAACACATTTTTCCAGGTCTTCTTTTTTATTTGAGCTTGATTGAGGTAACTGTAGTTTTTATTTTTGGCACCTATTTCTGTTTATTGACCGGCTTGCAAACGTTGAATGAACGTAAACTTTCACGTCTTAAAAGGAGTATTTTGACCTCAAAAGATTTAAGCAACTGACCAAATTTTTATTTTCTTAAGAGATTATTTTTTAATCTTAGATCAAAACGTTGGCGGAATAATAAAGGTATGTAAATGAAGATGCGTTTAATACCCGAGATCTTACTATAAATAAATATTATACGCAAAAGTGCATTTAAAAATTATTATGTTAAGTAGGTATATGCTATTCTGTGGCTGTGTGCCTAAGCAGGACCATCATGACCATTACACAAAATTAGCCCCGGTTACTTGAAACTCTATTTTATTGTTTTTAGGTTTTTAGGTTTCTGCAACTCAAAATAATTTCGCTTCAGTTGGACAAATTACGTCTGTTCCGCGACGACGGTCAATGAACTATATCGTTAGGTACCTACGCGCTGAGCCTCCTATCCACTGCTACCTTGGAATCTTCAGCGATACTTACCTGGCTAATGATTTTGCCTACACCAACTTCGAGAGACCGATATTTAAGAGATACAAATATCTTAATTACTGGTAGGGTTGTATCATGTTGTCACTGTATTATCTAGGTATAGGTTCTGTATTATCTATACATATGATAAACTGTGAAAAGTCTGTCCATAGACAAAGAACGCTAAAAACCAAGTCAACCATATCAGAGCTAAAATAGAACACATCCAGATTTTGTTTATTTTTTTCTTTCTCTGTCTGTTTGTAAGGGCTAATTTCCAAAACTGTTGTAACGATTTAAATGAAATTTTGCATGGTGGTACCTGACATCCCAGGTTAACATTTTAAATAAGTACTTTTAATCACAGAAAATTAATGAGTTCCCGTGGGATAGTTAAAAAACTGAAGGAATAACAAACACCACGCGGACAAAGTCGCGGGCGTCAGCTAGTTTATAATATTTTATTTATACACTAGCATCCCGCGCGGCGTTTACCTGCTGATGTCCCGTTCCTGCGGGAGCTCTATCATTTCATAATACAGGTAGGCTATGTAACTCCTGTTTTTTTTTAATCAGCCCTTTATTTCCGTAGCCTATGCAAAAAAACAATCAAATCTTACCTCTATATAATATTTGTATGTAAGTATAGATAAACTGAATAAATAAGCATAATTTAAATATTTTTTTGGAATGCATATTTAGTAGGAAATTTATTTGTATCGAAGTCATAGTCATATCGATACGTAACTATCCTCCAGCAGTCGGGCTGATATTATGATTTGGTTTGCTATCCTATACAATCATTTATTTATTTTAAGTCTTTTACAGTTTCCCATAACGACATTGTAAGTTATTATTATTATAATTATTTTATTTAGAACACCTTTCGTCTATTTCAGTAGCAACTAGGTTAATAAGCCTTACAGACTGCACGTGATACGGGGCATAGTCAGCTGTAGTTCTATGATAGAACACACCACTCATGAAACGCAATTGTATTAATTTTAATATTTCATGATTTTTATGTTAGTCACAAATGTCACTATACCTACCATTCGATGCGTTCTAAACAGAAATTACAACTTAACTTTATTTTAACTAAACCTACTGTTTGTAATAAATAATTAAATATTATTTATTTTAACGCCATCTAACTTTACTTTGTCGTACTAACTCATCGCGTCGTGTGGTGCTTCTATTAAGTTCCAGGGTAAAGCGCCATCTATGTAATTTTATGAACACTAGGATGTAGACTACAGAGCAAAGTACAGCAGTCTCCCTACAGTTTCCGTAATATTTACTAGATGGAACTAGTAGTACTCTTTTTTTTTTATACCAAGAAAATTATTTTTATGAACGACTAGTTTTATTACGCGGTTTTGCCTGCGTTGCACCTTTTCCCGTGGGAACCTCCATAAAATAATCGCTGCAGAAAGTACTTTATTTAATACTTAAATATTTTTTGATATTGGTTCAGTAGCTTTTACGTCTATTTACTTCAAATCAAAATACTTACGAAACCGAAAGATGTAGTGTATTATTGTATGTAGGGATGTCAGCAAAAACAACAATGAAAATTATATTGCAAAAAATACATTTAGGGTTTTGGATAACAAATAGATTTAACATTGATAATTAACTATGTAATATTTTTTTTTAAATTAATACTTTTTACTTAAATAAGCAATATCATCACGCTAAGACTTATCAGGAGTGGAGTAACAATAAATTTCAAAATCGGAGTTAGCCCAAAGTAAATTACCTAGGTACAGGAGGTACCTAGGTAATTTACTTTGGGCTAACCTAAGACAACCTCCGTAGTATAGCGTGGTCGTGGGTTCGATCCCCACACCGGACAAGAAATCTTTGTGTAAATTCTAAGATTTCTTTCCGGGTCTGGTTGGTTGAGGGACTACCCTCCGTTTCTCGGAAAGCACGTTAAGCCGTTGGTCCCGATTGTTATAACATCATCTATAACAAAAGAACCATGGAAAGGGCAGCATCGTTTCCTTTGTGTATTACAACATGATACTGCGGTCACCAATCCGCCTGCCAAGCGTGGTGACTATAGCAAAAACCCTCCCTCGGGAGGAGGCCCATGTTCTGCAGTGGACGTTGTACGGGCCGATGATGATGATGATGATGAATTACCTAGGTAGGTACTAGCGGGTACAAGCTAGCCTTTAATAGGTATAATAAAGACTTCATAATAACGTAGTCCATAAGATCATTATTTATAGATCGGGTACACAGTAGTTATAAACGGTAGCACATATTTATCTCAGAGGATACAAGAAGCTGTGCCCTGAAGGATTATTGGTACTCGTAATTATGACCAAGAACCTTTGTAGGGAATACTGACTACGAAAGTTATTGAACACTCGCTTCCCGTGCGTGGTTTTACCCGTGTAGCTCCAGAGCCCGTGGGAACTTCATAATGATATTATAGGTGTAATGGAAAGGGTATATACATAGAAAGAGCAAGGCTTCTTTGGATCATAACAAACGAAATGGCAAGGGTTTCAACTAAAAATAAAATAAAAAAGTCGGATTTATTATGCAAACAAAAAATAAAAATGCGGAACCCTTTATTCAGAAATACCAGGAGTAAGAGGTTTATTTTAACTTGCAAATAGTACGTTGACACCGATCAGCTGATTGAGTGCTAGTGATGTATTTATTTCAATTTGAAAAGTTTAGTTTCTGGTAGTAGTTTCTTTCTATGAATTTAAAAAAATCATTTCTTCCGGACTTGTAGAGATAGGATTAAAAAACCCTTGCATATCGTTTGTTATGATCCAAAGAAGCCTTGCTCTTTCTATGTATATACCCTTTCCGTTACACCTAGTATAGCCATAGTTACTCCTGGATTATGTAGCATTCTGAAGGCGGAAACATATTGTTAAAACGCCACGCGACCTGATGACACGCGACGCGTCGCGTCGGGTGTTCGTAGTGTGATTCTGGTCTATAGAAAACAATACATTTGATTCGACTCAACACGCGGCGCGTTTCATCAGGTTGCGTCGCGTTTTAAAAATATTTTTTTGCCTTAATGGTTAAAGAATTATAGAAATTCGTCCCGTAGTTTATTTGTTACAAACATACCTACATACTAAAATACAAATGTTTCCTCTATAAAATATTAATAAAATAAAAGGATGAATAGATATAGTTTAGCCGTGTGGTTTTCGGCTGAGAATAGACCAAGTCACGTCTTCGTATAAAGTCATTTAGTAGGTAGGTAAAAGGTGGTAGTAAAAGATTATCAGACTTACAGCTGATGAATGGGTAGCAATATCTTTCATCTCAAAGATCATCTTACTGCGATCACCAATCCGCATGCCAAGCGTGGTTATTATTATCATATATATTTTATTCAATGTGCTTAATAATAGATAATAATACTGAATACTAAATTATTGTTTTGACTATTTGCAAGTGCCTGTAATAGGTTTACGTTTTTTTTTATTTTTTTTTATTCGCAATTATTCTCTTTATTACTATGTTACGTATTTAACTAGTACCTACAGTCCTTCTAGAAATCGCAATCCAATAAAATACAGTAGCCGATTCCTAACTAAATGAAGATGCACGAGTAGGTGGCATTTAAATATAGAATGCACTACGTATTGAAGTCTAACAAAATTAGGTGTATCTACATCCACACATATAACACTATACTATATGTGTATAAAATGTGGCAATAAACTGTAATGAAGGGTAACATCACCCCGGTTTGACTCACGACACCGAGGCGCGCACAGCTCGCTTATTTAAGAATACTCGGTTGGAGCCAAAACCGTGGTGGATTAATCGCCATTATAATTACTCATGAGTAAAACCGGACTTTACTATATTAAATGTGATTATTTGCGCCTTATTAAGCACGTTTAAGATTTAGGTCCTGATTGTTACAGCATTCTCTGACAAACCAATTTACTAGAATCGCGCGCACACATTGTAAAATACAGTATGTTAACTAACAGAGGGCGTTCCCGTTAACCAGCAATAGAATAGCATCCATACATGCAAAAAAAAAAATTACCATTCGAAAACAAAATGTTTTTATTTTTTTTAATATTAAAATATTCACCAAAAATTTTAAATCGATACGTTAAAGAAACACTCTGTACACGCGTACTTGAAGAAAGGCAATGGTAGTACTACGTTAGGTACTTAAGTACCTACTATTCCGCGCTACTATTTTAATTTTAAACAGGAGGTTTCGAATTTATTTCCAATTAATTATTTTTTTGAATTCGGATTATTTTATGCTTATTTTTCTATGCTGATATTTTTGTTTTAATCTATTAATGATATAGATTAACGAGTTTAAGGGAACGCCCTCTGTTATTTAACATACTGTATATTATTATGGTTATACATTAGACGAGCTGATGATGAATGAAAAATGCGGAATGCATCATTCACCGGAAGGTACTTTATATACTATTTACAATAAGATTAGATCTCGGGTATTAACGCGACTACATTATTATTATTTCGCCTTCGTTACTATTAAGTTACAATGATCAGGGACGTCCTCGCGGGCAGAAAGCGTCTCAATCAATCATAAGTGCAGGTAATTTTGTTACACTTTATAGTTATCAAGTAACTAGTTTCTTGCCTTAAGCTATCACTGAATGAGATGTAAATCTATAAAATTAAATTGAGTTCCTTGGAACTTAATTAAAATTCAATTTGATATCTTCATCCCTAGGGATAAGGTAATCGCAATTACATTTATACACTAAAGCAGATGATTTATTCTCATAAGAGATCCGGCAAAGTACAACTTAGTGATTACTTGTAAAGAATCAAATTCATATATTTGATTCGACAAATAAGGACATTAACTCACAGTTTCTGAAAGGATGATCAACGTTGATGTTAAGTAATCAGCAGCAGTGCCGGATTAGCCATATAGCAAGAGTAGCAAATGGTACGAGCCCCGCGATTTTTCGGGGGCCCTGCACACCAAGATACGTACGGAAGCAATAAATTGTATCCAATAAATAATCCTATGGATCCGAATCAAGGCCTAATTGGCCTAAAAAAATGCAACACGCCCCGTGCCCTGGCTTAATCCGGCACTGAAAAAGCATGATTTGATCTCAAAAACTTACATTTCTGCCAGAAAATATGCGACATTCGATTAATACTTAAATATTATCGATGCAGTAGTCTTTGAGAAGCATTTGGGGCACGGCAGTGACACTGCCAAGTCGAGCATTGCTGTACCATCCTTTTCTCGAAGCAGGTTATCATGTTAGTTAATGTTAATCCCTCCCGACCCGTTTGCTAAGAATCTTCCGATGCCCTTGTAGACGAGAGGTCCGAGAGGTCCATATAATCCCTCAATCTCATCGCCAGCGACCGCCCTGAGCCGAGGTCCTAGTCCCAAAGGGGACGCCCTCTTGCACAGGTTGCCTAGTTTGTAGTGTTTAAACCATTTATCTAGGTTGGAGCTCTGCTCGCCTTTATGCTCGGTGAAGTCCAGGCTCACTAGATTAGTCCGTCCGAAAAAAAAAGTTACATTAACATTTTCGTACTTATGCGCTTTGTCCTGAATTATGTGTCGGTAAAATACCTCCAGCATTAGGATTTATTTTAAAGCGCGGGAGATAGTTGAAAAAAAAAACTTTTTCCAATATGAAACAACATTATTTGTGAATGTCATAGGCTATATTTAAAGACGATTTTTTTAGCTGTAGGCAGCTAAGCAGCGATAATTGTCAGTGTTATTCTGATTATAACAGACCTCTCTTAATAATATTGATTAATTGATAGCTTCAGTACCTTTGTTTCTATTTTAAGCCGAAATCGATGTTACCACGTTGTTACATATTAATATATCATTTCTATCATCGATCTAAGCGCGTGCGCATGAGACACTTGCCTTTAGGGTTGTGTAAAAAAATGATGAAGATATTGTATGCATTTCATCGAAATGTTATAGAATACGGAAATACATTTTTAGTATCTTCGTTATTTTTATCTTTGAGATTTTAAACTGAGGTCTGTTAAAAATATACTTCTTTTCATAAGACATTTCGAAATTTACCCCACTCCGGATTCGATTGAAACTTCGGCAATTTAAGACGAGACATATACTGCTAGGCCACAACCCCCGGGGCCGGATTGCTTATGCGTGTCCGGTGAGATCGAAGGAGTGTCCGGGGGGTTTTAGTGGTGTAGGGTCCTATCCTCGTGGTATGAGTTAGCATACCACGCTATGGAGATGGCGAGTCCCACATAGCCCACCGCCAGCGCGCGAATACATTGCAGCGACGGTGAATGCGTAAAAAATAGGCCACAACCCGCCGTATAAAATGATCAATGGACAAAACAAATGGTGCCGATACTGGAAGTTGTCATTTTCAATCATCTAGCCCCACGTTTCCGGCTAAGAATAGGCCACACTATATTTTCCATGGGTGTCGTAAGAGCCGATTAAGGAACATACAGCTCACCAGCCCTATAACCCTTAGTCACATCGTGGACAGCAGCATCTACTTTACCTAATATTTTATAAGTTACCTAATATTTTATTACCCGTAGAAGATGGCGGGACGAGCTGGACAAAACAAACGACCAATGGCCTACTTTAGCCCTGGGTCGAAAGAGCTGGAAGTCATGGTGAGAGGCCTTTGCCTAGTGGGATGATGCAGGCTAACAGTAACAGTCATATTTTATTGCGATCAATAATCCGCCAGCCAAGCATGGTAATTATAGCAATATTTCTCAACAACCCTCAGCGACTTCTCAATATCTGTTCTGTCTGTGGACGTAAACCTGAAATTGACTGCCCCTGTAGCTCAGTGGTTATGGCATAGTTGTTTCTGAGACCTGGTGTTCTGGGTTCGCTTTTCATCCGGGACAATTCACTTTATGCGGAGTTGTCTTGAAAAATCTAGGTTGTTGAAATGAACAATAAATATAAAAAGTTGTATCTGACAACCCTATACGCTCACGACACAAAGATCAACCAGAAATCTTGATAAACGTTAGCGGTCATTACTCATTCCTTTGTTACTTTAAATAAATGTTTGAACAAATAATTGTAAATATTAATTGTCTCTAGTTATCTTTTACTTAATGAATGAGGGTCTGAAGAAGAATCTGTTTCTTTGGGTTCAGATCAAAGATAATGACAAGGAATGTTGGTGCTACTGGGTTGGACGGATAGCAAAACTACACTTTTATGCATTTAGTTGTGTATTACATTAATTAGTTAATTATTATGACGCTTGACCTAACCTCAAAACAAGACTATGCTACTGTTGTATCAACACAAAAAAACAACTTCAAATTCAATAAGTCCTGTCGAACTCCATTGCTTTAGGTTTTGGTTTTTTTAATCATCCGTAACCTCGTTAGTAAACCAACTAACTAGATTGTTGATCAACTTACGATTCTTACTATTTTCCGGTGACAGATATATTAATACGTCTACACTTTTATAGAGGTGCTTACGGATGACATCACTGTGGCGGCAAAGTGCGTCAAGAATATCTTCAATCGAGAGGGTTTCCGAGCTTGGCACGGATGGAGGAAACACTGTCGCACACCAGATGCACTACCACTAATATATGCTGCTGAACTTATATTTACATCATTAGTGTTATTGTTCTGTGTATCTAATTAATTTGGTATTTCTTGGGTTCTTGGGTTTAGATAAGAAAAAACTTATAGCAATTTAGCTTTTGGAATGCTACTGTAGCGCCACGCGGTTGGACCTGTCTTGGAATATAACTTGGCTCCAAGTTGGAGCAGTATGTTCAATTTCATCGTGATTTTTTTATGGATCATCATCATCATCAGCCCGTATAACGTCCACTGCAGAACATGGGCTTCCTCCCGTGGGAGGAGGCCCATGTTCTGCAGTGTTCTGCAGTGGTTGGTGACCGCAGTAGTATGTTGTAACATACAAGGAAACGCTGCTGCCCGTTCCTTGATATACGATTATTATAGATGATGTTATAATAATCGGGACCAACGGCTTAACGTGCTTTCCGAGGCACAGAGGGTAGTCCCTCAACCAACCAGACCCGGAAAGAAATCTTAGAATTTACACAAAGATTTTCTGTCCGGCGTGGGGATCGAACCCACGACCTCCGAGATTTAAAACAAGCCGAATACCGTTACGCTACCGAGGTTGTCAAAACGTTTATGGTTGCTAAAACTCAACTAAATGATTTATTCCTTGTAGTTATAAAGTTGAATCTATGTTTATATACTTTTTTAATTGCATTGAAATTACTGATGAAACCCGCTCGTACAACCTAGATCATCGTTTGATGCGTAATAAATGAGCTTTAGAGCCTTACCACTAGAGCCCATTTTCGCGCGCGGTTTCAACCACGTAACTGATGTTCCATAGGAACTTCATAATGAAATACAATGCCTTTCTCGATAAATGGGCTATCTAACACTGAAAGAATTTTTCAAATCGGTCCACGAGTTCCTGAGATTATCACGTTCTAGCAAACAAACAAAATCTTCAGCTTTATAGGCAATTATATTAGTATAAATTTTAATCTTATATCATATTATTACCAAACAGTAAACCGATTCGGGTGAAACTGTGGGGTGCTGCTAATATAACATAATTGCAACATCATTATTATTTATACACAACTATAAAATTTCTCTGCTCTACCTGGGACATCAACCCAATTGTTTGAAATAAGATCCCAAAATCACAACAATACAATCCTTTGAGGAGTTATGCAATCTTAATTATTTTTAATATTATTATTAATTATAGATTAAAAAATCCAATCGAACATCGGTGACCTCTATTAAAAAAAAAGAAACATGTCCATGGCCACTGTGACCGTTTTATTTGCGATGTAATCAAAAATCGAGTTCGATTCCATTCAACAAAAGATCTATAGATTACTGTTCGATCTCTTACTGTGATAGAGGTGCACCCTATTTGAATGTGATATTGATTTTTAATCGGCCGTGGAGATTGAGGTATAGGCGAAAAGGATTCTTATTCTCAACTTGTACCTTGTTGTGGAGGTACAGTTATTTTTAGAAATGTATACACGTGACTTGAAAGTTAAATAAGTTATAAGGTCGTTAGTAAATACTGACTTGGTTTATATTCTCTTCCTATTTTAGTAGCTATAATTCTATTTGCTTCTTATTTAAGACTAGCGGCCCTGCAGTGCTGATGCTGATTATACATATAAAACTTCCTCTTGAATCACTCTATCTATTAAAAAAACCGCATCAACGTGCACTGCGGTGTTCTAAAAATCTAAGCATATAGGGACAGGCACCGCTGTCTGCCTGTCCCTATTTGCTTAGATTTTTTAAGCGACTTTGTTTTATGTTGTAATGATGATATTCTCTGTTTGTAGAGAAACATTGCAGATAGCTAAAAAATTTCAGAAATTTGGTCCAATTTCGACCATCGGGGGACCACTTGCTATAACATAGAAAATTCAAACGACATAGTTTTATATCAAAGTAAGATAATGACAGGGAAATGAAATCTAATAAGTTGTTACATACATAAATAGAATACTAAAAAAGGTCTTCTTATTGCTTTACAGAGGTCGGAAAAAAATATTCGGGTAAATATAAAAATTCAGACCAGTTTATAAGCACTAGGTTTATAGGTATATAAGATTCTTACTTCATCAAGACCCGTTACACTTTATAGTTCGTGTAGGTCGGTATGCTGCATGCAACTTTGTATCGGAAATAATTAGGCTGCAGAATTGAACTAAAATAAAACGCAGGACATTATTGACGTACCTACAGTGAATATGATAAGACACTCAAGTCATTATTCCTTTATTAATATACTAGCGGCCCGCCCCGGCTTCGCACGGGTGGACTTTTATACCCTACCCCTGCCCTACCCTACCCCTGCCCTACCCTACCCCTACCCTAACCCTACCCTACTCCTACCCTACCCCTACCCTACCCCTACCCTACCCCTACCCCTACCCCTACCCTACCCTACCCTACCCTACCCCTACCCCTACCCTACCCCTACCCTACACCTACCCTACCCTACCCCTACCCTACCCCTACCATACCCCTACCCTACCCCTACCCTACCCTACCCCTACCCTACCCCTACCCTACCCTACCCCTACCCTACCCTACCCTACCCTACCCTACCCTACCCTACCCTACCCTACCCTACCCTACCCTATCCTACCCTACCCTACCCTACCCCTACCCAAAAGTATCCTATTTCCTTCTCCCAGTTCTTAGCTACCTCCCTACCAATTTTCAGCCAAATCGGTTCAGCCGTTCTTGAGTTATAAATAGTGTAACTAACACGACTTTCTTTTGTTTTTAAAATGTATTCTGCTATTCGGGACGGAAACAAATCCAACAAATCAAAAACCATGGCAATCGGTCCAGCCGTTCTCGAGTTATAAGTGTTGTAACAAACACGACTTTCTTTTATATATATAGATAGTACAGTTATTTGGTAATTTTTTTTCGAAAGTTTTCCGGGAGTTTTGAAAATCGGCAATTTTATAGATTTTGACGTGCTCTTTTATAATTTCAGCTTTGTCACCTCGTATCTTTGCCGCTCGCGCCTCCATATTGCAAAAATGGCGCCTGAAAGCAGTTTTCTGACTGAACTCATTTCCGACTCATTTTACAGTACAAAATAAAACTAGAGCAAATTTCCTACAATTTATGTGTTTTTCCTAACATCAATAGTTTCGGCGTACGTGCTTCTTCGTTCTTAAAGTGTAGTTCAACACACGTTTCGACAGAAACACTTATTTCCACACCACCATGAGGTCTACCTCAGTAAGGTTCGTTTTTTTATATCTGCATCATCTTTTGTATCCGCAGTAGGACAGCTTAATCTGATCTCAATTCTCATGAATAGTGACAATTGGACAAAACTCCCC
Source organism: Nycteola revayana (assembly GCA_947037095.2). Taxonomy (NCBI): domain Eukaryota; kingdom Metazoa; phylum Arthropoda; class Insecta; order Lepidoptera; family Nolidae; genus Nycteola; species Nycteola revayana. The sequence goes on along the minus strand of OX344838.1, from coordinate 13,260,093 downwards.
TAAAAATCGTGATTCCTCAATCCTCCCGCTAGCTACTTCAGGCTTGCTCAGGTGGCTTAGTATGTAGTTTTTAAACTTTAGGTTAATGCTGGAGCACTGCTTGCCTTTATATCCAGTGACTAAACAAAAGCCTTGTTGCTGACTACATAGGTAAGTACAAAAAAAAATTGCTTCATATTTACATATGTTTGAGACTTCGCTTAGTAAAAAACTGTGATAACTACCACAAATTCATTTCCAATGTAAAAAATAGTCTCCGAACAGACTAGGTACAGAATACAAGCTTACCAACAAACGTAGACTGCTAAAATAAAAACGTTCCTTGTGGTTGTCGTAATCGATATGAATCCACAGTTTTGTTTCGCGTTTTAATAAACGTGAACGTATTAATATAGGTGAAACTATATTCAGCAATATAATCTAAAAATAACGTTCAAGTCGTTAATAACGATATGGCGACAATACGGCGCTCAGCCCGCGTATTACTCTAATGACCATATTATGGTCCTTCGAATCTATATGGTACGAGGGATCATAATATAGCCTTTGTTTATTACCCTTAATAAAGGCAACGTCTTTTTTACAAGCGTAGTAACTGCTTTTGGGATTTAAATGTATACAAATTATATGTCTAGGATTTCGTAATTTTGGGCAGTGATGATGACCAATGATGGTAATCGGTTGACAATAGGTTTTTAAAGAGGCGTATGGTTTTGATCTACATTTTTTTGTTGGACCCAAATTGATGATCGCATTGTGAGTCGTATTCAACAGCTCGTAATGGTTAATTGTTACTTCGAAACCAATTCATATAATGAGCCGGAAAACAAATTTGGGTAACTATAGAGGATTATGTTAAAAGTTAATGTATTTTAGCGTTAACGTTTACATCATCAATTAGGACGTTCCCGACTGGGCCGTACTGTGTGCCTCATAAGAAAGCTCAAAATCACTCAGCAAGCTATGGAAAGAGCTATGCTTGGCATTTCTCTGCGTGAAAGAAATGAAGAGATCTGCAGGAGAACGAAGATCGCTTACATAGCTCAACGCATTAGCAAGCTGAAGTGGCAATGGGCAAGAAACATAACTCGAAGAGCTGACGGCCGATGGAGCAGAAAGATTATCGAGTGGAGACCACGAACTGGCAAGCGCAGCGTGGGACGACCACGTGGGACGGCACGATGGACCTTATAAAGGATGCAGGCCACTAGCAATCGTTTCCGGGAATGGAAATCGATGAGGGAGGCCTATGTACAGCAGTGGACGTCAACATGCTGATAATGATGACTGGGCCGCATCCCGAACGTAGCTGCTCGTTCCCGCGTTTACGCTTGTTATAGACAATGTTTTAATAAGCGTAATTTTAATGCTCTCGCCAGTGCTTTAAACATATTTTCTATTTATTTAATGTAATTTCATATTATCGTTAAAATATATATATATATATATATATATATATATATATATATATATATATATATATATATATATATATATATATATATACCTTTGCTGTGCCCAACAGAATTAACAATGAACTTAAATTTTAAGCCACCTTAAACACTGTAGAATACAATAAACGATTGATTAATGAGTATCAAGTAAACCGTTGTGCTTTGGATTCTGTTCTATTTAGAAAATTATTACAATATAACATACACATATATCCCAGCTACCGAATACTATATAGACTCAAAAAAGTGATTTTATCACTACCTTCACAAGATAACACATATGTAACGTTTACAAAAAATACACAACGGATAATAGATACGTCACTAGCGATATCATTTGATTGACAGCGCTAGTAATTTCGTAAGTTGTCTAGCGATGCGCACACGCAGGCCTCGTTTACACTACGAGTAAGTATTGAATAAAGGCAACTAGTGGTAGACAATAAATTATATAGAGGTAAAACTATACATTTGTTCTAAGCCAGTAACTATGCTCGATTAACTGTAGGTATTTGTGTTCACCCAAGCAGCAATATTATATTGCGGATAAAAAGGGAATTGAGCGTAATGATTATAATAATATAAGTATATTAAACTTGACAACACGCAAAATATAAAGAAGTATAAATAAAACCAGTCATGTAACAATCATCTTTATTTTAAATTAGGTCTACTGAAGGGTTTACTATTATCATTTCACTTGACTATCAGATCGGTCGATTGCAGTACCACACCTTAAATTTTTGTATATGTACAAAAATTCAAGGTGAGTCTATTTTACTAGGCTAAGGGGGTTACCTAGTAAAATAGACTCGCCTCGCCTCTACCTATTAGACAGGTAAATAATACGTTTCATTGATAAGATATTATGCATAAATAACTAAAAATAAGCAATAATTTATTGCACTTATCTTTAAATTAAGAAAATCCATTTATAAATATCAATGTTAAATCCTAATTATTGTCCAAATTTGCATAGTGTCGCGACTGGAAATAAATGGTCGACCGCATTTAAGCACAAATTTCCTTAAAATAAGGGGGTGCTCTTATTAATGTGACGTCGTTAAATGGCGCTTTTATCTTTGGTTACGTGACGGCTTTATTTAATTAGTCGTAATTATTTAAAAGATACCGTTGACAAAATATAAACACGAATACGAATGCGGCTGGTTTTTTTTTTTTTTTTTTCATAAGCAAGTACTAATTTTTTTTTTGAGTTATATAGCCCATAATTGCCACTGATCGTTTTAATATATTGCTACCCATCGTGTAATTGCTTTTCTGCCTAAATATTAAGTTACATGTTTTTATGTTTGACATTGACGAATATCCATACTAATTTTTATTCCATTTTTCCACCACTACAAGCATTTTTTCGCTATAAAAGAAAGCCTATATTATTTTCTAAGGTCTATATTACATCTGTGTCTACAAAATCGCTTCCGTGATTTAACATAATTCACTAGATTCACATTTAAAATATTAGTAAGAATTTTTTTGCCGTTGTCGTCAAAATAATGTCTCTGTATTTTTTATAGTCTGTACCATTATTAGTACGGAAGGCGAAGTGATTACCCGACTCAACCTGTTAAAATTTTAGTTGGCTAATCTAACCGGTATTGAAATTCACGTAAAGCTTGTATGCGGCTATTGAATAGTCTATAGAACTGATAAACGATAACATTGGCATTAATAGTATGTCATTGGCAATAATGAGACAAATACGCTCGAGAAGTTTATTTAATTAACCACATGAGATTGTCGCTAATTATCGTGCTGAATTGAGGAGCCAATGTAATCTTGTTTCTTTTCTTCAGTTCGTTTACATCCACTGCTGAACATGGTCCTCCTCTTTACAAGCCTTGGGGATAGTGAGGATCGTAACGGGATGTCGGATTGCTTATGCGTACCCGGCCCCCGCCAACGGCGGATCGAAGGAGTGTCCAGGGGGTTTTAGTGGTGTAGGGTCCTCTCCTAGTGGTATGAGTTTAGCAACGGACGGCTCCACGCAATCGAGAGGGCGAGTCCCACATATCCCATCGCCAGCGCGCGAATACGCTGCAGCGGCGGTGGGAATGCGTAAATGTATTTCCCCCCGGACAACAATAAAGGGATCGTAACGGGATATTTCAATAATCACTACGCTCGGCGAACGGACTGGTGATCGCAGTTAGATGATAAGTAACCTTGAGTAGATAGGCTTAGAATAGATCATCCAATGTCTTCTCATGCGTGTCGTAAAAGGCAACTAAGGGATATACAGGTGAAGTAGCAGCAGCATATATCAGCTCAAGGGTACTCGCCATCTTACTGCGATCACCAATCCACATGCACAAGCATGGTGATTTTGATAATATTTCTCAATTACCACACAACCTCTGTAGCGTACCGGTATTTGGTTCGCTTTAAATCTTGGAGGTCGTGGGTTCGATCCCCACGCCGGTCAAGAAATCTATGTGTAAATTCTAAGATTTTCTTTCCAGGTCTGGTTGGTTGAGGTACTACCGTCCGTGCCTCGGAAAGCACGTTAAGCCGTTGGTCCCGATTGTTATAACATTATCTATAATAATAATCGTATATCAAGGAACGGGCAGCAGCGTTTCCTTGTGTGGTACAACATAATACTGCGGTCACCAATCCGCCTGACAAGCGTGGTGACTATGGCAAATACCTTCTCTTGGGACGAGGCCCATGTTCAGGAGTGGACGTTATACGGGCTTTATTGAGTCATCATCAGCCCGTCAAAGTCCATTAAGAGGAGACCCATGTCCAACAAATGACATTTAATGGTTGTTGAAGTTACTTAATCGCAATACTGATAACTACTTATAGTTAATCTATTTATTTTATTCCTACACAACCTCATTACCTAGATTTATCGCCACCTTGCACAAGCTACCTACAAAAAGGCCTCTAAAACAAAAATATTTATTGCTATATTACGGGCACGAAAACAAACAAACAGATAAAAAAATCGTTAGCTCTGACCTTGCGGTCTGGGACCGTTAGTTTTGCCCTTTTTTACAACAAAACCACGGGACGCTGCTATGCCTCTGATCTTTCGAAACATAAAAGGAGCGAATGCTACAAACTGTATAAGGGGCTGATACACTGGCTTAATAAGTTGGTCGGACTTATTAGTGGTTTGCGACAGGAGTTCTATAGAAATGTCATAGGAAAATAATGCGGGCTAAATATAGAGGATAATCATGTGTGTTAAATGGAAAGAAATGATTAAAATATGATTAAATACTTAACAATAAATTAGTACCTATATCATTATTTATTCATAATTGCAGATTTCGATGTTTTTATTGTTATATAATTTTAATAATAATATTTGAAGATGATGTTCATAGGTGAGTTTTCTTTCAGCAAACCATAATCAGAGCGATATTTGTGGTAAACCCCCAACAAAGGTATAGTTATATTAAATAATAATAAGAGTTGATTCATTTATGTTTTTGATATATGTGATACATAGGTATTAAATGTATACTTGCTAAATTATATTTATTTGTGGATGAAAGATTAAAGTTTCTAAATTGAGCTATATACTTAGGTGTAATGATAAAACTGTCGGTATATTAATGTCAGACTGTATCTGTACCAGAATAACCAACTGACCCGAACACCCACCAGATAGATTTCGGCAACGGGGCGGCGGCCAATCTCTAAGGATATTAGCATATATTACAATTTGTGCGTAACAACAGGCGCACTCTCTATTCTTTTATTCTCAAAACTTGGTGTGATTTTACTGACACGACCTGTGATAGTTCTCCGAAGTGTGTTTTACCTGTGGGTAAAACACCACCAATTTCCAGACTTCAGACTTGTACTTAGATTTTTCTAAAGAAAAGTTCTTGTAACACAATTTTTTCATCCGACTAATATTTCGAACACTTCGCCGCTAGACCAACAAAGAATAGCGTAATGTGTAAATGTCAATCTCGATTATTCCTCTCGTACCTACTTATTGCATAAAATAACAATTATTAATAAATGGATATACACCATGTTTTACTTTAATATGACACAAGACTCGTATCTCCATATCACGATTGACATTGACAAAAGGGTCGTCACCCAGCATTTTGTCATTAAAAAAAAGGAAGAAGAATATGAATAATATTTATATTTCCTTCCACAAACGTCGTTAATGATATTAAATATCAATGAGACTCGGACTAGACAGTGTGCAATCCCAACAGGGACCAACAGAACGCTATGGCAGAGACAGTTTTGACTATAAATAAGTGTTGTATTGTATTCAATGTAGCTACTGTTTGCCGGGCGGCAGACCACAAAAGAATTTGGAATCTTTTTACCATAACTAGGCTTGTAGGCTGCTTTTTCTCCCGTAATCGAATAGAAGAATGGTTTTTATAATTTTCTATAACTATATATTTGTGTTGGATCGTTTTTTGTTAGTATGGTGATTGTGGGGGTGGCGAATTATGTTTATAGGTAGGTCCCATTATTTGGTTGTTGATCTAATTTGTGTGATGAGATGACAACATTCGCTATGCTTGTTTTACAGAAATTATAAGTAGAAAGTATTAATTTTATAGTTAACTAACGACCTACTGCTTTGCGCGCGTAGTAAAGTATAATTCACACAAATTCTTGTTAAACTATGTTGGTGAAAACCTCATAAATTCCATGAATTTTTTGAGCTTCTCGCGTTCCGGCGAACGGCTTTGTTTCTTAAAATATAGAGGCATAGACATTTTCAAATTATATTTTTATAGGTAATGTACATATACAAAAGTGATAATCCAATCGATATTATCATGATTTAATGAATAATTATTATAATATTATCGGTAGGTTTATATTTTTATAATAAGACAAGATATTTATATATTGGTAATCTTTCTTTATTATAAAAAAATGGCTTGTCTTGGAGGCTAATCACGAAACGATATGACTATAACTTCGATAAAAATGTCTTAATTATTATGGGATATTGCAATGCATTTCCTAGATTATTTTTAGATACTTTATTTTTGAAGCTTCTTTGACTTAATAAATTGACATATCCTTACTAATATTATAAACACAAAAGTTTGTGAGTATGGATGGCTGGATGGATGGACGGATGGACGTTTGTTACTCTTTCACGCAAAAACTACTGGATGGATTTGGCTGAAACTTTGCATGAGGATAGTTAATAAGCTCGATTAACAAGTAGGCTACAAAAAATCACGCTCCGACCCACTGGAGCTGCCCCGGGGGGCAGCTAGTTTAAAATATTTTTGTATGCATAGTAAACGTTTAGTAACGAAAACATTTCTATCAAAGTCATAGTAATATCGTTACGTTATTAGCCTCCAGCATTTCGCTGCTATAATTTGATAGTGACATAAAATAAGATTATGATTCAACGTGATTTGATCTGTTATATCATGTGCCTAAAACTCATTATAGTAAAGTTACACATTTGGTTTTGTGTCACTATTAAATTAAAGCAGCGATTTGCTTCCATCAAATAAAAATCTACAATAAATGAAAATTATCTTAAACACACAACCATAGACTTGCATAACAATATCGAACCGCTCCATAAACAATCATAATAAAATATAAATAAATTAACTTTTCCATCACAACTAAAGCATCTAATATTTTTTGTTAGTAATCGTTTTGGTATTAGGAATCTAATTAAATTCTACCAAATTTGGTCACTTCCAATATGGTTAGACTATAAATTTTCAGCCATCAGACGTATGAATAGGGTTGGGTAGAAGTTAATTTATTATATGTATAAATTAATCGCTCGTGATACAATTATTATTGTAATGATCGGCTCCCGTCTCGTGCAGTGAAATAAAATGGCGTGTATCGTAATTGAATCTTGGTAAGAGTTTAGGTAAGGGATGTTCCGATAATAGGTATCGGTTTATCGCTATTATTATTTATAACATACTTGGTTTTATTGGGAGATCGAGATTTAGATTTTGGGGTGTGGAGGAGAATCGCTACGTCCTGTGATAAAAGCTAGCTTAGTTTACGAACTAGATGACCAACAAAAAAAGTAATGTATGTATTGTTAAATGTGTAATTTTTTTTACTAAATATAATAAAATACCTAAATATTTATTATTATTATTAAGTAATTACATAGTAATATAGTATAACAAATGCATTAATTGTTCCAATCAATGTAAGTATAGAACACAGTTTAAGCTACTAGAATAGAGTTAGCGTGATGTAGAAAATCAGAAATGTTTCAGAGAGAAAACTGAATTAAAGATTTTTTGGACAAATACTTTTATTTGAAATATAATCGTTCATTATAGTGTTCACTTAAAAAGAGCGGCAAAAAATAGATAAATAATTTTGATGGTAACATATTTGTAGAAATAGTATTCATAACTATACATACCTCTTTTACCTATTTTATATACCTACAGAAATTTCTAGAAGCGTTGCAACCTTTTCTATCAAACACCTAACTGGTTAATAAGTTTACCTACCAATTCATACTTACTTAATTATTAAAACACCATTTATATTTTTGTAATTTTAATTGTCATTTAATTTAATTGTCTCTTATTTTCCATTTCATCGGTTTCACCATAGTGCGTGTTTCCCATCACTAGTGGCTACCTGTCCGATGAAGCTCCGAGCTATACACGTACACTACTTCATATCGTCGCTCTGAGTTTTATGGTTTTTTGATCTAAATCTAAAATTGCTTTCTTCTCAATACTGCTCCTTCGGTTGAAATAGGACGGATCTATTTAAAGGATATGTTTTTTTATTGTTTTATTGTAGAAATTACGTAGAAATAAATTAACAACCTACGTAAAGTACCGTAATACTAGTATAAGTAGATGAAGAAGTATGATTTGTATTGGGCTAAACTTTTGACAGCAAAATTGCAATAAATATGAACTACCTATACATCTATGCCGACATATCATGTGGGTAAGCTTCTTTCTTTAAAAAATTTACTTGATAAAATAATGCTAACAAGTCACATAACTCTTCGCCTACGCAAAATAAACGAAATCATACATAGTTGAGATATAGTATTATAATCATAGTGGGAAATACTAGCATAATTTCTTCATCCCTCGCCAGTGACCGCCCAAGCCACGGATTAAATACTCTGGACTTAGTAGTCCAGAGTATTTAATTGCACAGATCGCTTAGTTTGTAGTTTTTAAGGCATGACTGAAGTCTTGCTGGCCTTTAAGCCCGGTAAAATATAAAAAATACTACAAATATATGTAAAAGTAATTTGATGGTTTTAATCAATCACACAAAAACAACTTGATTCTGATGAAATTAAGCACATCCTAGACCAAAATAGATATGGGGTTCTAATGCAAACAAAAACGCAGAGCTAGTCTAATTCAAATGCGAGTAGCATCTTGAGGCTACTCTAGTTAACAAATGAAGTAATAGTAAGTATAAGCAATTGGAATAACTGACCAAATGATATGACCACTGTAGTTAAAGATCACAGTACATTATAAAGTAGCCTGTAGATAATCACATAGCGCATCGACGCGCCAATAAAATCTCCAATCGATCAATCCGCTGTCCGCACAAGATTATAAGCGCGGTAGTACTGGTGTTTCGGGTTGGGTTATAAAAACAGCGTGGTTTGTAGTAGAGGAGCAACCAGTGTTAAGTATGATTATTTGGAAACTGAAGAAGATAAATAATCACGCAATTACTAAAACAATGAGACCGTGGGGACTGAGAGTCAAATTAGTTATTTAAAACATCGCAGCCGCGGCTCTCATTAATACAGCACGTTTCCGAGTGCTGGTTTTTTTTTGCACAGCAGATAGCATTGGCATTCAACGGCGTAATGCTGCCAGCATTCTAGGTACGTTGCTAAGTAGCATTAATTTAGAATAGTAAACATTTTATAAATTAAGTAGATTTCGTACTTTCCAGCATTGGCCTCCCCTAGAGTTTGCCACAATATGCGGTTTTGTTACTAGTACATAGTACTTTAAAAATCTTAGAATACTAACAGAAAATCACCGAGAATTCTTTAACTACTAGTTACAGCAAATTTCGTGGCCACACTCATCTTAATACAGCCGCCTACTCCAAGTAATTACTACTCTAGTTATCATAAAAAAAATTACATTTACCCATTTGGTACATGTTTTATTATAAAAATGTCTACTATCTAATGAAATCGATACTGAGCCAGGGAAGGGCTTTTATGTTCGATTACTATAATCATGTACGGAACTCGCACGGGCTACTGTGAGCACTTGAAATGTTACTAGCACCATGATTATATGGTTTTGCAGCCTTTACCATTTTGGGTAAATTTTGTTTCGTAACTTTGATTGGAGAGTAAGATGTTTTGATTTGGAATTGGAATTTGGTATCAAGGTGTGGTAACAGTTACGACAATTTATTACTGTATTAGCTTTATTCCGCGAAATGGTTCGCTTGACATGGTTACTATGAACTCATTTTATTTATCAAATGCCTTAATACCAAGTTTTATCGTTACATATCTTCGAACTTTTATACAATTTGTGATGCCTATTTTTTAAATTAATATTTTTCAAGCATGTATTGGATTATTAGAAAATATAAAAAAAATATCGCATTCATGTTAAATTGCGTTTTTCCAATGGCTGAATATGTCCCTCAACCAGCCAAACTCGGAAGCCACGCATAATTATTGGTCTTGTGTCTGCTTATTAACTCCGTGGGAGGTAAAGATTCAACTGTCCCAAAAGTCCTGCCAGCAACTATGGCGACCTAAGTCGAGTTCCACGCGTGGTGTGTGGACTGCTTAGTTTATAGTTTTTAAACAGTTTAAAAGGGCTGGACCTCTGATTTTATGCCTGGTAGAGTAGCGAATTCCTCGTGGCTTTAATTCCACATGGCTGGCAGGAAAATAGAACCACTTGAATACATACCCATTAGACTGAAGACCAATAAAGCTTTAATTAGATTACTAACGCAATACATAGTGATAACTGATATCTTAATCTGAATCTACTTGGTATTTATATGAACGTATGTATTTATAATAAACTTGATTAAACGTAAAGAAAGCGAATAGTAGCTAAATATCAAGGAAAGACATAGGTTAGTATTTTATAGTCCTTTTATTTTTTTCTCATAGAACTAAGGTTGACCCCACATTGGGCGTGCTTGAGTGTCAAATTCGGACGACGACGGGGTAGTGAGTAATGGTCTTTTTTCGAAGGGCCATTTATGTAGTTAGCCACGAGGCTTTTACGAATTCACTGGGTCTAAATAAGGCGAGCAGTGCTCCAGGTTTATCAAATGGTTTATACACTACAAACTAAGCATCCTGCGCAAGAGGGCGCCCCCTGCGGGACTTGGAACTCGACTCAGGGTGGTTGTTTACGGAGAGATTGAGGATATATGACTTTTAGTTGTTTAGGGGAGTTTTCTGCAACTGTCGCTCTACTTAACAGTTCCCGGTCCTCTCGGACTTCGACTTCGACTTCTACTAGGGCATCGAAGTCGCAGAGGGATTTTGAAAAGCCTATTCAAAACTTTATGAGTGATAGAGTTACCACTCAATAAGTTTCTTTGATTACACAACAACGAGCTGTAGGTACTGCTATATATATTATATTAGGACAAGACAGTACTTTTTTTCATACCAAGTAGATATATAAGGACACTGGCATCGTGTAAAAATATCATTAGACTAACAGTATTTGTTTTTTTTTTAATTGTTAATGCTTATCATCATCATCCCGTATAACGTCCAATACTGAACATGGGCCTCCTACCGAAGGAGGGTATTTGCTATAGTCACCACGCTTGGCAGGCGGTTGGTGACCGCAGTATAATGTTGTACCACACAAGGAAACGCTGCTGCCCGTTCCTTGATATAAGATTACTATAGATGATACTATAACATCCATTCGAAAGCTACCTTATCCACGAGTAAAATAGGCTAAATTTTATATTGGAAAAAAGTAGGGTTCCGTAAGATATTTGGGTTTTTCGGACACAAGGTGTAAAAAATCAACCAGAAAAGTTACTTATTTTGCGAACGCTGCCTAAACTATAAAAAATAGAACCATAAAATGTTCTAATTAATTGTAGATCTTATAAATATCTACAAAAAAACCCGCGACACACTATACCTATCTATGTCGAGTGAGGCACAACAACCATTATTTTATTTAGAAATCTTGAATTTTTTTACTACATTTAGAACCGTTTATTTTACTCATGCTATTAATTCTTATCAAAATAAATTATTTCATCACTAAGAACAGTTTATGTACACAATATTTGGTCTTTGAATGATTAAAATTGGACGTTTGGTTTTGAAGTTATGGCGAAATTAAAATATTACGATTTCTGCTACAACTTTACGTTGCCCTATCACGGGTCGGGGCTCCCGACCATCAGTATATTTTGCTACCGGAAAATAATTTAACGTCAAATGTTGTTTATAGAGAACCCCTACAATAATCGCTTTAGTTATCGATCCTAAAACAACGGGTTGCACTCCGGGACTGCCGGCAGAAGTGAAAACTTAGTATTAATTACATTTAAATATTTTCATCATTAACAACTTTATCATCCACAAAAAGACAATCTGTGCAGCCTGCGGATAATGACTGCGTCGTCGATGTTAGTGTCGGTGTCTGTGAATTGACCTGGGAATCATTTTGCTGACCGTGTCTTTCCTGGTTAGGCTTTTTGCAGCGTTAACCGACATCCGCACGGAGCCGCGGGCGACCGCTATCACTACATCACTACATAATTATAAAACAAAGTGCCAGGCCGCGTCTGTCTGTCTGTTCACGATAAACTCAAAAACGACTACATGGATTTTAATGCGGTTGTTACCAATCGATAGAACGATTCTTCCGGAAGGTTTACGTATATAATTTGTTTAGTTTTTGTGTCATCATCATCATCATCAGCCCGTATGACGTCCACTGCTGAACATGGGCCTCCTCCCGAGGGAGGGTCTTTGCCATAGTCACCACGCTTGGCAGGCGGATTGATGACCGCGGTGTTGTGTTGTAATACACAGGGGAAACGCTGCTGCCCGTTCCCTGGTTCGTTTGTTATAGATGATGTTATAACAATTTTGTATAGTTTTTGTGTACATTTGACTAATATATATTGATATATTTGTCAGAGGTGTCGGAAAAAATTAAGCCATTTGGGAGCTTTCAACGAAAAGCTGCCTAAATCCTATGAGATATAACAAAACAATGTGTGGCGGAAATATTCTTCTCTTTAAGATGTACGAAAAAGTCCGCGATAGAATATGTCTATCTTTCAAGGTTAACTTGCTATATCCATTATATCATTTAGAAAAATGATCATTTGTAATGCGGTAATTGTAAAGCTAATCAGACGGATTCAGAATTAAATGAGTTAATATTCTTAAGCATTTCATGCAGATTATTTTACCCCTACACTATATACTTTAAATGAATAACTTAGAAGTTATCGCAAAATAACAGCGCGTGTTTTCGCAGCGCAGCGAGTGAGGTAGGCCGAATGCGATTATGCGCGCTCGATCCTTAGGAATTATAGGGCAATTTTTTGTTTTGTGTTCGTTGTAACAATGATGGATAGATACTTGAATAGGTACCTATTTATTTAGTGTTTGTTGTATTGTTAGTCCTGAAGAGTATAGATATTTCATAATATAAAAGTATACCACCTACTTATTTCATTGCGTTTTAGTAGGAACCTATATTAATTTGTTTCTGTTTGTTTTGACTAAATTTCGCCCTTTTTGTTAGAGGTTTAAAGACATTCTGTGGTATTATTATAGTATCAGTATGGTACCCGTGCGAAGCCGGGGCGGGTCGCTAGTTCGTTATATTTTTAGGAAATCACTAATTTCAAATTGTCTGACTGCGCACTTACAAAAGTTAAAATTAGAATAAATACTTCTGTAATGATAAACAATAAACCACCTTTAACTTAGCTTAATAACACCTAATAGTTAAATAACTACCACATAAAAATAACTTGCGATACATTTAAAGCCAATATCTGTAAATTATTGGAAAAAATAGCAGTGCTGAGGTAAAATAATGATTACAAATAACAGTTTTAAATAGCAACATGTTGGTAAGCTAATAGCAACATTATAAAACACGTTTCTTCTATCACCAGCAACTAGTTCGAAAGGAAGTTCCCGATGCAACCCATATTTTAACCAGGTTTAAGAAAGATCTATTTTAAATAACCTATCTAGATCGACATTCAGATTTTAAAAAGTTAATTTCGGGGCGCTACCGTTGTAAAACATCGACGCGACGGATGCGATGTATCATAAAATGGGTACTAGAGGTTAAATTATAATAATTATGTTGGTACTTGTATGACAAAATAATAGTTTGTATATGTTACAGTCAAAACTTATAATCGGTCAAAACCATTTTCGACTGCAAAAATCAGGCAAAATTAGTTTTGACGGGTCCATATTGGCTCCCATAAAATTCCAGAAACGAGGTGCTCTTAAGTCGAAGGTTAAAAAAACACCAGGATTCCAACTTCTGTACGTTAGGTTAGAACTGTGACCACAACGTGCCAGATCTAAATTCCATACAAATTATTATTGCTGTCAAAAGTGGTTTTGACTAATTATCGTTTATTTGTTTTGAAGAACTATTATTTTGTCAAACATATATATATTTTTGCTTTTAAATTAAAGATAGCTATAAGTTATCTTTTTATTTTCCAAGTGTGTATCGCTTGTCTTCTTATGTAAGTATACCTATGCACGACTATAGCCTGAAATAAATTGTAAATGGAAGTAAAAATATATTTGTTGAAAATCTACTTATTGAATAGCTCAATCTACTTATACAATACCTACCTACATGAAAACGTAGGTAGGTATTGTAGTTGGAAAACCTTAAGCAATTATTGATGTAGTTTCAACTGTAAATAAGCATAATATGTTCGATTATCAAATATGCCAAATTATATTTTTTACCAGTCAGTTTAACTTACGTGTCACTTACATCCTACTTTCGAGGTATTCCTCGAAGCGCTACCATTTTGAGGCGCTCCGAATGAGGCGCTCCTTTTTTATTCCTCAGAGCGCTTCTTTCAGTAGCGCCTCCCAAAAAAAAATTTTTTAGTTACCAGTATTAAGAGTAGTAATTCGGTTAGTAAACATTCAAAGCTACTGAAAGGAGCGCTTCGAGGAATAAAAAAAGAGTGCCTCATTCGGAGCGCCTCAAAATGGCAGCGCTTTGAGGAATACCTCCTACTTTCTACTAATATTATAATATACGCGAAAGTTTGTAAGTATGGATGGATGGATTGGATAGATGGATGTTTGTTACTCTTTCACGCCAAAAATACTGAACGGAATTGGCTGAAGTTGGCGAAATTTTTCACCGGCATAGGTTATACGCTGGATTAACATATAGGCTACAAAATATCACCCTCCGACCAATTGGAACAGAGTAACGCGGGAAAAACCGCAGGGCGCAGCCTATTGCTTAAATCTCAAAGATAAAAATAAAATGAAGAGACAAAAATTCAGTAGTGACTGTGTGAAACTGTGATAAGGTTGGTACATGATTTATACATTGATTCATAAGACTCAAGGTTAACTTAAATAATTAAGTAATTTGACATTTGTTTTATTTTAAAATAAAACAACAACAAGATTCTAGTAAACTTAATTTGAAATAATGAATTTATTTAGCACATAGGTAGTTACATACACTTGTATTTGTCAAAATCACAATGTTACACAATTATTTTTTTAAATTATACTAGATAGGTACTCAATTAACCGATAACAAATAGTAGGATATTAATACAAAGTAGTCCGTCCGTCAGCTGTCATTAATTCCTTTACTCATAATAAGTTTAAGTTCACATTAATTATTATAGGTTTTAGTGGATCAATATAGAAGTTTGGTAAAAAAATAAAATAAAGTGACACACACCTGGGAGCACCCTTAAGGGGTTAGGACCATGACCCAGTGGTACCACTGATTTGCTTTTGTAACATAATTAGACATTATGAAGTCACTCTTCCAAATTGTTATGCTATTTTTAAACATAACGTACGAAATTAATTTGCTTATTCATTATTAGATTCAATAAGACCCAAAGCTATATGATTGAACAAAGTACACCTAGCATGGATTATAAAATTAAAGATGTTTAAATTAGACAGTCCGACAGGAAGTGGCTTCTTAGCCTGTCAGTTGAGTAGTGATTAGTGATCGGAGATCAACGATCGACTATCACATCTAGCTATTCGTTGATCACTGACAGTTGAGTGCTCGTAAAAAGTTCAGTCAACGATTAAGTTTTAATATTCGATAGATGTGGCAACTTGTTTGAGCTGATATTGGCAACTATATTTTAGAGTTTTGTTATAGGTATAACTGGAGGCTGGGGGCTAGTGTTAGTAAGTTAATATCACTATGTGTAAACGACTTCAACTACATAATTATCTGCGGATTTGTCATGTTTTGTCACTATTTCAAAGTTGAAATTTATCCGTCTTACCTATATTTTTTACTAGCGATCCGCCCCGGCTTCGCACGAGTGCAATGCTGATGTATCATACATATAAATCTTTCTCTAGAATCACTCTATATATTAAAAATACCGCATTAAAATCTGTTGCGTAGTTTTAAAGATCTAAGCATACAAAGGGACGGACAGACAGCGGCAAGCGACTTTGTTTTATACTATGTAGTAATCTGAAGACTTATCTCAACCTGTAACTCAATAAAATATCATTTAATTGGATAGCTTATCATCATCAGCCCGTACAAATGTCCACTGTTGAACATTTGACTCCTTCTGAGGGAGGGTTTAACCATAGTTATCACGCTTGGCAGGTGGGTTGGAGACTGCAATATTAGGTTGTAACACATAGGAAACTGCTATCCGCTCCCTGGTATGCTGTTTTAGATGATTTGCTTGCAATCGGGACTTTTACCGCAAGCCTCAGAGGTTGTCCTTTTGGACAGTTCATGTTGTGTAAATAACTGAATTCCTGCGGTGTGAATTATTATTATACTAGGTGCACCCCGCGGTTTTACCCGCGTTACTCTGCTTTAGTGGGTCTGAGCGTAATGATTTGTAGCCTATATGTTAATCCAGCGTATAACCTATCCCGGTGCAAAATTTCAGTCAATTCCGTTCAGTAATTTTGGCGTGAAAGAGTAACAAACATCCATCCATCCATCCATACTTACAAACTTTCGTGTTTATTATATTACCAGGATACACCTTTGAAGTTACTGTATATCCTTCTTCAATGCACAAGCAAACATATTTTTGGAGTACTATATTTTCTTACTAATAAATGTCCTTAACAATTCACGTTACGTACTTTAACATATTATAAAAATCTGTCGGAACTGCCTAACTATCTGTTCTGTGCGTTATTCTTTGTGAAACCAGTAAGCTCGGTTGCGGTGTGTTTAAGTATGGCACGATAATTGAAGATGTGCTTGTATCATATGCTGAGCACTTGCTAACCTGACGCCTGATTACTGGATGTGACCAGATTAATGTGTAAGCCAAGAAATAGACGAGTTTTTAATGTGAAGAAGTTTTATTTTGCTTTTATATAAAGAATGCTAATAATTGCACAATATAATGTATTTTATACAATATTAATTGCGCATTTATTAATTATTATAATTATGTATTTACTTTCTATGTTTATATTATAAAGAGGAGAAATTTGACTGTTTGTTTGTATTGAATAGGATCCTAAACTACCAGACCGATTTAAAAAAATATTTCACCGTTGGAAAGAAACACTATCACCGGATGACATAGGCTATATTTAATTATGAAATTTCCACGCCCGTTCCCGTGGAAATGATGAATCCCGCACTTACGCGAGTGAAACCGCGCTTGGGTAGCTAGTTTATATAAAAAGCTGAAGAGTTTGTTTGTATTAACGTGCTTATTTTAGGAACTACTGGTCCGTTTGAGATAGCGAGGAAATGAGGAAATTTAAAAGCTATAGCTTTTAAATATATTTTGTAATGAAATATATTTCATTACAAAATTCTAAGTATAACTAGGTATGTGTAACAGAGCGCTGGAGGCTAGTAAAAAAAAAAATGTACGAGCAATAATTCCTATTTGATTTTTAAAACTTTACCTAAAATCATTATTTTATATGTTCTTGGCCTAAAACTTGCTCCATCTCCTTATCTTTTTTAATATAAGGTACTTGATACAAATAAAGCCTATGCTCAAATAAGGCCTGTAGTGCGAAAAAGTCGTTTAAAATATAATTACATCAGAAATACTTTACACTCTCATATTCGACAGCTCCAGTACTCCGAAAACAGTGCGCGAGAGACCTGGCCGCGCTCACAGCGACTGTAGTGGCCAGTCATTTGTCGAGGATGCGCGTTTTCATTGCGCGTTATTAATTTGTCGTCATTCGTATCGAATTTTAATACGTTATTCATTGAAGTTTTGTTTCAAGTAATGTATGCGGATCACAGTATAACTCATCAAAAAGGTAACTTTGACTTTTTTAATATGCGAATTAAGTACTGCTTATAACATTTATAAAGTATAATGGACTAAATAAGGCCTACTTTTTTAATAGGCCTTATTTCTGACCCTAGGCCTTAATAGGAATTTTGCTGAATTTAACTATTTTATTACGTTGATTTACAGATTGATCATCTTAGTATGTCTCCTCCAAGACCAAAACGTGTTACGTGGTCCGAAGTAAGCAAGACTGGAGATAGAAAACCGTGGTACTGTCTTGCATGTAAACAGGATAGAATTGCAGATATAAGACATTGCGTGGAGTGTCATCAGTGGTACTAAGAGGATTGCGTCGGCTTGACAAAAAGTGATTTAGATGTATTTTATGTATATTGTATGTCCTAATTGTCAGAAAAATTGATTTTAGAGTTACCTTGAAAATCGGATGATTTTAATTTATTTTAAATCTAGGGGCTAGCTTTAAAATAAATTAAAATCAATGCAATTTAATTTTTTTAAAGTACTTATTATCAGTAAGACTGATTAATGTTTCTAAGCAAGTTATGCGACTTTAAACGTTCCAAGGCCTTATTTAGTTATCTTGTTTAATTAAAGCCTATCAAAATACATTTAATTTTTCAATATTTAATCATATTTTTTGGAAAATATGTTAATTTGCTAATATTTGTTTGAATGGATACGATTTTTTATTATTATTCTTTATTTGTTGTTAATATTCGACTACAAGTCTGACTAGCAATTTAAGCACAATATTCAGTTAAATAACTTAGAAAGTTGTTCAAAGATCTCATGGAAACACTCGATAAAAGGCTCAGAAATACAAATTTTATGAATTTAATACTCTAATAACAATATTCCTATAATTTAAGTACATAGGCTTTGTTAAGTCACTATATTTTTAAAAGGCCTAAGACTAAGGTTCTACAATTACCTCTTTTTAAGTGATTTTTTATAAAAGATATGTTTTCGTAAATAATTAAAATTTATAAAACAAATAATAATGCCTTGCTTTTATTTATCACCATATTCGAATAATTTATTAAGATATGAATGTTTGAAATTAGGTAGGCCTTATTTGTATCACTTACCTTACAAATAGTATAAAAAGAATGAAACTTATGAGACTTTTTAAGGAACATATCGAAGAGAATTAACAATATCATACCGCGCGTGAGTAGTGAGATAATCAAAGGAATAACTTTCATTTTTTATTCTCGATTCCCGGTACAATCATAATGTACCTTATGTTGAGTATGAATTTGGGTAATAATGGGATAAATCTGATTCAGTTAACAATTTTATAGAAAGCCAAAACATAGTGTAAATTGCATCGGCATCGCACAACCTTGTACGTAACTCTGTGTTTATATAATTATGTTAGGAAAGTATTTTTATGTAAGATATTTAGTATAAAACGGTGAACGTCTAAAATTTGGGCAGGGGAGTCCGATCACTTACAATATTAGTACAATTGATTGCAACTCAATTTAATTTATTGCATTCCACAATGTGAACTTGGTAGGTGGTAATTTAGGTACAATATTAGATCATAGTGGACCCTGAAATTTAGGAGAGAGGAAGATATTCATTCTTTGTAAAGATATTCGCACTTGTCCACTTTATGAAAATGCCTGATAAATATTTATAGATACCAACTACATTCTAATATTAACAACTGTCAAAGTTCTGAGAAATTAAAGTTAGAAACATATTGAAATGTAAACCTCTTTGTAAATTTGAATGAATTATATACCATTTCGGATGATTAATTTGCTATCTTTACTTCGATTTCTAAGGCCGCCTTTGTCTTGGTTTAAAGAAATTTAAAATGTACATAAAAATGACTAAAACTATTATTTAAATTTACATGTGAATCACGATTCGTTTCAATGATTACTTTCAATATGGCCTGATCCTCTAATTAGGTATCATTATCAAGAATGGCGATTTTAAAAAGTGGTATTTTCTCAACTTCTTAAAATAAAACTTATTATGAAATGGTTTTTAACGGTGTCTTTAACTGGTCATTTAATTAACGAGCAGCAATTTCAGTAAAGTGGATAAACTTTTTTATGCTTTCGTATAAAGGATAACAATAAAAAAGTAACAGAAGCTAATTACTATAGAGTAATTAATTTTGTTTTATTTAATTTACCATATATGTTGTTTTGTTGTATAAACAAAACTCGAGGGGACTGCAGTTTTATGTTGTAACACGCAAGACACTGATGTCCGTTTCCTGGTATACTATTGTTTTAGATGATGTGTTAATAATGGGCATAAATACTAAAAAAACCTATTTAGTCCGTTAGTTACATTACCAATAAATATTAGACATTTATTTTCTTCCGTTTCTCAAACAAAGAAAATCGTGTGACGTCACTTCTAGGTATTTTTATTTTTATTTGACGTCACAAGCGCTCCTGAACTTTATTGTTTGTTTTTGCTCTGTATCTTTGTCAATTTTTATTGATATGATAAATAAAAAAAATTAGTGTCCAATATTTTTTTGTAATCTAACTGACGGACGTAATAGTTTTTTTAGTCTTCATGCCCATTGGGAAAAAGCCACAGAGACTGTCATTTTAGACAGCTCATGTTAGGTTAGAACTGTGACCACAACGCACGAGCTGAGCTGCCGCGGCAGCGGCCGGCAAAGTGCCTGCTCAAAATTCCATACAAATCAAAATTAATGCAGTCAAAAGTGGTTTTGACCGATTATAAGTTTTGACTGTTACAGTCAAAACTCAAAACATTTATACATTTTTAATTTAGCTGAACAATAGTTGAAATTCAGGCTATGCGTAGCTCAGCTACAGCCACTAAACTTATTACTTTAATTGAATTTATTGTGTATTATTTCTACTTTTACCGTTTTTTTTAATCGGACGGACATAATATGTAGTTAGCCACGAGGCTTTTGCTACTTAACCGGGCATAGCTTTTACGGTGGCAATGGATAGATTACCGCAATTATTGTATTTGGTAAATAATTTAAGTAGATTTATTCAAAATAATATCTTTATTGTACAAAATCATGGTCACACTCCCTGTAATAACTGGGAGTTGGGTTGGGCGTGTGCTAATGACGTGCCGCGGGCCTGTCCGCTATCAGTAGCGATCTGTAGATTGCTGCAAGGGACGTCCCATTACTATTCATCTTGGGCTGCAGCATTATCGAGGAGTTGAGATTAACAGCTGGATTTGGGCTATGGAAATCAAATGAATAAGTTATTTGAACAAGTTATAAGTAATTTGATCAACCCTTCCAACGTCTACTGCTGAACATGAGCCTCCTCCCGAAGGAGGGTTTTTGCCATAGTCACCACGCTTGGCATTTGGTTGGTGTCTGCAGCTTTATGTTGTAGCACACAAAGAAACGCTGCTGCCCGTTATACGATTGTTATATGTTATAACAATCGGGACCAACGGCTTAACGTGCTTTCCAAGGCACGAAGGGTAGTCCCTCAACTATCTAGACCCGGAAAGAAATTTTAGAACTTACACAAAGATTTCTTGTGCGGCACGGGGATCGAACCCACGACCTCCGAGATTTAAAGCGAGTGCATACCGTTTCAAAATAGAATTTATTAATTCTATTTAAAAGACAACTCCTGCACTAGGGACTATAATCCCTGTGTTGCGGGGGACTTTACGAACACTCTATTCATGGACACAAAGAAGACCCAAGAAGACTCAGATCAACTATCCGTGGTAATGACAAATAATTGCCCCGGGTGGGAACCTAGAACACTAGGTATCGTAGCAGCTACCGTAACCACTGACCCACTGGTGTAAACTTACATAATAGTTATTTAAAATAAGCTTAAGATTCTTAATTACATTTTATTTACTCAAGTATTATCTATATGGCGTGGAAAAGTTTATATATTTTGTATTTTTTTTTCGAATAAACTCTAAAACTACTGAATGGATTTCAATAATTCTTTCACCATTAGAATGCTACATTATCCATGAGTAGCATGAGCTATAAAAGTCCACACGTACGATGCCGGGGAGGGCTAGTACTTTATAAAATACATATTAGTTACTCAGTGGTTATAGTACTTGCCTCTGAAGATTGGTGTTATAGATTAATTTAATTTATTTATTACGGGCCCCCAACGAGGAATATACACATTACATAGTACTTTAAAACTAGCGTTTAACAATGTTTGAGCTAGTGTATTTCTTCAATTACAGGGGACCACAGCATGCACAATATTTATAACTTAGTACTATCTTAAAGCCTTTAAAGATTCAATACCCATCAGAAACAATATTCTTTGTCAGCAATGCCCTAAATTATGTGGTCTATTATAATATTTCGCTAGTACTGATGTTGTCTTCCACAAAAAAAGAATAAACAAAACCCTTATTCTTCAAGAAAACGTCTTATTCTGCAATTACAAAAGTAATTAGCCTTACTTCACGTGCTAAGCCAAAAATTCGAGAAAGCCCTCGAGCAATGTGTTTACGTTGCAACAAAATATGACAGACGATTCCAAGGCAATGGTTAGAGTAAAAAACCTATTTACTTCATACAGAAGCCCTGAGTTCGCCCCGAGGTGGATGAATACTGGTGTGTGGTATAATGAGTGGAAAAAGTGTTGGTTTTACACTCGTATTCAAAACTTATGTGACTTAAATATGAAAGAATAAACGAACATTATCTATTACCACATGTTATATTTTGGCTGTATGTGAGTATGTATTATAATACGTATATGTATTAGTTACATATATATACTACTCTATTTATTATTATTGCTTTATTTTAAGTATTTCGTGTATACTGTTCTTGAATGTTTTTAATTTTAACTTATTTTTTACTCTCAATATGGAAGAAAACTCATTAATGAGTGAAGGTCGCCATTGTACATCATTTTTTAATATTATGCTTTCAAAATTGAAATTCATGTGTACAATAAGGAATAAATAAGAAAAAAAAATTAAGGAAACTGTTCTGATTTTGAAGGGTAAATCAATTAATTTTACCAAATGTACTAGGATTGTATGATACCACTTCCAGATTAACCAAATACCTATGTATAGCTGCACTTCAACTTAAGAGCGCTTCCAAATTGATGGTATTTATTCTGTTAAAACAATTTATACAAAGAAACAAATAGCAAATGTCATATAGTATTAATTAAAAGAGAATACAAATGAAATTATAAATTAAACGTTTTAAACTTATTCTTTTTATATCACTATTTTGCCGACATATAAGAAAAAAGATAAACGTGTCGGTCTTTCATGCAATAAATAACCTAAATTTAGAATTCTACTTTATAGATTAGTTCTTAATTACCCACATAATTGAGTGCAGCTTCTATCAGATCATTTAGCGAACCGGATTCCTAGACGATGTATGAACCACACACTCATATCCCTATAAACTACCTATCTAACGTATGATTAAAATCTATTACAGTCTATAACACTTTAGTGTATGCCTGTACCTGTACTGTGATTATTACCAGTTTTTGTGAAGTCCTCAGACACGTGGGGCGATGAAATTATGGTAATCACGGTTGATACCATTGCAAGCCACCGGTTTTTAGGGTCCCTTTGATTGCGCGTATGCATTATAGGTTTTGAGCATGAATGTACATGTACTATACAGTTTATAAGTGAGATTATGTAGGAATTTTGGGTCAAGTTCTTTGATTTTTCAATGTCTTGGCAGATGTCAAATTTTGGTATCGAAATAAGTTGACAAGCGATCTCGTGAATGGTTCGTTTTGATAATAGAAATTATATAGAATAGAACATGATTTTTGCAAACAATCTAAATTTTATTAATTAAATCGGTTATTTATTTATATTTATAAAATTAATTGTTATAATTTATTTATATTGTACTTAGCGACGCAAAATGCTTGTTCTGTCTATATTATGCCCAAAACAATTGTCATTATTTGGGCGGACCATGAGCATATAACGACAGACGCGCTTTAAGCTACCACCGGATCCAATACGCCCCAACTGAGAAGCTCCAGCGAAACAAACTCAGTGGGTTACTTTACTACCGGTTTCAACACGGCCCACATGAGACGGTCCGGCGAAACATACTCAAATGGACAAGTACTTCTTAGAGTATATAATATAAGGAGTATGAACTGCTATAGAGCGTTTTACTGAGTGTTCATACTACGTAAGGCGCGCTTTATATTTAATAGAACGTAGATCCCGTTACCGTAGAAACCTTGACTTAAAATATAGCACATAACACTCACAAATAATATGGCTTTCTATTGTTAAAAAAATGCACAATCGTTTCTCTAGAGGTTTCCCCCTATAACCTCACAAACCTTTACCTAACTTGGCACATAATATATACTTTAATAGTTACCCGCATGCGATTTCACTCGCTTAACTTCTGTTCCCGTAGGAACTTCATAATTAAATATAGTCTTCCTCAATAAATGGATTAAAAGTCATAATCCCTCAATCTCATTTATTTATTTATTTATTCAAGTACAAATACATATTGTTAACAGATAGCAATCCTTATACAATAGTATCTCGGTAACATAAATTGGTAGATTCTGTGACATAAGGTACAAAGTATGTAAGTATTTTAATATATTAATACTTAGACTTAAAGCTAGACTTTTACTAAATAGCCGGTAGAAATGGATTTTAATTAAGTAACACTACTAGGGATGGTCAGAGTCTCTAGGTAACGCCCCGCAGACCTAGTGAATTGATATTCTGAGCATATGAAAATGTCTAATATCTTGTCAAATAACAGAATTTCGTTAATGTACCTAATAGCACGCGACAGGGGCGCGTATTGCGCGAGGTTGGTGCGCGCGGGCGTCATCGCCAGCGACCGCCCTGAGCCAAGGTCCTAGCCCCACAGGGGGCGCCCTCTTGCGCAGGTTGCTTAGTTTGTAGTTTTTAAACTATTTATTAAGGCTGGATCTCTGCTCGCCTTTATGTCCGGTGAAGTAGCAAAAGCCTCACGGCTATCTACGTAAGTTCAACCGAAAAAAAAACTTCAATAAATAACACCGAAATTATTTTGCAAATTGAACCAGTAGTTAGGGACTTTAGCGCGTTCAAGCAAACATACAAACTCTTCAGCATTGTATATTAGTAACGATATAGATTGTATTGTTTTGCATTATTAACTCGTCTATTCTTTAATAACTATAAAATTGTATACGGAACCCGTGGGTATTAACAAAACAGTGGCATAAGGTAATAGTAGTTTTTGAACAATAATTATTGTCGTCCACATTCATCGTCTGCTCAATTTGAGGCATCACGCATATGTTCCATTGCTAAGTACTCGTGTGAGCGACCATAGTAATGATAGAAGAGCGGTTTTCTATTAGGTATTTAATTGTATCCAATTTTAAGGCATTTTTTTGTGTGATTCCCTGCTTTTTCCGACCACTGAAAAAGTTAATTAAATTAGATATTTTTTGCTTTCTTTAAATTTAGACAAAATACCGCCTTTTTATAAAATACAAAGAAATTATAGAACAAAAAATAATTTATACGAAATTCGACATTTTAAATTTCCTGCAAATTGTATTCTATTACCAAATCTTTGCATTTTACAAACTAGAAAATAGCTTTAAAAATTATTAGTTATCCTACATTTTTTATTTACTTCAAAACACTTTTTTTTTGCATTTAATTTAATAAATTACCTTGCTTTAGTTCATATGCAGCGAAATACCTTCATTATAGTTTATTAATGTACAAAATAATAGATCTAATCAGCCGTGATTCATTTGAATTCAGTCTCAAAGATTCAATAGAACTCCCATACAATCGTTTTCAAAGGTAACTTATTATACATATTTTTATAAAAAAACGCTTGTGCTTATCTACAATGTTCGCACCTTTACGCAAAAGCTTTCAATCCATAATCACCAGCACATGTATAATTAGGAAAGAAATTCTCTATTCGTGTTTTAACCAAAAACAAAATGGGTGTCACAAGAATTATTTACGCGACACAAAGATGGGAATTTGTTTTTTATTTTGTGATGTTATTTTGGTATATAAGGTGCTAACAAAATATATGCCATCCCGCTAAGAGGAAATAGTATCATAAGTAGAACTTTTGGTAGTAAGGAAACTTTTGTGAAATTTATATTAATATACTATATAAGTATATAAAGCTGGGGAGTTTGTTGTTGAAAGCGCTAAACTCAGGAACAAATGGTCCGATTAAAAAAAATCTTTCATTGTTAGATAGCCCATTTATCGAGAAAGTCTATTGGCTATATTTATTTATAAAGTTCCTACAGAAAGGGCAGTTACGCGGGTGAAACCGCACGCAGAAGCTAGTAATGAATATTGTGTTTACATATTTTTTTCAAATCGAACTTGTTGTTTTTCTAATCGAAAACAAGTCACTAGCTTGATATATTATTTAATACAAAAAATAAAATGTGATTTAAATAAATGCTACTTTCTTCTTCGTTCTTCAATCCAAGCTAGCACGGCTTGTATTGGAGAACGACTTTATACTGACGACGTTTCGCGGAATGAGAGGACTCTCATTTTGCAGTTGTATTTTTATGTTTATTGATCATATAGATGGAGGTAACCACAGAGGCCATTGGAGTGGCGACTTACTGGTCAAAATGGCTTTAAATAAAGGATAAATACTAATAAGTTTAATCAGCGACACAAAAGAAGAAGAAGAAGATATATAATTTAAGTTTTAGTAAAAAAATGTAAAATAACATTTTAATTGGTAAGTAACGTAATCACTACATTATATTATCTGCTGTTACAGGGATAGCATATAGTTTGAATGCTCCTCATCTAAGCCGTTTAGATAATGACTTAACTGCTATAGACTAGAATAACTGTAAACTTTATCTGCATGTAATATTGTCTGGTAGGTAAATACCCAAATAGGTACATTATAATAAGTAACAAAGTAGTCCAGAAGTTTAAAAATTTATAATTAGTTTGTTTGAACGCGCTAATCTCAAGAACTATTGGTTTTCATTGGCCTATTGTCTTTTCGTAATATAAGCGTCACGTCGCGTCATTTTGACCAACTCCATATTTAAGTAATCACTTATGAATGTTTTCATGTTTCAAAAGGCGTTCAAAAATAGGTATTTCTCTTTGAAACGCCTTGTCAAGCCCCGTAGTCATTAGAAAACTAAACCAAACGCTTTAAGACGCACTATATACTGTGATATATTAAAGTAACTTAACTACCTGACCTATGTGAAGTTGACTCGATGAAGACTCGAGCCCCACTAAAGGCCCTGAATAAAGTAATTAGCCGTATGGTTTCTCGCATAGGTTAGACCACCCTACGTCTTCCCATGGGAGTCGTAAGACGTAAGACGACCAACCTGTTGAATGGGCAGCAACTTCTATCAGCTCAGTACTTGTGGCCATCTTTTTTTTTTCTTTTTTTATGGGTTTTATCGCACAGTGATAATGTCACCCCATGTGGCCATCTTACTGTGATCATCGATCCGCGACGGGTCATCAAGACTAAAATAATGTTCATATAGTGACAAAAAAATGGTTAGCAGAAATTGGTACTTTCAAATAGCTTCATTCGAGCTGAGTGTCATGTTAATTCGCACAGGTAATACTGCGTTTACGAGCAATAAGTTTTTTTTTTTCACTGTTTGTGTCATCTTACATGACGTAGTTAATCGAAGGTTTGAAAAGGGAGCAATATTATTTTATTCATTTCATATTTTATTTTTTTATGTGTATTTGGCAATCTTTGCCCGACCACCATTGTTTTCTGTGTCTCATAACATTTACAAAAACATTTTTTTCTGATTTTGAAATGAAATCAAATCATGTAGATAAATAAATTGCTCTAGTTCTTTCTACATCATCTACAGCGCTTTAACATATTTTAACACTTTATTATAATTATTTTAAATAATATATATACAGGAAGTAACTACCAGATAGTATAAACAGTTTTATTTAATACATCATCATCATCCCGTACAACGTCCACTGCTAAACATGGGCCTCCTCCCGAGGGAAGGTATTTGCCATAGACACCACGCTTGGCAGGCGTTGGTGACCGCAGTATTATGTTGTACCACACAAGGAAACGCTGCTGCTCGTTCCTTAATATACGATTATTATAGATGATTATAACAATCGGGAACAACGGCTTAACGTGTTTTCCGAGGCGGAGGGTAGTCCCTCAACCAACCAGACCCAGAAAGAAATCTTAGAATGTACGTTTTTTTATTTAAATACCTAGTAAAAATTAACTGTAAGTGTATCGATTTCTAAATTTTCTATTTAGCAACTCGTTTCTTTTAACCAATTTTGGAATACCTAGGTAAAAATGCATTTGACTAATCAACTCAGACTAATTTTATAGATCTAGATCGAAACTCCAATTAATAATCAAACAAATACCGAAAAAAGAACAGAAAAATCGATCGGGTTCATTAACTTATCGATTCGTCTGGAGGTCATTAAATCACGAATCCATCACCGATGTTAGTATTTGTCAGATTCAGTTATTCCAATAAAACTCAACATTTGCCGCTGAACTTAAAAGACGTGATATCTTTACATTATCTTTGAGGTAATTAAAAATTATTGGAACATAAAACCGGAAAGCTTTTACATTTTAATAGAACGGGTGAATGCTACCGTTTTTGATGATCAATCATGATGTTTTGTGTGATACTAAAAGATTTATTTGATACTAGCGGCCCGCCCCGGCTTCGCACGGGTGGACTTTTATACCCTACCCCTGCCCTACCCTACCCCTGCCCTACCCTACCCCTCCCCTACCCTACCCCTGCCCTACCCTACCCCTACCCTACTTCTACCCTACCCTACCCCTAGCCCTACCCTACACCTACCCCTACCCTACCCTACCCCTACCCTACACCTACCCTACCCTACCCCTAACCTACCCCTACCCTACCCTACCCTACGCTACCCTACCCTACCCTACCCCTACCCAAAAGTATCCTATGTCCTTCTCCCAGTTCTTAGCTACCTCCCTACCAATTTTCAGCCAAATCGGTTCAGCCGTTCTTGAGTTATAAATAGTGTAACTAACACGACTTTCTTTTGTTTTTAAAATGTATTCTGCTATTCGGGACGGAAACAAATCCAACAAATCAAAAACCATGGCAATCGGTCCAGCCGTTCTCGAGTTATAAGTGTTGTAACAAACACGACTTTCTTTTATATATATAGACTAGCGGCCCGCCCCGGCTTCGCACGGGTGGACTTTTATACCCTACCCCTGCCCTACCCTACCCCTACCCTACTCCTACCCCTACCCTACCCTTACCCCTACCCTACCCTACCCCTACCCCTACCCTACCCCTACCCTACACCTACCCTACCCTACCCCTACCCTACCCTACCCCTACCCTACCCCTACCATACCCCTACCCTACCCCTACCCTACCCCTACCCTACCCTAACCCTACCCTACCCCTACCCTACCCCTACCTCTACCCTACCCTACCCTACCCTACCCTACCATACCCTACCCTACCCTACCCTACCCTACCCTACCCCTACCCAAAAGTATCCTATGTCCTTCTCCCAGTTCTTAGCTACCTCCCTACCAATTTTCAGCCAAATCGGTTCAGCCGTTCTTGAGTTATAAATAGTGTAACTAACACGACTTTCTTTTGTTTTTAAAATGTATTCTGCTATTCGGGACGGAAACAAATCCAACAAATCAAAAACCATGGCAATCGGTCCAGCCGTTCTCGAGTTATAAGTGTTGTAACAAACACGACTTTCTTTTATATATATAGATTTGTTTACTTAAAATGTACAAACACAGTAGACGAAAAATCGAATGTCGTAGAAAAATACATATTATACTAGTATCTCACGCGCGGTTTCACCAGCGTAACTCCAGTTTCCGTGGGAACTTAATTACCAAATAGACACTTGCACTTCCTTGTTTTCACTTTCTTCTCATTTGATAACGAATAATTGACTTTTTCACTGCGAGAACCAATATTGTGTTGTACAATGATCGCCATATTTACAAATAACAAAAGTACGTGCAACGGCTGTACCGGTAATTAATGGAACTACTTTACTATCAAATTAAATATTATTATTATATTATACTATTCTTGATCATTTCATGAAAAAACCGCGCGTTTAGTTGCCCATAACGAGGAATGATTACTTATCATTGATCTGCCAAAACCGCATCATGATATGGCCCATACACAGTGAGTGAGAATTCCATGAAATGCGACCATTTCATGAAATTCTCGAGCATTTCATGAAGCGAGAAAATCTACTTTATGGCCATGAAACATACGCAGGTAAACGCTGTTGCATGTTTCCTACTAGGAAGGTATACGATTGTCACTGACCATATTATGACAACCGTGCTTTCTGACGCACGAAGAGTAGTCCATCAAACAACAAGACTAAATTGTACGTTTTAACTTTGGCAAGTTTCTTTGTTCGGCATGGAAATTTAACCGATGACTCCTGAGACTAAAACATGTCTAGACCACGGTGTCTTTCGACTCGATTCGATTGTTAAACTGATAGCTCAAATAGAAATATCAATAAGATCTAAATCTCCGACAATAAGATAACATGAAAGCTAATTTAAGATTATCATCATTCGTGTTTTATAAAAAAACGATACCAACAATTTATGTTGTCATAAAAATGTTATAAAAATAATTAGTCGGTTTTGAAGACGTTTTATCATTATTATTATAGTCGCGTTATCTATTGTAATTAAAGTAAACTGTTTTATTTTAGTAAAATATCTCGTAAACTAATGTCTGTCAATACACTTCGCCTTTGATTAGTTTTACTGTCAGTTTATTCAATAATAAAATAGGTAAGGCCATTAAACATGCGAATAGATATGCTTTGGGAGTACAAACGGATTCTTAGGTTTTTAGAATATGTAAAGAAAACTTAGTTGTTTATCTTATTGAGAGCACATAATTTAAAAGCATGTTGATTGTTGACACCTAGACTAGAATATCACTTTAAGCCATTGGTTCCGTTGTTAACATTGTTGTCCGCATTGTTAAACCACTAAATCTACAAACTAAGTAACCAGTGCCTTTGTGAGACCCACTGTCACATAGACGTCAAATTAGGGCGGTCGCTGGTGGAGGTATTGAGGATTTATGGCTTTTTTCTTTTTGACTGTAGGTACCAACTTTTATTTGACAAAACGTTATTACAAGACAGAAACATTTTGGATGGAAACGAGAACAGGATTATGACTAACTCATCATATTGGTATTTTTACAACACTATAATAATATCCCCATCCCCACGCTGGACAATGCATCTTTGGTCTAGGGTTGAGAGACAGCCCACCGTCCTTCGAAAAGCAAGTTAAACCGTTGGTTCCGATTGTTATAATATCATTTAGAACAGCCATATACCAAGGAAAGGGCACCAGCGAGTGCAGCAGCGTCCAACCCTTTTTTTCGGAGGGACATACGTAGGCACGAGGCTTTTAGGCGAACAGAGCTCCAGCCTAAATAAATGGTTTGAAATCTATAAACTAAGCAACCTGTGCAAGAGGGCGCCCCCTGTGGTGCTTGGACCTCGGCTTAGGGCGGTCGCTGGCGATGAGATCGAGGGATTATGATTTAGTATTTTAGGGGGGTTTTGTGCTACTATCGCTCTACTTTACAGT
Source organism: Nycteola revayana (assembly GCA_947037095.2). NCBI lineage: Eukaryota > Metazoa > Arthropoda > Insecta > Lepidoptera > Nolidae > Nycteola > Nycteola revayana. Next base: position 13,228,503 of record OX344838.1, on the reverse strand, counting down.
GCCAACCTGTCTGCCAAGCGTGACTATCGCAAATAACGATAATATACGTATTTATGTCGAAGTATTAAACTTTAAGCCATTCCTAAATATGACACGAATAACCTTACTGACAATGCAAAGTCTACTATGAGTCAGATATCTATAATATAGTTTTCTGGCCCCAAAATCGCCCACATCACAATCAGGCCCCTGTATTTACTTACTTAATTGGTTGTAAATTGGACTTGGGATTGTTGAAAATGGTCTCCGACCATTAAGTGTAGTAAAACTCATAAACCTCCCTACTTGTACCTTGTCGGTTAATGGCTTAATGATAAGATCCCTTTATGGTCTAATTGGAATCAAATGCGGTTATTGTGAGATTTTTTGTTTCAATCTTTATTCATTTAAACGCCAATTAGCTGAGGGATTTAGTTTTCCTTGGGTCATTTCAAGTTATAAACTGGTGGTCATGATTAGAAATAACTTTATTTAAGTGGAGGATAAATGAAATTTGTCTTATATATAGTAATTAAATCTTGCAGATTGTATGTACTGGAATGTCACTTTGATGATTGATGATTCATAAGATATCACAGCATTAACCCGTATAACGCCCACTGCTGAACATAGGCCTCCTCCTCGAGGGAAAGTTTTGCTAATGCTGCTGCCATCCATCCACTGCAAGCGATTGTTATAGAAGACGAAATGACAATCGAGACAAACGTCTTAAATATCTTTTCAAGGCAAAAATTGTAAGCCCTCACTTGCTAAGCGTATGGCAAAAAACCCTCCCTCGGGAGTAACATGTTCATACGCGTTATACGGGCTGATTATGATGATAAAAAAATACCAATCAACGTCACGAATAACAATTGCTCCACGCTGAAAATCTGAATACCAGTAAGTATAACAATTTTTCAAAATATATTCCGCTTTAAAAAATTATGACCCTAAGGTCTAATTTCCCATTGGACAAGGGTAGAGTAAATCGTCAGCGCATTATTACTTCATTATCATAATGCACCCGAATTTCGTGTACCAGACGAGTGTACATTATGAATAAAATGCCCATTTGTATGTATGAGTCTTGTGTTGGTGACGAACTAAAATTATTATGATATTTTTACAAGTTATTTATGCGCAAGCCACCACCAGCCACTACTGTCTAGACAGATTTGACTGATAATAATATTAAGTAAATTACACTTAGTATCTAAAAGGTTACTGACTGCACCGGTGGCATCTGAGAATTGGTGTTCTGGGTTCGATTCCCACCTGGGACAACTATTTGTGTGAACTACAGATAGTTCTTCTTCTTCTTTTTTTATTTAATGACGACTATTCTGCCAATGTCAGGCGTGAAATGAAGAAACGAGTCTTAAGTAAAATTAAAGTAGAATTTTCCGAATTAATATAGGTACTAACTGTGAATCTTCTACGATGGTTAGTACTACAGATTGTTGTTTTGAGTCTCTGTGTGATGTGTGTTCGTGAGTTAAGTATTTGTAAAGTCCCCTGCGATACAAGGGATCTTTAAAAAACAATGTTGAAATATTACTAACGAGAACAAAAGACTTATTAAGTGTCAAATTAGTTTCCGAAAGTATGATTTAATTGCAAACAATTTGATTTGATGCTAGTTACTTCCCAACTGTTATTTATTTACCAACATTTCCGTTCAGATCAGAATCCAATAACAAACCTAACTTTGAATAAATTGAATTTGACAGCCAGTTTAAGCTTTGTTACCTGATTGTTGCTTTGACTGTCTAATCGGGTCTGTCTGAGTAATCGGGTGCTTGTAGGATACAATTCGTTATAATTCTTTTCCTTATCTACGCTAATTAAAAAAAATCCTGTATTGCACAGCACTTCAAAAATACCCACCTATAAAGTATAAAAATAATTGTATAATCCATAGTGTAACAGGGGATTAACACGAACCTAATTTCCTTAACCACAAAATAACATAATTCCCTACATTTGAATGCGCTAATTATTTACGCATTTAAATAATAGGAAAATCTGCAGTATTACCTACCTTCCTATTTCCTCGTAAACCCAAAGCTTAAGATATCTGTGAACTGAAGAAGTTAGTGGCAGTTTCATAATATCCAAAAATTTAAGTCTTAATTTCGCAATCCTCCTGCCAAATCAAACACAAATATTCTTGGCCAGGTTGCTTTCTTTTGTAGTTTTTTTAAACCATTTGTTACACACTAATATATTATTATGATGTCTTAGAAATAATAAAAGAAGACGCTGGTTTCCGTTTATGTTGCATCATATATTTTCTTTGTCAATGAAATCAAACAAAAAAGTATAAAAATATCACAAGTACCATAAAATTTAGAACAGACAATATGCTTCAAATAGGTTTGATTCGTTACACCATTTGTTAACCAACTTCATACTCGGTGAATATCAAACTCGTGGGTAACTAACTAAAAAAACAAAAGTACCTAAAACTCATAATCTCATTGACAACTCATTCAAGATGATTAAAACTGAACGGAACGAAATTGTAGCAAGCATTTCTTTAATACGCTTTGGATGTGTATATTAAGTATCTCGACTAGATTGATACCATCTATTCAATAAGCGAGAACCTTATCAGACTGTATGAATGAGAGTCGCAATATGACTGAACAGGTTTTAGTTGAGAGGTCAGGTCCGAACTTATGGCCGTATTGGCGCGGGTGCCGACGGGGGGCCGGATTGCTTCGTGCGTACCCGGCCTCCGCCAACCACGGATTGAAGGAGTGTCCGGGGGGTTTTAGTGGTGTAGGGTCCTCTCCTCGTGGTATGAATAAGCATACCACCGCAAAAAAAAGGTCCGAACTTATGGAGGGGTAACTTTGAATTGAATACAAATTAAATAGGTACTATTATTTTTTCGATAATATTTAAGACACTTGAATAGTTTTTGTTTTGGTTATATTATGCGGCTTTTAAAATAATTTATTTATACATATAAGTGGTGTTTATAAAGGGATAAAATATAATGACCACCAAAAATATATACTTGACACCAGAAAAATAAAGTCTAAAATTATAATAGTACTAGCTATTTTAGTCACGACTGCACTTCAAATTGTATTCGAACACCAAATGTAGTTAATGATCACCAAATCTTAGCGAGCAAATTATTGCGCTATTTCTACCTTAATAAAATCAATGAAAAATGTCAATCGGTTAGGTTAGGTTAGAGCTGCGGCCATACAACGCACGAGCCGAGCGAGCGAAGCGAGCGGTGCCGCGGCAGCGGCCGGCGAGTGCCAGAACCGAATAGTAAATTAGTAAAACATTTAGGTACTTTTGGTGATCATTTACTACTTTTGGGTTAACAATGATTTATTTGGAGTCATTTTGCTTAAATACGATAGCGAAATGTTAAAACTTTGGTTACAATTTTACAATAAAATGCGGGTTTAATTTTGGTGATCATTTTTACTATATCTGATGGTAAGTTAAACATAAGCCGTTTATAAATAATTAATAAAGTACAGATACTTTTTTTTATGGCATACAATTCAGATTTCATAGAAGATCAGACTAAAAAGTAAGTAAAAAAGACATATAAAAATATTTTTAGAAGATATACTATTATTATGAAGTCATTTAGTGATAGTTAGAAAAATATAAAGATATTTTGACAATATTCAATAAAATCATTAATCTTCTATCCTAGCAGGCTTAATTCGTCTATAAAAACAAATCTTGACGTCATGCTGATCATATAAAATCGTACTATGGCACTTCAGATCGCATCAGCTACTTCTGCAGTCTACTAATTCTGCCTATCACATGGTAAAAATAACATCACGATCCACATTTATATGCAAGTTGACGAATATCAGACGAAACGAGTATACTTTTACTAACACAAGTACACTGCGTTCATCAAAACCTTTGCATTCACATTGTTCAATATAATTGCCTTAATAATATACTAAACTCATTTTTGTTAAATATTTCAAATAAATATGAGAAAATAAAATTGTAGTCGCACAATTGAATACAAAGAGAATTTTGCATGAAGATTTTTTTTATAATATTAGTTTTCTATTTCCCCGATAGTCTAAAGCTTATTTATCATATTGAGCTTATAATGAGACACAATTCGTAACCCTCAACGCAAGCTTAAGAGTGTTACAAACTCTGTTGAATTCATATCTATTATTATTATTTGTAAATTATTGAAAAAAAAAGAAAGCTATTGACAGTAAGTGATACGTGCTTTATTAATTTAATTTTAATTATACTTCGAAAGGAACTTGCAATCCTAGTCATATAAAATAGTGCTAGAAACCAAAAATCCCAAATCGACAGTTTTATAGAAATTTTTGATTCCGGTTATTTCGTTTATTATGCTTTTCGGCATGCTTTTCTCTTTCGTTGTATAAATAAAAATATAAGTTTTAATAATAATATAATCAATATACAGGCACATTTATAGTGAGCCAGAAATCAAATCCAAAAACCCCATAAAACCCGACCTGAATCCATCCCTGCACAGGATATTACCGGAGTGTAATTATTGGGAGGGATTCATTATGACGTTACGTGACAGCCACTGAGGTTCATTTCATCATCGTATGCAATTTGCTGGCAACATTAAATTATAAGATAGGTGGTCGGCACCATACGACTACGGCTCTGTATCGACAGTAGATTGTTGAACCTTATTATTAACTACAGCTTCTGAATTCTGTAATTGTAATGCAATGTTTGTGATTGAAACTATAATGCTTGGTATAAGCAATTTTTTTTAACTAGATATAAATTTCTTACATTGTATTGTGGGTAGGTACTTATGCAACATTTACCTATATAGGCATCATCATCAGCCCGTACGACGTCCACTTCTGAACATGGGCCTCCTCGCGAAGGAGAGTTTTTGCCATAGTCACTACGCTTAGCAGGCGGGTTGGTGACTGCAGTATTATGTTGTACGATACAAGGAAATCCTGCTGCCCGTTGATTGGCTTAACGTGCTTTCCAAGGCACGGAGGGTAGTCTCTTAGTCAACCAGACCCGGAAATAAATCTTAGAATTTACACAAAGATTTCTTGTCCAGCGTGGGGATCGAACCCACGACCTCCGAGATTTAAAGCGAGCCAAATACCGCTACGTTACGGAGTTGGGTACCCATAATAAGCATACAGACAATAATTTATATTACTGGCAGTATTTTTTATGGATTTGTGTTTTGGAGGAGGCTTTAACTTTTACCAATACTTAGTTTAAAACATTTACTTATTATAGCTTCGCGAGCGTGGTTTTACCCACTTATCTCCTGTCCACGGAACTGGCAACTTTATCGTAGTAATATTATAAACGCGAAAGTATGGATGGATGGATGTATGTATGTTTGTTACTCTTTCACGCAAAAACTACTTAACGGATTATGCTGAAACTTTGCACCGGGATAGGTAATACGTTGGATTAACATATAGGCTAGGATTAACATATACAAAACATCACGCTCCGACCCACTGGAGCAGAGTAACGTGGGCAAAACCGCGGGGTGGGCCCCGCGGTTTTGCCCACGTTAGTAGTTAAATATAGCTTTTGTTACTTCTGGATAATGTAGTTTTCTAATATACTTAGAAACATTTTTTGATATCGCTTCTGTAGCTCCAGAGCCTATTCAATACAATCAAATGTTTCCGCTTAAAATATAAGACTTAGAAGAGACTAATGACTACTCAATGTAATATTTAAGAGCAAAAATACTGCCAGTAAAAACCTTAGACGGATAAAATAACTTGATATTTTATTCCGTCTACTTCCAGTTCGTCGTGTTTGCCAGGTTTATAACAATGTTCCCATGCTGCCATGCCGCTATGCTGTCATAAATCATTGTTTAGAACGATAATTAACCATTTACATCCAGGTTTCAAGTCATCCCGGACGTCATAACATCGTCTATTACTACCGTATCCCAATGGACAGCAACGTTTAAATATAAAAGATAGCGTCATATTACGGTCATACATCCGACTTCCCAGGGCGCTGGTTGACGCAATCCGCAGTCACAACCAAGTGCGATGGCGACTATAAAATATTTCTAATTTCATATTAGAAGCCAACAGATTTTTTTCAATAAGTCATTTATGATGATTTTTGCAAAGAATGATATGTGATGGGGGGGGGGGTTCTTGGCATGTTTGATACCCAGTCATCATCATCGGCCTGTTGTAGTCCACTGCTGAACATAGGTCTCCCCCATCGATTTCCAGCGGGAACGATCGCTAGCGGTCTGCATGTACCGATTCCCCGCGACCTTTATGTGGTGGTCGTTCCATCGTGCTGGCGGTCGTCCTAAAATCTGAGATGATCTGAGTTTCTACTCTCCATGCCACGAACAGCACGTTAAGCCGTTGATTCCCATTGTTATAACATCTTCTATATAAATTGTATACGGGCAGCAGAGTTTCCTTGTGTGATAAAAGCACACACAAGGAAACTGTGCTGCCCACCAGTAAGTGCCCACTCAGTTGCGGACACCAACTCTGAACCAAATTTTAATAATGACCCAATGCAAGTTGCATTATTTTAAAAGTGCTTCCATAACACAAGACCTAAAAATGGTGATTTATTACAGACTAGCTTCCCACGCGCGGTTTCACCCGCGTAGCTCCCATTCCCGTAGAAACTTCATAATAAAATATAGCCTATGTTTACCGGAGATAGTGTAGCTTTCCAATGTTGAATTTTTTTCAAATCCGTCAAGTAGTTTCGGAGTCTATTCAACTCAAACAAACTAACAAACTCTTTATAATATTTGTTGTATAGATTTGTTCTCTTCATTTTCACCATAATTACCAACGTGATTAAATTTAACACCTGCATATACATACTCACATACAACTTAGGCTAACATTTCATTACCCCTACACTCGAGTCCAGTTAATATGAATAAATTATTCGCAGCAATATCAAATACCAGTCTAACGATGTCAAAACATTTAACAGGTAATGCAGTTATGCTGTGTTCTGGTCTAGTTATAAAAAAATATAATAAAAACCAAGAGGAAGTATCTAATAATGATCGGCCGCGTATGCCTTCAGGCAAAATTGTTATAGCTCTTATTAATCGGAAACTGCCTTAATTTTGGTCAATGAATTTGTGAATGCAAATCAGGGAGACGAACAGACAAATTTGAACTTTATCTTGTTAAGCGTAAGGTATAATTTATTATTGTATCGATTTTTAAGGTACGTTATCCGGTCACAAAAATTAGCTAGAGGCAGTAATTTATTTATGTTCGTATAACCAAGTTGTGATAGTACAAATTAGACAAAGGTTCGTAAATTTCTCCGCGGTCTTCATTCTTAACTGAATTATGACGGTATTGAGACGTTATAGGGTTTTTTTATGTATGATAGTCTATAAAGACAGTAAGAAAGTTAATTGCATTATGAAGTATATTGCTTAAGGCGTGGGTTATATCGGTTCTGTATATCATAATATCATGGTGACGCACTCATATTTTAAGTTGATAGTATTAAAACATGTGTAGTGTTTTTTCCTCATCATTAGGTTTACGCTGTATGCTGTATTCCAATACGGAGTATTTTAATTTTAAAGCTTTTACCCGTGGCTTCGCCTGCATTGAAGGGAATGTCCCTATGTTACTACTATTACCTCCAAGAATACCTCGACCGTATCCCCATGGCTAGGGCGTCGGACTTGTGATCTTGAGGTCACCGGTTCACCACCCATTGCACAACTGACGAGAACACACTCGTAACACAAGCATTTTAGCTTAGCACGAGGAGTTAACAAGAATACTGGTAGACTGCAAAACTCTGCTAGTAATCTTGTGCGTAGATGATCATGATTGAGACACAAATCAATTATTATTCACACCCATATTATAATATAGTAGATGCTAGTGCCCGATATCGCCTGTCAATTGTGCTAATCTCCGTGGAGTTTTCCAAAATGTTATTTTATCAAAACCTTATGCTCTTAATACCGAACTCGGCAAAACGAAATTTGCTAAATCGTTTCATTGCTGCTCCTCTCCAATGGGCGAAATATAGTGTCGATATTCAACCATAGTTGATAGTTGTAGATGTTCAACCAACCATTTATCTAGGCTTGAGCTCTACTAGCCTTAATGCCCCGTGAAGTAGCAAAAGCCTCAGGGTTAACTACAAATGTCGAAAAAAAACACAGAGATTTTCAACCATATACCTACGTGTTTACTGCTTAATGAGTCCGTTGACGTCCACTGCTGAACATGCCTCCTCTATGATAAATCTTGGCATACCATGGTCCTTGAGGGATATTGCCATAATCCCAACGCTTGGTAGGTCGATTACTGATCGCAGTAAGATGGGAGTTTCTTTGAGTTGATAGATGCTGCCCATTAGCTGTATTTCTCTTAGTCACCTCTTATGACCAGTGGCCTACTTTAGCCCTGGATCGAATGAGCTGGAAGCCTTTGCCCAGCAGTGGGATGACGCAAGCTAACAGTAACAGTATCCTCTTATGACACCCATGGGTAGATATGGGGTGGTCTATTCTAAGCTATACGGCATACATACGAGTAAATTGAGGTTTTTAACCAAATTTGAATAAGGCGAAATTTCGTAAAATATCTTCAGCAATTTTGGCCTAATTAAGTCTACCAAATAATTAAACATGCTATCAAGCGGTCTAGCTTGATAGCATTTTATTTGTCCAATTAAATAAGTGAAGCGTAAAAAGATTTTATTTCCATAATATAAGTATAATGAAAGATAAGTTCTTACGCTATTAATGAGTTATTTGTGTTTAAAAATATATATTATTGACTATATTGATGCCTTTTTTATCAATAAAATGTCTCTATAACTTGGTATCATATCATATCACCACTAGCCCATATAGCGTCCTGAGTTAAATATGGACCTCCTGTCGAGGGAATTTTGCCACAGTCACTACGCTTTCCTGGCGGGCTGGTGACCGCAGTATTTTGTACCTACAGCATATACACAAGTAAATGCTGCTTTCAAAGATAATGTAATGGCAGTTGGGACCAACGGCTTAACGTGCCTTATTTAGTTAATTATTATAATTTGTCTTCAACGTCCATTTATGTCCCTTACCTCATCCCATAACTGGAATATTCAAAGTCACTAATTGTTACTCCATAAGTACAAACTTACCAACTGCACCCAAAATGCCCGCAGCCAACTAGAACACCAAAACGGCGATAATTAACGAAAACCATTACCAAAGACTCGGTACAGAACATTAAAACCAACGATAACATCTGGCAACATTCCTCAATAATTTCAAGTTAGGCGCGTGCGCAAGTATCGGCTTTCATCTCAATATAATAACTATTCATTGTACGCAATAAAAAAATTCGTATCTCCACATTACCGTAATAGCTGGGAGCTGATTTCGACGTCTATTTATTAGTTTTTTTTCCTTTTCTTTCAAGTAAGTATTGGTTTGACCATATGGTTACTTATTCGTTACGTAGGTGTATAGTACCTATTGAACGAATTCGGGCTATAATTTTGGGGTTTGAGCTAGATTCGACCACAATGATTGTATATTGATAAAGTAGTTGTAACCGGTACCTATAATATTATTTATGTTATTTAATCTTTATGTGCTGTTCGTATGGTAAGTTTTAATATAAGTCGGACATTAATTTAGCCGTGTGGATTTAGAATAGAACGACTAATTTCTTTCAATGGGTGTCATAAGGGGCGATTGACATACAAGCGCCATGATGGATGGGCAGTAGTACCTTTCAACTCAGAGTTACTTACCAATCCGCCAGCCAAGCATGGGGATTATGGCAATATTCCACCATCCGATGCCCTCGTAGACCCGAAGCCCGAACTGTAAAGTAGAGCGACAGTTACACAAAACTCGCCTAAAATACTAAAAGTCATAATCCCTCAATCTCATCGCCAGCGACCGCCCTGAGCCGAGGTCCAAACCCCACAAGGGCCGCCCTCTTGCGCAGGTTGCTTAGTTTATAGTTTTTAAACCATTTATTAAGGCTGGAGATCTGCTTGCCTTTATGCCCGGTGAAGTAGCAAAAGCCTTGAGGCTACTGAAAAAAAACCTAGCCTAGCCAAGGTTTGTAAAGTGTGGAGACCCGTTTTCAGCTGTAGATGTAAACGGGATAGTGAAGTCGAAGGAACTATAAATATTACTGTTAAATTAAATAGACATTCGTCGTTACATGGTAAGAAAACTTACCCACTGACTGCTATATAATATAAACGATATTTTTGCTGTCTAATTTTTCACGTTTATATTATAAACGTGAAAAATTAGACAGCAAAAATATCGTTTACTTCAAATTTTGAAAATATGGTAGTGTATAACAATTTGTAAGCAAATTGTAGTAAAGTAATAAATATGACTACTTACGATAAATTGTATACGACTTATGACCCACCTCAGCTTTGTGGGTAGTAAAGCTTAATTTACTATTTATTAAATTTAATATTGTTAAGGTAGTCGAGTAAAAATGTACTTGAACTTTGCTCCTGAATTACTCGAATTACTCTATCTCGTGCAGGTGAATACCACATGAAAATCCATTCAGTAGTTACAGACAGAGCGTAAAACTATTTTTGTAATATATTATGTGATTTCTGAAGGATTTATTGTCGAGAAGATTTATATCGATGTCTTAAGTTACAATTTACAAAATACTGGCTACCAAAGCTATTTCTTTCATCGATATTCGAAACACAAACGAAATGAACGTGAATTAGCGCACAGACAAAACACATTGCGAAAGCTGCATATCAATTGATCTTTAACACGCGAGAACATTCATTATATCTCAAAAGAAATGTTCGTAAAAAATGTCAATAGAAATGGTATATGAACTATGTGGTAGTACAAGTATTATTTAAACTAAAACACTATTGCAACTAACAATTTGGCCCGCAGTACCGTTGCGGCTATAGATCAGTTCAGGTGTTGTCTGCCTGCGGGCTTTGGGCTTGATACAAGACACAAGTGAACAGAGGCGCGATGAGTAATGTGATTAATGTCGTGAATAAAGCAAAATTATTCTTTAATTTAATTATAATATGATATTTTTGCTATAAAAGGCTTTAGAATATCTATAAATAATTTATAAATTATCATCATCATATCATGACCAATCAGGAAACAATTTTAATCTATATTTTAGTATAGAAAGTTAACACAGATTTTAACCTAATCATTACTAGGAAAGCATATTGGTTAGATGACACAAATACATTTTTGTATCATTGCTGCTTGTAACGTGAAATTATTAGATATTAGGTATACTTATGAGGCAAGCAGTGGCGTCAAGCGTAACTGTCCGTATCCTGTAATTGTATTGTAGTATTATTTTCCATTATTATTTAATGGTGCAGAGATAAAATATTAATCTGTTTTAAAATAAATATCACATTTTCTGGTAGACTGTGTTACGATCTAACTTATATTTGTTACTAACTGATAGTCTTGGTAAACAAAATAATCATAAATAAAAAAATGGAAAAGAAAATACCTACTGGGTACCAAAAATATTCAGATTTGAAGAATATAATTAGGTCTGGATTAAAATATTTTTTTGTATAACTATATAATCATACCGATTTATAATTGTTATCACAAAAAACGCTTCAGCTTATGTTTTTAAACCATTCCTCTACCGAATGGCAGGTGAGATCCTACCTTATAGTAACCACCACGCCCGTCCATATGGAAGAATAAATTTGTTGTTGTTGGCTAAAATATTGCTAGTTACGGTTTACCATACCCACACTGTCAACGGATTTGTAATGGCGACGTGTTTATTGTGGCTTCAAATGAATTTATTTCATTTGGAGGAAAAATCTTTGTTTGCAAATTTTGCGAGTTACTACTTACTTAGCTGGACGCAAGGATCTTGGACACTCTTGGTCTACACCGCCTCCTTAATTTGCCGGCTTCGAAGGCGTCCAGGGTCTTTCTGGACGTCGACTGGACGTTTTCAGCTCGATTCAGGCCGATATAGATGGTAAAATTTACATAAAACATGATCATGATTATCCAACCCAAAATAAGTACATAGGTAAGAAGTTTACTTAAAAAAAAATGGTTTTTTTTATAGTAATCTAATCAAGTAAACTAGTCTTCCTACACTTCTAGATGGCATTCGGTTCTATAAATTTGATTATTTTCCAAAAAGTAAGTAAATTCAAATTGTCATCCTCATTAATTTAAATAACACCCAAAAGTTTCCTTTGATTATTCTGTAATAACAATATGTCAATTACAATCGCAAACCCGTTCAAATACAAAAACAAAAAGTATTTTCCTGGGTGGCACAAAAGCTTTTGCGTCTAGTCAAAATATTATTCATAAATAATAGTTATAACAGTTTGCCAATAAACAACCGTCGAAACCTACCGCTGCGCTCGTAAAATATATTTAAATAACTTTAATAAAAACAATAAATAAAATTACCTTTCCCTATAATCCTAACTATCATTAAATTGACCTTAATAGTTTAATTACTTAGGCCCGTGTAGAACATTAAATGCCTGTCGATATATTACAATCAATAATTCGTATAATTGAATAAAAAAATGGAATTCATCGATTTCTACCGTCGGGCATCTTTGATGATCTGAATATTGGAATCAATTAAGTGAAGGAATAATTTGCGTATAATAATTATTACTGGCAATATGACCATTTCAATTAAAACGAGAGTGGCTCGATTTCAATTTATTGGAAATATTTCAATCCACTTTCGTTTATCTGGAACATACGATTGTGTTCTATATGGATTGGAATTCCAAGCAATAGCTTCAGAGGAAGTTTTGTTTTGCTATCAGACTTGTCAGAATCTGTGCTAAGCATATAAATATATGTCTTTTTTATTTCTGTTATTGGTTAAAACTGGGCATGAAATGGAGTGGCATTTCATGCCCAGTTTTTAACATAAAATACTCTTTATTTGACATACCTAACCATGCAAATTACACTTAAGCACAAAACGAACCATCTGGAAACTAGATAGATTTTTAAGCCCTCAATATCGTAGATATTACGATATTATCTTTACCTACTAATATTTTAAAGAGGTAAAGTTTGTGAGGTTGGATGTTCGGGGTAATCTCCGGTAGAAGACTGATCCGATTTTGAAAATTATATTACCATTAAATAGCTACGTTATCAGGGCTAATGCAGGGATATATTAGGTTGGGGAAAAAGTTTCTTCGCAATTTAAGAGTTCCGTAGCCAAATGGCAAAAAACGGAAACCTTATAGATTCGTCATGTCTGTCTGTCTTTCCGAAACTATAAGAACTATAATGTTGAAACTTGGTAAGTAGATGTATTTTGTGAACCGCATTAAGATTTTCACACAAAAATAGAAAAAAAAACAATAAATTTTAGGGTTCCCCATACATAGAACTGAAACTCAATTTTTTTTTTCATAGTACCCATACGTATCGGGTATCTATGGATAGGTCTTCAAAAATGATGATGAGGTTCCTAGTGAAATTTTTTTCTTAACTGAATAGTTTGCGCGAGAGACACTTCCAAAGTGATAAAATGTGTGTCCCCCCCCTGTAACTTCTAAAAAAAATGATAAAACTAAAAAAAATATATGATGTACATAACCATGCAAACTTCCACCGAAAATTGGTTTGAACGAGATCTAGTAAGTAGTTTTTTTTTAATACGTCATAAATCGTAAGTATAAAAATTTAAAAAAAACTATTTAATTTCATAATCATACGCTTTTTAATTAGCAATTGGCACTTGAAATTGGTACGGAACCCTTCGTGCGCGAGTCAGACTCGCACTTGGCCGGTTTTTAATATAGTTTATTTACATTTAACTAAAGTATATAGGTACCATTTTGTTCGATAACTTTTTGCCGCCTTGTAGGTAGGGACATGATCCCATTGCTAAAGAAATTTTGAGACTTCTGATCAAAATACCGCGACAAGTGGTTTTGGCAGTCCTCTCGTGATGTTAACCTGACACTGCCTAAATAATTCTGAAGAGACCGAAACAGGTGGAAATCTGAAGGTGCAAGGTCAGGACTATATGGCGAATGAATTAACACCACCTATTTTTGCTGAGTGGCTAAAGATGTGTGAGGTAGAGCGTTATCATGATGAAAAACCACACCCCTTCTGTTGATTAATTCCGGCCGCTTTCTCTCAACTTCTTACTTTAATCTCATCAGTTGTTCGCAGTAGAGTTCAGAATCGATGGTCCTGCCTGGTGGTAACAACTCATAATGAATAATGCCCTTCCAATCCCAACACACACACAGCATCATCTTGTTCCGAGTTAAATCGGGTTTCGCCACAGTCTGTGAAGCCTATCCGGCCTTTGACCACGACCTTTTTCCAACGTTCTTGTCGTACGTGATCCACTTTTCATCACCAGTTATCAGCTTCTTCAAAAATGGTTCGGTTTCATTACGTTGTAATAAAAAATCACAAATGATTACACGGTTCATTTGGTTTCTTTCAGTGAGCTCGTGTGGTACCCACATATCGAGCCTTTTTTGTGTACCCAGTTTTTTTTCAAATGCGCCAAAACTGTTTTGTGGTGTGCCGTACTAGCTCCACTTTTTAAAAAATGGCTTGCATTTTTTCCCTAATAGGGCGACCAGAGCGACGTGCATCTTTGACATCAACATTTCCGGGTTGAAAACGCTTAAGCCAAATTTGTGCTTCTCTCACAGACACTGCAGTAGGTCCATAAACATCGCAATTTTTCTTCGCGGCTTGCGTTGCATTTTTGCCTTTTTTGTAGTAAAATTTTAAAATGTATCGAATTTCTTCATTCACTCATCTTGACAGTACGAAAAACAACAGAAAATCACACATTTTCCTAATTTGAATTTAGAATTATGTTCTTTATAAACTTTTAATGATACCAAAACCAGCCAGATACAAATAGTATAGCCAAAGAGATTTTATAACAAGTTCATACATACTACATATAATGCGAAAAGACTTTTTCCCCAACCTAATATTTTAGTACCTACTTAATATTTACCCTATTCACTCATTATTACATAGGTAAAATCTACGTATTTTCGAGAACTTTCTATGTCTTCAGCTCTATTTATTTCTAATAGTTATATGTTTGACGTTGTTTTTATGCAATTTTTATTAAACTAGCGTACGGTTGCACCCTCGTAGCTCTATTTCTGGAAAACGTTAATTTCTAATGATGAAAGGGTTTTTGATATCGGTCTGGTAGTTCCGGATTCTGTTCAATGCAAAACAAACAATCATATATTTCTTCTTTATAATATGAGTATAGATATAGAAAATACGCGCATCTATAGATACATCAAATCCGATTCTCCATAACAATATTATGAACTGAACGAGTTACGTTAACACTAACATTTTTATTATACCTTAGTTAATGCAAAGTAATAAATCAATAACATAGTAAGATAATCGGAGCGCACCGAAATTCCGGTTATGCGTAGGCGCAGCGTAATTAACGAAAACGTTATAAGAAATCGATCAAATGACGCCGTGAGCCCGTTCTAAGCATATATTGACTTTGATGATAATTTTGTTAGTGAAAAAACAAATGTCATTTACATTAGTGTGGACGAGTAGAAAGTATTACTCGTTATACAAAATAGTAAGTGTAATATATATGTTGATATGTGACCACATTTGTTAAGTTTTTTAATTGAAGTAATTAGCGTATTGCATGGACGGGATTATGTTCTTAGTTTAAAGTGCAATTTGTCTTAAGTTCGACATTGTAACGTTTACAAATACCAGTTTGTAAACGTTAATATGTCGATCTGACTTCTTTTATTGTGATAAAAAGTAGAAAGTTTAAGTCAGGAACTAAATAATATTTAATTATCATTAGTCCGTATGACGTCCACTGCTAAACTTGAGCCTCCTCCCGAAGGAGGGTTTTGTCATAGTCACACCGGCAGGCGGGTTGGTGACCGCAGTATTATGATGAAACACACAGGGAAATATTGTTGCCCATTTCCTGGTATACGATTGTTAAAGATGAAGATATTACATTCGGGGCTTAATGTGCTTTTCGAGACATGAAGGGCCCGTGTAGAAGCTCAAACCACACCCGAAAATAAATTTTAAATATACACAAAGAATTTTTTTCCGCGTGAGGATCAAACCCACTGCTTCCGAGACATGAAATGAGACTCATACCGTTAGGCCACGGAGAACGGATTTAATAAAATTAGGTATTTTCAATAGTAAAAAAGACTATAGGTACTTTTAAGCATTTTAATTTAAGGTTGCATTAGTTATAATTCATATTTTTAATGGCTGTATACCAATTGGGAGAATTGATAGATAATACGACTCTTAAGGCTTAGGCCGCGGTCACGAACTCAGCGACATGCTTGACAGCGGCGCGCTTAGCGATATGCTTTGATTATAAATGTGGTCAACGCGTTAGTTTTTTAAGACATTTAGGTGTTTTTTGTGTAAAATTTATAAGTGACTTTACTTGGGAAACTTTTTGTTGAGCTCCAGATTAATAAATTATACCTAGGTGTATAAAAATATTAAACGTATATCAATTGCAGATTGTAAAATCTATAGAATAGCTTAATATATGGAATGGCATAATATTTTCAAATTAATCCAATAATAATTATATTGTAGACTAGATTGAATTTAACGTAATAATTGATGTGTAGACCGCCATAAAATATTAATAGTCCTAATTTTTTAATCACGATTGATTACAGAAGCTAAGATCTAATAAGTAATTATCTTGATTGATCACAATAAAATATTAATATACAAAACGAAATATGATTTACAACAGTTTTATATTCTACTAGCGGCCCGCCCCGGCTTCGCACGGGTGGACTTTTATACCCTACCCCTGCCCTACCCTACCCCTACCCTACCCCTCCCCTACCCTACCCCTACCCTACCCCTACCCTACCCCTACCGAGTTTTTTGTAGACATTATGATGTTCTTCAATATTGTTGTACATTATTTTGTTCTATCGCTACTAGTTTCGGCAGCGCATTCGACGAAAGACATTTTAAGACTCATTTTTCTACACCTTCGGTTACATTGTTCAAATTTTACCAAGGATACCTAATTTTTTTCAAAATGAAATGTAGCCAATGTCAAATTGGAAAAATGTAGCATTCTATTGGTGAAAGAATTTTTTAAATCGGCCCAGTACTTTTTGAGCCTATTCATTACAAACATACAAAAATAGGTACAAATCTTTCCTCTTTATAATATTAGTGTAGATTTAGCGTAATGCCCTAATTAAAACGAAATAATTAAAATAATCTAGATCAGAAAAAAGAGCAATCAAAAGTTGTGATCAT
Source organism: Nycteola revayana (assembly GCA_947037095.2). Lineage (NCBI taxonomy): Eukaryota > Metazoa > Arthropoda > Insecta > Lepidoptera > Nolidae > Nycteola > Nycteola revayana. The sequence continues at coordinate 13,211,186 of OX344838.1, read as the reverse complement.
AAAATCGTATATTAGGTATTGATTATAAATAAACTGTAAATCATTTGAGGGAAAGAGCAAAAAGGTGTTTGTACTAATTAAATAATTAACTTTCAGGTACTGATCGAACTATATACCTAATGCGCCTATCATTTGGCAGGCGTGGTCAGTTCACACGATTGTACAATTTATGTTACTGTAAAATGTATTATAACCTTTCTAAAATCACGAAATTAAAATAACTTTAATTCAAATGCAGTATACATTAACTACTCATAACCAAATATCTTTAATGACTGAAGAACAAAACGCGCAATGTACGTTTAAATTATGCGGATGAAATCTAACACATGGTAGTCGAGATGTCGTGGTACGTCTTTATAAGTTGGTAGCACTTAAAAGTGGTTCCGATATAATTTTTTGCTAAGAAACAATTTCCTGTCGGAATGAAAGAAAGGTATCGTTAATATATCATTTGTACAATATCGATTGCTTACTATATTTTATTACTCCCTTTTCCGCTATTAGTCATATTAAAATTACTTAATTTATAAGATAATTGTGATGAGGCATTACTGGTGTTTATAACAATAACGTGTCTTGAGTATGATTTAGTAAAGTAGAGAGACATGACAGTTGCGAAACGTCCCCTACAAATATTAATTCACATAATTCTGGAATCCACCTGCTAATGACCGCCCTGAGTCCTCTTGCGCATATTGCTTAATGTGTAGTTTTGAATAATTTAATAAGAGGCAGAAAAAAATTAAAATATGAGAGTGAATGAAGCGAAAGATGTGTGTAGGGATCGTAGCTAGTGGAGGTCCATTGTCTCTGCCTACCCCGCTGGGAAACAGGCGTGAGCTTATGTATGTAAAAATTAAAATATGATATTCAAGATTGGATATTGTCTGATTCTGCTATTTAATTTAAACCGATAAGATAACAGCGATTTGAAAGGCTAACATTAATTATCTGAAAACGCATACAATGTTATTAAAACCATAGGCTTCAGGGTAATATTTTTAAATGTTTTTGGAACAAAACAAGACTTCGAATAATACAAAAAGAATATAATAATATGAACTATTAATCAAAAAAGAATATAATTATAAATATACTTATTTTAAGAAATTAAAAAGTATAATAATAAATTCCATTCATTAAAATTTAGGTTAAATCATTTTAAAAAGTAAATTCACGCAAACAAAAACCTTTTAAATAAAAAGTAAGTATGCAACATTGTATGTTTAAAAAAATCGTTACTGTAAAGGCACACTTTCTCGCTTTGACGCCTTCTAAAGCCTTCATTCATAACTATAAAAAAGAAAAATAAAAGAAACGCCGAACTAATCCGTCTTTTTTTCACAATAGCACTAATTGAACCACTGTTTGCTACTATACCGGCCGGAATAAAAGGGTGAAGTAAAAAAAAACCCACAAAAGGTGTTATACAGTAAAAATTACCAGGTAGTTATGAATATGTATGTATATATCATTATGCCTGTAACATGTGGGCGACACATGGCCAATGGACCATAAGGCCTTATTGATATTTTTACTTATTTATTCATCGCACGATAAAAATCGTAGGAAGACCGTACTTTTATTTGAAATGTTGGTAGAGAGAGGATATTTTTACTGTGGGTATAAATCAAGGATAACACTTGATGTTCAAACCATATTGCACGGCTGTTCTTCTGTTTATTTAGGTTGTTTCTTTTTAATTTGTATGTTTCAATTGCTGGGGCAGAATTTAGCAGATGTTATATGGGCTGAAGTTGAAGTTGAAAATTTCCTCCAACTTAAAGGACAACTTCAGATTGTTGGTTTCTGATATTTTTTGTACTTGATGTTAATTATCTTTTACGTTTCATTTTTATATATTGAACATAAAGTGATTTATTATTATTCAGTAGGCAGCTACCAATAAATTGAAGGGGCGTAATTGAATACATATATCAAAATTATAGTTTGCTCTCATATTTTATATTGGCAATTTAAAAATAGGGAGATTCAAAGTTATTGTACAGTTTTATTTAAGAATTGCATTGATTAATTATATTACATCGGTGTTGATGTAGTCTACTATAAGTTTTTATTTAGTCTCCGGTAACCAAAAATATGCGGAAACTGGCTGCCATGGTATGGCATGTGATGCTGAAGGAATGATAAACTGGGGTGGAGGGCTTTGAGTATGTATGTAGAAGGATATTGTGGGAGGAAAAGAAATAACCTATAGATGTCAGTGTTAAAGGCACAATAGTGCCAAAGGAGTATTTCGTAAGATAACGTCAGATAAAGAAGTATATAAGAAGACATGCTGCACCGACCCCAAATAGAGTTGCTATAAAGGAAAGAGGATAATGATGATGATCTCGTACTAATAAGAAAAGTATGATCGGTTCTAGGCATTAAAGAAAATTTCTTGAAGTCTCAGTAAGCACGCTTAGCTGTTGGTACTGGTGTTCAGTACACCAAATCGCAAAGTTACTGCAACTAGCTGTAACACTATTAAGCAAATCCTTTTATTTTTTCGATTGTGCCGATACTGTAGGTGGCGCAGAGGTGAACCGGATCTCATTCTAAAGCAATTCCCGGTATCCTCAACCTTTAGAGAAACACCTGGGGGTTTTAGTGGGTGAACTTTCTCCTAATGGTATGAGTAGCATGCACTTGCGATGGAGAGAGGCGAGTTACACATATTCCTACGTTGCAGCGAAGGGGACGCGTAATGCATTTCCACCTGTAAAAAAGTGGTTCCGAAGCTAGGCAAAGTAGTACTGAAACCTAATGTTTAGGGTACGACTACTATACGAGACAACTATTAGTGGTAGTACTATTAGTTATCTTTATAAAAATATCTATCGCTGTGTTCTGTATATAAAATATATCTATATAAAATCTTATTCCATCACTTTATAAACTAAAGGCTAATATTTCAACGACTCCATTTTTTACCTTTTCACACTAAGAACCGAGACATATCAGAAGGATCACTATTATTTCATGCTTCATTTTAACTATTATGAGAAGTCCGTCGTGTAATTTGGTAGTAATAATAATATTTACCTGTTTCAATGCGCCAAGACTTTGCTTTTTTTTCTCCTAAGCAACTAAAAGTCCTAATCCTTCAAACTGACCGCCCTGAGCCGAAGTCCAAGTCCCATAGGAGGCGCCCTCAGCGCAGGTTGTTTAGTTTGCTTAATTAGGCGGGAGCTCTGCTCGCCTTCATGCCCGGCGAAGTAGCAAAAGCCTCGTGGTACTAAATAAATGTCCGTCCGAAAAAAAAACACTTTTTATATAGTAATAATATGTAAACAATAATCAAGACGTTTTCTTTAAATTATTAATTGCGCTAAAGGTTAACAAACATAATATTTTTTTTAATATTTCATTAAGTGATAATGATCTTAATAGTCTCAAATCAGTGGTAGTAACTCTATTATTTATTTATCATACAATATTATGTCTGTAACTGATACCTCTAGAATAATTGCATTTTTTTTCATCAGCCAACGCCCATTGCTTGCAATATGATCAGTAGAATTTTTATTTCACGGTTCATTGGAGGCGTGCGCGCTGCGTCACGGAGCCGCGTGCCCATCAGTGCACCTTGCTGCGTGCACCATTTTTTGTCCAGTAGCATAATATCGTCGGATTGCGACGTGGTTCCGTGGTATTATGTGAAGTAATTTTTAATTTATTTGTTAAGAACTAATTTTTAAAAAGTTAAATTTTGCCAGAATTTCCATACTAAAGGCAGATTTTTCATTTTCTGATAATCCATCAGATACGTAACTCCAACAGACACTTTCTAGGCAAGCGTGTATCATCTTAGGCCTTTTCTTCGCCTTCCATCAAGCGAGATTAAGGTCAAACGTAAGCCTATATGTAGTAAAAAAAAAAAAAAAAACTGCCAATTTATCAATAGATTAAAAATAAGCTATATTTGAGTGCTATGTTATCCATCATTTTAGTATCTGTGGATATTCCTTGACTATATTTCTAGTAGCCTAACGTTTCACTTTGATAAATATATCGAAATTACTTTTCTTCGTTCACAATAGTATAAGTATTAAGTACCTAGTTGGCTTTAAACAGTCTCTTTAATACCAAGAATGCTATTATTCAACAACGCAACCGATCTCCAAAGATCACCCATTGAACAGTGACGAACGGAACTTTTGTGGTCCTGGCACGAGCGTTTTAAATTATAAAGGAAAAAAATACCGATACGCCGTATTTCAGACACCAATAAGATCGTGGTTCCGATTTAATTTGATTTTATAGAATCCAACGTAGGTCTCGAATTTCAATAAAAAATCTTAGCTGGGTGTCTGATGATACTCGTTTTTGGAATAATGCGCTGCACTTTGATGGCGAATTTATGCATTGGTTTGAAGTAAGCGGTTAATTAAATTGAATATCATTATTACTGTTAATAGCCTCTGTTTTTGTATGTTTCATGAAAGTTTACGTAATCTAACATGGCATACAGTTCCTAGGAAATTTATATAGTTCCTGAAAATACCCAACAATGTGTGAAATAAATTATATTAGTCGCGTTTCCTAGCAAATATGTTCATTCTTGTTCGTTTTTATTACAGGTCAGTAACATTAACCTTTTGCCTAAAATGTTGCCAACAGTTACATGGTTATACCAAACTTGAAGTTATTCAAATTCTTGAGGACTTTATTTCACTTTTAAAATCACATTATTCAAATAAAACTATGGAATTCTGCAATTAAAAAGTAAATTACTATTACTTATATAGAGCATAATACATAGGTAATAAGTACTTTGTATTATTTATCTTAAGAACGTTTCTATTTTAACATATTGCCTCTTGTAAAATTGTTCAACACAAAAAAACATTTGTTTTCAAATATAAATGACAGAAGTACTAAAACAAAACAGACTTAAAATTTAAAACAACACAGAACAAAGGAGCATGTATTGAGGTTTGTCAGTTGGTGCATCCGTTAGGGACTTCCTTCGTCTTTAGTATGAGGGAGGCACTTGTTCCCGCATACACAAAGCTATTAATAGCTACTTATATTCCGCAAATTGCTTAGGTTTGTGGTATAAAAGTATTATACGTAGTGCCAGTTGCCAGTTCATTAGCCATATGGATTAAATTTATTTGCTATAATTTTGTATCAATGGTTTTCTAATTATTTTTATCTTTGGAGTTTAGTATACAAGGACATGAGCAGTTTAATTATCAGAGGAATAAATTAGCAGTTCAACAGAACTTTGATTCCTGTAATTTTTTTAACTGATGAATCAAAAAAAAAAAAAAAAGTAATTACACACAATACACATAATATATAATATATAGAGTAAGAATACGATGGGTACGACAAGTATAAAGTCGAGCTTAATTCATTCAGTCTCATTCATCAAACTTTTGCAACGTGTGGACTCATTATCACCTTTGTTCCAATCTTGTGTAAATTTGGCCATTTATTCCGATCCAACTCATACCAGTCTTGTTTGTATTGAAATCAATACCACTCGTATTGCGTTTTGGTTTAAGAACGGAAAAATAATATCTTAGCAAATAAATATCACCTTATGATCTTTAAGTTACGGACGGACAACATTATATATCTTTCTATTATCCTTTGTTTATATGGTCAAATAAAATATGGTCCTGTACTCGTAACTAAGGAATACTACTTAGCTTATAAGCATGGTTTTTCGTGCGATTGATTTCTTTCGACATAGCGTGCCACGTGATTATTATTAAGATGAAATTATATAGAGTGCACCTGTGGTCCATTTTTCACTTACCTTCATTTTTCATTGTAATATGTTTTGTACGTGTGATATGATACTGCAATAGCAAAATGTTGAAGTTCGTTGTCCTTTGATGACCTAATGAGTGTGGTAGTCTCGTTTTCTTTATAAAGCTTCTTAAGGTGGGATGGGAGCTAAATATAGATTTGTATTAAATACATTTATTCTGTCTAATACATACCATAATTACAATTAAATGACGTTAAAATAAAGTCCATTCATAATTTACTTTTATTTAGAAAATGACGATACTTATTAAAAGGTCATGGAACAATCAAAGCTAATCAAAACTGCTTTAATTTGTTAATTTTAATGTTTTACATTTAGTGCATAAAACATATTATGAAACAAACTTATACATATATATTGCATTAAAGTATGTTTTTTTTTCAATAATCTCTTAACTTTTAATTCTGACTTATGTACATCGATAACTTTTGGTCGTGATTTTTAAAGATACCTTCTAATGTGAAGTGAACGTTTAATAACTAATAATGTATTTTCCAAAATGATGAGTCGCAAGCAAAAGAAAGTTATCGGCAAAAGAGAAGTTGGTCGTAGAAAGAAGTCATGGCTGAGGAATATTCGGGAAATGACAGGAGTTGTGAGTTGCACACATTTAAGAGATAGGTCGCATTATGCAAAGATGCATGATAACCTTCTATAGCCGAAGAGGCATATTTTGAAGAAGATACTGATACCAAAGAATAAGAATCTGTCTCAACTCTGTACTCCGACAACATCAAAACAGTAGCTCTAAATTCTGATAAATTATCAAAAAATGCTACTATAATCACCTACAACGATACAATCTCTTATTATAATAGTAGGTGCGACTTGTTCATAATAACACACTTACAATGATAAGTATTTGCGAACGAAAATATCATTTTAATTTCAAACTCCGTTGCAGCGCCATTCATGTGGCTAGAATCGAAATTAAACATACTCAAAACAAGCAATGATTTCAAAATGCTGAAGAAGTGCCAACCAATAATGCTTAACTCTAATACTTCTTCAACTTCAACGTTTACGTCCACTGCTGCTCTTTTTAACAGAACATGGCATGCCAGAGTCATTAAAGGATACTGCCATAATCACCACGTTTGGCAGGCGGGTTGCAGAAGGATGTTAATTAACCTTTAGTTGATAGACGCTCTGCCCATCCATAAGCTGTATATCCCTTAGTCACATATTGCGACACCTATAGGAATATTTCCCCCCTCGTCTTCCTGATGCTTAGTTTGCAAAGAACCATCCGATGCCCTCGTAGACCCGAAGTTCGAGAGGCCCGCAAACTGTAAAATAGAGCGACAGTTACCTACACAAAACTCCCCTAAAATACTAAAAGTAACAATCGCTCCATCTCATCACCAGCGACCGCCCTGAGCCGAGGTCCAAGCCCCACAGGGGGCACCCTTTTGCGCAGGTTGCTTGTAGTTTTTAAACCATTTATTAAGGCTGGAGCTCTGCTCGCCTTTATGACCGGTGAAGTAGCAAAAGCCTCGTGGCTAAATAGGTATGTCATCCGAAAAAAAAAACCTAGGAATACACGGAGTGGTCTATTCAAAATCAGAAATCACATTGCACTTAATCACAAATTAATGTAATTTCTTCTGTTTGTCAAATAAAACATAACTCATATAGAGTAGATATCAGGTCAACGGTTTCATTATACCAGCAGAAAATGCTATATCAAATGATCGGCAAATATCTAAATGCAGATATAATCAATTGTGGTATCTGACGAGTCTCCACTCACCTAATCTTTACCATAATGTTACTACCATTAACAACTGCTCCACATTTGTACTGGGTGCCCAAAAAAATGGAGGCGTGCAGTTAAGTAGAAACAACAGTGCCCGTCAAATTTTCTTCAGACATTAATCACACTAGTTCGGCACTCGGGTGTCTACGATTCGGGCGTCAGATAGGACAGAGTACTACGTACCTAATTTTTTCTGTCTGATACTATCTGAAGATTCAGTAAAACTATTATTTAAGAAATACAAACTGCACGTGTTACGTGAAAGAAAATATGAAAGAAGATCGTATATTAATCTTCTGCCATAATATATATATATATATATATTGTATCTTAAATTTCTTGTCAAGAAAATGTTACAATTACTTTAACTGAAATCATACGTCGTATTTCTATATATATACTATAATTATAGGTTTATTTGAAAGTTTCGTTACACGTATATACTTGTACCTTCTTCAAATTTTTAATTTAAATACATGATAAAATAGTAATCAGTTTTATCTTTACTATCAATCAATCAGCATAATATATCCACTACCGAATAAAGGTCTTTCCTAATTTGCGTCATAAGACCCGGTCCTTTGTCCCCTGCATCCATTGCACTCCGACTACCCTTTGGTCGATTTTTACTATAATCTGTTGTTATTTTTGTTTGGTGATTATCTAAACTTTTACACAAAATATTGTAGACACAGTATTCGCGTGCCGCGGCGGTTGCGCACTTTCTACCGCTAACGGTCGGCGCGTGCACGCCGCACCTGCCGTACCTTGTGTAATGTTATGTTTCATTACGTTTGTATTGACTTCTATGAATGTAGGAAGGAATTACTTGAATACCACCCGTTTTTGTTAATTGGCTTTTAACTTGTTATATTTCAATTAATTTTATTTTGTCGTACTACATTTGAATGCAGGCTGCTGTGAAGCGTAGTTTTGGGGATATGCTTTTAGAATAAGATACCCATTATTAAACCATTTTAGATCATACTGTTATTGTAATCATTAGTATTGAGGATAAGCGAAAACTTTGACTTTGACCATGCCTAAAGAGATATTTAATGGATGACCCACTTTTTATAATTAATAACAAAATCTTCTATTTTAAAAATATGGCTGTTCACCGCTTGGAATACAGCACAGCGTATAAAATATTAAAGTGTCACATAATCTTAAATCATATTACTAACTAGCTTCCCGCGCGGTTTCACCCGCGTAACACACGTTCCCGTGGGAACTTCATAATTAAATATAGCCTATGTCACTCAGGGTGAATGTAGCTTTCCAAGGGTGAAAGAGTTTTTGAAATCGGCACAGAAGTTTTTGAGTTTATTCATTAGAAACATACACAAAAATACAAAAATAAAAATCTTTATAATATTAGTATAGATAACAAAATCATCAAGTAAATTATTTTAATTTCTATATAATATAGGAGAAACTAAATTAATGTATTATATTACTTTGTTCATATTGTTTACTTATTTTATTTGTGCAATAAATAATGTTAATTAATGCAACCGACTCTAGAAAACAACTATTTGCCCGAGTGTCGTACTTCATTTGCTTGCCAATCTGTAAAAAACTAACAGTACACTAGCCTTCTAAATGTAGTTCAATTACCATTCTTCTCGGCTCTAGCCTCCTAAAGGTCAAACGACAAATAGCAACGCGTAACACCGGGGTCTCTTAGATTTATATAAACACCGGGATTTCTTGGATTTATAAATTAAGAATCCAGTTACATCAAGGAATTCAAGATTTTAAATGAAGATACTTTATTTAAAGTTAAGGAATAGAATGATGCTTTATCAATACTAATATATAAAGATGAATAGTTTGTTTGTTTTCTTGATCGCGCTTATTGCAGAAACACAATTGTTTCAATTGGGCCAATGCACGATTTATTTAGAATTAGAATATCTCATTTATTTAGAAAATATTTAGGCTATATTTTACTATGGAGTTTCTACGGTAGCAAGGGATATGCAGATGAAACCGCACGCGGAGAGGCAGTTTTTTAACTATAAAAAATAAAATCTTGTTTACTAAATAAAACAACGTTTCATTCCTTAATAATATAATAGAATGAAGAGGTTTAGTTTGTCAAGTGAAGAAGGTACCCAATTTCGGGATGCACTGAACCGATATTGAAAATGATTTTACTTATAGAAAGCCACCTTATTTAAAAGTGGTCTAGGCTATATTTTAAGATGAGGTTCTGAAATTTCAGGTGTCACTTGCTCACTGCGAAGATCACGGGAGTCGCAGGTGAGTAAGTGCCACCTGAAATTTTAAAGTCGTTTATGCATCGCAGAAAAATTATATTAATTGCAATTTGGTGTAAGGCATATATTAAAAAGTGTTTTACAGTGCAGTTAAAACAATATCATAAAATTAAAAGTATTTATTTGTTTACTTTGAATTTAGCTACTTACCTACTGTGTTCTTATAATGGTGTTGTTAATAAAATAATACGTTTATCTATACTAATATTTCAAGTTGACGAGTTTGTTTGTTTGAAACAAACAAACTATTGGTCTGATATGAAAAGTATTTCAATATTAGACAGGTAGTTACGTTATCCAGAATTGTGAGAAATGTATGATGAATTTCTTACGGGAACGGGAGTTACGCAGGTGAAACCACGTGTGGAAAGCTAGTTGCTTTTTCTCCTACTACAGGCACTATCTGCAATCAAGAATTTTGTTTATAACTAAACCGGTTTTACCAATAATCTATATTTATTTATTATTATTTATTTTAATTTCGTCAAATTCTTATTTTATTTTATTCTTTTAATACCATACACATTTTTTTAAATTAACTGAATTAATTGAATTGCAAACTTCAAAATGAATTTCAGTCTACAAGACTAAAAAGAATTACGAACTTTAGTGTGAAACTAAGTGATAAAATAAATAATTTTAATATTAAGTATTTTCGATGAGATGATATTTTATTTGATCGATGTTCTATTTCTTATTAACTTTGAAATCTAACGCTGCAAATAACATAAATATATAATAGTAAAGTTCAAAGGCAATTTCACAGTTCTTTCTATATACTACTGAAATATTCCATTCAATTTGGTACAAACCATTGGGACACAAAATTAATATAACCTTTGACATCTAGTTTTTTTAAATCCAATTTATACATAAACCGTTATTTCACGGCAGCGTTTCTACGAATGCTTGCAAAGTCAAATGTAAAAGAAGAACCAATAGTGCTTTTGAAATGCCTAAAAATCTAAACGTTGAATTTTTATAGCTACAAATTCAATTTAAAAGAGAAACCATTAGGAATACTGTTTCCATTTAACAGGTCTTGTTATAGAAAGCTCTAAGTCGTGATACTTTAGATGGCAGTAACGAATGTATTGTGTTTTAATATAGGTACCTCACCTTTTTTTTTTGAAATTTAAGCACTATTATTACTAAGTGGTTTTCAAAAATCTTTTGTTGACTCGGACACGAACTTATTATGAAACTTTTATAGGTGTCTGGATGCTATAAAGGAATAAATTAAATGTTTTTAGCCACACATCCAATGATATCGATCATAATAGTTCCTCCAACTCCTACTGAAGTCAGGTGGGCATAGTATTTATAATATTAAAATAAAAAGATTAAAGCACTTGAAAATAACTGGTTGTTACTAAATGCTATATGTATTTACATGGGGTAGGTACTTATATCAGAAGCACAACACAACAGGACTTTCATTGTGAGATAGCTTATAAGTCTTCTTTTTTCGGACACCAGCTCGTTTTCAAAGTTACTGTCAGAAACAACTTTTTGACTAGCTCTTAGAAACACGACATTTGCATCTAGTTGATTCGACTTCAAAAATCAAAATCCATAATATATTCAACGGGACTAAAGAACCCAACAAACAACAAGACAAGGTCTGTAGCGGACCGCTTTAAATTTTGGAGGTCGTGGGTTCGATCCCCACACTGGACAGGAATACCCTCCCTCGGGAGGAGGCCTGATCATAATGATTATGAAAAGAACCGCGACATCTTTGGCGCATTAACTAGACCGGAAAGATTACGCCATTGAAATCATTTATTTCTGTTGCAATACGCTTTTTTTTCAATTATTAAAATCGCTTGTATTACGTTATTTAAATTTGATTTTGTATTGTAAAACAATTATTTTTTAGCCATTTTATATTTTTATTGTTATCCATTTTATAATATTAAATATTCTTTGAAGTGTATTTGAATACTTACACAAAATAAATGATTAAACAGAATAATTCTTAAGCTAACGTAACAAATAAAAATAACCTATAATTTTAGCTAACTAAGAATTAAAAACTGCCAAAAATAAAAGCTAAGGTATAACTTAAAAATATTCTAAAATGGCGTCACTGAAAAGCGTTCCCAGAAGGCTGGCAGCATTGCCACGCTGAATGGCAATGCTTATTTGCTGGCCAAAATATATACCGTCATTCTTTAAAGTAGTTTATAATAGTATTCATAGAGTAGAAGGTTTAATTCACAGTTGGTTGCGTCTACTTCAAATCACTGATTGATGCGGTTTCAGAGAAGAAATATTATCGCTTTTATTATTTAATTATGACATTACGTTTAAAAATTTGACGGGAAAATCACTTTTAATACATATTTTTCTTCTAATAATTTCAATTAATTTTTATATAACCACTGAATTGGCCTGTAATGAAGCTTCTTTAATTAAACACTATGCACATAATATAAATGCCTCAATGATTAGCTATGGGTTTATATTTGACCACATGAAAATCTTATTCAAATTTTCACCATATAGATACATAAATTATTAACTGAATTTATGTATCTCATACTTAACTACCTTTCCTTACTTATAGGGTTAAAATAAATCACAACTGTATACCTACGTCGTAGGTACATTAAACTATAAATTATACAATACAATGGACAGATAGAAAACAGCTTTAATTGCAAAAAAGATATGTATTGTACCCCTCCATTGATTTAATAAGTCGTCACATCAATGTATCCGAATTACTTAACGGTCGGCAAGTGGGAGCGGACGGTGCGCCCGCGCAACAGGTGACCGCGCACCTGCCAACCGTCGCTTCCTTTATGCGCCTGACATTACGATCACTAGATTAGACTTATGGCACTGCGCAGTAGAGTTGTGAAGAATTCTTTAGCTTTTTACTACAGCATATTTCTAATGGGTTGGATAATTTATCAAGAAGGTACTCCGTATTGTTCGTTACTTAGAATAGTTAGAATTATTCATTAAAGAGAATTTAGTAAGAAACTGAGTAATTTAGATTAATTAAGCGAAAAGCGTTTGAAAATAAATTGATTGGAAGCGTTATTTCCATTTAAGATGAGTTTGTAGTGGCCTCAACGGCTAATGAGACCGATGTGAGTTTTTGTTATTGAAATTTTTATGTAAAACAGAGAGGGTATAAAGAAATGAATTAATTAATACAGGTTATATTTGGTATTTCTAATTAATTATATATACTACTTTAACGATGAAATAAAATTCACATTCATAAAATTGTCTTTTGTAAGTATTATGTTATTATAGACAAATTGAATGTAGTTTTACTTTACGTTGGTGAGATTTCTTTATGAAAATATTCTGTTTACGAGCAACATTTTATGTCTAGGAGAGAGTAGGTAAATCTCCCTCTCTCATTCAATTTTGATCGTTAACATTATAATAAATAAAGAAATATACCGAGTGTCAATAGGAGTGAAACGATAAACATCTTTATAGTTGTCTTGACTAAGAAAGTGTTGCTACTTTTAGAATGGCAAGAGCTTTGCTAGCCTGGACCTGTGTCAGAATATATCCGCGTATTTTTTTGACAGTCAAAAGTACCCAAGGATTTATGTTCGATGTCTTTAATAATTGTTCATAAATAGTTAAAGTATTCTGAACCTCGGCTTCTTGAGTGTGGTCGGTTATCACATTTTCCCTTTTTTTTTACTTGCTCCAGTGTTCATGCGTATACATATATTACGTCAAATAACATAATTGTTAATACTTAAGGATATGTAAAGATTATGTGTATAATAACTTTTCAATCGCCAGATTTGATGATATCAAAAATCGCCAGATATAAAAAATTATAACCATGGTCGATCCCAGTCGCAGCTGTATCCAGTCTGCCAAGGAGGGTAGACTGGATTACCGATTATATCATTCATTTGATGAGGTCTTAAATGACTCACTCAAATTGTTTTCAATATTAAACAAACAATGTTGATAATGATGAAGCATTATTGCCAAGTGAGTTCAATATAATACGAACCACAAGCAAATACGTTGGAGGTGTAATTTTATCTAAAACTGGAACAAAAACTATTACGGCTGACCATTGCCACATCGCGCCTATCATTCTTAACCATTGATGTAGGGATGCGATGCTTGATAAGAAAAATGAAATAAAATTGCAATTTTTAAAAGAAAAATAACGTCAAACGTTTTCAAATATATAAATCATTAACAATTTAGTGCGGTATCTTATTTTTTAAGACATCTTACTAAAATATTTAAAAATGTAATGTAAAAATATTTGGCTGAAATAGTTTAAAGGGTGGATATATATAGGCTATAAAATATCACATTACAATCCACTGAATACTGTCATAATACTCAACTCTGTCGTCGATGTTATTTTGTAAAGCACCAATCGACCAGAGCGATGACACCGAAAAATTAAAATATAAAAAATACAAGTATAAATCAGTACTTTGAACGTAATCATCCACACGTTCGGTGAATGTACGCAAACGCGACGTGAAACGAGTTATCAAACTGGATCAATGCGAGTTTATAAAAGCGGTACATCTAAACAAAACATACGCGTTATATTTTTCTGATTAAATTCGATCGTACTTAGTCTGGATTTGGTGGAACTCAATTATGAAAGTTCTATAGTACCCCAGGTTTAGAAATAGATGTGCTTATATAGGATTACTGTTAATCTAAATTTGCCTTACTGTAATTATTGCAAAACGGCACCTTAACAATTTAATTTAGAAATAAAGAAGATCTAATGGTAATGATCGCTATCTCAGTTTTTGCGAATCATTTCAACTCAATCAACATTATGAAAAGATATTTGATAGTAAGGTGACAACCACCCGCACTTTATTACACATTGCATTGTTATCTGTTTTTGTTGTTGTTGCTAAAGAAATCATAATATGCCCGTTTTTAAAGATATTGTTCTACTGTATCATTTTAATCGTTATAAATATTTGAACCGATTTAAAATGATTTTATCTTTTAGCGTCTACCAAACAATGCTAGAGCTATTCTGTAGGCAAGTCAACGTGTCACGTAGTTGGCTCAAATGAACTAGGTGACTGAAATAAGCCATTGTGTTCAAATTCTTACTTCGCTGCTGACTCAAAACCAAGAGTCACGACTGATGAGCAAAAAATAGACAATAAAGGTACAGCCCTATCAAGTGATCACCTTGAAGTGGGCTAGGAGACGCGTGCCGAAGCAAAAACAATTTCACCGGGGCATACTACAAAGTTATTACTGCACATTGATAGAACTTATTCTTACACAATAAGGTTTATTATCGTTTATAAAATAGTCTATTCGATTGTCTAAGAGATAGCTCACGTTCGAATTGTTTGTAGTGCTGATTATTTTACAAGTGGTGTTTGCTGTTGCGTTTTATTTTATTTGCGCGTGAACCTTCACTCATATGTTCAGGTACTTTTAGATTGATATAGAAAATATGCTTTTAAAAAGCAGTTGCATCTTTATATAATGATAATTGTTGACTGAGCTTACAATAATTTAACAAATTTATATGAGGAACCAAAACTCTAGCATTTTTATTGGTAATTAGAAACGATATGCTACGCTACCATTTTCCGAATAAATCAGGCATTAAGGTTTTAAAATATACCGAAATGTTCGTTTTTAAAATAGCGTATAGTTAGAATATTGAATTTATTTGACTTATTGAGTTGGAAACTCCAGACCAATGAATTTATCTACAAAATACCAACGTTAATAATAAGATGCGAAATACCAATAAAACTCCTTTAGTACCCACATGTAAACCCGAGCATGAATAAGTCACACAATTAGGTACCGATTGCCTTCCGAACCCGGTTCTCGCCAACATCATAAACAAAGATTGGAGTCCATTCCCAAGTTATGTACTTTGAGCACGCCATCCACATTATGCCTGAACCATAAATTTATATCTTCGCACCCCGATACAGCTTTGTGCAAATCGAACATAGATGATTTATGAACAATTATCGATTAATTCAAGCAGCGATCGTAAGTTTAATCAGGATTATTAAGGAGTCGAGAGGCAAACGGTCGGGCTTAAATCAACTTGACTGGAAGGCTTGCTCAATTAACACGTCGCTAATCATTTTGGTGGTTTGGTGTGTATGTATTATTAAGTACCTACATCAATTAAGTTTGTTATGATATTGTTCATGTTGGGTAAAAGTGTAAATTATTTAATTTAATTATTACTATAAAAATTAAATAGAAAAAAAAAACAGACTAAAATTCAAAAATTGCCCAACACCCATCCAAAGCCCAACAACAAGGTAGGTATATGAACAGTCAGCAGCTTTTGCATGATATTGAAACTAGGAATAAATGCTTGAATTGTATATCTTCAAAATATGAAAACAAAAGGTTTTTATTATAATCGTATGTCATGTCCAAATAGTTAAAGAATGTCTACGAGATTAATTGGCAGATGTTAGTAATATCATGAAATTTATGGTAAGCATGTTTATGTTTCTTTTTTATTTCAAACTCCGGATTCGTATCCAACAACTTTTATTCGATATTCAAAGAAAGTAATTTCGTGCTATAATCTGCATGCAGACAGAATGTAAGTGAGTAAAGAGGAGAGTAGTAGGTAAGTTTAAACAAAACTTAGTATTATTCAAGATAGGATCTTTTGATCGATCCAGTAACCACTTTAAAATGTAATGATACAGTAGCTTACAATGCACGAGTCAGAATCGAATGCCTCAGGACAGTACCATTGTGACTGTTCATAGGAACACATAACTCAGTGACTGTACCATGATCGCTTTTTGTTAACCAAAATGGGAGCAATACTCATCAGATAGCGTTACAAAAAGCTGATGACGGCCGTACACAAAGGCGCCACCGTCTCGCCTCGATTACGCTGTATGACAACGCAGTTTGTTCCGAACAACACTCCATATTGATCCAAACATTCTTCTATTTTCTTTGAGCTTTATTAGATTTTTTGTCTGCTGATAGTAGAGTATAAACGGCCAGAATCATTAGAGCTTTTATGAATAACATTGAAGTTTAAATTGCAGGTCTTAGTAGAGTGGTGAATTATGGTTGTTGGAACGTCGACTCCCGGTGCGCGATCTATGGTAAAGTATAACCGCGCCTATCTCAATTGTTAGTTTAATCGAGCTTTTTATAATCACAGTTTGGATAGTAAATGCAATACTTGTATTCGTAGTGATTGCCTTCGTTCAATAAAAAGTGAAAAATGTTTTTTGCATGATATGGTACTTCAATATTTTTTCCTTCCTTTGTGCGGTTAAATTGTTCAGTTTTGAACTGTAGATGGTGTTCATGCTTATTTTAACAAAACAATAGGATACCATGCGCATGTATCTACATATAACTGATCGTTATTATTGACACAATAACGATTTTGTACACAATTATGTTGCTGCCCACATAATTGCTATACTTGTACCAATATTGTGCTTCCATAATGTTTTTAAGAGTAATTTTAGATTCGCTTTTAAATTCATAATATAACATTAGCTAACAAGTATCCCACACTATACTGTTATCTATCATTAAAAGCCTACACTTTATATTTTTTTCCAATTACGATCAAACAATTACTTATTAACAATTAGTTAAATTTACCATTATGCTCGTTTGGTTCATTTTGGTGGTCTAGTGGACCACCCAACTAAACAACTTAATAATTGTTTGGTGCAAGATTAATTATGTTACCGATAAAGGCTGGTTGACCAAGTATGATATGGTAAGAACATTTATATTCTCGAATCGATAGTTCTTTAACAAACAAGTAGGTATAATATCCATCCTGTATTCGCTCGTTTATGAATAAGTTACCTAAATAATTAACAAATGAGTGCCAATAAACACACTTATTCTGTTGAACTGTTTGATAACCCTCGATGGAGGGCAGTATTGCTATACACGATCCAGCAATCAAAGTTGTTTGTAAGACTATTGCACTACCGGCACAGGCACCCATTTTTACCTGCATGTAAATATTTTTTGTCATTTATGATATCGAAAGATTAGCCTTTTTGATAATCTTGGGTGTATTTTGTAACACCTGCCTTTACAGCTAATTTGATATTGGAACATTGGACACGTCAATCTAAGGTCTTTTTTTTCCTTGCCTACATGACACACCTTAGACAGCTATGTGAAATCTTCGATTAGTTTAAATAAATTATAACAAACGTTTTGTTTTTTAAATATGTTCAAAACCTGATTAGCACAATTTCTAAGAAGGTATATAAAACTTTAAGATCTGTAGCAAAAATGAACATAGTATTATAATTAAAGTAAAAGTTAAAACACACATATTATGTACATCTTCTTGTTTTATAAAACACGAAAATGATACGCTCGAGTCAATAGTATTTATCATAGTCATTAATGTATCGATACATATAAATCAATACTATAATTTATTATCCCACATTTTGTGAAAGTCAAATGATTATGTCAGTGACTATTTACCGCCTGAATTATATAAAACATTTTGATTTGCAGCCGATTTATGTAATTAATTGAGATGCTACTAGAGTAGAGTAATTATTTTTTAGAGTTCTCCGTAATATAATCATCAACAAGGCGTCCATATTATCTACACGTAATCTTTGTACTTAATTTACTCTTTGTAATTCTTGAATCGGAATAATTTTAGTTCAGTGTCAGTGTTATTATATCTATAATGCATAAGGTTCAAGCGATTTTTTTAATAATATAATTTTCTATAATATGGATACTCTGATACATAAGAAATCTTTTTCACCGTTACCTTCTTCCTTCCTTCCTTCACAGCCATAGCTTTTGCCTTTACTAAAGGTAAGTATAAATAAGACCATAGTAATAGGTATGCTATGTAGTGTTCGTATAAAAGTTTTACTGTATATTCCGAAGAAATTTACTTCTCATTCAGAAACACTTTTACTAGATCAAATAATACGGAAAATTCCAGTTCTTGAGTAAAACAAATTATTATTGTAATTAAACGTGGAAGTAGGTTTGTAATAAGTTCTTTAGATAAAGAGATTTTCCATAAAGAGTAAATAGCTAAGGTCAAAGGTTACGGGTGAAGTTTTTAGTGACTTTATCAGATGCCGTATAGCAGTCGATAAATGACGGCATCGGTCTTGCCGGTAACGAAGCAAAAGCCTTGTGGCCATCACACGTTCGCCAAAAAAATTGGTCAACCATTGGCGGAAATAAAGAATGCTAAAATTGAATAATACGGCACAATGTAGGATCTCTCATTTCTCTCAACTTGCGTGTTTCGATGAAGGTAATAAAGTGGAGATTTATGTACTTTTGCCTTAATCGTAAACATTCAGGTTGGGTTCAGTTGTCACTGTATTTTTTTGAAGTGTGTTCCTTTCTTTCTTCGACATGGGGCTCTTTAAAGCAGGCGTGAAGCACCTTGCGGACCGGTAAAGTGAGGGGTCTTCACACATTGCATTAGCACGAGTTGTGTCTATTCCCACTTAACATCAGGTGGATTAGGGTCATCTGTCTGTTTAAAAAAACTATAATTAACGGGAAAAAGTAATTAGTAATGTGTTTTGAGGGTTTAACTGCTCAATTAATAGTTATTTCTTGGTGCTTTTGTGTTTAGTTCAGATTTTTTTTTGTGTTTTTAATTCCGGTATAATTATTCTGTAGTTGTGACTTTAATTCTAAGGTCGACTAAAGTGATGTTAGGCTAACTATCATGGATTGTTTGTTATTATCGCAGTTTATATTGGATGGCTTTATGCATATAGATATTGCTAAATATACTATGATGTGAACCTTCTGCAGCAATAGCTGAGATAGTTACCTTTTTGTATTCACACATTTTTATTAATTACTAATTTGTATTTTATCATAAAATTTGGTTTTCGTGTTTTTTTAGAAGTAAAATTAATAACTGATTCCTACATTTTAAAACCCATTTAAATAAGACATCTGAGAACATGACTATAATTTATTTTAATAGATCAGAAATGTTAGTTTCCCATAACCACCAAATCATAATAAAGAGACAGAAATAAAACTGAACAAATAATAAAATCTATTAATAAATAAAGTTCAACATTGAATTTCCTCGCCCAATGAAATGTTGGTTCGGGTTTTATCGGGAGCAAGGTGCATGTAACATCCCACAGCTAAGGCACGCTCCACAGCAGCGACAATTAAGTCTTAATACAGTCCACTGAAGTTGTTTTATGCAAATCAATGCCCAGCTTGCGTGTACGACGCCTACTCTTGAGAGTTCTAAATATAAAGGTAGTTTTAAATTGTGATTAGTTTCGCTCGGTCCGTGCTGTTGAACATTGTTGGGTGGAAGTATAAATAATAAGTCGTAATGCGATTACTAGATCATAATAATATTTTGTGGGAGTTTTGATGCGGAGAATACTTGGAAGAACGGTGTTCTATTTTAATATTGGCATGTTATTGTTATGTTATTTTCATAATTAAACGTTTCTTCGAAATCGTTTCCCAAAATTAGTTTTGCTTATTAAATATGTTACACATACATATTTTCGTAACGCATTTCTCCCGTAGGTATAGGCAGAGACAAAGGAACGCCACCTGTCTTCATCCTGGCCTACATCTCTTTCGTTTCTTCCACAATCATCGGTACTCTTTATTTGGGCCTTTTTAAGTACGTTATCAATTTGGTCGACATAATATTTACGCTGAGCTGAGGCGCTCTCTTCCAGCAGCGTCTCTTTTCACACTCATTCGATATACTACGTAACTCTTCTTTCGTCCATCCTCTCTACATGACCACACCATTCCAATTTTCCCAAGTTCCTAACATATTTTAGTTAATTATCAAGTGGAATTAAAAAAAAAAAGTTTGTTAGAATTCGTTAATTGGAAAATCAACTACATAAATGCATTTTGCATCAGTTTTTGTTTTCTATACTAATACATATTATAAAGAGGAAATATATGATTTATTGTTTGTTTTATATTAAAATACTGGACAGATTTGTAAAATTCTTTCACCGTTGGAAAGCTACACTATCCCCGGTTATATTTATTTATGAAGTCCCCACGGGAACGGAAGTGACGCGGGTGAATCCGTGCGTGGGAAGATAGTATATTAAATGATTCTTAGTTCTTGGTACAATATATACAGGTGCCTAAGTATTAACATAGTGAACTTTCTGCCTTAACGTTAGCTGTGGCTATAATGTGTTCAGTAGAAAAGTCACGAGTTCAAATCCTGGGTATGGTTCCACATAATTACGTGGTTTCTTACAGAAAGTCTTAGACGAAGTAGTTAGTTTGGGTCAAAAAGGTCAAAAAGGAGGTTGGTCTCTCGAACTGGAAGTATACCATAGGTGAAGGAAAATGAAAATCATATTTATATTAATGCATAGTATATTATTTATGAAATACTTATCTAAAATATAAATAATAAATCATAATTTAATAAATCGATACGCGGATAAAAATAGCTTTATTTACAAAAACAAATAATGGACGGATACGAAGAATCACAATATACGTACGCAATGTAAGTACATTATATATCCTATAAAATGTATATTTATAGAAATATCATTTCTACATAAGACTATGTAGTCATTATGAAAGTAGAAATACAAGAAAGTGTATCAAAAATATTGTGCATCAATTCCAAAAATAGTGGAAGTTGTAAAAGTGCAAACTGCAACCGATTTTGCAGAACCTTAAACCTATATCTACCAACTCCAAAATATTTTTTGAAGTACGGAAACATTTATTAAAATGTTTTTATAATAAATCAGTGCTTACTCGCTTCTATCAGGCTGTCCGACTTAAGCGACGGATGCGACGCGGCGAAAACGATGAATGCGATCAAAACTACAGCATGCTTACGTCGCATTATACGGTCAGGCCATCACATGAATCATCGTTTCGTCGCATTGGTCGCTCACGCTGGACATTCGGTAAAACTCCAAGAATACTTAAATTATATTCAATCAAATTCTTTACACCACTAAATAAATATTTTTAAACCACAACTCAAAGTGTAAGTCAAAGTATTTCACCCACACAATATTAGTTTAATTGAATCCCTTATTTAGACTTTATATTTAAATAAAATAAGCACATCATAAAATTAACTTAGATAATAAATTAACACTTAGATATAATTAGTCTAATATCACACTTTTTAGATTTTGTAAGACATAATCTGGTCTTTAAACTTAACGTAGATTGTATGTAAATTTTACATCTTTTGTTTCATATTTCAAGTAGCATCTCTTGCGCTGTTCCTTTGATGTTTAGCTGAAACAAAGAAAAAAAACCAATATAAAATCTGAAATTTAAGCGTTTACATCTTAATTTAAAAATATAAAGTAAGAAAGGTCAGGCAATGATGTTAATTTTTTTTTTTAAATTACTATATTAATGTAATAAGTGAAAATGTGCAACAGCTAAAATATTATCCATTGAAGTATTAATTTATAAATTAGAAGTGACAGCTTATTAAAAACTTTAGTTAGTAAGGGTAACCGTTAGTTCCGATTATTGCTTATTATAACATCATCAATGACTATCGTATACCTTGTAACGAGAATTTCCTGTGTGATACAAACAAAATAATGCGACCCGCCTCTTATGTATGGTAACTATGGCAAAACTCTCTTAGAAGAAGATCTATTTTTAACACTGGATGTTCCAGTGTTAATTTGTTTGATCTACATATCAAATTGGAAGATTTAAGTTGTGTTTGTGTTGATAGATCAGAATGAATAATTACCAGTATGTAGGAACAGATGATTCTTCAAGTTGGTGTGTTTTGAGAACCCTCTGGAACAAATGTGACACTTGTAAGGCCAAGAGCCGCTGTGCACGTACATATGGGACTTCAGATCACCAGGAGTTGGGAACGACTTGGAGCACAGGTTGCATTTGTGAGGTTTCTCCTGTGGACAAGGAAACATTGTTATAGAACGGTACGATAAAATTCCAATGAGTACAAACATTTTCGAAAATAATAATTTCCTCACATATTACACGTAAACAATTTAGGTACTTGGGGCTAAGTATTTTTGGGCTAAAATGTAGGTATGTTCTTTTCTAAGTTCTAATTTGTCTGTGCCAAATTTCATTAAGTTCGGTTCAGTGAGTTTAGTATTGAAAGCGTGAAAGTCTAATAGGCAAAGTTTCTTATGCATTTATAAAATTTTAAGTAGGGATTTTACATCTGTCGTCCAAGTCCAAACCTCACAGTTTATCTTGATCTTTATCTAGCTTCATTAGAAACAGAACTATATCTATAACATATCCCAGACTTTTCCCATTTCTTACACCTTGCGAATAAATAGCTTGCAGCTGTTCCTAACTGAAACATTTACAACCAGATTGTAAACTTTGATTACTCCCTCAACATGACTCAACGAATGCTGATGTACTGTGCTCTAGATGTGCTTTGATGGCAAACGATAGGATAGATAAGTCATTCACGTCACTTCTAGTTCAAAAGCTCTCTTAGCTTAAAGGAGCCTTGTCTCTCATGTGTCCAGTAAAACTATTACGTGATGGTGCAATTCATAGGTAATTCTTGATTGTATACAAAGGAATAGTCAGGTAGGTGGTTTAAATATAGTATTAACTGAATATTTTTCGATATTTACATTTATAAATGTTAGTATTTAAAATATATATATAACATTATGATAGGATGATATGTTGTTATGAACATTAAACTAAATTACTTCAGTAATATTTTGATTTAAAATCATTTAGAGTAGCATATTATTATCTATAAATGTCACGTCATAATCTTTTCAATATTACATGTGCCAATAAAATTACAGCATCCAATTTGATTTAAAATAATAAAGGCTTAAAAATATACCATAATTTCATCCTAATCTTCTAGAGTCAATTATGAAAACAAAAAATTATAAATCATAATGAATAAACCATACAAAAACCAATATGTTAAACATATGAACTTAAGTTAAAGCAAATTGGCGTCATGACATCACAGTTTTAATACATATGAATTTATAATGAAAGAACAAACCAGTTGGCGAAGGATACGGTTTTTATTTTATATTGTTCTTAAATTTAAAGTCGCATTCATTTAAAAATCCATTATTAAGCTCCTGGTCACTTTGCTCCTAAATTTGGTAGCTAATCTACTTTAAAATTGGTTTGATGGTGGAAATTGCATTTGACTGTTCAGTGGTTAATGTAATTGCTTCTGAGACCCGGTGTACTGGGTTCAACGTCCACTTGAGACAACTATTTGTGTGAATTATTGATAGGAATTCTGAATCTTTCGAGTATTTCGCGCATTTTTTTCGGACGGACATATCGCACACCTAGATGAAGACTCCGCTAACTCAAAAATTACGAGTTTTGAGTTAGTAGCTTTGATATATTTCTTATATACTCTAAAAACAGTTTTTCGTCATTTCTGAAAAATGAGTTTTTTTTGAGTTGCTGGAGTCTTCATCTAGGGGTGCGATATGTAATTGACCGTGAGGCTTTTGCTACTTCACTAGGTGTATAGTTTTATAGTTGTTTATTAAATTCTTTGTGAAAAGAGTGTGTTTCAAAGTTTTCTTCGAAAATTGCAAATTCATATTTTTTATTCTTAGTCAACTATCTATTTGCTACTTAATAGATACAAGCACAAAGAGACAACAACAGTCTACACAAGGAAAACTTAATTCACGGCTAATCTGACTTGAGAGTTTTTGTCGCTCCCGTGCCTAACCACGTCATTAATCGACAGCATGCGAGCAGCCTAATACGCGTTACGAAGCCATTATTACGTGACATTAGGCTTGGTGTTAATGTGCGCACGAGTGTAGATAAAAAGAAAAATATGTATGTAAATCTTCTTCTATGGCCGAAGACAATGAAAAATTTCTTTTTCTGTACAATGTAAAATCCATGTCATATTACTATTGCTATTTTACCAGTAAAGTATAAATACAAAATGATGTGGTTTCCAAGTTAGAAAATCCACTCCATATCTTCACATTTATATTCACGGTTTGGTCCCCACCCATTGCACTACCGACGACGTGAACCCACTCGTAACACATTTTAGCTTAGCACGAGGGGTTAACAAGAATACTAGTTATGTGCAAAAATTCTGCTGGTAATCTTTCATAAAAAAAAATATGCTTACATTTAGAGCCGAGGCGTTGACATAATAATTCTAAAGGTATTTTATATTGATTGCTATTATACTTAGCGCTATACCTGAACATTTCTTTAAGAATTATTTGTTTGTGGTGGAAATAATAAAACTAAAGTATTAATTGAGATTCATTCGCATTATAACTTTATAATAAGTAATGCTAGAGCCAGTAAAATATGAACCACAACTGGAAATGATCAGCCATCATGCATAATAATTATACTCAATAAAGTACAAAGAAATAATATAAAACCAATTTAAGAGTATAAAATCTCATCCAATAATCGCATTCTAAGGGCAGATTGGGACGCTAAATCCATTAAAACAGTCCAGCACTTTATAGGCTCAGCATTAGAAATTACGACCATTTCCTTTAACTTTACCGCATTGATAATAAGCATAAAACAATTGTAACATTTGATGATCCGTAAAACGGTAAGCGTGAAGTATAAATTAAATACCATATCGTCGTTCCAGCTTCCTATGCACAGACAAGTTAGCGTTACAGACAATGTCAATGTGTGTGAAGTGTATTTTTTAACCAACTTCAAAAAATGTGTACTTCAATTCGACTGTATTTTTTTTACTCAGAACTCTCGACTGTGTGAACCGATTTTGATTATTATTTTATTTGAAATCTGGTTCTTTCTACGTGGATCCATTTTTGACGGCATCCATGAGAAAACCAATACTCATAAGTCTTAAATTTTCATTAAGTATGTGCGCGACAGATAGATAATTAATTCAAAATCACACCAACCAATTTCACTGATGCTTTTTTTTCTACTTCAAGTGTAGTTTTATGAGACTTTGGTTAGGTACTGATTTTATGGTTTTATTTTTAGTGCATATTTATTTGTTTTGGAATGGTTCTTTTTTTTGAGGTAAATTTTTTTAATTACTTTCTTTTTTTAGATCTGATTTTTTAGATCAAAGACTTTTTGAAACAGTTTTGGAGTTAGTCTATGGACTAACTCCAAAACTGTTTCAAAATAAACCAACATTCAAAAATACCAATATTGTTTGTGTATGAAATCATTTTGAAATAATATACTTCTTAAAAACAGTTGGCCATCGATGTCGTGGAATAAAGTAGTCATATGCTGGTAAATTATCATTTTCTTTTATAGCAGGAACGGTCAAACTAATTTGTGGTCACCATAACATTCAATTTGGACATTCAAAATGCTTATAGTCGTGGATTTGTGGACGGGTTTCATTATGTGGTTAGCTCAATCACAGCTTTCGTTCATAAAATACCGAGAAATGAGATGAATATTTTACCTTATATAAT
Source organism: Nycteola revayana (assembly GCA_947037095.2). Classification (NCBI taxonomy): domain Eukaryota; kingdom Metazoa; phylum Arthropoda; class Insecta; order Lepidoptera; family Nolidae; genus Nycteola; species Nycteola revayana. Next base: position 13,184,912 of record OX344838.1, on the reverse strand, counting down.
AATAACGTCGGTGAATCTGCAAATACTGCGTAAGTGATAATAGCTTAGAAGGTTGAAAATCAAATCAAACAAATTGATTTTTCACTCTTGAAATTACGTAGGTATAAAGAAATAAGCTATTATATACGCTGTGATTTTTTAATCGTTACTAATATTCAGCGAAATGATTTGAAGTAGTGCAACCTATCTATGTATTTACTTTTTAATAACATTAAAAATTACAGATTAAAATGCGTCCGAACCTGTGTCGGGTGCCCCGTTCAACCTACATTATATTTTATTGTAAGACAGTAGAACTCATTTTGCCATGTCCATTTATCATTTTCTTCTTCTTAAGGGTAACTATTTATATAAATAACAAAAAAAAACAAAGTGTCGATTCCTAGAGCATAACGCGTATTACTGAACAAAATGGCGTCTTGACAGTCCTATTCTTATTTTACAAGCATAGTATATTATGTCACTTTTTGGTTTGTCAATCAATCTATGGCGGGACCAAACTGTAACATTTGACAGGTATAATAATTTGTATGGGAAAATAAAATTATCATTTTTAGTATTTCCATCTCAATTTTTCCATATTTTCTCACCGTTTAAACCTTCCCTGGACCACGACAAACATTTCAAAACCAAAATCAGCTAAATTGGCCCAGCCGTTCTTGAGTTTTAGCGAGACTAACGAACAGCAATTGATTTTTATATATAAGATTTAGGTATATTCATATCACAAAACAATCTTAAGGTATCTTTCCTTAGCACTAACTAATTTTGGGACCTTAAATGGATCCTTTTACCACACCTAGTCATTTGGTAATCAATACGTTGACCAATTATTATTATTGATAACATATTTAAATGAAAAGTTTAATAAAAGAATTTTGTGTATAAAAACTAACAACCTCCGTAGCGTAGCGATTTTTGGCTCGCTTTAGTCTCGGAGGTCCCGGGTTCGATCCCCAAACAGGCCAAGAATTCTTTGTGTAAATTCTAAGATTTCTTTCTGGGTCTGGTTGGTTGAGAGACTACCCTCCGTGCCTCGGAAAGCACGTTAAGCCGTTGGTCCCGATTGTTATAACATCATCTATAACAAGCGTATACCAGGAAACGGGCAACAGCGTTTCCCTGTGTATAACAACATAATACTGCGGTCACCAATCCGCCTGCCAAGCGTGGTGACTATGGAAAAATCCTCCCTCGGGAGGAGGCCCATATTCAGCAGTGGACGTTGTACGGGCTGATGATGATGTTAAAAACTAAAGTAGGTAATGCTTCACTACATAGTATAAAACAAAGTCGCTTTCTCTGTCCCTATATTCCTATGTATGCTTAAATCTTTAAAACTACGCAACGGATTTTGATGCGTTTTTTAATAGATAGAGTGATTCAAGAGGAAGTTTAATATGTATAATACATCAACATTGCGCCAGTGCGGAGCCGGGGTGGGTCGCTAGTTATTAATAAAATAGAATATATGTACAACTGTACAGTATACTTTTGTAACATGTTATTAATAAACTAAGTAGTATACAAGTGAAATCACTAAATCAATTTTATATAACATCAAGTTTTTAGCAAGTGTATCACAAATGGAGGTAATTAATTATGCCTAAAAAAAGCTGTATATTGGCTAGACAGAAGCTTTATTGCCTTATAGTAGTTAAAATATAAATCATTATAAATTTCACTGTTTGCACGATCTATACTGACATTAAGATAATCGTGACTGAATAATAATAGATTAGCTTTAAGACTTGCTCCTTAAATAAACATCTAAGCCAATTGATAGATTCTTATGATCAAAAATATTGCTTTATATTTATTTAGCATAGATAGTAAAAATGTTTTTTATTTTTATTATTAGTAACTGATTAGAATCAATTATTATTAAAAATAGTTTGTGTACATCAAATTAAAGAGTTACCAGAATTCATTCCAGGACTTACTGTCAGTTTATAAAAATAAAATTTCCATGAGTCTTAAAATATAGCCTATTATTCTCACAAATATTGTAGCAAAATTCTTTTACTAGAAGTAAAATAATTTTCAAAATCGGTTTAGTAAATCTATATATTATCTACAATAACTTCACATTCTCACAAACGTATTTAGAATATAATAAAATATAGATCAGTCAGTTTTGAGATAAATTTAAATTTTTCCTACTCACTTATAAACATTTTAAAAGACAACGTTCTTGGATGGATACAATGTTCGCCCAATCATAAGAGAAAATGTCAGGAATCCACATAAAAATGATAAAGAACTTGTATTTTATATCTTAATTATATTCACAAATCAAAATGACAAAACTAGAAACTTTAGATAAATGAAGACATCATACGGTACTTTATCTAACATAAAATCTGCCTATCAAACATATTGATTACTAATATTCATCATACATTTTTTCTTAAACATCCCACCAAGATTTTTAATTAATTCTAAAATAATTTCCTGCGCACCGTAATACATTCTCACAAAAAAATCTTAATAAAAATACCTACATCCTAGATCTCATTCCATTAAATTTTTACTCGCTAATTCACACCAATTTACTAACCCTATAATTTTGATTAAGCGACTTTATTAAAAATCCGATTTCAACTTGTCTTATGCGAGATTAAACCAGCTTTCTTGATATGGGCGGGTTAATGCAGTAGCTCAATCAGGAGGCAAAAAAACGTGAATCGATATTATACCGACTACCGACCCTTCTCGCTACCGAATATTGCAACATATAAATCAATAAACAAAGACCCATTAGTTGTCTGACAATTTCCTTTGGATAAATCACGATGTTGGCAAAAAACAGGTCGTCTCATCTGTACTCCGATAATGAAGGATGGAGGATTATTTATGACGAAACGATATTGGTTCGATATTGTATTCATGAACTGCTTGTAAAACAAAATTGAAGATGTTTGAAATTAATATTGGTATGGGGAGAATGTTAAAATTGGAAAGAAAAATATTGGTTATTATACAATTAGTTTTAATTTGATACTTATCTATTGATTTGACTAATTGTTAAACGTGTTATTATCTAATGAGAAGGAGTACAACTAATTTTCAATGAGTAAAATCTTCAAACGAATAAATGTATTATATTTATTTATATAGTTACCTACGTGTTCATATTTGTTGTCAAATAACTGCATCACAACACTCACGGATCACCAATCATTAGTGACACCTGGCAATCTTGTATAGCTCATAATATAAAAATTACGCACTTTCTTTATGATGACTGTAATCATATTTTTACTAGGTTTGTTGGTCAAGTGAAATAGTAAAAAGATTCACCATTATCTTCAAAACAGAAATGTGCTTGTTTATAAGAAAAGGTACTATGAAAAAAACATTTAGATACCTCACTGACATTTTAATAAAATAAACTAATTTTTTAGCAACATTTACAAAAACAACTAGCTCAACCAAATCAACCTCGTCAATATCCAATCAGTGTTCCACAATCTCGTATTAATATCGTTCCATTCTCGTTTTTCAGATGGCACAATCGATCAAGCGTTCTTACCGGCTGTATCTCGACTGTACAGTGACGTATGGTCACTCGATACGCCTGCCCCGCGTTATGGAAATCGAATGCAAATGCGTTGTGCTTCGGTTAATTTAGCTAAATAAATTGATGCGAAATAACCTTAGGGAAGGTATTTTGGTATTGCTCGTTAAGATGGCAGGTAGGAAGTGCACGCGATGAGATGACGCACTTTTTTGAGTAAAATGTTAAATCTTATGGGATGGCGTTAGAGAGTAATATATGAGTGCAATTAAATCAGCCAATAAAACAATGCACTAAAACGAGTTAGACCCAAGTCTCGGGCTACATAGAAGTTGTTTATAAATGTAGTTAAGGAAGGAAGAGGAAGACCAAAAAAAAAACATGTTAGGATTGTGTGACATGAAGATTGAAAGAGAAAAACGTGTAGCGTCAACCCCAAAGAAATTCACATAAAGGTAGGGAGACTATGATAATGATCATAATTAGTAGTTTAGGTTTTCACCACAGAAACATACACACTTTTTTATCAGAATAGCATTGTATTGTAATGAATACTTGAATTACCGAATAATAATGTTTTGTCAATTCTAGTATCAACTTTATATATGGCAGATTTCTTCTATATAAATAAAAAAATCATATCTAAAATATACGCATGTCTCAAGAACGACATGACCACTTTGGCTCATCTTTTTAAAATAATGTGTTTCTTATTAACAGCAAAAGGTTCTTAGACACTAAAATATTGACAAAATCCACGGGGAATGGAAAATTCTAATCATAATAATACAGTCAAAATTATTAGATATTTAAGTATTCGATAGAATGCTTTCCTTTTTTTTTGCAAAATTTATTATTTCGAATCGTTAGCAAAATAACAAAACATAATAAACCTAGTGTTACATTACCACAAGTTTCCATTCCTTATAATTCACACTTTGCAAATTCGCAATCCAAATCCTAACGGGTATGGCAAGCAAAATGGCTACTTGTGCCCGCAAATCATTGCCCACAGTGCATAGCATTACGTCCTGCTTTACTCGTATCTCTTGCCTGCGCACACGCAACAATTGCGTTACAACATCGCACATCACAGTCTCATCGCAATAAATACGAATAAATTGTCAATTAATTGCCTATTTCACATTAATGGGTGTTTAGGTATAGTTGTTAAATGTGGAAGGGTTCTCTATATTTACGTTGTATGGATTTTTTTAGGAAAAAATATTGTTTTGTACGAAAAATAATACACACAATACGTAATTACTTGGTTACAACAACCGTAATATGTGTATTTCAACACACAGATGTTTGCTATTCGAAGTCTAAAATAATATTGTTTATAATAATAAAATATTGTTGATGAACTTTCACTAATTTGAATATGACAAAGTGACGACTCAAAACCATTTTATATTCCATGCAATGAGTGAAAACCAACATAACTTTCATTAGATTTTTTTTAACCTCTTTTTGTCATTGCCGAACCCTAATACCCTAGCAATAAACTAACGGAACCTGTTCTCACAAGGGCCTCATAATAACAGCACTAAGAACACAGCGAGGACCAATTAGTTCGCTTCTTGTCTTACCTCCAGATTGGGCCGACACCACAATATTGATTAACTGGAGTTCTAGATAATTGACCGCGGTTATTAATTAGTTTCCCTTTGAATATATTAATATTCATAAGATTGAATCGAAATGAGTATATCTCGGGATGATAGGCGTGGATTAAGATGTTAGGTTCTTGAGTTGATAAAATGATGAATTTAAAAATCAAGGAAGGAAACAGTGTCTCAAAATACTCTTGAGACTATGAGCTTACTTGGGAATGTCAGTTGTCACTTTGATGATTTCTATTACTATAGCAATAGTGACCACGATTTGAAGACATCTAGGTACTCAATTTAATAATTAATATCAAGTATTTATTATATAACGTCACCCTTAGAGACGTGTTATAAAGGGATTGACAAATTTCGACGATCGGTGTAGTTTCACCGTACCCTCATTGGTTAAGGCATTAGGGGCTTTATCTAAGATGCAGGTTCGAATCCTGCCGGTGGTCGAATTTTATTAATCTTAATTTTTAAACATTATGTCAAGTATCGTTCTTGCATGCCACTATTGTACCTACTTTTCGTAAACTAATACAGTCCTTCCAACCAATTATGGCCATAGCGCCTAATTTCTAAAGGCTCACCCGCATTTAGCCGCAATGGCTCATCATGGTGTCATGGCGCAGAATGTATTTTATTATAGTGCACAAGTTTGTACTCAAACAGCAGTGCACCCTTTTCCTCTTTACTCTCAAAATTGGGTGGATTTTATTAACTCGCCTGGTTAGAAATCAGACGCAAGGCTGACAGCTCAGCGTGCTCTCTGGCACAGGTAAAACACCGGCAACTTCCTGACTTCGGTCTGGTACTAAAACTTTTCTCGAAAGTAACTCACGAACTGGGACTTAAACCATGGATTGTTACAGTCAAACATATTACCACTACACCAATGGAAGATTAAAGAATCTAAGACTTAAATGATTTAGAAAAAATGTGTAAAAAAACTGCAGTATTTTTTTCGAATCCAACAATGTGCGATCTTTTTTCTTTTTTCTCATGGCTGTAGTTTTCGTATTTCGCTCAAAAAAAGAGTTTATACTCAAAACGTCGAACTCACGAATTTTCATACGGGTTTCACCAATAAATAAAGTGTTCCTTGAGAAAGATTTAGTACCTGATTTGTCAACTACACAAAAAATCTAGGCGGATCGTTAGTATTAATAAAATATAGGTTTGCCATCCGTTCAGGATTCCACGGATTTGTCCTAGTTTTGAGTTTGTCCGGGGAGCGTCCGAATGGACTTCATTTGTATTCCGGATCTTCCGCTCGCGACATTCGCCCTGTGCCCAGGCCCCTTTGTTTAAAAAATCTTCTGGTTTCTAAAATCCGGGATTTTCACGAGTCTTGTCCTGGTTGCCAAATTTTAGGCTTTTTCAAGTTATATTATTTTATACCCTTATAAAATATAACTTGAAAATACCTGAACAATAGAAATACTCATTAAACAATCCCTGTGTGAATTCTTCCTAACATGGCTATTTCATTAAGTCACCTCCAAGGAATAATTTAATCAGTACTCGCTGCAAAAGGACGATAAGGCATGATTGATAGCGTTGTACACAGATGCAATCTACCGCTGCGCTGGAGCGTTATTTTTCTTTTTAAACATGAACGTTTAATCTCAGGGAATGAATGGACATGTTTATTTTCACTTGGGGTAGGACTAGTTCTTTAGATTGAGTATGAAACGAAGTTATATAGAATATGGTGATGTATATAGCGATTGCGTGCGCGGTACTGATAGTGGCAAGCCCTCGAATGTTCTGCGGCTAAGATAAGATCTTCTGAATACAGGGTACTGTAGGGACGTTGAGGTTTTAATCCTTCTCTGCATTGGCTGCTGTAACTTTCTCGCGACCGATAAAATAATTAAAAAGTTAATCATAAAGTGAACTTCGGATTTTTTTAAAAGAAACGTCTTCATCATCATACCGTTTTTAGCAGTGGACATTAATGCTGAATATAGGCCTCCTTCCAAGCGAATGGTTTGCCGTAGTCATCAAACTTGGCAGGCGAGTTGGTGATTGCAGTATTACTTAATAATACACAAGGACACAATGCTGCCCGTTCCTTCGTATACAATTGGTATAACAATTATGCATAAAATATTATAATAGGAATATCTAGCCAATAGAAATCTATGTTTTTATATTTTAAAACCAACATGAAGGTACGAAAAGGGATGTTTGACTAATTTCATCGCTGTTTTCAAAATCTTATTGCTAAAAGACATCAACGCGCAAAAAATGTTTTATTTGGTTTTAGATAGATAAGTGTAGAAAAATAATAGTTATAAATTCAATAGTGATAAATATGTCTTGATCAACACGAATCACGTCCACTGGTGACCATCAACGAAAGGGGTACTGCCATAGTCACCACACTTGGGGACCATATAATATAATAAATAGTTTTAAATCAAAAATATTATGAAGTATTAATACGTAGATTAATACTTAATAATATTTTAGATTCAAAACTATATCATTAAAAATAAAATCAAGCCTTAACATTATAGCCGGAGCTATATGAAATATAACCTTATCGCAGTTTCTTTACAGTTCTATTTCTTATAATCTGGCTTATTCATTAGTATGAGTTATATTCCGTACGTAATTAGTTGGTGTTGAATATTCATACCGCATTTGACAGTCCTTATCAGTTTTGTGAAAAGATTTAACCGTTGGCACTTGATTAGTTTTAATCTTAAGCCACCGCAACGCTTCACCTTTGTAGATAAAATTTTCACGGTATTCAAGTCATAAATTTGATATATCTAAATATAACGGCTTCACTTCATATTGAAAAAAAAATCATCAATCTTTGTTCATTATTTTTAACAAAAAATATATATATATACCTACTCTTTATACTCCCATACTAAACATCCTTTATGCTCCAGCTCCGTCTTAAATAAATAAATAAACATTTTTTTTTATTTTGTTCTCATATGCTTCCTGAACTTGACAGTGTTGTGAGTTAAGAGTAACATGTCAATCAAATGTGATTCATTGAACCGGGAACCCGATAATAAACCCTATCAAACCTATTAAATTAGACATAAAAAAACAATATAAAAATAATATAGCGAATAATTGTTATACCTAGTAGATTTACAGATATCAATTATAGTAGTATTCTTTCTCCTATTTTATACTGATGACCATAATCAACTGTAATATTATGCAACTGCGCATCAAACGGAGCAATAAATCAGATTACTAATAACTGTAACTATAGCCTCAACAAATAACCACAAGATCCTATTCAGCACTTAACCGACCAATTATACTTTTACACAGCAATTATACGGCTAAGTAAATGTCAATCTACCACGACACAAGCAAAACAATAGCTTCGTGCCTCATCACTGCATGCCATTAAAAAGAATCTTCATAATTGACATATCGGCAAAAAAAGTTTTTATATATTGACAATTACAGAACATTGTTGTGAAGCGGAAAATATTATCTGCACGCATTTCTTTACACTATAAAAAGGCTAGCGCGTGGGCTCTGATTAATATGAATTATGATTGTTCGTTACAACATTGGTCATTATTTGTAAATCAAGTGTAATGTTGACTATTGTCACGCGATGTATTGTACACTGCGGTGCATAAAAACTGTGGTAAGGGTTACTACACATACCATTAGTATCGTTTATTTTTTATTGAGAATTTAAGTATTTTTGGGACAGTTGCACAAAACTCCATTAAACAACTGGAAGTCGTATTTCCTCAATCCCCGCTAGCGACCGCCCTGAGGGATAGGTCCCACAGGGGCCGCCCTCTTACGCAGGTTGCTTAGTTTGTAGTTTTGACCATTAAATAAGGCTGGAGCTCTGATAGTCTATATCACCCGGTTTAGTAGCAACAGCATTGTGGCTGACTACATCTTTCAAGTCTATCCAAAAAAAAAAACGCACTTTTTTACATTATTATTATTTAAAAATGTGTTCATTCGTAGAAGTATTGACGTAATTGGACATTTAACATCAGTTTGAAAATTAAATAATCGTCCATGATTTATTTACGATTAACTTCGCCCGACATTCTGAAGTAATGAAAGATTCTAAGTAGGACTTGAATTATTATAGTTAAACAATAATTTCTTAGAGTGTATAATGACATATGCGCGTGTGTTCGCTCATTAGTCGGTAGCGGGAATAAACAAAAACCGAACACGCTCACAAAATCATTTCTTCGAGCAATCGGTAGCTCATTTTATTTACGTTTTAATTGTGATTCAAGTTAACCAATGACTTATTTGTTATTTGGTATGATATTTATAGGCGTTGTGGTGTAGTATAAGTCTCTGAGGTGGTGGGTTCGATACCTTTATGAGGCAATTAGCTTCCCGCGCGCAGTGTCACCTAACCTAACTATCGTTCCAGAAACATCACAATTAAATATAGCCTATTGCCTTTTTCGATAATTGGGCTATCTAACACTGAAATATTTTTTCTAATCGGACCAGTAGTTCCTGAGAATAGCGCATTCAAGGAAACAAACAAATAAACTTTTCAGCTTTATTAATATTTACTCAGCATAGTTGGTATCCTTTATAATATAGGCTTTAATCAATCATGATAAAATACCGTTAATACAGATATAAAAATGGTATAACGCGATTTAAAAAAAAAAAAGTATTTCCTATGTTTAAAAATATATGAAATATTGATTTCTGTCATTATTAAAATCGATGACTTCCGTTTATAACAACTGATTAACGCACGTCACTATAATGCTAGCCTTTTCAAAAATAATAATAAATGTTTAATGAATACACAACTTCATATGAATATTACTAAACAAAGAATATAAGTAGTTGGTAAATCAACTGTTTATATGAAATACCAAACAAATTTCAACTCTAATACCTGTTAATAAGGTTATATTAAACAGCTAAGGGTTATAGAGGCTGTATAATATATTCCAACACCGCCTATGATCTCCAACCGCAATGTTCTACAAATCACTGAACAAATGGTCAGCTAGTCATAAATACAGGGTTTCTCATACATTCAATATTGTGTTGTAAACAATTCGCGGCTAAAGTGTGGCCTCTTTCAAAATGTTCGACATACAAATGTAAAAGTTACGATTGGATGATTAGAATGATTTCTCTATTCAGTGTTAGAGGTTTTGAAGGTAAGTTGTATAGAACTCGATGTAACATTGTGTTTGTTTTAGTATGGAACTTAATGTATAGAATTGTGTCTTCAATGAATAATGGAGTGACTCATATTATAAATATATATTTTTTTAAAATAGTATTTGACATGTCTATATTTCTATACTAATATTATAAAGAACAAATGGTCAAAAACGAATGTGCCGATTTCAAAAATTCTTTCACCATTGGAAAGCTACATTCAACTTGAGTGACATAGGCTATATTTAATTATATAGTTCCCACGGGAACGGGAGATATGCGGGTGAAACCGCGCGCGGGAAGCTAGTATATTAAAAAGCTGACGACTGTATTTGTTTGCTCTAACGCGATATTTTCAGGAAATACTGGTCCGATTTTATAAAAATCTATATGCAATAAATCATCACGCTAAGACCAAAAGGATCGAAGACCCATTGAAGAATGTTACAAAATCAGGGTAAGCAAAAAGTAACTATTTCACGCGGAACAAGTCGCGGACACAAGCTAGTTTTAATATAATATATTCTTTACTACTTCTTTCTTTTCTATCCTATCCAATTAAATTGCCTATAAAATACTCATTATTCCAAAAAATCTATTCATAAACGAATGCAGTACATATTACATCACAAATATATAGGTACCTCTCATCCAAAACACATTGACTACCTCCGTAGCGTAGCGGTATTGGGCTCGCTTTAAATCTCGGAGGTCGTGGGTTCGATCCCCATGCCGATCAAGAAATCTTTTTGTAAATTCTAAGATATCTTTCCGGGTCTGATTGGTTGAGAGACTACCCTCCGTGCCTCAGAAAGCACGTTAAGCCGTTGGTTCTGATTGTTATAATATCATCTATAACAATTATATACTAAGGAATGGACAGCAGCGTTTCCCTGAGTATTACTACATAATACTGCGATCACCAACCCGCCTGCCAAGCGTGGTGACTATGGCAAATACCCTCCCTCTCTATACAGGCTGATGATGATGATAATGAACTCATCCACGTATATGAAACTTAAGCATTAATCAATACATCTGCTCTAGTTCTAATTAGCTTTATAATCAAACAAAATTAGCAGTAAAACCTGTATCAACATACCTACATCATTTACACAAAAAATTAATATGCTAATGTAGTAGGTAAATTCTTTTACAAAACCGACGCGGTGACGCCAAATTACATCCATCAATATTAGAGTTACGACATAAGTAGTACTTTTATTGATACATTTGATAACGGTTAGTTTCCGAGCTGGTTTATTTAAATGGACAAACAGTTGATGATTGGGCTATTTTGAAGTAATATAAAAATGTATCACTTAAATTGTCAACTCGTTGCCTTGTTAATTACTAAATTGTAGGCCGAGAGCCAGCGGAGCGTTGTACTACGATTGATCTCATAGTTTTTACTACCTATCTCAAATCTCATATTTTATACTGTGAAATGGAATTTCAACATTTTAAATTAAATTTTCATAAGGAAAACCTTATGCTACTAAAAACAATAAAATTTAAGTTGCTATTATTTTTTTATATTGCCACTTTTACTTTGAAATATATTAAACAGAAAAAAGTCAAAAGTGGTATCGGAAATAAAAATAGACGAATTATTATAATGACAAAGTCATAAGTTGTCTTTAGTAACTTTATAGGTACTAATATACTAATACTATACTAATATATAAAGCTGAAAAGTTTGTTTCTTAGCTTAAACGCGCTTAATATCAGGAAGTACTGGTCCGATTGGAAAAATATTTCATTGTCAGATAGCCCATTTATCGAGGAAAGAGAGTGATGCGAGATTTTTTTACTATCTCTTAGCCTATTATATATACCACAAAATCGACGGCGGACGTCAAACATGACAGATACAGACATAAACTATCGGTAATATAATTCCGACGGTATTCGAAAGTCTTCTGTAACCAATAAAAAATCATTAAACGGACTTCCTGTAAAACAAGTGGTATTATGGTATTGATAATTTAGAACTGTTAGAGGCATCGTACACGAGACATTTATGACCACGAACTAGGGAGTGACCGATAATATAGTTGTCACGTAGTAGGTCGCTTGAATTTTCTATAACGAGAAACTTTATGTGACTAATTTTCAATTGCAAGAAATTTTATGTGACTTAGAATACTGATTTCATTAACTACTGCTTTTTAAGGGACTTTAGGGAGTCTGTATGAATTGTGTTTTATACAAACCAATGCATAAAATCTATGCATATTTATTTGGAGCACCATGTGCTAATATAATATAAAGGTATTAAAATAACATTTTATTTTACTGTACTTTTTCCTACTTTTAAATATATTTTAGTTATCCAGTTTTGATCGTATACGGTTACTTTACGTTTTGATACAGTTTATGGTGTGAGATAGAAATGTTACTCTTAAGCCCGGATTCGCCCGGTTTTCTACACCAATGACGTAATTCTCGCCAAAACTTTATTATTTGGATTTTTTATTTATTTTGAATTCATATTTTAGGATCACTACATTAACTATCATAGTAAATCGTTTCTTTACTCAAAAGCTGATTCTTTATTTAGTGGTTGTCTGAAACATAAATGTTATTAAAACAACAGAATTTTTAAGCGTTTTTTTATTTATCTTAAAAATAATGGTATTTAACATTAAATTTAATAGCTTAGTCACATTTTTGTAACCTATGTCATATAAAAACATATAAATGAATTTGTAATTATACTGACAATCAAATCATATAATTTATATAATCACAATCAAACCTATATTTTCGAAAAATATAACAAAACTAAATTACTAGTACAACTGGCACCACCCCACCCAAATGTCTTTTCAATCCTTTATCCGTAATTGCACACAAAAACCGTTTTTAACCGATTTTTAAAGTCCTTTATTAAGGCAGGTGCACACGACAGGCGCACACCCGCCTCTTTTACGTTTTTTAATGAGATTATAAAAGCAATATGGCCTCGTAAAAGCTTGTATCGATTTATTTTGGATAAAGATATTTTATTTTAAATGGTATTGTTGATTAATTTATTTGAAAATCAGAAACAGGATTTGTAACTACGATTTTGAATTTCATTGAACATTTTTATGACATAAATTTTATAGCTATCGCCAAACATAAAAGGCTCAGAGTTCACCCCGAAATTGCTTTTTCTTTCCACTTTTTAAATGCATCAAATACAAACGCTATTTATGTTAATTTAGAAACATTATTTTAGTCATTTAAAGGATTTAATTGAAATTAAAAATAAATGCGAGACGTGAAGATAAAACGGGACTGACCAGTGTCAATCCGAACTACAATTGACAAACGCAAATCACATTCTGATTTCAGACAACCACCAATCTTATTGCCTCCTTGTTACTCAAATTGTGTGGTACAAATAACAAGCGTATACGTACAATCCGTAACATTACCATAAATAGTACCTAAAATACTTTCTATTTTGAAATAAAGTGATAATTTAAAAATGATACGTTATGAAATATAATTATGATCACTATCCTACAATTCATTCAGAGCATATTTTAACTAAATTACCTTTGTAAGGTCGCCGAAAATATTATGTATAATTATTATGGTAATCATCATCATCATTTCATAGATTTCAAGTAACTACAATTGAAGGCGGCCTGCACCCACCATGATCCCGCGGCCTTTACCAGGTCATCCGTCCATCTAGTTGGTGGACGTCCTACGTTAAGCTTGCGGATCTACGGACTCCATCCGGTTCCTTATATTATGGTAATATATAAGAATATTTTATATTAATCATTTTGTTGACTAAGAGATAAATAAATGTACTTAAATGATTACGCTTTTACCCCGTTCTACAACTTCGTCGCCAAACAAAACCCGTCAATCTCTTATAAGTTGTAACACAATGCTTGTGATTGTGCGGCAACCAATTGTACGCACGCAACACCGTGACAGACGAACAGGCATACTGACAACAAACAAATAACGAAGCTCTAACGAGTGGAAAAGTGTCAAGTGTGCAACCAGATTAAGGGGGTAAATTGCTAACCGTTATAGCACGAAATATCACAACATGAAGAAATTGTGTCGGAGATTTCGTTTACAAAATCATGCCTTATTCTGCATAAAACTTTAGTTGAGAATTTAAATATTTGAAAGTCGAATAAAAAATAATATTGTAAGCACGGAGGAATGCGACATTAATCAAACATTGAAACCCTTTTCTATACACACACAAAAGGCGTAGTGAAGAAAATTTACATCTTAATCAGATTGGCCTCTTCAAAAACGTTTGACAGACAGTAACCACCTTCCTATATAAAAGCTCACAATGCTGAAAAGGTTCTAAACCATCACATAACTGGCCCATAAAGCAACTACTTACCAAAGTCACGGCTATTGTGTATCACTCGATTCCATCAAGCTATTGTGAACGTTGCATTATTATTTAGCTTTTCTGCACTTAACTAGCCGTCCAATACTGTCCAGTTTAATTCAGAGAGACAGCTGAAAAGATCCATTTTACGAGGAGAATAGTCGATCGATCAAATGGAACGTATAAAGGATAGTCTATCAATTTTCCTTACTTCCAGTTCAAATAAACAGCTAATCTCGATTTTAATGTGGTCTGCATCTCTCGAACTAGCGATCGATAAATTAATTCGATAATTGGTTCGCAATCATCATTTATTGGTATTGCGGATGATTGAGTCGAACTAATTTTAGTGGACAAAGTTTATTACGTATTTATAGAATAGACATGCTTAATTAGACACGTTTTTTGGAAATTATGTTCTCGTTTAATGCACTTGATATTAAGCTATAAAGTTCTTATACAAAATCATTGTATAACAAGCGATTTATCTATTAAATGCCAAAAATACGATATGTAATCAAAATTATAATATATATTTTTTAATTATTCGAAATCGTACTTAATATTTTTAAGTTTCAAGGTGATTCAACTTGCTGTGTCAAATAAAAGACACCCTAACGTCTTAGAGAACGTTACAAAAGCCAAATTTAATTTTCCCATGTCTTCACGAACCGTATCGGTTCAAGACGTCGCTGAAGACGTAATCACCAGACCGTGGACGTTAGGTTCACACGATCGTATGTGAACTCTGGGTAAAGGCTATTTTATATTGGCCACCTTATTAGGAAGGATTCACGAAAATTTGCTGGACTATCAAAATTATTATTGAGATTAATATATTTTATATGATAACCAATTTGTATCGGGTCTGGGTAATTGGAAAATTTATAATATCGACTATTGACTATATACATACATTATTTGTATTTTACGAAGGTGTTTTGACAGCCATATTTGCAACAGTCTATCTGCAACGACATATGAATAATACAAAATAAATTACTTTCTTTCATCTTAATATTTGTTTAAGTACCAAATGACAAAAAGAAATAAGTTGCAGTCTGTCTAAACGCGTCTTAATTCGTCCGAACTCCGTACTTAGAAGTACAATACCTAATCTGTTGTTTTTAAGATTTTATTTTCACGATATTTATCTGAAGAGTTAATTGTACTAAGTAGGTATTGAAACTAAGAAGTTGTATATTTTTAGTTTCTTAAATAATTTTAATATTAATATACTCATATAAAAACTTAGTTCGTAACACATAATAATATATACGTCATACTTACATATTTTATTTAAAAGAAGTAATTTTTGTCAATGTACGCTTTTAAAATTCGAACTTTCCAAACAATTTTATTAACGTACGCAGTTTCTTCCAATATCGGTCCGTTTACCGTCTTCAGTCCAGACGACCGAAGACCATAATTCCAATCCAAATTTATGCTACCCATGCCTCCATTGTCTCAAATGAATCGACAATTCATCAGTATCGGTGCGTCACACTGGTTGACCACAGAAGTTCCCACGTTGACCTGCCAATTTATAGGCCTCACTTAACTGTAACTACCTGTGACCGCAGGTGCGTCTTAAGGAATAAGGGATGTATCACGAGGTCGGTTTTTTATTTCGAGTTCCTTGCTATTGGGTTATTTTTTTTAATAGGTGTTAGTGTCGTGTGTTGTAACCAATATATGGTTTTGGTAGAATTAGGTTAATTGTGCATCTGTAGTCGTTTTCGAATGATACAAAAATTGTTAAAAAAAAAGTTCTAGATATTTTATGTATGTAGTTGTATGTGAATATATTTTTTAATAATAGGCTTAAATAGGTAAGTTATAGTATTATGGTTTTTAAATACATAAATATATATATTTTAATAATAAATTTTAAATTATAGAAGATTGCACCAAAAACGAATTAGAAGCATATAAGCGAATAACAATTTTTATTTTTATTTTTATATATTACAACTTTCTTTTTCTTTCATTCGTGACAACCCTGTGTCCAAGGAGCGTATACACTTGTGTGATTTTCTTAAGTTGCGGACACATGAGGTCATAGTTAAATAAGTAAAAACTTAAGGTAGGGCGTTATGGGAAGTGAACACGGTAACACCACATCGTAATGTACCAAGCTTTACCGAACCGTAATATAGCACTTGGCTATATCATTACCATTTAGAAGTATATGGCCGAGAAATAATTAAGTTAATGATTTATAATTAGAAAGATAATTATTGTTGAACTATCTGTAGCACCTGACGTATTAAAGGATTATTTTAGCGAGTATCACGAAAATCTGTTTCGTGATATATGAGTTACATATTGTATTAAGAATTAATTATTCGTGCATGTTGCAGCCTTATTTAATTGTTTTCCTTGCGGTTCTGCAATGATACGAATATATTCAGAAAAGCAAAAGATGTTTTTAAATCTTGTTTTGACTTATCGCTAAATATGTTACTAAAATGCACTAAATAATCCGCTGTTCCATACATCTTGTCGAGGTAAGTGAACATTTCGCGATTTCAGGATTGGTCCCGTAGTAAAAGTTGCTTATAATCATCATTCACTCCCCTGAAAGGTAGTTAACGTTTTCAAAATAACCCTGTATATATTATTTTGGAAGCAAAAATAATTTATATGTAAATACATAAACAATAATTCAATATTCATTACATAATTTTAGTATTTATGACGTACGTACTAAGGCTACACTATTGTGCATTACACTGTTATCATCACGGAACTAACGTAATATATTCATTGCATGCAGCCATCTTATGTACTTAGACAAAAAAAAAACAACGATTAATACCTAGTCCAAGATATCGCAATGAAAAAGGATCCGCTTGTGAGAAACATGTGAATTATCATAAGAAAAACTGTAATAGTCCTCATTGTTTTGAATCAAGGATAAAGTTTTTTTATATTGTGTTTCGCAAACTAATGCCAATCGATGTAAGTTTCCGTGACTGTGGTCGTCATATACCTATGTTAGTAACTGTATTATAAAGGATGACAATGAATCTATAAAAACTTAGGTACCAATTAAATGATGAGCAGTAAACTATAGTAATAGAGAACGTTACGTGACGTGTAATCATGAAATACATAAAGTTGTACCATCTATTCAGTGGGAAAAAAATAAAAAATACGAAATAGAGTTTCTGCGATCACCAACCCGCTTACCAAGGGTGGTTACGAGGACTACGCCCCATTCGAGGGAGGCCCATGTGGCCCATGATAACCAAAGAATGGAGGAAATATTTGTCTCAAATAAAATTCATTTTGTTCAGAACAACAAAACAATCTTCTTTTTTTTTGTAAAAAAAAAATGTTTTAAGTTTAATGTACCTATAAATTACTTTTTTATAACATTATTTATAATTAAATATATTTTGTTATATAAAATATTTTATTATATACTACATGTTTTTTTCATTTTGAAACTACGGAACAATTGACGTCAATACAAATAAAAAGGCAAAACAAAAGAAAAATATCACCCATTGTTTTACTACCTATGGACCTCTTCGAATTAAAACGAGATAAAATTCATAACGTTATATAATAAAAAATATAATTATTGTTATGTGTAGGTATGTAATGCCACATTAATTCTATCTAAAAGCAAATAAAAAGAATAGTTTTAAAGTATGTCTTAATTATTATTATTAACGAAACGATAGTAATAATATTATTTATTATCAACTTAGTGTTAACTAACTTAGAAAAAAAGTGTAATATTTGGAAACACTTGCAAATTCATCAAAAAACCTTTTATCCGACGGTCAACATTGTTAGCCAAAAGGCTTTTTCTACTTCAAAAAGGGTGTAAAAGTGAGCGAATCTCCAAGCGTAGTGAAAAGAGGCACTTGAAAATAGTTCCAAGAAGTACAGTCACCTACTTAAGTGTATCGTCAGGATAGAACAATAAAAAATGAAGCGATTTTAATGCGTCGAATCATCGCAACCTCCGACCCGTTCCCACGCACGGTTGGGTGCACACGACTTCTACGGGCTGCTGCGTCCACGCATAGAAACATATATGTGTGTGAACGATATGGTATAAACAAATGAAACTGATTTTGTAGGCAAAACATGAAGATGAACATAGAACAAAGACCTTATATTTTGTAAGAATAAGTTAAGGCTAGATGTTTTTGCTTTTTTAATTTAATTATTTGATAACTTATATATAAGTTTAGTTAAAATTTTTTTGGACACATGAATTACAAGTAGGACTATTACCACGGACCTTAATGTTTTAAATAAAATTTCTAGTTTTACTTAAAGAAATTTAGCATATCAGGTTTTATGTTCTTTATATACATACATACCTACGCTGCGAATTTTAGCCATATTTTTATACTTCTTTTTAAAATAGCTGAAAAATAAAAATAAAACAGATATGAAAATACTTACTTTTATATGTGTCATGCGATGGTAATATAAATTGGAACTGGCTGTGAATCTCTTTCCGCAGTGCTGACATTGATGAGGCTTCTCCCCCGAGTGTATTCTTCTATGAGTATTCAAACTACTTGATGTACTGAACCCTTTGTTGCAGACCATACATACGTGAGGTTTTTCACCTATAATAAAAATAAATAGTTGAAAAAGAATGTAAAAAATGAAGACAGTATTAATTATTAATTCATTTTGTAATATAGTTTGCATCGCTGTAATGAAAGCATGATATCTAAGCGATGTAATCGTTTGGATATCGGTTAGGAAAATTTTAATTATCACTACATAGTATAAAACAAGCCGCTGTCTGTCCGTCCCTATGTATGCTTAAATCTTTAAAACTCCGCAACAGATTTTGATGCGGTTTTAAATAGATAGAGTGATTCAAGAGGAAGGTTTATATGTATGATACATCAGTATTGCACCCGTGCGAAGCCGGGGCGGGTCGCTAGTAATAATTAAAAATATTTATCTAGTTGACAGTATCTACTTAGAAAAGGTTTGTAAATAAAGTATGGAAATGGCACGCGTTTAGATCATAATAATCGTTTTTATATTCATTATTTTCGTCATTATCTTTCATACATAAAATTTGTAGCCTTTCATTAAAATAAAAGTAATATTTTCAAATTGGATAAATAGTATTTTTATGCCAAAAATAAGCGATAAAAGTCACTTAGATTCAAATTGTGATAGCTTTTATGCATATTTTAAACAAAATTATAATTACACTCACGTTTAATTAATTTGGTAAGAAATAAAATCAATACTAAAATAGCTGTGACTAAATGTGTGCAATAAACCAATAACTTGTTCTTTGCATCAATAATATTAAATGGCGTATATGGTATTTTACAACTTGAAATATGCGTGTGAAAGAGGACCAGTTTGGCTGATTCTGAACTCCACCATAGCCACTTTTTTTTTAATTTTACACGAGACGATGACATGACAGCTCTAGATGCACCATCAATCATTTAATTAAGACAGCTAATTAATTTCTTAAATATTATTACTTATTACATTCATTTTACGAAAAGTCAAATGTCATTTTTTAAATTATCAACATTTTTATAATATATTTTTGTTTAAAATATCTATAACGAAAAAAGAATTACCTGTATGCGTCCGCATGTGTCTTTTCAATAACGAAGGCCTATCAAAAGCCTTCCCGCACACCTAAAAAGAAACATTTAGGTCAAAATTGAAAAAAAAATGCTTGACTTTGAATGTAAATAACGTCTGATGCTGATGATTTTGTTTCAATATAATAAGTAATCAAATATGGCATTATTATAATCGAAAGTTACAGGCAAAGAACAGGGAATGTCCAAATAAATAGATTAAAATTAAATGTTAGGATATTATGTTGTTTTAAAGAGATTATCGTTTTGGTCTTAAGCAAACGTCTTTTCAACACAATCTGTTTTCTTTTTAAAATAGTTTGTGATTGGCTATTGTACTACCATAGAAAAATATGTGTTGTCAGTAAAACATAGAAAAAATAAAAATAGTGACACTCCCTGTTCTTTGCTTTTGTAACCTTCAATTTATAAATTTAAAAACTTTGTCATAATAAACTAACAATGTTTTTAAATTTAGAAATTACTACACAGCCATCTTTGATTACTTGAGAACTGTTCAAGTATAGACAATACGTACTTCGCAAGGCAACAATGCTCTTTCAGATTTTGCTGGTCTTCTTTGGATCTTAGGCGTCATGTCTAGCAGGAGTTCATTGGAGGAGCCTGCTGATGAAGAGGTAAGGGAATCTCCGGAGACGGACTTGTGTTCATCTTCATTACCTGAAGGAGGAGATATGGGGAGAAGGACACGGGATAGGAGAGATGTGGATAGATCTAGCGGTGAATCTGTGAAAGACAACAAGCGTTTATTAAAATATTTTCAAGTCATATAAAATGAGTTATATTTAAGGAAATGTAAATATAAATTAAGTAGGTAAACGTCAAATAATTTTAAATTCAAAATACTGCAATAATAATAATAATAATAGCATTTAATTCTGGCTACGCCTATAATGTTAGTAACAATGGGCTTAAATACTAGTGTTAGTAGACATAAATACACAAAAATGTACTATTTAGTATGGAGTGTAGTATGGAATAAACTCGAAGTACTGTTGGTACCACCACGAAGACGAGCGAGCAGCGAAGCACTTCTCTTTCGCATGATGGCCGCAAAACCATCTATATCCCTATCCGCATTTTTAACGCGCTACATCGCAATGGCAGCCTCAACAGTATCCTGAGTGCGTTATTATACTGGACCCGTTGATCGCTGTATGCACGCAAACTATAACTAGTCCACAGGCTGCATTTGTAAAATGAAATGAAATCAAATGAAAACTAATCACCTATTTAACTAACTAGCCCCCCACGCGCGGATTCACCCGCATATCTCCCGTTCCCGTAGGAAATTCATAATAAATATTAGCCATAGCCTTCCTAAATATATGAGCTATTTGACATTGAAATATTTTTTCAAATTGAACTATGAGTTCCTGAGATTAAAGCATTCAAACAAACTATTTAACTTTATAGAAACTTGTATCAGATTTATAGGAAATTTAAAATGCTTCAATAAATAAAAATAAACTGAATTAGGTGGGGGGGTACATCACCGGTGCTGCCCCTAGCGGATCTTTTTTAAATCGTCCCAGGAAAAAGGCTAATTCCATTATAATTCTATACGTTTGACGTTGTTGTCAATAGAGAATTTAAAACATATGTGCCCCCGCACCGGTGCTGCCCCTAGCGGATCTTTTTTAAATCGTCCCAGGAAAAAGGCTAAGTTAATTACATGTTGTTCAAAACTTTTAAATACGAGGACTTAAATTGTTTACTACAAAGCCTGGATATTGGATTTTATGCAAAAGAGCCAGTCATTTTTATTTAGCACCTACCATATATTAAACATCTATATATATAAAAGAAAGTCGTGTTTGTTACAACACTTATAACTCGAGAACGGCTGGACCGATTGCCATGGTTTTTGATTTGTTGGATTTGTTTCCGTCCCGAATAGCAGAATACATTTTAAAAACAAAAGAAAGTCGTGTTAGTTATACTATTTATAACTCAAGAACGGCTG
Organism: Nycteola revayana; assembly: GCA_947037095.2. NCBI lineage: Eukaryota > Metazoa > Arthropoda > Insecta > Lepidoptera > Nolidae > Nycteola > Nycteola revayana. Next base: position 13,162,663 of record OX344838.1, on the reverse strand, counting down.
AACCGATTTGGCTGAAAATTGGTAGGGAGGTAGCTAAGAACTGGGAGAAGGACATAGGATACTTTTGGGTAGGGGTAGGGTAGGGTAGGGTAGGGTAGGGTAGGGTAGGGTAGGGTAGGGGTAGGGTAGGGTAGGGTAGGGGTAGGGTAGGGGTAGGGTAGGGTAGGGGTAGGGTAGGGGTAGGGTAGGGTAGGGGTAGGGTAGGGTAGGTGTAGGGTAGGGGTAGGGTAGGAGTAGGGTAGGGTTAGGGTAGGGGTAGGGTAGGGCAGGGGTAGGGTAGGGCAGGGGTAGGGTAGGGCAGGGGTAGGGTATATAAGTCCACCCGTGCGAAGCCGGGGCGGGCCGCTAGTATTGATATATAAATTAGCTGGATATTTAATTTCCACTCATCATTCTTTATTAGCTGTCATTTCGAATATAATTTATTCTATAATCTTCACTTGTTCCCACGAAGAATGAAAGAGTTAATAAATTTCTACGTATTTAATCATTGCAATCGGTTTCTTTTTATTGATATAGCTCAATCAAACATCATTATCACAAAGTAGAATATATGCTTGAAATATACTTTTTAAAAATACTGTGTAGTGACATTTATGTTGATTAACATTTTCAATTATACCTACCACACATTCGAAAAATTGTTAATAAATTCGCAAACAAAAAATAAATAAAAACAGTATAGGTTTTTGATTTATTTTTGTTGGTATAGTTTAACTAGTTACTAGTTTGAATATAAGAACAATATTTATATAAAAAAAAAAACATAAATTCTGTAAAGATAGAATAACACATGTCAATAAAAATGAATTTTAATCGTTCCCCAGGAATTGTTTTCCGTGATCGTAAAATGAATATTGATACTAATCAAGAAATGTGGAGTAATACAAAAACATATTACTAATTACTATTAACTATACATTACTATACGACTAAGGTTGACCCTATATGTGATCCTCAAATGTGTGAAAAACGTGAACGACGACGCAAGCGTCAAGCTCCCGGCCCCCTCTTCAGCTACCCTCGCCGTCGTCCGCATGTTCCACTACCGCTAACCGCTAGAGGCCACGCAAGCCCAATGTGGGGTCAGCCTAAGAATCCCGCCCAAAATTATACTTTCCCAAAGATGTGTAAAATATTCAAATCAATTTTACAGTGATTATGTAAAGTGGGTGATTTATATAATTCAGGTCAAATGATTTTTATTATAATACCAATCAAGCATTTTTTTAATGAACCAATTTTATTGACAACCGTAAATTTTGCTATAGAACTTTGGACATTTTATGTTTATTGGATTCACTTGGATATTTGATACCAATTAATTGGTCTGATTTTTTTTTCGTATGTGTACCTAATGTTAAATTGCAGATCGTAAATTCCAGTTGCGTTCACACAGAAGAGTTTTGGACAGACAGATTTTATCTTTGAATAAAACTACCTAATGCAATTTTAGTGATGTTAAAAACGGATCATTCGAGAAAAACCTATAACGAAATACGTTATAAATAAGAATAGAATTCTACCTTATTCCCATAGTACGAAATATTGCTCTTTTGTCTTTATAAATAATATTATAATCGTAGTGTGAAGTTTAATTATGTAGATACAATCCGTTTGTCGAATTGCTACTGGATCAATTACGTAATTTTAATACTAGCTTATCTATTGAGTTACTTAACTAATTAATTAATCAAATTAAAAATAAACTAATAAACTAATAAACTGCCCCATTTTTTAATCACCGCCAATTTATTCCGCCATAATTGCACTATTAACTAAATACTCCCACAACTCCGTTTGTAAATAAAGTAGGCAAAACGAACTGTGGACAGTCAACGAGTTGGCGATACTATCGGCCTCCCATCTGTCTGGTCGACGCTCCATATCGAGCCATTTCTATCACACAATCTTGAAATACACCTACCCTATGAACGGATAAAGAAATGCCAGTATCCTCGATCTAAAACACAAACGGACCGCTAACTGCTAATTAATCCATGACATTTCATGTCACTAAGATTTATAATGTACTAAAGAATGTTTATAATTTCAAGTGAACAAAGATTATCATAAAATCGTTTGGTTTATGCTTAACTTGTTATAATTAATCGAAGTGGTGGTCAATAGAATAATTGAAAGTAATTTTGAGTGAGCTTAAAAAAATAGTTAGGTACTTATTATAATCTAAGTAGATAATTAATAAACTTTGTATGACTTACTTACTTACTCACTTCAATAACTTTTCTAAGCTTCAAGCTTCAAATATTAAAATAGAAATTATATAATTTACTTTGTCATTATTGCCTTACTACACAGTCAACATCTAAGTGTATGTTTCGTAAAAAAATAAGTTACCATAAGTAATATCAATAAAAGCTTAGAATACATTAATTTATTTCTACCATCATAATACCACTGCTAATATTGGAAAGAACTAAAAATAACTTTAATGTAATAAAAAGATATCAACACTTAAGTTCAAATTTAAGAAAATATGTATTTAAAAACATTGAGGCCGCATTTGGCACCTAAAAAAGTAAACTTACTCGTATAACCTATATAATCTCTTTTTGGGTTTTAATATAAAAGAATTCTATTTACATAAAAGTATAAAATGTTTGCAATATATAAATGGAATATTTAGATCAGCATTCATAATAGTGTTGCGATCAGATCAATACGGGGACAAACGAAGCCGCCGCTTTATCAAATCGTATGTTTAACTGGAGTATAAGGGCGAGGGCACAGAACTGCGAAGAAGCTCTGTGAAAAGATATAGTTACTCAACATAAAAACTTATATTGGTTCCATAGTAACTTGATACTTATCTATCTATATAATATAAGCACCAGCAAACGGAAGGGAGGAGGGATACATTAAATGGAAGATTTTCATAATTTTCTTTTCGGAGCTCCACTTTCTATTTCTGATTTTGATGATCAGAGATTTGACCAGAGTGGACTTTTTTGTTCGCTGTCTTGTAGTCTGAGCCACCGTTAGTAAAAGTAATTTATTTAAAAAATAATAATAACATAAATAGTTCATTTTCAATCATTTATCTCAAATCTTTAGATAATAAAGGCGTAGGTAGGCTAGGTATTATATTTTTAAAAATGAAATCGCTTTATTTGAATTAGGCTTTTTATTTTTGCCACAATTTATATTGAACGCAAATCGCTGTCTCTTAACCAAAGCCATACTTGTCACCATGTCTTCACCTTTAGTATAAAAAAGCGATCGCCGACTACCGAACCGCGACGCTATCCAAGTAGGAATTCCCTTTGATGCCGCCGCCTGTATCGGTAGGATCATACGAATATCAAGATGAGTGTGAGTTTGGAGTTGTATGGAGGGATTTAGTATGTGTTTTTTATTTAACTAAATATTGCCCAAAATATTTTCTTTTTTAATTTCAAGTGTAGAGTCAGTGTCCAATTGAAACAGAAATTAAAAGACGTCATGTTACACTAAATATACTAAACTGACTTCCTCTGAGGAACCTTCAACTTTTTTTTAACCAGGCTTTTGCTACTTATTTTTGCATAAAAGCGAGATGGTTCCAAAATTATAAAATAGTTTAAAAATCACATATTAAGCCGAGGTCCCCACCAGGGACGCCCTCTGACGCAGTTTGCACCTCCTATGGGACTTGAATTTCGATTAGGGGACTCAGGGGATTGTGGAAAGGTGACGGTTAAATTTTTAAGCAATTCTCGTTTGAGGTCATTACTGATTAATTTATTAATCATCATATTCTAAGCAAATAGGTAACTAATGACCATTGATTTAATTATTTAAAAATATGATTTGACACAAGTTATTTTAGCGCAAATTTTAAGTTAAAAGCTATAATAATTTCACCCGTGATCTTATTAATTAATTCACATATCAAGCTTATTGATACATAATCAAGAAAAATAACACAACAACTTAATTTATGTTCGTGTGAAAGTACCCACTTAAATAATTTAAAGTGTTTTAGAGTCTTTATTAAATAAGTTAAAACTAAAGATTTCGTTTGACATGCCGCTGTGAAAATTACTATTAAATGTATAAATATATATATTGATTTATTGAATCGATAGTTCGCACGGTGGATTGTCACTAGCCAAAGATCCGACATTATAAAATATTACCCAATATAAAGTTACTAGTTTTAGAAACACTAATTTATAAAAAAATTAATACTTAAGTATAAACAATTTTACCATTCATATTATTACCAAGTTGTTAAGATAACAGTAAAATTTTGTAAGTAAAATAAATCAAAATTAAACATCAGTGCAAGTCTATTTTAAAAATCAGAACTAATAAACTATATAATATTTATAGTTAACTCATATATTTTGCATAAAATTCTACCTACTATTGGGCTCATATTTTTAATATACTGCTTATTTTAGTTATATCCTCTTTATGTAAATTTATCTTGTGAATAACTTGACGCATATTTTATGCATCTATACTCGTAGATCATTACTTGAGTAGATTATCTTAATGATTACAATCATAAAATACAACTATGGCAAGTACTTAATTAAAATAAATAGCTGTAACTTCAAGTGATTTGAAATGATAGTAATAATTATCGACTTTGCTTTAGCTTATACTCTGAAACTTTGGGAGAAATTTAAAGGGATTAACTAAATAACTATAAATTAAAACAGTTTACACTTAAAGAAAGCTACAATTTCAGGGAGTAAAATAAGTTAGTTAATACTGTTTTTATTTTAGCGTTAACTCAGCTGTTGACTGATAACGTGAACTTGATGCGCGAATATTACCAACGTGAATATAAACGTGCTAGATGGAAGTAATCTTAATGCGACGACCTGGACTATAAAATAAGTATCACGTAATTCTATGTTTTTTCTTATTTCCCTTTTATTTTGATAACCTAATCAAATTATAGCTGTATGTTTACTGGGTTTTATAAATTTAATAGCATACGATAATTGGTAAGACTTAAAATATAACACATTCATTATTAAGGCAAAGTAGAAAACTATTTGTATTTATTTACCTCTAGTTACAGAAAATTTCACACTTTAAACTTACCTTCTAATATTGAATCCATAGTTTGTCTATACAAGTTGTTCCTCATCTTCACGAAAAACATCTCCTCAGGTCTTTCAGGTAGATAGTAGACCACCAGCTCCGAGTGAGCAGACACTGGCTTCACTGCCTCGTATACTGGTTCGCCTTTTACTTTTGTACAGACTAGGTTTACCTGCAGAAGATCATTATCATTAAGTATCAGAAGTATGCTACAAATGCACCGAAGTTTATATTTCGTAAACATGTTACAGTATAATGCACTATTGTGATATAGGTACCCCTCAATCTAATTTTTTTACGGGTTCACTACTTGTCTGTACTTGTCGTCATCATCTACAACCCGTATAATATCTATTGCTTCCCCCGAGGGGAGTTTGCCATAGTCACCACGCTTGATAGGCGGGATGGTGGCCGCAGTTGTGATTATGTTTTAAAACACAGGGAAACGCTGCTGGGGCAGGAGCGTTTCCTTGGTAAACAATTGTTATATAATATGTTACAATCGCGACCAACTGCTTATCCTACCTACTCTCGGGAAGATAGTCCCTTAACCAACAAAGAAAACTTAGATTGTACATTCATACATATACATACATACAAGAAACCACGTCTCCTGAGTATTAAAGCGGGCTTTACTAATGTGTGGTAAACAGGGAGGTTTATTACATAATGTATATCGTTAATTAATAAACGTATCATTTTCAATTAAATATAACTAAAAATGAATTTGAAGTTAATTGGCTTATAAATATTGATTACATAAGTTTTGACGATGTAGTAATAACAAACACTCACTTGGGGTCCGTAATTGTCTGACACGCGCAAGAACCGAACCCAATTGCAGTGGCGTACTTGAACTCCACCCGACGTGCATACTTCATCGAACAGCCCAAACCGATGTCGGATCTGATGACAATGAAAAATATTACAATATTATAACTATATAACACTCATTTCATATAATATGTATTATGAAAAATCGGGCCAAGTTGTGAATTATAGAAAGTTAATAGAAGTTTGAAAATTCAATATTGTTGAAGTATCGCGAAATTTACATATCATTTGACACGGGACAATTGCAATAAAATTTTGATAACGATATTTTTTTTTGTTTTTCCGTTCGAACAGCTGAAATTGTTCTTCCATTTACAATGATATTCTTTCTTTACTGTTAAAATGAATAATAATAATTATCTCTTGACAATATACCTACTTTTTTTGTGCTAATATTATAAATGCGAAAGTTTGTATGTGTGGATGTATGTATGTTTGTTACTCTTTCACGCAAAACTACTTAATGGATTTGGCTGAAACTTTGCACGGGGATAAGGGATAAGCTCGATTAACATTAAGCCACAAACAATCACGCTCCGATCCACTGGAGCAGAGTAACGCGGGTAAAACCGCAACTAGTAATCACATAAAGAAGAGATCTACGAAAACCTGAACCAACTCTAAAGTTTTTCAGGAATTTTTAACATTTAAACTTATCCATCCTTGCTATGTCGTTTCTATAAGTTCTACCAGAATTTAATCCCATAACAAAACTTTGAACAGTAAACCTAACTGTCGGCGCGTATTGCTCAGATTTCAATTAAAGATAACAGTCATTCATATCAAAGGCATTAGTAGTTAAATGTTCAGAGCAATACTCCTAACCACATTATCATAAACGCGATGAAAATTACCAGTGCATTTCTCTAATCTGTACGTCAAAGATTAAAACAAGTTGTGGTTCAGATAGGTTGACGGGTATTTAAAAGCAGTTAAAATTAAAGCCTGTTTCACTTTAGTTCATAGTATTTACATGATGTTGAAGTGACTGGGATTGTTAAGTTTTATGCGTAAAATTGCGTCTTACAGTTAGACTGATACGCAGCTGCTTGTTTTTCTACGCTGTTTACGGTGAAAGCATATTTAATAAACTTATTGCATTAAAATGTGCTTTCCCTGAGTTTAGGGCATATTTTTGGAACTAAAACATTGTGATTATGTATTATGTTAACTTTAGTTTCTACTGAAGATATGACGAAAATTTTAATACACGGGTCTTGTCAAGGTGCGTATAACAAAATACTGTAGCAATCAGGATATAAATATCTTTATATTGTGTAGCCGGTAACTCGTTAATTCGACTCGTTCCCGAATACTGGTATTTGCTTTGTACAGCAGGAAAGCATTGCCAATCAACGGGGCAATGCTGCTACCATCCGGTAATGTTGCTCAAAAGCATAAATTTAAAATAGTGAGTACTTTATCAGTAAGTATTTAGTTTAGATAAGCTATTTTGAGCTACTTAAATATGTATTAGTCATTTATTAAGCAAATTATATTCTTATAAAATTAGCGAGCGTAATAGCTTATAATAATAATTATTCTTTTTGTATACTTAATTACGTAACATAAAGATTATGCTGTTTCTATCTAGTTAGAAACATCTATTGCCACTGTACAATTTATATAGACATACTAACATATTATAGAAAGAAAGATTCGAGATGTAAATGATTAATGGTTTGAACTATATGATAAATTATGTTATCAGTACACTCGTGACTATATTAATTAAGTTTGTGTCGAGATAGTTATTTATATCTCTTGCTTAATTGAACGTTGTAAATGTCAAATGATTTTTAGGTGATAGTGTAAGCTTTCAATAAATGCACCTGTAGATTTTTAGTTAAAACCATTTTGTGATGAAATTACACGCTATGTATTTAGTTTGAGAATGAATTCGATTGAGCTTGTTATTTAAGTAAATAATTTAAAAAATCTCTATTTAAAGATAACTCTCGAACTATAATAAAATATCTATTCACGTACACAAAGCACCATTGAGCTCAGAACAAATTTCCGTATTTCTTACAAATATTTATTTCGGGTGGAAATCGAACCCAAAACATCAGGACTGAGCCATCAGTTTAAGAATGTCGATTTTATAAAACGTATCTATTTCTGTTATTTTGGGTCGTCTCTACACATGTATTCCTTCATAGTTAAAGTTCAAATTCAGGTATAATCTGTGCATGTCAAAAAATTTAAATATATCATACAAAACAATTATTTTAACGCAGTATCTATTATCTATAAAACTAATCAAATTCCTAGAATAAACTTTCGCCGTATCTGCTCAATTTATTCTTTGCACGCTTTCAACGAACCGCCAACGCTAGTTTATACGTAATGACGTGAAAATTACAACAAATATGACTTGGCGCATGCGCCGAGCCGCAAGATTCAATCCGCTATGGTGCAATTAACAAGATACAAGTTTTGATATAGGTAAAATATAAGTTGGTATATGAAATTAATTAATTGGAACTGTTGAACTAAGCTTCAATGTTAGGTATTTGCTATGTTTTAAGTAGAGTAATTTCTTTGGTCGATTGAAATTTAATAATGCTAAAGTAAGTTCAAGATCGACATTTATGATGATGACGTCTAGTATTAAAAATAAGAAATTAAAGTAAAAATAAAAGACGTAAATAGTACAGCATCTTTTTTTTTCAAATCGAATAAACTCTTTCACACGGATCCTAAGTTTACTCTTAATTTACGAAAAAAATCCTTTAGATATTAAATACAGTAAAATAAAATGAACAGCAATTAAGTAAACAAATTGCAAATCATTAAAAATACTAATTAGGATTCCTTTAACGTTCCGAAGTAAATGTAATCTCAATAAGATAACACTTCTTTTTGATATCCCTGCATAAAATCAGTCGAAGAAAGGAGCTGTTAATAAATAATTCCGTTCAGAAGCTTATTACAGCAATATTTCTTCAATATAATGTTAGTAATGAGCTCATTAAGAAATTTAAATTGAATTGGATCAATTTAATAAAATAATAATCATTTCAAATTATACAGTTCATAAAAACTTTAATATCGTGTGGGTGTATGTTACTCTTCAAGGAGGTTGATATAGCATTATAATTTTATCTCTATGGTATTTTATGGTGTGGAACGTATGAATATTCAATACATCACTGATTATTTACAATAAATATGTTAATTTATGTTGATATTCGTATATCAATGTATTAATTTGTAATATATGACTGGTGTGAATATGAAATGATTTTTGAATGTGTGCTGCTTATTGAAAGCATAATTTGATTTGACAGAGATGTGGAAAATAATAATAAAAGTTTTTATTAATCTTGCTCGCTTTCTAATAAAGATCTGATACCAATAATGAATAGTATTCTCATTTATATATTATACGCAGCAATATGAGCTTTGGAAATTATTAGTAAATATTTTACGGCAGTAAATATATCTGTAATTATTAAAAAACGGCGACCAACCTAAAATATAATTAAGTAATTAAAAGCTAACATAAGGTATGCTTATTTATTATTTAATTTCAATAAAGGAACCAATTAGTAGCTCGATCTATTCCAATTACTAAATGCGTTACAAAATTTATAGAGATATGGTAATATTACTCTTTCTCATAAATAACCAAAATTAATTCATATCGCATTTCGCACAATAAAATTGGTAGGCCACATATTAGTCCCAAACTAAAACCTTACTCGTCCACTTTTTTGTTTCCCATTCGCATAGTGGACCCCATAAATCTATGGTCCCGTTATTTAGAATAAATTGCACGCGTCTGCAGTTCTTTGTGACGTCGGGTTTTTGTCCTCATGAGAGCCGCTTAAACAGTGACCATGGGAAACAATAAATATAGGGAGAAATTTGGCCATGTTTATACTACGCGGTACAGTAACAGTAATATAAGTTAAGTAGAATAGGAATTACTTAAACAAATCGGTAAATTTTGGTACAGACTTGTTTTTGGTAAGTGCGATTAAATTCGAAGGAAGTTTATTTCGGATGTTCATGTATGATTTTCAGTATAAAATAATTTATAACGGAAAATAGGTACATCTAAAAGACTATAATTCTAACAACATTAAAAATGGATGTAGAATAGAAAATGTAAAAAGATTTATCAATCGATTTCCTATAACTATCGATAAGTGCTATATAAAAAAACATATTAAATTGATGTATAACGATAAACAGTTGCACAGCACATAGCTATAGACTTCGTTTCGTTATGGTAATTAAATAAATTTTATTAATATACTACGCCTTAATAATCGTTATAGATCAGCTCACTCGAAAAATTCCGTCTGTAGTCGAACCAAATTCATTACCGATTGCAGCAATCGATTTCTGTATCGATTTATAATCAATCTCTTAAATGGTCTCTATCAAATTTAATTGACGTCAATCGTGAGGGAGCTAAAAAGCATTCGTATAATAATCGAACGAGATGAGGTACCTAATGAGGACTCAGATAATATTGTTATTGGTTTGGTGACGTTTCGCATCGAATGCACAGATTTTGAAACCCTCTTTGATTATTTGGAATATACTCCGTTATTTTTTTAAATTTGCCAATAATTTGTTGCCTATATTCTAAAGAAACTTAACATTAATTGATAATTGAGTGTTGCAAATAAGCTATAGTACTATGCAATACAAAATAATATATGCATTGCATGCAAGTCATTTTAAACTGTAAATTTTAATGCTATTGAAAAAGTAGGTATATGTTTATATAGATCGGTAGTAACCCAAAATAATCATTAAGCTATATAGTAACAAGTCGTTGCTATATAGGGTAATCACAGTGTTTCAATAAGTTCCATAATTGTCGGAACTAAAGGTAAATTTTCTCTTTTTAATATTACGGATTATCGTATTGATTGCAGATTGCTCTTAGTACAATTGACTTATTTTGTGATCTTTAATTAGATTAATGTGCTTTAACTCGCACAGAAATCAATTTCGTTGTGTATGTATTGTGTTTAGTGTGCAATAGAAATTACAATCAATTTATTTTTATTGTTAAATAAAAATAGCAAATTTTGGCCAGTATATATATTTTTTTTCTAATCCAAAACGCAGCAAGCCAACAACATAATTTTTTTAATTGATCTATTAAACAAGCCAATATATGTATCAAAAACAACAACATGAATACTATATAACACACTATACCATTAGAAAGACCACAGGATCATACCAATCTTAGCTATAACCAATATAACGATTTCAGCGTCGCATTACCGTACAGTCATTCTCACTTTGCACGGCAGCCGGCCTGCAAGCGATCACGATCGTTCTACAGAAGCGGTTGCGCTTGAGGCGCCAAATGGCCGCACGCTCCGGTGGCCTGTTTATAAACCGTGTACGCATACATTTATATGGACACACCGTGAAAATTATAATAAGGATCATACTTTATGTTTAATATGACAAGCGACGTGTTTACGTTAATTGACCATGTAGTTTTGGTTGTATTTAAGTATTATAGCATGTAGTTAAATGGGAGAATTGTAGTACTTTTATTAGTAAAAAATAATCGAACATGACTTTAAATATTTGTAACGGAAATTCAATGTTGATTAGGAAATGCCCTTTAATGAAATAAAGGTTTAAACTCTTCTTTATAATGACTATATTAAGGGCTAGGGCTAAAGTAGGCAAGTTGTGATATCATTTTTTTTATAATTCACCTGCCACTTCAAATTTTGTGGCAATATTGATAACTTATAATTAATAGCATTATTATAGTTAATAATATCATATTATAGTAGTGTCGTAGTAGTGGTCGACTAGAGTCGAAATTGAAAAAAGTACATATTACTCCGTCCGCAGAATGTTCGTAAAAAGGGCCGTTTTAATAAGTTTAATTAGTTCAAAAAAGTATACATATGTTAGATTCCTTTCCTCCGATAAAAAGATAAAAAAAATCGTATTAATTTAATTAATAAAAAATTTACAGTTTGTCGTCGTTTAAGTTCAAAATAAGTTTAACTAATTTACGTTGTTTCTCCAATTAAAAACACAAATTTGTTTAGTAGTAACTCGTAAAATAAACTAAAAAGGAAACTAGTATTGTTCTGGAGTTTATGTAAAATTAAATTATTTTGTCACCCTCCTAAAAAGTTACTATTTCTGCAATACGTGGTGTTAGAACTTAAGCGACGCGATGCACATACAGTATATGTGTATGCCAATTAAATGGCATTATCATTATCTCCTAGTCAACTCAAAAGAAGATAATTCTCAAAGTAGTTCTGTCATATTTAAAAATATATAGCATAGCACCTCAGTAATCAGGTCTCGGCCATATTGAACCACACTGCATTCTTATCTCTTAAACAAGTTGCGTTCGCTACTGTTTTATACATTCATATTACATTTCAAAGAGCATAAGATGTAAACTACTACATTTTTAGATTAATATAAAGGTTATGATTTTCCTTAAAATTTTACTGTGATTGAGACTCATATATACTATTAAATATAGCATTATTTAGATTAAATTAGCTACAACATTTTTTATTATCACAAAAAAGTGATCGTTATATATATTAAATAATTATTAGTTACTTAAATATTATTCTAACAAGATAATTGGTAAAGTTGTTAAATTCATAACGCCATTTCAATAGGTTTTCACTATTGATACTAATTAAACGTATGATAAAGCAAAAATAAAACAAAAGCCAAATATTTAATTTTAATTAGGTATGAATTCAATTCAAATATTTTTTTGGCTAAATTCTTTCTGTACTTACCGAAAATACCTTTGTTATGTTCGAACTTATAGTAAAATAATATTTTTCATCTTATGCTGTCGTTGCATTAAATAAACGATACATAAAGCGCTTTTCGCTTCGGCGCAAACTTTTCCACTAATAATCCCTTGTATCACGACTTTCTCTAAGATAGCAAGTAATGTGTCGGCTGTAAGTGTACTTATGAATTTAAAGTAGCTCACACCTTTTATTTTTTAGTTTATCACTTCATTCAATTATGAAAATAAGAAACGCTACAAATACCTATATTCGTTCACAAAACAAAAATCTAAAATGATTGGAATCATGGTTAATAGTACAATAACGTACTCTATTATTGTACCAATAAGGATTATTTCAAATATAATAGTTTAAAGACCAGAAATTGACAACAAATCATCATACCTCTAATAAATTTTAAATTGCCAATAGACTGACATTTTATATGTATAATAGAATAGCGAATGACACAAAAACATCCACGCCAAAAAAGAAAAGGATGTAAACGAATTACGTTTTAAATAAATTTCATACAAAAAAATAGTGTACTAAATGCAAATATTTCTTAAAAACAGAAGCCAAAATGCGCCTCGTCGCCTCCGGCCCGTATGTCTGACATCACATGCTCGCCAGTTGGAATAACAGTTGGATTCCAATAGCCGAACACGCGAATGTTAAATAGTAACCAATTTGATAATTGCTAATTCAATTTTATCGGTCCATTTGTTGCGGTTTAAACGTGTGTTTCTACAAATATGGTGTATTATCAGGCGTACTCAAAACTTTGCCTCATTGTTCTATAGACAATTTACTTGATGATAAACACCGATTCTAAGGTAAGGTGCATACATCCATACAAGAAAAGAAGACACAGTTACAATAAAGTATAAACTTAGCAAAGAAGACGCTAAAGACGGCAAATGCGATTTTCTAATCTAATTTTAATATGACCCCTGTATTATTGTAACACACGCATACATTTGATTTAACCTTTACAACATTGTAATGTACTTGGTTTGTAGTAATATATCTTCAAAATAAAATCAAATATTTCTACCACTTCACGTTCCATTTTTATCTCATGTGTATTTTAAAATATCAGAGCTGTGCCAGGTTCATAACATTAAAATTTATTGCCCGCACGCGCAGTAAAACCAGGTCTTAAATAAAGGCATGATTGCACTATTGGTCGCCCTCAGCGATTATTTGCCGCACGCCGGTAAAATTGCACGCCAGTGCGTTCGTGCACATGGGTCATTATTTCTAAAGAAAAGACTTATAAAATGGGCTCGTTAGGAAATAAATTATTTATATTTCTAAATTTTTGGAAAATTTGCTTTCTAGTGGACATCAACATGTATGTCGGTTATAACGTAATTTGTTGAATATATTAAGGTAGTTAATGTATTACAAACATAGTATATTAAATAAGAAGTTTATCAGCTATCGGTATATAGACATCTAGTCACTTATCTGCCTTAACTCTATAAAAACTACCATTGTCATTTCAATTGAAACTTCGCTAAATACAAAAAGTCAATTTAGTTCTAGTGATAAATAGTTAAACACTTTTCACTATAGCCAAATAGACTTTTGTCTGCCACTTAGTATCCGTTTTGTACTCAATTTAGTCTAGAAATAGGTTTCAAAATGGTAAATTTAATTGTTGAAATAAAATAACATGATACTCCATTAAATACTTGTTCTGCTCTAATGGAAATATATAAGAATACAATAGAACATTGTGTAGAAATAAGGTATAATATAATAAACAACCATTCAATATAAGATAAAATAAAAACTAAGTTATTATAACAGTCAACAATTCGTTTCAAAACCACTTAGAAGACTCCGTTACTAAAACACATTAAACAGTTAAAATAACATTTTATTTTTAAAGACATAATTTTAACGTTCAAATCAAATGTATGTAATGTAGTAGTACTGAAATACTTTTATTAGTCTTTAAAAATATAAATTTCAATAATGGCGTTTCAGTCATATTCAAGGAAAAGGACGATTAAGTAGCAATAGTGCACGTGCCAGGGAAACAATTTGTAGAAATAGTACAAGTTCGTGAAGGCCGCGGGTGGAATGTAATGACGCTGTATTACTGCAACTGGATATGTTGGATGAAGTAAAGCATAAGCTGTAAGCGGAGCGAGAAGTACAATAATTACAGATAAATATTAAAATCAAAATATAATAAATGTCAGTTCTACAGATCATTATTATCAAATTTCCGATTATAGAAACAGATTTACAAAAAAAATATTGAGTGCAGCTGGTAAAATTAAAATTAAAGACGAGCATATTGCTCTTTTTAATACTAATAATCATTACAAAGTAATAATGCTACAAACCCATATAAAAATCTTAGTTCATTGTGGATTGTAGCTTTGTCGCTTTCATTTCGATACTTGTTTCTCCAAACGCCAGGAGGCTAACCAAGATCCCAAATGTTACAGTCATGAACTAAAATTGCATCTCATTTTGTTCAATACCACCGGTTGCAATGACTGTGTGCTTGCCACTTTGCGTTTGTACGACTTTCGACAGTTTCCAAATGACCTGTCTCCGGTTATGAATGCATGCATTGCTCCACAAATGAAATAGGATAAAAATTTACAACGTGGTGATGAGTTTCGAATTTAATATATACGCATATTAAAACTATTTAACTAATAAAAGCTTTGCAATATAGCAATATTCCTATTACAAAATTATTTATAAATAAATACTTAATATATTTTAATATGAACCTAGAAAAATATACAAGAAGTATAAACAAAAAAATCCCTGGCAAAAATTGTCAGTCCTCTAAAAAGGCATCAAAACCAAACATCGTAACCTCAATAATTGAATTACGAGGTTATAAAACACGCGTTTACTTGTTAACACGTGTTTACACGGTAATCGCGTGCAATACCGACCGTGACGAAGGGGTATCGCACAGGGTGGGCGTCAGACCATATCATTGCTGTCAACAATATATTGTTTATTGTACATTTGGGTACTGTAATTATGTTACACAAACAACGTCCATGTGGTTGTGAGATATGGAGAACGGTACGGTTGTTAAAAATAGCAATACCTAAACTCATAAAGTTAACAATGAAAGAAAACGACGAATTAAAGATTTTTAAAGAAAAAAGAATATGTGCTTTCAAATATAAAAATAAAGATGACAATTAAACCTGACATATTATTATTTAATATGGTGCAATTATTGTAGCGTGATTGTGTACATTACCGTGCCGTGACGATGATAAATTGCACAATAAAGGTGGCAGACCATATCATTGTTGTAAACAATGCTTGTCATTAAATAGCAATCCTACTTCCTACTAGCCTACTGTACTCACAGTACAGTTTTCATTAAACTTCATTCTGTATGATAACGTATAGGATGCGATATTTGTATGATAATAATAATAGCACAAATAATAGCAAACGATCACTTACAAGATAGTGACAATACAATACTTAGTCCAAATCCTCCAAATTATAATTACCTAATAATACGGAGGAATTTACACAAGATCTTCTGAGTAAGGTAGGTAGGGATATTAAATGCAAGTAAGTGTACATTTAAAATAATCTTACGACTTCAGCGCGACTCGGGGTGGAAGAAAAATATATTTTTCGAACCGTCAGAATAAAAAATACATTACAATTCAATGCTAAACATAACAACTAATTCAATAACATAAATCACAAGATGATAATATCATTAATCACTTAATTTGTACAAGTGATAACCAACCATGACGAAGGGTTAGCCATTTAGCCACGGTCTAGTATACCACGTGCTTGTGCTGTATTGGGGTAGGCATCAGACCATGTCACACTTGTTCCAGTAATGTTCAATGCTAATGAACAAGTGGTTTTTCTACCATATGGTTGATAATGATATGTTAAATAAACGTACTTAATGGGTGTATTTATATCCAAGGAATTCCATCCAGCAAATCATTGTGAAATGCTTTTAAATTAAATCATGGAATGGCAAATAAAATGAGAAAAATTTGAATGAAAGATGATTCTATCATGAATTTGACATTTCAGTTCATTCTTAATCACAAATTGAAACTGCCAATTTGCTGCTAAAATATAAAATCGTTATCTCTTTGAAAACCGTTAAATTTCTGATACAAGTAAATTTATTTGTTAGACTATTGCCGCTCACGTTCTTGTCGTGATCTAGTTGTGATTCGGTCTGGGTACGCATTCACAAAAACATCTAAAGACCACTTGAAATTTAATTAAACATAGCTGTCACTACAAAACGTACTTTGGTTGTGGTACAGCTTGTTACTAGGTATCTTGCATTCGAGACAGTGACAAATAGAAAACGTGTAACGAAGCGTTTACACGTACTTACTAGAAAGATAACAAGAGAAAAAATAAGATGCCTTTATATCCTATATTTAATTTTCATTTATTGGATATCTACTTGTATTATACCGCTAATAATAAAAATGATTAGGTAGAAAAAACGTGATAATTATAATAGCTGCAGCAAATAATAAATATTGATAAAAAGAACCAAAGTGTAGATACTGCAAGTGCAACCTCTCCTCTATAGAGAGGCAAAAACTTAAACGATTTATATCCAAAAACGCCTACAATCATAAAGCTCCCAACTCCAAATCAGTAATATATGGCCCAATTTGATCGTATCTCAACTACTGGAAGCATTTCACCCAAAAAAATGAAAGAATCAGGAGTCGGACAATCAAGCCGTCACAATTTTAATCAAAGCCTCCGCAAATTCTATCGCTTTTTTCACTTTTGGATTCTGTTGCGACGTAATAATTGCACCAAATCACAGGGAATCGGCCCCAAGTTGGTCTGGTGGTTTGGTCAAAAGAAAGTTTATATGGCTGTCAATATCCTGACGATTTAAAGCTTCTGAATTAAGAAAATTTGTTCAATTTGTCTTTGTCTCTTATTCATTATCTTTTTGTTCATATTAACATAAAATTATTCACAGTCACTATTCTATATGGTGCATACTAATCTGTATTTTTAAATATAACAATAGGATTACCTCTTTTAAAAGTTTTACACCTTTAAAATTTCACTTCTAGTCATATTCAGAGAGGCAATTTTATGGAACTTTTTTTGCTATATTAATACAAAGAATGCAAATTATTTTGTACTTCCAACAAAAAAACACTAAGGCCAACTATTTTAATTCTCGCTTCAGGGCTTAGCTTTGTAATTATAAAGTAATTGGTGGGCAGGAGAAGCTCAGTAGCCGATATATCACGGGATTCAGGCTCAGAATTAAACTTGAAAACCCATTTTGAGCGTGTATATAAAGAAGCCAGATTATAATTTTTTAGTGTTACTTTATTTTCTCTGATATTTTTAATCCCTATTATTAAAAATATCTTACATGGGCACTCATTGCTCCGGAGTTGTATCCTACATTTCTTTTTGGTTTTTGCATCGCAATAAGATATTCTTTTCTTCAACTTGTAATCATCAACTCATAATTATTGTGATGTGTGAACTTTAATATATGACTTGCAAGATGATTTTGTTCTACAAGTTTTGCTAAAATAAATTTATCGGAAATGCCTCCAGGCTAACTAAATAATGTCAATACCTAACGTAAACATAATATCTTAAATTCTTTATACACTAGAAAGCGTCACGCTAATAAATAACTGCAACAGGTTGTTTGTGGTCCGTTACCTTATAATAAACAATATAGACATTACTTCAAGTAATTATACGTCTCTTTAGAAGCAACTCATAAAGATCGTGTTAGATATGGGAACAGAGGTTAATTTAAAAGAAGCAATATATATTTTTAATATTAAAAGTAAACCTTATAATTTGAGCATGGAGGTTTATATATTTTAACGCTTATAACTTCGTTTTTTTACATCTGTATATGTCAAAATATGGAAAAATAAGAGCCTCCACCAAAAAGAAGATATTCATTTTTGTAAAACCACTAGTTAAAGTTTTTAAAGCCCACCATTATCTGTATAAGATTATTTTGCCTTTAACATTTACTGAGCGTGGAGAAATGTCGTTATATCGTATAAAGGACACTTAACAACGACCAAATCTGAAGGACGCGTATATTTAAACGAGAACTTTATTGGTTTCTCTGTTCAGACAGAGGTTTGTGTAAAATATTGTTAGATTAAAGCATTGTAAAAACGAGTTTTTTTTCGAACGGACGTATGTAGTTAGCCTCTAAGCTTTTGCTACTTCACCGGTCATATTAATACGAGCAAGCTAGTAAAATAATCTCTATAAAATCTGTAGATGTATCCAAAAACACAAGTTTTATCATAAGCCGAATAAAAAAATCAGCTCATTTCGGGTAAGTGGATCATTCTTAAATCTTTCTTTTATGATTCTCAAGCAAATCTACGTCCCGGTTCTAAGAACGATGTTCAGCATCACAGATTTAGACTATTTTCTTTGTTATTTAAATATGTTATTGTTAAGTATATGCACAGGTATATTTTTATTTATTTTTATACAACTCGACCAACTTACGTAGTTACATCAAACTGTATGAAGTCGACCGCAAAATAAAATTTTACTTTATTAATTTAAAAATAGGCATTTTAGATATGCATAGCTACGGAATCCTTTTATTCTTCAAATAAAAAATATTATTATTATTATTTGCGTGCCCAAAACGCTTTTTTCCGGTTTTTTTAGACAACTCTCGCACTAGAGATATTAATTCCTGTATTGCGGGAGATTTTTGAAACACTCATTTCATGAATTACAGCCATACCCATATGGGTCAGGCAAATAATTATCCCAAGTGAAAATCAATCTCGAAATACCAGGTCTCAGTAGCAACATAACCACTTAGGGATTAGGAGTTCTAAGTACATTATAATAGTTATTATTTGTAGGTTTATAATAAGTGTGCACCTACTCTTCTTCTTTTCTCTGCACCACCCTAAGGTTGACTGGTAGAAAATGCCTTTGGCATTAAGTCCACCTCTGTACGCTTATGTGTAATGTGCATAAAGCTTGAATAAAAAAAATAAAAAAATTGTAAACCTTTATAGCTCTTCTTAAATCGTTTTATATATAACATCTATCTATAGTTCCAATAATATTCCTATAAAATAAATAGGTATCACCTCCCATTACTATGGAAGGTATATTCAACTGGACGTAAGTACAAATACGAGTTTAATAGATTCGCTTATTAATAAGACCGACAAAGAATCGTAACGTATAACGGTATTATGTATGCTAATCCGATCGGTACATTGCCACAGCTTATCTTAAGCTTTACGTTTGATAAATTAAAAAAACAGCGATAAGTATTGGACACCTGTGTTACAGTAAAGTGCTAATGTTTGTTAATAAATGCAAAAACCGTGCTCCAAATAGACGCATTATTAAACTGAAATGAGTAAGAAGCTTTATCATAAAATTTATTCAATGTTTATGATAATGTACAATAATGGACAATCCCGTAGTGAAGCAGTATTTGGCTCGCTTTAAATCTCGGAGGTCGTGGGTTCGATCCCCACGCCGGACAGAAAATCTTTGGGTAAATACTAAGATTTCTTTTCCTGGTCTGGTTGGTATAGGGGCTACCCTCCAAGGCACGGCGGGTGGTTTATTAACCAACCAGAATCTTACAATTTCAAAGATTTCCTTTACGGCGTGTGGATAGAACCTTTGAGACTTACAGCGAGACTTATACTAGGTACTTCACCACAAAGGTTTTTATAGACTTCTAGTCCAAGTTCTATTTTACAGACTAAAAAGTGATTTACGGATTGTCGTATGCACACACACTAGTTATATGTAATTATAAAGTTTCCACGGGAACAGGGAACTATGAAGGTGAAAACACACGAGAACTTGGTAAAACAATCGAGTGCTATTAGTCCCAGTCCTAATATCCTTACTTATAATATTACAAATGCGAAAGTTTATGAGTATGCATGGATGGATGAATGTTTGTTACTCTTTTACGCAAAAACTAATGAATGGATTTGGCTGAAACTTTACACGGGGATAGTTAATAAGCTCGATTAACATATAGGCATACAAAAATCACGCTCCGACCCACTGGAGCAGAGTAACGCGGGTAAAACCACGGGGCGCAGCTAGTAACTCATATTTGAAGCAAGTAGTACATGCGATAATACACATCGTCTGCTTATAAGCAACTAATTAACAGAGATATGTGTATCGAGCGCATTGATTTGGATGTGGATTTCTCTTTTGTGTCTCACACTCTACATCATAATTATTGATGTATAAAAGTAGATTTCGAATGATTAATTAAATTTATAAATCTATCTATCTGATAGCTCGTTAAAATTGTTGCCCTTATCTTAGTTGAATGACTTGCTAAAATATAATTTGCCGTGATTGCAATTTCGAATACGAAATGTAATTTTGTTAGACTGACACATTACTTTTGTATTTGTAAAATGGTATTTAACCAGACAACCTCTATAGCGTAGCGGCATTTGGCTTGCTTTAAATCTCGGAGGTCGTGGGTTCGAGGGACTACCCTCCGTGCCTCGGAAAGCACGCCGTTGAGCCGTTGTCATATCATCATCGTTGACAGTCCCTCAACCAATCAGACCCGGAATAAAATCTTAGATTTTACACAAAGATTTCCTATCCGGCGTGGGGATCGCAAGACCTTTGAGATTTAAAGCGAGCCAAATACCGCTACGCTATGGAGGTTGTCTGGTTAAATACCATTTAACAAATACAAAAGTACGCTACGGAGGTCGTCAACCAACCAGTCACCAACATCCTTAATCATCATCATCATCATCACCAGCCTGTTGTAGTCCACTGCTGAACATAGGCCTCCCCCATCGATTTCCAGCGGGAACGATCGCTAGCGGCCTGCATCCACCGACTTAATATCAATTTATTAAGAGTATTAATTTATTAAGAGTATTAATATAACACAGATAATAAATAAATCTATTTATTATACATTCACAAAAAATTACAAAAATAAACACACTCGTACAAATAGTTTACTGAACTTCGAACATCGAAATTCAACTAGCATTACAGTAGTTTGTTTAAAAATGTGACTGTCCACATAAAAGGCATAATTAGATAAAATTGATCGGTATTTTGATGGTATTCGGATTTTGTAAGTATATCTTCTGTCAAGATCTAAGGAACCGCGTGGTTGCATTAGCAAGACAATTTATTAGTACAGTCGAGAGCAAATGCACATACTTTTTCTTATTATGCAATTAGATTTCACTGGTTTATTATTTAATTTTATGCATTTCGAATAGATTTTCACATTTTTGCTGTTGGTACATTTAATTAGTTTGAATTATAAACTAGAGCTTGCTAGCAGAGTTGTAAAGTCACTTAGTCTTTACCATGTATAGGTTTTTGTGAATTGACAATGATATGAATACTCATTTCCAAAATATTTTTACTGAAAATGAGTATTCGTTTTCGTTCGAGTAACGGTAAATTATTTTATTAACTTCACTTCACTAATCGAGCGTACAAAATCATTCATCATAATAGCATTTTTTATTTTATTTTAATTATATTAAGTGTCACTTGTCTGTCCATCCAGTTCAAGTACGTTATTTTATTAAAGAGTTCTGTTGGCGACTGTAACGGCGCTATCACTGTTATTTGTTGTTTCACATTAACTTACTGTCACAAGCCTTAACTGAATCAGTAGCTTAATCGCCTGTTAATTTGTTAGATCCGAGGCCAAAAGTGCCGCTTTTTATATTTATGGCTTCATCTTGGTCACCTTGGTCGTTTAATTCTAAAAAAAAAAGAAAATATCTATCATGTGCTCCTGGTTTGATAACGATGCAATTAAAATAGCTTTCTTTATCTTAATATTGTTTTATGGCTGTTTCAGTCGGTTTTAGGTTGATGTACGATTTTTTTTTTCTTAACTTTTATTGGTTACTGTCGTTAGAGCGGGATGGAGATAAAATTGTTTGGCGTTTAAGAAATAGATAAGGCGATACTTTTAAGCTTTGAAGGCTTGATCTATATGTTTGTAGTTGTTATCAAAGAGGTTACTACTAGGTGTATGGTCATTTTATTAATGTTTTTTAGTGCTTTATATTTTTATGGAATTTTTATAGAAATTTACATGTCGATTACGTCTAAAATGGCATTAATTATCATTGCAAAAGAACAACTTCATATTAAATTCTAGTTTTAACAGTATAACAATCGAATTGAAAAAAATATTGAATATGACATTATATTAAAATTTACGAATACAAGCCGTTGTATTAAAAGGCATCATCATCAACAATTCCCACATAAATATAAGCAATTCACACAAAGTTTGATATTAACAATCAACAACAAATTAGCATCTTAAATACCTACTTCTTTTCAAATCTATCAAATTAGGAGCTTAATCATGAAATGTGAAATATTACTAACTGTCGAAATTATATATTCCTGTGCGAACTAAATCAAGTTTTTAATGTGGTTTATTTATAAGACAAGTTTTTTTTTCATAGGCTTGAGGTAGGCTCATTTTGCCAATTTTGGGAACATTAGTTTTTATTATGGTCTTTTTCAACTCTTTTCCGGTATAATGACAGTTGATACAGTTTTACTATTATGTGGAGTGTGAGAAAAAAAAGAATGCAAAATAATAAAATAATGTGTTTGATTAACATTTGAATCAATTAAATGGTGATTCAATTAATTTAGTTATATCCTGGGGTAGTAAATTATATTTAATGAGTGGTGAAAACTTTAGCCTAAAACTTTGGCTTATAAATTCCTACGGTATAAGGGGATTATTACCTTACAGAATTCACAGTTTTTCTTACCTAAGCATAATGCCTTTTATTACGAAAATTATATATAAGATTCTTAACTTTTTTTCTTTCTTATTATTTAATTTAACACTCCTCAGTTTAACGTTAAGTACCTATTTTATAAATATGTTACAATGAATCCATGTTTTTTTTAAACTAACAAAGAAAAAGATAATTTAGCTCTAATATCATAACTCTAAAATATAAAGCAGTCATAAATCACCAAAGAATAATTGTATATTCCAACTACACCTAATTAAAAGTAATGACTATAAATTTAAAATGATAAAAACTTTCTACAATTCATAAATTTTAAAAATCCGTTGCCGATTCTACATAGAATATAATTAATTAACTTCTTTACAAAGTCCCACCGTCTGGCAACAAGTCGATGAAACATAGAGGAAATAGACAAAAATATGTTATCTCAACGCCCACTAAGAAGATAATAAAGCAGTAATCCAACTCATCAAAAATTAGATAAATATAAAAAGTGAACTAGTTTCAGCAATAAATTATTGGCTCCAATAATGGAGGAAAGAGTATCTTGTTTTATGGTATTTGTATTCATGTTTTATCGTTAAGTTTTTTGTTGTTTCCGTTTAATAATAAACATTTCTAGCATAAAATTTTAATTAATAGCTTATATGACACTAAGAAACCATGTATAATGCCACTATTTTCATACACATATCGCTGTTTTCATTTGATAGTGTCACAAAAAATGTTTTTAATTTAAGCGACCTAATATTTTTTATTAAAAATTGTCACTAAAAGTGTCTCATTGTTTTGAGTCACTTTACAATTGAAGCAGAGATACATATACAAATAAAATGTATGGAATTCATTTAGTTATGATAAAATATATTTTAATGGAAAATTCTTAAGAAACTTAATTGTCAGGAAGAAGTAACAACGTGATAATCTTGCCCTTTGTACAACCTTGTTGTGACTATGACTCTTATTTATGTAAATTAATTATACGTACAATAAGATAACGAATAATTAAATATTTAATCTGATAAATACGCAATGTCACCCTTTAAATATATAATGTCTAACAAAACATTAAAGTTAAATACTTGCAATTATATATTAAATACTGAATAGCGCGCGGTTTCACCCCTGCAGCTCCCATTCCCATAATTAAATATAACCTATAGCCTTCCTCATTGGCTATCTATAACATTAAAATAATTTACCAGTTCGGCCCAGTAGTACTCGAGATTAACGCGTTAGCAAACAAACGAACAAACTCTTCAACTTTATATACTAGTATAGATATATTAAATACAAGCTTCCCGTGTGCGTTTTCACCCGCGTAGCTCCCGTACCCGCGGGAACTTCGTAACAAAATATAACCTTTCTCATCAAATGGACTATCCAACACTGAAAGATTTTTTGAAATCGGACCACTAATTCCTGAGATTAGCGCGTTCAAACCAACAAACAAACTCTGCAGCTTTATAATATTAGTATAGATTACGAAACCCATGTAACAGTGAAAGAGGTTCTTATAATTAATTATTCGGAATGAAACTAGCTTTAATAAATCTAGAATTCTAGCTTATACCTGTTTATTAGTTCTTTAATGTCTCCGACGATTAAATAACCACCTCTTAACTCATGTGAAATAAAATTTATTAGTTGTGAGTTTTGGTTTTGCGATGTTAGTATTAGCAATGAATGAGTTTTTTTTAATACTCGACTTATTTTTATGACTCGTACATGGAGGCTTTTTTAATAATTATTATTTATTGTATATGTTCAAGTCATTATTGTATCGCCTAATGATAGTATAATGCTGAAGTGTAACCAACAAAATCTGCGCTATGTGTTTTCTTTTTATATGTCCACACAAATAGCCCTTATCCACCTAGCAGTAGGTATGCCAGTGCAGTAATCGTAGATGTATAAGCTCTTGCTACCTTCTCCTTTTCTGCCCTTTTCCGTAGGATAGGCATTTCCATGTAAACTCTGGCATCCTTTCCATCGCACAGAAACACAACAATAATATATAATGTTACTAGCGACCCGCCCCGGCTCCGCACGGGCGCAATGCTGATGTATTATACATATAAACCTTCCTCTTGAATCACTCTATCTATTAAAAAACCGCATCAAAATCCGTTGCGTAGTTTTAAATATTTCAGCATACATAGGGATATAGAGACAGAGAAAGCGACTTTTTTATAGTATATGTAGTGATTTGGTTGTAAAATGGAGGCCCCGAGTCAAGCAGCTCATTGCTAAAATTAACGCAATGCTGTCATCGCTTCTGTTTTTTTATGTGTGTGTTATACTAAAGTCGCAGCAAAAAGCAGACCATCAAATTAAAATTAAAAAATAAATCTATCAACAAAACAAAGTGACCATATCGGAAATTCTTGTCTAAAGTAATGTGTACGAAGCGTATTACGTTCAAGCCGGTAGTTGCGCCCAGGTTCGATTACCGCGCACAATATTTACTGGCCAACACGTCACGACCAACGTCTATTGAAAATTACTAGTTTTTAAAAGCAATTTTATTGCCGGTTGAATATTCAGTTAGCTGGTATATATTGTTAGTGTTACACTGCTGGTTAGCTGTACCTGAGTTTAACGTATAGGCTAATTTTATATACCATATTAATTCTTCTGCTTTTGAGCAAACCAATCAAAATGTTTATATAGATTAGGCATTCACGAACAGAATTACTAGTACTTGCACTTTAAGCTAACATCAATAAGTTGGTACTCAAACTGTAGGTAAATCAATAAACACCCAATTTTTTCATTGTATCACAAAAAGAGATTTGTATTTTTTGCTTATCGTATAATTTGCATATAAACTCATAGAGATTATATATAACGAACTACGAAAAAGTAAACCATTTCAATGGTACGTTATTCAGTGATATGAAATAAGTTAAAAACTATTATTTATAAGTTTGCTTCGGTATATCTAATATTATATCATCTTAATACAACAGTTTTTGCAGATAACAAAAAACCAAGAGATTGTTACACAATTGAAAAGCCGGTAGTTAAAAACTCACTATCCATGAATAACACCAATATTTGAAGTATATAAAAATTGAGGTTATATTTTTACCCAACTGAAAAAACAATAGTTGTCAAGCTTTTTCTCTTCCATTGTACCTAAAGAAAACGATCTACGTTATCTAAATAAATAATTCTTTATGACACAAGTTATTTATGACTTACTTATTACCTGAATGTATCACTGTAAAATAAAAATAATTTGATGTATATTGTGGTGAGAAATAAAGTTATTATTATTATTATTTTTGAATCTATATCTCAAAGTAAAAAGTAGTAAAGTAAATTGAATGAATATGCACCCAGCTGTTTAAGAACTTTTTCAAGCGAGTGTACAAACACCAATCAAATAAATAAATAGGTAACCACGACTAATTAAACTTTTACTAAAGATTTCATATCAATGCATTATAGTATTATTATATTTGTGAATATAACGAATACAATTATATCAAATCTACTATTCTTTCAATATTAGAATGCTATTATCCTTGAGTAACAAAGACTATTCATTTAGAAAGTTTTTACGGAAATACGCGGGCTAAACCACGCGCGGGAATCTTGTAGGATATAAACTTAAAATAAATTATGGCGAATCTTTCGCCATCGTTTTGACCAGATTAGATTGAAAAAAGTCTAATACATAACTAGCAATTAATCTTAATTTCGCGTATCTACGCGAAACTCTAAAAGTGAATAAAAATACTTATCACTAATAAGAGTTTTTTTGGTAAGTTGTCCAATTAAATTATTGAATAAAAAATTCACGAATTTTTTTATTCATCAATCGTTGAGAACTGTCCAGACAGCTTAGTCTGTATGCATGAGAAAAGTCGAACAGTATGGGTTAACGGGTCAATGTTCTTGAAACATCACCTCGCGTAAATTAAAAAGGTTAAATTCGACGCATTAGGGGCGTTTGCAATTTTGTTTAAGACACTTTGTAAGTGTAAGTTAACTGTATTTATCGATTAAGTTTTGATATTCTTACTGATGTTGAGTTTTGGTTATGGGAAAATTATTTTGCGTGCACTTCTATCGATTTTATATCGCCTATTAGGTATAGGTATGATCATAGGTGATGGTTAAACAATTAATACTCTATTCGAAATATTTTTAGTATAAAATGTTAATATTGGTTAATCTATCGGGTAAATTACCTTCTGAGTAAATTTTGATAAATTTTCGCACATAAACTGATTCCCTTTCCCTGGTACCTATACTCTTGTTACAGATGATGTAATAACAATCGGGACCAACGGCTTAATGTGCTCTCCGAATCACGGAGGGTAGTCCCTCAACCAACCAGACCCGGAATGAAATCTTAGAATTTACACAAAGATTTCTTGTCTGATATGGGGACCGAACCCACCACCTCCTAGATTCAAAGCGAGACTTATGCTGCTACGCCACGGAGGAAAACTAACATAAAATTTCTAATACGTAACCGTACCAAAACTCGATGCTATTGAGAGCAAATTTAACGCATGTACCAACATCATTAATAGCCACAGATATCAGCACAGCGGAAGTAACACTTGACTTCTAACTGCCATACAATCCAGTTTCGTTTTTATTACTACGCACATCCTCACTAACTAACTACTATCGACAGCTGTTGATATGTGCAGTCTGTTAGAATTTTAGTATCTGTTGGGGAATTTCTGCAAGATTATTATTTACTGGCGGTCTGCCCCGGCTTTGAACGGGTGGATTTTTATAGCCTATGTTTCTCAGGGATAATGGTGAAGGTATTATCGAAATCCGTTCAGTAGTTTTTGAGTTTATTCAAAACAAAAATACAAACTTTTCCTCTTTATAATATTTTTTCAATTCCTCTACTTTTTGATTTAATGCATAGGCAGGTACTATAGTTGATCTTGTATGCAAATCTTGCCGACTTTTATATCATCATCATCAGCCCGTATAACGTCCACTGCTGATCATGGGCGTCCTCCTGAGGGAAGGTTTAGCCATAGTCACCACGCTTGGCAGGCGGGTTGGTGACCGCAGTATTATGTTGTACAACACAAGAAAACGCTGCTGAATTTTAATAGATGGTGTTATAATAATCGCGACCAACGGCTTAACGTGCTTTCCGAGGCATGGAGGGTAGTACCTCTACCAACTAGACCCGGAAAGAAATCTTAGATTTTACACAAAGATTTCCTATCCGGCGTGGAGATCGAACGCACGACCTCCGAGATTTAAACCGAGCCAAATACCGCTACGCTACGGAGTTTGTAGTAATTGTTTGCTTGTTATACAAACAAACAAACTCTTCAGCTATATATAAGAATAAACATAGTTTTACATCAATCAGATAAGAAACTGACTGAGATATTTTATTATACAAGTAAAACACGTCTAGCATGACAAGATGCTCATCACCTACGAGTTATCGTCTCATTTTCATATTACACCGCAATCGGTTGTATAGAATTTCACCACAAAACTACACTCAAGACAGGCGGGTGTAATTATTTATAGAAACACCTGGCTACCGTAATATTCCATTAATTTTATGACAGGAATCAGTATTCATTCGCAGTATTAAAACAAAATTACTAACTTTACTGGTAAATATAAAAGCGGTACTAATAGAGGTAGGTAAAATAGGTAAGACTTGATTGTTTCAGGATATGATATTTGTGTAAGCACGTTAAGCCGTTGGTCCCGATTGTTGGAACATCATGTAGATATAATAATTGTATCAATCATTGTACCTATCAAGGAACTTGCAGCAGAGTTTCCTTGTGTTTCACCCGCTTGCCAAGAATGGTGACTATGGCAATAACCCTTCTTCGGGAGGAGGCCCATGTTCAGCAGTGGACGTTATACGGGCTAATGATGATGATATTTGTGTATATGTAACTATTCAGTCATCATAAAGTTAATTACAGAATTTGGGTAAAATAAACATTTGTAAACATAAATGTAGTTGCAATTTTCAACATTACGGCTTTAAAAATAAAGCACAAAATGAATGAGTTACAAAATATATATACATTTTCTTATAAAAGGGATTCCATCTCAAAAGGATGTAAAAAACATTAAACATTTTTTTATATAAAATAACCATGAATTTTGAATACAACTAATACATAACATATGTAGTTTATAGCCTTAAAATATTCGATCACAGAAAAATATGGATGTTTATTTTTAATCTTTTATATGTTTTGTCAACGGATGCTAATTGGTGTGACTGAGAAATAATTAATGAACATATAACACTAAATTTACGAGATCTCGAGCAGTTAATGGTATTTTATCTTCAATATATGCTTACACATATTTCAACTCAAATGAGACAACTTCCGATACACTACGAACGAAATTTAAGGAAATCTATAAATTTTATCATAAGTAAAAGTAGTTAAAATTATTTAATGGCTCTTCAAATAACGAGAAAATAACATTTTAATAACACGTTGCTAATATAATTAATACTTTTTCTGGTTTTGATATCGTATATCACTTTTTATTGATTATTAAGTAAGAAGACCATATTATTTGTATAAGGACTTTATACAAATAATATGGTTCTAACTAGTCTCATTTAATTAAAAAATAATAATAAGACAAGATTTTTATTTAAATTTATAGTAAATAGACTCCAAATAGGATAGGTGTAAACCTTAGTGGCTTTTTGCTGCTTCTATTAGAGGTAGATATGATAATAAAAAAATAGAACAAGAAGTAAATTTCTCTAAAATAAATTAAGTACTGTATCTTATTACCCTAAACGTTACGATTCTCAGGCTACTATGAATGTCGGCCATCTAAATATAAATAAGTTTGATAAATAAAAGTTTACACAAACGCTGCGCCCGCTAGGTGGCTAATGTGTTTGACCCCACATACACTCGTGTTAGCATTTGAACTCCTAATGCTGACTCACAAATCACCTTTGAGGCTTTTCCCATCACCCAAGTCACGACAAATTGTATTAGAATTAATAGCTATCTATCAATTGACACATACTTTATAGTAATACACAACATCCATTACCCTTTTTGTGTGTAACAACATAGGTTGAGCTGGTTATACAGCGTTATTGGTACCCGCACTAATAAAATCAGCCGTAATCATGATCGATAGCTTGTGAAGTTAACTTGATGTATAAGCAGCTGTCTATAAAACCATTCGTTGTTTCACAATTAACAGACTATA
Organism: Nycteola revayana; assembly: GCA_947037095.2. Taxonomy (NCBI): domain Eukaryota; kingdom Metazoa; phylum Arthropoda; class Insecta; order Lepidoptera; family Nolidae; genus Nycteola; species Nycteola revayana. The sequence continues at coordinate 13,131,966 of OX344838.1, read as the reverse complement.
TTTAAATATATTTACGTCAATTTTATATAGTAACAACATAAATCTAATTATCAAATTTATTGTACAATATTTTTGTTTGTATGATGGTGCTAATAATATAAATGGTAGTTGAAGATGATACATCAAATTTGAAAGTAGATGGCTGGGTATCTTCATGGCATGGTTTCATTCTAACTGCTACTATACAGATGCTAAAATGTAAATTATATGGATGATAAAATATATTAGTTAATGCAATAAGATTGTAATGAAAGAAGATCATTTTGCCAGAACTGTAGTCGCAAAAAGTTTATAGTTCTTGAATAGGATAGTTAAATTCAATATTATAGACTGGAGTAATGTATTTTAATAGGTATTCTATTAAGCAAAATTACATTAATTACATTACATTCTAAGAAATTGAGAGAAATTCTTAAAGATTGTTTTAATATACGGGCTTATACTATTTCTTAGATGTGGGATTTTCATAAAATGTATAGGGCTAACGCATTGAACATTGGTAACATGTCGAACCCGTTATTGCTAACACTCAATCATCAGTAATTAAAACACTTAATTTTCTCATTAACGCGATACTTTCCCTTTCGCCCAAAGCCCTTATTACCTTAAAATTAACTTAATAACATTTAATTGCATAATATAATTTGTTAGTAATAATATTTTATATAACTTTTTATGAGAAAATTACTGTAATGATTTCCATAGGCCAAAATTCACATGAAAAGGTTCCCATAGATTTGAGAAACCAGAACTTATGGATATATAACATTGGAACGGACATCCTATATTAGTTCAAAAGGGATATTAACATACATAATTTATATGTATATATTAGCATAACGATGTAATTTGCAAGATAGTGTAATAGTTAAATCTTTTCATGGAGATATATTGGTCTATGGAGTATACCAATAAACCTTGCATATAAATGAGTAAAGCTTCGAAGTGGTTTTTGTGGAGAATATTAATAGTACCTCGCATACACCACTTTGAAGTGGTTCTTGTGCGTCTAGTAGTTGAATTGTATAACCTTTACGAATATTGTGTTCTTACTTAATTATCATGGAAAATTGTCGTGACGTAATAACATGTCATTTTGTTAGTATACCGATCAGCAAAAATATGTTTATAGACAGATAGTAACTTCACATAATTCATTGTAGATGTAAATTGTAGATCTAAAATAGTTCGTAGGTTTTTTTTAATAATTCATTCACTACACTTGATACTTTCTGTAGTTAAAGAGAAAGTAGGTATATATTTTGAAAACGTATACGTAGGTGACTGAAGGAATTTCTTATTGGTTTATTGAGTCTCTTCGATCTGTAACTTAAGTACCTACAGTAGCATTTCTAAGTCTTAGTAGCTGTCTCAGGAAATTATAACGTCAATACTAGTTCTAAATATAAGCTCTCGCTTTGAAAAAAAATCACACATAAACATAATTTGCTTGTTAAGTTGCCGCTCGCACGCATCTGATTGATATTTTTAATTACACAATTAGGATAAGTTATTATAACCATTGTCGGGAAGTAAGTTGCTCTGAAACAACAGCTATATGCTGCTTTATTAATAATTGTAAAATAAAACATTTATTAAAAAAAAGGATTCCTCTGAGGTTCTCGCCAGTTCTTCTCAGACTTGCCACATTTAGAACTGGTGGTAGAAAAAAAAGGATTTTTCATAAAAACATGATTTTAAATAAACGTGTCATGAACAGAGAATATTTTGATTTGGTTTTAATTGAGATGCCACTGCAACTTTGAATGTATACAATATAAAAATAATCTTTGGCCAAAGTATAAGTATCATTGACAGATTCTTTGTAATCCTTCCCATAAATGATATGAGACATGATACTCTCGAGACAGTAACTCAAGTCGTCACGGTCAGCCTCCCGTAGCTTTCCCATCACGCTATCAATACTCAGATCATATTGCTTACTATTGAATGAATATGAGATAGGTTTCGAAGTGTAAAATGTCGATTGTAATACGCGTCCGCGGTGTCATCTGGCTGGTTTGGTTTTCGGTGTGATTTAAAACAGTGTTAGGGGACATTGACAATTGAAATCAAAGATAACCAGATTAAAAGTTATTAAAACGAAATGTACAAATTACAATTTCAACTTTATAATAGTTAAAAAATCACCACAGATAACACAACACATTCAAAATATCGTATAGAACCGGAAGAAACCATAACAATCTATTATACAAAATTCGGAGCTATAAAAGAGAATATTCAACGGACAGACAAACTTATCAAATGCTATTGAATATCTATTGAACTAACATCTGTTGTAAAGTTACAACCATTGATTTATCTAATTCAATATTTTCAAGCAAATTACGAAATTGATCATTAACGAATATTTTTTATTCTTTTTCTAAGCACTCTTTAAAAATTTGTGTCTTCTTTTGGGAGCAAAAGGTGCACAATGGTAGACGTACTTTTTTTGACAGACAAAAAAAAACATTCACCGACCAATATAGCGCATTAGTAAGAACTTTTTTTGATCAACCACATGTCAATTTATTTTGCCATTCACTTTTTTTTGTCTAGTGAGCAGGTAATTCTTGAGGTAACTTTTTCAAATTTGCACCTTAACATAATGCACCTTTTTTACGGTTTTATCGCAATCCCACTAACTATGCGTCTGATTGTGAACTTCCGGACACCTTTTTAAAACCTGTTCAACGTATTTTTTTATGCATATGTTTAAGTAATTAATGGATTGGGAACTAGTTCCCTAATGCTTTTATATACAAAAAAAGATATTGTGTCGTACTTATAAGGCTTTTTAAAGTGATATAATTTTCAACGCCTCTTATAAGTGATTATTTTCCAATTCTACTTTACCTTAAATTCATTCTGTTTGTCATTTTTAAAATATCAACCTTATTGCTTTGCAATAAAATTGGTAACGGCTCGTTAACAAATACATGAAACATTTATAACAGTGCTCCACGCCGTCTCTGATGACCACAAATCACAATTTCAATAGTGCAAAGAACAAATTGGTTTCCAGCAAATAATTATATTTTATTGCAAACATTTCAACCGATAACACTGCGAACATAACTCTGCGAAACTAACTAACTAGTCTAACAAGTAAACTGTGAGGTACCTATATATTAATGTTTATTTATTGTTAAATTTATATTAAACAAGAAGGTTGTGTTTAAGAATTCTTTGAATGTTATATAAAATATGACGCATAGGTGAATACGGATGTATGTCGTTTGATGAATAAAAATAAAAATTTTAGTGTTACAGTTATGAAGACAAATAAATTTTATACTAAATATGGGTACCTACTATTTATGTATGATATATTTTTGATGAAGTAGGTCTAACTACTTACTGTATTTTAATTAAATATTGAACACTTAAATTATTCCTCACATACAAATTAAAAATATAAAAACAATGTATTAAACAGATATAAAAAACAGACATTACTTGATAGATGATGTGACAATTTCTTTACTCAACCGCGCCTTAACAGAATTTAATTTAGAAAGAACAAAATATAAAACTTTTTGGCTATAAATAAAAGAATACAGATCACTATGTTCAGCTCCGAGCGACTTTATTATTACTCGATATTCGTTCTTAACTTTGTTCCCACGCGCTTTAATTTTGTTTTCTCATTAATAATAGAAACAAGTTATTTGCAATATAATATAGAATAGCTATAAACCATTTCTATAGGTTTTTGATCATGGTTCTACGTCATCACTCTGCTTTTTGATGCCTCATTTGCGAGTTATTATTAATATTTATTATTATTAGCAATCTTATTAGCAATATTTTATTGATTTTTTATTTTGTCCATGACGATGTGATGGTGAATCACTGGGCGATGTTTGAAAAGAAATCATTAGAATGATCTTTGATGTGACAGGTTATACATACATAAAATATTATTTATTATGTAATTTGAATATGCATTGAAATATGTTGTTACTGTACTTTTTGAATCAAAAATCAAATCTCTTTCATCGATAGCCGACAATATAAACCTTAAGGACAATACAAACATTTTTTTTGAATATATAAAATAAGAGTATAAAATATACCAGAACCGTTTTACCGATTTGAGCTTTTTATGTCACTTATATTTTTAAATAATTATAAAGAAAAAAATGTTTCATAAGTGTTCGCTTCAATAAATTGGAATTCATTTGTGATTTGACGATGAACTTTTAAATGACAGTTAGGTATCTTCGTCTTGGGCCGGATTGCTCATGCGTACCCGACCCCCGCCAACGGCGGATCGAAGGAGTGTCCGGGGGGTTTTAGTGGTGTAGGGTCCTCTCCTCGTGGTATGACTTTAGCATACCACGCTATGGAGAGGGCGAGTCCCACATATCCCACCGCCAGCGCGCAAATACGCTGCAACGGTGGTGGGAATGCGTCAATGCATTTCCCCCCGGACAACAAAAAAAAAAAAAAAAAAAAAAAAAAAAAAGGTATCTTCGTCTTAAATACTTTAGTTAATGTATCAGTCCATTTACGTCTACTGCTGAACCTGGGCTTCCTTTTAAGAACTTGGCAAGCCACGGTCGTTGCTCTGGATCATCATCATCATCAACAGCCCGTTTACGTCCACTGCTGAACATGGGCCTTCTCTTAACAGACCTTGGCAAGCCAGGATCGTAGAGGGATATTGCCATAATCACCACGCTTGGCAGACGGATTGGTGATCGCAGTAAGATGTCAACCTTGAGCTAATAGATGCTGCTGCACATCCATCAGCCATATGTCCCTTAGTCGCCTTTTACGACACCCTCGGGAGGACATGGGGTGGTCTATTCTAGCGTGGTAATCGCTTGGCATACGGGTTTGACGGTGAGAATCCTTGAGCTGATAGATGATGCTGCCCATCTATTAGTTGTATGTCCCGTAGTTACCTCTTAGGTCACCCATGGGAAGAATTGAGATTTTCAATTCTAAGCCGGAAACCACGCGGCTAAATATCAATTATAAATCATTTAAACAAACATTCGTGAACAATCCGTGACTACCGCACAAGTATTTTTCTATTTTATAAGCCATATACCTCTCTAATGGCTCATAATATTAGTGAACCAATAAAAAAGGCAGTAATCACCAGTAATGAAATTCAAATCGTGATATAAACGTTCTCAGAAATTCGAGAAGAAAGACATGATAAATAAAATTTATATGATCCAAATGTATTTTAATATAAATCGGGCTTTATCAAAAGCGCTTCTTTTATAAGTTGATGATCTTTGATGAGCGCAAAATAACTTTGTTTTTATTTATTTATTGTACTAGATTTTTAGTATACGAAACAGTTTCAATAAATTTTTGATTACACTTTGTTTTGGATTTCTCCAAATTATGTTATTTTTTTAGTTGAGGCATAATAAAAACAAAAAAAAAAGCAGACGCAACGTAGACCTTAAAAAATGAAACACGATTACGCTCACTCTCTTCATTATATAATAATACTAGCTGACCTGGCAAATAGATGTTGGCCGATTCTCAGACCTACTCAATATGCTCACAAAATTTCATGAGAATCGGTCAAGCCGTTTCGGAGGAGTACGGGAACGAACATTGTGACACGAGAATTTTAAATATAAGATATTGTAAGTTTGGTTTTGTTAATTGCATTACTACGCACACTAGTGATTCAGTGGTTATAGGACAGGCTTCTGTGTGTTTTCGGATTAGAATAGACTAATCCATGTCTTCCCATGAGTGCCGTAGGAAGCGACTAAGGAAGACACGAGTACAAGGCGGCTGTATAACAACTCAAGGATTCTCACCATCTTACTGTGATCAACAATCCGCCTGCCAAGCGTGGCATAGCCTGATTATATGGCTATATCTCTCAAAAACCCTGGCTTACAGTACATTTTTACTTTATCTATACTAATATTATAAAGACAAAAATTTTATATATTTTTATATTTGTTTCGAATAAACTCCAAACCTACTGAACGAATTTCGATAACTCTTTCTCCGTTAGAATGCTACATCATCCCTGAGTAGCATAGGCTATAAAAGGCCACCCGTGCGAAGCCAGGGCGCTAGTGTTTAATATAGTTAATTATTGTGCGTTAAACTTTAAAATCTATTTATTACTTTTCTATTAAGCTATTGGTTAAAATAAATAGCATCACAAGTTTAATTTTATTTGCGATATCAAATATCATTATCACCATCATCATCATGATCATCATCATCATCAGCCCGTATAAAGTCCACTGCTAAACATGGGCCTCCTCCCAGGAGAGGGTATTTGCCATAGTCACCACGCTTGGCGGGCGGGTTGAAGACCGCAGTATTTTGTTGTTCACACAAGGAAGCGCTGCTGCCCGTTTCTTGATATACAATTATTATAGATGATGTTATAATAATCGGAGCCAACGGCTTAACTTGCTTTCCGAGGCACGAAGGGTAGTCCCTCAACCAACCTGACCCGGTAAGAAATCTTAGAATTTACACAAAGAATTACTGTCCGGCGTGGGACCCACAATCTCCGAGATTTAAAACGAGCCAAATACCGCTACGCTACGGAGATTGTCCGGAGTTGTTGTTGTACGGAGGTGTTGATATGAAATATGCTAGAAACAATTAAATATGTAACTTTCCGTCTCTTTCTACAATTTCCTTAACTCACTTTCTATAACCTGAAGAACCATACACAATCCAACAAAGTCCATACACACATTTAACACTACAAATTTTAATTGTCTATTTTGTGACTTTATGAACAATAGGTGATTATATTCTTGGTAGAAAGCTGACGACTCGACGGGCGATCATTCTGTATGTTCGACAACATCAGTTATCAATTTACTATCTTTTCAATTAAAGTATCAATAGTAAATGCTTATAGTCAACAAGGGATCATCTGTATACGATTAATTAAAAGTATAAAAGCCAATGTTGTATGGTGGACGGTGGTCCCTGTTTTTATATCTAATTGCTAATATGCTGTACATTATGTTTTACTAAATAGAAGTTGGTATGAAGTATTGTTAACGTATATAAATGATCTAATCGGTTGACAATATATCTATACTTACAAATTAATGACGTTTAAGTATACGCTTGTAATGAAAAATTATCTTAGAGCATTATGAATGTATAAAGGGTAGGTACAAATAATAAACAGACAAATAAAAAACGTCTATCTGCGTGTTTGTTGGTTCTGGCTAATTACAGTAGCGGCTGGACCGATTTTGATTAAGCACTTTCATTGATATCTGTAGTGGTGAGGAGTGACTCAGGTTTTTTTTATCTAGCTATTATTGACCGAAAACAATATTTTCCTTATTTTACGTGGATGCCCACGATTTACGTGGGCAGCAGCTATTTTATATATCTGGTTAATTACTGTAAATTAATAAGATTATTTAATTAAAGTTTTTACTAAAACTTGAGGTTCCTAGTCCATATAAAACTAAAATAACCATGTTATAACAGTTATAAATATAATTTCTAATCAACACCTTTTCTTGTTCTTTATTATTCAAAATATCCTCAGGGAAGAAGGAATGATGTTATGTACTAAGCAGCCAATAAAATATAAGCTAGAATAGAAATAATTACAATAAATAAGAAACGAGAAGATTTAAATTACAATATCAAATAATAATGTTTAATTATTATTCTTAATGCAGTATAATCTATTGTGCATTAAAAATACCTTTTTATTCAAAAACAATATAATATAGCTATGTAAGATTTGGTAATCTTCATTCAACATAAAATACCTTTAGCTTTTGATATTTCCAACTCTCATAATTGAAATCCATAAATATTATTCATAAATCACTTGTTTTACAACTTATAACTCAATTAGAATTGAAAATAAATATTCTAATCGATACTTTACTCGATTTATTTATTAGATACGCCTACATCAAATTAGTTACACTGTTGATACCATCATGCCGTGTACACTTTTATTACACATGCTAGCTGCTGTCCGCGCCTTCGTCCGCGTTAAAAAAAGTATTTTATAAGATATCTAACAGTAAAAGTCAAGCCCTTACCGAAGTTGAATTGATGGAGCCTTGCTCGGTTTTATGCTCGGCGAAGTAGTTAAAATCATGAAAAAGATACAGAGACTAGCGGTAAAAAACAGACAGACAGACATTTTTTATTAAATTAGTTTTTGTTATTAGTACCCTATATAAATTCACACACATTTACTGTAAACCTGTTATTTTTCCATTGCAAACAGACGTGGCACTTCAATTTTATGAACTTGTATAGGTAACATTTAATATAGGCTAACGGAAAAACAGCTTCGATCACTCTTCCGTTAAAAATAAATATCATTCGTGCGTTATGAATTCATTTAAATAAATTAACATGCTAGAATAAAAGATAAATTTAGTTAAACGATATCGGAAATCCATTAATTAATCTCAAAAGGTAGATGACAATTCCCACGAATAATGGCCATATCTCGAACGATAATCTTGAGACTTTTCTTTCATATATAGACTACATCATTTTAGTGTCTTTTAAATTAATTAAGATCGATTTAATCATATCCGGTGACTGTCAATATAAAGCTCACAAATGATAAAGAAATATAATCTATGCAAAACATCCGGCAAAACTGACAATTGCCGAAATGTGTATATTAATTCTGCGATAGGATTAAGACCATATGGCAAACAAAGAACTACCGTACCAAATGAAATAAATGCCCTATTTTTATATTCAGATTATCTAGAAAATCATTATAAACCATAGGATACTAATATTATAAAGAGGAAAAATGTGTTTGTTTGGTTGCTGACGCATGCGTTTATCTTTGCCTATACGATGATTTCGCTGTCCTATCGAAATATGAATATTAAAAATCCCGTATCAATCTAAATTTTATTCAACTCGCGTGATCTAAATATTTATAGTTATCTTTCGCATAACCTCGTCCTCATGAATATTAAGAAGTAGACACTTGCATCGCTCCTGGCTTCTTTTCGCATAACGCTTTCCATTCTGAAAGCCTGTGCCATAAACTCGGTTTGATGTGTTATTGTAGTATGCAAATATAGACTTGTTTATCGTACGCAGTTTATGGATTTTGTTATAACATTACAATTTTAAATCTAAACTGGTAGTTGGTTTTTAATTGAATTTTATGCGCCTCAGGGTTGATATAGTTGGTTTCTATAAGCAAATATTTATCTTTTATTGGGTTGTCATAAATTTAATTTATTCAGCACTTGATTATAATATATATTAACTTAAGATTTAAATTGATTTTAAACAAGCTAAGCTTACCATCCCAACTTAATTCAACCAAACTAAATTAAAATCCCTTCAATACCGGTTAGCACATGCTGGTCACAACACTAATTAGTTATATTATCTAATGTCATGTCATGTCATAATAATATAGAATTATTGTCTCGGTGGTTATTTTTACAGTTTTGATTTTATTGATTAATTTTATAAGGTATCTTTGAAGCTCTAATACATACTTTATATATGTAAAATATTTCTTAATATGAAGCCAATGACCAATATCGAATCGCATAAGATTGTATTAAGTAAAATAAAATACTTTTTATTGTACACCAGACATATTATTATATACAAAATAAGGGTATATATCATCATGCTAAGATCAATAAGAGCGGAACACCAATGAAAAACTTTTCAAAATCGGGGTAAAGTAACCATTCCACGTGGGCCGGCTTGCTTCCTGCGTACCCGGCCCCCGCCATCGATGGATTGAGGGAGTTTCCGGAGGGGTTTAGTGGTGTGGGGTCCTCTCCTTGTGGTATGAGTACGCATACCACCGCTATGGAGGGGGCGAGTCCCACATATCCCGCCGCCAACGCGCGGATACGCTGCAAGGGCGGCGGTGGGAATGCGAAAAATGAAAAAAAATCGCGGGCTAAAGCTTATATAACTAATAAATACAATATAATAAAGTAATTTTTAAATAGTGTAAAGGACTCAATCAACTCAAGGATTCAAATAAGCAGTAAACATGATACATACATATATATAAAAAGTAAATGAAGCCATTCAGTACAAGAGCAATGCCAATAGTTTATAAGACAAGTGAAGCAATCTCGATTGAGATGCAAACCTTTAAACCTTCACATACATAGATAGTTCTGAATATGTTTATTCAAAAGACGTCTATGAAAAGCTGTCTTATTGTAATATTGAAATTCACTAGACAGCGTAAATCCTAAAGAGACATTTAAATAAACGTGAATGAAATGAATCTTGTACGAAGCATAAATCAGTCATACACTGACAATAGCAGACTTGACTTGGTCACAGGAGTGACCGGCATCTGTCATTGACATGCACAAGATTTTAACATATATTACTTTACTCATAAGGATTATTGTTGCTTGGATTTTTGGCCGAGAAGATGTTACTTGATATTATTTTTTAATTGATTTCAATACATATTTCTTTAACTACCGTTCCCGTAAACCTTCATAATTAAATAAAGCCTATGTTACTCATGGATGGAACTTACTAATTGTGAAAGATTTTTTTCGCTTCATTAGTTCTGATATATCTGATATGACATTTTAGTGGAAAGTCTTTTTTTTCCGATGGACATACATAGGCAACCACTAGGCTTTTGCTACTTCACCGGGCATAAAGGCGAGCAGAGCTCCAGCCTTAACAAATGGTTTAAAAACTACAAACTAAGCAACCTGCGCAAGAGGGCGCCCCCCGGGGCTTGGACCTCGGCTCAGAGCGGTCGCTAGCGATGAGACTGAGGGATTATGACTTTTAATTTCTTTAGGGGAGTTTTTTAATGGAATGATTGGTGGTCTTCCTTCATAGAAACTGAAGATCTTCTTTGCCGGGTGAAGTGGTATGCCCGGCGGCCGACGCCCATTTGTTACTGTTGTTACTGTTCGGATTGGCTTGCGAACTTGTATTGCGCGATACAGGTTAGTTGAGATGCTAGGTGCTAGATGGCGGTGCTCGTCTACTTGTTATTTTGTGCGGCTACTGTAGATGTCGCTACAACATCATAGATTCAGATGAAGAACAGAATATAACTCGTGCGAATTAACAAGACACCTGGTTCGAAATCAGCCCGTCTCCCGCTACCCCGCGCGCGGCCCCGCTCTGATCCTGCAGTAGCGTTAGCATGAGATGCAATGATGCATTCAATTCGGAGTAATTTGTTTGATGCCAGAAATTTTGTTAAGGTTTTGCTGTTGTTTTTGTAATGAATCTTATTGTTTTGTTGAACTTTTACGATAGTTAAATATCATATAATTAAGTTACGCAGACAAAAAAATATTAAGATTTTAGTTTTTTTTTGCACTCAGTACTTTGAACAGCCATTTGAGCCAAGTTATACTGCTTATTGTTTCGAAATATAATAAAAGCCAGAGATTTTAAACCGCGGAAAGGTATCCTTCCGTTCTTTCATCAAGTATATCACTCCCATACAAAAGACTTCAACGAACTTCTCGTACCAAAATTAAATTTATTTATCTTTGCAATTTTATTTACTAGATTCCCGCGCGCGGTGTTGCCTGAAAAGCTCCAGTTCTCCTGAGAACGTAGCTTCTTAGTGGTCAAAGATTTTTTTAAATCAGCTTCTTGTATTTCCCGAGCATATTCAAAGCAAACAAACATTCAAATACAATCCTCTGTTTAATATTAGTATATTAATAATAAGATATTCAGTTTTGTTTCACCTTTTATCGTCGTGTTTCGGGTTCTTTTTGCAGTAAAGTAGCCATTATGAAATGTCATCAAAAACTGCGCTGCGGTTTGAATGCTTAATAAATAGACAGATCTACTTTGCATTTATGATAAATATAAGTAGATTTTATAATTAAAACTTAAATACTTCAATATTCCGTTAAGTTTATAACATTTATAAAGTTTTTCTCATCAAGTATTTACTGTTACTCAAACATATACTCGACTTTTTCCTGTACCTTATGACCTGAGCTCATTTGGAACAAATCACTTCTCTATGGTCATTCACTTATCGGCAATAATTACACGGTAACGTTTATGGGTACTTTTAATTATAATATGAATATTTAATAGAAATATTTATGAATGATGTGTTTGTATTAGTAAAATGTATGTTGCGTAAGATATAATGTATAATTAAAAAAAAAGTGATTGATGGTACTTTTATTTTTAGAGATGTATCTCCGTGGCGTAGTGGTATAAGTATCGCTTTTAGTCTCGGAGGTCGTGGGTTCGATTGCCCATGTTCAGCAGTGGCCTTTATACAGGCTGTAATATTGATAGGTATATCACGGTCTATTTGAGTACGATTACAAGAATTTCACAAGAATACTTATATCGACGGTAATACTGCAAAACCACAAAAGTGTCAGTTGTTCATAAGGTGTAATTTCATCTGTCAAGAAATATTTTTGGTATATTTGTTTTAAAGGGCAAAATATCAATACTACATTTGATTTTCAACCTTATTAGCTATTGATACCCACCGACGATATGCTTTATTACCATTCTAGATATGCCCATGTTCAGCAGTGGACGTTATACAAGCTGTAATGATATAATAATATATCACCTATGTGAGTTGATGACATTTTTTGAAAGGTCACTAATTTTACAAGAAGCCTAACTAGAATGGGAACAGAGCATGTAAGCAATGCTAGTTCCCTTTCTAGGTCGGCCCATGTTCAGCAATGGACGTAATAACAGCTGTTGATAGATATGTCACCTATGTGAGTGTGAATACATTTTTGTATATCACAAGTTAAGAATAAAATACTTCCTCCCCGCACGTTGGGAAAAAACGCGTGGCGTAAAAGTCGACAAAACCCAGCACGCTTGATGGTAGGATTTAATTATCCGCCTGGCTAGCAACCACCCTCACAAGTAAGGCCTGCGCCAAACAGTTTTACTGTGTTTCGTAGTGAGTATGTGAGAGCCAGAGCCCGAAAGGGTGTCTACTTGAATTGCGTGTTCCATCTAGGACCCTGTCTGTGCTTACCATCAGGCAAGACTAGGGTCAAACGCAATCAAGAAAATAATAAAAAAAAAAAAAAAAAAAAAAACTTCATAAGAAAGCATTCCCATCATATGTTACGGCTTATTAGCTGACCTGACGCGGAAATTAAAATGCAAAACAATCGTCAATTGCTCGCGTATATTACGAACTTACACATAATACGAGATAAAAACAGCATTACCCCACGAAGAGAGTGTTAGTGCATTGTTTCAACACAAAAGGGAAAGTTCATTCATATCTATGAGATAATTAGGTGTTTCACCCGATTGCGTCACATGGAGTTTTTCACCGATTGTGTGCAGTGAACTTGTCGAAAAAGTATATCTTACACGCGTGCTATTGTTGTGTGATTTGTCGGAAGATTTTTTTTTTTCTTTCTTGATTTTTTTTTTTGGCAACTATTACGGTGAGACATTGTGATGACAGTTGGATGCGGTAAAACGAACATTTGAAATGCAGTACTTTTGGAAATAAATATTATAAGAAATTACTAGCTTCTTTTTTTGGACGGATATTTATGTAGGTACGAAGTTTTAGCTACTTAACTGGGCATAAAGGCGAGCAGAGCTTCAACCTTAATCAGTGGTTTAAAAACTACAAGCTAAGCAACCTGAGCAATAGGGCGCCTCTGTGACCTCTGTGTTACTGGCGGGGAGGTTGAGAGATTATGACTTTAAGAAAATGACTAGCTGCCTCCGACTTTGTCTTCGTAAAATCAGAATTTTATAATCTATCTAACAATATATATGAATACATAAGAATCGTTTATCCTTTAAAAAAAAAGTTCGTGAACATATAACAACAAAGTTAGCAGAATCACTACAGCAGTAATTTAATATTTATCTATATGTATGTATATATATATATGTGTAATATATATAGTTTTTATAATTATATAGTGTTTTATAGTTCTATGTATTGTATTTACCCTTGATGGTAATTATTTTTCTCTAGTCTGTTAACCTCTTCTCCTGTGCACCTACCACATTGTTTCTGCACCACCCAATGGTTGACTGGTAGAGAATGCCTTTGGCATTAAGTCCGCCAATGTACTTTTTTGTGCAAGAAGTTTTTAAATAAATAAATACATAAACAAACAAAATAAAATGAATCCAATAAATATACTACTAGTAATATAATAATATAAATACTACTATGTTAAATACCTATAATTAACTATCTACCACTGAAAGTCCTAAAACTGCACGAAACTCCCATAAAACACTAAAAGTCATAATCCCTCAACCTCATCGCCAGCGACCGCCCTGAGCCGAAGTCCAAACCCCACAGAGGGCGCCCTCTTGCGCAGGTTTAGTTAGGCTTAGTTTGTAGTTTTTAAATCATTTATTAAAGCTGGAACTCTGCTCGCCTTTATGCATGGTTAAGTAGCAAAAGCCTCGTGGCAAACTACGTAAGGCCCTACGAAAAAAATATATGTAAAACTGAAAGTCCCGTCAAGTTCAGTAAAGACGTTACTAAGGTCATAAATGTATGAAAAAAAAAAGTTTTTAAGTAAGGAAAAAAGGTTCAAATCTCATCCAGTCACCAACAGTCCGCTAGGGCTAGTAATACCTAGCCATTGTATAAGGCGTTTGTTTTATTACGCTAGTCTCATTATAATAATGCTGCGTGCAATGTCAACGGCCGTAAATAGCTTCATTTTTGTCACTAAGGCTAGTTACCTACTGCGTTCTCACGGGTCTGTCTCATTTCATTGCTGAACAATGCCGATTCAATTTATTTCCTCGGCACATTACGATTTTTCGCCTAATGCTCTTTATAAATTCTCGGAATTTTATATTGGCTGTAGAAAAAGATGCAGCTGTTAAATTAAGTAAAGATTTTATTTTGAAAAAGCAAAAAAATAATAGGTATCATAGCAAATTTAATGCGAATATGATATAGTTTTTGAAATTTTCATAAGGGGGTGGACGGTGGATGCAGGCCGCTTCTAACCGTAACAACTGGAGATCTATGAGGGAGGCCTATGTCCAGCAGTGGACGTCCTACGGCTAAAATGATGATGATGATGATAATATAATCCTCCCGACCGTCTGCTGCCCAGTAAGCGTAAACATGCACTTTACTCTCAAAAGAAATACTTCGAACAAGTATCTTAATGATCTTCTGAACCAGTATAAAAGCACTTATTGAACGAATTTACGAAATAGAAATTGGAGTACTCTTTTCTGGTTATGCATCTACGGCTCAGAAGCATAAGGTCGAATGTGCCATTATCCATCAGAAACGTCTTAAGTGCCTTTATAGTAAACGGGCACTTACTACCAAAAACTTCAGAAGAGAATAGTACATCCAGTACGGAAGTACTTTTTTCTTCAGAAGCTTTTGTGGTCTAGAAATATTTGAATAAACTTTCTACAGTAACACCTTATTTACCATAAATATGCCCACATATTTTGCAACATCACACCACATTCCTACCACAAACCGATAACTTTAATTATAACGCAGTCCATTGCCACTTACTTCACAATTAAGACTATCGAATCAAGCAATCATTATTAGAACCCAATTTGGTATAATTTAAGAGTTTTACGCTCCAATTAGCTGAATAAAGGTAGTATAAAGCTGGTTATAAATTGCACTTGTCAAAACATATGAAACAATCGTAATTAGGCTCTTGTAACAGACAAAAGCTTAGTTTGTAATGAATAGCGCGTGCGTTGAAAGACACAAAAAGCTACTAGTAGGTGTGGTTCAAGTTAGAAGCGGTTATTAAACTGACCAATTATAATGTTCGTTTTATTAATTTGCATACAAAGAAAAAAAAAGTGTGTTTTGTTATTATGTAGTACCTATTCGTGTGGTTAATTAGTATTGTTATTGATAATAAAAGAACTTACAAATTAAAATATATATATATATATATATTTCTTTACCTATGAGAAGTATTTTGGCAAAAACAATAACTTATAAATGTATTTGGCAAAACAGTAACATACATAGGTACTTATCTATATAGTTATCAATATTATAAGATTGAGATATATTTGTTGATAACGCTTCTTTAAAAATAAAATATAATTAATTTTACAATAAATTTAAAGAGCAAACCCTTTTTTTAAATAATTAATTTCATATTTTTGTTACTTTTTTGGCTTTGAATTATCGCCCTTCCTTTATCACTTAAACGTTGAATCCCCATCAATAGGCACCCAATCACTTAACGGAACCAAATAAATTATACGGAAACATTCATTCCGATTTGGAATAATTAGAAAACAGATGTTCCCGTCTACGAGCTACAACATTACGTAAAATACTAGTCTTAATTAGTAGCATTGGTAATAAATTATTACTGGGCTCCTAGTCTAAAGATTATTTTATTTTGTTTTCAGACGGACATAATTATGTAGTTAGCCCTAAGGCTTTTGCTTCTTCACCGGGAATAAAGGCGAGCAGAGCTCCAGCTTAGATGAATGGTTTAAACACTACAAACTAAGCAACCTGCGCAAGAGGGCGTCCCCTGTGGGACTTGGACCTCGGCTCAGGGCGGTCGCTGACGGGGAGATTGAGGGATTATGGCTAATTGTTTCTTTAAGGTAGTTTTGTGCAACTGTCGCTCTACTTTACAGTCTAAAGCAACCTACGACATTGAACTAGGCGACACTAGGCGTCCTCTTATTTTTTATAGTTTTTCATAATTGCCTCTTTATGTATTTTTAGTACTTTATTTATTACTATTTTGGTCCAATGGAACCTTCCAATGGACTTAAATAGTAGGTAATCACTAATTCTAGAATTTCATCGGTATAATCTCATGTTTTTTTTTATAGCAATCTACCGACTTGTTTAGCATATTCTGCTAGTGTTATGTTATGAGTCACATGATCTTGGATCAGCGTTTAATCCTCATTGTGTAAACAACGCGACATCATTATGATTTATTTACCTAGGCTGGAGCTCTGCTCGCCTTTACGCCCGGTGAAGTAGCAAAAACCTCGAGGCTTACTGTGACCGTCCATAAAAAAGCCGTCATTATGATGTAAATCGATTCATAGATTATCGATTAGATATTAAATATATCAAAAATCTACCGTTAAGATATCAGTTATGGTTCATAAAGCACTTAGGCCCCTGATAACTCTTCAAGAACTTATTATCGATAGACAACTCGCAAGTGAATGAAAAAAGATGATTAACACATTGCGATTGCTTGTAATCGCTATTTTACTACATGCCGCACCCGGCTCCGCCTGCTCTAAACCAGTTCACAGTGAAAGTAACATTTTGTGTGTGTACTATCGCCTTAAGTGCGAAACTTCCGGCCCGCCTTAAGGTGTTATTTTTCTATATAATTACTGATACCAAATAAATTTCTATTAGATTTTTTGGAGTTATAAACAATGTTATTAATCGATCTAGTTGAGTTTCGACGTGAAGACGTATGTTATTTCCTGTTTCGATGTTAATGAGGTAAATTGTTGCTTAATTTGTTTCGATGTTAAATAGTGTTATCTGAAAAGCATCTTTATTGAGAAGTAAGATGGATGGCTGTGTGAGAATGTTTGAAGAATGTGTTGGTGTAATTTTCATTAATATTCAATACTAATTGACAAGGTAAATGGCTTATCTATACTAATATTTTAAGTAGGAAAGATTTGTATGTGAGTATGTTTGTAACGAATAGGCTCATAAAGTACTGGACCGATTTTAAAAATGGTTTCACCATTTGTATGCTACATTATCACTGATTAATATAGGCTATATTTAATTATGAAGTTCCCACGGGAACGGGAGTTACGCGGTCGAAACCGCACGCGGGAAGGTAGTTATCTATATATTAAAAACACGAGCATATGTATAGTGTTAAATCCATTCAAAAGAGTGTGGTATAAATGATTTTTTCACCGTTTAACCGCCTTCAAAAATTATGCACAATATGCGAAAATATCCTTCCCGCATATTGTGCTTAATTTTTACAAAAATATAATTAGGTACTAGCCGAAGATCTGACAAGGGTTTCACTCTACGGAGCATCATTAGGGTCTTGTTGACGAGTTGAACGCTGCTTTTATCTATTACTATTATGACATTTTGTGAGTACAATACTTACACAACTATTTGTGCATATTAGACTCTTTTAGATAAAAGTTTTTTCGCATATTTACATAGCACACTGAGCTTGCTATCTTAATTAAGGAATACGCTTTAAAATATCACCCTTCGACTTATTGTAGCAAAGCCGCGTTTTGATCGAGTTTATTTAATTTATATATACGTAAAATTTAAGTAAAATTGCGGAAATACACAATAAATAAAGTCTAAAACAGAAAACATGTATTACGTGTTGATTTAGCTTAGAAGAATAATTTGCAAGACACTTAAAAATGTCAATAAATTCAATCACACCGGAACTTCTATTAGTGGACATAGAAAATCATTTAAGGATTGAATTTATAGACTTATTTTGTATAGTTGATGATATGCGGAAGGAGACCGTGTGAAGGCAGTGGTTATGAACGTCTAAAATACATTTGGACTTGCGAAAGGATTCGAGGGTTTGATCCGGCTGGTCTTAGGTAGATATAACTCTTAATGCCTAGACCAGTGGTTTCCAAGCAGTAATCCGCGGACCATTGTTGGTCCCTGAAAGCAACCAAAGTGGTCTGTAAAGCTGTACAAAAAAATTTAGTCCCGCAGCAATTTTTTTACTGAACATTGCAATTAAAATTTACGGAATAGTGTTGTTTATTTTAAAGTTATATATTGCGTATAATTGGGAGTCCATGGCTAGACATATCTAGACCTCAAAAGCATAAGGTCTTATATTATAAATACTTCAAAAGAATTTTGTCGTAAGTGCCAGCTTACTAAAAGCACATACGACGTTCTGTTTCTGACGTATAATGGCACAACCTACCTTATGCTACTGAGCTCTTGATATGTTTTGTGAGATGGTCCTTCATCGCTTTAAGGTTAGGAACTACTGGCTTAGACCATGGTGGATGAGTGGATAACTTCGTATTTTATATAAAGTCCGGTTTGACACACGTGTGTAGTTTTTGGCGATTTCTCGACCACGGTTTCGGCTCCAACCGAGAGCCTTCTACAAGGAGCGAGCTGTTTGCGCCTCAGTGTCGCGCGGGTCGGTCCCGAAGAGTGACCCGTATACTCACGAAAGTTATTATACAAAAAAAATGGATAACTTCGGACATGGTGAATTTCAACCGGATCAAGAGTTACGGTCAAATTAGGAAAGCTTATCTTCAGCGATTAACTGATATAAATAAGCTCTTGAATATTTTTTTCATGTTGTGTGTGATATCTACATATATAATAATTAGGACATTTATTTGAACAAATTCTTAGTCTGACTGTTAACCTACGTTAAACAAATATTTAAATTATCACACTTTCTTACAAGAAACGATCAGTAGTTACTATAAATATCTACATTTCTGCCTATCCCTTACAGGAAGAAGGCGTAATGTCAATTATAATTTTACAGTAGCTTATCTTATTATTCTATGGAAGTAACATCAGCAACACCATCACGTAGCTTATAAAGGAAAGCGTAGAATCATGCGGTTAGTTTTATGATACAGTTTTTACAAGATTGTTAGTAAAAACTATCATCATATAACCAGAGGAGTTCGTGATCGTATTGCGTTTGAACGGTTCGTAATGAGATGTAGGTATGTTTGTTTAGCTTTTGTAAGTACCTCGTTGTTCTATCATGTGTTTGAGGTCCCTAATTCGATCCCAGGGCCATACAACGAGGGACGCTGACCAAGAGCAATCTGGATATTATCATCAGCCCGTATAACGTCCACTGCTGAACAGGGATCTCTTCCCGAGGGATGGTATATTGCTATAGTCACCACCAACGGTAGAATTATATTTTAACACACAAAGAAACGCTGCTGGCCGTATCTTGATATACAATTATTATAAATGATGTTATAACAATCGGGACCAACGGCTTAACGTGCTTTCCGAGGCACGGAGGGTATTCCCTTAAACAACCAGACCCGGAAAGAAATCTTAAATTTACACAAAGATTTCCTGTCCGGCGTGGGGACCGAACCCACGACCTCCGAGGTTTAAAGCGAGCCAAGTACC
This sequence comes from Nycteola revayana, assembly GCA_947037095.2. Taxonomy (NCBI): domain Eukaryota; kingdom Metazoa; phylum Arthropoda; class Insecta; order Lepidoptera; family Nolidae; genus Nycteola; species Nycteola revayana. Next base: position 13,111,877 of record OX344838.1, on the reverse strand, counting down.
GCTACGCTACGGAGGGTGTATCTGTATATGGATTGACCTAATAATAACATATCTACTAAGGTATTAGTAATAAATAGTTAATACAATTATATTAGCATATGATACTTTTAGTTAATGTACGTATTGTTTTTTAATTATTCTTTCATATTAATCCATTTTACGTATTTTTATGTTAAAAAAGATTTTGTTGACCGAAGATTAAATAAAAAAAAACCATCAAATACAACTTAGTAAGGCTCAATTTCCAGTACCAACACCGCAACGTTTAGTATTAGTACCTAAATGATTTTTATAATTTACAGCAATTATATTGAGTGAAGACCAACGTTATATTTATAGCAACTGACATAACTAATGATGTCACAAAAATAGCAACGTGAGTTTCCCCATAAAATACTTGTTTATATTTTTCCTCAGCAACGCAGGAAAATCATATTTATCACTTACTAGCGGCCCGCCCCGGCTTCGCACGGGTTGCCTTTTATACCCTACCCCTGCCCTACCCTACCCATACCCTAACCCTACCCTACCCCTACCCTACCCTACCCCTACCCTACCCTACCCCTACCCTACCCCTACCCTACCCTACCCTACCCTACCCTACCCCTACCCTACCCCTACCATACCCCTACCTACCCTACCCTACCCTACCCTACCCCTACCCAAAAGTATCCTATGTCCTTCTCCCAGTTCTTAGCTACCTCCGTACCAATTTTCAGCCAAATCGGTTCAGCCGTTCTTGAGTTATAAATAGTGTAACTAACACGACTTTCTTTTGTTTTTAAAATGTATTCTGCTATTCGGGACGGAAACAAATCTAACAAATCAAAAACCATGGCAATCGGTCCAGTCGTTCTCGAGTTATAAGTGTTGTAACAAACACGACTTTCTTTTATATATATAGATTACCTATCTCCAGCGGGCTCCAGTTTATTGCAAAACGTTTAACTGTACATCTGGATTTTTTCCTTATTGGTTCAATAAAAAATAAACTTTATGATTTACACTTAAGTTATTATTTAACAAATCACTACATAGTATAAAACAAAGTCGCTTCCTCTGTCCCTATATCCCTATGTATACTTAAATCTTTAAAACTACGCAACGGATTTTGATGCGGTTTTTTTAAATATTTAATAGATAGAGGGATTCAAGAGGAAGGTTTATATGTATAATACATCAGCATTGAACCCGGAGCGTGTGTGCGGAGCTGAGGCGGGTCGCTAGTAAGGAATAAAAAAACAGACATGCTGCTAAATTTAATTTCATCTATCTTTACAAATATATAAAGCTGAAGAGTTTATTTGTTTGTTTATTTGCTTGAACGCGCTAATCACAGGAACTACTGGTGCGATTTGACAAATAATTTTAGTGTTAGATAGATAATTTACCGAGTAAGGCAATATGTTATATTTTTTTTGAAGTTTCGACGAGAACGCGGGTGATATGCGGGTAAATCGGGCGTCGAATATTAGTAATGTGATATATTCAGAATTTGATTTGATTTGAAATCAATTTAATTATTACTTACTCTAAATTAATTAACAAAACCACGATTGAATCTGATTACTTACATATAACAACGCAGGCAAACAACAAACAAAATATATTTCTCATTCCATATTAAATAACATCTTTTATTTTTATTTTTAAGTTATAAATTTATTATTTAAATCGCTTACAAAAATTAAATAACTCATATTTATTTTTATGAATGAGTGCTTAAATTTCATTCATAGGAAAGGTAATTTAGAAATATAAATTATATCTATGTATTAGGTATATTCTATATTATTTAAAATATATGCAAATCATAGCATATTAATTGAATTAAATGGTTGGCACGTTAAGTTTATCGCACAATATATTAAAGTAATTTTATTTCAAAATAAATTGCAACAATATTATATATTTTGACGATTGAGAAACATTTTATTTACTTAATTGGGCAATTTAGAGCTATTAAAGTAGCTGGAAGTGGCAGAAAGTTGAACATCAACAATTATAGATATTTTAGTAGATTTAACCACTGAATTCCATCAGATTTCAAGTATTTATGTTTAAAATATTAGGTGATACATTTGACCAGCTCGTGATAAATGCCCGTTTTTATAAGCAATGATAATAACAAAGGATCTGAAACATTAGAATAAGTCTCATGCTGCTTTTTGTAGTCATAAACTTTAGTTTGTAGTTTTTAAATCATTTATTGAGGCTGGAGCTCTGCTCGCCTTTATATATATACATATTTGATAAATAGAAAACAGAAATGAAAATTGTTCAAAAGTACATACAACATAGGTAAGTATGTAAAATATGCATTTCATTTTTTTTTTTCAATACAAGACATAGGTACACAACAGTTGCTTAAATATTTACGAGGTGTTTTTTATTAAGCACGCTATATTAACGTGAAATAAAAAAAAATATAGATATATAAGATACCTATAGCATGTTGTAAGTGCGCTTAATGAAGTGTTTGACTATGGGGTAGGTATTTCGTCGACAGACATACCACAGGCAAATAACATTACTGATTAATATTCTATTGCGTAAGATAGGTAGATCTCACAGAAGGAAGGGAATGGGGCCGGTAAGATAAGGGTGGCTTTTAATGTACTGACATTAGCTGTCCTTGTAATTGGAACCCTATGCCACTTAACATCAGGTTGATTAAAATTATTTGTCGTGAAAAAAAAAAACATCTACTTGTACCTAAATTTTAAAAGTTAAATTTAGAATTAAAAACGTGGAACACAATAGGTGTAATATATTTTATATTTACATAATTACCCAATATCCTAACCAAGAAAATCTACAAATTAACATGACAATAGATGTTACTATAAAATCTTATGGTGAGATATAAACTTATAATTAAAAGACATTACTCTGACGTAATTTATATCGTTATCTTACAATATTCATAGTTACAAAACAATATTATATATGTATTTTTCTCATAATTGTATTATAATAAAGTGGTGTTCTAGACGTAATAATAATAAAAAAATCATAATACTTAAGCAATGATAGATAGGACATCATGACGGTTTTGTTTGTTCAAAGTTAATAAATAAATAGTAAATATTGCCTGGTATGTCTATTTATATAAGGCATCTATCAAAAATCACGTTAATCCATTTGTACCAATATTGATTGACGTGATTTTTGATCCTTACATCCTATATCAACCAATTACGAATTATTAGTCTACTTCTGAACATTGGCCGCCCTCATTTATTTTCATCGGAAACGGTTGCTAGCGTCTGCATCCACTAAGTCCCTGTTACTTGTATGAGTCTCCATACTTACAAGGATTGAAAAACAAAACTATGTTAATATTAGTTTATGCGTCTTCTTGTATGTGCTTTCCAAATTTATAGTAGGTGGTTAGTTACTATTCAATTGTATATAACTATCAGTATTCATTTACCTACACATATGTTTATTATTATCTTATAAAATAAACTTAAATAAAACATATATATGTTTAAAAATATGCAACATTAATACAATAAAACAAAAAGTATCTAGTCTTATAAAGATAATGGTTTTATTTTAATGTTTTTTAAACAACAACTCTAGTTTGTCACACCCGTTTTATTCAAAACAAACTCAACAATGCATTATAATTAATTTACGAGTAAGGTAATCAACCCTGACATTCACCCTTTTGTTTGTTGTTGCAAAACTCTTTCAAGCGTATCACAACAAACCACTGACTGGCAAAACTACCCTTTCATTTTACTGTTACACCCTTTTCAAATTCCTTATCACTGGAATGTACTATAAAATCGTTAACCATTTACCGTTATGTATTCATAAAAAAAAAACAATCTTATTAGAAACTGTGATGATGTTTATTAAAGAACATGCAATGCAAAATAAATCAAGGAATAACTTACATCATGATCCGGCACGTAAGAATAAACATGTAGCTTGTCGATTCTGATTGTACCCTGGAATGGATACAACAGCGCCCCTCGAGGAAGCTCCACTGATGACCACACGCTGACCGAGGCTTCCCGACCCCTCGCGCCGCCAGGCCTCAGAGCCAAGCTCAAGTCTTGCGGTATCAGCACTAAGGTCTCCATCTTCTAATCACTCTCAAGTCTCTCAGTCCCACACACCCACAGTCAACTCATAAACAAGCTATATTTAAAAAGTGACCAGTCTCGTCCATCACACTTAATGAGGATATATAAATTAGTATAAGAAAAAATGAAGGGACGTCGGCTCGATTATCGGACACCGATGTCGCCAACGAAATATTGGTTATGCGTGATCGATCGTCTCGTGAAACGTCGCTACGAATTAATCACTGCGCGTAAGTTCATAAAACTTGTCCATGATCACACGAAATAAAAATAAAAAGTTCTAAGTCAGAGATAAAAAAGCGCGACCGAATCCTCTTTGAAGTTGAAAGTCCGGCGATTCGGTACAATATTACATTACGGGCAGGGTGGATACTATACGGCGCATGCGCGGTAGGATGCGCACGCGTTCTTCTCTGAACGTGCACTGAAGGAAGCGCTAACATTGACCTTAGCCGCGGCCGTGATCGCGTTTACAGTTCATTTTTTGTTCGATAAAAAGGAGAGGAGTAGAGCCCTACAAGACATATCTCCAGTCATCCAAGCGAATTTGAGCCTTAATTGAACTTGCTTAAGATATAACCTGTTGCATGATATCAAGTTGTAAGGTGTATAGTAAGGTGCCCCCTCCTAAGGCGGCACCTGCTTGACCGTGCGCCGCCCGTCAGAGAGCCGTAGAGCTCGGAGCGCGACGCACCTGTGCCTTCGTAGGTAGAAGTTTTTTGGGATCAATTATTTTTTTTCTCTCAATAGTGCACCGTGTTATATGCGGATAATTTTGGACACACACTTTTTTAGAGCCTTTATGAGAGGACGGTAACGAAAAGTAGAGACTGAAATATAAAGACATATCACTATTGCATTAGTTTAATATGGACTAAGTTTTCGAAATACACTTAGATAAAATTGGAGATATAATATTCAAAATTAAGTATTGTCTCTTACTTTTGCTTGTTCTCAAAGCAATCTGTCCCTAAATTAAACATGCAATAGCAAATAGTTCAGCGTCTTGATTATGGTTCAAGATTAAAAATTTATTTGCAAAATTAGGAATGAAAGTAAATACATATTTTTTTAAACATAATACTTAGTCATATTTTATAAAGAACTTTTTAAGTGAACTGATTTTTTTTATAATCAATATTTTATAATAGGTACGATATTTTTTACCAACAGTGTTATTCTAAAATTATTCACACGCAAGCCATTTTTGCTTTCGCATAATCTGTATTTGTATGTATTGCAATGTAATATTTTTCAAACAAATCAGCTCTGACAATGGCTCAAAATTTATGTCTATCAGAACTTATTACGTAATTGCCTAACAACTATTAGCTACATGACGGCAATCTTTTTCATCAATCATTTATTTTTCAACAGTCTTTTGTTTAATGATACACTTTATTAGCGTAATAAAAAAATCTGATGCCGAAAAAAAGTTAATTAAGACGCTTTTAACTCGATAAAACTATTTTTCATGTTATCTTTAGTCATATCTTAACAATAAATCTAATTCATAATATTGCGAGTTCCAGCAAAAATGAGCCAAAATCTGTGAATTTTCAAATTACACTCCATCATGGCGTTTCTAATTGACACTGAGTAACAACATTAAACCTTCATAATAATTCATATGTTCGTTTTATGAGATTCACACGGTTTGTTGAGGCATTGTGTGGCCATTTCAATCAAGTTCAAACACTTCATTATATAATGTATGGAGAAATGTGCACGCAGATTCATCGTTAACTTGGTTTTCATATATAATTTTTGTTTGTTAATTAGTTTAGTAGCTATTAAAAGTAGTATTGTTACTCTATCGCAGAAATAACAATACTTAATTATACCATCGTTAAGTATGAAGTCTGTTTAAACATAATACATATTGCTTAACATTAGGAATCCTACAAGGGAATTTAATTATGGGATCTTCGCTTGGATGTGTTATGTACTTATGCATGTACTCTAATATATACGTAAATGATACCTATCCCTGGTTTCCTACTGTACGATTGTCGGAAGTAATCATTATGATAACCAGACATTATGACAATTGTTCTAAATATAATTTAATTAATGACAATTGTTCTAAATATAATTTAATATAGACAGAACAAGCTATTGGACACAATATAGTTAAATAATAAAGTTAAGACTAAAATGATTAAAAACAATAACTAAAATACCTGCTTAATATGCTCATTTAAAAATGTTAAAATTATACATAGATTAATAATAAATTATTGTTTTGACTATTTGCAAGTGCCTGTAATAGGTTTACGTAAATAAAAATGATTTTTATTTTATTTTATTTATTTTAAGCATACTTTCCGAAGTTCCGTAGTTAGGGGGCTAGATTGACCAAGATTTTAAATAAAATGAAATAAGTTTTATAAATAAGAATCTTGTCTATCAAACCACCACAGTCCTTTGATTTGTAGTCGATCATAGCTAGTATTACATCCATTGCTAAACAAGGGCCTCCCTCGAAGGGTGTTACCATAACCACCACGCTTAGCAGGCAGCTTGGTGACCCCAGTATTGCGTCCAACACAGGTTATCGTTGTTGCCCGTTACCTGGTACTCGTAGGTAGGTATACGATTGTCGTGGAAAATGTTGTGACAATCGGGACCAACGGCTTAGCGTATTATCCGAGGTACGAGGACCGGAATGGATCTATGATTTTACACAAACATTTATGTCCGGAGCGGGAATAAAAGCGAGCGAGGCGAGCATTCTGCACGTCATCGAAGTTGTATATTATTGTAAGTGGATTTATGCAATTTTCTTAGACTAAGGTAACCTAAACATAATGTATTTATAACTAACATATAGAATAAAAGAAGTTGATTGTTTCTTATAGATTTTGTTTTTATTTTTCATTATATTTCGTAAATGCCTTACTGGTCCGATACGATGTTAGCCTCTCCTCCAGCGGCGAAGTATTTAAGAAGGTACGCCAAGATCTTTCCCTTTCTTATTTCGATTACATCTATACTGTATCTAATTATAATCAATAATAAGCATTTCTTTTACAGCAAATACGGCCCACAAATATACCCCTTTCAAAACAATTAAAGAAGACAAAACTCGTTACGCAAGTCTAAACCAAATCTATAAGAGGTATTTCTTTTAATTTTGGTTGTCAGTTTCTATAAACTATCGGAATTAAAAACCAACTGAATCGAGCTGTCAGTTAAAACTAATACCTACCTATTGGACACATATAAGCAACTATGGCACCTGATAAACCAACCTTTTTTAATGACCGCCAGTCAAATTAAATTTTATTGATGAAACTGGCCCGGCATTTTCATAAAATAATCAAATGAAATTGATCGATATTGCTCGGCCGTGGTGTTATGATATCGGATCCTCTTTGTGCAAGACCACAGCCTTAACACTGAAACTGATTCACCACTTTAAAATTTACATCCTTACACTATTTGTAATAGAGTCGTATTTTGTCTGCGTTATAAGATACACATGATACGAAATGTCGACGACCTGAATACACCTGCCGTAACCGCAATCCCACATGAACTATATTAGGTATGTTATAGGAATTTAAAAACGTGCTACTTGAATACAAGTAACGTAACTTTATATTTGACATTTTGAAATGACACGTAAACATAATGAGGACATGACAGATGGTAGATAGATCTTATGTCTTCTTTACTGGTCTGATGTGGGATATAGTAAAGGCACATTGCAAATTAACGGAGAAAGGTACCTAATTGTGTAACAGTAAATGAATGACATAATTATATGAAGTAATTTTTACGGTAATAATTAATTTATATGAGATATAAATTAAAGGCTGCATCTGATCTAGAAGAAGTGTGTTTGGAAGGTTCTATTGAATTAAAATGATGTAGGTAAATAAACCAACTATGGTATAAGTATATAGGTATGTTAAAATTTATTTACGGTAATTCAAGATATTTATCAAGGTATTATAGGTACATTAAAATTTGTTCACTATTTAAATATACTTATATTTTATTTACTGGTATTGAGATTATTAGAACATAATTGATAACAGTACAATTACCTATGAGTGGTTTGGTAGGTATTCATAGGTAGGTAATAGGTAGATAGGTACAATAGAAAAATGATTTAGGATAGTTACCTATTTAAATATTTTGATGTAGGTACCTAATTATTAATAAGCATATATTCGCAAAGTAAAATCCAAAATAGAAGGTCAAGGCGTTGGTAACAAAAATTAATAAGCTAACATCTATCTGGAATCAGATAGATATATCTAAATATATTAAACATATATTTTTTTTATTCTTAGTACATACAAAACTAGATGGAAATCTAGAACATCCAGTAAATATGAAACAAGTAAAGATTTACTCTCGAAACACAAGTAAATCACAACCCACATGCAAAATTAAGAACAAATTTCGATCATGTTGCGCACACGCAGAAGGCGGGGCTTAGGCGTGGTTTACTAAGCTCCGCCTCCCGTGCGTTACCGGTCCACGCTATTGTTAACGTCAACGGTCGGTTTTTATTTGTCCGTCAGTTTGTTTTAGATGGCTTTGTACTGAGTAGGTATTACGCCTACTTGTGTGTTACTGATGTTTGTATTTCCGTGATTTATGAGTGGCTTAAAGTGAAACATGTTATGACGTATTGCGGTTGTTCGACAAATATTGAAAGTACTACTCTGCCATGCCAATCCAAAACACATACACAGTGTTTTGGATTGGCATGGCAGAGTAGCAGTAGGCAGCTTTGAAAACTACTTATGAGATATTTGTCACTTTATGTTTTATTTATCAACTTAAATTTGAACATTTAAGCTTGCTTTATCTTGTAAAATATATACAATAAAATTAAACAAAAATTGGACAAGGGCATCTTAAGAAACTGATCGGGCGATGTTCAGCTAAAAAACCTGTATGCTGATTTACTTACAGTTTTTAGGCAATCCAAAAGACTTCAAGTTGATCTACAGAGTCGAAAGTACCAACTTTACGAATATTAATTGCACGGCAGTAATATACCTAATGTAACTGTATCAACACTTAAGTATGTAATGTAAGCTTACACTCTTATCTAACTGGTAAATCAGAATAATACCTAATCATAATTTACTTTTAAATAATTCGAAGTTAAATAAAACCTACTTCAGCTTCCAAAATACGATTTCTATCTATTAACAAATGAAATAAGTATGAGTGAGAATTATAACTAAAACAATATATATGCAGACTAGGATCATTTTAACTGTTTGTTTGTTTGCATTGAATACCTGCCTAGGCTTCGCAAGTACTGATTTAAAAATTACATTATCAAGTAGTAACAAAGGCTATATTTAATTATGGAAATGGAAATGGGAACGGGAGGTACGCGGGTAAAATTGAAATAAATGGCAAGTATTTTATGAGCTTTTCCTGCCTCTAGGGCCAGTGATTCTCTACTTTATTGATATCATTGAGAAATAGGCGCACTTTCTTTCGCAGGCAGGAAGCTTAGTTTAGCCTCGTGGCTAAAAATATCAATTACCTAGTACTTTTCACTAAATTTGATCAGGAAATTTAAACTTTCAACTAAGTTAAAACTAATTTTACATCTTTATACACTTGTACCTACTTGAATAATGATTTAAATTGATGAAACAATATTATTGACATAGTTATTTTAATTTCATAGAATCAAAACAACATATTTACAGAATTCTTAAGTATGGCTATGGCACCGGTCAGGCAGCTTTTAAAAACATATGGATGTATATTTTAACTCAAGTCGAACATTTAGGTATAAAATAAATTAGGTACCTATATCTGAAAACTACCTTACCTATTATCTCATCGTAAAAGTAATTGGTATTGATATATTATATATTATGCATATCTTAGATTTTAGAGATTATAAAATATTTACTTCTTAAAAAATAACTACCTGCTTCTGAATGGAATATTCCATCAGTTTTGTTGGACATTGATAGTAACATTAATGTAGTAAGCCGGTTGTCTATTGTTTACCCGAAGATTATATCGTCGGTGATATTGCAATACCGCGTAAGTGACAATAGCTTATAAGGTTGAAATAAAATACAGCAAATTATATTTTTTGACCTAAAAGATAAAGATAAAACATGTTTCTTGACATATGAAATATCACCGACGATATACCATAATCATCATATTCCCGAATTTCATTTGCCCGAATGTTTAGTTTGCCCTAAAAGACATATGTCATACTTTTAACTGCCCGAAAATTAGATACCATAAGATACGAGTGCCATACGTATTGTTTTTCATATTTTTAATTGCCATAATAATAATAAGACATAATATTTAAACGCCATAATGATTATTAGACAGAAATTTTACTTATTATAATTATATAGTATCATTATTAAACTTGTTTTTAATTCTAATACCTACCTACTTATTAGCTTTCTGGCTGTCGATGTCGATGGGTGTGTAATGTTTGGTATAATAAGAATAAGAATAAATTTATTTATTGAAATGAAATGGCACCTAACCAAAACCTTAAAATATTCTAGGCATGGTCGAGGGTGGGCCTGGTCGACGGAGCCCCGCTACGCGGGGCTCCTACTTCTGAGTGGTTTATAAAAAAATAACCACGAAGGAGATGGAGGAGTCTATTCGACGACCAGCCATCCCCATCTTTGTTTTTTTTTTTTTTTTTTTACGTGGTGTAAATCTTTGATAGACTTCCCACCGTCTTGGGGAAAGACGGTTGGGGAGTGTGGGACTCCTTCACTTGCACCCGGCTCTATGTAGAGAGCGAGCCGGGGCATCCGGTACCCACTAAAACCACCACGGTAGCCAGCCTCGGACACATCTGACGGTGGCCCCGGGCACTCGAAATGATCGACAACCAGGACCACCGCCATGCGTCTAATCTCGAGGAACGAGACTCCTCTCGGGAGGGGCAATAATTGGGCCCCTCCCCTGCGCCTTTGCGCATAGGTAGGTAACCAGCGGCTACAACTGGTTACCTCTTCCCGGGATCGCTGAGAAATGACGGCCAGAGTCCCCACTCTGACCGCCGCGACCCCAAGGGCAGCGTGTTATTTCGCTGCGAGGCGTTCTCGCGCTATTTTTTGATAGCGCTGTGGCGCCGAACCCAAGAATTAGATTCGGCGCCACACTTTCTCGCCAGCGACCCTATGTTCGCCGGCCCCGACCCCGCACTCTTCTACGTGCGGGGTCGGAACGCTCCCTTTCGTGCTCAGCGGTCTCCTTCTGGAGCATAACCGCTTCACAGAAGGAGACCACTGCTCTCCAGGAGTCTCTCGCCGCCAACATGGCCGTGATAACAGCCGGCGGCTAGAGGTCAGGCCCGATCGTGTTGACCAGAACTCGGCGCTCGGAGGCCCATGATGGGCACTCCTCGAGCGTGTGCTGAGCCGAGTCCCGGTCACTGCCGCAATGATGACACGTGGCAGTGGGCTCCCTCCCTATTCTGTTTAGGTACTCAACGAAGCAACCGTGTCCGGTGAGTACCTGTGTCAGCCTGTATGTAACTCCGACGAACCTCTTTTCGAGCCAGGCCTCAAAGCTGGGCAGCATTGCGTTTACGACGCGCTGGCGCGAGCAGCGTGGCAATTCGAGCCGCTCGCGCCACAACTCCAGCGCTCGCCTATGCGCTCCTCGACGCACCTCGAGCGGGTCTGTCGCGTCCCCGCCCTGGCGAGAATGGAACCGGTCGTAAACTTCCGTGTCCATCCCTGCCAAGATGTCGAAGGGCGGGAAACGCGCCAGAGTAGTCGCCGCCTCAAATGAGGTTGTGCGGTATCCCCTCACGATCCTTATGGCCACCACGCGCTGCAGGCTATTAAGTAACCGTCTGCAGCGGGAGGCGCCCGTCAGCCTATCCGACCAAACGGGCGCCCCATAGAGGGCCATGGATCGCAGGACACCGCCATAGAGACGGCGAATCTCCTCCCGGAGCCATCCCCATCTAACCTAACCTATCCGAGTCGGGGTGCCTTAAAGTCTCGATTGCATCTATTTTCTCCTAATATAACAACCGTTACACACCCAATGTCGATGGCAAATGATGTTATGGCATATGATAATTATGGCATGTGATAATTAGGGAATGTGATAATTAGGGCACGTGATAATTAGGGCTTACAATGATTATGACAAATGATATTATGGTAAGTGATTTCATGGGAAACAAAGCTTCTTGCACTTCTTGCAAATAAGAGTAGAGCAAATGAATATTACGTCATATAATATTATGGCTTTTATAGCAAATGATATTAGGGAAAATAAAATTCGGGCATACCGTAGTTAGCCAAGAAGCTATAACTACTTCAACGGGCATAAGCGAGAAGTGCTCCAGTGCCTTCATAATTGGTTAAAGAACTTAATATTTCGCCACTTGCGAAAGAGGGCACCCTTTGTGGGACTTAGGGATAAATGACTTTTTAGGGCAGTTTTGGGCCACTGTTGAATCTATCAAAAAATTATATCCAAGCAAAATAGTTTTTTTGTTTTGTTACAGAAGTAGCGTCAATTTGGTTAGGTTAGGTTAGGACAAGTGTCATAATCATTAAGTAAATAATAATATAATTATGCGCGTTCACAATCAATGGCAACTAAATTTAACAATATGAGTGATACGGAAGTTGATTAACTTACGTTGCGTACCCGGCACCCGCCAACGGCGGATCGAATGAGTGTCCGGGGGGTTTTAGTGGTGTGAGGACCTCTCCTCGTGGTATGAGTTAGCATACAACGCTATGGAGAGGGCGAGTCCCACATATCCCACCGTTGGTATGCGTAAATGCATTTCCCCCCGGACAACAAAAAAAAAGAAAAGAAAAGGTACGTATTATTTTCCACACACATATATTTATATATATAGGTGACATATAATTATATAACATATCTAATATAACTGCATTTATCAACTTTGTACTTCATATTTTCTACTACAAACACGTACCAGTTTAGTCGTAAATAAAACTGCAGAATATTGTAACGTTTAATCTCATGATTATTTTCTGTATATTCCAAAACCGATGATCCAGCAACAGACAGACATTAAGAAGACTTAACCCGTCACGTGTCCATGTGGCTTAATTGTCATTAAATTCAACTCAATTTGTGCTCAAACGATATAAGTTGGTGTAACACGTCACCGATGATGCGGTATTGTACGGTGTGGTAATATCGTTTTATTTTCTTTATGCAGCTTAAAAGATTAACGTTATAAAATCGATGTGGTGGCTCGGTCGATGTGGACGGGTGTTTTTGATCGACCACCTGTTTTGAAGGGTTAAGCGAGGAGATAAATTTTAAATGTAATTTTAATGTCAATAATGACATGGCTTACTAACGTGAGTGAGTTTTATAATCGAATAATGTTATAACTGTGTAAAGGTTGAAAATGACATTTTTATTAGGTCATTACATAATAAACATATAATGACCTACCTATCGTGACCTAATAAAAGTGTCCTTTCTAAATGTAGAATTAACTAAAATAAAAGAAAGTTACTTTGTTTAAACTATGTAGGTACTGATGGTACATTCTCTCTCTAAACAGATCAGCTCATTGAGCAAGTTATTAATGACTTAAAAATCACGGTGTACCTATACAGTTTACTTCATCATCAGCCCGTATAACGTCCACTGCTGAACATGGGCCTCCTCCTGAGAGGCAGGGTATTTGCCATAGTCACCATGCTTGGCAGGCGGGTTGGTTACCGCAGTATTATGTTGTACCACACAAGGAAACGCTGCTACCCGTTCCTTGATAGGTATACGATTATTATAGATGACGTTATAACAATCGGGACCAACGCCTTAACGTGCTTTCCGAGGCACGGAGTGTAGTCCCTCAACCAATCAGACCCAGAAAGATATCTTAGAATTTACCCAAATATTTACACCGGACAGGTGAGGGGATCGAACCCACGACCTCCAAGATTTAAATTGAGCCAAATACCGCTACGCTACGGAGGTTTTCAATAGTATAAACAAGGTTTACAAATACAGTTACATCTCGATCCAAATTTGATGAATAATTCTCACGAGATATTTACACATTGCACCTATGAAATACGAATTAAATTCGACACCTGACTGCCCATTACTTAAAATCGATTCCCAACTATTCAATTACTGGGATATGTTGTCAATCGTAAACCACATTCGGATGCTCAGTGAATACGTCAAGAAATTAAGATGTGTATCTTTTGATGTATTGGAATTAAAATTGAGATGACTTTGACATAGAGAATGGAATGAAATAGAGACGTAGGACGTAACTTTGTGAGGGTTCTCTGTGTGATTCATTCACTTATTGAATATAAAAAATTAAACCCATCCTATTTGACATTAAAATTGATATAGCCTCCGGGTTAACTTATATTTTAATATTAAATTATTTAATAACTGAAATAAGCTGCGTTAAGTATGTATAAGTATGTGTTTTATTATTGATTAACTTATTATTATTATTATTATTATTTTTAAATTTATTAATTTTATTACCAAAAGTAAAATTACATACCTATGACTAAAAAACTAATCTAAAATGGCGCCAGAATGCTGGCCGCATTGCAACGCTGAATGGCAATGCTTATTTCATTAACATTCTACTTCTATTTTTAATGAATTAATATTTGATCACGTTGATCAGTTTCTTGAGTTAATTTATTACAAAAAAAACTTACTAAATCCAATATTTCCTTTTTAAAATAAATACATTTTCCCCAAGGCAAATTGCCGTCAAAGAGAGGATAATGATACATGCACAAAGCAAAATAAAATTCTAGAACCTTGTAATAAAAAACTATTTAGGCTGTAAAAGCGGATAATCTTTATATACATATAATTATACCGTACGTGAGAATGACACTGAACTGCTCCTAAACGGCTGGACCGATTTGAATGATTCTATTGTATGTGTTTGGGTGGCGCCCAGGATTGTTTAGATTCACAAATCATATATCATATATGCAGGATAACGTCTGTTGGCTCCGCTAATAATAATATATTTTATGTTTATAAAATTAATTTATTTTATTACGAAACATTCATCATTTTGCTAAATATTAGCAACTACTAAAAATCTAGGTTTATGTATGTATAATAGATTAATTAAAAAGCATGTTTATTTCCTTAGGTTAAATATAATAATCCATCATTAATATTAAGCAGTGTTTCACTCTCTGTTTCAATTTTAATACCCTATGTCTCTTTGACATGTCGGCAACTCGACATGTCTTTGATAAAGATTAGAGAAAATCCGATTTAGCGGCGCTCATGTTTGGTCGTGGTACTTTGATGTTAGGACGGTTTTTTAGAGCTTGTACTTTGTAAGATATTGGGCGTGGGTCGATGAAGCTTTAATCGTTTTTTTAGGTAGGCTACAGTGTGGCATATGATTGAATGTAATCCTATGTCACCGAACACTAAAAAACCGGCCAAATGCGAGTCGGACTCGCGCACGGAGGGTTCCGTACCATTTTCAAGTGCCTACCTGTGGCCGTTATTGACATCGAGCAAAAAGGACAAAAAAAAACAAGTTTGTTGTAAGGGGGGCTCTTAAATATTAATTTTATTTTGTTTTTAGTAGTTGTTGTTATAGCGGCAACAGAAATACATCATTTGTGAAAATGTCAGCTGTCTAGCTATCACGGTTCTTGAGATGACCGACAGACAGCGGAGTCTAAGTAGGGTCCCGTTTTTACTCTTCGGGTATGGAACCTTAGAAAACGTATTAATTCAAAATTGAGATTAATAAAATCCGACCACCGGCGGGACTCGATCCCGCATCTTAGGTTAAGCCCCTAATGCCTTAACCAATTAGGGTACGGTGGAACCCTACCGGTCATCGAAATTTATCAATCTCTTTATAACACGTCTCTAAGGAGGACGTTAGTGCCATCTATCGGTAATGATCCGCATTACTTCGACGAATATATCCAAAGTTGCATTTGGTATTTAAATATTAAACGATGACACCGCCCGTATATAACATTTTTAATATTTTGAACACTTTACGGACAAGCTAACCATATACCTACTATGGTAAACTTATGCGTAAATAGTTCAAAATATTTAAAAACGTATTCATTACACAAATTTAACGCAATATTCCTTAGCATGGTTGTGACAGTATTAATCGTTATGATTCTTCTGTGTATTAAAACAGGACAATATCATGACACAAAACAACCGAACCCCTAACCTTCAATCTAGTTCATCCCATAAAGGGGGAGGGATCATTACCGATAGATGGCACTAACGTCCCCTTTACAGACGTTTTACAAAGAGACTAATAAATTTCAATAACCTAAATTACTGTGGTTCCACCGTAGCCTAATTGGTTAAGGCATTAGGGCTTTGCCTAAGATGCAGGTTCGAATCCTGTCGGTTGTCGAATTTTATTTATCTCAATTTTGAAATATAGTAGGTACCTATAAGGTAAACTTTTAAATAAAGTGTTCAAAACATTTAAAATATAAATAATTTCGCTGACTATTAACAAACATACTTTCACGTCTCTTTCCCACTTGCTACTATCTAAACATACCACTTTCGCCTCTTGTACATTCATTAATCTCCTCATGCATGTCCTTCTGTTTAGAGTACTTTTAACCAGACCACCATTCTTAAGACAACCTTTGTAGCATAGCGGTATTTGGCTCGCTTTAAATCTCGGAGGTCGTGGGTGCGATCCCCACGCCCGACAAGAAATCTTTGTGTTAATTCTAAAATTTCTTTCCGGGTCTGGTTGGTTGAGGGACTACCCTCCGTGCCTCGGAAAGCACGTTAAGCCGTTGGTCCCGATTGTTATAACATTATCTATAATAATCGTATATCAAGGAACGAGCAGCAGCGTTTCCTTGTATGGTATCACATAATATTGCGGTCACCCATCCACCTGCCAAGCGTGGTGACTAAGGCAAATACCCTCCCCCGGGAGCACGCCCATGTTCAGCAGTGGACATTATACGGGCTGATGATGATGATCATGATGATTCTTAAGAACGTCTTCGATTTGAACTAAGTATTAACAGCGGCTTTTTTTTCGGATGGACATACGTAGGTAGCCACGAGGCTTTTGCTACTTCACCGGGCATAAAGGCGAGCAGAGCTCTAGCTTTAATAAATGGTTTAAAAACTACAAACTAAGCAACCTGCGCCAGAGGGCGCCCCCTGTGGGTCTTGGACCTCGGCTCAGGGCGGTGGCTGTATTAACAGCGGCGTAAAAATCTCGGTGTATAGATAGCTACACATAAGTAACATATATGGATAGCGTGTCGGAATGTAACGACGATGCCGCAGGCCCGGAAGAGCTCTCCAAATTAAATGGGAGCGATTGCATGCGAATATGCGTAATGGAGGAGCCGAGCGGTGGCTTTGTTCTAATTTTATTTTTCTCGGGTGTTTGTGTGGAGAATTATAGGACAGAGAAAATATTATCTGTATAAAATTTTAAGGTGTTTAAAATTAATCTTATATTATCTTTGAAAATGATTCCCAAATATCCAGTGGATTGATAACGTAATATGTACCTAGGTTGGATTATTCCACTTTGTTCACCTGGGTGATATCACCTAGGTGAACAAAGTGGAATTGATTAGTGTACTTTGATCACCTCGGAAATAAATCACCTGGGTGATATCACCCAGGTGAACAAAGTGGAATTGATTAGTGTACTTTGATCACCTCGGAAATAAATCACCTCAAATCTTGGATCTCATGGGTAAATCAGTACTGTAAAATAAAACCCAATGTTAATAGGATAATGAATATGTATCTATTGTTTTTGAGAGAACAAATCAGATTTAAAAATCAGCAAGAACACAAAAATAACTTATTCTACAGCAATCTGTTATAAAATTGTAAAAAAAAAAAAAGTTATCGGAGATTTTCTAGAAAATGGCCAATGGACATATGGCCATAAGTTATTTTTGTGTTCTTACTGATTTAAACTATCTGATTTGTTCTCTCAAAAACAATAAATATCACCCAGGTGATTTATTTCCGAGGTGATCAAAGTACACTAATCAATTCCACTTTGTTCACCTGGGTGATATCACCCAGGTTATTTATTTCCGAGGTGATCAAAGTACACTAATCAATTCCACTTTGTTCACCTAGGTGATATCACCCAGGTGAACAAAGTGGAATAATCCCCTAGGTAAGTGGCAATAGTTAAAAAAGTAGAAAATCAAATTTGAAGATTGATTCGAATTGGACTTCACTTCTTCTCCATATAAACTATAAGTAAGTGTGCAAAATGTCACACTCGACGGAGGTCCACGAAATGTCTCCAAAAAGGGTACCTAACTAAAAAAAAAATTACTTATTCGGTCTCAAACGGTTACATTACAAATGTTAATGAAACAGCCCCAGTAAGTTATTATTAATACTTGTGTTGGGGTTGTTTCGCTCAGTGGTTTCGCTCCTTCCCTTAAGTGATACTTAACAATATTGAGACTAAGTGACAACTAAAATAAAATTAAAAATCAGATTTGTTAAAATCAAACACAAATACCTACATGGTAAATATAAAATGTTATGTATGTTCTACCCGCTTTACTCTGCCCCAGTGGGTCGGAGCGTGATATTTTGTAGCCTGTATGTTAATCCAGCTTATAAACTATCCGCGTGCAATCTTTCAGCCAAATCCATTAAGTAGTTTTTGCGTGAAAGAGTAACAAACTTTATTATATTAGTAGGATTTTACAGTTTCATCTAGCGACTAAACTATATGGGTCACAATGGTTCTTAGACTCTATTTGTGACTACAGTACGCAGTAATAGACATTAGCAAAAGTTAAATTAAATATGGCTAGGAAGAAAAAAAATATTATGGAATTCCGTTTAATTTCGAAAAGGTGAAAAAATTATCTCCGGGTCTAATTGCCTACACTACGCTTGTACCTCGAAAAGCACGTTAAGCCGTTGATCCCGGAGGTTATAAAATCATCTATAACAATTGTTTACCAAGCAATAGGCATCAGCGTCTTCCTATGTAATAAGCACAACTGTCATATGGTTAATAAGGACTGTACAATATATCGTACAGTAGTACCTAAATCAAAATAACCAATACAAAAATGTACAGATTTACACAAAATTGAAAAAGCGTAATAATAATAAAGCGATGTAATATGTTAATATACATAATAAATTATGAAACATAGATAACATATTACATCTCTGTTCGATCTTGTACAGTAGTTACCAATCCGCCTCCCAAGTGTGGTGACTATGGCAAAATATCCTCCGAAGGCCCATATTCAGCAGTGGAAGTTATACTAGCTGATGATGTTGAAGATGAAAATACTCTAAGGCACACGTAAAACATAACCAACTCAGGATTGTGACTATTGTTACCGCTAGACCAACGAGATATTCGAAAGATAATAATAATCAATATCACTACAAAGTAAAAAACAAATTCTCGCTGTCTGTCTGTCCCTATGCATGCTTAGGTCTTTAAAACAAGGCAACGTATTTTGATGCGGTTTTTTTAACAGATAGAGTGATTCAAGAGATAGTGTTATATGTATAACTAGTTTCCCGCGCGCGGTTTCACCCGCGTAACTCTCGTTCCCGTGGGAACTTCATAATTAAATATAGCCTATGACAACCAGCAATAGTTTAGCTTTCTAACGGTAAAAGAATTTTTCAAATCGGTCCAGTATTTTCGGAGCCTATTCAATACAAACAAACAAACAATCAATCAAATCTTTCCTCTTTATAATATCAATAGCGACCCGCCCCGGCTTCGCACGGGTGCAATGCTGATGCATCAAACATATGAACCTTCCTCTTGAATAACTCTATCTATTTTAAAAGAACCGCATCAAAATCTGTTGCGTAGTTGTAAAGATCTAAGCATACATAGGGACGGACAGACAGCGGCAAGCAACTTTGTTTTATACTAAGTAGTGATAACGGGAGCTACGTGAAAGAAACCGCGGTCAGGATACTAGTACAGAATATAACACTTGAAGGATCGGTGGCATCGGGCAGACGATTAATTTCCTAAAATACCGAAACCGAAGGATGCAAAGCATGTATAACCTAACAAAGCTAAAATCTTAAATGGAGTCTGTAACAAAAACCCATAATGGCCTGCACAGTGGGCAGTTCTCGAGAATGACGGCTGATTTAACATTTAAATTTGGTCCCGAGGCGGTGCGGGAGCAGTGTAATTGTTGCGCCGGCGCAAATTATAAATTCATTAATGGTCCCACCGGGGGCTATGGGGATCTTTCATGCTGTACCTAGTTAGGGACCGTTTTCATTATGAGAAAAATATGCTTTGACTAAAAAAAGTTACAATCTCCGTTGTGTAGGTCGAGCCCCACGCCGGTTAAGAAATCTTTGCGTAAAATCTAAGATTTATTTCCGGGTCTGGTTGGTTGAGGGGACCTTCCGTGCCTCAGAAAGTCGCCAATTGATCCCGATTTTTAAAAAAAATCTATAGTTAAAGAATACCAGGGAACGGGAGGCAGCGTTTCCCTGTGTTTGCTATAATATAATACTGCGGTCACCAAACCCGCCAAGCGTGGCGACTTTGGTTCGAACCTTGCCTCAAGAGGAGGCTCACATTCAGCAGCAGACGTTATACGGGCTGAAGATAAAGTACCTGGGGATTGGTTACAAGTCTCAGTATTTTTAAATATAGATATCAAACGGGTTGTAACCGCGTAGCTTCCATTTCCGTGGGAACTTCATAAAATATAGCCTAAAGCCTCTCTCGATAGATGAGGTATCTGACACTGAATGAATTTTTCAAATTGGCCCTAAATTCCTAATATAAGCTTTATATATCAGTATAGATTAGGTTCTAAATTAAAGTAGATACACTTTTATCTTAATTACTCAGTAGTCATCATATTTATTAAATAACATACCTATCTGGTCAAATTCAATTAAATGCCGTGCTACCTAACCATAAAATTAACATTCGTCTTTATTGATAAATAGCTCATTTTGACAGTTGATTATTAAACCGATTTAACATTCACCTACGTAAATAGATTACTCAAACTGTGTTACTTACACCCACCAATACCCTGACGGTTTAGATTTTGAACATTGAACAAGTTTTTAGTAAAAAAAAAGAAACCAAACTCCCTGTTGTAATGGGACATCAAATTATATTATATACTATTATATAGCTCATTTATCGATGAAGGCTATAATCATATTTAATTATGAAGTTAGAACGGGAACAGGAGTTATGCGAGTGAACGGCGTGCGGTAAGATAATCAGTAAACCTTCAAATTTCTTATAAAGAGTATACCTACTTTATATGATTTTGAAGGTCAACTAATGTTATCTAGTATATACTATGTTATATAGTATATTCGATTATCAGTTCACGTTATTAACTAGTTATCTAAAATGATATGATGTTATTTTTAATTATAAAATGTGACACAAAATAATCACCAATCGCATCAAATTTATTGATCTTTCAATGTCAACTCATTATGTTACAGGATACCTAACTTTTTATTTGTAGCGAGAGTTCGAAAAGTAACTCTTGTATTAAAAAGCACTCAGACTTAAGCTACCTACATCATCATCAGCCCATATAACGTAAAATAACATTTCGATAAAAATGTCATAAAGGACATACAGCTGATGGTTTTTTAACGTTTTACTGCGATCACCAATCCGCCTGCCAAGCATGGTGATTAATCATCAGCCCGTATAACGTCCACTGCTGAACATGGGCCTCCTCCCGAGAAGGAGGGTATTTGCCATAGTCACCTGGTGACCGCAGTACTTTGTTGTACCACACAAGAAAACGCTGCTGTCCGTTCCTTGATATACGATTATTATAGATGATGTTTTAACAATTGGGACCAACGGCTTAACGTGCTTTCCGAGGCTTCCCTCAACCAACCAGACCCGGAAAGAAATCTTAGAATTTATACAAAGATTTTATGTCCGGTGTGGGGATCGAACCCACGACCTCCGAGATTTAAGGCGAGCCAAATACCGCTACGCTACGGAGGTTGTACGGAGCATGGTGATTATGGCGCGACAATATCCCTCAACAACCATTGTTACAAAAACCTAATCACTACATAGTATAAAGCAAAGTCGCTTGCCGTTGTCTCTATGTACCTATGCTTAGATAAGATTATTTTAGAGGATAGAGTGATTCAAGAGAAAAAATTATAATATATAAAACATCAGCATTGCACCCCTTATATATCATAAAAGCGGGTCGCTAATATAAAAACACAGTGATATAAGGTTTAACAAGGAAAAATAATCCCAAAAAAAATCAAAATGACTATTCATCCCAACATAAATATTGTATAAGCCAGTATCAACTACACGCACTATTTATACTTACAAAGAGAATAAAATGAGATAAAGAATAAGAACAGCCTACCGCCAGCATACAATTCACGCCTCCGCCTAATATATTATCACGTTCATTTTAAAAAGCAATTGTTTGTCATTCAGAAAGGTTCACTCACCCACCAGTAGCGTTCTTAACAAGATATTAATGGCTAAGCCCCCGGCTAAGTCTTGTTAAAATAATTGTTAGTTTACTTGTAACTATTTTTCAAACCATACTGTTCATAAGGCTCTCATTAAATTTAAATACAGTCACGTTACTGAGAATTGGCCTTAGTATGTCCCGTCGTATAATTATACGAAAGAAGGAGCTCGGTTGACATTAAAAAAAATATATATTTACGCTATAGAATACGCACGTTTTTTTACTTTTTCATTTAATCTTACTTTTGACACCTACGATGAGTTGACATAAAGGTATACCTATGTGGTAAAACCGAGAAATTTAACATAATGTGCTGGTACAAAACTGTCGGACTTAGTCAAGTAGATTTTTTTTTATTTTATATTCAAGCAATTATGTCAATGATGTTTTTAATGTTATCTTGAATCACATATATTATTTTGTATTCTTCAAAAGAAAATTAAATAATGGATTATTTTTTTTTCTTTTACTGGATTCAAGATGATATAAAAAAACATCTACGTATTGTTAATTTCATAAAAGTGAAAGTAATTAAGAAAACATATATTATGTAAATCAATACATAGTATAAAATAAAGTCACTCCCCGCTGTCTGTCTGTGCCTATGCTTAAATCTTTAAAAATACGCAACAGATTTTGTTGCGGTTTTATTTAATCGATAAAGTGACTCAAGAGGAAGGTTATATGTATAATAAATTAGCATTGCAGCCGTGCGAAGCTGGGGCGGGTCACTAGTATATTTTTAAAAGTCTCTTTGAATAAAATATAAAAAGACAACTTCAATTTCTCATGCCAACTTATAACTGTAGCACTATACATCGTTAGTTATTAGATATAGATACAGTAACTATACACTGATATAAATAAGAGCAAAGTTTAACTTAATGAAAGAGCGAAGAGTAGGAAATGAATGGCTCGAATTAGTCGACATCTAAACTTATTCTTTAGTGGCTGTGGATAAAAAGAGTATTGCTATAACTAAGCAATTGTAAATGCTGTATTGATTCTTATCCTGCGGGAGGACTTAAGATTAGTAGTTTTGGTAGCTAAACCATTAAATAAGGCTGGAGTATTGCACGCCTATATGCCCGTTAAAGTAGCAACTAAATATGTCCGAATAAAAGAATTGTTTCTTTGTGACGAGCTTTCATAATTCCTATATATATACAAACCTAAAAGACCTTGTGTGTGTGGTCTGTGCAACCGATGCGGTCAAGGTCCATTGTAAAACAACCTGCAATAAAAATAAAATAGTAAGTCATACTAATATTAAAAGATGTATAAAATAAAATAAAGAAAACTAGCTCCCCGCGCGGTTTATCTTTTCGTTACCGTAGAAATGTTATTATTAAATATCGCTTAAGTAACTTATGGATAATGTAATATAATAGGGAAATAATTTTTATAATCAGCCTATTATTTCCGGATCATATTCAATGCAAGTTATCAATAAAATCTTATCTCTTTATCATATTATTAGTATAGATAAAATAAGTTAATCAATTACGCTTATATCAATTATTCATTTAAATTCTGATATCATTGTAATAGTAAGGACAAAGTTCGTTTGAGTGAATATTAATAGAATAATTCAGGGGGAACTATGAGTCATTTAGACAAGTGATCAGGAAGCCAATGACGTAACGATATTACTGTGACTTGACTAAGATAAAAATGTCTCCGTTACTCAGCAATCAATAAAATATTTGCATGCATAGACAATTAACATTATTTAAATGTTTTTAACTCTTTATGGAAAAGATTACCTTATACTATATTTCAAAATTTGAGATTAATAAAATTCGACCACCGGCAGGATTCGAACCTGCATCTTTTGGTAAAGCCCCCAATGCCATAACCAATTAGGCTACGGTGGAACCACAGCCGGTCATCGAAAAAAAAAAAAAAAAAAACAAACAAAAAAAAAAAATTGAAATTAACATTATATTATTATTAACAAAAAAAAACTAAACTAGCTGCGCCCCGCGATTTCACCCGCAGCACTCTGCTCCAGTGGGTTGGAGCGCGATATTTTATAGCTTATATGTTAATCCACCTTATAAACTATCCGCGTGCAGCCGAATCCATTCAGTAGTTTTTGCGTGAAAGAGTGAAATGAAATGAAATGAAATAGTTTATTAGTAACGCAGACGAATAATTCGCGCTTGTTATACGTCATTTACAAAGCATAACACATTAAAGTACATTTTTTGATACTTAATTATGAACAATATTTTTATATGGTCACTAATGTTATACTACTATTATAATCTTATTTTAAAGATAAATAAAGTATAAGTATATAGATATTTATAAATAAAATAAAATGAAAAATTGTCGCGAGCAATAAGTCGCGTGGTTTGAGAAATTAGATCAACCAGCGCGGGCTGGGATCAGGTCTAAAGCCAAGCCAAGAACGAGTCGCGAACCTCGCCTCGCGAGGACCACCGTCCCTATCGTAGCTTCCTACGAGTCTTTCTCTATCTACCTACGGTGTGACATCCGGAGAAGAAAGACTATAAGAAACTCCGGAATTTTTCTTATAGTCATCTTTTAAAAATAGCGTTTTACAATATTTATGATTTACAAATTCATTACATTTTTGCATCTAGGACAGTGCCTCCCAAAAGCTAATTTGTTGATAATTTCAGTAGTTAAAACAAACACTAGTTTTGTTTATAGGAAGCAATCTCCTACATATACATTTACAATGTAACTTTCTTACATACACTAAGTCTGATCGGTCATATTATTGTTAATTCATTTTTATTTTTATGAGCTCAGTGTGACAGTCAGAGGGCGCCAGTCTGCCTCAGTGCATCAGGACACGGAGTCATCCGCCAAACATCTCCATCGTCCATATATTCTTGTATATTATAGTAGCCTTTGCTCATAAGAATCAGCTTTACATAAGTTTTAAATTTATACTCTGTTAAGTTTGTAATATTGGTTGGAAGTTTATTATAAAATCTAATGCAGTTTCTCAGAAATGATTTTTTTGTCTTACTCATTCTAAACAACGGTGTTGTAAGCTTATCCATATTCCTTGTATTATAATTATGGACATCTTTTTTTTACTAAATTTACGAATATTTTTCCGAGCATACATTATATTTTGATAAATGTATTCAGACGGCAAGGTAAGATTTCTTTAAACAGAGTACGGAGAGAATCACGGCTTTTTTAATATATGGCTCTGATTGCTCTCTTTTGCAATATGAAAATGGTTTGGATATCAGCACTCGAATCCCATAATAGGATTCCATAAGTCATTATACTATGAAAATAAGCGAAGTACACTAATCTTGCTGTTGCTACATCAGTCAATTGTCTAATTTTCCAAACTGCGTAAGCTGCAGAGCTTAATTTATCTGACAATCTATCTATATGTGGACCCCATTGCAACTTAGAGTCTAACGTAATACCTAAAAATATTGCTGATGGGATCAGACTTAAGGATTCTCCATTAAGTTTTATATTTGGAACAGTGTTTGCTACATTACGGAGAGTGAATCTAATACATTTGGTTTTGTTTGTATTGAGAAGGAGATTTTTGGCGGAGAACCAATCCGAGACTAAGGTGAGTGTGTGATTAGAGCCAGTGACATTTTTATCTTTTCTATCTACATTGCATACAAGAGATGTATCATCAGCGAATAAGACTATGTCACACTTATTTTCTACCGCATTTGGAGATCATTTATATTACAAGAAATAAAAAGTGACCCAATATAGGCCCTTGCGGAACTCCCATTCTAACTTTAGATCCCAAAGAAGTAACATTGTCAATAGACACTTTTTGTTCTCAGTCTGATAAGTAACAAACATACGTACGTCCACACATACAAACATTCGCATTTATAATATTAGTAGGATTAGTCTTTATACTAAACGATCAGTTTTTCTAATTGATCAATAGCTTCGACCAATACTAACCTAATTATAAATAATCAGTTCCAATTCCGAAACCAACAAATAAAAGGACAATGGGCAAAAATGTATGGAACGTGGTACCCGCTCCAATAGTCATCATTAATATATCATTGAAAAGACATTTTGATGCAGAAAAACGTCTACCATGGCGCCTGTCCCTATTCACGTTTGGGAAGCAGTAATCTCACTATCTATACTTATTATTATTATAAAGCTTTAAAGTTTGTTTGCTTGAACGCGCTAATCTCAGGAACTGTGGTCCGATTTAAAAAATTCTTTCAGTGTTAGATAGCCCATTTATTGAGGAAGGCTATAAGCTATATATCATCACGCTACGACTAAAAGGCGCCGAGCAGCGGGGGTGAAACCACGGGGAACAGCTTGTGTTTTATAAATGATGAAGAATTTATTACAAACTACTTATATAAGTAAAATAAAGCTGGAATAAGTTGATATAACACATTTAGGATTCTATTATTAAAAGAAGTAAGAAAACAAGCATTCTTTAAATAAAAAACATATATTTTATCAATAAGTGAGTAGATTTAAAACATTACATATCGGTATCAACTATAACAGCATTGAGGAAAGATGCCGGAGCAGTAAATCCCGTATGCCTCGCATAGCCTAAGTACCATACGATGGACACTATATGTGCACAAGTGCCCATCGTACGTCGCCCGGTTAAACATGTGCAATACTGTTGGACAATATTATTTGCACTGCTGATTAATATATAACAAAAATATGTTTTTATACGGACATGTCGCGACTGGATTCGTCCACGCAAAAGCCAGGCATCTTCGTGAAAACATGAACGGAAATGCCGAAAATATTACCTTGGTACTCATTTTCTTACATAGATAAGTGGTAACTTATATACTCGTATATGTATGTTTATCGCCGGGGCCACGAGACTAAACAGGTTACTGTGGCCCTGGAAAGCAAAGGGAAACTGAAGGAACAGGGTTTTTATTAGTTAGTAAGACTGTCGTTTATCTTCAAACGCAATCAGATTTGAGAGTGGCGGCTATAGTAAAAATTGATCCTCTTGGTAAGACCTTTTAAACGACTCTACAATCATATCTATTGGAGCCGGGTACCATTTTGCCCATTCTCTTTTAACGCAAAGGCAGTCAACTCTATTCAGTCTAAAATATTTAAAATGTGATTTGTGTATTAGGATATTTTTGAAAACCTCATGGCTACTCCATATCTGTGGCTGTATTTATTTATTCTTATTGATATGATAAAATATCTAAGTCACATCAAAATTTCTCATAGCGTCAAAACAGTGACTCATAAAGTCCTAATGTTCCAAATTAGAATATTAAATTATATACCTATTCACAAAATCAAATCTTCAAAATGTCTGATAGCCGAAGGATACAATTTTTTCCGGAATCGTTAATTCTTTGAAACAAACGTAAATGTTTTAAGTCCGAAAGGTTTGAATGCTAAACATTTTGGCTAGCGGCTAGGTTCGCACGGCCGGTATTTTTGTACAGATTCACGAAGTTAAAGAATAAATTATTATGCAAAATGTGCCATTTTGAAAGATAAATATATGTATATAGGAACATTTGCACTGGTTAGATAGATAACGTGGTATATTTTTTAAATAGAAGTTATTATTTCAAACGAATCAGTTTCGTATCCAGGACTTTGAATTGGGCATTGAACGAAAAAAGGTTGTATCAAAATAAATAAAAAGTATGTTCGTAGGTAATGAAACATTTTTGGATATAGGAAGGATTTCATCTCATTGCTGTTCCATCCGAAAATTGTTTCATCATAATTTATACGTTCCGTTTCTCGTTTATAATTGTAATATCTTTATCAATCTTATTAGAGCCTGATATCTTGTCTTTTAGGTAGATTAACACAATATAATATATTTGACCTTCTAGGTCAAACATACATTGTGTTAATCTACCTACAAATACAATGAGTAAGTAACATGTTTTAAACAGACTGTTATCATCTAGGTCTTCATAATTTTACTCGATGAAGTTCACTTTCTATCACGATCAAAAACCAATTTTTTTGCGGTCCCAAAATAAATGGCTACCAATTCCAAAACCTTCAAATTTAACACTATCATTGAACGTTTACTGAATTCCATTTCGTTCTGAACGAATATTAATTGTATACAATTTTACATCGCCTGAAGTCAAATGGGCAATATTTAGCAATCCCGAAGACTACTGTTGTTTATAGGATCAGATCTCACGGAATAGTGATGAGATTCTGTACGATACAATTCGATTTAGAAATTCGATTGTTTCTTTCTTTTTTTACCACTTTGGAAATAAATTCATGTCACGGAGGACTTAACAAACATTAAATTACTTTACAAATAAAAAAGCATGCAATTTATGCTGAGTCTATAAACTCAGCATAAATTGCAATTTTTTTATTAGGTACCTACTTACAACAACAAAAAAAACCTTTTTTTGTTCTTTTTGCTATATGAACGATAGTCTTTATACCTAACAGAACATGAACCAATTTAGATTTTAAACTTATTCGATAAGCACTGTCATTTTTTCCCATCCCTTTATGTGCATCGGCAGTTATATTTGAGATAGAAATTAATTTGATAAGATATTAGGGGCGTTTCAAACAAATCAAATTTGAATGTGAAACGAAACAGTAAGCTAAATATGCAAAATTCGTGGGTTAATGTTTTATTTCTATTTTACCTTTCATTTGGACGAAAGCTGAAATTATATAATTTAGTAAAATGAATCAAACCATTGGGTAAAATCCTTAAGATATTCTCTCTACCGTTAGATATTTTGACATAGGTCATTATTATAAACGTCTCTAGTCTACGAATAATTTTCGAATTTAGAAAAACGGCATTAGATAACTAATGCCGTTTTGTATAAACTAACGAAAACAAATACGAACGAACTGACTTCACAAATGTATATAACTCTTTTAAAGCAGAGTAGGTAAGTAACTGAATTTATATTTTCTTTGCCACTTTGTATAGTCTTATGTTTAATGTATTGTATTTAAAGCATGTCGGCTTTTAGCTAACCTATAAATAAACTTCACTTTTATATACAATAAAATACCTAAATAGGTAACATCTTCATAAAACTCTTACAAATTCGATAAAAGATTCCGTGCACTGAATTGAACCAATAAAATTCCTTTCTCAGTAGCATTCAGTTGGATTAATTACCTCTATTGTAAACAAGAAGCTATGAAACAGTATAATAAGAGTGATATCTTATGCTCGACAAAGAAAAAGGATAATTAAATAAATAGTTGAAATGCCAAAAAGCCAAAGTATTTGTTTTACAAAAAAAAACACTAGCGTAATCAATGCATATGATATTATTTACTGTTAAAGAGATTGCATACAATTTGGAAGCGACATTTATGTTTTTTAATTAATTTAACACTAATTAAATATCTCTTCTTGTCATACGCCTATGATAGGTGTTATAGCAATGGATTATATCTATTGCCTGTAATTTATGTACAGGCGCTCATTTGACTTTATCGATTTAATCATTAGAATGATAAGACTTAAAACTATACCTTTAAGTCTTATTCCAATGAGTAATATATGATTTTAATGACACGGCAGAACTACTTTTGTTTTATATTAGAAAACAAATGAGAGAAAAGAATGGATCCCGACTTTTATAATATACCTACTTAATTGCCTGTATATTTTTGTCCTATAAAAAAATAGTAACAGACTTAAAAAACAGATGATTTAGGAATAATACTTATATTTTTAACATTTTATCGGACGCACATTTGTAAAAAGCAAAGCGGCCGTTGCCCAATGCCTAGGGCGTCGGACTTTCGATCATGCGGACGCCGCCGCGTTCGATCCCCATCCATTGCATTACGTACGTGAACCTACTCGCCGACTACTACCTAAGCATTTTAGCACGAGGGATTAACTAAAATACTAGTAGTGTCCAAAAAAAAAAGTATACTTGACGGTTTTGTTACTTCATCGAAAAAAAAAGACTAGCAAGGCTTCTTATTGCTTATTCAACTGACATCTAAATCAAAGATGGTATTTTATAATTGTTTTTCATTAAAAAATATAATCTTTATTATTAGTACCTCTACGACATCTGCGTTTGTGGCGATCTCGTTCAAACTTAGTCCTGATGAATACATCGATATATTTTCTTACCAATTACCGGAATTATTCAATGTTCAATTATTAAGATTTATCGGTGCCTAAAGACGTTTGTGTAAAGACGAACTTTGATTTATTGGGTTGGCTACGATTGCATTGCTATTGCAGGCCCTTAGATAGCTTATAAGATAATCTTAACAACTTAGTTTGGTACAAAGCGTATTGTTTAGTATTTTAAAGACCGATTTATCATTTGTCAGATATGAAATATCTGAATTTTGTATGAACATTATGTTAAACTTAAAATTTATTTATCCAATATATTTTATCTGAAAATTTATTCATTAAACATTATTTTATAGGTACAGATTATACCAGATATCATTGATGAAACGTTAACATTTTTGGTAGCAACATTTTATGTTTTATATGCAAATAAAAAAACATTGGTTGTTAATGATAAACTGTGCTAGTCAGTCTGACCTATTAGAAATGCAACCTACGCCGTAGTAGTACAAAACGATTGATGATCAAATTCCCTCCAGACCTTCAGTTAATTTTTCCCAACGAATTTAATCAGAAAGAAATTAGGAGGAGTAAGACAGTAAAATATTTCCTCTTCAGTTTGCAAT
Source organism: Nycteola revayana (assembly GCA_947037095.2). Classification (NCBI taxonomy): domain Eukaryota; kingdom Metazoa; phylum Arthropoda; class Insecta; order Lepidoptera; family Nolidae; genus Nycteola; species Nycteola revayana. The sequence goes on along the minus strand of OX344838.1, from coordinate 13,080,583 downwards.
AAAACTATCGATGCGTTTTAGAAATAAAGTTCTAAAGGCCCGTGAATTTTAAGTAGAGCGATAGTTGCGCCTAACTCCCCTAAAAATTGGAAGTTATTTTTCCCCTATATTTCTAAATTATGCTTTTACACAAGTATCGCACAAAATTTTGTCTACCTGACTCTGTAGCTACAACATTTAAAAAAACCCTATATCATCAGCTATTAATATAAGATTAAAAAACAAACTTTCTTTAAGCCATCATCAATTAAAACGATAGAGAACAAGACGCAATAACTTAACTTGGCTGTGCAAATCGGTTGGCCTGGTAATTATCGGCAGCATTACTCCTGAGTATAATGTCTCATTGTTAATTGTTAGCCGAAGGATATCTAAGGCGGATCTCTTTGGGCCTGTCTGCGTTATCTTTGTGAGAGGGCCGGGGACCGCTCCTTGTAAAGCGAACTCTTCGGGTTGCGACAATTTTGTCGCTGGATCTGGGATGAGCGTATTTTTTGGTGATAAATTTGACGGTAAACTTGCAGTTTTCTGTAATATGAGGTAACCGACACTGTTGGCAGTGCCAATCCTCTTTTCGTTATTATAAAGTTCCGTTAACGTATTTCTTTCAATATAATGTATCTAATATTAGTAATAATATATATTGGCAGAAGGCCAGCACCTATCACTGAAGATTAATTTTACCATTTCCCTAATTGCAAAAAACAAAAATGTAAGAGCATTTTATCTTGTTAAAATTAAAATTTATGTCATTAACATTAGCGATGATAGTTAGCTCGGCTCTCATCAAGACATAATTGAAGCAATTGAGACGTAATATTAGAAAAAAAATAAATGATCAATTTTGTCACATTCATGATCGATTAGGTCTCATTAAATAGATAGAGGAAATCTATCGAATGAGTCACTTTTGGTTGGTAACATTGGAGAAAAATAAAAATACCTAAATCAATACCTGCAGATATTGCTTGGTGTGTCAGCACCAAGTTGTACACTGGTACCTATTGTTTTATGCAGTTTACTATGCACATCTCGTATTATAATAATTTAACACAGCCATTAAAATACTACGTAACTATTCTGGTCGATACCAGTTTAAACTCGAATTTCAAACTCCATGCTACTCTTTTCGATATTGTATGTGGGTATCCAATGTGAACACTATGATGCATGCAATGCCCGCCGCTACAAATTTTGTCACGTAATGAATGTCTCGCTTTATCATTTCATTTTGCTCGCAATTAGCACTCCATGTAGTTACTGAATTTCTAAAGAATATCGGTATTATAAAAGAACGATAAACATTCGACGCCGAAGGAATAAATATGTTTGGATAATAATCGTATAGGCAGTTAGTATAATAATGTGAATGGACAGTAATTAAAATGAATAAATAAAAAATGAGTTACTAACTTATTTTCAACAATTAAGAGTACACATTTTAATATTGTAATATCCTAGTTCTGAACTAGGATTATTGCAAATATGTTTTGGCGCTGGTTTAGACAAAAGTCTAGGTGATGATTTTTCAAAGGAGCTTATGATAATAATAAGGAGAATTCATGAGTGTCGAGGCAACCAAGGCAGGAATGAGCAATATAAACTATTGCGATGTTGATGATGTGATCGGTTTATATGCGATGATAATCTGGAGAGGACTCGTAAAGCAGAGGTAATTGCTTGGTTTGTCTACAATCATGCTAAGGGTTAATGATAGAAGATCGATTCAACCCGTCGAGTGTATCGGACTAGAAAATAAAAATATGCCACGGGCGTTTGGACGATTTTTGAGTGCAAAGGAGTTTTATATATCATTATAAAGCTATTTAGATATGCTATTCAGTTTAATGAATATCTTTTCGTACCGTTTTACTCTAAAACCAGAAATCTAGTTTATTAGCGAAGATTTCACAATTTTTCACTTAGTATGGTAGTACTGACATTGAAGTACTAATTTTGTTAAAATAACCAAATATTCACACATATTCAAATATATTTACCAAAAGTACACATACTAAGCTTTAATATAAACTTAAAATATTTTGTCTACAAACAACACCGTAATACACAAACAAAAACCGCTTTCGTCATTGACGACGATGACGTTTTAGAGCGTAATGGCTATCAGAAGCGATTGCGCGGTTTCGGGATTTTTTTAACCGCAACTATAGGTTAGGGCTGCATCAAAAGTTATGTGAATCTTATAGCTTAGATATTAAGCTTGCCATTGATTTTTTTTGTTTGTGATTTATTTGGTCGCACGAGGATATACGAGGGAACTAATCACAGGAGGGAATGTTACCTCAAAAATGAGACAAGATACTTTCAACGCATGAAAAAATTTTGCCTCATTTTTGGAGCAAGATACGAGGGACGGGTTGATACCCTGCGATTCAGTTGTCGCAGGCTCGTCTGGGCTCTTCGTTTTGGGCGCATTTAACATAGGCTATACTTCTCATGTGTATAACGTAACGAGACTTCTCACGCGGTTTCATTGCCGTATCTCGATGCTCATCACAGTTTCGTATAATTTCAAGACTTTGATAACGCCTTCATTAATGTTAATTAGATTACTGTATATTTTAATCTCGAATAAACAATGATTAATTTGTTAAAAATACCTATATAACAAGTTTTTTTTTTAGATTACGAGTATAATTTGCAGTTAAGCTAGGTGAATCATAGTGTGGATGGCAGACATTGTTACATAACTGTGGACTTTAATGTATTTTTGATTAGCTCATTTTGTATTATCTATCATCAATTATTTAAAATGAATAAGGCAACGATACAGAACAAAGTTTATTGTTTATTTAGATAAAGTTATCCGAACATTTTATAGAACTAGTAATGAACTACTATTTATTTTAGGTGTATTTTGATAGTATACATAAAGCTAGCTTGCTTTCATGTATTTAAGATATTTGATCGCATTGAAATGAGGTCGTAGTTGTATTCGTAGATAAATGAAATTGAACTACGCACTTAGGAGTCATAACAATATAGCGAAAAATCTGGAATAAAATTCATGAAAGATACTAAAGTATACATTATATTCATACCAAGTATAACAGGATTAACACACTGCCACGTACCGCGCCGCGTAGCGTGTATGCGTGTTCTAACGTTGCTTGTAAGTATCTCCGTGTATATAGATAACACACACAGTCAATACACAAAAAATGTTCATGCTGATCACGCACCTACAAGCGGAGAAACAAGCACGCCTGCGCCGTCCCGCACTGTACTATCACCATAGCAAACAGCTTTGAATGAAATGAGTCAGAGCCGCCGTGAATCCACAAAATGCTACTAAATTATACTCGTTAGTGCTTAAAAACTCGCACGATGATGCAGATCTGCCCCATCCCGACCCTTAGTTTGCAAAGAACCCTCCGATGCCCTCGTAGATCCGAAGTCCGAGAGGCCCGCGAACTGTAAAGTAGAGCGACAGCTGTGGTGTACCTTCCCTAAAAAGTCATAATCACTCAATTTCATCGCCCTGAGCCGAGGTCCAAGCACCACAGTTGCTTAGTTTGTAGTTTTTGTAACATTTATTAAGGTTGGAGCTCTGATTGCCTTTATGTAGCAAAAGTCACGAGGCTTACTACGTATGTCCGTTCAAAAAAAGGCAGATCTGCCCTCCCACAAGGAGGGCAGGTTTATAAGCACTTAGCAATAACGCGCGTAGGTGCGTGTCAACACGCCACGTGGTGCGTGGCAGTGTGTTAATCGGCTTATCCATTTCGTACCTAGACAAACAGATAAAAATTAATTATATTTTTTTTGTATAATGTACGACAATAATAGACTGTCATCCAATAAGAAACTCAAAAAACCTACAATGTTGGCACAGAATTTTATTTAGTTGGTTAAAATTTGAAAGGTACTTTGAAATTGTGTAATTCATTATGACATAATAGTACTTATGGTATTTTGGACCTTTTTGTAGACTTGTAGATTCATGTGCTCTATAAAACCATAATATCTACATCATTTAGTTATTGTCAATATTTTCCGCAGCATACGCGATATTTTTTTCACAAATTAGGTTAAATTATCAAAGTTCTCATATGGACACCTAACTTTTGAGGGTGGTTGAAGTACTTTATATTGTTAACAACTTGAACTCAAATCCAAGCATTGTTTTATATAGAAGACGAACGACACTAAAATGTGAATGTAACAAAGCAAACAACAGTAATAAAATACGGTGTTCCTCAAGGATCGATTTTAGGTCCACTAATGTTTTCTAATTCACATGAATAATGTTATTCATGTGAATTAGAAAACATGAAATTAGATTTAAAGGAGACATAGCACTACACGCGGACGCTACATGTTTGTTATATTCAGGGAAGTCGATATCTACAATTATAGAACAGGCAGATTTTGACTTGAATTTATTGCACGACAATCAAACCAAATAGTGAATATATTAATATAACCAATGTTGTATTCACTGCAAAAAAATAAAATATTGTAAAATACAAAGACTTGACTATTGACGGACAAAAGATAGATATATTTCTTCTATCCATCCTTTGTCCATCAATAGTCACAATTACATTGTAATAAAAATATTTTTAAATAAATTGTCAAATTGCTCCAGTAGTTTCGGAGCCCAATCAATGCAAACCAACAGACGCTCAAAATAAAAACTATAATACCTTCCTTTTTAAATTATCTATCTACCTGTGAAAGTCCCGTCAAAATCGTTACTGAAAATAATAGAAAAAGACAGAGACAACGACGAACAGACAGACCATTATTTTTTTAATTGTATTGTTATTGTTGGTACCCCATTTACATTCACTAAAAACCTGTTATTTTTCCATGACAAACAGACACTTCAATTTTATTTATTTCTATAGATTAATTAGTAGTATTTGCTTCGACTGATTTATATTATTCATTTAATGACTCATCATAAAACTAATCTTAAAGATCAATACGATAATATTAACTACTCATTCGGTTAAACGTACTTTTGTAAGAATAGCAATACATATAGATAAGATTAATATTAATCTATTTAATAAATAAAACGTCTTGTACTCCATAAATCTCAATTAATATTGGCTTAAACTTAAGCACAGTAGCAATAATTTTAACAAAATGAAGGCTTTACTCGTTCTGTGTTTTATTAATATATTTTACTTTTATTATGTTAATGCCTTAGATAGTACCTTAGATAATAATCTTTTTGAAGAAGTGTTAGATCCTCAGCTATGTGAAGAACAACTGACATTCTTACAAAGTAATCCAGAGCATTTGTTTCCATGTAAGTAGGAATAATTTCAATTATAGTACAAACGGGCCTTGTGGTTCCCGGCTTAGAATAAATCACCACATATTTTCCTATGCGTATCGTTATAGGCAACTAAACGACATACAACTGATGGATGGGAAGCAACATCTTGTCTAACTGGATCTAACTGGGATCACCAATCCGTTTGCCAAAAGTGATGATTACGGCAAATCCCTCATCGACTCTGGCTTGTCAAGGTCTGCTCTGTTAAGGAATAATCCCACGTTCAGCAGTGCACGGCCAGATAAAGGAAAAAAGGAATTGTATATACCTTACCTGGTTACTTTTTTGTTATTAGTCCTGTATTGAACATAATTCGTATAAAAGTAATAGTTATTGTGACATTTTATTAGAAATATAAAAATAAAAAAAATATAAAATATATTTGAAAATCATCAATCAAATTCACTAATATCAACTATGTTTAATTAAATAAAACATTGTGCTATGGTTCTTAATATTCCTATTTTTTTTTATAAAATCTCATAATAATAAATTTTCCTATTACAGGAATTTGTTTTAGTCAAAACTTATTTCGCTTATTGTATTGTCTGAATAAATTTAATTAATAACTTATCTCATCAGGAGCAACGTTGCCACTTTAAGTATTTATCGATGATCATGTCGGAATATGGCATTTCTAAATGTTACACTAAAATAATTGTTCATTTTTCGAATATAAAAAGGAATACCTACGTCTATTGTTAATAATCCTTAAAACTTAATAGCATCAGTAGACCAAAGTATTTCAATACAATGATCTTAGTATAAAATTAGGATTACAGATATTCACAAGGTTTTTTCCATGTTTTTGACCTAATGATGACTTAACATAAGTCTGTTACTGGCACTAAATTTCGCAAAATAAATAATCTTTAAATTACTCCATAAAATACCTGAAGTGTTTTGAATTCTTGAATTTTTTGTCATCATTGAGTCTAACTACTTAGTGTTTTATTATATGTATAAATCTTTTACTTTTTAACTCTTTTTAAAGGTAGCTTTACTTTTTCCTAGTTATCGATGCTGGTGCAAGAACTCCTAAAGGAATATTAAAAGGAAATTTCTTAGACTTAGGAAGCTATTACCAATGTTTGAGTATTGAACAAACACTGCCGGATTCAGTTATCAATGGGAAATATTGTTTGATCGAGTTACCATTAAATTTTAATATACCTGATGCGCCGGATGTTCCAATACCATCGCCACTATTTGATAATCATTATCAAACTATGCATATTGATAATGCAACGCTAAGAAAGTTTCAAGACTATAATAGTTTTAAAAATGGCTTAGCCGCTTTATACCGGTTGCAACATGAACAAAGGTAAATATATATTTTTAATATTTACACAACTCCTACTAATATTATAAATTGAAAAGATTGTATGTGTGGATGTATGTATGTTAGCTTGTTAGAATTAATACTAAGAATTAAAGACAATTGAGACAAATATGCTTTCTCATTGTGGAGAACATTATAACTTTGCCATTCTAATCATAAGCTTTCAAGCAATACATGCGAGAATCAATATCATGAGTCAGTTCCTACAAACAGGTCAATCTATTTTAACAAAATAATATAATTAACACAGTTTTTAATAAATAAAGAAAATATAGTTTAAGTTAAACCAAATTATAGTCATATGTCACAAAAATCAAGTTATAATTTTATCTGCCTGTCTCGTTCTTCCGAGTAATCTCCGATAAATTTTAACGAGTCACTGGAAAATTGCTGATGAATATTTGGATATAAAACTTACACGATGAAACTCAACCGCAGGTCATTATGTAGCTTTTATTATTACTATATTTATTTCATTATATTTCTTAAAATGAAATAGATAGTACAATGATTTAAAATATAAGCTATGCTTGAAGTCCACTAGATTTCGACAATTCTATTGGAGACCTGTAAGATGATTAAGATTAACACAATAAACTTAATTTATTTTTGCAGAGATACTGGAATCAGCTTGAGTTTCCGACTTGCTGTATGCATACCAAAAGTTTGTTCAACACAGCAGGTTTTTGGTACTTTGTCCAGTAATGGCATTCAAATCCGTGAGAGTTTTTGTCGATTGCCAAATGATAAACCATGGTTTCCTGCGGATTACGTTGCAATGTATGTATTTATTATTTGTTATGTTTAGTGTATAAGTGGTCAGGATTTTTTATATTTGGTTAGCTTATGGTATTTAACTGGGGATAAACTGGAGCAGAGCTTCAGCTTTTTAAAGAGGTTATAAAACTGGGGCTTGGACCTTGCCTCAGGACAATGGCTGGCGGCAGATTGAGGAATGATGACTTTTAGGTTTTTAATGGAGATTTGTGCAACAGTCGCTCTACTTTGCAGTTTTCTTTTTGGATTTCGGGTCTACGAGAGCATCGGAAGGTTCTTTGCAAACTAAGAGTCAAGAGAGAATATAATTTATATAGACTTTATTTTCATGTTTAGTGTCTGTAAGTCGTTGGTAGACATATATATACTTGAAGCTGTTTTATTTTGGCACTTCATGGTAGGTATATTAATTCATTTAAGCGCGCGGTTGTTCTATGCGGAGAACGCAGTGTTAGACGCATGCGATCAACGGTTGCACTCAACTCACGCTGCGCTTGGCGCTGCGTCAACCACGTAAAACAATGGTTTGTAATTATATTACCTGATATGAAATGATGTGCGTTAATCGCATTGCATGTAACGCAGCGTTTAGCGCATAAAACAACCGCGCGCTGTATAGTTGTTTAATTCTTCTTTTTTTTGTTTTTTAGATCTGTGTTATCATTGCTTGGAATTCTGCTTATTTTAAGTACGTCCTACGATATTTGGCACCAGATTATAAAAAAAGGTGAGTATCTTTTTTAGTATTTCCAAATAACTGTTTATCTTTAGTTGGTTGTAGTAAGGAAGGATGAAAACAATTATTTATTGCAATCTTTTAATACATCAGATTTCTGTGAAAACAGAAACTAACTAGTTTCAACATCGTGTTCGTATTATGTGATTACAGTAAAGTTATTTTTTGTCAAATCCATTATGGTACCTAATTTGCAATTTATTATTATGCGAAAATTTCTTAATTACTTATAATACTATTTTCAGTTAAAGGTATGGCATATATTATGTATATATATTTCAGACAATTAATTTCTTAAAACTTAAACTTAAAAGTAAATATATATGTAATATATATATATATTTCCGGCTTGAAATAAATCATCCTATATCTTCCCATGGGTGTCGTGTCGCAGCGTCTATCAACTGAAGGTTTACCTAACATCATACTGCGATCTCCAACCCGCCTGCCAAGCTTCATTATTACGGCAATACAATGATCCTGGCTTGCCAAGGTTATGTTATATTCAGCATTGGGCATTAACAGACCGTTGACGATATATTCTATAATCTAAATTTAAAAATCAAATATTTAATGTTAATTCCTGTAAAAATGTGCCTAAATGCTGGGATGCCTTTTTGCACCGCCGCGTCCTCCCTTTAATTTGGATTAGTATGAATTTCCGCAAAATAAATCCTGACTCAGTGAAATAGATTATATTTTATTGTACCTACATATTATTTTACAGATCCAAAGAATATCAACAAGCTATATCAATCTTTTTCCGTGTACAACAACACACGTCGACTCGTCACATACACCCCGGTCCCTGGATCTATAGAATGTCTGGATGGCATCAGGTCTATAGCTATGATGTGGGTGATAGTTGGACATTCATTTATTACCCAGATCATGAGTGGAGTTTCGGAAAATCTATTGGACATAGCTGACGTAAGGATTTTGATGTTACTCTGTATATACGTGAAGCAAATACGAAATTGCGCAGACTTAAGTGTATACAAATTCGCACACTTATAGTTAATTTACAGAATGAGTGCGGAATGCTAATTATTTTTTTATTATGGCCAAATTTTGAGAGTACAGATAATCCTATAGCCTAAATTTTCACTTCGGAAGGAGAGTTAAGTAAAACGACAGAAGGTGCTACTGCAAAACCTGTAAGCAGTTTATCATCACCAGTAATATGTTGCAATTAAGATTATGGTAATGATCCCGGTTTGCGTAACCTCTTGGAGAGGTTTCTATGCGAAAGCCATGCTGCGTCTAGAGTGTGCTCGTAGGAAGCTAGGATAGGGTCCGGTAGTCCTCGCAATGCGAAGCTCGGGACGTGTTCTATGCTTCAGACCCGATCCCAGCCCGCACTGGTTGATCTTAATTATATTTATAATATAATAAACGACTATCACATGCCATAACAATATTAGTAAATTTTATTTGATAACATTATTGTTGAAATGTTAACTAATTTATTACTCATGATTGTTTTTTTTTCTTCTTTGTTTCCATTATCCTTGTATTTGGCTTATAATAAGTACGATCGATTAGTCTAAATTATTAACAAATGTTTTCATGTCATTAGCCAGACTAATTGCAAAAGTATTGTGCCGTCATAATGAAAACGGCACAACTAACATTTCTTTTTATTTTACAAATATACATACCAATAGGTTTTTTTTCTGATTCCCAATATATACCTACATATGTATATATAACTTAACTAAAAAAAAATCTTTCTTTTACCATTGAACGGCATGTCATTGTGTTGTTTTCATCTAGCAACGCGGGATTTATTAACTTTTATTTTTTAGTGGTTTACTTCACTTAAAGCTGTATGGATAACTGCTGCTCCAATAACTGTAGATACATTTTTCATGATCAGCGGCCTATTACTAGTCTACACTACTGCAGGCAAAATGACAGGCAGTGAGTATAATATAATCAATATATTAGTAAAATTCCTGTAGGTTTAGTTAATTTGTATTCGTTGGTTTTATCTATTTTTTTTAATCAACTAAACCTACAGGAATTAAAAATGCAACATTATGATATAAATTGTATACAAACAAATCCATCAGATGTTGAAACGAAACTCATAGGTTTGCGTCCTTAAATTGTTTTAATCCTTTTTTTTCATAAGTTTTTGTTTTCAGTGAAACTTCTCAAGAATCTCCATATTTTCTATCTCAACCGTATTATCCGCATCGTTCCTGTGCTTGCTTTAATGATATTACTTGTTAGTTCTTTATTCAATTGGATAGCAGATGGACCGTATTGGTTCTTTAATATGAACCAAGTACAGTCTTGTAAAGAAGCATGGTGGAGAACTTTACTACATATACAAAATTATGGCGATAAGGAATTTATGGCAAGTACCTAATATTTTTTTATTATTTAAGAGTTATAATTCGGCTTCTGTGGAAAAATGTTATCGAATAAAAATACAAAAATGACTCGTTTAATGCAGTCATTGGAATTCATCCATCAGCTAAATTCGGAATGTTATGCACCATTTATTTTTAACATTTCAAAATATGTAATTTGAAATGTTAAAAGAATTGTCTAATATTTAGCAAACTTATGAGGTATGCTTAGAACTTCACCTTCCGAAGCCCTCTATACTCGTTGTCCGAGAGGCCCGCAATCTGTAAATTAGAGCGGAAGTTGCACATTACTCCCCACAAAAACTTAAACTGATGATACCTCAATCCCCCCGCCAGCGACTAGCCTAAGCCAAGGTCCAAGTCCCACACGCAGGGGACACCCTCTTGCAAAAATTGCTTATTTTGTAATTTGTTTTACTGCTCATCTTTATGCCCGGTGAAATAGCAAAAGCCTCATGGCTATATATGTCCATCCGAAACAACTACAAAAACTTCTCAACACTGTGGTTTAAGGACATCAAGATGAGGTCCCTATCTTGATGTTCTTTAAACACGGTCTTGTGTGCCCTCAACATCTTTTTATTCCATTATAGCCTCCATACCGCCCCAGACTATGAATTCGCCAGTAAAGAATTTGAGTTTCTTAAACCTGGCGACGATGGCTTTCATAATTCATGTTGGATTTGAATATATCAACCTGATGATCTTTTTCATGTAGTCTTTGAGATATTCACCGCTCTCCACTGCAGAATCAGTTCCTTCGTCGGCCTCGTCCGCCAAGATGCACAAAAATACGAATGCTTTTTGCAAATTTAAAGATCAAGCAGAAGACCACACATTTTTTAAGGTTATGTTCTATAATTAAAGTTACAATCAGATTAAATGTAATTGTAATATCATCATCATCAATGAATCATTGGTAGACTGTAATAAAGATTTAATTAAATTAGATATAACAATATTTAAAACAAAAATCTTTTCAAACTAAACCAAATAATTATTATACTTGAAATACGTCCTATTTATGATAATAATTTATTTATTTCAGTGCCTTTCCCATACCTGGTACTTGGCTATAGATATGCAACTCTATATTATTTCACCCATTATTCTATTTTGGGTTCTTGGAGGTAAACGGACGGTTGCATGGACTGTTTTGTTGAGTAGTTTCTTCGCGATTTTAACCACTGCTACGATTTACAACTTTATCAAAAAACTTCCATCTGCTACAATTAGTCCCTCGTGAGTATCCAAAAGAGAATGACTTTATTCTCATTCTACTATTTGTTGTTAAATCAGTAACAGAAATAAAATCAGTAAAAAATTCACGGTTTATGATATACAGACGGACATCGGAGTCTTATTAATGTGGTTCCGTTTCTATACTCTGGGTACGGAACCCTAAACATTTAATATAGCTAAAAAGTAATTAGTAAATCAGTTACTAAATACGTAGTTTTTTTAAGGGTACACTACGTTAAAATACATGTGAAATTAAACCTTCCTTAAGTAAAATTATAATCAGTAATATTAATACCAATCGTTTTCCCAGGAATAAAAATTTAGATTACAATTTATACAGTACACACTTTCTCAACCTTACTTTGGAATACAATTTGTTTATAACTTTTTAGACGCTTAGACGAATTGTTTAATTACCACCGGTATTACTATACGAACACTCTAACCAGAGCACCGCCATTTTTTGTTGGCATGATATTTGGATACATTCTTCATTTAAGGCGGAGTCAACCGAATTATGAGTTTAAGGTAAATTGCATTATTTATTTTTATCACATAGTAGGTAAACCAACAATAACCTCTGAGGTAAAACGGTAATAAAGCACGCCTTATTTGAATTACAAGATGCCTCTGACAGCACAAAATCCCGTTAATCCCGAATGCTATAACGTCATCTAGCAAGCAGCAGTGTTTACTTGTATTTAAACTGTACATAGTACTTTGATCATCAACTTGACTGCCAAGAGTAGTGACTATGGCAACACTCCCTTAGAGGACGTCCTTGTTCAGCTGTGGACTTTATGCGGGCGGATGATGATGGTGACAAAACTAGTTCCATCAACCTCATCAGCCCGTTTCTGTTAAATAGGTTGAAAAATAATCATTTGAATAAAAACCTGGTCACAGCAGCATATACAAATGTTTATACTAAGACTATAACAGATTAGAGATTATTGCTAAAGTAGAATGTCATTATGCTGGGCCCAGGAAAATCAGTGACAACTGGTTCGTCGGCACAACCAGGAATGTCATGCATTTGCGGTTCCCGATGCCCTCATTACTGGAAAAAAGAGCAGCATGTCGTAGTAGATTGCTCGTATAGGTTAAATAAATATGGACCATATGGTCTTCTTTTAATGGATAGACATTGAGATCATAATATCAATGTTGAATAATAATATCAAACATAAGATACACTTTTGAATATTAACGCGACTACGTTTACTTTTATTATTTCGTCGTTTAAATCGATTAAAACTCTTAGAATAAGTTACTTCAACCCGTGTCTTTGCGGTGGTCGTAAGAGGTGACTTAGGTCCATACAGCTGATAGATGGGCAGTATTTATTAGTGAAAGCGATCTTACTGCGATCATAAATCCGTCTGAGAAGCGTGGTGATTATGGCAACAATCTTCAAGTATTCTGGCTTGCCAATTTTTGTACGGGCTTTAGATGATGAATTTTGCAACTTCTATTGCAATTGTAAAATTAACGTAACATTTTTTTCAGTTGTTATCCGTCGTCTTTTGGGCTTGTTCTTTAGTGATATTCTGTTTATCAATTTACTCGGCATATCCTGTAATGCAGTTTGACTGGGACAATCAATTTGTTGACAATATAATTAACTCATTCATGAGGCCAGCGTGGGCCATAGCATTAGGGTGGCTGATATTTGCCTGCCAACATGGATGTGCTGGTATGTATATGAAAGTAAAGTAGAGTAAAGTAAATTTTAATTATTTTTATGTGACTCTATAGTGAGATAATATATTAAAAATATTTTTATATAATATGTTACTATTAACATTTATGTATTAAATGATCTATGTATAGCTGATCTTACTGCCCTGTTCCCATTATTTGGGGTCAGCGCAATATATCATCCTCTTCCATTTTTCCCTATTATGTCTCATCTATACTCACACCTTTCTCACACTTGTCATCTTTCACACAGTCCATCTATGTGTATATGAAAAGGAAAACCTAAGAGGAGCAATTACAATGAGTCTCAAATTTTGCATGGAGGTTCGTTGTGAGCATGGGAGGCGTACCTCTATGGCATAGCCGTAGGAAGGGATGGGGGGCAGGTATGGGCATACGGTCGGTGAGAAAAGGAACGAGGAAATGGAGGTAACCATGGACGTAGGCACGAGGGGAGAGAATGGAGGAAAGACAAAGGCGTAGGAACGGGTGGGACAGGTATAGTTGTAGACACGGGAGTAAACCAAGGAACTAGACATGGGCGTTTAACGTAAATTTACGCGGGCGAGCCGAGCGGGCAACTAGTACCTAAATAATAATAATAAAAATAACGAAATACGTTCAACAACTCCTTAAGCAATCAGATAAGATTATGATGTACCGTGTTTATAAATAACAAAGTTTTCTTTAAACCATTGCGACAGTGCATTACATTTAAATTGATAAGTATATTTACTATTTATATACATTATATTCCAGGGCCAATCAACTGGTTTTTATCGCTTAGAGCGTGGAAAGTACTGAGTCGATTGTCATATGCGATGTATCTCGTACATTTCCCTCTTATGACACTCAGCCATGCCACCGCAGTCTCCACAGTATATTTTTCTGTTTCTTTTATTGTGAGTACCTATACTTTATACAATTATTTGTTTGTTATTATTATTAGAAAATGAATCCACTACTTACTTACTATGCGTGAAAATCGAATTATCGTAGGAGAAATAGTTGTAGCCATAGATAGCCCTAGCCATCAATACTAACATATGAAAAGCAAAAAATTTTGACCTACCTAAGAATTATGACCAACTTCCCAATTAGTACACACTTTACCAATGTTGCTGGGCTAAACCTTATTAAATGGTTTAAAAACCAAACAAAATGCGCAAGAAGGCGATGACAATGGGACTTGAACCACGACTTAGGCCAGTCGGTGGAAGAGGAACGCTTGTTGATCAAGCTTTTTAGCATACATTATTAAAAGCGACATCTTTTGGATAACTATCAAAGTACATTGTAAGCAAAAGTGTGCATTGTATTTATACGATCGTTTCTATGGCAACCAATCCGATACGACCTGAAACTTACGACGACAGGTTGTTCATATATTATGTTTATATTATATAGAACTTATATTAAATGACTTGATTTTTAAATAGATAATTATTTGAATGGTAGTATAGTTTATTTAAAAAAATATTAACTCATTATTTTATGTTAATATTAATTTATGTTAGAAACTGTTTAAAATTCTAATTACGGAAAACAAGGTATTTTTTGTTTCAATCGGATCGTTTCATAATGGAACATATCGCTAAGTATGAGTGACGCCATCAACCTGAATGTTCTACGTTTTATTAAACATACGACGACGATAGATGTCAGTAATATAAATGCACAAAATTATGGATATTTTATATGAGCCCTGAAGCTCTCTTTTAATGAACCTACCATCGTCGCACACAATATTATAATATGTTATGTACACAACACTTGGTTATTTTGCAGTTATAATGTAGGGAGGTATCTAATTTATTTTTGTGTTTCACAGATATTTGAATTTTTTGCATTCTTCCTCTTGACGGTGATACTGTCTTTTTTGATCACTTTAGCGGTTGAATCACCTTGTTCTGTGATTCTAAAATACTTATTAGATGGAGGTATGTAGAACTTTTAAAATTATACATTTATTATGTCACCTATTCATATAGTAAATGGAAAACTTAAGGTTTTTTGTTACTCAGTTATGCAAAAGTAGCTCAATAGATTTGGCAATATTGACTCGAAAGAATATGATTATTAACGTAAATAATTCGTTTATTCGCTAAAAAGAAAGATAAGAAGATAAGGAAGCATAAGTTTGTTTGCTTACAAAACAAAGCGTTTTATAATTTGATTCTGTTTTCAGGAAATAGCAAAAGGCTTCAAGTAGTAACTGAAAGCACTCAAGAGGAAAAGCAAACTGAAGTAAATAGTAACATATAAGTTAATTTTAGTAATATAGGTACCTACCTAATTTGTAAGAAATCTGTTGTAAAATAAAATGATATTAAATGTTGTATCAATATTTAATCATGTATTGCATTATTTTTCTACACCTTCCACATCCAGCTACGCTCTTAAAGTCGGCCCATCGCTCTGCTGAGGGGCGTTAAACTTTACTTTTGCAGAGACACGTATTTCGCTCTAAGAGATGACAGCTTCAAGTACTATCGTCATATTATGTCCTTCTGCAAACTGATGTGGCCAGTCTATTTCTTATTTAAAATTGTTTACTTTGCAGGATATGTTGATAAATATAGTTATCTGTCGGACATCCTCATTCCCAAGTGGGTACTGTTAATAATATGGTATAGCCATAAAAATACGTTACGAGCAGTTACGAGCTACTTCATCACCTAGCGCACCTGTCCCTTTTTGTAGGACAACTTCTGCCCTACGCACATAAATTACATTTGTGTCACAGGGAAGAACACAAAAATAATTTACTGACACAAAGCACATCCACACTGCACTGTGTTTCTTTTATGTATCTGATCTTAAATGTGTGTTTAAGATGCACAGATAGTAGGAATTAAACCCAGAACATAACATTTATTCTACATCTATTTGCCCTAATACCTGGTACATTTCTGTATTAAGATATTCTTATGGCTGTCATTGCTTTTTAATTCTGTTAGGCGCCTGAAATGAGATGATCTCATCGAGACTTAATAAAATCTTAAACATAATTTCTTATTAAGAAACTCCCCACGTTTTTGGAGCGTCGCGTCGTCGTTTTTCTGCACAACGCAACGCGACGCTGGCGTTGCTGCTACTTAAGTTCGGCGTTGTGTCATCGCGGCGACGACATCGTGTCAACATTCTGAGGTGTCAACGCTGCGCTGACGTTGGAACGACGACGACGCTCGAAAAACGCTAGTTTTGGGGCCTCAAATAATGTATTTTTATAACTGGTAAAATCAAAGCGATATTACTGCATCGTGCGGTTTTACCTTTATAACTATTTTGAAATGAGATCAAAAATTAACATTTCGAAAACACTCTTCGCTAAAAGACATACATGTGTTTTATTATATAAAGCTGAAGAGTTTGTTTGTTTGCTTGAACGCGCTAATCTCAGGAACTACGTGTTTGATTTGAAAATTGCTTTCAGTGATAGAAAGGCCATTTATCAAGGAAAGGTATGGGATACATTTAATTATTAATTTCATAGGGAACTAAACCTATTTTTCGTTAACCTATTGTTCTAGCATGCAACTGAAGTCTGTGACTTTATCGACATTAATTTACGTTTTATTTTACCTATTATCTTTGAACAAGGATAAGTGTATCGTCTGATAGGTAGTCTATCTGAGACCGCAGTGCAAATAAATGATTAAATAGTGAGTCTTGTAAATTTATATATGATAATATGTCAATGACTGCATAGGTACTAGTGGTGTCATGGAGTGTTACCCGCGTAATGGGTTATATGATTTTCAATACATTTTAAAACTTTATTATAATTTGTGTTATCCGCTAACTACCCGTGAAATTAGAGGTGAAATCGGTTTAATTTATTTATATCAGCGGTTACCAAACTTTTATTTTCTCTTTAAAAAACTTTCTTGGTTTCAATGTACCCTCTGTTGGATTTCTATCATACTACGCACTCACAACTTGTGATAATGATTTTTTTACGCCAATGTAGACCCCTGTCATGTCTCCCGTGACACTAGTGATGTACAAGCCTCGAGGCGTCGAGTGTTATTTCTGAAGCCTCGAGGCGGAATGGCGAGACTCTGTGAGCTCGGTAAGCTCGGAGTCCCGAGCCTAAACGAGCCGCGATTTTTTTGAGCCAAGCCTCGAGGCTTCAAAAGAGTTCGAGCCTTCAAAGGAATTCGTAAACGCTTAATCTATTGTGGTTTACCTCTACTTATTTTCATTCATCAGCATCCATTAAAACTAGAGGGCAGAAAAAGACTAGTGCGCTAAAGAGAAATGCTTCGAGATCGATCGAGGTCTCAAAAGGGCTCGAGCCTACAAAAAGGGCTCGAGTCTTCAAAAGAAATCGAACCTTCAAAAGAGCTCGAGCCTTCGAAGAGGGCTCGAGCCTTCAAAAAAGCTCGAGCTCTGAAAAAGACTCCAGAGCCGTCGGGCGCCATACATACGAGGCGAGCCCTATAAACGACACCGAGCTCTAGGCAAAGGGAGTCGGACGCCTCGAGACTTTTACATCACTGCGTGACACCCAAGGTGTCCACCTCTTTGGGAACCACTTCACAACTTTTTAGGCACACTTCCCGCAGATGGCGACCTGAGGGAGGTTATTAATTGTAGTTTATTTAGTTAAGTTTCTTTTATAGAGTAGAGTAGATTACGCTTTATTGCACCAAACTTACAATAGATAGATGACC
This sequence comes from Nycteola revayana, assembly GCA_947037095.2. NCBI lineage: Eukaryota > Metazoa > Arthropoda > Insecta > Lepidoptera > Nolidae > Nycteola > Nycteola revayana. The sequence goes on along the minus strand of OX344838.1, from coordinate 13,062,411 downwards.
AATACAAATACGAAATAAATAAATTGAGGCACGATCGGCAGCCTAATCTCAATTTAATTTTTTATCTTTTCCAGACAACCGTAGGATGGACCAGAGCATTGTTACCGAAAAAAACGGTATAATTATAAGTCTACTTTAGTCTATTAGATTATTTTTTGTTTTATAATAATAGTAGGTATTACTTTATTGATATAATAAATTCACTATATTATGCCAATTTAAAGAGACAATTATGGCAGGTAATATAATAATAATATATATATAGGTATTAATCAATCAATGATTTTATTTTACCATACACATATTAGATTTTTAGTTTTAATTTGACTATCTTATCCGAATTACTAATTACCATACCAAGTGTCATATCGATAATGTCTTCTTCTGTTCAAACATACGCCTACCAAAAAGCATTACAAAAATACCTGCTACGATGCTTCCAAAATTCCATCCCGTTAATGATTTTTTTTTGTGATACATATTTTTGATCATACAATAAATATAATGTACTTAATAAATAAATCCTTTTGCATAAAATTATTTCTATTTCAATGCTAACTGTGTTGGCCACATTCGCCGGTGTCTTGTGAGAACCATTCGATGCCCTAGTAGGCCCGAAGTCCGGGAGGCGTACGCATGAGCAATTCGGCCCCCGCCGACGGCGGATCGAAGGAGTGTCCGGGGGGTTTTAGTGCTGTAGGGTCCTCTCCTCGTGGTATGAGTTTAGCATGCCACGCTATGGAGAGGGCGAGATCCACATATACCAGCGCACGAATACGCTGCAGCGGCGGTGGGAACGCGTAAATGCATTTCACACCGGAAAAAAAAAGATCTTCGAACTCTAAAGTAGAGCGACAGTTGCACAATTATTTTAACGGGGATATCTTATAAGCTGGATTAAGATATTAACTACAAAAAATTACACACTGGAGCAGAGTAGAGTCCGAGAGGTTAAAACCGTGGAGCGCTTTTAATAATTATTAATATAGTTACTGAAACTAGACTAGATATTTTATACAATTCAATTTATTTTATTACTCTTAACAGTACAAGGTACAGATATTCAGCATCTTTATTAAACGTAAAATTCGATGTTGTAGTTGAGTCCACTACCAGTTTCACTCTTCAGTCGAATGTTAGCATATGAGAAGCCAACTCCTCCGGCGGTGACAGTTGCACTTGCTGCGGAATGATCCATGTCTCTTGCAATAATAGCCTGAAATTTAAACAGTTAATGTATTTTATAAATACTATTTATTCCATCTTTCTCCAATCTGACCATCTTTTGGCTTAGCGGTTACTAGTCTCACTACATTTCACTCAGTACAAATTTAGGAGTGAGTGGTTTCGATAACTTTCCGGTGCCCTCGTAGACCCGAAGTCTGAGAGACTCACGAACTGTAACCTGTAACCACGAGTTTTGTGCAACTGTAGAGCGGCAGTTGCACAAAACTCGTGGATAAATTCATAATTATGTCCTTCCGAAAGAAAAAGTGATTTCGATTTCCATACCAGACGAGAAATATTTGTTTATTATCCATTCCTTGGTATATTATTGTTATGAATAACGATATAACAATTGCGACCAACGGCTTATCGTACTTTCCGCAGCACGGAGGGCAGTTCCTCAAACAACGAGACCCGGAATGAAATAAATTTTACCCAAAGATTTCTTGTCCGGCGCGGCGTGGGGATCAAACCCACGACTTCCCAGAGTTATGGCGAGACTTATATTATTTGATTGAGATCTTGATGGGTGGACGAGGAAATAGCTAGCAGGATAACTGGGGCTAGTGCAACATACGTATGTGGTGATATTCATCCCTATCAATAACAATACATGGTATACAACAAAGTCGCTTCCCGCTGTCTATCTATCCCTATGTATGCTTAGATCTTTAAAACTACGCAAAGGATTTTGATACGGTTTTTTTTCATAGATAGAGTGATTTAAAAGGTGGGTAGGCCGTGCCAAGCCGAGGAAGGATACAACAGACAACGCAGATTTTAAGCTACACTACTACCTGCTGCTTGCAACTTCGTCTGCGTAAAAGAAGAAAAATATTTTTTCGGAAAAATACCTCATTAAAGAAAGCCTGAGTTACTACTTAACATAACATCAGCTTTCTACCTAAAGAACCGACTAAATCGTAACAGACGATTACTGGGATTAGCCGGAATAAACGATTTGTTTTTGTTAAATAGATTATATGAATTTATATTTTCTATGACAATTCTATTGTAGAAAATTATCAGAAACGGCAAAATAGTTATTGATCCGCCTACTAAAGTAGTAGTGGACGTTGTACAATGACGAAATATTTTTACAATCTTGAAATAGCAATGTCACCGTTAGACGGAAAAATTGGTATACCTACACGTGATTTCATTAAGGGTATGTTTTAATACAGATGCCTATCATTATGGAGAAGGTTTTCAAAAATATATTCGGACTTTTGGGCTTCATCATCATCATCAGCCCGTATAACGTCCACTGCTGAACATGGGCCTCCTCCTCCCCAGGGAGGGTTTTTGACATAGGCACCACGCTTGGCAGGCGGGTTGGTGACCGCAGTATTATTTTGTAATATACAAAGAAACGCTGCTGCCCGTACCTTGGTGTACACTCGGTATAGATGATGTTATAAAAATCGGGACCAACGGCTTAACGTGCTTTCCGAGGCACGGAGGGTAGTGCCTCAGCCATCCAAACCCGGAAAGAAATTTTAGATAAGATAGATTTGCTTGTCCGGCGTGGGAATCGAATCCACGACTTCCGAGATTTAAAGCGAGCCAAATATCGCTACGCTACGAAGGTTATCTAGGGAAAACTTTTGGGCTTATTTCTCCAAAATTAACATTATACAAGCATCCTGAAAGCGGTTTCGCGAGTTTCTAACCGTAAAATATTTTTTCAATTTGATCCAGTTATTCCGGAGTCTATTCAATGCTAAGAAACAAACAATCAAATCTATTTTCTTTATAATATACGCAAGGATAAGATTTAAGAATACTCTGGAATATTATATTATCAACTCACTAGAATTCAATAAATACATTAACAATGTAATAAGGGATTAATGGTTTGATTTTAAGGCTAATACCCAACATATCCAGAAAGATTTTAGGTATTTTTTTCAGGAGTGCACCTTGGAAATCGGATCTACTCACGTGTAATCGCTCAAAATATCTACAATAAGACATTTCACCTTAATCTCACCTTAATCAACTGCTGTCCAGGATCTGAGTAAAATACTTCTTTCACTCTTTTCTTGAAAGGGAAGGCCATATACTCCGCTTTTTGCTGCCATGTCAACCGATTGTTCAAACTTGATCCAACGATAAGATCATATGCGTCACAGGAAGAAAACGCTAACAAAGCTAAACAAAATAATGCAATAATACACTTCATTTTGACACAATTTTAACTGTATTCTACAATAATCGTCGCAATACCAACGTATCGGGAACAAGTGTCAAGTTATATCAGAAATATTCTTATTACTGAATATGATAATGTGACCCCAAATAACATTAAGAGATAAAGAATGTGTAGCAGTCAAGTATACAGGGTGCTTTGGAATGTCACGACTTAAATACATATAGATTGTGCTGGCAACATAGCCCAACGGTTGTCATAAATTTTACTCTTAAGATTTTTATTTAAACTTAATATAATTTAACAATAAAACGTGTAAAATATCGTGTTAAAGTATATAATTACGTAAAAGGAACATATTACTGCAATAAAACTGTGTAAATCCAAGTAAAATAACCAAAATCGGAGGATCTGTCAACAGCCAGCTGTTAACGCTTGAGTTCCTTAACCTGAAATTATTTGTTTATTGGAATTATTATCACTCATAATCCCGGCGAGTATAACTTCTTTATTAAGATTTGACGATTACATTCAACAAACATTTACTTGACTCACATTGTGAGCCACGTCCATCCTCACATTAGCCACATTCTGTCTCAATTCCCTTGACGTATAGTGGAAGCGAATTCGACGATTGAAACCATTGGCCTCAGACAAAAACATATCTACATTACTCACAAACACACAGTAATTTTTATTTTTATTTTATTTTAAAATTTAGAAAACTTACAGCTACATATACAACAATGACAATGTAAGATGATGATAAAGTTAAGGCCAATTACAAGTTTTCACTTTTATGCATAGTTAATTAGTACACACATTATTGTAAAGTACATAAGTATGTTTACACAAAAAATTCGTTACACATAATCTTTTTTAATTTAGATGCACTCACGTTAAACGGGTCAATGTCAAATCTCTGGCACGCTGTATTGTACGCACGGCAAGCTCTGATCATAAATGAGTTCTGCCTGTAGGCACTATGAGGAGCAGGAGTATAAAGAAGATCATGTGTTCGCAATAACGCAGAGGGCACTCGCAAGCTTATTTTGTTCACCAATTCCATTGCATCGATTGATCCGCTTATAATACAATGCAAATAGGAAATATCCACAATTTTTCTTCGCTCTTGTAAAGGAAGTAGGTGGAATTTCTTACAGCTACTAAAATAATTGGGTGAAAACGTTTTGGATTTAAAGTGAATAAACCTCAAAAATCTTTTTTGGATATTTTCAATACGTACTATATATATGTTTCATAATTAGGATTCCATACCTGTGAAGCATATTCAAGGTGGCTACGGACGTAAGCACAATACAATATTTTCATTGTTTTAATATTTTTAAAATCATGACATATTCTAAAAATGAAACCTAATGCCTTGGAAGCTCTATTTATTATTCTGTCTATGTGGGCATCATACAGTAGCTTGGAGTCAAAAGTAACCCCTAAATCCCTTATAGTACTAGACCTGGGTATTACGCAATCAGATAGCTTGTAATTAAAAATAACAGGATTAGGCTTACGCGTAAAAGAGCACACATAACACTTGGAGACGTTTAGTTCCAATTTATTGATTAAACAATATGTTTGAAAGCGATCTAAATCAGCTTGTAGGTAGACAGTGTCTTCGTAAGACGTTATTTTCCTTAATATCTTCATATCATCCGCATACAATATAATCTTTGATGACAGAAAACAAGATGAGATATCATTAATAAAAATATTGAATAAAAGTGGTATAACGATCCTTGTGGTACTCCTGAGGGAATATACTTTGACCACGATTTATAGCCATTTAGTACGACAACTTGACTCCTATATATACGTACGACGAGAACCATCTAAACAAATTTCCCCGAATGCCCATCAGCCGTAACTTTTGTTTAAGAAACCACATGGTCAATTCGATCAAAAAAATTGCTGTAGTCAGTGTATACCACATCAACCTGCGACCTCTGTGACATGTGCTCTGATATAAAATCACTACAAACAACAAGATTGGATGTGGTGGAGTAATGCTTTGCCCATTGCCCATAGTTTAGTTTAATGAGATTTCGAACTATAATTAGGTAGCAATTTATTGTAAAATCATAAATCTGGGGGTAAACAAATATAACATTAAATCTCCCAGCAAATCTATTTAATTAATTAATTAATTAACTGTTATATTGTGTTGTTAAAGTAAAATAACCTTGCAATAAGTGACCTACTATATTTATATAACATACTTAAACAGATATAAAGAGGTCCTATATACTTCCATACCTTATTTAAATTCATATTCTTTAATTACTTAATAACTCTTGTCTCTGTTTACTTCATCTGTCATTGAACTTACCTATTTCTAAGTAGTACTCCGTTCACATTTTTTAACTTTACTTTCAGCCCATTCTTGTCCTCATTACCAACATGCAAACCCGCAGTATGGCTGCAGCTCAGGTTGCTGAACATAAATTGAGGTCGGCGCTCAGAGACTTACAGACATACAAAAACCAATGTCAAAAACTAGAGCAAGAGCATGAGGCCAATGAAGTGGAAATTAAAATTATTGTCGATAACAACACATTACTAAAAAGGGAATTAGTAAAAATTACACAAAACTTAGAAGCTACCAATGAACACCGTGACAGGCTGCTGCTGGAGTCCTTTGATGAATGTAGATCTCTCTATGAACAGGCACTAAATAAAATAAATGAACTTGAAATTGAATTGGTAAGTTATAAAAGTAGACGAATAAGTAGTATTAATAGTGAGTCTTCGGTTGGACATATTAATAACATAGATATGGCAGGTTGTGATTTGAGGCAACCTCCGGTACAACCAACAGTGACAATAGATTTGACTGAGGATGTCACTGTTGTAAAAAAAGTGACATTCATAATATTAACACAAGACATAAGCACAAACTTGCTGTTCCAGGATTTAGAGTTAGCAAAACTAATAAAACATTTATGGGAAATGGTATTAGGTTCTATAATAAACTCCCTAGTTATATCTCAGACTTGCCTGATACTAGATTTAAATCACATGTTAAAACTGTTCTCATATCGAAAGGTTACTATAGTATTCAGGATTATATTGAAGATAAAGACGTTTGGCTATCGGTACCATCTTGCACCTACCTCCCTGAGGACCATACAGCCAAGTATTACATGGGATGAAAAGTCGCGGGCCTAACAAAGAAAACACAGTTTTTTTGGTTCAAAATTAGCTTTATTCATCAACGTGATCTCCATCAAGAGCAACGCAATCATTCCAGCGCCGCTCTAACATTTCAATAACTGCTCAGAATCATCAACACGTTCACGTTTTTGGTCAACAGTGAGCAAACGCGGCACCCACTTTGAACAGAGCTTTTTCATAGTCAAATGCTCATGCAATATAAAGCCAACACGTTCTTTTGATATCTTTACGATGTCAGCTAACTCACGCAACTTCACTTTTCGATCATTCAAAACGATTTTGTGGAATTTTTTGTGTTTTCTGGTGTTACCGCATCATTTGGCCGTCCACTGCGTTCTGCATCATCGGTGTCTCTACGACCACGATTGAAGTCAGCAAACCAACGTTTTATTATTGTTTCTGATGGAGCGGAGTCCCCATAACACTTTTCAAGCCATTGCTTCGTTTGAACATTATTTTTTCCCATCAAAAAGCAGTGTAAAATTAAATCACGAAATTGTTTTTGATCCATTGTTTTGAAAATAACAAAAGTAGCGTCACTCTTAGCACAATAGCTCACAAATTAATGAATAGAATATCATGAAATTTTAACAGCTGTCTTTTGAAGGTTAGTATTAACTGAAAAAAGGTGACTGCAATAAAACAAGCGCCATCTATGTGTTAGGCCCGGGACTTTTCAGCCCATGTGCTATAGTAGTTGTAATTAGAACTGTATATTATTCTGTGAACTGTCTGTAATTGATTTCATGGTGTACTTTACTTATAAATACCGCTAGTTCTGTCTCAATATCATTCAATCTTATAGAGTAAAAGTAAAATAAATTATAACAAGACAACCGTTTGGGCAATAAATGTAAATACCTACTAAAAATATGATAATAATTGGACCAAAACCCCGCGTATTTCTCCATTTGAGTATGTTTCGCCGGACCGTCTCATGTGGGCCGTGTTGAAACCGGTAGTAAAGTAACCCAATGAGTTAGTTTCGGCGGATCTTCTCAGTTGGGGCGCATTGGATCCGGTGGTAGCATTAAAGCGCGTCCGTCGTTATATGCTCATGGTCCACCCAAATAATGACAATTTTTTTGACATAATATAGACAGAACAAGCATTTTGCGTCGCTAAGAACAATATAAATAAATAAATTATAATAATAACATATAAATATATGATAATATAAAAATAATTAATTTTATAGATATAAATAAATAACAAATATAATGAATATTTTTTTATAATTAATGTTTGGCTATTTACAAGTGCCTGTAATTGGTTAACGTAAATAAAAATGATTTTTATTTTTTATTTTATTTAAATAATTGAGTATAGAGATGGCGAAGACAAAAGGTTCTGTTATTTTTTCAGATGATCATTTTTTTAGTCAGACACGAGGCTTTTGCTACTTCGCGGGTAAAAAGGCGAGTAGGACTTATTTAATCTAAACTAATATTATAAAAAGGAAAGATTTGTATTTTTGTGTATGTGTGTGTGTTGTGTGAAAATGATTAATAAAAAAGGAATCTGAAGGAATACTCCTTTAGACCAATCCACTTCCTTTTCATTGACTAAATCAGAAATGTATACTAATATACAGGGTGTCCCAAAAGATTACGTAGCTGGGAAGGGGGGTGATAGGGATGGTCACAAGGGTCACCAGAAAAATATAAAAAATTCCCTCTGGGTGTTTAAAAAAATAAATGGCATTTTTTAAAAGACTAAAAATTTTACACCTTGTGCTAACTGTACCTACAAATATGGCTGTATTTAAAAAAAATGCTGTTATGTAATCTTCAATAACAACAAGGTCATCAACATCAACATCAAAAATAACAAGGTGTAAAATTTTAAGTTTTTAAAAAAATGCCTTTTTTTTTAAATACCCAGAGCGGATTTTTTTTTTATTTTTCTAGTGACCATTGTGTCCACCCCTGTCACCCCCTTTCCCAGCTACTTAACCTTTTGGGACACCCTGTATAAGTATTAGTAGAAATTTAAAAAATAAAATACATACATCAACACAACACCCTTTACCTTATCTTGTTTATGAATACCTACTATTTAGCAATTCATTCTTGGAATGTACCCATTCTTAGAAAAATACTGCTTGTTATTGTTTGTAGTGTTTTAAATTATATTATTCCCATCCACACTAGACCATATAACGACCACTGCTGAACATGGGTCTCCTTCTAAGGTCTCCTTCGAAGGGGTTTGTAAAATCGTTACCACGGGTGACCACAGTATTGTCGATAGTATATTACTATATACTATCGACAATATATAGTAATATATAGTAAACAACCTCCGTAGCGTAGCGGTATTTGGCTCGCTTTAGGTCCCGGAGGTCGTGTGTTCGATCCCCACACCGGACAAGAAATCTTTGTGTAAATTCTAAGATTTCTTTCCGGGTCTGGTTGGTTGAGGGACTACCCTCCGTGACTCGGAAAGCACGTTAAGCCGTTGGTCCCGATTGTTATAACATCATCTATATCAAGCGTATACCAGGGAACGGGCAGCAGCGTTTCCCGGTGTATTACAACATAATACGGCGGTCACCAATCCGCCTGCCAAGCGTGGTGACTATGGCAAAAACCCTCCCTAGGGAGGAGGCCCATGTTCAGCAGTGGATGTTGTACGGACTGATGATGACATAATATCGACAATATGTTAGAAATAATAAAAATGTATTCAATCCATATTTTTTTTTTATAGATACCTAGCAGAGTTTTTTTTAGTTCACCAGTACCTTATTAACCCCTGGTGCTAAGCTAAAATGCTTTTGTTACGTGTGAGTTCACGTCAGTAGATTGCACTACCGGGTGGGTATCGAACCGGCGGCGACCGAAGGATCACAAGTCTGACGTCCATTGGGCTACGGCCGCTTTTCATTCATTCAGTCATTGTATACATTTAGGAAATCTATTCATTTTTATTTAAAGTCACTCATACATTTTTTTCCTGTTTCCTGGTTGGAAACTAATATACGATTAAAAATTTACTTACCGATACTGTTTAACCTCATTTTAGATTGAACACCTATTTTCTTTTTAATTAAGTTTGGTTTTCCACAGTTCAGATTACATGGGCCGCTGCAAGCTGTTATACTTAAAATTTATAACCTAACCTATGGGTGGCCTTTAGGTTAAGTTTTTTTTTGTTTTTGGTTCTACCTTGTTTTATTCATTTTTTTTATTGAAAGCATTCATTTTATAAGTAGTCTCGGAATTGTATTTTTTTTTTTAAACCCTGCTACGCGTTGCATATTATACTACTTATTTCCTATGATGTTATTGTAATCCCGACCAACGAGTCAGTTTGCTTTTCGAGCCTGGCTTCAACCACGATTTTTAATAAAATATATACACTTGTTGAACGAAACTAAAATAGGGGTCATATTTGCCCACTGATGCTGTGAGCTGGATCATCATACTATAAATCTTTTTATTTTTTCTTGAGTAGCTTTGAGATTTTATTTTTTTGTCGTTAAAATTGTTATTATTATCATTTATCATTATAAACTATTTGATCCAAACGCTGAAAAGGTAAACAGGAAAATAAAGTATATTTTATTTATTTATCAGTCTCTATCGTTTCATTAACGTCAAGTATTTGTCGCACTAATTATATATAGCAATGAAATCACATAAAGATAATACTTACCTAATTTATCTGTTAAATACACCAAATCTAATCAATTAGATCTGTTATATTTAACAGATATAATATTTGTATCAAAAGCCAAATAAATAATTTAGTTAGCATTGTATTGTCACAGTAGTATATCATTAAATTTACAATTGAACAGTCCCTAGATATAATGAAAGACTTATTTGTTTTGTTTATCGTGATTTTATGTCAAAACGTATTTGTAAATGCATATATTGAGTTTAATACACCCGATGACAAATTAGCGATAGACGCGAAACTGTTTGAAGATGTGTTAGACAGTGAATTTTGTGATGAGCAACTTAGAATAATTCGAAATGATTCAGAGCTTCTGTTTTTATGTAAGTACAAAAATAAAGTTATATATTTTGGACTCAGTTTTAGAATTTGAACATAAAGTATAATTATATCATGATAGTATTTATTTATATATTTGAATGTATGTCTATTATGCCTTATATGATGTATTAATATGTAAGTTTTTTTTTTATAATTAATTAATTCTTCATAGTCTATATTGTTTCATGTTCATCTGTATTTTGGTTTCCTAACCCTACACACTTTTCTTGTTCTCTTTTTGTTTTTTCTTTTCGCGGGTCTGCTGGAAGAAATTTAATTAGAAATACGCAGTACCTTTGTATTTTAATATTTTTCTTTGTAATGTTATGTGTGTACATAAAGTAAATAAATAAAAATAAAGTTTTAATAGATCACATATTTTTATTTAAAGATTGATTAGAGAATAGAGATCGATATATATTGAAGGGCCGATGCTTGAAGTTGTTCAGGAATATACCTACGCAATATGCGCCCTTTACGGAAAATATATTTGCTGATCAGGACTGATTTTAGCCAAAAATTGATTTATTGTTTTGTTTATAGTTGCTGACGCCGGCGCTCGAACTCCACGAGGTATTCTGACGGGAAATTTCTTAGACCTCGGAAATTACTACCAATGTTTAGCCATCAATCAAATAGCATCAGATTCAACCATTGAAGGAAAGTACTGCATGGTATCTTTACCTCTTCAACAAGACATAGACTGGCCAAGTTTGCCTGAATTACCGGAATTCCCAGATATCCCTTGGCCAGATTTACCATGGCCAGAATTAAATCCTGAAACTAGGTTTTTGAATAATGATACACTTCAGCAAGTAAAACAATTTAATGCATGGAAGTCTAGAATTGATGCGTTTGTTGGATCATCACACAACCAAAACAGGTAATATGGTAATTTTAGTGATATATAACATTTAACAGATGTTGTCATTAAACAATAAATAAACTTTTTTGGGGGTTCACCCAGAGAGTTTATTGACAACCTCCGTGACGTAGATGTGTAAGTCTCAGAGGTTGTGTTGTGTAAATTCTATACTCGGTTCGTGCTGAAAACTCTTAACGAAATATAACCTTTGTTAGGTACTCGATGATAATTATAATGTAGAATATAATCATTTTATGAAAAGAATATTTATTGACAGTAATTTACTCACGGTCATCAAGGCGGAAACATATTGTTAAACGCGACGAGACCAGACGAAACGCGACGCGTGTTGAGTCGAATCAAATGTATTACCAGAATCACACTATGAACACCCGACGCGACGTCGCGTTGGGTGTTCATAGTGTGATTCTTTCATTCTGGTCTATAGAAAACAATACATTAGATTCTACTCAACACTCGTCAGGTCGCGTCGCGTTTTAACAATATGTTTCCGCCTTTAATCTTATCATGTACCTACTTAATTGAAAATGTGATTCTTAATCGAATGTGATTCAAAACGAACTTGATTAGTCATAAATTATCTTTTTAAATAAAATGAATCAGGATGTCTCCGAATTGAACTTGGTTCCGGTTACAAAGTCGTTATATAATATACGAATATGTAAAAAAAAAACAAATTTCAAAATATTGGCAAAGGTAACATTAGTAGTCCATAGTCCCATAATATTTTGAGTTCTATTGACTAGTAATAGAGTTCAAAACCAATGAATTATTAACATACCTTTGGCCCGTTTCAGAATTTCTACCTATAGCTTGTTTATGAGATCATTTGTAAATATGTGATCATATTGTATCTATGTTATTTTCATTTCAGTAGTGATCAAAGGTTAAGTTAGCTATTAATTCAATTAAATATTTTTATCACATTTCCTTCTATTTGTTAATATGATAAATATTTTTGTAGACTCACGTTTGTACAGACTGAGCATCATAATAATGACATCTATAATCCATACTGGATAAGATATGTACTTCCTCTTTATCGGTATTATAGATTCATTAAAAGTGATTAATATAGTATAGAGTAATTAAGAAAGTAAACATAATATTTTAAACAACTGGATTATTTTCATTTTTCTTTAAAGAGTAATTGAAATGAAAGGAATTTTTGGAAATGCATAATAATAATTATGTTAGCTGCAAACACTCACCATCCTCAATAAATGAGTTATGACTGAAAGATTTTTTAAATTCATTTTCAATGTGGACCAATAGGTTTCCGACCAGAAACAAACCAACTCTTTAGCTTTATGTATTACTATAGATATATAGAGTAGATGACAGTCCCACACGGAAGACAGGTACGAGGGCAATTTTCCTCAATGATTTAGTTAAAGATAACGACTAAAACATTTATAATATTTGACCAAATTTAAGATCAAAATATTATATATACTTATGCGATTCATTTTCTTAGAGGTTAGGGTTTTTGCCACACGTTCACATCATTTTTATTACTTCTTTATGTCACGCCGATAACAAAAATATATCCTGAAATATTATCTAAATTTGACCATGCGTCATATGTTACTCATTGGACAGTGAAGTTGTTAATAAAATTGTTTATTATATTCTGACCTATTTCTCATTTACCTACACTGCAAATGGCGTAGCATTTTGACTAAGATGATTTTTTCTTTATTTTCAGAATAAGTGAAAGCAGTCCACTATCCGGTCTTACATTCAATTTGGCCATTTGTATACCAAAAGTTTGTTCTACTAAACAATTCGTGGACACTCTTGTAAATATTCAAGGATTTGAGGTCGAAGAGAACTTTTGTAGATTGCCAAATGACAAACCTTGGGTTTCTGCTGATTATGTATTTATGTAAGTGTACATAGTATATTTTCTATAGCAAAAGCATTGTTCTCATTAGTGATTTTAAAAATAATTATTTGAAAGATAAGAAAAATAAGTACCGATTTAAATTCGCCATTTTAATGATTAATAGATATTTTTAGTTCAACCGAAAGTACCGTTCCGCGCTCTAGGAAAGAGTTGCGAAGAAGTGGCCAGAGAGGAAAGAGTATGACGTGACCGGTAGAACATAGACACAGAACCAACGATGGACTTAAGGAAGTCCATCGTTAATAGTCCAATGCTGTATATACCGTTCTGTTTCTTAACAGAACAGTCCATACTTACTACCGTCGCGCCCCACCAAACTCAAAAACCCAACCCTTGCTACATCCGTTCTAGTAAAACTATAGGCAACCCCACATTTTACTTTATAATTGAGCTTTGGTGTTATTTGATCAATTCCCACGCTGTTATTGGCCTTTTATTCAAGGATGATTTATAATTCGAAATGCAGATTTTTTTTCGCTTATGTCTTACCCTCTAGTTTATCGTAAGTTTCATACTAAATTATAAAACTTTCTGCCTTTTCAGAGCTATATTTTCTTTGCTGGGACTTCTTATTATTTTGAGTACCGCTTATGACCTCAAATATAACGTTTATGAAGAACGAGGTAAGAAATCATCACAGTATTAAGTTAGATACGTATATATTTACATCTATTAAAACTTGAACTTGCTCGGCAGGTGGATACCTAAGTAATAACAAAATATTTCACAATATACAATGGGTTGATTTTAACGCATCATCACTACGAGTATACTAGAGATGGGCAGTATGACACAAGTCTATTGGCGCATCCACACTTGCCGAGCGGCACGGCCGGCGACCAGCCCGGCGGCCTCCGGCACGCGCATATTTAGGAACGCGCATAGGCAGCCTGAAAGCCGGCGGCAAACCCGGCGGCATGTGTGGATGTTCCATGAAAAACAATTTGGCGTGTCCCATGATCATGGTGATAAATTAAAATGACATTCTTCTTATCGGAGGAGGCCTTACGTAGGATTTGATATCGTCTGATGATACCAGAATGGAAATTTCTTATTAATTGTACGAGTCATGTTCAATTGATAGCTTTAACAGTCTCAGATTAGTTAATGAAAATACGTATCTAATCTGTCTGTTTCTAACTTATTTTACAATCTTTTGAGCAACAAATAAAGTGATCACGAGCTTCATAAATGATGATCAATATAATATCTAAGTTACTGGATTTATTACTGTCATAAATAAAAATCTAGTGCGTAATTCAATAAATAGATATCGTATATAGTGATTTAGTTTAGATAGGATAATCACTAATATGAAAACCTAGACATATTTTGCAAATAATCAGGAGATTATTTGATTATCTAACATGGTCACTTAATTTTAGTAGTAAGGTTGTTTCATAAAATAAAATATCAAGGAATTCGTAGAATTAGATAACAACATGTATATTAAACACCAGCCAACACCGTACTACATTCATATTCATCATTATGCCCTAAAACATTATCACGTATACTCGTTATGACATGATCACTTATTCGGAGTAGCCCGCTTTTATATATTTTTAAGATGTATAATTGAATATAAAATTTCGTGTGGGCACATCTCATATGGCTTGAGTAGTGCCATTTTCAAAATTGGTCATTCACTTAGTCCCTAGGCTTTTGCAACTTGACTTAGCATACAGACTAGCTGGACTCCAGCCTTCCTATGAGAAGAAGGGATATCGCGTCCCTAAACTTGATAGCAAAATTTAAATGAAACGGTCCTGGAGAATCCATGGCAACCTGGTTGCGGGCACCGCCAGGTGGCATTTGCCGTTCTACATTGCCATAACTTCTGGCATTCGGAGGAGCATCCGGTTCTACATAGGTACTCCGCCGCTGTGGCCGTGGAGATAGGCCTTTTCCCTCCGGCAAAAAGGAACGTCAGTCTTATTTAATGGGGTTGAAAACTATAAACTTAGTAGCCTGCAAAATATGGTCCTCCTGTATGGCTAGGACTCTGGCTCAAGACGGTTGCTGACTTAAATTATGAATTTTGATTTTTTGAAGAAGTTTTGCACCTCAGCTCTACTTTAAAATTGGAAGGTCAAAGCAATTAAAGATCCACCATGAGAAATTCTCACCAATCTACTTAGTTGGTGAGAATTTCTCACCAACTCCTGATCTTTCCTCCTGATTTTTGAATCTTGAATTGAAAAATATCTGTTTCAGACCCAAAGAAAGTCAACAAGCTGTATCAATCATTCTCCGTATACAACAACACCCGACGTCTCGTCACCTACACCCCTATTCCTGGAACTATAGACTGTTTGGATGGAATCAGATCTTTTGCCATGATTTGGGTGATCATCGGGCATACGTTTGTCAACCAGATCTCAAGTGGTATCATGGCCAATCCTTTGGACTCGTTCAAGGTAATTCGTTCATTGTAGGTCTCGCAGTTTTCTTATGACAATTGGCTGCTTTTATGGGTTCTTGAGAAGTGTTGCAATAATTTAATATTTAATGCTAAATTATAACCACCTTTCGTAATTGCTGCGTCAAAGATAATAATTTTCGTTCGTAATAACGCTAAACATCGAAATATGGATATTTGCTATAATTTATCCACATCAATAGGTACATTAAAAAATCTGACTGCTTGTCAGATCAATGGAAATCGAGAACCTCACAACTGTAGTTTTGTGATTTTTTGTGGTCCCAGTGACACCAATAATGTGATGGTAACTTTGAATCTGTGTTATGGGTTTGCTCATACGAAGAAGTTGGCAGTATTAAAATGTGGAAATATTATTTTTATTCCCAGTTCGTATCTTCACTCGAGGCAGTATGGGTAACGTCTGCGCCCATTACTGTGGATACCTTCTTCATGCTTAGCGGACTTTTGCTTGTTTACACCACCGCTGGAAAAATGACAGGCAGTATGTATAATTAAATCAATATTTTGGGTTCAAATAATAAAAAAACATGAATAAAAGTAGTAGATGATGTAAAATTGATTATCTTGAAACATAAAGCTGTTTGAACTTGTAAAATACGCGTATATTAACCAAATTTTTAGAATACAAGAAGAGAGAAAAACACGATAGTGGTATAAATGGATATTTAATTACCCAATATAGTATTCTTATAAGTATAACACTCATTCCAAAAATTATTTGCTCCATGTTTTGGCCTTAGTTAACATATACAACTTAGCTGCCTATATGTGCATGAATATGGTCCAAAGCGACCACATTGATACATCATAATTATCTCTAAAATGCTATTGTTCACTAAACTTTTATTTCTGTATAGTGAAACTAATCAAGACACTCCATCTATTCTATCTCAATCGTTTTCTCCGAATAATCCCGGTGCTATGTGCGATGATGCTACTCCAGGCGTCGATACTGAACTGGGTGACTGATGGACCCTATTGGGAAGTTTATAGGCAGCACGTGGAAAATTGCAGGGTGTCTTGGTGGAGCACATTATTGCATGTACAAAATTTTGTCAATCCAACGGCAATGGTGAGTTTATATAATTTAAATATATTTCTGATTACTCAGTAGAGCAACAGTTACAACACAAAACTCCTCTTAAAGTTATCAGATTCCATTCTCCCGCCGACCACCATTCTGAGCCCAGGTCACTCAGGCTTATTAAATGGGTAAGAATTTTGAAAATTTTAACCCATTAAATTAGACTGGAACCTTGCTAGCCTTTATGCTCTTTCTCTAAGTAGCAAACAGCCTCGTGGCTTGTAACATGTACAACATGCGTAATAACATGTCCATCTGAAAAAAGGCTCACATCAGCCCGGGCGATTGACTGAACCTGTGATTGTATGAGTTCTACTATTTGGAAAAAAAATCGTTCTCTTTTAACTCACATTGTGCCTAACTGTTTCATTGTTTAGTTCTATACAGCTTGGCAAAAAAGAGTAGAAAATAATGGGGGCGCCACTGTGTTGTTTGTGTGGCAACCCGTTGCAACCGAATAGCATATAAACATAATCTTTATACTTACCTGGTTTTTTTTTTAGATATTTATTTATTCCTATTTTATTTATGTATTATTTTTTCAAATCAATCAGTAATTCTACTTATTGATTTTAATTTTGTTTATTAAGAAATGACATTATTTTGGGAATGTTGCCAACAGACAAAAAATTAGTTCCATTTCTAGACTTTTTTGCCAAGCTGTACGTGCTTATTTTAACTTCGATTAAATTATATCGAAAACATTATAAATTATTGTATTCTAAGTATTTGGAGACACACACTCTTATGTAACGAATCAAACGAGTCACATTTAAAATGTAGTTTATTATATATAATATATTTAATTCATTATCAATATCACTTTTTTCCAGTGCCTCAGTCATGGATGGTACCTAGCAATAGACTTTCAACTATACGTAATCTCACCCATAATACTATTCTGGGTTCTTGGACGCAAGAAGGCCGTTGCTTGGATGGCTCTGATTGGCGGACTTATTGCAATTATTGCTGCATCTACTACTTTCAATTTTATAAAGAGATTCCAGGCGGGCCCTATAATACCTTCGTAAGTTTATTATTGGATAAATCAAACTAACTAAATCGGGTACAAGAATAAATTAATGTCGTTTATTTATTAATCTTAACTTACTGATTTATTAGTATCAGGCATTTTAGTTGCAGAATCAGAAATATTTTAAAACAAAATAAAATCTATCTTATCAATTACATTTTGTCTTTATTTATATTTACTGAAATATATCGTAAGAGTATAAGTTGGGATTTAAAAAAAATATAAAGTTTACGCTACCATTCAAAGTATCTTACATCTGAATAAAATATTTCTACTTGATGTTCAATCTTTAAAATAGTAAAGTACTCAAGTATTGAAAATCAACATCTCTCTTTTTTTTTTCAGTCGCCCTAACGATCAAGCCGATTACGTCACATATTACTATGTCAACACTCTCACAAGAGCTTCTCCATTCTTTGTGGGGTTGATATTTGGTTACATATTGCATCTCAATCGTGGACAAAACTTCGTTATATCTAAGGTACCTACTAACATTTTATTTAGATATCGTTTATACTTGCTAAGGATATAATTATATTACA
The DNA here is from genome assembly GCA_947037095.2 of Nycteola revayana. Classification (NCBI taxonomy): domain Eukaryota; kingdom Metazoa; phylum Arthropoda; class Insecta; order Lepidoptera; family Nolidae; genus Nycteola; species Nycteola revayana. The sequence continues at coordinate 13,043,938 of OX344838.1, read as the reverse complement.
TTTTATAAGTTTAAATTTTCAATACCTCCGAGGGAGGGTGTTTGCCATAGGCACCACGCTTGGCAGGCGGGTTGGTGACCGCAGTATTATGTTGTATTACACAAGGAAACGCTGCTGCCCGTTCCTTGACATACGATTGTTATAGATGATGTTATAACAATCGGGACCAACGGCTTAACGTGCTTTCCGAGGCACGGAGGGTAGTCCCTCAACCAACCAGACCCAGATATAATCTAAGAATTTACACAAATATTTCTTGTCCGGCGTGGAGATCGAACCCAATAAAATTAAAGCGAGCCAAATACCGCTACGCTACGGAGGTTGTCATTATAAAGATTATATTTGTATAATAAAGATTACTAGCAGAGTTTTGTAGTCTACTAGTATTCTTGTTAACACCTCGTGCTAAGCTAAAATGCTTGTGTTACGAGTGGGTTTACGTGGGTAGTGTAATGGGTGGGGATTGAACCGGCGACCACAAGATCACAAGTCAGAGTCAGAGCCCCTAGCCATTAGATCACGGTGGCTTTGGCTTAGACTTTATTCTATTTTGTTTTTGTCATTTGAATCATTCATTCATCTCTAGAAGTGTTTTACTGTAGTATTACAACCAATGCTCTTAGAATGATAGCAATTTAATCGTCAAAAATAGGTCTGTTGTTTTCTTAATTCTAACTTTTATTTTCAGATGTCAGCCACAATTCTTTGGGTTACCTCCTCCCTCATCACTACTCTTATCATTTACTCGTCATACCCCATAACGCAATTAGACTGGGATAATCAATTCGCTGATAGTATGATGAACTCCTTTATGAGACCAGCCTGGGCCATGGCTATTGGATGGCTTATATTTGCGTGCGCTCATGGTTATGGAGGTTTGTTATATTATTATCATTATTTATTTTCAAAATTTTAGAACAGTACGTAAAAGTTTATCACATATTAAATTTTGTCTTGTTTTTTCTGTCGAACTACTTCGGAAATTATCCAGACAATCAACGGATAAAAAACAATGGTTTTGTGTTATTTTTACCGCGTTATTTATGAATAATAGCATAGCTATATAGCATAATACAATATTATAGTGTACCTAATATTATACTAGATAAATAAAAAGTAATTATAGGTATAATAAACACATTTATCGCCGGTGCCACTACTGCAATAATGCGTTACAATAGTTAATAAGGTTGAAAATCAACTGTAGCAAATTGATAGTTTCCCTTTACAACACAAATAAAGACAATACTTCTCGACAGATGAAATTGCACCTTATTAGCCACTGTCACTTACGCGGTATTGCAGTATCACCTGCGATATCTAGATCTCAGAAGCATAAGTACTCAGGAGCATAAGGTCGTAAGTGCCAGTTTATGGTAAAGGAACATAATTACGAAGAATGTTTCTCACGTGTTATGGTACCGATTTTATGCATCTGAGCTTTAGATATGTACCTATCGTAGATTAATCCATTATTTATATATTTTTTTAATTCTAGGTCCAATAAATTGGGTACTTTCTCTCCGAGTGTGGAAAATACTGGGCCGGTTGTCTTATGCGATGTACATTGTACACTATCCTCTTATATTTTTAATCAACGCTACACAAATTGCTCCAGTATATTTTTCGGTGCACTTCTCTGTAAGTATGATTTATTATTTTGTACTCGTTACAACATTTTGAAATAAAGAGGAAACTTCAGTATCGTTTATCAATGGAAACTTAAAATATTACTTGTATATAACAATATTATTAAATAAAAGTAAAAAATAAACGAATGTTAGTGCTAAGTTATACCTACCACAGATTAATAAATAGTTACTACGTAACATATACATCACTCCCATACAAAAGCGAAAATACCTACGCTACAAAATCTTTATAATAATACCTAAAATATAACTTCTATTATTTAAAATACAATATAATATTTAAATAATGCTGTTAGAAAATCCATCTAAGCATTTAAAATCTCCGTAAACTGCTTTTCAACTGCCATCTATTATAATATTGGAGAACTACGCCATTCTCAAAGCTAACAATCTTATAACCTCGGTTATATTAACCGATACCGACACGACTAAGTAGTACAAATATCGGTATGCTGCATGACGTCTCAAATAGTCATAAAAAAATCTAAATGCTAAGAAAATTATTGTAGAGGTGTAATTTTTACTTACATTAGTAATACCTTTTTTATGTACCCTAATAAAATCGGATCACATAACAAACTAACAATTTTACTGTGTAGAAACCTGTCACACCTGTTTCTAATACAACAGCAGGTAGCAATTGTTTACTTACTTGGTATACTTGTGATGCACCCGATACTATATCTGATATCGTCAGATATAGTATCGGGTGCAATAACCAAGACTATTCAAGTTTGTCACCTGCATTGTATTGTAGTTCCAGGTTTTTACAATAGATGTCGTAAAATTAAGTTTGTATTTTTCACTTAAATTTATCAATTAGTTTACAGCTATTTTTTTATTATGAAATGTTTGTATTATTTGTTTCAGTTCTTCAAGTTTTTCGGAGATTTCTTACTCGCAGTGATAGTAGCGTTTTTGGTAACATTGGCAGTCGATTCACCTTGTTCAATATTGATCAAATACTTTTTAAGTGGAGGTGAGTAATACTCCTTTTAGATATTTGTTTAACTTAATGATTATGTTTTCTATATATCTTAAAAAATCTCGATAATAGTTATTACAGTACAACATTTTTGAAAATCGATTTATTAACGTGTTGCTAGATTTTAGTAGGTACTGAGATCACTCCTTTTAACATAGCTTTCTTAAAATATTTGAATAACTTAGTTGGTCATGAATTTCCGTAACAAAACCAAACAATTATTTATTTTAAGCTTGCACAATAATGTACAGAGGCGGACTTAATGTCATGAGGCATTTTCTAACAGTCAACCTTTAGGGTGATTCAGAGAAAATTAATAAAATATAAACGATTTATTTAAAAAAATGTTTGCCTTGTTAAAGGAGGTGGTTAAATAATTAAGTACAATCATCCGGGTAGATTTTGATTTCTCCATACGAACGTTGATCTCCTCTCTCATCATTTTAGGAGGTCAATTTTCAAAACTCCTATCTCAGTAGTAGTTTTAGATACACAAGCAATTTTCTCCAAATTTGAAGTTTTTAAACGTGTTGTTTGTACATATATAAACCAGTCAGTTACAGTACTATTTCATATACCTACACTGAAGACTCAATGAATATTCTTTCATTAAAACAAGCCCGTAGCTATCAACAACTAGCTTCCCGCGCGGTTCCACCTGCGTAACCGTTCCGTAGCAACTTCAAAATAAAAAAAATATAGCCTTAAAGTTAGTATAAGTTATATAAAAAAAACAGATTTGACCGGTTTAAAAACATCTTTCAGTGTTTTAGTAAACTCAGAATGAATGTTACAGTTTGGACCAGTCGTTCAAGCAAACAAATGAACTCTTCAGCTTTATATATTAGTTTGGAAGTAAACGGAGCTCTTTTGCTCTTGACTCCTTGACAAGGGCCCTAAAAGTGTGTGATAGAAGCTTTCTACAACAAGTTTTGTCGTCTGTCTAGTGCTTGCTGTGCCACTGCATAAAATACACTTATTTAGAAGATTTTTTTAAAATAACTAGCTTCCCGCGCCTTTTCTACTGTGATCTTTATCAACCCCCTGTACAACGTAGCTTTCTAATGGTAAAAGCATTTTTTAAATCGGTCCAGTAGTTTCGAACCTTCTTCAATGCAAACATACTATCAAATATTTCCTCTGTATGAGCATTGATAAAAAGTAAAATTTTCTATATATAATTTATTTTTCAATTATACCGATCTTTCAAACTAATTTAATATTTTTTGGATGATTCAATTTATGTCCGGTATCTTTGCAAACTTTGTAAATTTGTAATACCCAAACAAATGGAAAGCAACGTGATTGAAAAGTTCCGGTTCGCCCTTTCTTCCAAAATTATTCCGGTAACTTGATTATAAATTCAAAAGCCAAGCTTAAGTAACTTATTACTGGTTTTAATTTTACGGAGCTCAGAGGAACTTACAATTAGTTTACGCTGTTGTTCAGGCCTCTGTTTGAGGATCAAGGAGTTTGACTTTTGAAGACACGAGTCTTTGTACCTAGGTATAAAAATATTCTTTACTAGCTCCCCGCGCGCGGTTTCACTCGCATAGCTCGCGTTGCTGTGGGAAGTACATAATTAAATATAGCCTGTAGCTTTTCTCGATAAATGGACTATCTAACACTGAAAGATTTTTTTAAATCGGACTACTAGTTCCTTAGATTAATGCGTTCAAGCAAACAAGTAAACTCTACAGCTTTATACATTATTATACGATTCATATAGACACGTTTAAAACATTCAAATCATGTTCTTATGATCGTTTTATTTTTCTACCACCACTATTAGAAGAACTGGCAACAAACTCAGATAAATTATTTTTAATATAAATGTTCTTTTACAATGATTAATAAAGCAGTATTGATTCAGAGCAACTCACTCCCAAGCAGGTTTGTCATTGACATAATCAGAAATTTGATAATAAGCTTTTTTACAAATTTATCATTGACAAATCGTTGAATATTGTTTGTCGAAATATCTGTTGCATTTTTAGAAAGTTTATTGTAGAAGCGTATACATCAAATAATTGCTTATTTTGTAGAGACGGGTAGCATGTAAAACGAGCTTATGACGTGACACGCGTTGGGATCTGTGGCAAAAATTACAGGACGCGAAAATAGAGTTTTTTGTATACTATTCATATAACTATTTTTTGTATACATAGAACTTTTTCCGACTACGAGACCATTTTTTAGATCATTATCATATCATTTATATATCATTTATTATGTGTCACCGGAAAATAATACGAATCGTAAGTTGATCAACTTTTGGGCCACTCATATTGCTAAATTTAGTTTCCAGTTTCAGTGAACGAGCATAATTATTATATTATTTACCTAATTATTATGAGACTTGACCTAACCTAACCAAATGAGACTATGCTACTGTTGTAACATAACAAAACATCTTCAACTTCAATGATCCCGTTGAACTCCATTGGTTTAGGTTAGTTTGTTTTATCACTTAACTAGAAAGTTGATCAACTTACAATTTTCTGCTGACAAATATATTCTGATAATATGTTAAAAGATTTAAGATGATCAAACAAAAGGTTTCATTTTTAATTTGGAATAAATAAACATATAAATAACTAATACCCACTGAGTTATTTAGGGCTTGCATTTTCGGGTAAAAAGGGTAGGTACTACTTTTTTACTACCAACGCCGATCTAAAGGAAGTTTTAGACTTTACACAAAATTACACGTGTTCATTATGACAAAGTGTATTGGATACTATAATTTAATGAGAACATATTTTATACCACATTTTATAAAGAAAAATATTTATATTTACAAATAGAAATATTTCTCTTCGTGCTTGTTCCAGCGCGGGAATCGAACCAACAATCTACATTTATTATGTTTTCTTTTTCCCCAGGACAGCGAAGACCTCCAGTTAAATCTGCGGATAATGGTGTAACTAAAATCAATGAAAACAAAACCGATTACACTATAAAACTATAACATTCAAATAAAATAATATAATAATTTAATAAAACAATTATGAAGTCTGATACCGAATATAATATAACATAATTTAAAATTTTGTATAAGACGTATTATTAGTATGTAAGAGAAAATAAAATATATGTTATTACCTGTAACTATTGTTTTACTGACACTATTAAATCTCTGAGATATATTCCGTATTAATTGTTACCTTCACGATGACTGCGGTGCGACGGCAACTTAAAACATACTCATATAAAAATATGTCGGTGGCAGGAATGACCCCTCCCGACCCTTAGTTTGCTAAGAACCTTCCGATGTCCTCGTAGACCCAAAGTCCGAGGGGCCCGCGAACTGTAAAGTAGACAGGCGGGACACTTGCACAAAACTCTCCTAAAAAAAACTAAAAGCCATGATCCCTCAATCTCCCCGTCAGCGACCGCCCTGAGCCGAGGTCCAAGTCCCACAAGGTACTCCCTCTTGCGCAGGTTGCTTAGTTTGTAGTGTTTAAACCATTTATCTAGGCTGGAGCTCTGCTCACCTTTATGCCCGGTGAAGTAGCAAAAGCCTCGGGGATAACTACATATGTCCGTCTGAAAAAAAAAGGCAGGAACGAACTCGATATGGTTGTAGTCTCTGTTTGCAACGCTGCGTCCTCGGCCTCACCCCCTTGATAGCTATGCCATATTGGTTATATTATAACAAGAAAAGAGTCTTGCGAAGACATTTTTTACGTTATGCATTTAATCTGCTAATGAATGACTGTTGCATTTTTACGGAATCCCACTGCCAGTGTCAAATCCTTATCTGCTAATGTAAATAGGAAACTGGACGCTTGCGTTTCATTAAAAATTATAAATTAAAATGATTAATTTAACGAATTAATTCAGTTTAAATTATTAATAAACTAACTTTAGAATCTTAGTCTTTTTATAAGCTAGTAATCAAAAATAATTTAACTCACAAGTTCATTTATTTAGTACCTATAATTTAACACCATTTACTGCGAAAATGTAATAATTTAGTGCATAATAATCCGCCCATACGTATACGTATGGGCGGATTATTATGCACGTACGCGTAACGTAGTATAATTCATAGGCATATCTCATGCAATAAATCATAACAATGTACTCACATTTACTCGTCCAAAATACCTCAGTGCCTAAAGACAAAAGTCTTCAATCAATGTGTGTTACCAGTGATGACGTATGGAGCTGAGACGTCGTCGCTTACTGTGTGTCTCATTAAAAAGCTCAAAGTCTCTCAGCGAGCTATGGAAAGAACTATGCTCGGCGTTTCCCAACGTGATCGAAGCAGAAATGAAGAGATCCGCAAGAGGACGAAGGTCACTGATATAGCTCAACGGATTAGCAAGCTGAAGTGGCAATGGGCAGGACACATACATAAACTGACGGCCGATGGAGCAGAAAGGTTCTCGAGTGGAGACCACGAACTGGCAAGCGCAGCGTAGGACGACCGCCTGCACGATGGACCGACGACCTCATAAAGGTTGCAGAGAGTCAGTGGTTGCAGGCCGCTAGCGATCGTTCCCGCTGGAAATCGATGGGGGAGGCCTTTGTCCAGCAGTGGACTAGAACAGGATGATGATGATGACTCAAATTTATGGTTTAAAACATACAAATTTAGATTGTTTTATAAAACTAGTAATAAATTTAGTAAAATTCCTTGTATCCACGTATACAAATTAATATTATTAACTCATTTAATAAAATAGATTTGTGTTTTATATTCGTTAAACTTTTCGATCGTGGTAATTAGGTAGGTATATTTATTATTTTAAGTTTAATACAACTTTAATAAACTTTAAGTTTGTAAAGAATACAGGCTAATGTTTATAATCAATTTAAACTATTAATGGTCGACTTATTAAGCTTATTTTATAAAATACATAATAAACACAAAATCATTTCATATTATTCATTAAAATGTGCAAGAGGGCGCTCTTTGTGGCACTTGGACCTCAACTCAGGACGGTCGCTGACGGGGGATTGAGAGATTATGACTTTTAGTTATTAAGGGGAGACTTGTGCGTTCGAGGGCCTCTCGGACTTCTACCAGGTCATCGGAAAGAAGAAAGTGGCAGTGGCCGCAGATCTATGTAGGTATATACATTTTCAATAGCATTAAAATTACATCGAACCTATTTTAGGGGCGCCGAAGAAGTACATGTTCATTGCCTCTTACCTTAAACTTTTTTTATAAAAAAACAAATAAAATGATAGTTTTGATACTTATAACTAATGGCAAATCGTCCTTAATTAGCAACCTAACTAAAAATCACAGTGTAACATTGCTTAAGCATTGCTATTGATGGAAAAAAAAATACTTGTGTAATATTGAAATTATTTATTAACAACGAAATCTTATAAGATAAGGATACGACGCACAGCGTCATTTGTATGGGGTTTGCTCCTACCCAAGTAGGTTAACAAAATGAGGCACAGAAATTTAATGTGCATAAAGACGAAAAAAATCTATTTAGATCATTATCATCTATTTAGATTTATCAGTTAGATTACTAAAAAAAATTAGACACGGTTTTTTTTATTTACCAAATCAATTAAAAATAACGAAGATACCGAACGAAAACTAAATATAAAGTTCCGGAAAGAACTTTATAGTTAGTAACGTCACTATTAGGTAAAATTGTACCTAGAAGTGGCGTCACACGAAATTTCAACGCACTGTATCAGCGTCATCTTTTGTTAGAGGAACGAAAAAAAAGTAACCAATATTTTTTGGTAATTTAACTGCAGCTAAATAGATTTTTTGAGTCTTTATGCCCATTCAACAAATAACAGATTTACCATTGGTAGGTAACTTTGCTATAAAAGTTTATCATCAGTAATATTGCAATAGCACGTAAGTGAGAATAGCTGATAAGGTTGAAAATCTAATGAAGCAAATTGAAATTCTGCCCTTTAAAACAGAAATTAAGAAAATGTTTCTTGATAGATGATAATACACTTTATTAGCAACTGTCACACAGTCAGTAGAAGCAGTTGCAGTATGTTTTATTATAAATTTATTTTATTCTAATGAATTTTTAACAGCCTTTAACAGGAGATACTGTATTGATTACGGATATCAAGATTAGAATTTTCTGTGAAATCACACATTTAATTTTTCGAACAAAACATAAATTTCTGGTTTATTTCGTATGTTAGTATGTGTTTAGTAAAAATCATTTTAGTTTAATAATGATTTGTCATTTAACGGAAATTTCTTCAAAAAAGCAATCATTACAAATAACATTTTCTCATGTTAAAGGGATTGCGTGTATTTTTGAAGCACTTTATATAATCGGAACTTGGTAACTAAGTATATGTATCACACATAAACAGATAAATGATATAACAGTCCGATCCACTACATTCTAGAACCTAGAACACACTATCTTTAATTAAGTAATCTATAATTATCACGTGTAGATATAATTATATCACACAATATATTATTCTACAATACTGTTTTACATATCGTAACTTACTATGGTATATACTTATCTACATCGTATTTTAATTTATTGAATATAAAGAAGTATGATAGAAATCTATATAATTAATTATAAATATGCATACTGCTTTATACTTAGAGTATAAATAAAACTATAAAACGCGGCTATCGCTGCGGTCCGTTGCATTGACTGTAAGTAGCATTAGTTGTAAAAATAAATATTTTTATTTATTTTATTTTGTTTCTGTGAGTTGGTACATACCAACTCACAGAAACAAAATAAAATAAATAGACCACCAGATCTACATAGACTTCATCATAAATATCACAAACAAATAAAATGTTGACAGCAAAATATGTAATTAAAACGAGTTTTTTTGGGCAGTGACACCACGGTGTTGTTCGTACCCGTGCCATCAGTACATACCTAGTAAAACGCGCTCTATAACTTATTTATATATACTCTAAGACCTTATGCAAACTGAACTAATTTATTGATATATATTTTTCTGACCAACTATGAAAGAGCTTATGACTTTTACACAATGTTACTAGAATATTAATAAATTAGTTCAGTCTATGAATAAAGTATAAGTTAGGATTCGAATCCGAAATTAATCTACTTATAGTTTTAGCCAGCAAAACTAGGCAATATAAGCTTAAGTTTATATTTAAAAATATTCAAATTCTATTCAGGAACCACAACCTTAATTACCTAAACCATATGTTCATATTATTAAAAACTATTAATTTTCAATAATTATTATAACACTCAAAATGAGCCTTCACATAAAAGTGTAATTGATTTGGCAAGAAGTCATAATATTTTAACCATAATATCAATTTAAAATGCATAAAATTAATAAATTACCTTCAAAACTATTAAACCTTATTTATGTTTCAGTAATTTGCTAACATAGTTCATGAATTTATTCGAAAATTCCGCTGTTAATCTATATCTTAGAGCTAAATAGGCTAGGGTTCTATAAATAGCAGTGAACACTAGAAGGCCTATTATTTGTGCATAGAAACTTTGACCTGTCATTCCTATATCTCGCAATATTAACTGAGGGTCAGAGTATAAACAGAAATCTTGCGTACATTCCATGGGTTTGCGATTTTCGTACAAAGCTATGGAGAAGCCGGCGACACCATAACGTAAGAAAGAGATAGACATCAGCGCTCTCATGCTGGTTTCAATTGTGGATCCGAAGCCCATTCCATAGCAAGAAAGAGCAAGAAGAGGTGCTGCTATCGCTGGAGCAACTATTGAGCCATTCTGAAACGATAGAAGAACATACTAAGCATGCTTAAAGCGGCAATTGGTTGTTTCTATTACTCTATCAAAGTTCATAGAACACAGGTTTATTTAGAATTTTATTAAATTTAGTGCATTGTCAGCCCGTACAATGACCACTACTGAATATGGGTACCTCCCCTAATGTTTGCCATATTTACCATGGCTGGCTGGCTTGTTGGTGATCGCAGTTGTAAGAAATCAAGTTGTAAGACACATAGTAACGCAGATAACCGTTCACTGGTATCTAAGATTGTTGTTATAGAAGATATTATAAAAGTCGGGACGAACTACTTAAGTCAAGTAACTTCATCAACCCACCCGACCCGGAAAGAAATATTACATTTTACACAACACAAAACATTCTTATCCGGTGTGGGGATCGAACCCACGACCTCCGAGATTTAAAGCGAGTCTTTCACCGCTACGAGACATGGAGTTGTCATGAGTCAAAGCTAGTGCATCACGACGTAATTTATTTGGTGGTCGAAGATAAAATGGTCGAAGTGTAGTAGTGTCAGTTTCTTGCAATCCCTGTACTGCTAGTTGGTATGTTGTGATCTCGTTGTTTGGTTCTTTCTAGAAGTCGATACAATGTATAACTAGATAAACAAATATACTTACAGTAACGCTAAACGCAGACCCTACAGCCAACCCGAAGCCTTCAGAACATAAGGATATCATGTAACCAGAGACGACAAAGAGAATGAACCTATCCCACTCCAGTATTTGTCCCGACATCGTGTATGTGATGGCCATGAAGATCATTCCGAGAATTAGCTGGAAGAACAAAAATAGTTAAGTAAATAGATGATGCCTATAAGTATATAAAGTTGCATGAGCGATTTCAATTTTATTCCTGACTTTTATTTACCCGTCAACATCGGCTCGTATAAGGTCCACGCCTGAACATGGGCGTTCTCCCGAGGGATAGTTTGGCAAATTCATCAAGCTTGTTGGGCAGATTAGTGACCGCAATATTATCGGAAATAAATGTTAGATTTGACTCAAAGACTTCTTTTCCGGCCTATACTGTGCAACAGGGTTTCAATGTTCAAAGTCCACCGAGTTTTTGGTGGTTTCTAAAATTCGGCGTCTATCGATCTATGTATGTACTTGTTCAATAACATGAATGATTTCACCAAGATTATATTTAACCAAGCATTTTACCGTGTACATTAATAATTGACGTCTCCTTGAGGGCAAATTTGTTTGTAAAAAAGCATACGTCTATTTCAATAGTAATACTAATGACAAATCGTCCTGTCAAAAAATCAAGGCATTACTTGTTTAGTTTAAAAAACAGTTTAGTGTATTTATTTATTTTATTTTATTTTACTTAGAGCCAATATTTTCCCACGTTCGTGTTTATTATTATTTATATTTTATTTAAATCGTTAAATAATGTTAATGGTTGAGGTGGTGCTTTAACTTTATAAGCGCACTAGTTTTCCACGCGCAGTTGCCATCCAAGTAACTCCCTTTCTGGTAGGAGCTTTATAATTAAAATATAGCCTTCCTTGATAAATAGGCTTTTTAGAAGTGAAATATTTTGCTAAATCGGACTTTTTATTTTACAATTAAACGATTTCAAAATGCTCTTACTATAAATTGATCCATTACTTTTATGAAAATAATATTTTTTTAAAGATTTTCTTACCATGTTAGGAAAATTGGATAAACTTAAAGCTGCGTAGTACGCCTTTAAACTGTACCATCGATTAAAGTATTCCCTCCGTAGTATCCGTACTTGCATTGGAACTGAAATAATAATGTAAAAGATTAAAAAAAAATAACTTTAAAGATACCGCCAATACTAAATTAATTTAATTAAAAAAATGTTTTATAATAAGTGCTTTTAAAGTATTTTCCGTCCCTTTAACAATATATTGATTGGGTTAATGAAGAAATTTCTGTAAAATAATATATTAGGTAATGCTATCTTCTTTAAAGCGGGTGCTTCCAACTTAGGTATCCTATATCTTTATGTTGGACATAATATATACGTATTTGTAAGATTGTTTTATTTTGGTAAAACGGTATTTCCTATTTAAATAAAGTTTAAAACAGCAATAATGTCCTAAACTTATTTAAAAAAAACACATAAACATACATAATTATCTTAAACAATACTTACACAGTAAAACAGGAGTCATACTATATGTGTACATGAAGAATACAAGGCAGCTAAGACAGAATTTAAAATTGACTATGGGAACTGCAGCATTATTCCCAACGTTAAAAAATATACTGCCCAGCAGTATTGCTGCACTAACGTGGTGAAGGAGCTGAATCCAAAGTCCAGTCTGAAATAAATAATAACTATTACCAAATTTAATTTCCAATTTTTAGAACAATTTACGGAATTTTTCACCGTATATTTAATTAAAAAAATTGCGATACATTTTAGCTATAGTCTCTAATGCATTCCCGAATGGTCTTTGCATTATATAAAAGTGTCTAATGCATACCCGAATGGTCTATGCAATAGATAATAGTCTTTAATGCGTACCTGAATGGTCCATGCATTAGAAGATAGTTTATAATGCATACCCGAATGGTCCATGCATAAGGGAATAGTCTCTAATGCATATCCGAATGGTCTATGCATTAGAAGATAGTTTCTAATGCATACCCGAATGGCCCATGCATTAGAGAATAGTCTCGAATGCATATTCGAATGGTCTATGCAGCTATAGAGATACAATTTATTCATCTCTATTTTCAAAATTAAATATACGGTAAACTTTGACCACGGTGTTTTCCAACCGAACTCTTCGTAGGTATCACTTTTTTTTATTGGGAACGTATATACCATCCATCGTTATTTTTTATCATTAGGTACCTACTAGACTAATAGTTGCATTTGGAAGTAAGTCTTGTGAAACATTATTTATTAGAAAAAGATAGTGGATTCCATTGTGACATGATACAAGCGTAACTTCAATATTTCATAGTTGATAACTTTTGATTGGTTAACAATAACAATTACGTTTCTTCGGTATTTATTTTAAACATTAAAAACCTAATAATTTAATATACAAAACATTACAATAATAAAATTATTTTCAAAGAGAAGAAACTACTTACCGAATTCCTACAATTTTGAACTAACATTCTCTTGCTCAAAATTATAAATTGAGTGAGGAATGAAGTTGAGAAACTCATTTTTGTAGTTTGCTCTTTAGCTACATGCTCCACGAATATCCTTTGTATTGACTCATCTGAGTGTAATACAGGTTTCCTGTACAACAAAATAGATGATTAGTGCTATGAGTAAAAGTAGAAATTGCCTGATTAACACCCCGCTGTTGGTTATAAATAGATCATTAAAGGTTAGAACATTTTACGTTTTGATGAACATTTAGAGGAAAACACTTTATTAGAGAAAAAACATTATGCGCTTAAATGGATATTTCCTCAAAGGGCTTAAGTGGACACTAAAACAGGGCTCAAGGAAATAATTTCTATAAAAACATGATCCAGTAGATTGAATTTTGTACTTTAAAAATCGTAAATAAACATATTTCATCAATTAATAGTAAGTATTGTATTATAATTCTTGCTTTAAGTTTTGGAGTTGGTGGGTTCGATCCCTACGCCGGACAAGCTATCTTTGTAATACTAAGATTTTTTTTTAAGTCTGTTTGTTTCTCTCGGTAAGCACATTAAAGCGTTGGTCCCGATAGTTATGCGTTTCCGTGTGTATAACAATATAATACTGCGGTCACTAACCTGCCTGCCAAGCGTGGTGACTATGTCATCAGAGAAGGCCTATGTTTAGCAGTCAACGTTATACAGGCTGATGATTGTTTTTTTATTTTATATGTCAATATTAAATGTTAAAACATATTCTGTGTTACTTACTTTCCTCCTCGTCTCGTCATTCTATCTAGTTTTCTGCAAAGTTTTCCATTCTGACACAGCTCCGAGAACTGGGCAGCTGCCTCTGTATCACTGATCAAAGTCTCCAAAACATAATCAGCGGGATTATGCGTTGTGGGACATATATGGCCCGCTTCTGTCATATATGGCACCAACAGTTGAGGAGAGCCCTAGAATGAGAAGAAAAAATCATGACAGTTAGGTGATGTATTGATAGAAGTGTATTTAACATTGTTTATGTTGTACATTGCATAAACCGGGTGATTATTAAAGATAACATAATTATTTATAAATATAAAGAAGAGAACATGAATGATTTAGAAAAGTTCTGGAGGCTAATCACGTAAAGATATTACTATAACTGCACAGCAGGAGAGCATTGCCATTCAACGGGGTAATACTGCGAGCATTCTGGGAACCTTGCCAAGTAAAATAGATTTAGAATAGTAGTATTTTATAAGTTAGTTTTATTTTTAATTAGTTACTTTAAGTTATGTATTTTATTCATGTTTGTTTATTATAAGTTAAAAAAAAACCATAAGTTAGATATAAATGTCTTAATTACCGTAAAGTTATTGTAATATATTTTCTATGTATTTATTTGTTTTTGTATTATTTAAGCTACATTAAATTGATAAATTGACTTATTTAAAATATTTTTAACTATGAATAGTTTATCATAATTTACAATGCAATGTAAATTATTATAAACTATTAATAGGTTAAACATCTTTATCAAAGTGTGTATTACTTAATGCTAACTTCTGTTTTTTTATGAAATATCATGTGGGTTATGTTTAAAAGAATATCCGTCTTTATTTTAGTGCAGAAAGGTTTTACAAAGTGTATTCCATTTTTTTTTGTGAAACTTGAAATTAGCTCTTAATTGAAACAAAAAAACCTGTTATTTTCCTTTAAAATTATAAACTGGCTCATCGTCTTGTTTCAAAGATTTTTTTGAATAAATTTTATTTATTAATATTATTTACATAAATTAGTGGCTGTAAGATTAGCAGTATGAAATAGTCAGTTTATTCAATTGTTTGAGTCTATAATAAATATCTTAAATAAGAATCTTAGTCAGGTTAAACAAATTTAATTTAATATTATTTAAAATGTTCGTAAGATTTGGAGATATCTGTGTATTTTTGCATTTATTAAATGAAATAAATGTAAAGGTACCTCATACAATATTTATGTTAAATTATTAATGCCTAGTACCTACAAGAACCTTATTATTAATGATGCACTTAGAATATGAAGATTATGAAAGAAAAATGCGTTCAATGTATAAAACCTAAGTAAGGTATACTCAATGGAAGATTTAGTGTCTACTTATGTAGTACTAGCTGCACCCCGTGGTTTTACCCGCGTTACTCTGCTCCAGTGGGTCGGAGTATGTTTTGTAGCCTATATGTTAATCCAGCGTATATCTATCCCGGTGCAAAATTTCAGATAATTCCGTTCAGTAGTTTTGGCGTGAAAGAGTTACAAACATCCATACTTACAAACTTTTGCGTTTATTATATTAGTAGGATTGTGATAATATGTAAGTGTGGCCCAGGAGATCCCGCGGTGCCATACTGGGTGCCGTCGGGGGGCCAGATTGCTTATGCGTACCCGGCCCCCGCCAACGGCGGATCGAAGGAGTGTCCGGGGGGTATAAGTGGTGTAGGGTCCTCTCCTCGTGGTATGAGTTTAGCATACCACGCTATGGAGAGGGTGGGTGCCACATATCTCACCGCCAGCGCGCGAATACGCTGCATCAGCGGTGGGAATGCGTTAAGGCATTAAGGCCCGGACAAAAAAAAAACGATTG
Organism: Nycteola revayana; assembly: GCA_947037095.2. Lineage (NCBI taxonomy): Eukaryota > Metazoa > Arthropoda > Insecta > Lepidoptera > Nolidae > Nycteola > Nycteola revayana. The sequence goes on along the minus strand of OX344838.1, from coordinate 13,027,864 downwards.
TCATAATAAACAATACTACATAAGTAGACATCATTTTCATAAGTATTTGTTTCTAACGGTAATGCCTAAATTATTGTAACTCAACGTAACATTCGAAACTACTACCGGATACCATCGCAATAGCGATTTATCGCTAAGATAAAGGTAGTTATGAAATTTGAACTCCGTTTCAACTCTAGGAATACTAACCAAGGAAATGCGACGTTACGGCAGTTGAATCATGGCGTAAAGATATCATCGCTTACCCAACAACACCGATCATGTCAATTTTATTAATTTTACGGGGGACTGAAAATAATTTATCTATGATTGATGTTGAAATAGTAATCAGTGTGAATTTAATTTCTGGCTCTATATTATTATATGAAATGAATGTTCATATTTATTTAGTAAGTATAAGTAGTAGTAAAATAACAAAATGAGCGGTGTGGTCACGGAAAAACGATTTGAGTTCTGACATAGTTTTTTTTTTAAATATAGTACTTGTTTATAACACAGGTTGAATATAATCTAGGTAAGATCGATGAGACAATTTTTATTTTTATTTCATTGGTTAAAACAGGCATATGTAACCAAAAATGTTCAACGCGGCATGAAAACTTAATTTAAGTAAAATCCGCAAATTTTCGAAATGAGTGGTGATGTTTGCTTAGCGATGATATCCGAATGGCTGTGGCAATATCTAGGTTAGTAGATACCTTCAACAGCACCAGTGCAAATATGATGTTGAAAAGGTCTGCGGGATTTTTATGAATATGTCTTTATTTACAAATTGGTCTGTCACTTGATAATAATCTTGACTGAGTTCGTATCGACGATACTATGTCTTTGGTAGGGTGTCAGTTTTTCTGTATAATCACTACTACTTATTACTACTTCAGATGATTTTGAATAATTTTATTGTGTGATAAGTATCTACCTCGTTTATCATAATTTAACATTGTAATCACACATGAATTACAGATAATCAAGTAAATTTTTTAACCACGGCGTAAAAAAATTAACTTCGTCGATAAAATCAACAAATGTGATTAAGCTAGAGTATTTTAAGAGTTATTGCGTAAAAGCGTTTTATATCTAAACCCATTGCTCAAGCGAGGGTTAAGTGAAACACTCTCGAGTTATGACTGACTATTATCGACACATCATTTTAGGGTTAAACATGAGTCTTCGCTATAAAGTTTATGTCTTTGCCCTTCGGTAAAACTCATTACGTTACCTTAGTAAATATTAAGTAAATATAGAGGGTTGGATATGAGGATTTGGTAAAGATTTGACCTTTCTGAGTTATAGTGGCAAGCTTAGTGTGTAGTTAATCTTATTAATATAGTATTAAGTGTGTGTGATAGTTTAACTCCGTGTTCCGGGTTAGTTGCAATGATTTATATTTGAGGTTGACATCAGGCCTTTTGGTACATTTAGATCGGTCAGTATGAGCAAGTCTGTTACTATAAGACATACAAGAAATCTGTTTTTAGGAATCATGTTATATTTTAGGTAAAAACAAAACTCCATTGTAAATAATGATCGATCGAAATGCAATAACCGGTATACATCATCATCATCAGCCCGTATAACGTTCACTGCTGAACATGGGCCTCCTCCCGAAGCAGGGTATTTGCCATAGTCATCACACTGGTTGGTGACCGCATATAATGTTGTACCACACAAGGAAACGCTGCCGCCCGTTCCTTGATGTAATTATCATAGATGATCTTATAATTCAACCGAACCCGAAAATAAATCTTAGAATTTACACAAAGGTTTCCTATTCGCCGTGGGGATCGAACCCACGAACTCCAAGATTTAAAGCGAGCCATATACCGCTAAGCTACGGATGTTGTCCGGTATACATATACATGTTTATAATATGTAAACATAAAATGAAAGATGGAAATGCCTGGAATTGCCTAATAAAAAGAATAAGGGACGATATTAATCTCAGAATGGTATCCAAGTAAATAAATCGCTTCTGAGTAAACAATGGGAAGATTAAATGAAAACGTGTCAAGTCAAAAACGAACAAGAACTCTAGAAGGTTTGTCCTAAAACGGACGTAAGTATATAATTATACATAATACTTATATCCTATCAATTTAATAGAAATTGCCACGAGGCTTTTGCCACATCACCGGGCAAGGTAAATGTTGTAAGTCAAACATTTTTAATATTTCACAAATTCAAACATTGCACACGAAAAAAAATGTCCCTGTAAAATATACAGTGTACGTAAGTATTCATAAAATGCATATTATATATTTAAAAGTTATTTACCTCCAAGTTGAGTGACGGGAAAAAGATTAAAAAAAAATTTTTTTTCTTCTTTTATGGACTTGTACTTTATGACTATGTAAATTGAATTATTTTTTAACAAAATCTAAAAGAATCAAAATTAAAATTGTTATATCGAATGTCGTACCGTTTTAATTGATCAAAACTACAAATATATTTTTTCTTCACTAAAATTGGGTAAATGTTCAATATGATCACTTTACGTAGACCCACACAGTACATTTCATTTTCCTCAATACCCACTTCCCATGTCTTCGAACTCAGAAATTGTTAAACAACTTTTCTTCCCAAAAACTTTACAAGTGAAATCGCGAATAAAAGTTGTAAAAGTATGAGAAAACCTATACCGCTTCTTAAATATCTTTTACAACAAAATCGAAGCCATAATCACTTCGATATAAACAGCTTATATCTCGTGGGAAAAAATAAAATTATTTACTAAACTTTACCCTCTGTTGGGTGCTACACATTTAAGCAAAGTGGTATAGAAGATGGGTACCGTAGACCGGGGTTAATTTGACATTCTGGGTAACTTTGACAGTGATGGTGAAACGAAATCTGAAAGGAGACAAAATGCCAAAATGGCTTGAGGAAATGTGCTCCAGAAACGAAAGCTGGTGAATTTAGTAAAGAGATCCTCCTACCATCAAATACGAGTACATTTACACGGCTAATGTTACCCTGAATGTCAAAGAAACCCCGGTACCGGTATAGAAAAGCAGCAGAATTTAATATAAATGACATCTAGCATTATAAACATCTATTTTTGTCACTTAACTAAAAATTTAAGAGCAATTTATCAATTTTGTATGATACTAGCTTCTGCGTGCAATTTTACCGACGTAGCTCCCATTTCCGTGAGAACTTCATCAATAAATAAAGCCTACTTCTTTATAACTAGTTTTCTAATGGTAGTTTTTTAAATCACTCCTTTTTAATGCAAACAAACTATCAAATCTTTGATCTTAATACTATTAGTAGGCATACTTATTTTTATAGCAATCGGGTTTTGGAAATCAGTAATATTTAAAATTATTTTAACTATGTAGTACTTGCAATTAATTATCAACATAAGCAGAACAAAACACAACATAAATTTACTCCTGGGCGTAGTTCAACAAAACGAACCGAATGCGCCCGTTGACTAAAGTGTGTAGCGCCCTTAAATAACTGTTGAGCATATCAGTTGCTCAGTACACTGACGATCCATTTAGAAACTCTCGTAACTTTTACGTAACAATATTCATATTTTGTTATCGATAATACACTTTTTGTTTACCTTCGATTTTCTTCGGAAAACAGTTTTGTAGCAAGTTGATGTTGATGAATATTGCATGTTACTTATTTTTTTTTTCGAGTTAGTAAATATTATTTTACCTACGGTATATAAGGATACGAAGATTAATCTAAAAATATTACGGTAAAGTATAGATTTTATATAAATGTATAATTTTGTTTTTATATATTTAAAACAAATTAGAATAAAACAGAATGATGTCAAAAAACGACTATGTAAATGAAAAAAGAAATAATGCTATCCAATAGCAGTTATGACTGAGACTTGGACCTCGGCTAATGGCAATTGCTGAGGGTATTGAGTTAGGGAAAGTTTTAGTTTCTTTTAGGGGAGTTTTGTATAACTTTTGCTCAACTACATAGAACGCCAATCTGTCAGACTTAAGGTTTACGAAGGCATCGAAAAAACACAAAATATTATTATAGTTTGAGTATAAACATTAAATATATAACAATATGCTTAAATAGTTTTATTCATCTAGCGCTTAAAGCATGAGTACAGAACTTAAGCCTTTAACCAACTAGCACACAGTAGCAGTGCAATGCATCCCCCCTCGTCCTCCTTACCTCCCCCCTCGTCCTCCTGAGCCTTAGTTTGAAAAGAACCATCCCGACTATTTGGATAGACCCAAAGTTCGAGAGGCCCGCGAACTTTAAAGTAGAGCGCATAATCCCTCAATCTCATTGCCAGTGACCGCCCTGAGCCGAGGTCCAAGCCAAAAGCCTCGTGGATATACACGTATATCCAACCGAAAAAAAAAATTGCCATGCATAAACAAAACCTAAAATCCACGACCTCAGGAATAGCTTGTTGAAAACTTCGCCATACTACTATGCAACCAAGGCAATATACATGTCTTGAAAGCATGTCTATTGTTTCAATTATACATATCAAACTTAGACAACTTCGACATCATTCATCAAATTATGCTTTTGATGAGACGTTTGATTCGTCAAGATCGATTTACCTTTAAACTTCTATAAACTCCCCTTCATGCCTTGAAAAGTTTAATATACAATTCAATCAAAATCATGAAGGCATTTAAGTTAAATAGAGCCCAGTTAATTGGGTGACTTCAAACAAGTTGCGATGGTTTTCATAGACAAAACATTTAGTTAAAACTTGCAGTGTTTGACATCTTTCGTAATGTTATGTAAACTAATTAGTTTGACAATTAATCAAGTTTGTTTTGATATGTTTTTACTTCAGGGGTTGTTCCATATATTATTGTATTTTCATTATAATTATTGTAATTCCAGGTAAGATGATCATAGACAACCGAAACTTTGGGAAGACGAGATAAACAAGACAGCTGGTTGTACAAATCTGCGGCAAGACCCGCTGATTAAACGGATAGCGCGAAGGCCTTTTTGATTCTTCAACTTTTCAAAACTTTTACTAATTGTATTTGACAGTCTAGTTTGTTTTGTAATGCGGAATCTTTGAGGTTATTGAGAACTACCCCTAGGTAGCTATTTTACTTAAGTATTGAAACGACCTTGTTGATTTAAATACATTTTTTTGTTTATCAAATCTCTCTCATCCCTTTTTTCTTATAATGTAATGACGGAGATTGTACCAACTTAAAAAAAAAAAACGATTTTTACCAAATAGTAGGTAAATAAGTAGCTAAATAATAAGTTTTTAGTTTCCGAAGCGTTCGTGGTAAGTGTTGAGGTAGGTAATAAAATATATTAATAACATCCAGTGGTGGAAAATTCTACCGCATTCATAATTGCTGCTACAACATTTTCCTTCTGCGACAGGTGTTCTGAACGCTATTTGAATTTTATTTAACTGTTTGTCATACTAATATTATAAATGTGAGTGAGTACTACAATGTTTCTGACTTGACCACGTACAATATTTAAAATTATTATGCGCAGTTTAATAAGATGCTGAATAATTTGATTTTGAAATTTATTTGCGTACAAACATAGGTCTACTAATCTCTACCTTTTTTTCACCCTAATCAAGAGTTTATGGATGGCATTGTATAGATTCGGCAAATATTATTATTTAAATATATAGAATTCGGCGCATAGGCCGTGTGTCAAACCCAATGATGCAGCTAGTTCGATATTCAATCGTTGCGAGGATGAAATAAAACATTAATTTATGGTTAAGGAAGACTTTTACAAAAAACATTTAGGTATTATAATAATACCCATAAAAACAAAGATCACCTACTTTTTGTGGTCATGGTAGAACCGCAATTTTAAATCTAATATGGTTTTTGATAAAGTTACTTAAGTTAAACCTAATTATTCCTTTGAAACTAAGGACCATACGAGTAAATATTTTTAAATCCGTATGTTAAAATATAATTTAGTGTTGGTAATTAGTCTGTCCAAATTACTCCCTTGTCTGTCCTTTTCACGTTCGTTAATTTTTAATTCGTCATGTAACATCTGTAGCTAATATTTTTTTATAGTATCTATAATTATTTTTTTGTTTTACTAGTGTTTGAGTTAATAACTTGAAATCCAAATATTAGTCTTTATCGATATAAAAATAAATAGATTTAAGGATTGCAATAAAAATACTATAAAGATACGTAAATAATGATAAAGTCTCTTTCAGAAAGAAGCAGAGGTAAACTGATACTGCATGTAAATGTTTAAATTGAATACAGTTTGCTAACCTGATAACAACACATTCCTCTGGCCACGACAAATATTCTGTCGAACAAAGAGAAGAGGGAGGCTGAAGGCTGATGGATCGTGCAGATGATGTTGCGACCCTGGCGCGAGAGTAGGCGCAAGAGTACCACCAGCTGCCGGATTGACACGATGTCCAAGCCTCTGTAAAAAAAGGAAATTTTTATGAGATTAATTAATAATTATTAAGTGGCCGTTGCCCAATGACTAGGGGTGTTGGACTTGTGATCTTGTGGTCGCCGGTTCGACACAACCATTGCACCACCGACGTGAACCAACTCTTAACAGAAGCATTTTAGCTTAGCACGAGGATTTAACAAAAATAATAGTAGACTCTTAGATTAAACCAAAATAAAAATACGGCACATATACACGGAGGAGGGAATAGAACAGAGACCCAGCTCCATAGAATATAGAACCGTGGGAATCGGTTTGCACAATTACGCGACGGATCTGATTTACGTGGTCCACGTGCTAGACGCGAGTCACCTGTCTTCCGCTATTTTGATTTAATCTAAGAGGATTCTGCAATTAATCTTTAAAAATATGGATATCTCGCATTTTACATAAAGACTAATTGTCCACCGTGGAAATCGATCCTACAATCTACAATTTTTTACTCTTACCGCTAGGCCACAGCCAGTAAAATCTTCATCTAGTTCCATGACAAGCCAAATTGCATTAAATAATAATATGTCAAGAAATACAAATTTTAAACAAACTACTCACGGAAATGACCTTGTATAATATTAATTCTTATTCTTGTATAATTTAGTTACTAGGTAAATTAAATTATGACCAGTTATCTATGCAAAAACATAAATTAAATCTATTTATATAAAGTATTATATATTAAAGTTCTTATATAATAACGATATCAAAAATGAAATATTTTGCATTTCAATCACGCAATATAGGCGTATAATTCACGTTAAATAAAACCTGATATCGGATAAAAATATCCTTAAAGTCATTGGCATCTAATTATGCAAATTTAAATTAAATTAGCGTTAGTGATTTATTGTCCATTAATTTACCAAATCTATATACAAGTAGTTCTGTCACATACATCAAAGACATCCATTCGGGCAAATAATGTGTATGCCTAATAAAGAAAATAAAAACTTTCCATTTGAGTATGTTTCGCCGGATCTTCTCATGGTGGCCGTTTTAAAAATGTCGGTGGAATAAACCACTGATTTTGTTTCGCCGGGTATAGTCGTTGGGACGCATGGGTTTCGGTGGTTTAATATCATAAAATCATTAAAGCGTGTTGTCGTTAAAGCTCATGGTTCGATGAAATGATAAGTTGATAATACGACCTTATATTGACATAGATAATTGGCACTATTTTCATTTAAATATAACATCAATAGTTGCCATTTAAAAAAAAAGGTCTTATAGATTTTTAACTTCTTATAGATTTTTTCCATTATTTAGAATTACGATAAAGTTGATGATTGGGGGGTTCTTGTTGTTTTACCTTTTAACGAAGCTGCGCCAATAATTGGTGGGGTGCCAAGGATAGGCAGTATACTCCATATATGTTCTACTTGATTCAAGAACACGTGCATAATGATATCAATGCTATAGTTTTACCAGCAACCAGTTTCATCACACGGTCAATTAAGTCACGTGGTTTAGCATTTGTTTCGTATTTCCCGGTCATATATTCTAACTGAATTGAGATAAACAGAGACCGTTGTATTCATAATCAATTAGAAAAATACGGTCACCAATCCGCCTGACCAAGCGAGGTGACTATGTCACTACCAAGCAATACCACAGTAAGGCCTGTTCAAGACATTATACGGGCTGATTGTGATATTTTTATTAATAGAACATTCTGCACGTGTAAAACTTTGCTGAAAGACTATTGTAAATATTATTATACGTCTAAATTGTAATTTTAAATACAAGTAGATACACACGAACAACGCAACTACCAAAGTCAATATTGTTCGTTAATGTAACACCCGTAAAGCCTTCTGATTCAACTGAAAATTTTGTTAAGGGCATTAATTTGAACGTGTTTAACTTTATAGGGTCATAACTCAATTTTATTTGTTTAGGCAAGTCAACATGGCGTTAAATTTGAAGCGAAAACATAATATTACGTTGAATTCTAAGTCAAAACTCGTTATTACGTAAAATAATAAAATAAAATTGTATTGTTTCGTATTTTTCTATGATTGTTGAAGTGTTGCCATTCAACAGCGCAATTCTATCAGCATTTATTTATTTATTTTATTTAAAAACTTCTGCACAAAATAGTACTTACATTGGCGTACTTAATGCCAAAAACATTATCTACCAGTCAACCATTGGGTGGTGCAGAAACAATGTGGTAGGTGCACAGGAGAAGAGATAAACAGACTAGAGAAAAATAAATACTATCAAGCGTAAATGAAATACATAGAAATACAACAGCATTCTGTCCAGCGCTTGGCGCAAAGCTTAAGAGTTTCTTTGTTAGATTGAACGCGATAATCTTAGAAACTATATACATATATAAGCTCACGCCTGTTTCCCAGCGGCGTAGGCAGGACAATGGACCTCCATTTGCTACATCGTAGCGAAAAATAGCGAAAGATGTGTGTAGGGATCGCCCTACTCACATCTTTTGCTTCATTCAATCTCATAACATTCTTCATACGTCGGTTTAGGGTGGATCTTATTTGAACTTTTGTGAGGATGTCTTAGGAACTACTGGTGCAATAAAAAAAAAGGAATATTGGCTATATTTTGTTATAAAGTTCGTATGAGAACAGGAGTTACGCGGGTGAAACCGCACGTATATGTATCAAGAATTTTTGATACCCCTAGCGTAGCCATAGCTCAAAAAAACTTTTGTTGCCATACTTGAACTGGACATCCTTATATTAAACTAAGATCTGAATATTTCTGATAATTGTTTACTGCAAAAAAAAGCTTTTATCATTTGTTACAAAAAAATATAATAACTCATTCTGCTTATGACATTTATTTATATATAGCTATGATAACAATTATAATACAATTACTACTTCATTAGGAATGATTATGTTTTGCGGTATTCTCAGTAAATTATTCTATAGGTATTATATTATTATATATGTTTACAATAATTATGTGCACACCACGAGTTGCGGTTAAACACAGCAAAGTTACTGATTACATTTCTCAATAGTAGGTGTGGTTTCAGACAAGTATAAAATATATTACGAATATCTTGCAATACGAAGAGAATATTCAAAACGTAGGTATTAGAATATTATCTGAGCATCTAGATATCTTGACTAAGACACACGTGGATGCATCTTTTTATTCATACCTTCCCTCATGGTTTCAGAGGTTCTCCCTGTTTTTTATAATGGGCTTGTTGAATTCGGTTTTTAAATATTTTTTTTACTATTTTTTTATTTGGTTATTTACCTAAAAAGACAACTTAACCATATAGATATAGAACCTCGTACATAAGTAGGTAGGAAGCTTGCAACATTTAAAAATTGAGATTAAAAAATTTTGACCACACGCAGGATTCGAAACTGCTTCTTAGATATAGCTCCTAACGCAATAACTATTCGGCCAGGGTAGAACTTCAACCGGTCGTCGAAATTTATTAATCTCTTTGGTACCAGAAACTAACCATACCAGCCATTATTGTAAGGAGAAGGTTTAAAAATAAATTAAAAAAATACAACATTTTCAGCATATCTGGGGGCACGGCATTGCCACCCCAAGTAGAGTAAGAAAAAAAAGGATGCACGGCCGTACCTATCTTTTTAAATTTATTTATGTGACTTAATAACGCTTTTGACTATATATACTTTTTTAATGTTATCTTATGGCGTTTGACATAACATTGACAGAATGCGTGGTACTCTTTGTGCACATCATGGTTAGTTCAGAGCTATTACGCGTAATACGAAAAGTCCAAACTCTATATTAATAGAGTTTTAGTTAAGAGAGGACAGCCTCCGTCAGATCAGCTTGTTTTAAATAAATATCTAGGTGCTGTATTTGCAGTTACAATTTCAAACACTGTCTTTTAAACAAGGTTGAAAGGTTGTATCATAAGAGGCAGTGTTCGGCACCAATTCAGGTTTCATTTTATCAAGGCAGTCACATTCTAGAGAACTAGGTATCTCCATTATATCCTTAAGACATTTTAAGATATTACAAGCTTCCAGCGCGCGGAATTTCGCGCGTAGCTTCCGTTCTCGTAAAAAACTTGAGAATTAAATATAGCTTATAGCCTACCTCAATAAATTGGCAATCTAAAACAAAAACAGAACAAAATGTTTCTAATCGGTCTAGTAGTTCTTCAGATTAGCGCATTCAAGCAAGCAAAACTCTTCAGGTTTATAATATATTAGTATCGATGTAGATTTACTGCTTACTAACGAATTGAAAATGTATTATTATCACACCTCGTTCGTTCAACAAATTCATAGAAACACTGCGACATTAATTTATAATCTACGCACATTCGCTCACACATTTCAGTATATTATTGCATTTGTAACCTCATTTAGTTAATTAACATTTGGATGCAGTAAATCATGTTATATTACATACATTTTAAGTAACATGAATACGTTGAAACTAATCAAAACTGACACATTTAGATACTGAAATGAATTGTTAAATAAAGCAGCGGAATAAATTTAATACGAAATTATAGTAAGATGGAGTATGTTTGATACTATTTGTATAATTCAAATGTAAATAAAAATTTAACAATACTACTGACTATTATTATTAATATTTTATCTTAATACTAGCATATATAGCTGAAGAGTTTGTTTATTAGCTCGAAAGAGCTTATCTCAACAACTACTGGCAGGATTTTTGTTCGTATGAAGAATCGGTTGGATTGGTAAATTGTAAATGACAACTAAATAATAAAAATAACTGGACCAAAACTTCTTGGATATGCCCATCTGAGTATGTTTTGGATCGGACCGGATCGTCTCGATGCGACCGCGCTGAAACCGGCAGTAGAATAACCCCACTGAGTTTGTTTCGCCTGGTCTTCTCAATTGGGGCGTATTGGATCCGGTGGTAGCACTAAAGCGCGTTCGTCGAGATACTTATGGTCCATCTAAATAATAACATACTCAAAGGACAGAACTTAGATTTAATCATAGATAATAATATTGTATTTTCATACCTGACAGCTTTTAGGCTAAAGCTATGTAAACTATTATAATAAGTAGCAATAATAATATAAAACTAATTAATTTAACACAGTAAATTAATAATGGATGGATAGTTTGGTCACGTGGAAAGAATGGATGAAGAAAGATTGACAAAACAGGTATACATGGCAAGTGTGAGTGGCACAGTCGGAAGGGGAAGATCTCGACGAACGTTCTCTGACCAAATCGGAGACATCCTCGCAAAAGGTCAAATAAGATCCACCCTAAACCGACGTGCTTGCATGAAGAATGTTATGAGAGTGAATGAAGCGAAAGATGTGTGTAGGGATCGTAGCAAGTAGAGGTCCATTGTCTCTGCCTACCCCGCTGGGAAACAGGCGTGAGCTTATGTATGTATGTATGTATGTAAATTAATAAGCCAAAATATGTTTGACTATTTACAAATACCTGTAATATAGGTTTACGTGAACAAAAACTTTTTTATTTTATTTTGTTAGAAAGCCTATTTATCCTAGCTATATTCAATTATGAAGCTCTCACGGAAACAGGAGTTATGCAGGTGAAACTGCGCGCGGCAAGCTAGTTAATTTGTATTGCATAAAACATATGTTATGTGACTTTGACAAAAATAAACTCGGAAGGAGGTCCACGATCTGCAGTGGACGTTATACTGGCTGATGATGAAGAAATGTAGTGTTTGCTTATTATTTGTAAGATGTTTGTAAGAAACATTTTAATGTTAAAAAACAATTAAGTCATTTTTGAACAAAAAGTTCCCTAAACGCTTCACCACTAATAACGGTTTGAAGTCTTTAGAAAAGACTTTTGTGATTAAATAAATAATTCCTTCATTTGAATATTCATACAAAACTTTGATATAATTCTACTTTCAAAGTAGGAATTTGCTTATTTACCAAATCATAGTCATATTCAATAACCAGTCAACTAAACATGTTTGAAATTTAGTTGTTAATTTCGTTTATCATCATCATCATCAGCCCGTATAACGTCATGCCATAGTCATCATGCTTGGTACTGAGGTTCGTACATATGTTGTATACATGTTGCTACACTACTCCCATACCTACTATCTGACTTATTTCTAACAATTTCATATCGAGGTTATGTGGAAGAAATAGCACTAGTGATAAGACTGCCTTTTGTACTTTTGTTAAATAAACTTAATGCAATATGTAAAACAAAAATGCTTTATACCCTTTGTACTAATTATTAGAAAAGATAATTCACGTGAATTACTGTCCATGCTTATGGAAATACACGATGATTGTTCTGAAACACGGTAACAATTATGCCTGTAATGTATGTGTTTGTTAAGTGTCGATGAGGGAAGATTTTGTTTAACAGTGGACATCTACTGTAGTATATGTAATCGCTCTATAAGATTTGTTTCATGTGCGGAAGTAGTCATTATCATCATCATCTTCCTACCCTGCTCCCATCATTTGGGATCGGTGTAATATGTTATCCTGTTCCATTGTATTCTATTAGACATGACATCTTCCACACAGTCCATCCATATTTTATTGGCCTTCCTCTTCAAACATATCCATCTATCTTCATATTCAGCATTATTTTTGTTATGCATAATATGTATGTCATCACTAGTAGTTCCTTTCAATAATATTCAAATCTTCACATCTTCAATGAGTTTACGTGGCCAACTAAATAATAATAATCCGAAGGCTAAATTAAAACAGGAATCTTAAGGGTCAGCCTTTCACCACGAACGTGCTCTCAGAATTCCATTCAAAATTTTCGTCAAAATTGTTTCCTGATGGATTAGGTAGATATCCCAATTTTCTAGGCACGGGGCAGCTTAATGCTTAATAAAACTTTATTTGGGGACGCGGTGATTAAGGCAGCAACCTGCTATTGTACTTGTGTAATTCTATTTACCGTAATCTGATTGGGTTAACCTTTTGGGCAGTAGATATTAATGAATCGTTCCAATGATTGCCGATTACTTACAATAATTGGAATGAAAACAGAATTTAAAAAAACCTTCAAGCGTACTGTATGTTAGAGTTTATGGTTACGGTATAGGAAAGTTTATTTTTTAATATTTAAAAACACTAGTTACAATAATACAATGTATTATACATAATATCATCTTCTAGCCAAACTGTTAGGTTTAATGGCGGAATACGCGCTCTTTATTTTGTACCTACATAAACTTACCACTAATTTAATATATACCTATTATAATATCTTAATATAAGTTTTATAGTTATGTGTATGTTCCTTGGTAAGCTCCTTGGTGTTAGCTCATAGATGTTTAAAGTGACCGTGCGTGCTCACTCCCTTACATTTTCACGGGAGGTATCCAAAGTGGCGTACTTTTTCACCTAATTTAAAATTGTTCTTAAGCTATCATATCTATATATATAAAAGAAAGTCGTGTTTGTTACAACACTTATAACTCGAGAACGGCTGGACCGATTGCCATGGTTTTTGATTTGTTGGATTTGTTTCCGTCCCGAATAGCAGAATACATTTTAAAAACAAAAGAAAGTCGTGTTTGTTACACTATTTATAACTCAAGAACGGCTGAACCGATTTGGCTGAAAATTGGTAGGGAGGTAGCTAAGAACTGGGAGAAGGACATAGGATACTTTTGGGTAGGGGTAGGGTAGGGTAGGGTAGGGTAGGGTAGGGTAGGGGTAGGGAAGGGTAGGGGTAGGGAAGGGTAGGGGTAGGGTAGGGTAGGGGTATGGTAGGTGTAGGGTAGGGGTAGGGTAGGGGTAGGGTAGGGGTAGGGTAGGGTAGGGGTAGGGTAGGGTAGGTGTAGGGTAGGGTAGGGGTAGGGTAGGGGTAGGGGTAGGGTAGGGTAGGGGTAGGGGTAGGGTAGGGGTAGGGTAGGGGTAGGTTAGGAGTAGGGTAGGGTTAGGGTAGGGGTAGGGTAGGGCAGGGTAGGGGTAGGGTAGGGTAGGGTAGGGGTAGGGTAGTGGTAGGGTAGGGGTAGGTTAGGAGTAGGGTAGGGTTGGGGTAGGGGTAGGGTAGGGCAGGGGTAGGGTATAAAAGTCCACCCGTGCGAAGCCGGGGCGGGCCGCTAGTTAATTATATAATCATATTAATAGGCTACCAAGGATGATTTAATTAAGGTCTTTTAGTTACCTGTAGAAAATCCTTTGATATATCTCTCGTGGATCTGTAAAATACATTTTTTACTTCCCATATATCGACGGGACGCACCCGAAGGATAATTGTTCGTAGGAGCTAACAACAATTTATAGTATTTTACCCATAAATATCTACAGTACTGAGCCACAAGTGTCTTACGGTTAGCTTGAATCAACATGTAAAGTATATAATTAATATTTAAATTTTATTATATCCATCAATAAAAAACTAATATATGGCTTGGTACGAGCACATTTACAATTCAAATACTCAGTTTACATTGTAACTATGATATAGTAATTACGTGATAATATTGAATATCTTGTTCAAATAATTTGGAAGGAATATTTTAGGTACCTTATTGAAATAGCGTTAATTTTTATTATTTTATTTGATTTATGCATAACTGATTACATGTAGAGCTCAGAAGTATAAGGTCGTATGTGCCACGTCAGAAACATTCGTCGTATGTGCCTTAACCGTAAACTGACACTTATGGCCAAATGGTCCTGAATATTATAGTAGATCCGTCGTTGTTTCTGAGATCTAGATATATTTCTATGTAACTTGTTTACGGTTAATTGAACAACGTTACTGCGTGTGTTGCTCATTGGCAGCTGGTTGTCAATTATTAAAGACACGATTGTCAATAAATTTGATGTGTTCTGTAATCACGATTGCGTTTATAACGTAATCCCTAATCCCTTACTCCGTAATTACTTTGTTGTCAAACGTTTTCCGTTAAATTTATTGTGCTAAATTCAAATTGGAAATGCTCATTAGTTATTAGTCTTATGTCTTACTGTAACCATCTCATACTGTATTTTGATAAAAGTAAAGTTAGCTGAGTATTATTATTTTAATACTTACCGCATAAAGAATATTCATGTTTGTAGTAGGTATGGCTGATGTGGGGGCTAATGTTGGGACATTAGAGCGTGTTTTACATACGGACGTCGGCGATGTTACAATAATGACGCGAGTGCTGACCCCCCCAACCCAGTTAACTACTGACAGTTATTTTACTCGCTTGAGGAACACGCACGCCCAATGTGGGGTCAGCCTAAATTTTAAATTGGTTTGCTAACATCAATAAATTTAATTAGGACTTCAGTTAGTTTAGTTTCAGACGAAACAAACATATTTTTTTATCTAATCACAAAACGAAAAAAAAGTACAACATAAAAAAATATATATATGTCTACCTTTACGTGGTTCATTAATAACGAAACCAATTACTCACATTTAAGCCGCAGATTATTCTTTCCTCGACGATGTGGGATTAGCCCTTGTTCACGGGTCGGTATTCACATGATCCGCTGTTGGCCGCGGTTGTACGATACCATACGAATATTAATATTGTGATTAAAAATTACAGGTTTATTTTCATAAATATATTTATAAAAATAAACCTCTATATTAGCAGCTATATTGAAAATGTGTTTATTAATTAAAAGGTTTGATATTAAAATATTGAGATAATTCTTCACGCGCTACTGCACGGTTTACTACTACGTATCTTCCATTTATTTAAAACCTATTAATGGTATGCAAGAAAAAGACTTGTTTTTAAGTATTTAACTTGATCAAGTAGTGCCTTACTATCGAGGTCTCTATTACTAAGGTAATAGGAATCATCAAAGTGATACTTGTCATTTCTAAGTAAACTCATAGTTTCAAGTTTTGCTCCATACAGGAGTTTGTTGCTCGTCATATTATACTGAATTTTATTTACCGTCTTTATAATAACAAGGTGTGTTGTGTAAGTGGATTAGAATCTATAGACCACAGTATATTTGTGCTTGTATTTCGGTAATAAGAGTTTCGAAAATCTCTTAATGACTCTTAAATGACTTAAAAGAAAAACACCCTACATAGCGGTACATAAAAATAAATAAAGTGCCTATAAAACCTCGGCCGCAATTACACATGAATGAAAAGAGTGAGCGAATATTGCAACTACATACTTTGGTACGCAATTTTACCGTTACGATGTTCACTTTATGTCAAAAAAAATAAAAAAAATAACTATGCCTTAGACATCTATTTAATATACATTATCACGCCTTTTTATTTTCAAGACGGTAAATAAGTCACCCAGTATATATTATTGTCAAATGAGACATCGTATTTAAAAGAATAAAGATAATCAGATAGGATTTTTGATTATGAGCTGAAGAATGGAAGCATTTTTTAGCCGAAAAATAAATAAACATAACAGTTTGATAAAGATAAAGATAAAGATAAAGATAAAGATAAAGATAAAGATAATTTTATTTGTCAGAAACATGTGTAGTTACAAAGATGTCAAATACAATATTGTTTCAACATGTTCTACCTTAATAGGTGTACAAAATATAATAATTCATTTATAGTCACTAAATGTCAAAAATTTCTAATGGATTTTGGATGTCAATATCTTAAAAATAACAATGAATAATATTAAAAACAATTTATAATTTATCAGTCAAAAATTCATTAATATTATAATAGGCCTTAGTACTTAACATATTTTTAATTCTGATTTTAAACAAGTTAGTATTTGAGTCTCTGAATTCCTTTGGTAATTTGTTGTACAGTTTAGGTGCCATGCAAAATATACTATTTCCCATATGTGCAGTTTTGGCGGTATGCAAACATAGTCTGTTATTGTCTCGTCTATTACGTGTGACGAAATCTGACACCCGAGGGAAAAGTCCGGGGTTGGATTTAACAAACATACATAATTCTAAAACGTATAAGCAAGGCAGCGTGAGTATTTTGTGTTTTATAAAGAGAGGCTTACAACTATCAGTAACTTTGAGGCCAAACATGGCTCTAATGCATCGTTTTTGAACTTTGAAAGCCACATCCTTGTCTGTCGAGTTTCCCCAGAATATTATTCCATACCTTAATATTGACGCTACTAGACCATGGTACGCAGTGATCAACGTCTCGGTATTTACGGTAGGGGCCAGTTTGTAAAGTGCATAGGATGACTTACTAATTCGTTTGCATAACAATTCAATATGCGATTTCCAGTTTAATTTTTTGTCAATTGTCAGACCAAGAAATTTTGTATTATCTACCTCTTGTATTTTGGTATCGTTATGTTTTATATTCATATTTGATGCAGTTTCTGTACGTTGGCTAAAGTGCATTATATTCGTTTTGTCTAAATTTATTTTTAAATTATTATCAATTAACCACGAAATTATAGATGATATGGAATTATTAATGTCATATTCATAGGTTTCTAAGTCATTACATTTTATAGTTATTGTACTGTCATCGGCAAAAAGTGTCATAGGTTGGTCAATTGATTTCGGCAAGTCATTAATGTATATAAGAAATAAAAGTGGCCCGAGAACGCTTCCCTGGGGGACCCCAAATTTAACACTGCGCTGTCCTGATGCATATTTTATTTCAGTTTTAGATATTGTATCTATATTTGAGATTGACACAATTTGTTTCCTATTTGATAGATAGGACTCAAGTAGTTTTAGAGTGTTTCCCCTTATGCCGTAACATTCAAGCTTATTTAATAGTATGGTGTGGTCAACGTAGTCAAAAGCTTGGGTCATGTCACAATAAATAGCAGCAACAGGTGTTCTATTGTCCATATTCGTCATTATATTCCGAAGAAAGTCAAAGATTGCCAAATTTATAGTCATATTCTGTCTAAACCCCTTTTGTTCATGGCAAAGTATTTTATTTATTTCTAGATATTTATATATTTGGTTATAGAAATATTTTTCAAATATTTTTGACATAACTGAAAGAAGTGCAATTGGTCTGTAATTATGGATATGTTCTTTAGAGTCCTTTTTGTGTAATGGTTTCACTATCGACACTTTTAAATTTTCGGGGAAGACACCACTGATGATGCACAAGTTTATAATGTGACTTATATGATGGCATATCAGACATCCCACAGATTTAACTATTTTAGTAGAGATCTCATCATGACCCATAGAATTTGTGTTTTTAAGGTTATTTATAATGCTTAAGATATCTAACGGTATACTTGGGTGCATGAACATTGAGTCTCTGCTGTTATTTATATTTGATGTAGGTTGTGTTTTTGAGCCGTGCATAGGTATGACTTTATCTACAAAGTAATCATTAAAACTGTTTGCTATAGTCAATGGGTCCGTAATTTGTTTGTTGTCAATCTTTATTTTGTTTATGATGTCTTTGGGTATATTTTGTTTAGAATTATTTATAATTTGCCATGTAGTCTTATTTTTATTGTCAGATGTCTTAATCTTATAGCAATTTTGGGCTCGTTTTGTCAGGTGAATTATTTTTTTTAAAAGCTTTCCATATTTGATGTATTTAGTACAGTTTAATTTAGTTCTTTTGAGTCGATACGTCCACAAGAGTTGTCGTTTCCGTTTGCTACAGGTTTTGATACCGTTGGATATCCATTTCGATTTTTTATTGACCTGCACAGTTATTCGTCTTATAGGGAAACAGAGGTTATAAAAAAGCAAGAATTGATTTATGAACAAATTGTAAGCTACGTTAGGGTCATCTGTTTCATAAATATCTGTGAAAGATAATTTTTTTAAACATTCTTTAAATTTTATTATGTTTTCTTTAGAGACATCTCGTTGTGTTTTCTTCCAATATTTGAGCATGCATTTATTGTTTACCGGGAGTTCTAATAGTTGGGCTGTGTGGTCTGATAGGGCATATTCAATTATTTGAAATTTGAAATTTGAAAATTTGAAAGTAATATTATAAATATTCATACCAATCTAAATTTATCTTCCCTTATTAGCTGTAAAATATGTAATATTAGCTTCCCACACGCAGTGTCAGCCCTGTAGCTCCCGTCTTAATAAGGACTTCATGAATAAATGTAACCTAAGTTACTAAGAAATAATGTAAAAATGAAATGAAATCGTTTTTTGATAATGTAGACGAATCGATCGTACTTATTATAAGTCAAATACAATGATAAAAAAATACAAAGAAAAAAAAATCTTGAGTAATTAATTAGGATAAGTTTCAACAGTAATGTTATTGAATATAATTTAAATCTACCAATGTGGCATGTGATAGTCGCGTATTATAAGTATAATTAGAATCAACCAGCGCGGGTTGGGATTAGGTTAGAAAGCGTCGCTAGCCTCGCCCTCCAAGGACGACCGGACCCTATCCTAGCTTCCTACGAGTCTTTCTCTATCTACCTACGTTTTGACACACGGAGAAGAAAAACTATAAGAAACTCCGTAAGAAACTCCATTCTAATGGTGAAAGGATTATCAAAATCCGTCCAGTGGTTTTTGAGTTTATTCATAGCAAACAGACATACTCAAATACAAATCATTCCTCTTTATAACATTAGTTTAGATATATATATCAATACTAATAATTCTTATATGAATAATAACACTTAAATGTTAATTGTTTTTGCAGGCCTATCTTAATACCCATGAGGAGTAGGGACGCCTCTACACTCCGGGCGTCCCTATAATTGGGCAAATGGGCCACTGTAAGTGTGGCCCTGGAGATCCCGCGGTACCATATTGGCCGCGGGTGCCGTCGGGGGGCCGGATTGCTCATGCGTACCCGACCCCCGCCAACGGCGGATCGAAGGAGTGTCCGGGAGGTTTTAGTGGTGTAGGGTCCTCTCCTCGTGGTATGACTTTAGCATACCACGCTATGGAGAGGGCGAGTCCCACATATCCCACCGCCAGCGCGCAAATACGCTGCAACGGTGGTGGGAATGCGTCAATGCATTTCCCCCCGGACAACAAAAAAAAAAAAAAAAAAAAAAAGGCCTATCTTAATAAGGAAAAATGTCAGGGAAAATGTTCCCATGTTTTTAGAGCCGACTTTTGTTTTTAGGCGTCTGAAGATGTTTTTCTGGTTAATTAATTTTGGGGTAACGAGAAACGTTAGAATTAAATTAACGGGGTAGAATGGCCTCGTTTATTATACGTTTGAACCAAATTTTTCATTTTGCACCTTTTTAGTGGGCCGATTATTAAATTTATCTTTGTGATAATGAATAACTTTAATGAAATTCTTGTGTAAGAAAATCATTATGAAGGGCTATTTCGAATTGTTAAAATTTTTACGATTATGTTTACTATGTTAATTATTATATAGGTACTCTGAACAATGATGTAGGTACCTATAGTTAATGTTCTTAATAACTCATTATTATCAATAGAAACAGATTCCTGACGAATTTTATTTTAACAGATAAGCGAAAAGGCGGAGGCCAGTTTCTGTGATATAAAGATGTGATGAAAAGGCATATATACCTAAAGGTTTGGTTATCATTATTACAAGCATTAAGTAAATGTTGCCAGAGGACTTATGTATGGATTTAAAAACAATAGGGTAACTTGTTAAAAACAGACTACCTTTCGCTATAACCTACAATTGTGTAGGCATATTATGTTGAATCCATAAAGCCACTGTTCTCAAAAATGTGTGGCTAAAATTTAAAATCAATCCTCAATTTTTTATTTTTCATGATTTTAATACATCTAAATAGTTAAATATTCGACATAATTAATAGGAATTAATTATTTTATAACATGAATAAAATACATATATAAACTACTACAAGTAGCTAATCTATAATATAAAAATGAATCGCAAAATGTGTTGGTAAGCGCATAACTCTACAAAGCCTGGACCAATTTGGCTAATTCTTTTTTTTTAATGTTCGTGGAAGTTCAAGGATGGTTTTTACGGCGAGAAAAATTCGAATAATTGCCTGAAAACCCCTTAAAACAGCCTTTTTCTTTTTCCCATACAAACGTTTTCTAACTAAAATGTAGAGTCAATTTGAGCTTTATTTTGTTAATTAAAAACTTGAATTTATTTGCCAAGATTTTTTAGGGTAGGGGTAGTGTAGGGTAGGGGTAGTGTAGGATAGGGGTAGTGTAGGGTAGGGGTAGTAGTACCGCATAAATGAAGTCTCTACGGCCCAGTTTATTTTATACAAATGTTTAGGTCTTTTATGTATCGATAGAGGCAGTACGAAGTCTGCCGGGTCAGCTAGTTTAAAATAAAACTAACTTATAAAATACTACTATTCTAAATCTATTCTACTTGGCAAGTTTCCCAGAATGCTGGCAGCTTTACCCCGTAGAATGGGAATGCTTATATATAGGATAGTTGAAACTTTTTTGGTTTATTTTATTATTGATTATAAAGATGTAAAAATGATGATGTGCCTTGCGATCATATTGTGGTCGCTGGTTCGATTTTCACCTATTGCACTACCAACGTGATCCCATTCGTAACACAAACATCTTCCAGCTCTTTCCAGCTTAGCACGATTGGTTAATAAGTACTGTGCAACAACTCTGCTTAACCTAATGTAACCTTTAAAAGGAAAAAAGATAAAAAAATACTAGACAAACCTAAACATAGAAAATACATCACTCAAGCCTTATATTATTTTCATCCACTCTTCAATCATTATCCTGGTCCTTCGGAAATAATCTTTCTGATTCAATATAAAGTAAACGTGATCTAATCTAAAGAAAAAGACCTTTAAGGAAGCTTTGTTCCGAGACCGATATAATTGATGTAAGCGTAGCTACTATAAAATGATCTTACCTAAGGGCAAGGTCCCATTAAGGGCTACAAAATAGGTACAAGCTTTATTACAATAGGATTGCTGACTGCTTTAAGACGTTGTTGTACGTGTGTATTTTAACTTATTACGGCTTATTTTTTATATATTCTGTTTAGGGTTCCGTACCCAAAGGGTAAAACGGGACCTTATTACTAAGACTTCGCTGTACGTCTGTCTGTCACCGGGCTCTATCTCAAGAACCGCGATAGCTAGACAGTTGAGATTTCCACAAATTATGTATTTTTGTTCCCGCTATAACAATAAAAAATACTAAAAATAAAATAAAATAAATATTTAATATCTTTATTAATAACTAGCTTTCATCGCTCGGTTTCACCCGCGTAAATACCACACGCAGTGTCAGCCCTGTAGCTCCCGTCTTAATAAGGACTTCATGAATAAATGTAACCTAAGTTACTAAGAATAAATGTAAAAATGAAATGAAAACGTTTTTTGATAATGTAGACGAATTGATCGTAGGTACTTATTATAAGTCAAATACAATGATAAAAAAATACAAAGAAAAAAAATCTTGAGTAATTAATTAGGATAAGTTTCAACAGTAATTATATTAAATATAATTTAAATCTACCAATGTGGCATGTGATAGTCGCGTATTATAAGTATAATTAGAATCAACCAGCGCGGGTTGGGATTAGGTTAGAAAGCGTCGCTAGCCTCGCCTTGCAAGGACGACCGGACCCTATCCTAGCTTCCTACGAGTCTTTCTCTAGCTACCTACGTGTTGCCACACGGAGAAGAAAAACTATAAGAAACTCTGTAAGAAACTCCATTCTAATGGTGAAAGGATTATCAAAATCCGTCCAGTGGTTTTTGAGTTTATTCATAGCAAACAGACATACTCAAATACAAATCATTCCCCTTTATAACATTAGTTTAGATATAGATATCAATACTAATAATTCTTATATGAATAACTAGCGGCCCGCCCCGGCTTCGCACGGGTGGACTTTTATACCCTACCCCTGCCCTACCCCTGCCCTACCCTACCCTACCCCTACCCTACCCCTACCCTACCCTACCCCTACCCCTACCCTACCCCTACCCCTACCCTACCCCTACCCTACCCTACCCCTACCCTACCCTACCCCTACCCCTACCATACCCCTACCTTACCCCTACCCTACCCCTAACCTACCCTACCCCTACCCTACCCTACCCTACCCTACCCTACCCCTACCCAAAAGTATCCTATGTTCTTCTCCCAGTTCTTAGCTACCTCCCTACCAATTTTCAGCCAAATCGGTTCAGCAGTTCTTGAGTTATAAATAGTGTAACACGACTTTCTTTTGTTTTTAAAATGTATTCTGCTATTCGGGACGGAAAAAAATCCAACAAATCAAAAACCATGGCAATCGGTCCAGCCGTTCTCGAGTTATAAGTGTTGTAACAAACACGACTTTCTTTTATATATATAGATAGAAGATAGATAACACTTAAATGTTAATTGTTTTTGCAGGCCTATCTTAATAAGGAAAAATGTCAGGCAAAATGTTCCCATGTTTTTAGAGCCGAGTTTTGTTTTTAGGCGTCTGAAGATGTTTTTCTGGTTAATTAATTTTGGGGTAACGAGAAACGTTAGAATTAAATTAACGGGGTAGAATGGCCTCGTTTATTATACGTTTGAACCAAATTTTTCATTTTGCACCTTTTTAGTGGGCCGATTATTTAATTTATCTTTGTGATAATGAATAACTTTAATGAAATTCTTGTGTAAGAAAATCATTATGAAGGGCTATTTCGAATTGTTAAAATTTTTACGATTATGTTTACTATGTTAATTATTATATAGGTACTCTAAACAATGATGTAGGTACCTATAGTTAATGTTCTTAATAACTCATTATTATCAATAGAGACAGATTCCTGACGAATTTTTTTCTAACAGATACCTAAGCGAAAAAGCGGAGGCCAGTTTCTGTCATATAAAGATGTGATGAAAAGGCATATATGCCTAAAGGTTTGGTTATCATTATCACAAGCATTAAGTACAAGTTTCCAGAGGACTTATGTATGGATTTAAAAACAATAGGGTAACTTGTTAAAAACAGACTACCTTTCGCTATAACCTACAATTGTGTAGGCATATGTTGGATCCATAAAGCCACTGTTCTCAAAAATGTGTGGCTAAAATTTAAAAAAACGAAGAAACATTTAATGGTCGCCGTAGCCCAATCTGATGGTGTTGACATCAGTAAGAATGACGTCAGCACCATCTGATACATTTTGTATTATTTCGCGGGCATCGGTGTGAGGTTTTTGACTTTGGTGGTATAATATTTGTTTTGGGCTGTTGAAAGTCTTAGTAAATTAAATATCAGGAAATAGGCTGCAACATTTTCCTGTGGATAACATGATACGGTCGTCAGCCCGCCTGTTGTTTCCAATAATAGCAAGCGTAGTACCTATAAAAAAACTATCTTCGAGGAAGACCAAATGTCAGCAGTGGACGTTATACAGTTTGATAATAATAATAAATTACATAAAAGGTAAGTACTTACGTAGTTGGTTCATCTAGGAAGATAATAGGTGGGTTATTGACGAGCTCCAGAGCGATGGACAAACGCTTAAGTTGCCCACCGGAGAGACGTTCAGTCATTGTGTTCTGGTGGGCAAATAGCCCAAGGGTCTGCAGGATTTCTTCTACCTGAAGAAAAAAATATTCACCTCAATTTTTTATTTTTCATGATTTTAATACATCTAAATAGTTAAATATTCGACATAATTAATAGGAATTAATTATTTTATAACATGAATTATACAACTACAAGTAGCTAATTTAAAATAAAACTAACTTATAAAATATTACTATTCTAAATCTATTCTACTTGGCAAGTTTCCCAGAATGCTGGCAGCTTTACCCCGTTGAATGGGAATGCTTATATATAGGATAGTTGAAACTTTTTTGGTTTATTTTATTATTGATTATAAAGATGTAAAAATGATGATGTGCCTTGCGATCATATTGTGGTCGCTGGTTCGATTTCCACCTATTGCACTACCAACGTGATCCCATTCGTAACACAAACATCTTCCAGCTCTTTCCAGCTTAGCACGATTGGTTAATAAGTAGTGTGCAACAACTCTGCTTAACCTAATGTAACCTTTAAAAGGAAAAAAGATAAAAAAATACTAGACAAACCTAAACATAGAAAATACATCACTAAAGCCTTAAGTATATTATTTTCATCCACTCTTCAATCATTATCCTGGTCCTTCGGAAATAATCTTTCTGATTCAATATAAAGTAAACGTGATCTAATCTAAAGAAAAAGACCTTTAAGGAAGCTTTGTTCCGAGACCGATATAATTGATGTAAGCGTAGCTACTATAAAATGATCTTACCTAAGGGCAAGGTCCCATTAAGGGTTACAAAATAGGTACAAGCTTTGTTACAATAGGATTGCTGACTGCTTTAAGACGTTGTTGTACGTGTGTATTTTAACTTATTACGGCTTATTTTATATTGTTATTGTTATTTTTTATATATTCTGTTTAGGGTTCCGTACCTAAAGGGTAAAAACGGGACCTTATTACTTAGACTTCGCTGTATGTCTGTCTGTCACCAGGCTCTATCTCAAGAACCGCGATAGCTAGACAGTTGAGATTTCCACAAATTATGTATTTTTGTTCCCGCTATAACAACAAAAAATACTAAAAATAAAATAAAATAAATATTTAATATCTTTATTAATAACTAGCTTTCATCGCTCGGTTTCACCCGCGTAAATACCGTTCCCGTGGGAACTTCATAGTTAAATATAGCCTAGGTATCGTCAAGGTAAATGTAGCTTTCCAATGGCGAAAGAATTTTTGAAATCGGCACATTAGTTTTTGAGTTTATCCATTACGAACATACACACACACACACAAAAATACAAATCTATCCTCTTTATAATATAAGTATAGACATAAATGCTCGAGTTCGACTCGCACTTGGCCGATTTTTAATTTTTGTATGCAATAAAGAGTGACTTGTGACCGTCCGCGTAAAAAAGGATTTTACAAAATATCTAACAATGAAAGTACCGTTCCAATTGGTAATACCGTTTTGGAGATTATAAATGCCTATCGTGCTGTCATACATGTCGTAGTCGTTTTTTTTTTTGGCAATTTTTTTATTCTTATTCTTAAATTTGTTACTATCCGGTTCGGACATAAAAATAACTATGTTAAAATATACAACGATTTGCCATTTTGTTATTGGTATCGCATAAGTATATCTAGTTTTATTTACATTTAATATAAACCAGTTATTTAGATATAACAAACAGATAAAATTAACAATTGTATATTAATTTACATTATTGTGATAAAAAAGACAACTTTCTTTAACATTTAGACCTACAATAGGTAATAGGTATAAAAAAAATGTAAATAATAGCCTTCATAGTTAGAGTTGGAACCTTCAATTTCGTGTATTAGGGCCAAAATAAATAAACATTACAAAATCATTAAAAAAAAGAGTTTTGCACTAAAACTTGAGTAGCAGTAAAATAGGTCGGGATAACTAGTTCATAAGGTAAGAATCCATCAGTAGAATTTTTAGCTTTAATGAATATTATATACAAATACACATTCCTGATTTAATTTAATTTAAATACTAACTATTCTAAATTTATGTTGCTGCAAAATGCTCAATGCAACGTTGAGGGCAACATTCCCAAAATGCTGGCAGTGTAGCCCCGTTGAATGGTTAGCTTATAAATACCAACATATCGCATAAACTAGAGCCACTGGCGCCACCAGGTTAGACCCGATTCCCTTGGAGTCTCGTCTTAAAATACAGCCTTTGACACTCACAAGTAATGTGGCTTTCTGTGAATCATGGACAGATTTTTCAAACAACTGACAGTAATATGTATTTATTTATCATTGTACCTATAATTTGCCGTAAATTTATGATTTTCCTTTCTTTATTTCTAATATCAATTTAATTAGAATAAATAATATTGCAGTTAAGTTTCTTATATTTTCTAATGTTCAGCTCAATTTGAACGGATCGGATTCGAAACGTGTATTAAAGAGGAATTCTGAAAGTGGCGCTCGTGACAGAGAAATTGAGAGGAAATCGCTTAGCATGGTATGGGCACGACATGCATGTGACGAATATAATTCTAAATATGAAGATGTTGGAAGAAGAAGGCCAAAATAAAGATAGATTGACCGTGTAAAAGATGAGATGTGTTAAAAGGTGTGAGCCATACTCACAATTTTAAGAGAGACTTCTAATAGGGAAAAATGGAAGAGCATGACATATTGCACCGATCCCAAATAGTGGGAGGAGGGCAGAAAGATGATAATGAGGATGAGAAACCTTCTACTGTTAATATAAAACACAACAAAAAAATAGGTAGCGAATGTGGTCCATCTGTTCACCCATGATGCGATGACCAGGGGAAATTGTGATTAATTTTTATATGTATCGATTTATAATAATTATGAGAAACTTTAATATATTGTAGAAAACCTTGTCATTCAACATAAAATATGGACCAGCGATTAAGTGTACTCTGAACTTCACATAATTGAGTGTCGCGTTTTTATAAAACATTGTACTTTCTTCCGCCTTCAATTTACACGGTAGATCACAGAAATTATTTTAATAATAAAGTCAGGTAGGATCGTAAATAATGATTACTTGCTACAAGTGAATGCCTTTCTTCAAAGGGCAACAATGCAGATAATCGTGACATTTCGATCTTCCTGAATCTGTTGACACTTTTTTTTAATTCTCCTTTTTTGGTAAACCATTTTAATCATATGATTAAAATGGCTTTTACTATGCCAGGAAAGCTCTGAAATAAATATTTTACAATGTGTTCCTAGAATGGTGGTGTTTACTTTGCCCAACAAATAAGCATTGCCATTCAGCGAGGCAATGCTGCCAGTATTCTGGGAACGCTACCCCGTGGCGCCATTTAAGAATAGATTTTTAGCTATATGTAGTATTACTTTTGATAGTTTTTATTTCTTAGTTAGTTTTAATTATAGGTTATTTTTAATTGGTAGGTTTAGTTTAAGCATTATTCTGTTAAATTAAAATATTTTACAATTGACCATTTTATAAAAGACCAAGTTTGACGGTGTCCTTGTTGGATTCTTTACTTACAATTAGCTCCTTTTCAGCACTTCCCAGCTCTTTCCCTAGCTTAAGGTCAGCAGCTATCCTCATAGCTTCCAGCACTGACAGTCTTGGTTGCAGCAGATCATCTTGCATTATATAAGTGCTCAATTTCTTGAAGACACGCATGTCTCGAGCGTGACCGTTTACAGTGATTCTGCCGTTGACGCCATTAGAACTAAAAAAACATAAACAAATACTTAGTATTGACATTAATTAGCGGATTGACATTATAAATAGTATAATAACATCTACTACATAATTATTGTTCGTTTTTAGGGTTCCGTCTGTAAAAAGTAAAACCGGCCAAGTGCGAGTCGGACTCTCGCACGAAGGGTTCCGTACTAGTTGCAACTTTGATAATGATGATTGATGATTGTTAATAATAGTTGATTGAATGAAAGGTAAATTTTGGTTTACGGTTTATGAAGTATTAAAAAAAAACTACGTACTTGATCTCGTTCAAACCAATTTTCGGTGGAAGTTTGCATGGTTATGCACATCATATATTTTTTTTAGTTTTATCATTCTCTTATTTTAGAAGTTACAGGGGGGGGGGGACACACATTTTACCACGTTGGAAGTGTCTCTCGCGCAAACTATTCAGTTAAGAAAAAAATGACATTAGAAACCTCAATATTATTTTTGAAGACCTATCTATAGATACTCCACACGTATGGGTTTGACGAAAAAAATGTTTTTGAGTTTCAGTTCTATGTATGGGGAACCCCATTTTTTTTTGTTTTTTTTCTATTTTTGTGTGAAAATCTTAATGCGGTTTACAACATACATCTACTTGCCAAGTTTTAACATTATAGTCCTTATATTTTCGGAAAAAAGTGGCTGTGACATATGGACGGACTGACAGACAGACATGACGAATCTATAAGGGTTCCGTTTTTTGCCATTTGGCTACGGAACCCTAAAAAACGGGACACTAACATTAAGAATCGGCAGTCCGTCTGTTTGTCACCATGTCACCAGGCTGTGCATGAACCGTGACAGTTAGACAGTTAACATTTTCACAGATGACGTATTTTATTTGCCGCTATAACATCGAATACTAAAAACAGAATAAAATATTTTTTTAAGAGGCTTCTACATAAAACCACTTTATTTATTTGCCGTTTATTGCTCGATATTAATCCTATTCAATTTAGTTAATCAATATTATATGATTCTATCAACTGTTGAATGGATGGCATATATTTTGGAAGCACCTTATATAAATGTAACTAGTTTCCCGCGTAACTCTAGTTCCCCTAGGAACTTCATAATTAAATACAGCCTATAGCCTTCCTCGATAAATAAGCTATCTAACATTGACAATTTTTTTTTAATCAGACTACATGTCGGAATCGATTCGTTTCTTGAATTAAGCGCGTTCAAGCAAACAAACTCTTCCGCTTTATATATTAGTAAAAAAGTTTATAGCAGTTTCTTTGACACAATCTCTTTTAATTTAATAAATTACTTTAATTCTAAACCTCTGATGTATAAGACCAGTATCACAACGCAAAAATAAAATAAAAATCCTTACTTTAATTGAGAGGACATCATTAACTGTTAGGTTAATAGGATGTTTAATATACACGTCAAAGTGGGGTTAGTTTACATGTGATTAATTAAGTACGTAGATAAGCAAGTTATTTTTTTTTCTTGTTTGCCGCAAACGTAATATCTTGTTTGGTATGACGCTGTACAGGGTTTTTTTTTCTTGATAATATCAATTAAGCGATAAAATAGCTGAAAGATTATTATTTTGAAAACATATTATATTTACTTATTTAAGACAGCTCCCGCACTAGGGGAATTAATCCGTGTCGCGGGGGACTTCAAAAAGGCTCAATTCACGCAACTACCATAATCATTGAGCCAATGGAGCAGTTTTCTTTTAAAATGTGTTGAAGCTTTGTAGTTTGAAATAATGAAATAATGAAATTTATTCAGCACTTAGGTATTTACATACACTTGTACTTGTCAAAATTACACTGTATAAGACTAAATCACTAAAGTATCACTTAAGTAGCTAAAAACATTGTTATAATTATTTGATCTTACAGAATTTTTAATCAGACTGTCCGTCTGTCGAGCGATAAATGAAAAATGTACACATTAGGTATAGTAAGATGCCTTAAAGGTAACAGGTCTAAAATTAAAATTAACTTCAAAGAATCCGGCCAAAGTTTAAGCGACATCCACCTGAGGGCACCCTTAAGGGGTTAGGACCAACGCTCAGGGTGCCACTGGAGTAAAGAGTAGATTTACGAACAGTGGTGATGATCGCTGGCACGAGATCACAGTTCGGGGAATAAGCAACAACGCGGTCCTCGGCCATGCCGTCGAGGATCCTACCCTAGCTAACCTGCAACCTTTCACTAGCTACCTGAGTGGACGACCCGGAGAAGAAAGGAAGAAAGAAACTCCGAGATTATTTTTTTTGTCTCTTTTGCTCTGTTTCTTTTTTTTTATGTCAAGTCTTTTATCACAATCATGTAATATTGTACAATGTATATATGATGTAAGCGAATGCAAGCACAGTACCATTTATTGCCTGGTCAATTTATACCGACCAGGAGCTCAATAAGACAAGAAAAAAAAATATACAGTAAATACTATAATGGAGATATTAAAGTTTACTCAGGCACAAACAATCTCCTACAAAGAAACCTAATGGCGGATGCATTCACATACATTTACAATATGACAATTTACACAAGTTCAACCAAAGGATATACCTATAATAATAATTATTATAAACAATAGCAAGAATGAATTAACAACATATAAAATAAAAATAACATAACATAACCCCGACAACAGCCGACCAGTCACCACAAGCAGCACCCGTTCACGAGTATGACGTGTGACGCAGCCATCGCCTCCCTCGCCATATTAGAGGGAAGGTGGCGACCCGCCCCACACCGCCACCGCAAGCAATGACAGACAACGGGAGCATGACGAACTAAAGTGGGGATATCTACAAGTCTATTAATATTAAACCTTTAGTTGAACAATGTTTAAACTGTTTCAATAACTGAGTTTATAATGTTGTCTGTGTTTCACTGATCAACCAAGCGTTATTGTAAATCCAGACCCGCTTTCTGTGTAAAATTAAACTATTGTAAACAAAGTTCAAAGCATTATGTTCGACTGTTTCAATTATACTGACTGTGTAGATTTTTGTTACTGCTGCTAAAGGTATTTTTAATTTAATAATTGTAAAATTATGCCCGGTGAAGAAACAAAGACCTAAGGTAATAAAAAATAAAACGCCGTGATAAAAATCGCTAGCAGTCATTCAATACGGTGAAATCTGTATCAAACAAATAGAGGATAAAAGTCCCAATATATGTGTCGGCGACATGTGAAGTGCACATGTCGGGCGTTTTTTTTCCCCTTTTTTTCGGACGGGCATATGTAGTTGGTTAGCCACGAGGCTTTTGCTACTTCACCGGGCATAAAGTTGAGCAGAGCTCCAGCCTAGATAAAAGGTTTAAAAACTACAACATGTCGGACGATTTGACTCTACATGTATGGCGACATCGCGGTAGTTCTGTAGCGACGAAAAGTGCCGCGCGATGTTGCCAGGGATGTCGAGCAAAGATTGACAACGTTGCACCAACACTAATGATGATAATCGTATTGTTACGTGAAATGATTAATAATAGATGCACCTACTATTCATAATTGCATATGATTAATTATTCAGGTTAATAGGATAGGTGCTTTCCGGGCATGGAGGGCAGCTCCTAAGTCAGTTGGACCCGAAAAGAAATATTAGATTTTAACAAACATTTTTTGTCTTGCGTGATAATTGAAATCTTTGATCACGTAGGTTTTTAAGAATAAAATACAAGCATAATACTCTGTTTTACCAAGTATTAGGATAAAAATATCTAAAGTGCTTCGAATCTCTTAGAGCGTATAAACCTTTATATAAAAAGCAATAAATAGGGCTGTCTATCATATTGATGTATTACTAGTTTTCAATTCAAACAGCTGGATAATGTCTGACGTATGAAACACCCTTCTCTTGCTTACTGCGAATGAAAAATATGAAAACAATATTTTTAAGAAATCATTTAGAAGCTGTGTTTATGAATAATGTTCTACACTTTCTCATACTGATTTATGTGGATAGTAATATATTTATTGAAACAATGTTGACGATTGACTTTGCTTCAATTACATTTTGAAATGTTTATAATATGCCTTCCCAATGGATTTCGGCCACTGTCGCCTACTATAAGGGGAGCGGGTATCGGCGCTGGACATGTTATAAACACAAGCGCGTTTGAAAACAAAGATGCATTCTCTGTTCCTTTACTTTCAAAATTCTTTCGGATGCATTTACCGAGACACGTCTGGTGACGAATAAAGATCAGGAGCAGTACAGTTTTACGATCTAGCTGTCCGAGGCATTGGTGAAATACCACAAACTTTTTGAGTTTTGGGTCCACTTATTTTCATCTCAAGTGAAAATTTCTCCTCTAGGTATAATTTTTTCAATTTCAAAATTGTTAGTAGGTATTATTTTCAAATACACATTGATTTATATACAATTTACCGGAACATAGCACTTGATCTTAAGGAAAGTTCAATTATAAATATTCACTATGAATTGTTATTTTGCAAAATTAAATATTTTTGTCGGAGATTTTTACTGTCCCAGAGGACCTTTATAGTATTGAAATGAATAAACCGGATCCAGCTTAGACAATCTAATTATAATATAATAGATATTATAATCGTTTTGTTTACAAAAGCTGTGACTCAAACATTGTTCGTATTATTCCATGATAAGGTAGTAATCATAATAATATGTAATTACATGTTAATTATTCAAGTATATTTCTAGGCATGGAAAAAGCCTTTAATAGTTTTTTGAACCCAAAAAAGAAATAAATAACTCTTTCATGCTTTAACGCACCAATTAAATATTAAAACATTCGATTCCAATCATCACCCATCCAATCATCAGCCTTTAAAAGTTTGATAGTTATGTTGGCACATTAAACTATCTGTATCGATACTAAATATTCCACAAATACGATAGATTGAGACGATATACCTTATTTTTCTCTCTCAGTTGAACTATTTTAAATTACATAACTGATAAAAATCTTATCTTTCTCTAGGATATTAGTCTTGCAATTACATTTTAACTTCGCAGCTTCGTGGAATCCATTCATCAGCATGAGGAAAAATGTCTTTTTAGTTAAACGATTATACTCTGTGTACCACGAAAAGCAGTTAAAGCCAGAGCTTCTGGTTGTGATTAAATCTTCTGCATTGCAATCGCATTCCAGGCAATCGTCAAAGCTAAGCCATTTTTGTGGGAGGATATATAATACTCCTACGAGTAGGTATACAAACTGCTAGTAGTAGACTGGTTTTTCTTGATGATGATTTTGAGAATAGGCGTTGAATAAAACCAGATGTCTTGCTGAACATGGTCCCAGTACTACCTTACCTATTTTCCAGAAAAACAGGCGTTACATAATTAATTTCATAAAAAGTTAAAAAAATAGTTTAACTTACTTATATCCAGCCAATACGTTGAGAAGTGTAGATTTACCAGCCCCAGATGGGCCCAGAATGCATGTGAGTTCCCCAGATCTAAACTCTCCAGATATATTGTTCAAAATTCTTCTTTCACCTGTAACAAAATTAAACTATGAAATATACTTCGTGCAGTATAACATGTCTAACATAATAATATTGTGTTCAACAAAATTAAAGGTAAAGAACCGGAAATGTCATCTTAAGTATTTTTCCATTAGAAACAAATCTTTACCTATAGTAGATTAATACCCAATTACAATTACAAACAGATGGCGTCTGAAAAGTTTTTTTATTTATGAAATAATTAGCTGTCCGGTTTCACCTGCGTAGATCCCGGTCCCGTGGAAACTTTAATTTAAGATATAGCATATGACACTCCCAAATGACGTGGCTTTCTATTGGTAAAACCATTTCAAAATCGGTTCAGTAGATCGAGAGATTACCCCCTACAACGTCACAAACTTTACCTCTTTATAAATTAGTAATGAAAAAAAAAACCATGAGTCTTTGATTTTAATTGCATTTCTCTCAAAATGTGCTCAAAATCTATTTACTAGGACATTTACTATTCTACCCTTCATATGGTGCGCGGTTATAAAGGAATATAAAAACAATTTAAAAGCTATAAAATGTTTGTAAAAAAAATGTTATATGTTAATGACTTTTTTTTTTTGTCAGGTTGAAATTCATTTACGCATTCTCACCGCCGCTGCAGCGTATTCACGCGCTGGCGGTGGAATATGTGGGACTCGCCCTCTCCATAGCGTGGTATGCTAAACTCATACCGCGAGGAGAGGACCCTATTACCTCTAAAACCTCCCGGACACTCCTTCGATCCGCCGTTGGCGGGGGCCGGGTACGCATGAGCAATCCGGCCCCCCGAGAGATGTTAATGACCTGCTGTACCCAATTAGTTTATAAGCGTAGCCCAATTGCTAGACCGTTAGACTTGCGATCATGTGTCGAACTACCGACGTGAACCCACTCGTAAAACTTTTTTTTTTCGGACGGACCATATTTAGTTAGCCAGGCTTTTGCTATTTCACCTGGCATAAAGGCCAGCAGAGCTCCAGCCTTAATAAATGGTTTATATTGTGGGGCTTGGACCTCGTCTCAGGGCGGTCGATGGCGATGAAATTGAAGGATTATGAATTTAAAGATTTTTAGGGGAGTTTTGTGCTTTTTCTCTGAATATGGTCAAGCTAAAACCGGTTGCAAGTTGCAATACTAACCGAAAGCAAATAATTTATGCAGAGAAGCATCATTAATAAAAATACAGCGACCCTTGTTGCAGCCGCGTTACGTTTGACGAAACCATAATTATTTTCCTAAAATAAAAGATTATTTTTTCTTAGATTAATTTAGTATAAAGTATTTGAGTTGACTTTATTTATTGCAAATCATATTCCGTTATATATAATTATTGTTATTTTTTAATAGTTTTAAAACTAAATAAATAAAAATTATGTTTCATTTCCGTTATTTCTGTTCTATGAATATTTCCCTAAAGACATAAATTTAAATGCAAACATAACAAAACGAACATACTTAAACATCATAAACAATAGCAATAACTACAAACAACTACAAATTGATCAATTACTTCGCTAGTAGTCGACTAAGTTTCACTTAGTTTCATTAAATCATTAACAATAAATAGTATATTGATGTAACCGACAATTTATCACTTAACATTATGACGTGTTCATTTTAAATCATAGTTTTTAAATGAACACGTCATAATGTTAAGCAGTTGTTCTGAAACTTTAGTGTGAAAGTGAAGAATCTTACTAGATTTTTTTTTATTATAGCATGCTACCATAACCAGCTTTTGTATGTACGGAAGGAAATATTATGCTACGAAAGTTTTGCTACTCTTCACCAAGGCGACCTTCACTTCATTAAAGCGAGCAGGGCATAAGTTTTATAAAAAAGTTTTAAATCTACAAACTAAGCAACTTATTCAAAAGAGTTCTATTAGCTTAGACCGACTGTCTTTCCTGCAGTCTCGACTTGAGCATGCGGCAACTGTTATTTCTATTTACACTTTAAATTACCTATCATGAGTGCATATAACGTCTACTGCTGAACATAGGCCTCTGCCCGAGGTAGGTTTTTACAGTTGTCACGCTTGACAGGCGGGTTGATGACCGCAGTATTAAGTAATAACACACAGAATACCGCAGCTGTCTTCGCCTGAATTGCTATAGATGCCGGGGTCAGTTTTTCCGGAACGCTTAAATCTGGACATCTTTAAGGCTTCTGGTATAATGTCTGTTCACTTTACAGACATTTTCTAGGCAAGCGTGTAACATCTTAGGCCTTATCTTCGCCTTCCATCAAGCGAGATTATGGTCAAACATAAGCCTATATTAAAAAAAAAGATGATGTTGTAACAATCGGTACAACGGATTTAATGCAATGCACGGAGGGCAGTTCCTAAACCAACCAGACCGGTAAAGAAATCTTAGATTTTACTCAAAGATTTGATGTCCGGCCAGAAGATCAAACCTACATGCTTCGCCACAAAGATTGGCCAACGCGATGGCTTGAATTGTATGTAAGACTTTCAGGGAGTTGTCTGTTACTGTTTACTTAATCTTGAGATCCACTGCATCTAATGATAATTTACACGACACACGTGCAGTAAGTGCGTCATACAATGAAGCGCTCATTGTAATATATAGGTGCAGAATTACACGCCAATGGTACTTCTTCAATTGCCTATTTCCTGCACAAATGTCACCAATTAGAAGTTATAACTTGTTAATAACTAGGCAAAATCAGGACTAACACATAATGATATGTTATCATGGAACGTGTTGTCGCACGTTGCAAGTTGTGAGTTACGTTGACAGATGAATACGACTTTTAGCAAAATAGAAAGTGTTGCAAAACGACGGCTTAACACGCTTTCCATGTAACTAGTTAGTACTTCAACTAAAACACAGAGTTGGACCGAAATCTAATAGCATATTGAACAAAACAGAACGAAATCAAATGGTATACCTACTGAATTAAAAAATATATTTAAAATCTGATTTAAAAAAATAAAACTCTACTTTATAGTTAAGTTTTGTTTTTTCCTACGACATTTTCACTAAAATAAAATATTTCTACCATTATTTATGGTACCTAATTTAGATTTGAAATATTTTTTATGATGAATGCCTGTACATATTTCTTTGCAGGTATTTTATTAAATTGCAATTTCATTATGCTTATTCGGCAAAAGTACCTACTATGAAATATGTTTGTCAAAGATTCCATAATCAAGATTTTACATACAACAAGTAAATATGTCGCTGACGTGCGTTTCAAATTATTTCTTATATTTCTTTCACGACACCTGTTCATATATTGACAGTAGCAATAGGTTTCAAATTAAAATGATATTGAATACGCATAATTTAAAAAAGAACCGGTCAAGTGCGAGTCGGACTCGCGCACGAAGGGTTCCGTACCATTTTCATGCGTCTTCCTGTCAGCGTTATTAATATACAAAAAGCAAAAAAAGAAGTTTGTTCTAAAGGTCCTTTAATATTTAAGTATTTTATTTTATTTTTAGTATTTAATGTTATAGCGGTAATAGATATACATCATTTGTGAAAATGTCAACTGTCTAGCTATCGCAGTTCATGAGATACAGCCTGGAGTCAGACAGACAGACAGCGAAGCCTTAGTAATAGACTCCCGTTTTTACCCTTCGCGTACGGAACCCTAAACATGACGCAATCGTACAAATCAGGACTTCATTTAGAACGAATAAACATTAAAAGAGGTTGCTTATATTTATGATTTATAAAAAATATTTATATATGTTTATAATATTATGAAATATACCGGTTCTACAGATTATTAATAGAATTTTGAATAAATATATTTGTTGCGACACCTGCCACCTAATAACGATTATTTCAACTGCATATTACATACTTTCTTTTTGAATCCACACATAGACCCGTTATGGCCCCTAACGTCATATTCCGAAGTCTCTCCAGATAATGGCTTTGGGTAGTTTATCATGATATTGCGTAAAAGGCCTTTTAGTGGCATCTGTAAAAGTCGAAGCAAATACTCAGTTAAATGATTTATTTTAGGTAGTAGGTACGATCGATCTATGTATGTATTATCATCATCATCAGCCCGTATATCATCCACCGCTGAACATAGGCCTCCTCCCGCGGGAGGGTATTTGCCGTAGTCACCTCGCTTGGCAGGCGGATTGGTGACTGTTGCAGTGTTATGTTGTACCACACTAGGAAACGCTGCTGCCCGTTCCTTGCTATACGGTTATTATCGATGATGTTATAACAATCGGGACCAACGGCTTAACGTGCTTTCCGAGGCACGGAGGTTAGTCCCACAACCAACTAGACCCGGAAAGAAAACTTAGAATTTACACAAAGATTTCTTGTCCGGTGTGGATCGAACCTATGGCCTCCGAGACTTAAAGCGAGCCGAATACCGCTACGCTACGGAGGTTGTCAAATAAGGTATAGAATCACTCAAATCAAGACACGACAAGAAAGAATTAAATGCTATTTCACACATTGTTCATCAATGGAAAATCACTTGACCTTATTAACTACTTAAATACGAACTGCCCAAAATCCGTGTACCGAAACTCTTTTGCGATTCCTTTATACCTGGGCCCCAATCTTTAGTACTTTAGTAACTTTTGGACACTGTGTCTTTTATTTAAATTCACAGAATCGGGGTCTAGAACAATAAACTCAATACGCGACGGCTTTGGATAGGTACTACATGTAAAGATTACATGTTGTACTCGTTCAGTTCAGTTTTTTTGTTGTGGACTTTTTGGAGACACTTTCACAATTTTGCTAGAATGTCAGAGTTTTAGATAGGACGTAAAACGAAGCAAATTGTACGGTCAAAATGTATATAATTTAGACCTCGAGCATGGTGAATTCCACAAAATCTAAATTTACGACTATCTAGAACAATACAAAAAACCAATGAATGAAAAAATTCATAACGTCCACTAATGGACATGGGCCACCTCCCGAAGGAGGGTATTTGCCATAGTCACCACGCTTGGCTGGCGGATTGGTGACCGCAGTATTATGTAGTAATACACAAGGAATCGCTGCTGCTCGTTCCCTGATATACGATTATTATAGATGATGTTATAACAATCGGGACCAACGGCTTAACGTGCTTTCCGAGGCACGGAGGGTAGTCCCTCAACCAACCAGACCCGGCAAGAAATCTTTGAATTTACACAAAGATTTCCTGTCCAGCGTGGATCAAACCCACGATCTCCGAGACTTAAAGCGAGCCAAATACCGCTACGCTACGAAGGTTGTCAAATGAAAAAATTACAAGTTTGAAATGTTTTTCTTTCTTTATTTATTTCAAAAGTTTCATAACTATATTAATATGGAAAATAATAAGTGATTTTAAATTTATAACGATGATATTTTGATTATCTTTGTATTTATGTTTTCATTTTCATAAAATAAAAGTTTTATGACTCAATAATACCTATATATATAATACCCTGAATTCCATACAGCATAAATAAAAGAAAAACAATACTTAATTATATATCTATCTGTCCCCAGAGAAAGGAAAAATTCTAATTATCAGCATGATTAACGACTTGGCCGAATATAATTCGTGCTTTTTGCCTGACGTCACAAGTAATTAAACAAAAATTGTTAAGGCATAGCGATTTATTGTCTAAAG
This sequence comes from Nycteola revayana, assembly GCA_947037095.2. Taxonomy (NCBI): domain Eukaryota; kingdom Metazoa; phylum Arthropoda; class Insecta; order Lepidoptera; family Nolidae; genus Nycteola; species Nycteola revayana. Next base: position 12,988,314 of record OX344838.1, on the reverse strand, counting down.
ATAAATTTGACTGGCTGGTTAAGCTTGAAGTAATAATATTTCTTAAGTACTGCTTCCTTATGAAAAAGAGAAAGAAAAGGTTTGAGAAAAAGTTTGCAATGCGAAGGAGTTAATTAAAACTGAGCTAGTTAATTTACGACCAGTTGTAGATATTATATTTATATAAGACTATCTAGGTCTGCAAAGTTTTTTTTTCATAGCTAGATTCTTACGCGCGGTTTGAACTTTATAATGATATAACTATATAGCCTTCCTCGATAAATGGGCTGAAATATTTTTCAAATCAGTTCAGTAGTTCCTTGGATTAGCGCTTTCAATCAAACAAACAAACTCTTCAATTTTATATATTATTACAGATTATTTTGTTTTACAATAAAGCTGACTTCACAACCCTGTTTATTATGGTTTGTAATTCGGGAAGTTATTTGTTTAAGAAGATTACTAGCAGAATTTTTGATCACTATTAGTATTAGTATGGTGGTAGTTGTTAACTCCTCGTGCTAAGGCACGAGGAGTTAACAAGAATACCTACATGTAAAATGCTTGTGTTGCGAGTGGATTCCCGTCGATAGTGTTATGGGTGCGAATCAAACCGGCGATCAATAACTGATCGCCGCTTAGTTCAAATTGTTAAGTCTATAAGATTTATTATTTCAAGATGTTAAGTCTATAAATACCTACAAAAGTAAATATTATTAACTTTATACATTTAAAAATATTGTTTAATATATTCTTGTTTTCTTTAAATTAAAAGAATTTTGTAAGATTGTTGTAGGACATAAATAGAACCTGCAACACTTGATCAAAATTCATTAAAAAATATTCATACTGTGATAAGTTGTTCATTAGAAAGACATATAATTTCTATAATAAATCTACCGTAGTTTATGCAGCCAAGCAAATGTGGCGTCGATGCGGCGACGCGACTCACGCGCGTCTTACAGCTTAACTTTATAACCTTTTCATATGATTTAAAATTTATTTAACATTATATATGAATATTATAAAAGATTTTAAGTTATTTAAGCCAAACACTTACAAACGTATATTTATAAGGTTGTATTAACGAAACTTACATAATGTACTGCCATGCTATAAGCCTCCTTCAAATAATAATTACGTCATTAAAGAAATTTCGATAAAATAATACATTTTGTTTTTCCATACAATAATATATAGAAATAGGAAATGTACTAACTTACAACCGCTGTCATAGTTATTGAACGTACAACAAAAGGTTATAAATGTACCTATATACAGGGTGTCCAAGAACCTGGCGTCCAACTGGATTCCCACGATGCCCCAAGTTCTAACAGTACTCAGAAAAATATTTTAAAAAATCCACCCCATGTACTTAGAGAATTATACTGATTTAAAAAAAAAAGGGGAAATGAGCACCCTGTGACATACTTTTGAATGCTGTGACTGCTAATGCTGATAATTTCGATATTTCTTGGAGGTTTTGTAATCTAGGGTATTGCTGTGTCTAAATAGAATGTAAAAATAAAGTACTTATTGTACCATTTTAAAATAAAATATTATTTTAACTAAAGGTGATATGGAAAACTATTGAATTTCGCAACTTTGACCGACTGTAGTGTAAAAAAAATGTACCAAAATAGTATGGCAAGTGACGTCAAATTTTGACGCGTTTATTCCTCTTTTTAAAAAGGTATAATACTTACACATTAATTTGAAAAAAAAAATTTTGAATATATTTTTACTCAACAACCCAATTTTTACGAAGTGCCTACCTACTAACGGTAACTGTCGGACCCTTTCTTATCTTAGAAACTGTTATGTTACTACTATTATTTACTTCGGTTCCAAGAGTGAGCAAGAAGGAAATACACACAGGTAGATGGGTTCCCAGTAGAATAAAAGCAAAGAATGTTAGTTTAAAGATATTTTATTACAATAAATGTTCAAAATGTTGACCACCCGCGGCAATACAAGCTCTCACTCTCCTTAAAAAGGACCGCTTTATGTTTCGCGAGTAACTTTTTTGACGTATCACCTGCACTGCTTGTGTTATCTTCTCACGAAGGTCAGCGATGTCATTAATGGGCTTCGCATAAACGAGCTCCTTCATAGTTCCCCAGAAAAAAAAATCCAGCGGATTTAAGTCAGGTGAGCGGGCTGGCCACGGGATTGTTCCTGATCGCCCAATCCACCTGTTCGGGTATTGCTCGTCCAAAAACTCTCTAACGGATACGCGAAAATGTGCTGGACAGCCGTTGTGTTGGAACCACATATCTGGTGTGGTCTCTTCTAGTAAGTTTGGCAAATCATTTTGAAGAAAATTTAAATATGATTCGCCAGTCAAATTCTCGGGCATCTCAAATGGACCAATAATATTCCCACAGAGAATACCGGTCCACATGTTCACTTTGAACCGGTACTGGGATCTATCTTCTCGCATCAAGTGCGGATTTTCCACATGCCACTCGTGCAAGTTGTGTAGGTTCATGTAGCCATCCTTCTTAAATGTTGATTCATCTGACCACAAAATTTTGTCGATAAAGTTTTCGTCTTCTCGATGTTTTTGCAGGATTGTTTCACAAAACGCGACTCGGCTCGGATAGTCTCGAGGTAAAAGACTTTGCACTCGCTGTACGTGGTACGGATGATATTCTTCTTTTTGGAGAATACTGTGTGCTGTGCTCTTCGGTATCCCCGTATCAGCTTCTATTCCTCGCACAGAGATGCTTGGATTTGCCGACACCGCCTCTAAAACTTCATCGCGTATGAAGTCATTTACGGGTCGTCCTTCACCAGCTACTTGATTGGGGAACCGCCCGTCACATAGTGATCTGTGCACATTAATGAAAACTCGATGGTCGGGATATCGCGTAGCCCTCGGATACCTTTCTCTGTAAAGTCTCGCTGCAGCTCGTCCATTACCTCTACATTCTCCATAAATGTAGTGCATATTTGCGTATTCTTGCGGAGTGTAGGTCGCCATGGTAGCACACACAAAACACAAACTGTCCAAACACAGGCAAAGGTCGTCGTAAAGAGTTCGTTTCAAAGTCCAGAGCACAAAGAGTAATCGAGTCCAATAAACAAAGCTTTAAATCGTAGTACGTGATCAATGGTAACAATAAGAGAGAGGTGCGTAGTAACGGCAGGAGGCAGTGACGCGTACTGACCGTACTGTTATCCTAAATAGCACGATCCCAGATAGCGTCACTATCTATCTCACTCGCACCTCTAACCTTTTTCTCCCTCACTCTTACCTGAATAATGGGGTACCATAAAGAAGAACCAGCAAATCGCAAAGATAGTTTCTGTCTTGCTCCCTCCTGTTGTAATAACGAATCACTATGGTGAGATGCATGCACATACCGTCCCTTACGGTCTAACCTGTTTTTTGAGAGGCCTGTTGTTATTTTTATGAGCATACAATAGTAATTCTTTAGAGGTTAGATTCAATTCGTCGTAAATTTTTCTTTCTAAGAATTCTGTAAGACATTGTAAAAATTGGGTTGTTGAGTAAAAATATTATCAAAATTTTTTTTTTCAAATTAATGTGTAAGTATTATACCTTTTTAAAAAGAGGAATAAACGCGTCAAAATTTGACGTCACTTGCCATACTATTTTGGTACATTTTTTTTACACTACAGTCGGTCAAAGTTGCGAAATTCAATAGTTTTCCATATCACCTTTAGTTAAAATAATATTTTATTTTAAAATGGTACAATAAGTACTTTATTTTTACATTCTATTTAGACACAGCAATACCCTAGATTACAAAACCTCCAAGAAATATCGAAATTATCAGCATTAGCAGTCACAGCATTCAAAAGTATGTCACAGGGTGCTCATTTCCCCTTTTTTTTTAAATCAGTATAATTCTGTAAGTACATGGGGTGGATTTTTTAAAATATTTTTCTGAGTACTGTTAGAACTTGGGGCATCGTGGGAATCCAGTTGGACGCCAGGTTCTTGGACACCCTGTATATATAATTTATATACACATCAGTGTGAACGCCATTATTCCAACATCAATAAAAAACGCATCCAAACCGATGAAGGCTAAAACATGGAAGAAAATAATTATGTACTTAAATACAAAATCTTTGTTTTCTTGTAGGAAGTACTAATATGGAGATCTTTTAAATATGACCTTTCTATAAAATTGCACTTTTACTGGTACCTTTCTTCCTGTTGATTGATTTCTTTGTTAAAAAAAATATATATTCAATTTAATGCGTCATTGTTTCACACATGTGAACAATTTTGGCGATTTTAATAGATCCATATTTTTCATTATCGTTACGAGTACCTAGGATTACTTAACAGATTTATCTTGGAGAAAATGCCTAATGAGGTTCGGATGAAATTTGGAATTTTGATATTCTTGATTAGTATTTATTCTGGATGAAAAATAGCAGAATATTTTGTACTTTTTCGATTTTCAATAACTATCTGTCGTCTCCGCAAAATAAGTAAGTCCTTGTGGGGCTAACGTACTTATTTTATAAATATTCTTATTACAAAATACCTATATTATATTTCATTATACTCATCGAGTGCAATAGGCCAAGGCTTTGTTATCTTAGAGCCATGATCATGTTTCTATTATTAACTGTATACGGTTCTATAACATACTAGCCTAGAGTACTAGTAGGAGTAGTCGATAAATAGATAACCTTAAAACAATTATTAAAGACAAATTGGGGGGTTGCATAGAGCAACACAATAGGCATGAATATTAAAAAATAATATTTAGTCCATCAGTTAGATTACTAAAAAAAATGGAGACGTATTTTTTCTTCGTTCCTCAAACAAAAAACAAACGAAGATACGGCGCCTTGAAATTTCCTGTGGCGTTACTTCTAGGTACAATTTTACCTAGTAGTGACGTCACAAATCTCCCTATCCTTAACTTTATAGTTTGTTGTTTGCTCTGTAGCTTTGTAATTTTTTATTGTTTTGATAAATAATAAATACGTGTCCAATATTTTTTTAGTAACCTAACTGACGGACTAAAAAAATTTTTTTAGTCTTCATGCTTATTTTACTATAAGTGGGCTTAGTATCAAGTTTTTAATTATATCATTGACAAAATGCTGGGGATTCGGAATCAAAGTAAATTACTAAATATTATTGAAAAATATTATTTAAAAAAAAAAGGTTTAATCGTTTATTGGCAGTGTTTTTTTTATGTAGTTGACACATCAAGCACAGCACTACACGCACATTGCGGAGCACAACTCTTTCCCAAATTCTCGCTTCTTTAATTTCCATATTTTTAAAACCAATTGGTAAAGCATTACTACGTATGTGTAATGCGGCAGTTGTTTTCAATTAGTCCAATTTATTTGTACTGACCTAGTCAATTAACACATAATTAGATGCCATAAGTAGTTGGTGTATGATTTGTAGTTAGGTTTTACGTATACACTTTATAATATTGTTGAGTGTCTACCATATACTAAGGTTGGAAGCCCTGCTAGCCTTAATACTCGGTAAAGTAGCAAAGGCCTCGGGGCTAAATATATAATTTTCCGTCCAAAAAAAGTCGTGTTTTTTTTAATTCGGCTCAAAACTTATCCCTCCCGTGAATTTTGCGCATGCATAAGGTAAAATGCTTTCCCAACTTTGATGTTGTTATTCTGTTTTGTTATTCTAATTTAAAACACTTGGTTTCAACATTTACAACGTTAGATGGCACTGCAGCGTGGTGTATGCTATAGAACTTTACTTTACATTGCTACTTTGCATTACTTGCAATTTTTACACGTAGATTTCGAATTGTCGATACAAAATTTAATGCCAATTTTCATTTTCATTTCAATTTCATTTTCAGAGAATGAATTTCGTAGATTATACTAGATTCCCACGAGCCGTTTTACCCACGTAATTCCCGTTCCCATGGAAACTTCATAATAAATAGCCTATCTAACACTGAAATTATTTTTCAATTCGGACCAGTAGTTCCTGAGATTAGCGCGTTCAAACAAAATCTTCAGCTTTATTTATTAGTATTGATTAAATACTTTATAAACGAAAAGGTTTTAGCACCAATAAGATAATCTTTAATTAAAGTGTCATTGCCTTTAACGACTACAGAAATATTTCATTTGCAAAGCCTCCAAAAATAAAACAGGTAAAAATCTTGATATGAAATGAGTTTTGCACATTGGAATGTTAACGTGCATGATTCTTGTTTTAGTATTTGAATTTTGATTGAGCTATTTGATTGAAAAAAGTTTGTTACTTTGTCTTGATATTTCTATGTTTTTAAAGTATCTTTAAAAACATAGAAATATCAAGACAAAGAGATACCTATTGATGATAAAAATTGTTTGAGTGAAAAGCTTGTAGAAATTATCTCGTATGGAAATAACAATTTGTATTGGGAGAAACAAAAGAAATGTACCAGTTTGCCTTGAGTGAGATCTTTGTCTCGAGTCAAAGACTTACGAAAGTGGTATTTCAACTTTGAGTCGAAAGTGATACGCCGAATTCCCAAGTTAATTGAATGAGTTGCAGCGAATGCATAATTTACCGCTTCCTTGACTTAATGAATCATCTAATGGTAGGAAATCACGTTGAAAAACATTGGTAACGTTGGTAAATTATGTTTTAACTTAACTAATGTTATTATAATACTAATAAATTATTATTTGTTGGTTAGAACTTCATGTGTCGTTATTTCGAAATGATAAGGTACATAGTTTGCGGTAATCATTGTCTTCTTTCAAAAGGAAACAAATATAAACGTTCATAGTTATTTAATTTTTTTAGTATAACATTTATTCACACAGATATTAAACAATACAACTGCTATGTAAATTAATTATAACTAAAATACACATCTACATACAATTAAAAATATTACATTATTATATGTAAGAAAATAGGAACCAAACACGTACCTATTCAAAACATGAACTAACAGTTCTTGTTTTCAACTCGTGTTTCAAAAAAAAATCTTAAATTACTTTTTAAATATTTAAGGCACAAACGACATTAATATACTTTGGACAACAATATACACATACATATATAATGCATATTATTTAAATGAAGAGCAGTCTTAAATTCTCCTTATGCATTTCCCGGATCTATATTCACTCATACAAAAATCTTATTCCTAATTTTCGTTTTACTATTGATTTGTGTTACCAAAAATATCTCTTTATTTTGTTTTCTCTCATAGTTTTTATTACTACCAACGAAAGTATTACAATACAGTAGTCATGTTTTTGTTTTAATTAATACTGTCAGTGCCTGTCTGTGCTTATTGTACTTGAAGTAATCGTCATTTTTGGGATTTTCCCCTTTTTGCGAAAATTACATTTCAGGTTATTTTTTAAAATTAAATATAGGCTTACATTTGACCATAATCTCGCTTGATGGAAGGGGAAGATAAGGCCTGAGATGATACACGCGTGCCTATAAAGTGTCTGTTCACTTTAGCTTTAAAGATGTCCAGATTATAGCGTTCCGCAAAAACTGACGCCGGCAGAGAATTCCACTCCTTAGCCGTCCGCATTATGAATGAAGAAGCAAATCGCTTCGTGCGTATTGAAGGAATGTCTACAACATAAGGGTGAAACCGCTCGCCGCGCCTGGTCGTCCGGTGATGAAAGGGTGAAGGGGGAATCAAGTTATGTAGAAGCTCCGCACACTCCCCGAAATGTAACCGATAAAAAACTGATAGGCAAACTACTCGTCTACGGTGTTCGAGGCTCTGAAGAATTGCCTCCACAAGTGAGTTATTGCCTATGACACAATGAGTCCAGAGCATCAAGCTGATATCTAGCAGACCCATCCCAAAGATGAGAACAGTACTCCATTGAGGAGCGAACTTGAGCCTTGTAGAGACTTAAGAGCTGCTCCGATGTGAAGTACCGCCTTACCTTGGAGAGAATGCAAAGTTTTTTGGCTGCAGTGTTTGTAATGGACTCGATGTAGTGACCGAAGCTTAGATTAGAAGAGAGGTCAAGCCCTAAGAGCTCAAGATGGTCGCTCATCGGAACGGAAACATTCCGGAAATTCGGAGTCAGTTGGAATGGATTCCGTTTCGCCGAAAAAGACAAGCCTGTATTTTTGAGAGGTTAAACCCAACCAGGTTGCCATCATCCCATGAGGAGACAGCCTCCAAGATCGAGTTCACCCCCTTCATCATCGACTCCCTGAACGACGGCACCTTTGACCCAGTTTTCGCATCAGACAAGTATCTCAACAAGACTGTGCTGTCGTCTGCGTACCCAAAGATACCGGAAGTAGCTAGCAGGTCGTTGATGTGCAGCAAAAAAAGAGTCACGGAGAGAACAGATCCCTGAGGGACACTAGCATTTATACCAAGAAGATCGGACGAGGTGCCATCAATGACAACTTGAATCGACCTCCCCCACAAGAAATCCTGAATCCAGGTACAAAGTCCGGGAGCAATACCGTAAACCGGAAGCTTACCAATGAGACTTGCGTGCCAAACCCTGTCAAAAGCCTTAGAGATATCAAGAGACACGGCAAGAGCCTCACCGTATCTCTCAATGGCTTCGCTCCAGAAGTGAGTAGCATTAACAAGAAGATCCCTAGTAGACCGGCCTCGACGGAATCCAAATTGGCGGTCACAGAGGAGATCGTTGTCTTCCAGGTATGCTAGGAGACGGTTGTTTAAAACACGCTCCATAACCTTACAGAGTATGGATCCTAATCTATGCATAAAGATTGATGTTTTCTTATTTTTAGGTTCACTTTAAAGTCATGTAATATATAAGTACTTCTTGTTTAGATATAAAAAAAATGTGTTAACCGCGTTTATCTCGAAATCGCGATTTTGCAAGTACTGCGTTTGCATTAAGGAGGGCAGCGTAGTACTTATTATTTTGGTTTCTACCTTTTCTTTGTTTCCATTAGTACTTATGAATTCCATTATTGTGGATAAATAGCACGATTAAAAAATATTTAAAAATAAATTTAAGGTTTTAAGATATTTATAAATGTTAGCACTAATTATTAAAATAATAATATTGTTGAGGGAGGAGTTTCGATCAATATAATATGAGTATAATAAAATAAAAGTTAACAAATATTAGTATAAAAATATTACTGCTAAAATTATGATTTCTAATGGAGTTTCGAAAAATATTTTAATGATAACATCATCGTAAAAATATTAAATATTTTTATAAAGACTGATGTTCATCATCATCATTATGATCTAAAGTGGTATGAGAATTATTTCGGACTTCCCATAACAGAACTTAAAAAGTTATGTGAATAAATACACACCCACATTTCCCTCTGTAAAAAAGGGTCGTAAACATTTTAAAGCAACAGTGCCATTACTTATAGAAAATCATAATTTAACTATTAATGCTTTATTTATTATTAATCTAGTTTAACATTAAACAATCTTAATAAAAAAATAGCCAGGTTTGGAATTCCCACACAAAAAAGAGATAATTTTATAATTTCAATGAATTATATCTAACATAATAAACAGGATCTGATGACGCACGAACATTATAACTAACTTGAATGTAATTGAGTAGGTATATGTTATGCAAATTCATCTTTTTATTGTAATAGGCAATTATCACAGCTATAAATAAATTAAAGGTAACACAATCATTGCTAGGAAACAAGAAACTTAAGTGTTTATGTGATATTAGATTCCCGCGCGCGGTTTCACCCGCGTAACTCCCATTCCCGTGGGAACTTCATAATTAAATAAAACCTACGTCATCCGGGGATAGTGTAGCTTTCCAAAATTCCAACGGTAAAATATTTTTTCAAATCGGTCCAGTAGTTTCGAAACCTATTAAATACAAACAAAAGCCAGAAGCGGCCGTAGCCCAATGGCTACGGCGTCGGACTTGTGATCTTGAGGTCGCCGGTTCGAACCCCATCCATTGCACCACGGACGTGAATCCACTCGTAACACAAGCATTTTAGCTTAGCACGCGGCATTAAAAAGAATACGAAAAAAAAATCATATCTTTCATCTTTACCTATAATATTAGTATAGATGTAGGTATATATAGGGTGACTGGTAATGACATCGCATCGGATAAATAGGGTGACTGGTAATTAATGACCGATACCTAAACACCTGATTGTGCTCATGATAACAAACAACTTTTACTAAGGGACCAAACCTGAAATCGCGAAAAAAAATCAGCTGCTCCCTACTATGTGGACGAGTTATGTGAACATGAATGTATGGAACAGCTGATTTCTTTTCGCGATTTCAGGTTTGGTCCCACATTAAAATTTGTTTGTTATCATGAGCACAATCATGTGTTTAGGTATCGGTCACTAATTACCAGTTACCCTATATATCCGATGCCATGTCATTTAATAACAAAAAAGCTTTTGATGACTGGCTGAGGTAAAACCTCTTGTTCTATGTCTCACGCACGGTTCCACCCGCACAGATTTCGTATTGAGGGAACTTCTTAATAAAATATCCTATAGCCTCCCTCAATAAATGGACTCTCTAATACAAAAATAATTTTTAAAATCGGACCAATAGTTCCTGAGAACAAACTCTTCAAAATTATGTAAATATAATTAAATTTTTTAAAAAATACTTGATTCCATTCTTACCATCGACCGCCCTAAGCCTTGTGCTTAGTTTGTAGTTTACACTATTGAATAAGAATAAGGATAAAGATCATTGCTCGCCTTTAAATCCAGTAAAATAGCAAAAGCTACGAAGCTAACTATAAAAGTCCGTAGAAAGAAAAAACCTACATACATACCACATATTTTATATAATATGTATACCTTACATATTAAAAGCGTTAGACAGACATTAACGATAACATTCATTTGAAGATTAGATATTAGTAATATCAAAGACACGAGCAATAATTGGTCACGCCGTAATTAGAGAATGACTTCACCTTTTTAGGGTTTCGTAGTCTACAAGGAACCTTTATAGTTTCGTCATGTCCTTGTTCGTTCGTCCGTCCGGGCCGGCGGAGTACGACCGAGTACTGCACTGATAATCACAACAATTGGTGGAGAATATATTGAAGATCCAAAACTTGGTTTTTAAAATTATGGTCATTTTTTATTTTCATCCCCTCTTACTTATAACGAAGTGTGAAATAAAAAAAAATCTACTGACCCCTGTAGTAGTATAGTACCATAGTGTAGGTATCGTTGGAAAGGTCTCTTAAAATGCAATAAAAACTGCCTTGACTAAGTTCAACTTTTGAACCCCCTTAACTTTTGAAATATTACTAAATAAATTCGGAATAAAATGATTTAGATTTAAGTAAGTACCTACTACTTTAACTACTAAGTACTTTCAACTGAAATTTATCTATTTAACTGAACTTTATACAAGTCAACCAACTTATGTATTTACCGTCGCACGACTCCTTAGTCGACCGCAAAATGAAATTTAACTTTAATAATATAAAATTAAGCATTTTAGATATACATAGGTGCGGAACCCTTTCATGTGCGTGCCCGACACGCTCTTGGCCGGTTTTTGATATGTTTTTAATTATAGAGACTTGGCAATATAAGGCAGAAATTTGAACAATCACGGAAAAATACATACTAGGAACGGGTGACGTTGGACACTTAAAGTCCTAAATAAAGAAACCGGCCAAGTGCGAGTCGGACTCGCGCACGAAGGGTACCGTACCATTTTCAAGAGCCTGCCTGTAGCCGTTATATATCTGTGAAAATTTCTGTCTAGCTATCGCGGTTCTTGACATACAGCCTGGTGACAGACATTTTTATTTACATATTACGTATTTGCCTTTTCTTTTTTATTTATATTTTTTATTATTTCTTATTTTACCCTTCGGGTACGGAAACCTAAAAATGTTCACTTTTTAATTTGTTTTAAGTATAATTATGAACAATACATTAAACCAAAAGCAACGTTGTAAATAAAGTGGGAATTAATTAAAATTATCATAAATAATACGCTAAGCTTAACGGCCTACATTAATTTCCTAAGGAAATTCTATTTTATGAGTCAGTGAAAATAAAGCCTGAAAACGGTTTTCTTGAGTATAAGGAACTGCCGAGGTAAAATAATCGTTTTCTAACTGCACTAAGGTAGATATACAGAGCATTGCTATAATGAAACTATGTATTTAACACTAGCTTCTCGCGCGCATTTGCACCCACGTAACTCTTGCCCATAATTATGACAAATGAAGACATGTCAATCAAATATAAAAGGAAAGCATACAGTATGTGCATTTTACCAAGTCTCACCTATAGTTGCCAAACATGGACATGGACAGAAAAACTAATAAGTAAGATAAATGTATGTCAAAATGGGATTGAGAGAAGTGTTATGGGTGTAAAAAGGAAAGATAAAGTAAGAATAAAAGATATAAATAAATAAAACGCAAAAAACACAATGGACAGGACATACGTTAAGGGAGAATAACAAGAAATGGACTAAAATGGTAACAGAATGGTACCCCAGAGATGGGAAAAGAAGTAGAGGAAGACAAATTAAACGTTGGGAAGATGACCTTAAAAAAGTGGCTGGCCCAGAGTGGATGAGAATGGCTAGAGAAAAAGATGAATGGAAAACTTTAGAGGAGGCCTATGTCGAAGGACAAGCTGTGGATGTAACCGATCGTCTATGATATTAAACTTATTATACTAATTTGTAAATTTAAAACAGCAATAAAGGCTTATTTTATTTTATTTATTTTAACTCTTGCTCCCGTAAAAACTTCATGACAAAATATAGACTTTGTCACTAATGGATAATCATCATCATCAGCCTGTACAACGTCCACTGCTGAACATGGGCCTCCCGAGGGAGGATTTTGCCAAAGTCACCACGCTTGGCAGGCGGATTGGTGACCGCAGTATTATGTTGTAACACACAGGGAAACGCTGCTGCCCGTTCTTTGATATACGCTTGTTATAGATGATGTTATAACAATCTTGACCAACGGCTTAACGTGCTTTCCGAGGCACGGAGGGTAGTCCCTCAACCAACCAGACCCGGAAAGAAATCTTTGCATTTACACAAAGATTTCTTGTCCGGTGTGGTGATCGAACCCACGACTTAAAGCGAGCTAAATACCGCTACGCTACGGAGGTTGTATCTGTTGAATGGAAAACGAAGCTCTTTAATGGTGAATTAATTTTAAAAATCGGTTCAGAAGTTTTGGAGCCTATTCCATGCAAACAAACAATCAAATCTTACCTCTTTATAATATTAGTACAGATTTGAAGAACTTTAAGATGCTAGCGATCGCCCTCTTCGTGAGTTGACCGATGATCATTATAATGTTGTATGATGAATTAAAAAAATCAAGTTCACATGAAAAACATACGTTGAGATAAAAACATACATACATTATAATGGTAGTGACGTAAACTATTTAAGTTAGAGGTCAAGGAACAGGAGCTAGGTCACTTAGCTTTAGCTTCTGTACTAAGAATATGTTGCTGATAAACATACATTTTTATTTATAGATCCTAGTAATTGCTATTCATTGTAGCATAACCGCACTTAAAGCCATAAATACCCAAACTAGCGCAACTCAAAACTCTTGAATATCCTATACCACTCATAAGTATTAGCACGTCAATTGGGTGCCGGTGCTGCCCCTAGCGGATCTTTTTTAAATCTTCCCAGGAAAAAGGGTAATTCGAACATGTTCTAATCTTTAAAGCTAACGAGTTAGTTTTTCTTTTGTTTGAGCTTATCTCAGGAACTGCAGGTCTGATTTGAAAAAATCTTTCAGTGATCGATAGTCTATCTATTAAGGAAAGCAATACGTAGTATTTTGTTTTGAAGTTCCCACAGGAACGAGAGTTACGCGGATGAAACCGCGCACGAGAATCAAGACCATCTAAGTTCTACGTACTACTGGTACCTGATCTTTTTTATCTGAAGAAGTACACCATCAATTTCTTTACATGTTTACAATCTACTAAAATCTCTTCTCCATTTCATCGCTTTTAGTGTGCAATGGTATTACAAAAATGGACCGAAGGCATATTATTTGTGGCAATAGTCGCCGAGATTCCGCGAGATATACGACCTACATTACCGGTCTTGTCTTTCCATAAGATGCATAGCCGCGAGTAACTTCCTAACACCACCAGACCGTTTGTAACGTTTCGAGAGCAATTTTGTATTATTTATTAATATACATTTTACTTTGTATTACATTAAAAATAAAATTTGTATGTGTATCTTTTTTCTTCTAAATATATAAATCTTGTAATAATATGGTCGTATGATATTAATGATTGAGTAGCTGCTGTATTTTTTATGTACTACTAGCTAACAATAAAGTTATCTAAGTTACTCAGTCATCTACCAGTAAAAGTCCTGTCAAAATCGCTGCAGAGATTATCCGGAACATAAAGACGGTGAGATAGACAAAAAATGTAAAAAATATACTATGGTGTGTAAGGTATATATACCATATAAGTAGGTATTATTTCAATGTTTACAGACACTCAAAATTTATATATTTGTATAAATGTATTAGTAGATATAGATTTTGAAGTCTATAATATATCTCGTAATCTAGAGAGGAAAAGAAATGGACGCATCATAAGAACTTGATTTATTTTTTGAATTGTGTCAAAATAAATATAGACTTTTTTTTTATTGTTCAGTGCGGCATTTTTTTTTTGTTTTTCAACAATAAATACGGTTTATATTACTTGTTATTTAAGTAATTTTAGCTGAATAGCTTAAATGATATGTAATAACTTCACTAAGAAAGTAGTTTTTTAGTGAAATTTCTGTCGTAACAGGCTGCTGGTATCATAGACCGGACTATTTATATATCTAAACTCAGAAGCATCAGTCGGATATGCCATTATACGTCAGAAACATTCGTCGTATGTGCCTTTATGGTAAAATGGCACTTACGACCAAATGCTTTTAAAGTACAATATATATCCAACGTTATGTTTCTGAGGTCTGGTATATATAGGTAATCGTGCTCCATTCTAGGCTATGCCGAAGCTTAACATCAGGCAGGGTGTAGTCAAACGCTAACCGATTCCTAAACAAAAAAAAAATATATATTAAATTTTTGAAATCTGTGTTGAAGTTTTTTTTTATATGTAACATACAAAAATACTTTATAATTTTAATGTATGTCGATTTGTGTTCCTCAACACAATCCTTTAGGTAACTAAGATGTTTTTATAAATTATTAAAAATTTTTGTTTTTATATATTTTATATTATCAGTAGAATACCTACACTAGTATACAATTTGAATAGGTAAACAATAGGTTTACAATTTTGCTTAATTATAGTTAGGTACTTACATAATGTAATTCCTACGATTTTTGTATTATTTTTCCTATATTTATAAATATAATCTGGGGGCACGGTAGTGCCCCCCCAAGTCGAGTAAGAAAAAAAAAAAAAAAAAAAAAAAAAGGTGCACGGCCGTACCTATCTTTTCTCGAAGCAACTCAGCCGATTTTCGACCCCCTATAACTTCGTTTTGGATAAAGATAGGAGCCTGAGTTTTCAGTAACTAAACAAGCTTTGTAAAACTACAGTATATTTCAAATTTCATTCAATTTGAACCAGTACTTTACGAATTATAACTAGTTAAAGTTTGGTATTTTCGGTAATTTTGTCACTCGCTCACTACTGACTGACCGATCATCAAAATGTTTAGGCACTTCTAGCAGACGTAGAAGCTTCAAATTTTGAGTATTAGGAGAGTTTAGTGTAAAACTCATGGGAAAATTCCAACATTTTGCAATTTCGGTCTAGTTGTTCAGTTTCATCAACTGCATTAATAACTTTGTTATTTCTTATAAATGTATAGGATTACAAAGTTACATTTGCAGTCAGTGAATCAGTGTACATGAATATGTTTGATTTAATGGAGGAATAGGTGTAGATAGGGACCTAGATGTAATTATGTTGAAAGGTGGTGTCTAAGTGGTTAGATTAGTTGTTTCAGAGACCTGGTTTTCTGCGTTCGATTCCCACCAGGGACAATTATTCGTCTGAAATTCAAACAGTTGTACTGAGTCAGGGGGTGCTTTGTTTTCGTGAATCTATTGAGCGGTGAGACCTTCGCGACACAGGGATTAATTTAACAAGTAATAAAAAAAAAAAAAACTCGTAGGAAAAAAAAAAAAAAAAGACAATGGATTGTAAAAGCAAGATAGTACATAAGTTGTGCTATGAACGATAGGATACTAACAATCATAACAGCGTCTGATGGAGGTGGCTTGCCCGCTTGAGCCATGTCTCAGCAGGAGGCTGCGGTCCCTTGAGAAGTAGGGACCCCGTGTAATCTGGGCGTCCCTGAAACTGGTTATTTGGGCGCAGGAGAGCCCGCAACACCAATTGAGTCGCGGACGCTGCCAGAGGGTATCCCAGATAGGCAACAGTACCTGGGCCCCTCACCAATTGTGGTCGGAGGAGTAACCAGGGGTTTTACTCTAATGTTATGATTAGCATTCCACTGCTATGAAGAGGGCGAGTCCCACATACCCCACTGCCCGTGCCGGAACACCGCAGTGGCGGAGGAGATGCGTAACATTCTTGCATTCCCCCGGACAAACTTACACCACGGCTTTCACGCTTCCCGTTCGAAACACAGAAAGACGGTCACTTTCTTCCAAGCAACTAACAAATCTTACTGTGATATCGAAGGTATACACACAAACCACGTTTTATTAATCTGACACAAACTATATTTATATAATCATTTTATCAAATATTTTTATACACAGTTTGATGTTAACTAGGTAGCTTTAAATTTACTTATGTACATATTAGCTTGTTCCCTAGTGTGGGAGCTGTCTTAAAAAAAATCCATAATCGGACATGTATTATGTAGTTGTACCAAAATTCCATCAAAAACAGTTCATCAATTTCGTAATTTTAAAAACCTTTGACAGGCTGGAGGCCAGGAGGCCGTGAGTGCCATACATAAGTTCATGTTAATCCTCTGTTAAGCTTGATGTTGTAGTTTTCGATTAGGTACATTGACAATATTTATAACCAATGAGAGATAACAATTTTACATACGGATTAATTTTAAATTACGTTTGACGAGTGCGACGAATATCAATAAAGCATAAAAAAAGTATATGACGCATCTGTTCTTGATTCATATGGTGAGTGTTGCCATGCCAGCTAGGTACGTGGATATTCATATGTGCGTAAGTTAAGTTATTCTGTAAATAAGGGCACAGAGTTACTAGTCTGGATGGTTTACATCTAATTTAAGTCTACTTTGGAACTATTAAAGCGTAGGAATCATTCATTTACGAATAAAAGAGACTAAAACCGGCCAAGTGCGAGTCGGACTCGCGTACTAAGGGTTCCGTACCATTTTTAAGTGCCTACCTGTTGTTATAGATATCGAGCAAAAAAGGTACAAAAAAAGTTGTTGTATGGGAGCCCCCCCTAAATACTTATTTTATGTTTAGTTTGTTATTATAGCAACAGAAATACATCATTTGTGAATTTTTCAACTGTTTAGGTATCGCGGTTCTTGAGATACAGCCTGGTGATAGACAGACAGATAGCTAAGTCTTAGTAATAGGGTCCCGTTTTCACCCTTCGGGTACGGAACCCAAGCATTTAATGTCTAGACATGCTTAATATTGTTGCATCAAAGATATCGAAAAAAACCCATAGAGAAATGGAGTGGGCTTTGAGAAAAACTGTAGCTGAAGTTCAAGAAGTAGTACCGGTAAATAAAAAGAGGAACACAACCTACAAAAATTGGAAAGCTCATAAGACAGTGACAGAGTGGTAAAATCCATTGTTGGTATTTTAAAAATTAATGAAAATTGTAAAGCAAAGGAAAAAAGTACAACTATCTACAAAAAGAAATGAGATGCCATCAAAAACATACTTGTAAAAAAACCCAAGTCTCGTAACGCAGTTCTTTTACCGTAAAACGTTGTGAGATCTATGTAATACCAAGTCGGTTAATTTATTCAGTCCCTACTTAAGGGACCTTCTATCTTAAGCTATTTCGTAATTATCTCACCTTACAGAATTTTATTTTGACCTTATCAAAGTTCAAAACTTTTATGTTATGAATATTAGATTGACTTGGCCATCGCAATAAACACTTGTGAGATACATTCTAATTATATCCGATGGCCAAGTTAATCTATTATTTAAAACTTTAAAGTTTTGAACTTTGATAAGGTCAAAATAAAATTCTGTAAGGTGAGATAATTACGAAATAGCTTAAGATAGAAGGTCCCTTAAGTAGGGACTGAATAAATTAACCGACTTGGTATTACATAGATCTCACAACGTTTTACGGTAAAAGAACTGCGTTACGAGACTTGGGTTTTTTTACAAGTATGTTTTTGATGGCATATTATTTTATATGGACAATTGACAAAATCTTGTTTATGTAAAGTAGTGTAAATTACAATAGAAGTTGGTTTTATATTCAATTCGTAAACTAAAATATTTAATGTCACAAAATATTTCCTTTCTTTATCGTTAATTCAATAAAAGTATGATTATGATCACATTTACATTCTCCTAATAACTACCTACAAAAATAAATAATGAATTTAAATACATTGGATTTTTTTTATATTACTGGCACTTTTTTAACTCTACGAGGGGTTAACAAGAATACTATCTTGTTAACCCCTCGTGCTAAGATAAAATGCTTGTGTTACGAGTGGGTTCACGTCAGTAGTGCTATGGGTGAGGATCGGCGACCACATGATCGCAAGTCCGACGCCCTAGCCATTGAGGTACGGCCGCTTCAAATGTTCACATTAGTTCATTTAAAAGATGCATAACAACCAACTCCAATACCAACGATATACCAAAAATCTATTTCACTAAAACATATTATACGTCTTACCAAAGTACAGTATTGGTAAGTAGATGCTATAAGTAAAACAAATCGGTAACTGCCGCTCTGTATTAATCACACCTTCAGAAAATATTGTAAATTAACTATACTTCTAGCTGTATAAAACTTAAATTTGAAATATAAATTCATCATCATCGTCAGCCCGTATAGCGTCCACTGCTGAATGGACCTTATCTGTAGGGAGGGTTTTGCCGTAGTCGCCACGCTTGACACGCGGGTGCTACCAATTACTTAAATTTAAAATGATGTTATAACAATTGGGACCAATGGCTTAACGTGCTTTCCGAGGCAAGGGGGGTAGTCCCTTATCCAACGAGACCCGGAAAGCAATTTACACAAATATTTTTTGGCCGGCGTGGGGATCGAATCGAACATATTATGTATAGAATTTAAGTTCAATGTATTTTATTAACATAGACACGTTTACATGTTTATAAGGCATGTTTTTTTACTACCAGTGCTGGACGTGGAAACTGAGAAAAACTGGCAACAAACTTAGAGGAATCCTTTTTAATAAAATGGAAGTTCGTATTACAATTCTTTGTAAAACAGTATTGTTTTAGAGCAAGTCACTACCAAGCAGTTTTGTAATTTACATAGTCTGAAATTGTATAATAACTCATTTTATTTAAATTATTTTTTAACAGATTGTCTAAACTTGACTACGGAAAGATCTCTTACATTATTACGATGTTTGTTATAAAAGCGTATACATTGCCTTATTAAGGAATTGCTAATTTTGTAGCATTTAGTAGCATGTGGAACAAGATAATGCCTATTTCTTGATATAATGAGTGTGGCTTTTTTTTCAAACCTGACACAATATTCTACGAACATCCTTACTATATACTATTTGTGAGTATGGATGGATGGATGGATGAATGTTTGTTACTCTTTCACGAAAAAACTGCTAAATGGATTCGGCTGTAACTATGCAAGAGAATAGTGAATAAGTTCGATTAACATATAGGCTACAATAAATCACGCTCCGACCCACTGGAGCAGAGTAACGCGGGTCAAACTGCGGGACGCAGCTAGTACAAAATATTTTTTATACAAATATATATAATGTTATTAGTTACGGGTAAATACATAATTTTTACTTTATTTTATACAAAGGTACTTAAGGATTCTCATCATCATCATCAACATTCCGCTTACGTCCACTGCTGAACATGGGCCTCCTCTTAACAGACCTTGGCAAGCCAGGATTGTAGAGGGATATTGCCATAATCACCACGCTTGGCAGACGGATTGGTGATCGCAGTAAGATGTAAACCTTGAGCTAATAGATGCTGCTGCCCATCCATCAGCCATATGTCCCTTAGTCGCCTTTTACGACACCCATGGGAGGACATGGGGTGGTCTATTCTAAGCCGGAAACCACACGGCATAAGGAGTCTAATAACGAGTAATTATATTTAACTTACTGATTTATACTATAAAAATCTATGTAGTTTCAGGCTAAGAATAGACCAACTCATAGGTATCTTGGGGCCTCATCCATGGGTCATTAGAGGTGACTAAGGGACATAGAGCTAATGGATGGCCAGCAGCATCTATCAGATCAAGATGTCTTACCATCTTACAGCGATGCCCAACCCGCATGTCAAGCGTGGTTACTATGGCAATATTCCTCAACAACCCTGGGTAGTCAAGGTCTGTAAAGAGGAGGCCCATGTTCAGCAGTTGAAGTGACAGATATGAAAATCATGAGATAATAATTCATCATCAGGCTGTATAACGTCCACTGCTTAACATGGGCCTCCTCCTGGGGGAGGGTATTTGCCATAGTCACCACGCTTGGCAGGCGGATTGGCGACCGCAGTATTATGTTGTACCATACAAGGAAACGCTGTGGCACGTTCCTTGATATACGATTATTATAAATGATGTTATAACAATCGGGACCAACGGCTTAACGTGTTTTCCGAGGCACGGAGGGTCCCTCAACCAACCAGACCCGGAAAGAAATCTTAGTATTTACAAAAAGATTTCCTGTCCAGCGTGGGAATCGAACCCACGACCTTCGAAATTTTAAAGTGAGCCAAATACCGCTACGCTACGGATGTAAAAAATAAAAGATGTATAAAACACAACTCCAATATTATACCAATGATACGAGATTTGATATTCTATCAAAAAAATATATTTAGCTGTAACATAAACTGGTATCGGTATTCGGTACCAAGTATATCGCACACCTAGATGAAGACTCCGCTAACTCAAAAATTACGAGTTTTGAGTTAGTAGCTTTGATATATTTTTTATATACTCTAAAAACAGTTTTTCGTCATTTCTGAAAAATGAGTTTTTTTTGAGTTGCTGGAGTCTTCATCTAGGGGTGCGATATGTAAAAAATATTGGGAACTCCGGCACAATATTACGTATAGCTTCAGGAAATGGTGTTTCACGGTTTGGGAACGAAACAAATTATACCAATTTCCATTCCTCCACGTTTTTACTTCTTCGTTTCTCCATTTGTAGGATTGATGACGTGTTACTTATGTGGGACTACAATATCTATTAATCATGAGGAATTGAGGAGTAGTTTGCTTGATAATATAGCTTGGTAGATAGTGTTTAGTATAATATATTCCTTACCAGTTAAAAATGCAATACCATATTTTTGTAACAAAACTCTTTGTTCTTCCGTAAGGTGGGGACCTGGTGATTTGTAATACAGGCATTTCTCGCCTAACACAGACACGAGCTCCTCACATTGCAAATAACTATTCAATTATTTTATTTTATAGCTAATTTTATATGCCTAGAATAAGCTTGTCATTGAGGAGAAATAATGAATGGTATTATTATTATATAGAAGATACGCACGTATGTCATTTTGGACTGCGTCATTAGTTACGGTTGAGCGAGATCCCGAATTCGATCCACGGGTCGAATCGAATTCGGGTATAAACATATTTGAGGCAAAGGAATGCCACGAATACATTTTTATATATTTTTGCATTCGTCTGGCAATGTTAAAATCCCAACTAAATCGTCTGGCTTATTAATTTTTGTTTTATTTAAACATTAAACTACAACATATAAAAATTTCATATTGCCACAAATATATTTAAAATATATATAAACATTTTAAAATAATGGGGCTCTTAGCCCCTCTATGCACCAGGTCTACAGTTCCGCATTGGTGTATAATAGGAGAGGTTTCAGCTTCCCTCAAATACCTACCCAAAAATTGGTGCTAGCTCTCCTACAATAATTCTGTATTATAAATATATTTTTCTTTTTGTTTCTTTTGTGTGTTTGTACATAAATAAATAAATAAAAATAAATAAAAAAATAATTACCCGTCAAAATTGATTATTTACTTTACACTTTTCTAATAAGAGATATATATGTATCTTTCGATGATGGCATTAGGATAACCCCACATCGGGCGTCCGCATACCTACGTACACCCGCTGCCATTCAGAACTGACACACGGTCGAGGAAGCCTTATTTGATTAATATATTTAAATATGCATATGGATTTTAATATTTAATAAAATAAGTAATTTCCTAGCTTTCATAATTTATTACGTTAACTTTTTTGTTACTATATTATAGTTTTCATTTAGAAAATCCGAATTATAAATGATAAAAAAATCTCAATACTTCGCTTAGGTGTTGTTTGTATATTTTTATCTCATGTTAGTACATACTAAATTAAATCATATTTTATTACCATTTGTATACAATAAAACGATGATTCGATAATAAAATTAAATCTTAGAACTGTTCTTAAATTTATTTCCGTAACAATAATATTTCTCAGTAGTATCTGATAAAATTGAAGTAAAAAATATATAATTACTGTAATAAAATTTATAATTGACCCGTGATTCTAATCTTATACTAATATATAAAACTGAAAAGTTTATTTGTTTGTTTGCTTGAACGCGAAAACCTCAGAAACTACTGGTCCGATTTGAAAAATTGTTTTAGTGTTAGATAGCCCATTTATTGAGGAAGGCTATATTTAACGGACTCTACCCACTACACCACGTATCATACTAAGACCGTTACAGGAGCATGACAAGCAAAAAAAAAGTCTTGAATAGTATGAGACTAGACCGTTCCGTCACTTATCAGCACCTTCACGTGGCATGTACGGAGCGTCAACAATTGTCGGCAAGAATATTATGCCGGTGGCAATAAGCCGATACATACGGGTTAGATACGTAATTGATACGCTCTAGTGGGCATAGAGCGTATCGTGTTGCTTTCCGATCGTGACATGATCCTATTACGGTCATAGTATGATACGTTGTAGTGGGTCTATTATCATGAAGGTCACACCGGAACGGGAGCTACGCTGGTGAAACCACGCACGAGAAGCTAGTAGGTTCATCATCAGCCCATATAACGTCCACTAATAAACATGGCCTCCTCCCGAGGGAAGGTATTTGGCATAGTCACCACGCTTGGCAGGCGGGTTGGTGACCGCAACAGCGTTTCCGCACAAGAAAAGGCTGCTGCCTGTTCCTTGATACACGATTATTATCGATGATCCGGCGTGGGGATCGAACCCACTACCTCCAAGATTTAAAGCGAGCTAAATACCGCTACAGGTCTGGTTGATTGAGCAAGTTGAGCCGTTGGTCCCGATTGTTATAACATCATCTATAGCAAGCGTATATCAGTGAATGGGCAGCTGTGTTTCCCTGTGTATTTCAACATAATACTGAGGTCATCAATCCGCCTGCCAAGCGTGGTGACTATGGCAAAACCCTCCCTTGGGAGGAGGCCCATGTTCAGCAGTGGACGTTGTACGGGCTGATGATGATGATGATTTTTATATTACACACTAGTTTACTACCGATATAGATCCTGTGGAATCGTTAGTTATATCTTCTTGATACTACTACTATCTTACCGCGCACGGTTTCACTCTCGTAGCTCTTGTTCCCGTAGAAACCTCATAATTAAATGTAGCTTATTTTTATCCTGGATAACATAGCTTCTTAATTATGATTTTTTTTGGAATCGTTCCCGTAGTTCCATAGCCTATTCAATGCAAACTAACAAACAATCTGATATTTCCTCTTTATAACAATAGTATAGATAGCCAGCGATACTTCTTGTCCTTCTGATTTCAAATTTTTAATCTTTCAATATCCGCAAAGACCCGAAATCCGAGAGCAAACTGTAAATTCATACGACAGGTACAGAATACTCCTCTAAAAATCGTAAAATCTTCACGCAATACTCTTTCCAGCGACCGACCGTCCCGAGGTCTAAGCCCCACAGGGCTCCCTATTGCATAGGTTGCTTAGTTTGTAGTTTAGGTGTTCTTTCTTGCCCAATAAAGGAACTTATTCCACTTCCACCACTGCAACTCATGTAAGCCAGGATCTGCAATGGCACACACTGGATATGGCAATGACCACCGAGGCTCGCCAAGTCCCGCTTAAAGTGAAATAACCTTTGATCCCGCAACAAATTTAATGAAAAACAGATTAGAAGGACTAAGAAAGGAGTTTTACGGCAAAATAGTAAAAGCCTCATGTCCGCCAAAGAAGCAAGATTAAATCGCCTCCCGCGGTCCCAAGTGGACCGCGCGCTGCCCGCGAATGATTCACCTAGTGCAAATTGTTAACAGACTTCTCGAAAATCCAACCCGCACCGCCTCGTCGCAAGGCGTCCACTCGTTGAACACGCGGCGTTCACCCGTTGACCGTGCGGGGTTCACTGGTTGACCGCGCGACGATTATAGATCCACCGCGTCCATCCGTGGACCACCTGTCGACAACGAGTGGACGCCTTGCGACGAGGCGGTGCGGGGTGGGTGTCGGGTGGTTGTAATGAGCTGTGACCTGTGACCCAGGCCGCGTCCTGGATGCCAGCGGGCGGCGCGGGCGACGGCACGCGCGTCTTTATCAAAGTTCATAGATTTGTGTGAAGCTGTTCTCGACGACATCGGTGCGGGCGGCAGGTTTTCCTTAGGCACCGCCCGCGCCGCCCGCTCCGCCCGCTGGCGTCCAGGACGCGGCCTTAAGTACAAGCCCCTCGCGCGCGGTTTTATCCGCGTAACTCCCGTTCCCATGGGAATTTCATAAATAATATAATCTATAGCCCTTCTCGATAAATGAAGTATCTAATCATCATCATCATCAGCCCGTATCCACTGCTGAACATGGGCCTCCTCCCGAGGGAGAGTATTTGCCATAGTCACCACGCTTGGCACCTTGACATATGATTATTATAGATGATGTTATAACAATTGGAACCAACGGCTTGACGTGCTTTCCGAGGCACGGAGGCGAGTCCCTCAACCAACCAGACCCGGAAAGGAATCTTAGAATTTATACAAAGTTTTCCTGTCCGGCGTGGGGATCGAACCCACGACCTCCGAGATTTATAGCAAGCCAAATACCGCTTGTAAACTAATACTGAAATATTTTTTCTAATCGGACCAGCATTTCCTGAGCAGGTTCAAGCAAACAAAAACCACTCTATAGCTTTAAAAATAGTAAGTATAAAGGTACAAGTTGGTAGCGGGCGACACGAAGCTGCAGCAAACGTCGTGTCGCAGCGACACTACGGGTTTCTATGTATTTCTATGATAATTCCCTTCGTAGCGTCGCTAGCTTCATGTTGCTAACTACGAAGGGAATTTCATAGAAATACATAGAAACCCGTAGTGTCGCTGCGACACGTTGTTTGCTGCAGCTTCGTGTCGCCCGCTACCAACTTGTGCCTTTATACTTACTATTTTATAGAAACAAGTAGTGTCGCTGCGACACGTCGCCGAGTCGTTTGCTGTAGCTTCGTGTCGCCCGCTACCAACTTGTACCTTAAGATATCAAGGTACGAATCAGGTATAATAGCTGCACTTATCATGTTCGACATTATCGAATAACGATGTCAGGGTCAAGTGTAAGGTGAATGTCCGCTCTTATGAAGTGACCTTAGTCAGTTTACAAGCTACAACTTAACGCATCTGTAAACTTGATGGATTTAATTTGACGATTGTGTTTTT
Source organism: Nycteola revayana (assembly GCA_947037095.2). Classification (NCBI taxonomy): domain Eukaryota; kingdom Metazoa; phylum Arthropoda; class Insecta; order Lepidoptera; family Nolidae; genus Nycteola; species Nycteola revayana. The sequence continues at coordinate 12,962,501 of OX344838.1, read as the reverse complement.
ATTTATTTAAGACTGACTGCTGCCCGTGACTTTGTCCGCGTAAAAGAAGGCATCTGATATAAACTATCTAACAATTAAGTATACTTTCGTCTAACTAGGTATTACCGTTTTGGAGATTAGGTGGAATACACGGTGAAATAAACAGGTAGACAAAATAAAAAAGTGCCCCATATTATATTATACTTTATAAAATTAACTATCACAAAATAGTCATGTCAAAATAGGTTAAGCCGTTACTGAGATTAACCGGAACACGCAGACATACAGATAACAATCAATTTTTTATAATATGTTTGAGTTATACCTATTTATATTCATATGCATTCAGTAAAAATGTGTTATTTAATAATAACAAACATACTATCCAATTTAATTTATTTGTAGGTAAACACTGTTAACTGTACCTATCTATGTAAGTATACGGGTAGGTACGCCGTAGATATCTTTAGTAAGTGGTTCTAAAATAAATGTCTAAACGGATCATTGACATCCTTTAAGGAAACCGTGAGGTTTAGCACGTATCTTATGTGGACTTGTTATGAGTAATTTAGAAGGAATGAAACGACAAAAAGTATGTTGTTTGCGTTAGTTTTTTTTTATTTGAACGCATTCGACCCTTATCTTACCTGAATGTAGAAGGTAAAAAACAGGTAAATCCTGAACTCATCAGTTATATAGCAGGTACTTTAGCCCAGTCCGTTTCTTATCTTGACAAATATTGTGGGTTTAGCGTAAACACATTAAATGATTATGCCAAAAAACATATATATGCTTCACTTACGCTTTCCGAACATAATGAACCAAAATATTTTAATTTGCACTGAATAAATTTAAAAAGTACCGGACTACCGCATCCAAACGTATATTATTTACCATTACAAAACAATGTCATTCGAAAAGTATCATATGCTATTTTTTGTGAATCATATGATGCATAAGCAGTTGCTGGTGCTTCTACCTACTGGCGCTCGAAAGAACACCTGGCGGATTTTGTGGGTAGATCTTGACTTATTATTTTTATCGGTATGATTGGCTGAACTAGAGACTATGGAGTACTAGGAGAAGCTACGTTTTCACCCGTGCAACTACCGTTGTCATAACAACGGCGTGGTCACGATATTTCTTAGAAATAAACTTTGAAGGTCCGCAATCTTTCGATGACCTCAAAGACAAGAGGTTCACCAACTGTAAAGTAAAGCGACAGATGTACAAACTAACTGGCAAGCGCAGCCTAAGACTGCCAGTTGCACGATTGACCGATGGACCGATGACCTATAGAAGGTCATAGGAAGCAAGTGTGCAACCACTTGCACACTGCGAATTCATCAATCCTCCTGCCAACGACCGCCCCTAGGTCTTAGTCTCATAGTCTTGCGCACATTGCTTGCTTAGTTTGTAGTGTTTATAACTTTGTGGAGCACTGCTCGTTTTTATCAATTTCATCTACATAGATAAGACCGAAAAACAAATCTCAATCTAACGAAAATTGTCTGAAATGAATAAATACATGATGATAGTCGTGGTTTCATTAACAAAGTTAAATTGAGTCCTATTTATTAAATATTACTTAAACATTGTCTAACACCTGGTTAAATATGCTGTTTATTTTCATTTGAAGTAGTCCTCCTACTTTTGACGTAAACAAATATTGTATATTGCTCTGGTAATTAGGTAGATATAGGGATAGGTTGGTAGAGATAGATTTTCGAAGCAGCAGAATTAGATATACATTTATGGGCATGAAATGAGCCTTGTATCTGAGAACTGTGATCTTCAATCTGCAATGGCTTCCTTACTATTTAATTTTGAAATATACCTACAGCATTTTTGTGTGAAATAAATCCTAGAGACATTAAACATTTTTTTAATTTATTTATACTGATATTTTGCAAGATAAGGCAAGCTTTTTTGTAAGCATTTTTTCCATAAAGGAATTCAGACACCTTCCCTGCACTTGCTACGAGCTTGGCATACCACGTTCGCCTTCATCACATTCTTTAAACTTCTTATGCATGTCCTTCGGTTTAGGTAATTTCTAGCCTGGCCTTTTTAGGGTTCCGTAGCCAAATGGCAAAAAACGGAACCCTTATAGATTCGTCATGTCTGTCTGTCTATCTGTCTGTCTGTCTGTCTGTCCGTCCGTATGTCACAGCCACTTTTTTCCGAAACTATATGAACTATAATGGTGAAACTTGGTTAGTAGATGTATTTTGTGAACCGCATTAAGATTTTCACACAAAAATAGAAAAAAAACAATAAATTTTGGGGTTCCCCATACATAGAACTGAAACACAAAAAAAAATTTTTCATCGAACCCATACGTGTGGGTTATCTATGAATAGGTCTTCAAAAATGATGTTGAGGTTTCTAATGTCATTTTTTTCTAAACTGAATAGTTTGCGCGAGAGACACTTCCAAAGTGGTAAAATGTGTGTCCCCCCCCCCTGTATCTTCTAAAATAAGAGAATGATGAAACTAAAAAAAATATATGATGTACATAACCATGCAAACTTGCACCGAAAATTGGTTTGAACGAGATCAAGTAAGTAGTTTTTTTTTAATACGTCATAAACCGTAAACCGCAATTTACCTTTCATTCAATCAACTATTATTAACATCGATTAGAGTTACAACGAACTACAAGAACGTTTATACTATGTTACTTGTTGTATTCTTGATATCAAAAATAGGTAGGCACTTGCAACTAGTAGGTACGGAACCCTTCGTGCGAGAGTCCGACTCGCACTTGGCCGGTTTTTTAGCGTTAAATTTAAGTTAAACAAATCATATACCTTCAAAAATTTCACAAGTTTTCAAAAGATTCATTGCACCTATTGGATTGGCAGGGCATTTGAACGTTAGTAATCTTTCATCCACGTTTAAGAAAATAGGTGTCAGTCGGTGTAACGAATCGAAGTTATTTGAAGCATTGTCTATTCTAAATTTAAATGTAGATACATGTCATATTTTATATCGTTGGTGATACTGCAGTACTGCATAAGTGAAATTGATTTTTTTCTCTTTACAATATATACAACGAAAAAAATCTTGAGACATGAAATTACACCTTATTAGCTACTATCACTTACGCGATATTTCGATATTTCATATATTTTCAAGCAGTGTCAAATTTAAAAACAAATATATGTATGTAATAGGCTTTTTATTTAAATATTTATAAGTTTAAAATAAATACTAGTAGCAGATAGGAAATTTCTTAATGTGTTCTTAATTAAAATCTTAAAGCGAAAAGCGATTAGGGTCACATCCAATCGATAACTAAAAATAAAGTATTTTTATTGATTCGTTTTAAGGAATAATCTTGTTTTTTCCTTGTAGATGGAATGTGCGAGCAATTAAGATAATTCTTTGGAGTAAATAGGTTCATAATTGTTATTAGATTATGAAATATACTTGTTTATTTACTCCTTCTTGTATAAATGAATTATATGATTCTTATTAGATATCGTCGTCTAATTTAGAATATCCAAGCGAATGCACATTGAAGAGTAAGTAGGCACGTTTTATTGAAACTTTAAAAATACCTATTACAATAAAGCAGGTAGGTACGTTTTTAATATTTCGCACTATAGGGAAATAAATCGCTGTATTGTGTAGGAATTTAAATAGACACATATCACAATGCACAGCCACCTTCAGAATCACACTTTTTTGTAGTGTAGTAATAGTTGTCCTGCGTGGAATTAGAAAACCAGGTCTCAATAGAAATTACCGTAAACTGAGTCGCCGGTGCAGTAAAATACCTATAGTGTTTATCCGATACAAAACTACTACTGTACTAGTGTACCTAAACTGTTATTAAAAATGTCATGGCAAATTATACTTTCTTTGACAATGGTGAACACCACGTACTAATTAGCATAGCTAACGACATACAATTACGAAAATTTAATTATTGCATGACAGATCAGTCTGCCATACAATCATTGTTATCCGTTAATTAAAACTGCAATGTCTCAAAGCAGGCACAACTAAAAAACCATTGCATTACATGACACTGGCAGAATAAGTCAACAGATTGCCATTAAGGCGCTGTACTTAGTCAAAATAGGCTTCACAAAACCGTTTTTTAGCCAAATGTTTACATTTTAGAGCAGCTAAAAAAATATATGTTAATCTTGATCATATTTATGGGGGGACCATTGTGTTCAAAACACGTTTTCGGTAAATTTTCTCGATAAAAAAACCCATAAAATAACCATTTAAATTGAAATTGTAGCAATTGTAACTGTATTATTTATAAACAAATCTTGATAATATTAATAACAGTGATGTAATATATAATAATGAAGGGAACTGTTGTTTTTATTTATCGATTGGAATAAGATATTTGCAAGGATTAATGTATTTAATAACTCGAACGAGTCGAACGAAACGTTGCGCCATCGCGGCGTCTCTTCGCTTCTCTTTCATTTCTACGCGGAGCAACAGTGACAAAACTAATACGTAAAAGTCTATTCACCGCGCCTTAACTGAAAAAAAAACGTGTCATTTAATATTTATACAAAGTGACAGTAGAGCACTTGTAGCTCAACGGATTAGACAGCTAGAGTGGAAATGAGCATACTTAAGTTAGGTAATAGCTCGAAGAACTGAAGAAGGCTGATGGGGTACAAACGTTTCCGAGTGGAGACCACGTACTGGCAAGGGCAGTGTAAAACAACCGCCTGCACGATTGACCGATCGACTGATGACCTAATAAAGGTCATAGGACGCAAGTGAGCAACCACTTGCATCTTGCAACAGTTCCCGCTGAAAATCGATGAGGAAAGCCTATACTATCCTACTAATATTATAAATACGAAAGTTTGTATGTGAGGATGTATGCATGTTTGTTCCTCTTTCACGCCAAAACTTCTGAATGGATTTGGCTGAGAGTTTGCACGCGGATAGCTTATAAGCTGGATTAACACGTATCACGTAATCACGCTCCGACCCACAGGAGAAGAGTGACGCGGGTAACACCGTGGGGTGCAGCTAGTTCTAATATAATTTACGGGACGCTCGGAGTACCTACCTGTGTGTCCTTAATCCTCATGGGCTGGTTGTATTTACCTGACGTCACACCTTTAATGCATTTGTACAGTAAATAAGCTTATGCTAATAGTTGTTTGTACTTTAGTATCAATGAAGTTTATATTTCTTTATTAATACATAAAGCTAAGCAAATGAACTGACTGGCACTGACTACGTATTACATTCAAGACGTTTGATCAATGAAGGCTAGTAATTCTATCTGTGCGAATCGTATGAATCACGGATGTTTTTTTTTAATGTATGACGTTTAAGAGAAAAAAGTAACCTCAAAGAATATGTTGTTCGAGTTACGTGTCGGTCAGTGACTTAAGGAATTGATAAAAAATATAACGCTTGGTCGCCGGTCGTTCTGAGTAGTACGTACGCAGAGTTTTTTCGTCGACTTTTATTTTTTATGATTGGATATAAATCACATTTGATATTTATAAAAACATTCACCTCTCGCAAGAGGTTTTATTCGCGTAGCTTCTTAATTAACTATAGCCTATTATTACTCTTAAATTACGTAGCTTTCTAATGAGGTTAACATTTTTGAATTCGTTTCTCTTGTTTTAGAGCATATTCAAAGCAAACAAACAAAACAATCCAATCTTTCCTTTTTCAAATATAAAAAAAAAATCTAAAAAGTTTAAGTAATTTCTTGCAAAGCCAATGAAACTGTTTAAAAGTTGAACTGTAAAATTGTAATGAATTTTACTTTTGTAAATAGCATCGCAGATTCAAAAAAGAAACGGGTCACAAATATTTCACTTAATTAATCATGTTGTTATTTATTATTAAATATGAATAATAAAAAAATCCTTAAACATTTTCTAGAAGTTAAATTTGACAGATGTAGTCGCCTTTTAGTCCAAATAGCATATCCGTTAAATGCGTCAATGCGTCGCGTGCAACAACTACTCAACAAGAAGTAATTAAAAAAGAACAACCCATTGTCTAGGTCAGTACATAACGTATCATGGTATTTAAATACTAGTGTAGTACTTACACAGTGTTTTGTTTGTGATGAGAATTCTGTAGGTTACTAGGTTAAGGCCCGTAATTACTTGGCTCTAATAGGCTTCGATATTATATATTAATGACACTAGCTATTATTATGTTCTACTTGTCATCTAAACTTCATGTTTGTTATGTTATATTATTATGCCATCGGCTCGTATAACGATCACTGCTGAACATGATACTCCCCCGAGGTCACATAACGAGAGGAGGTACTAACTGGCCATATTCACCACGCTTGGCAGGCAGTATTATGTAATTACACACACAGGATACGCTGCTGCCCGTTCCCTGGTACACAATCTTGCTATAGCTGATGTTATAGATTGTTCCTCAACCAACCATACCCGCAAAGAAATCTTTAATTTTACACAAAGGTTTTCTGTCCGGCATGAGCATCAATCCGCAACGAACTGCGTACTGCTCCTATTTAACAATCGAATACCAGGTAATGAGCAGCAGCGTTACTCTGTCCAACACAATCACAACAACTGTGGTCACCGACCCGCCAGTAAAGCGTAGTATTTATGGCAAAACTCGCCTCGAGGGAGGCCCTCGTTCGGCGTTGAACGTGGCAGTGGACGTTAGACGCACTGAAAATAATAAGCATACGATGCTCGATTTTACTTAACAAAATCTCAGATGCCTAGAAAGAAAAAACTAAAATCGCGGCGTTCTCACGCCGCGCCGAAGACCAAGTTGTACTATTAGTTGTATTCCGCATGGCGTTCTTATACGAGTTCTTATGCCAAATTTATAGTACAGGTATATAGTTATCAATTACCGGATTGGATTCAGCTATAAAAGAAGTCATAGCTAACTACATACGCTCAACTAAAAAAGTAAACCACGAATTAAGGATTGTTTGCCATGAATTTGGATTCGCAACTCAAACTATTTGTCTGCATTTCGCCAATACAATCGCCTATCTTGTTCCGTCACAAAACTTGAGAAACCTGTATTAGAGGCTGAATTGTGTTGAATAAATAAATGTCTATGTTTCTTGATAACTTTTTTTAATAGTCACGATTATAATAATATATAAAAATAAAAATCTTAACAAAAACTGTTCTACACCTATGGCCGTTTTCAGAATACTGTCAGCATTGCAACGTTTTTAGAGTTTCGTATCCAAAGGGTAAAAACGAGTCCCTATTACTAAAACTCCACTGTGTTTATATATCTATCACCAGACTGTATCTCATATACCGAGATAGCTAGATTGTTGAAATTTCAAAGATGGTGTATTTCTATTTCCGTTACAACAACGAATGCAATTACGAAAAGCAGAATAAAATTAAAATTCAAGTGAGGCTCCCATAAAACAGACGAGTCCACTTTTGCCATTTAAATATTAGTTTTTATTTTTATAGATAACTAGCTGTCCGCGCGCGGTTTCCGTGGAAACGTAATTATTAAAAATACCCTCTTTTATTCCTGGACATTGTAATAGAGAAAAAAAATTAAATCCGTCCAGCATGTTCCATGCCTATTCAAATTAAACAAAAGAAGAAACAATCCAATATTTCCTCGTTATAATATTGGTATAGATGGTACGGAACCATAGGTGCGCGAGCCGGTATGTTCATTAATTAATTTTCCGAATCGCGGAAGGACTCTAAAAGCGGAATACGAAATTGCAGGAACTTTACAATCCATATGAGATGTAATAATTATAGTGTCAATCTAATTGGAAACGAGTTTTATGTAACTTGTTTTCTAAATAGTTTTAAATTAACCTTGACTAAATGTAAAATGGAATGACGTTAGCTATTAATATATTTACAAGGTTAATTAAGGATCATGATAAACTCAGTGCTAGAAGTCGTTGCCTTTTTTTCGGACCGACACGTGTAGATATCTATTACCCTTTTCCTACTTTACCAGGCATATAGCCGAGCAGACCTCTAGTCTTATTATATGGTAGAAATTGTTGCGTGTGCCTGTATAAATATTGTGTGTGAGGCTTAGATCAAATAATACTTTTATGATTTTTCCCTTTGTAGACACATCTTCTTTAAAGGCAAGTCACCGGGAAAAATGTATAAAATTTGACTGTACATGAATCAGCCTGAACCCATATTGGGCGTGCGCGTTGCTTCATCATCATCAGCCCGTATAACGTCCACTGCTGAACATGGGCCTCCTCCCGACCGGCTGGTGACCGCAATATTATGCACAAGGAAACGCTGCTGCCCGTTTCTTGATATACGATTATTATAGATGAAAACAATTGGGACCAACGGCTTAACGTGCTTTCCGAGGCACGGAGGGTAGTCCCTTAACCAACCATACCCGAAAAGAAATTTACACAAAGATTTCTTTTCCGGCGTGGGGATGCGTTGCTTAAGGCTATGAAAATCTACATTAACCTAGAAAATTACATTAATTAGGCGCATGGGGTCAGGGCAACTTGAAATCAAAAGAAATGTTTTACAGTGCTTAGAGCGCGCTCACGCTCATAGTAGCTTCCTCACTCCCCACGAGGTACCCAAATTAGTCGCGTCCGGAACATCAACGCTGACCCCATGCGACCAGTTACGTTAAATTTTTTGGCGGAGGTAAGATTTTACTTTTGGGTTTTCTATTATTTTATATTAGTATATTGTTTATGATTTTTTTATCTTATTCTCCAGATCAGATTTTAAAACGTAAAAAACCAAACATAACAACTGACAATTTGTACACAAGTACAAAACTGGCTAAGGAGTTGCTAGCACCTGAATATAAATTGACTCTTGTTGGTACATTGAATAAAAGAAAGCCTGACATTCCAACAGAATTTTTACCTAACAAAAATAGACCTACACATTGTTCAGTTTTCGGATTTCATAGTCAAATGACTATAGTCTCATATGTCCCTAAGCCGAAGAAAGCTAGTTTTACTTTCTACCATGCACAATGATAACGCCATCGGCGAAACAGCTAGAACTCAGAAACCAGAAATAATTACTTATTACAATAGTACCAAAGGTGGTGTAGATTGTAATGACCAACTTTGCAGTAATTATAATGTTGGCAGAAGAACAAAAAGATGGCCACAGGCTGTATTTTTTCATCTTATAAACATATCTGGCATCAACGCATTTGTCATACACAAAGCGAATACTGATAAGAGTATACATACAAGACTGTTTTTTTGAAGAAATTAGCACTTGTGGAATATAACCAGAAACGTCGCATACAACTTCGTGCTGTACCAACAACAACAAAGAAACGTCTCCGTGAAGTTCATGATGTGGACGAGACGGTCCAGCAATCGACAGCTAAGCGCGGATGCTGTTCATCATGTTCCTGAAAGGACGACAAAAAAGTGCCAACAAAATGCTTCAAGTGTCGTAAATTTATTTGTCAGCAACACTCGAGGGTTTACTGCGTAGGATGCAAAACAGAAGAATCCGCTGATGAGACTGATTAAAATTTTTTTTGTAAGTTTATCTCGGCCATGCCGAAAAATATTTGTTTAAAGAGAGGTTACATTTTTTTTTTATTAAGTATAATGTTCCAGTTATGTTTTTGATTCTTAAAATTAATTATATTAAAGAACTTTATTAAACACTATAAAATACATTAAGTTTTATTTATTTTTGACACTTCTTTACCAATTTCTTTTTGGGGGTCACTCAATACCCCATGCGCTTAATTGGGTGATTTTTTTGATGCGCCTAGTTAAGGGTTAAAGTTGCGAGCAAAAGATAGACTCAACACATACAAACTGGAATATCTTTAAAGGCTTCTAGTATTTCTTTGCGTAATCTCATAATGAAATATAATTTTTATTTTATACTTATTTGTTTCCGCGACTTCGTTCGCGTGAAGGGGCTGGCGTGATGGTGACCGCAGTATTATGTTGTAACATACAAGGAAACGCTGCTGCCCGTTCCCTGGTATATAACTGTTATAGATGATTTTATGAGAATCGGGACCAATGGCTTAACGTGCTTTCTGAGAAACGGAGGGTAGTCACTCAACCAACCAGACCCGTAGAGAAATCTTAGAATTTACACAAAGATTTCTGGTCCGATGTGGGAATCGAAACCACAACCTCCGATATTTAAAGCGAGCCAAATACCGCTACTCTACGGAGATTGTCTGTTGTTGATTTATTTGTGTATATGTAACTGTATTCACATAATGTCATAAGGTATAATTAAAGTATCTTCTTAAGGTGCAACGTTTGCAAAATGGCAGTTTTTGTCAAATAAATTATAACATTATTAATTAAGCGGATGTAGAAGGTAAAACAACCTTCTAGCGTAGCGGTATTTGGCTCGCCTTAAAACTCGGAGGCCGTACGATTCTCGCTCGGGATAAAAAGTCTTTGTGTAAAATCAAATATTCTTTCCGTGTATGGTTGATTGAGGGACTACTTTCCGAACTACGAGGTAACGGGTAGCAGCTTTACCTGTGTATGCTATTGCGTACTGCTTCAGCCACCAAGCCGCCTACCATGAGTGGTGACAATGATAAAAGATAATAACGGATATAAGTTCATTAATTCCTAAAAGCAGTAGAAGACCATGGAATTTCAAAGACCAGTATAAAATTTAGAGGGGAGATGATATCAACAAGATCAAGAAGATGAAGACTAAACATAGGTCTATTCTTGGACTTCGGAATTGACTTTTACATTTGCAAATACGTGTGGTTATCGGCTTAAATTAAACCACCCCATGTCTTTCAATGGATGCAGTAAGAGGACACTAAGGGATGTACAGTTAATGGATAGGCAGCATCATTCATCAGCTTAAGTTTTTTCACCGACTTACTACGATCACCAATCCGCCTGCCAATCATGGCGATTATGGCAAAATCTCCCAACAACCATGACTTGCTAAGGTGTGTTAAGAGGAGGCCCATATTCAGCAGTGATGGTAAACGGGCTGTTGGAGTGGAGTGAAGTGACATTTTGCAAAATGATGAAGCTATTAATTTAAGAGCTAATTAAATCCATTCTCGATTACATTGTTTGTTAAATACTTAAAGTGAGAACGTTTCACCTTAAATAGAATTAACTTAGATAATGAAACGAAGCTATAAATAAATTGGTTGGCATTATTTCTTTCCTTCTTTTTATTTTATTTGTGTAGTAATTTAGTATCCACGAACTTTGATTATTACTACATCGAATTATAAAAACTGATCATTAATTACTTAACTTCAAAGTCATAAATTTGTTGAAATGATTTTGCTGGTCATGTTGCCCATGAGTGGGCGTGACATCCTCACGCAGCCCGCGCGGATGATCCCGAGCAGGACAGTTGGTTTGGATATATTAATTAGTGACAATTATTGCCTCAAAAATCTATACTAATATATAAAGCTGAAGAGTTTGTTTGTTTGATTGCTTGCTTGAACGCGCTCATCTCAGGAACTACTGGACCGATTTATTTATCGAGGAAGGCTATACATTATTATATTTAGTGGTTTCCACAGGAACGGGAGCTATGAGGGTGATATCGCGCATGGAAGCTCGAAATGGATATTTTAGGTTGCATGTGATTTCTTTTTTAAATTTTATCTAAACCATTTCTAGCAGAACTTTGCAGTCTACTAGTATTCTTGTTAACCCCTAGTGCTAAGCTAAAATGTTTGTATTACGAGTGGGTTCACGTCGGTAGTGTAATGGGTGGGGACCGAAGCGGTGACCACAAGATCACAAGTCCGACGCCATAGCCATTAGGCTACGGCCGCTTCTGTGATTATCTACTAATTGCGTAGTTTTGTATCATTAGCCATGTTTTTATTACAGTTTAAGTATAAAACATTATTATACAATTAAACACAATAAAAAAAATACGGAACACTAATTAAATTACATAATTATAAGCTTTAGATTCCTCAACAATAATTATTTATTTAATTCTATCTATCAGTTACACACAGATCAACATTTTAATTATACACACTCATACGAACTTATAAAAAAAATGTTAATCTGATACATGTTCAAGCTGATTTAAATTCATGACGTCCATTAAAATGCACATTTTTATTTAAAAAAAGTTGAAGAAACATATTTAAACCTGTTATACTGGTATTTGCTTGCGTAATGCCTAACTGTAATTATTCATTGAAAGGTATACCTAAGACTTTGAACTATACAGACATACTTTCCTTAAGTAAGCAGCGGATTATAATCAGCGGAAATTAAATCTATAATTATCATCATCAGCCCGTATAACGGCCACTGCTGAACATGGGCCTCTTCGAGGGGGAGGGTATTTGCCATAGTCACCACGCTTGGCAGGCGGGTTGGTGACCGCATTATTATATTGTACCACACGAGGAAACGCTGCTGCCCGTTCCTTGATATACGATTATTATAGATGATGTTATAACAATCGGGACCAACGGCTTAACGTGCTTTCCGAGGCACGGAGGGTAGGCCCTCAACCAACCAGACCCGGAAAGAAATCTTAGAATTTACACAAAGATTTCATGCCCGGCGCGGGGATCGAACCCACGATCTCCGAGATTTAAAGCGAGCCAAATACCGCCACGCTACGACTAGTTATGACTATTGATATAATCTATAATTATATCAATAGTCAAAACTATTAACCAGTCAAAAGTACGTTTAACTAGCAAAATTAGTCAAAAATAACCTTTTTTTCCGGGTTTAAATGCCTCACGCATACCCTCGAACATCAAGGATCACTATTGCGTGATTCCTGCGCCAGCGAACTCAAAAGTAACCTTACCTAACCTAAAACTACTTTTGACAGATTTTGTAAGTAAAAGTTCTTTTGACTGTAACATAAATATACCTATAAAGCTCAGAAACTACTAGATTGATTTGAAAAACTCTTTCAGTCCTAAATAGTCCATTTATTGAGGAAGGCTACAGGTTTTATTATGAAGTTTCCACGGGAATGGGAGCTACGAGGGCAAAACTGGCAGCTCGTGTACAAATAGTGCAACAGTTGGCGCACGGTGCTTACCGATGAAATATGAAACGAAATAAAAAAAAATAAAAAAAATAGCGGCCGTAGCCCAATGGCTAAGGCGTCGGACTTGTGATCTTGTGGTCGCCGGTTCGATCCCCACCCATTGCAGTACCGACGTGAGCCCACTCGTAACACAAGCATTTTAGCTTAGCACGGGGGGGTTAACAAGAATACTAGTAGACTGCAAAAAACTCTGCTAGCAATCTTTAAAAAAATTATAGCGAAACATACAAAAAGTTGAACAGAACAGTCTTATAGGTTGTTCAACTTTTGCATAGATGTTTATGTTTAACTGAGTTGAACTATGTGTAAATTGTGTTTACTACATAGTCTTAGTATTATTACTTTAGATTTTATGATATACGTATCTTTATGGTCTGAGTTCTGCCTTACCAATTATATAAACGCGAAAGTTTGTTAGTATGTGTGGATGTATGGATGAATTTTTAGCAAAAAATACTAAATAGATTTGAAAGAAATCCTGCAACAATCCTACATTATTAGACATTCTTCCGGTAACGAGACCTGCGCAGGCAAAAATGCGTGCGAAAGATATTTAGACAATTCTCAGACGTATAAAGCGTCCACTGCTGAACAGATGCTTCCCTCAGAGGGGCTTTTGCCATCATCATTACATAGTATAAAACAAAGTCGCTTCCCGCTGTCTGTCTGTACTTATGTATGCTTAGATCTTTAAAACTACGCAACAGATTTTGATGTGGTTTTTTAGTAGATAGAGTGATTCACGAGGAAGGTTTATATGTATAGTACATCAGCATTACATCCGTGCGAAGCAGGGGCGGGTCGCTAGTAGTCAATAACTGGCGTTGGCGATCGCAGTATTTGTATTGTTATAGATAGATAAAAGCTTCTCCTTGTTCCCTTGTTAACTATTAGACAAAAATATGATACTAGCTGCGCCCCGTTTTACCCGCGTCGCTCTGCTCCAGAAGGTCGGAGCGTGATATTTTGTAACCTATATGTTAATCCAGCTTATAAACTATCTCCTTGCAAACTTTCAGCTAAATTCGTTGAGTAGTTTTTGCGTGAAATATTGACAAACATCCATCCATACATACAATTTTTAACCTTTATAATATTAGTAAGGATTATATGGTTCACATCGGCTAAGTGTTCTTTCCTAGACTCAGAGGATACTCCCTTATCTAACAAAACTCAGAAAAATATATTTGAGTTTACATCGTCTTTTTTCCGGCGCAGGAATGAAACCGTTAAAAATAAAAATAAAAATGATTTATACCTTTAGTTACCAGAGTTTGAAATTATTATTGTAGGCATTTTGTGTTGTAAACTAATTTGGACAAAAATAGTAGGTAGGTATATAACATATATTCAAACGATAGGTATGTTACACACAGCTGTATTTGCGAATAAAATTTAATTAAAATATCTATATCTATGACGTTCTTAGTATCTTTGTATAATGTTTAATCAGAGTTATTAATTAGAATGTACAATAATTATTATTTTAATAATTATATACGGTTTATTTAAACAAACAAAAATTGCCCGAGATAATATATTTTATAAAGTTTTAAGATTTTCGTAAATCAAACCTTTCGTTTCCGTGGGTACCTCATAATTAAATATAGCTTATATCACCGCTGAATAACATAGCTTTCTAAGGGTGAAAGAATTTTCAAAATCAGTTTCGAAGCGTTCCATAAAGTTGAAGGCCACAACTGCAGCCAAAAAATTAGGCAACACAGGGTGAGACGGTACTTCACCAAGGAGCAGCTTCTTCGTTTATATAAAGCTCAGGTTCGTCCTTGCATTGAGTACTGCTCTCAATTTTGAACTCAACTCTTTGGATACGTTAGACCGACGGGCTCGGATGATAATTAAATAGATGACAGTGGTCCTGTGACCAGAAAACTCTAAGGTCTTGAACATCGACGGAAGGTCGTATGCCTATCGGTTTATTATAGATTATTTCACGGAGAATGCGCTCAGGAGTTCCATGAATTGGTTCCGCCGTCCCCGTTTTATCGTCGGACAACGAGAAGCCGGAAGCGCCTCCACCCATATGTTATCGATATACCACCATGCCGCACTAAGCGTTTTTCTTCATCGTTTCTGATACGCACGGCCAAATTGTGGAATTCTCTTCCGGACTATATGTTCCCGGATGCTTACAACTTGGGACTATTCAAATTAAGGCACCTCATGGGTTTGTGCGGCCCATGCTATAGATCACATCTTTACTTAACATCAGGTGAGATAGTGGTCAAGCGCAAACTAATTTTAAGCTTAAAAAAAAAGAAGCCAAAGTTTCAAACCACCAAATCTTTCCTCTTTAATATAGATATAGAAGATACTGACTGAGAGACAAACTCTGTGTCCTAGCGATATAAAGCTCGCCTTGAATCAAGGAGGTCGCAGGTACGATTCCCGCTCCGGAGAAAAAGTCTTTGTGTAAAATCAAAGAAGATTTGGTTGATTGAGGGACTATTCTCCATACTATTAGGAAAGCCGCTATTGTCGATTGTCCTAATATCGCCTATGAAAATGTCCCTACTAGATAACGGGCAGCATCATTACCTGTGTATGTTATGTACATACTGCTTTGGTCACCAAGCCGCCTATCATGGGTGGTGACAATGGTATGAGTGCCCTCATACCATTGTCACCCATGTTAAGCAGTGGACATGATATGGGCCGATTATAATGATGACGATGACTGACCTATCGGCTCAAATCGGAAACCTCAGGACTTAGAAGTTAGAACGATATAATTTGACACAAGAGTCGCAAATACAGTACCCATGATATGCTATGTGGCTAGGCTTTGTGTTTGTGCCTTTCGGCGTCAAAATATTGAGGTCGTGAAGACTGGGAGCCAAATTAATTTCTAAGAATCTCGCAGCTGCTCTCGTTTATCCACTTCGCTATTATGCAGTTTACTTTGCCCGATTACAGGTTACTTCTTTGTTCAACAGATAAGCTTTGCCATTTAATGGGGAAATGTTACCAGCATTCTGAGAACTTTGCTAAGCAGTAGGTATAGATTAATATTATTTATAGTAGAAGTTTGTTGAAATTTAAATTATCTACTTTTATATACTAATATTATAAACAGGTAATGTTTGTGTCAACCTCCGTAGCGAAGCCGTAATTGGCTCGCTTTAAAACCTCGGAGGTCGTGGGTTCGACCTCCACACTGGACAAGAAATCTTTGTGTAAATTCTAAGATTGTTATTTCTTTCCGGGTCTGATTGGTTGCCCTACTACCCTCCGTGCCTCGGAAAGCACGTTAAGCCGTTGGTCCTGATTGTTATAACATCATCTATAACAAACGAACCAGGAACGGGCAGCAGCGTTTCCCCTCTGTATTACAACAGAACACTGCCGTCACCAATCCGCTTGCCAAGCAGGGTGACTACGGCAAAAACCCTCTTCAGGAGGAGGCCCATGTTCAGCAGTGGACGTTATACGGGCTGATGATGAAAGTTTGTGACGTTGAAGGCGGTAATTTCTGGATCTACTGAACCGATTTTGAAAATTCATTTAACAATAGAAAGCCTCGTCATGTTTGAGTGCCATATTTTAAAATAAAGTTTCCACGGTAACGGGAAGTTTCTGCAGGTGAAACCGCGCGGAACAGCTAGTAGTTAAATAAAGTTAATGTTTTTTCATTTGTATTTGATAGAAACATTATTTTAGGTCAAACAAAATTGTAAATATAAGTTTTGTGATATGAGCACTGGTATTATAAGCCATAAGCATATTTTCTATGTCTACTATTGTGCTTTAACATGAAAGTAAAGTAGAGTAATCCGGTTGTTCACAAACATTTACTTTATTTCAATAGACACTTGAATACTGGGTAGTATAACCCCAATGCTCATAAAGCCAATATTTTATCTCGCGTTTCCTGAAAAATCCGAGCAAACTGTGATCTACGATAGCACAGACACATAAACGAATAACGCAAACAAGCTGGCAATTTCAAAAAGAAATGTTCGCCTGAATCATGCCGACAACTCCGTCACGTAGAAAGTATATATCGGCGGTATCGTACGGAATATCGCATATTCTGCGCTACCACGAAACAGCCAAATTGCATATTGATATGAATACAACCTAGACAAAGATATTGAGTACTTAGAAATGTTCCTTTTTTAAATACTTCTGGATAAAATATACTTCACAATATAAGATAAGTATATTTATGTGCACAAAAATTTTTGATGTTAACATATTATATTATTTTCTTAATCTATTATGATTAGCAAAAAACAAAAGCAAAATGAAGAATGAAAAAATTATAAATTAAATGGTAGGTATATTGTATTTGGTTCATTCTAACCTCCATACCAATTCGAGATTGTATGACATCAGATGAATTCATAAAACAATCATAAATATCTCTACTTAAATTTCTTTTGACTTATCATGAATATGTATATTTCAAAAGATCTTTATAATATTGTATATGAAGTTATTGAAAAATATTTCAATATTTTTAGATTACGATTTCGTGTTTATTTTAGATAAAAAATGAGACCACAACGTAAAATATCTTGTTATATAATAATATTATATTAAATTTATTATTTTACAGAAATTATTTCGCTCACTTAAACATTTAGCAATATTTTCTGTAAAGGGAACAGTATAGGTGTATGTAGGTAGCGTCTTAAATACCCCAAGATAAATCAAAACAATACGCTACAACGGAACTCAATGAAAAATGAACCATATTGTGTATCTGCCTTTTAATTATTATCTTACAATAGTAATTGTAAACTATCTTGGACATGGTACTAAATCTATGTGTATTGAAAACTAATGAAATGTGTGTCTTAATCATTGCCAAATGTTGACATTCATTGTATATAATTATTACATTTATACCTTTTTGCCCAAATCTTTTTTTTCGGATATTAGTAATGAGGTTTTTGCTACTTCATCGGGCATAAAAGTGAACAGAAAAAGAGTCCAGTCTGGTTTAAAAACTACAAACAAAGCAAGCTACGCTAAAGCGGGCAGTCGCCGGCGAAGGATTGATATATCGCTTCTAGTATCCTACAAACGCTTTGTACAATACACATGGCAGTATCGGTGCATCACGGAAGATTTTATTAATTTTTCCATACGTAACGAAGTGCGAACTGAAAACTGTTCACACCGGCTTTACGAAGCGAATTAATTGATATTTGATTTAAGGAAATGTGATTAATAAATAATTTCATACAGTATAAATAAGAACGTTTGTGTTACATCATGATACTAAAGTAACAAAAGTAGCCCTACACAAATAAAGGCGTAAAGGCAATAGCAAAACTTTCTTCATTAGTTATCGTCAAGTGCTTTTGGTTCCAAGTTGCAGCTATTGTCTTCTAAAGGGTGTTGTATTAAACACCAGCCTTTTGTTTCTATGGAACAACTATAACTATAGATATGGTTAACTACATTCTGTTTTTGGATAAGTCCTTGGAATCTTAGCAGATTTGAAAACTAGCTGTCACTAGTGTAGATATCATTGGGACGTCGTCGTCGACTTAAAATGCATCCTATGTTAGCGGTAATATACGGTATTTATAAAGTACATAAAATCGAATTACGTGAATCCCAACGTATGTTAGGCCAAATTACTTTATCCTAAATGTACGCGTCCTCGATGAACTTCGAAATTTTGCTAGTTCAAATTACAAAACGTCAAATGTATGATACTTCACATACCATTGCCATACATACGCCACGAACCGTGTATACCGAGTCAAAAGTAGTAATAGTTTTCAAAGATGGTAATTATGTTCTTAAATAAAACTCAACTAAAAGTACCTTAAAGAATACTTACTGCCTATTTAAATCGATGCCAATGGGCAACGTTCCTAGAATGCTGCAGGTATTACCCCATTTAATGGCTGCAAAGCTTACATACAACTGTTGTGCAAAGTAAATAGCAGCACTTCGGGAACGCGCCACATAAATTGAAGTCGCTTCGAGGTTTTAACAGAAGTACGACTGAACCTACATTGGACGCGTTCCTAGAGCAGGTGTTTCATGTGGACGATGACGGCTAGGATGACGCGGTCGGTAGCTCTGCGCTCGAGCAGCTGTCCTAACAACAGCTTTATTAAAATAGGTGTTAGTCATAAAAATCCATGCTAAGTCTTATTAATACAGTAAGTATTTACCTACTTATAGATTTTTTTTAATAATACAATTGATTTAATGAATAAATACATAAATTAAAGAAAATTACACTTTTTTATTAAATTAATCAAATAATTATAATGCAGCGTTAAATAATTGGGTAGTGATAATAATATAAAAGATTTTTATTTGATAACGGTGTTTCCTTCGTTTTCAATGATTAATTAAATAAAATTACAGTGTAGGAATTACAAATTAAACAATTAAAAGTGTATGAAATACGATTGTGTACATATAGCCTATAACCTTTCTCGATAAGTAGGCTATATAGCAATTAAATAATTTATTAAAATCGGACCAGTACTTCCTGAGATTGGTAAATCTAAACAAACAAACTCTTTGGCAAAATTTCGATTAAAAATGAGTTTATTTATTTATTAAGTACTGGCAAATAAAAACAATGATAATTGATTTTAAAATAGAAAATTATATATTCAACTAGCTTCCACGCGCGGTTTCACCTTAATTTGGATAAGGATTAATATTACGATATAAATTTAACGTAGTTTCTTTCTTCAGACGATTTAATATTTTTTTATGAACATAAAAGCAGTTATTGTGACTAAACTATGATAGTTAGATATATGCTCTTGCGTACTTTTTTGTAGATCTTAATAAGACCTACGAACCCGTAGTACATTTTTTGTTCTATTGTCAATAGTTATTGCAGCGCACGCATAAGGTTAGGTTTTCGCTTTTACACCTTGGGTTACAAAATCGCTATTTTCTTGCGGATCCCTATTTTTTTTTTAAATAAAATATAACCGATAACCTTCCTCGATAAATGGACTATTCAACACTGAAAGAATTTTTTAAATCGGACCAGTAGTTCCTGATATTAGCGCGTTCAAACAAACAAACAAACTCTGCAGCTTTATAATATTAGTATAGATAAACATTTCAAGGTTTTCGTGGTTTAGCTCAAGCAAGGGTAACCACAGAACATGACTACATCTATACTGATATTATAAAGAGGAAAGATAAGTAGTTTTGTGTGTGTGTGTATGTTTGTAATGAATAAACTCAAAAACTATTCTGCCGATTTCAAAAATTCTTTCACCTTTGGAAAGCTACATCCACCCTAAGTGACATAAGCTATATTTATTTATAAGGTTTCCATAGGAACGGGAGTTACGCGGTTGAAACCACGCGCGGGAAGCTACTGTTACTCAAATTTTATATCAACATGACTGAATATCTACAAAACTATATGAAGAAGAAGAAACGTTAGTAAAAAAAAAAGTTCAATATCATTTTCGCTCACTCTATGAAACTCGCTTGAACAGCTTCTTGGACCAAACATACCCAATAAAGAATAATTGTATAAAACCTATATTTTACTCATTAAATTCTGGATAATACAAGGACTATTTTAATTCGAATTGAATTTATGTATTCATGGAATTGTTCAATTCGTTACAATCGTATAACATTTATCTACTTACCTTTTTTCTGTTCCATTTAAAATGTAAACATCAGAAAGTGAAGTTAGTCACTTAGCCAGGTAGAAAGTTGCTTAACATTTTTATATTCAGGCCTATCCAAAAGATTTACTTTCAAATTCAACAGCCCGTGAACGTCCTCTGTTGAACATGGGCCTCCTCTTAACAGACCTTGCCAAGTCAAGGTCGTTGACGTATATTTCCATAATATTATATATAAGATAATAAACATACATTAATTAATCAATTTATAAAATCCTCGCAACCGACTTACGTTATTGCTACACGTTCCCCGAGTGCTATTATTTACTTCACTCAGCAGATAAGCATTGCCATTCAACAGCATTCTGGGAACTTTCCCGAGTAGCATAGATTTTTTAAGTTAGGTTTTAATACAATTAATAGAGTCAGGCGTTACTTTGCGGAAATCCATATTTATCTAAATTAAAAAAACAACAAAATATTAAGTGTCCATTCCGCTAAAAAATGTGCCTAAAAAATAGTATTACAGCATAAAATGCTATTTTAGCACCGACCCCCGTCACGTGTCGGGTTTTTGGCTGGTTATTGTATTTTTGCATGTTGTAACTGTCTCTCCTGCATATTGTGCATATTTTTTGCAGGCGGGTGGGCGGTGCAAAATTGCGTTACGGCATATAGATTCATTTTTTACCGGAATGAATACTACATATTTTTTTTTATTTAAAGTTAATTTTCTTTTTAATTTGCTATTTTTAGTTGTATGCATGCGTTATATTATACTAGTAGTATTATATTAAAATTGTTTGAGAATTCTCATTATGTATGGAAGAAAAATTAGGAATGTATCTTATAATTAACTGAACTAAAACAACAATTGATTAGCAGACAATAGATAAAAATATCGAACAATGCATTAGTTCGAATAAATAAATGCGTAAAAACATATCATGTATAGGTCCATAGCATGACCTAGATTGGCCACTAAATAAATAACTTAGACCTACATAATAATATAATTTTATTATTCATTATTGAAATTTTATGTCAATATACATTACATAATGTTATGTCTTTATTTTTTTTTAAAGTTGATGTTTCGTAATGAAAAATACAAGCAACATTGTTGATACAACCTAAAAAACCGGCCAAGTGCGAGTCGGACTCGCGCGCGAAGGGTTCCGTATCAGTTACAAGTGCGTACCTATTTTTGATATCAAGAATAAAAAAGCGTATGTTTATGAAATGAAATGTTATTTTATATTTTTATATTCGAGTTGATTGAATTAAAGGTAAATTGCGGTTTACGATTTATAACGTATTAAAAAAAAACTACTTACAAAATCTCTTTCAAACCAATTTTCGGTGAAAGTTTGCATGGTAATGTACATCATATATTTTTTTTAGATTTATCATTCTCTTATTTTAGAAGTTACAGGGGGGGGACACACATTTTACGACTTTGGAAGTGTCTCTCGCGCAAACTATTCAGTTTAGAAAAAAATGACATTTGAAACCTCAACATCATTTTTGAAGACCTATTCATAGACATAGACACGTACGGGTTCGATGAAAAAAAAATTTTTGAGTTTCAGTTCTATGTATGGGGAACCCCAAAATTTATTGTTTTTTTTCTATTTTTGTGTGAAAATCTTAATGCGGTTCACAAAATACATCTACTTACCAAGTTTCAACATTATAGTTCTTATAATTTCGGAAAAAAGTGGCTGTGACATACGGACGGACAGACAGACAGACAGACAGACAGACAGACAGACATGACGAATCTATAAGGGTTCCATTTTTTGCCATTTGGCTACGGAACCCTAAAAAGAAACTAACTGTTTTATGTTTATGTATATTTTATTATGCCTAAATTTTATTTGTAACCGTATATAAGAGAACGGGCAGCAGCGTTTCTTTGTATGTTACAAAATAATACTGCGGTCATCATCCCCCCTGCCAAGCATGGTGACTATGGCAAATACCCTCCCATGGGAGGAGGCCCATGTTCAGCAGTGGACGTTATACGGGCTGACGATGATGAATGCTTATTTTTAAAATAAACGTATGTAATGAGCTCACAGATAAATAGACCCAAAATTTCCTAATAGCTAAGTATTGTGACACATGAATTTTAAAATTCTATACCTAATTTCCAATTGTTTTGACGTAATTATACGGTTCGCTGGCTTTCAATAAACCGGTAAATTGATTCGAATTATTTCCGTCCTCTAGGAAATCATTATAACCTGTTTATCTCTGTTGCTATTCTATCGAAATGAGATCATAATATATGTATATATATTTATATTTTTATCTGACGCGCTTGAGTATTTCAAAATGGCGAAGTATTTTTTTGCATATTCTAATGGCTGGGAGTTTGCGTCACATCCAAATCGTCAGATTATTATATAAGAGCTTTTTTTAGGGTTCACCTAACATCCCCTTAGAAAATCTGACGCGCTCGATTATTTATTCTTTCATTTTCAACCACTCCCATCATGGAAACAATCAGATTAACATAGGTACATTTTTTAATAATACTTAGGTCATGAATGCTTTCAATATCTAGAATACGTCCCTGCAACAGTATTTTTTTACATTTTTGAAAATCAAGTATTAATAGTACTAGAATTAATTTCTAGAATGTACCGCCAGACCCCGTAACAATATCTGCCTATAAATAAAGACAATACGGAATATCGAAGTTTAGAACATCGATGTACGGAATTACGCGAGTCCGAATATATGTATGGAATTTTGAAAGTTAAATGTTGTGTTTCTAATGGCGATAAATTGTACATTCAGTTCATTAGTTAAAGAATTATTAAAGAAACTGTAAAATAATTGAAAACATTTTACAATAACTACTTTCTTTTCGCCATTCATATAAAAAACTTTATTGAATAGAAAACATACCTACATTTTTAGATTCTATACGTCTGTAGTTCTATTCATTTTAAATAAATTTATGTATACCTACTTAGTTAACATTTGATGTTCCGATTACCTTTTTAGAGCCTTTTTAGCACAGATGAGTGAATGGTTTGATACATATCTATAGGTAAATTTAAATCTAAATTTCTATAAGTACTCTTACTACACCGTTATTTATTAGTCTTTGCTTTTTATTTTTTCTTAGTATTTTTGGGGAAAGATGTAGTTTGGTATGAATTTAAGTTTTTTACGAATGTATGTTTTTTGTGACTATGACGTGATATATTTGTATGTTGCATACATACACAACCAACAACATCCATAGCGTAGCGGTAATTGGCTCGCTTTAAGTCTCGGAGGTCGTGGGGGTTCGATCCCCACACCGGACAAGAACTCTTTGTTTAAATTCTAAAGGCTCGGAAAGCACGTTAAGCCGTTGGTCCCGATTGTTATAACATCATCTATAACAAACGAACCAGGGAACGGGCAGCAGCGTTTCCCCTGTGTATATACAACATAACACTGCGGTCCGCCTGCCAAGCGTGGTGACTATGGCAAAAATCCCTTCCTCGGGAGGAGGCCCTTGTTCAGCAGTGGACGTTATACGGGCTGATGATGATGATTACATACAAATGTTTCGAATAAACTTAAAAACTACTGCATGGATTTCGAAAAATTGTTGACCACTAGACTGCCACCCCTAAGTGACATACAACATAATAATATATTGATTATAAAGTTCCCACGGGAACGGGAGCCACGCCGGTGAAACTGCGCGGGAAGCTATTATCTAAAAAAGGTATAAACAAATAGGAATTATTTGAATAAGAAAATTCAATTTTTAATTAAGCCTAGACAATGCATCCTCCTTTAGTTAGTATTTACTGCAATATCTTCAATTTCATAAGTACCTACCTACGTAATAAAATCGAAAAAAATATATTACTTCAATAAACTATCGAAAAGATAGAGAAAAGTTTTCCACTAGCCGGTAAAAAGTTCTTGTTCAAATCTTACACAAGGGTGCAATATAGGGTAGGAGCCAAGTCAAAATTATTTCTGTCATTTTATTGTGAAAACGTGATCAGCTGCATATTATCTAGTTTACTTATATTATAAACTAGAGTAGACATTTCACAATGAAAATACAATTTAAATATTCATTTCGCCTAAAGTTAGCGAAATAAGAAAATTAAAGTTATTACTGTTAATAAGCGATGAATATGACTATATATAACGTGTTAATTAAATAACGTAAAACCTCTTGGGTGGTGATTGTGCTCATGAATATGAACAACTTTTTCTAAGAGGCAAACATTGTATCTCGAATTAAAAAATGAGCTGTTCCATACAAATTGTCAATACCTACTCGACCAAAATGTATGAAAAAGTTGTTTTTTTTTCGAGTTACAAAGTTGGTCCCATATTGAAAGTTGTTCATATCCATGAGCACAATCACCACCTAAGAGGGTTTGCGTTATTTAATTAACACGTTGTATAATAATAAAACCAAATAATATTAAAATTTATGTAAAATATGTTTCGTTATTTTCTCCAAACGCTAGATATTTTTGTTATGAGTTGAACGATGTTTTCTTCAGGATTCCGTACCCGAAGGGTAAAAACGGGGCCCTATTACTAAGACTTCGCTGTCTGTCTGTCTATCTGTCACCAGGCTGTATCTCAATAACCGCGAGAGAACAGATGAAATTTTCACAGATGATGTATTTCTATTGTCGCTATAACAACAAATAATAAAAATAAATATTTAAGGGCTCCCATACAACAAAGATGTTAATTTTTTGCTTGATATCAATAACGGCAATACGAGCGGCAATAGGAAGGCACTTGATTGGTACGGAAACCTTCGTGCGCGAGTCCGAGTCGCACTTGGCCGGATTTCTTATTTATATTTAATTTATTCTGACATTATTTAAATCAGTTATTAAACAGTTTTTTATATAATATATTATCAACAGTATAAGGATCTATTTTAAACTAATGAAAATATATTGTAAAATCAGTGAACAAATATGTATCCTTACTAGCTGCGTCTTCGTCCGCGTGGCGTCTGTTATTCCTTCGATAAAAACGTGTGGGTAAAGTTAAGTAAGTTTAAAGTATTTAAAATGTTTACCGGGGATGTAAGGTAATACCATGTAAAATTTCATTTAAAATGGTCCAATGGTTCTTTTTTCACCTGCGATTTGCAAATAAATGGACTTAGGTACTTACGTATTAACGGAACGATGGATATGATAATTAACTACTAATTAGCTTTAACTCAAAATAGAAGGTCATATATATATTTTATTTTATTTAATTAGAACGACCCCAAAAAAATGTTTTTGAAACCAAATCACACCCATGGGAAATAAAAAAACATCCGTATCCATTGTTTTAACACAGAAATACATCAACATTAAATTAATTATTTATTTCAGGTCTCTCGAGATATAATGTGTTCGAGGCATTTAATATATTAGGTAATTGTTCATAAAAATAATTATGTTTTATAGTTTTAACAGAGTTTAATTTTAGGGGAAACGTTCCCATTTGAGATATTCAATTGATTTTTTGACGAAAAATGGCTTTTCAAATTCCCTTACCTTTATTATGATATATAATTTCTGCGGGATTTCCCTATAAGAACCACATAGTAAAATATTCCATTCAAAGTCAGATTTAATTAGTTTTTGACCACATATATTTTTAATTGGAGATTAGATAGAATCTTGCGGTATACTTAATCACTGAAGTAATTGAACATAACTTATAAATTATATTGTAAAGTTCACATAAACGCAACAACCAGAACAAGTAGCCGCTCGAAACTGAGCCAAGTTGACTTATATCTCCCATTTGTATTTTCTTTATACCGTGATTTTTAATTATTTACAATTATTAACTGGACGCTTTGACATCAGTCACATCATCGTAGCGATCGAAACGACATTTTAAACAGACATTCATTTTAAACAAAATAATTTTCATTCAACGACACGGCAATGATAAATGCACATGGCAAAATAAGCTTGAGTACAAAACAAATAAAAAAGATTCTAGTTAGAATTTGACACCAAATTGACCAATTCTGAGATCCACCTCAGAGATTATTTGTATCCATTTCATGCGTCAGTAACATACCTGCAACCGCAATAAAATAGCTTTATGAATAGTCATTCCCAATAGATCGCGTTGTATACATAACAGTATTGAAAAATAAAGAAATAAGATCGATGAGTCGTCGTATTCAGATTATTTATTCCACATT
Source organism: Nycteola revayana (assembly GCA_947037095.2). NCBI lineage: Eukaryota > Metazoa > Arthropoda > Insecta > Lepidoptera > Nolidae > Nycteola > Nycteola revayana. The sequence continues at coordinate 12,935,676 of OX344838.1, read as the reverse complement.
TACCATTCCCATTGCACTACCGACGTGAACCCACTCGTAACACAAGCATTTTAGCTTAGCACAAGGGGTTAACAAGAATACTAGTAGACTGAAAAGTCTGCTAGTAATTTTGAAAAGAAAAAAAAATCTCATTTATGCGACCATAATGTGCCACAGCGAGGTGCAGTAGGGTATAGCTACAATATTATATTTCATCAATTGAAAGCCTAAATGCTATGTTATTCCTGAATTACATGTCTGTCTTATGATGGCAGAATTTTTGAAGTCACCTGTAGTTTTACTGTTTTTATTATTATGTTAACATGCAATACATTTTTTTTTTAAATATTAATATGGAACTGTACTGGTCTATTACATACATACTTAGATAAATTCCCGCCTCTTTCCGATATAGGTAGGCAGAAACCACTTTCTTCCACTTGCTACGATCTTGATATCACTTTCGCCTTTTCTACATTCATTAATCTCTTCATGCATGTCCTTCGTTTTGGGATACTTTTAACCTGGCCTTTCTTAAGAACGTTATCTATTTGAACGTGGAACGTCCGCCTTGGTCTTCCAACCCTTCTGTTCACATTAATTCTATAAATTTTACTTTTAAGTCTCCTTTTCTATAATCTATGTATTGTCAGTAATCTAGGTATTAAACTATTTCTATGCCAAGTTTGTCGTTTGTATAAATAATGTTAGCTAAGATTGTTTACATAATTTTAATTACTTAAAATTTTAGGTATTACACACGCAATTAATATAATAGTCAATTCTAAATAGAATAAGTGTTTATATAACGATTGTGCTAATGCATTGTATGTTTGATATTATTCCAGTCGATAGACGTGTACTACTAAACACAGGCCTATGAATGTATGTCATTGTATGTACGTAATATTATTCCGTAATCCATATTCAAAAAAATATAACAACAGCCAACCGCGGTCCGTAGAGATGGACTGCAATAGGTACACTGACCATTGCGGTGCATTTGTGGTTGGAACATCGAGCAGTCCATTATGAAGTATTAAATTTTAAAGCAGTATCGGTGTTATGAACTCTATAGTTTTCGCAGAAGATTCGCATTGTTTTATAAAACATCTCAAGTGTCAGTTTATAGAAAAAAATATAAATTAGGAAAATTATATCTACCAATTTTTCAGTAATGGTGTAGTTTTTTTCTTACACTCATGTAATATAGGTAATATTACATGAGTGTAAGAAAAAAACTACACCGTTTTTTATTAGTCATTTCTTTAATTTAATTTAAGATTTTTTTAGTTTAGTACAATCGTTCTACCTATTAATATACTTTTTAGATTTTATTTCAATATCGGATTAAAATGACCTTCCACACATTGTTAGGGGCACCTGTTTCTACAATCCATACAAAGATTTTGAATTGCAAGACATTCATTTTGCTATGCCCATCTGCATTACCGTCTTCTTTACGGAAACGTTATTCGAAAATATATTGTATACCTAATTTGGAACCTCAAAATGAGTCATAATAAATTACGATACCCGCAAGGGAATCAAAACCTACAGGGCACTTCTCATGAACTCAGAATCTTGAATCTTATAGACCAGATAAAGGTAAAATTGCAAAAACCGTACATTAAAAAAATCAGGTTTGTACGGAACCCTCGGTATGCGAGTCCAACTCGCACTTGGCCGGTTTTTTAATCAAGTTTGAATTATGTATTTAATATCAACATATTCGTTTAAATGACAGGTTAGATATCGCAAACACCATTTAAGATATATCTACTGAAACTTTCTTTTAATTGATATTTCAGAAATTTAACTTAGTTGACACTGAAATTGGCGACTTGATTGTTGCTTGGATATACCTACATACATATGTGTGTCAACATCATTTAAATATATGCTGGTAAACATTATTAATAGATTCTCCTCAACTGAACACAATTTACTACTTCAGTTATTTACACGTTCCGCCTAATTTGCGTTAGTTAATTTAAAATTGTATATCGTAAATAATTTATGTTCTAACATTTAATTTAACAGGTGTAAAACAACATGTTATTTCCAATGTTTATATCAACAATGCAAACAGTTACAGTATCATATTTATCTTTAATTTAAAATTATTTACTTACTCATTATCAACTCGTTACATTGCATATGTTTCTATGTTATGCATACATAATAAATCAGTAATAATTTATACATTATAAATGTATAAATTATTACTGATTTATTTAATTATGATTTTCATAACTATAACACGAGTAGGTACTTAATTTAAATTAAAAAAATATTGATTTAAATTTAGCAAACATGACCGGGACTAGACTTATATATGTACGAAATAATGTATGTGAATTGATTAACCCGTTTTACTTTCTTTATAACAATATATATTGAGATTATTTTAAATTAATTCACATAATAATCAAGGTATTTAAGAGTAAATACTCAATTTAAATCACTTACATATTCCGAGTCTGCACCAGTGGCTCAGTGGTTACGATAGTTGATTCTAAAACCTTGTGTTTTGGGTTTAATCCCACCCGGGTGGTTATTAGTGAACCACAGATAGTTCTTCTAAATCTACTTTGTATCCCCGGATTATTTGTATGTAAAGTCCCTGCAACACAGGGATTTTTCTCCGTAGTGCGGGAGTTGTCTTAGAAAAAACCAAATAAGTATTTTAATAAATTGTGTAATCTCAATTGACAACATTTCAAAATAAGTTACACTCTAAAAACAAATTACAGATCTTTATTTTCGAATTCTGGTCCCAAAACTTTTATTTTTATATGCCAGCAATTTTTTTAGAAAAAAATGTTAAAAACTGAAAGATGCGTGCTGATTCTTCGTAACGGTGGACTCAAATATTACCTTTGTTTATTTAAAATTTAAAACTATCTTAATTTGGCAACTCTTATCACAAGTGTTTGACATTAGCTAATGTTTTTATTTTTATTTTAAAATCTGACCAAGACATTTCGTCAAACAACCGTAACAATGACGTTATCTGTTATCTTTTTAGATTGTGCTAAACTAAAATATTTTATTCTATATATATTAAATCTGAATTTTGAAAAGGGAAAAAAATGTGGGTTCCTTGATTTTTGATCTAGTTTCATAGTAAAATATAATAAAAACATGTGAAAAAAATTTAATTTTGTCATTCACCCTGGATTTTTTATATGAAAAAGATTTTTCAAGAGCTCAGCGTTTTTATTCAACTACGTTTATTATTATTTTTATCTTATCTTCCTACAAAGAAAACATATAGTTTTGTCATCGATGATAGCTCAGTATAGTATTAAATTTTTTTTTATGTTTTTCATAAGTATTGCTAGTTCTTCTTTGAAATGCTATATTTAACGCTAATGATACGTAGTTTGATGACTTTCACTTGAATAAATTTTCGTTGTTGAGCTTATTATTGTTTGAATTAGACCTAACTACCCACTAATTTTAAAATAAACTTACCTTTACGGGAGTTCACAGTATAGGTGATATCTTCAAACAATATATGGACAGGAGGACGTTTAGCCATGCGGTTTAAAGCTTTCAATGTTGATCCGGCTCGCTCCAAAGCCGCGGGTGTCCAATTGTTTTCCTGCTCCGCTTGAAATGTGGGATCAGGGTGATTGGATGATGACGCATTGGCTAATGCTGCTCCAGCTATTGCCTGACGTACTAAAGGTAAATTTGACATTATGAAAGCACTATTTTCTTATTTATATATTCATAAAACAAAATGCAAACATTTAAAATATTATTTTATATTTCGAGTCCGTTATTTAATTTAAAAATCGAATACAAAGAAAAGTTTTGATCAAAAAAATTGTTGAGTACACTATGTTAATTTTCACGTTAAAATTTTCAATATATTTTTGCACATCGATTGTTTTGATATAGGTACAACTCGTAACCGCTGCGCAGGAGTTGCGATACGGTTAACGCGCGTGCGCCGGAGCAAATCCGCGACTCAACTGCTGCTTGATCCTCAAATCCTCACTGAGTTTGAATGTCAATGCAATTATAACGGAGATAATGTACCAGGTTATTTGAGATTAATTTGTAAGTTAATTTAAAAGTCATTAAGAAAGTAATCCTCTTATGCTTTTTATTTAATTTAGAGGTCATGAATATGTATATCGAAGCTAAACATGTTTACAAAAGAATGTAGTTTGGTATATACATTGAAATCGAAATAAATAAATTGAGATAATTATTGAGATAATTATTTATTTAATTTTAATTTCACAACCTCCGTGGCCTAGCGTGGACTTTAAATGTCGGAGGTCGTGGGTTTGGTCCCCACGCCGGACAATTATTTTTTGTGTAAAATCTAAGATTTATTTACGGGTCTAGTTGTTGAGACCCTTTGTGCTTCGGAAAGCACTTTAGCCGTTGGTCCTGATTGTTATAACATCATGTATAGCCAATCGTAGGTGTGCCAGGGAACAAGCAGCAGCGTTTACCTGTTATACTATCAGTATACGTTCCATAATTATGTAACACGATTATTATATATGAAATAACATAAAAGTTGTGTTTATAACAAAAACCCTTATTCTGGAAGAGCCCCATTTCAAGCAGTAGACTTTATACTGGCTGATAATGATTAATCTAAGCGACCATGACATTGTACCATTAGAAACCAACAGAAACTATATTTGGATATGGTTAGGTTGGTATGGAATTCAATGATTATCCCATTTACGTACGGTTATTTTGGTTCTAATAAATTACATAATTAAACTTAAAGGCCGGGGCCGCATTGATACGGGAAGCGGCGATATAATGAAAACCGAATTATTCCGGTTGGATACCCCGTATTTGATACCCTAAGGGATCCATTTTGTTTTATAATATTTACTATGCCGGTCTGATCCACCGTGCAGGGTATCAAAAATAAATTTAAATATTTTATTCCGGTTGGATACCCTAGTTATCTATTAACAGATTTTTGGTATAGTTAGTAACAAAACACATTGCAATGGAAACGTTTTGGCCAAGTGAACCGCAACCGATTTAAACATTTTTAAAAATGTTACCTGAAAAAATATGGGCGTGCATTGTGTTAGGTACATTGATTTTGCTCGGCCAACGATTCCGAAGTAGCAAATCAGTGACAGTGACGAGTGAAGTTTTGTTGACTTTGAGAAATAGTCCAGTCAACAAGTGCCTTTTTGGTCAACTTTTTTCAGCAGTATCCGAAAATTATGATTGAGGTGTCATTCGATTCGGAATGGCATCTAGATGATTTTTGAAAAAAATGAAGTTCCGCTTGCAAAAATTGCAAAAGTTATTAACAATTCACTAAAAAAAAACCGGCCAAGTGCGAGTCGGACTCGCGCACGAAGGGTTCCGTTTCAGTTACAAGTGCGTACCTATTTTTGATATCAAGAATAAATAAAAAAGCGTATGTTTATGAAATGAAATGTTATTATATATTCGAGTTGATTTGAATGAAAGCTAAATTGCGGTTTACGATTTTTGACGTATTAAAAAAAAACTACTTACATGATCTCGTTCAAACCAATTTTCGGTGGAAGTTTGCATGGTAATGTACGTCATATATTTTTTTTAGATTTATCATTCTCTTATTTTAGAAGTTACAGGGGGGGGGACACACATTTTACCACTTTGGAAGTGTCTCTCGCGCAAACTATTCAGTTTAGAAAAAAATTACCTTAGAAACCTCAACATCATTTTTGAAGACCTATCCATAGATATCCCACACGTATGGGTTCGATGAAAAAAAAATTTTTGAGTTTCAGTTCTATGTATGGGGAACCCCAAAATTTATTGTTTTTTTTCTATTTTTGTGTGAAAATCTTAATGCGGTTCACAACATACATCTACTTGCCAAGTTTCAACATTATAGTTCTTATAGTTTCGGAAAAAAGTGGCTGTGACATACGGACGGACAGACAGACAGACAGACAGACAGACAGACAGACAGACAGACAGACAGACATGACGAATCTATAAGGGTTCCGTTTTTTGCCATTTGGCTACGGAACCCTAAAAAAAGGGGGGTTTAGTTTTTTGCAAATATCTCAAAAACCCAAAACGACGGCTAACAAAAGAAATTGTAACGATAAGTGGTACCAACATGTAACTAATCAACTTCTCACTGGGAAAATTACAGTCGGTCACTGTCTGGAAAAATTTAGACTATAAGAAAGTTGCCCAAATTAAAGGAGAATATTACGTTATTAGTTATTCGATCAATCTAGTCAATTATTTTATTTGATTATTTTTATTTTATTTGTGTCAAAAATTATATATAAGAGTTAAATGAAAAACATAACGTCTTTCATTTGACTTTTTATAATATATAAATAATTTAATTTAGCTTTACTCTAAATTTTATTTAACATAACCTGAAGTTCCAGAACTTCAGGTTATGTTTTTGTTATCTGTCCAAATCAAAAGAGCCAATGTCGATTGTCTGTGATGATTTTATATCGTAATATTATTTTAGTTATTTAATTATAATTGTCAAAAACTTTATTTTTTATGGTCTGTCGAAATAAAAAGATTAAATTTCTGATTGTCTGTTATGCTTTTCAGTTGTAATTTTAAGATCTGTTTTTGTTATGTAGTTAATTAAGTTGGTCAAAATCTTTTATAATTATTAAGGTTTGTCCAAGCAGAAAGTCGATAAGTCTGATTATCTGTGATGACTTTAAAATAAAACAAATATTTTTACATCAACAACTGTTTTTCTATTGACTGTACTTGCCTGACAAAAAGACTAAGGGGATCAGACCGGAATGACAAAATTTACGATGGATCAATCAGGAATTAAAACATAATAATAATCGGCAGGGGATCAGATCAGGGGATCCAACCGGAATAAACCTGAAAACCAACTCATATAAATATATAAGTATGGCGTCGCAATCGTAGAAAAAGAAATATATAAAATACGAGTAACTAAACAAATTATCCAATTCAGCCCTGACCTAAGAGTATGAAAATCAGTAATAATAAAAATGAATTTAGCGCTTAGGTGAGTCTTGCCTTAAGTCTCGGAGAAAGTGGGGTCAACGCTCGCAAAAGTCTTAGTTTAAAATCAAAATGAAAGACATCATCTTTAATAGATAATCGTACACATGGTTACGTGAGTATACTATACAGATTACAGACACCGATCCACCGGCCAAGCATTGTGACTTTTAAACAACATCCCTCACGAACTTTACGGAGATGCAGCGTATTCGCGCGCTGGCGGTGGGATATGTGGGCCTCGCCTTCTCAAAAGCATGGTATGCTAAACTCATACCACGAGGAGAGGACCCTACGCCATAAACCCCCCGGACACTCCTTCGATCCGCCGTTGGCGGGGGCCGGGCACGCATAAGCAATCCGGCCCATGATATGCATGTACTGCTTGACTGCAACGCTGACTCAGTGGTTACGGTAGTTGCTTCTCAGACCTGGTGTTTTAAGTTCCATTCATAGCTTGGCTAATTATTTGTGACTTCCACGGGTAGTTGTTTTGAGTCTGGGTGTATTTTGTGTCCGTGAATTGTACATAGTGCGGGAGTAGTATTTTTAAAAATAAAGAACAAAGAACTAAATGAATCTTCAGTTTACGATCATGCTGTCTGCCGATGGGTGTCGTCCGTAATGACTAAATGGCATATATATGATGGATGGGCAGCACCATCTATCAGCTCAAGATTACATCTTACTGCGATCACCGATCCCCCGCCAGGTTGAGTGATTATAGACATATTCTTCAATGACCCTGGCTAACCAAGGTGAGAAAAAAGAAGGCCTTTGTTCAGGTGTGGGCGTAAATGAGTTAAAACGAAAAAAATACAATGGGCAAGCTGTAAGTTGAGCAAGAAGGATTATGCTACTTTTCCGGGCAGAGGTTTTGAATAAAAAAAGCCATTATTTATGCCAAATTAAAGGTTTTGGTAGTTTTATGGAATATTATTATGTCGTGGAATTCCGCTGACCTTTTTGAAGGTAAACCTCATCTAAATTGATCGGTTCAAGTTATAATTGTTTGTTTTTAATATTAAAAGGAAATAATTAGTTTGTGCGATTATCTATATTGGTTTATTAGTGTCAGTTTACACAAACCGACCGGGAGAGGAAAGCATATTTAGATCACAATTAAAATACAATTTTTGTATGACTGGAAATTCACCAATTTTTTTGGCAAGCTTTTGGCATGTTGTTCAATGAGTCTTTAGAATGGTTTACTCTTTAAGCTGAGAATACTAAGTACAAACAACAATTTAGATGGTGTGCATACGTAAGAATATAAATATAAAATCCGGTCACAATATGCACGAAGACTACAAAACCTATTTAGTCCGTCAGTTAGATCACAAAAAATATTGGACACGTATTCTTTATTTATCAAATCAATAAAAAAATACAAAGATACGGAGCAGCAACAAACTACTAGGTAAAATGGTACCTAAAAGAGACGTCACATATAATTTTAACGCGCTGTATCTTCGTTATTTTTTGTTTGAAAAACGAGAAAAAAAAATACATGTCTAATATTTTTTGGTAATCTATCTAACGGACTATAGGGTTTTTTTAGTCTTCGCGCCTATTGCGACCGGATTGCTGGCCGCTATGGATATGTTAGTACCATTCCGGTTTGTTAACGGACAGTTAGAATATTGAGGAAAACTTCACATAGAGGAACAATTTTATATAATTTAATTAAAGTGTTACGTTATGTCCACGTTGACCTTGACCTTACATAATCCGAACTTGGTTTTAAATCTCCAGTTCCGTATTCCCAATAATTCTAAGATTAAGGCTGTAACATCTATGTCACAAAGATAACCAGAAACTTTATCATAAGCCCTGCTGCACAATTTGGCTTTAATAGTTACTTTAAACCAGGGGTCTCCAAACTATGGCCCGAGGGCCAAATCCGGCCCACCAGTTTCATCCAACTGGCCCGCGACAACCAATGTCTTATTGTTGTTACTATTGCTAGAAATACGACTATTGATAAGGGCAGAAAAATTTAATCTGTTTTGGCCTTTGAAAATTGCATTATGGCCCTAAGGCTTAAAAGTTTGGAGACCCCTGCTTTAAACTATTATTGCAAAGTTTGTAAGATGAACAAAAAAAATAATTAAGTCTAGTATTTACAGTAACATCTCAACTGATACCAGATTTCCTGGTATGAAGACTACTGATGAAAGAAAAGACAAGTCTTCACCTCTGCTAATTTAACACGTTAAAGGTTTTCGGTCGATGATGGTTTTTGAGGCTTTTGTATTCTGATAGTTAATTTTTAAAGTGTCTTTAAACATATGTACGATACTGCTGACAAATAACTACTGAAATTCTCTTTTAATTCTGATTTTAAGCTTGCAAGTAAAATTATCACACAACCAGCATTATGCATTTATCTATACTTTTATACCTTACCGATATATTTTTAGGAAAATATTAAATTTCTGCAATTACCTTAAAGAAATTTCCGTAGAGTGTGGCTGGATATTATTATTTTACTAAAATTATTTGAAGAATTCAGTTCCTATTTGCTGTAAAAATAAAAGATTACATTAGTAATGAGCAACTGAAAGTAAATTATTTTATTGCGTATTGCTCTATATAACACGGATTAGTAAAACAAATCACAATATAAATAAAAACTTGATGGGCGTAACAATTTATATAATAATGTTCTGTGTTAGTAAAATTGTTAGTTTTGTAGATGTAAAAGTTTGATTGGCATTATTAAAAAACTTCACTACGAGACGTAATCGCTTGGAGAACCTGAGGGCCTAGACAAATTAGTGCGAACCATTTGACATAATAACAAAAGTTCTAACGATCACATGACCTAATTTCATTTAATATTTTTTTTTAGTATAACTATGAAATGATATAAGTAATGAATTATTAATATAATTTCAGTTTACCTAATTTTAGATGGTTTAATAAACATTTACTAAAATGCACATTTGAACTAATATTCAGTTAGTACAATATATATTATCTGTTATCATATGGGTTAGGTTAGGTTAGAACTATGACCATTAGCGCCAGATCCCTTCTATTGTTAGTGAATTATTTGAGTTAGATGCAACTGAACGTTATATAAAAAGAGCAATATACTAATTGAAAATTATATGAGATGAACGTTATACTAAGTGTTATTAGAGCAAAAGAAGTTTATATGAAATGTAATATTATATCACATGAAATTAGATTATTTGTTTTTATAGCATATGAAAATTATATCATGTGAACGTTATTTCAAATGATAATATATTATCTGTTATTATGGCATTTATTACACACCCTAGACAAATTGCCAATTCAGTGGAGCGATTGTTAGCTTTATCTTTTCGACGGACATAAAGGCGAGCAGAGCTCCAACCTTGTGCAGCCTAAGCAATTGCTAGTATGAAATCGCTGACGTATGGTAAATGTGTGGGACTTGACACTGCCACGTGATTATGAGATTCATTATAAAAAATGACGGGCAGTCATTGGATGATTCTTCTTTAAAACAAGCGATGCATTCGTTCGGAGTTTGTTTTCATAAACCTTATTATACATTATAATAATTATAACATAAATATAGCTGTTTTGATTTATTAGAATGATGCTAATGAATCAAATCTATAACAAATATTTCAATTAATTTGCGCTCGGCTCAAATCACCGTGTGGTTTTCGGCTTCGGCGTGTGGTTTCCAGCTAGAATATACGAATAGAAGATGTTGATGGACAGCAGCATCTATAGGTCCAAAGATACTCCCATTTCACTGCGATCACCATTTCACCTGCAAAGTGTGGTGATTAAAGAGGAGGCCTATTGCAGTGGATATAAACGAGCTGATAAGGTAAGCAAATGTAAAGAAACCACATACACCAAGTAAATCGTTACACAATTTTTATGACAATTTATTTGATTTTATGACGAACGTCGAACGGTAAAAAGTGAAATTCACCAACGGACCGTAAAGTAGTGAGAAAGAATACAAAACAACCGGAATACTTGCAATAAATTCCTTTCGCTTGTTACTTTTTATGTTACCGATCATTGTCTTCAAGCATAAGCAGTGGTTCCCGTTTAAATTTATCTGCGTACCACTTTCAATATCGCAGATCTTTAATATGTATACAGATAGTGCAACTCATATATGCGTTTTTGTGAGTAAACGTACGTACACAAGTTTTATTCCCAAATATTTCCTACATTACACAGGAAAGTTTTAAGGTACATTAACGTACATCCATTTATTAAAAATGATTTATTTTAATGCGTTTACGCACTGTTTAGACTAAGAATACAAAGTAGTAACGGATTAAGAATGCAATGTGTAATTATTTTTGAATGGTAAAATTATATTAATTAAAAGAAGAGTTTGCAGTAGACCCCCTGATGCATGTTGGCATAGTCCTGGAATAAGCGTTCCAATAAATGAGAAACACTGTCCTAGAAAGATAAAATATTAGTGAAATGTTTAATTTATTCCATTAAAAAATATCCCTGATAAAAATGAGAACCCAAAAACGCAATTAAAATTATGTAAAATAAATATACTTAACTATTCTTACGAAGACAAACAATAAATATTTACGTCATTGCAGTAATGACAACGATTATTAAGTGTTAATAGCTGGTTAACTTTAAGATCTGTTGGTATTTAATCAATGAAGCGTATTTCATATATTTATCTAAAATACCTACTGTATCAAAATAAGATTTCTTTAGAAGAGGGATGCAAGCGAGCAAGTCGGTCACCTGATGGTAAGTGATCACCGTAGCCCATATACACTCGCTACACCGGAGGAGTCGCAAGTGCTTTAAGAAAAGAATAGGCTCGCTTCATGAAGTTTTCCTGCCGGATCGGAAATACCTCAGCTTTTAATTGATTCAACAGTGAGGTCGTGCGCGGTAAAAAAATTCTCGAGAAACGCACGGTGGAGGACAAACATTTATCCAGGTGATGTTGGTGGAAGTTCTGGCGAGTGCATCTAAGGCGAAAAGCAGCGGCAGGCATGAGTTCGAAAATTCCTCAGAGCACTCCCCGTGATAAATTCGGTAGAGAATACAAAAAGACGCTACCATGACGCAAGTCGACGTTTAACTGATAATATCTTGGGAAAAAAACCTGCAATTTTGCTGAAAAATCAATTTACACCAAACAGCCATGTTTGGCCTGCGCTTGGATTACCTGGATTTTTATTTTTAATCTAAGAATAAAAAGTTGGATTCAGTAGGTATATTTTTAATAATTGCCAAGTATACAACATAACGTTATTAACGATGTTATAAACGCAAGTAACAATCAGTGATAATATACCGGCTATGGGACTTGCATTATAGTTTTAGTTATAAAGTGCCAAACCAAATGCGAGGATATTTCTATTTTTTCGGATAAATATTTATGGAGTCAGCCACGAGTCTTTTGGTACTTTACCGGCAATAAAGCGAGCAGGGCAGCCAGCCTTTCTAAAAGGTTTATAAACAACAAACGAAGCAACCTGCGCAAGGGCACCCACTGTGGGACTTAGACTTCGGCTCTGAGGGAAGAAGGAGAGATTGAGGGATTATGACGTTTAGGTGTCTAATATCGCGGGCCTCTCGAACTTCGGGTCTATGATTGCATCGGAAAGTTATTTGAAAACTATGGGTTGAAAAGGCGATGGGGATGCGAGAACCCACGAAAGCTGTTGCGGGAATTTTATTAAAAATACAGAGTCCACTCAAAAACACACTTATCACTCTACAATTATGTAAGTACTTGTAGGAAATATTAGTTTCGCTAATGGTATCTTATCCCCAAGTTGTTGGCGGTGTTCCAAATGAAAAGTTAAGTTCTCGAATATAAGTGCCTTTGAAGCGTTTATTGCTAGTTTCAACTTAAAATGAAAAAGTTGATTAGTTAGCTGCACCCAGTGGCTGTGCCTGCGTTAGAATGTAGATCATGGGTCTAAGCTTTTTATATGTAGGTATGTATAATTATATTCCATCCCAAATATGGTTAGAAGTTTTAGTGGGTTCTAAAGTCTACTGGCCTCAGTCTCGAATTGAATCAGATCAGATGCTCATGTCGGAAAAATATAAAGTACACTATTAGATATAACAAAAATAACGTGCAATAATTGCTCTTAAATCGCAATTCGTTATTGTTTGTCACCGAAAACAGTGCTTGCATCAAAAATCAAAATCATAATTGTATAACGACTAAAAACTTGCGTTTAGGTATATTTTTTTAAAGTAAAACTATAATTTTCTTAAGTGTTGTAATTGTAATTAGTAGAAGATCCTCCATCCTTTCTCCTTAAGAATACATGTAAAGTCAAACATTGGTCCCGCTAAATAATAATCTATAACAATTGTTTGTGTTTACTGTTCTATTGCAACACTAAATACTGCGATCGCTAATTCACTTGCCAATCGTAGGTTTCTTACCATTATCACCTGATTATGGTAAGAAAACCTTTCAGACCTTTCCTTTGTTCAGAAGGCGACATTATACGTAATGCAACACGAGTAAAACAACAATAATATTGTTTTAATATATTAACAGTGGTGAATGATTGCAATTTTAATTACCTTTGAATAGTACAAAGGAAAATGGCTAAAGGAAAATATATATTGTTACTGACAGCGTGTGTTGAATACTCATCAGGTTTGCTGTACCTACGTTATTTATAAGACATTATAAACTTAAAGGTAATATTAAAATATATATATATATATATATATATATGTTACGGCTAATAGCCGAAGTGCGGCTACACCTAGTTTTAGCCGGCTACAACTAGGTGCAGCCGACAACTTGCGGTTAAACTTAGGTCAACCTTAATAATTCCTATAAGTTCCTCTAAGTTAACTCTAAATTAAACAATACCTATGGAAGGGACAAAAAGGTGTTGGGGTGGTTAAAAAAAAAATAACCTAAACCTAACCAATGGAGTCGAACAGGGACTTATAAACGCATGTGGCCGACTGCACCTAGTTGTAGCCGGCTATAACAAGGTGTAGCCGCACTTCGGCTATTAGCCGTAACATATATACAAAGTTATTACCTACGAACGTAATTATATATAATACAGTAACTGCGATAAAAATTTAACAAAAAAAAAACAGAATTCAAAGAAAAAAACTTTACTATTAAAAAAGAATCATCGACATCGGTTGGCGTGATATTGAGTTATTCGTCCTTTTGTCGCGCACATTCTTAATGGACTTATTTGGTTTTCTCATGGATGCCACTGCCAGAACTAGACCGATTTACTCTGTCAAAAGTTCTAAAGTAATAAACATAAAAAAACAGTCGAATTGAGAACCACCTCCTGTTGAATTCGGTTGAAAAAAGTCTGCATTTTTCCTAAAACTTTTTTCCTAATGTTTAACAAAAATTTCATCAAAATATAGGAAAGATAACTGTATCAGCACAAAAAAAAACCGCATAAAACCTCACGATATAGATATAAATAGATATTCACATACTTACATACTATATCATCATATACTAAGACATTTGTATACCTACCTACAGTAGCTTATGATGATGTTCAACATTAATCATAATATAATTAAATGCGTAACAAGATAATTTGAGGCGAACAAGAGGAAAACTAAAATAATAGATAGATACGTCGAACAGTGGTTTTCAAACTTTACTAGACCGGCACTTAAAGATTTTGTAGTTGGTCTCGACACTCTACTAGCTAGTTGAAATACCGAATTAAAGTAAATATTAAATACTAACTTTCCGCGCGCGGTTTCACCCGCGTTACTCTCGTTCCCGTTGGAACTTCATAATTAAATATAGCCTATGTCATCCGGAAATAGTATAGCTTTCTAACGGTGGAAGAATTTTTCAAATCGGTCCAGTAGTTTCGGAGCCTTTTCAATACAAACAAACAAACAATCAAATATTTCCTCTTTATAATATTAATTTAGATAATTACTTACTACACTTAATAGTGAGAGATACTACGCAATTGACAACCTCCGTAGCGTAGCGATATTAGGCTCGCTTTAAATCTTGGAGGTCGTGGGTTCGATGACCACGCCGGACAGGAAATCTTTGTGGTAATTCTAAGATTTCTTTCCGGTCTGGTTGGTCAAGGGACTACCGCCGTGCCTCGGAAAGCACGTTAAGCCGTTGGTCCCGATATTTATAACATAATCTATAATAATCGTATATCAAGGAATGTGCAGCTGCGTTTCATTGTGTAGCCAACATAATACTGCGGTCACCAACCCGCATGCCAAGCGTGGTGACTATGGAAAATACCCTCCCTCGGGAGGAGGCCCATGTTCAGCAGTGGAAGTTATAAGTGCCGTAAGGATATTCGATAAAAAAAAATAAAAGCAGTTTATGTAATTTTATACAGATCGAGAGAAGTGGTAGGAAGGGAGTGAGGCCTTTGGTTAGGGGTGGGAAAGTAATGTAGTAGTAAATTACATATAATAATTTAATATTCATGTTATTTTAGATATCTCCTAATAAAATTCGTGTCGTTGTTTTTTATAGGAAGATGTCGTTAATTAAATAATATAAGCCGTAGTTTTTTTCGTAAAAATAGATATTTCTTTTTTTGGGACTCATTCCATCCACACTCCCACCACTGCAAGTCCTGATAGCCACGATTAACAGAGGCACACACTGAAAATGGTAATGAGCACTGAGGCTCACCAAGTCTCGGGAAAAATTTTAACTGCCTTGGGACCCGCAACGAATTTAATCAGAAAGAGATTAGGAGAAGTAAGAAAGACTTAAGTTTTAACTTCCCTCAATTACAAAGTGGAGATTGTCTCCACTTTCCACAAAAAAATGAAATATAAAATAAGACATACTTCTTCTTAGAGTTCTTCTAGTCTTCAGGGGTAATTTACAACTAGAGAAGCCAGTTGTAAAACACCACCGACGGGTAAACAATTTCGGGGCCTGTTATTACGTGAGCTGTTATTTTTTATTCCAGTAGTAAGTATGGCAAAAAAGTCTAAAAGCACGGAAATTCTGTTAGGATGAAACAAGATCCATGTAGTAAACAACCAAGATCCATGTACTTACATAAGCTCACGCATGTTTCCCAGCGGGGTAGGCAGAGACAATGGACCTCCACTTGCTACGATCCCTACACACATCTTTCGCTTTATTCACTCTCATAACATTCTTCATAGAAGCACGTCGGTTTAGGGTGGATCCTAGTTGACCTTTTGCTTTTGCTAGGTTGTCTCCGATTTGGTCAGAGAACGTTTATCGAGGTCTTTCCCTTCCGACTGTGCCACTCACACTTACCATGTATACCTGTATGTAGTTACAATAGATTATTAAAATAATAATAAGAAGCTCAAATGGCGCCCGACTTTCTTTTCATAGCGCCTCAAGGCAAACACGCCGTAACTTTGAAAACCCCTGGCCTAATAAATACATTCCATGGCGTCTTCAAGGTAAGCCGCATAATTGTTCATGTCAATTGTTACTACTAAACGGTATAAATTAACTAGTTATAATTATTGCATTTTTATGCAATTATATGTTGTATAGGGTCAGTGATGGACTGAAAGAACTTTGATCGGTATTTCAGTACATTATCTAAGAATAGTTTTGCCTGAAAATAGGGATCACGGTTTGGCCTCACTAAATTTGATCCCCAATTCTTTTAGTTCTTCAATTAATCCTTAAGGATTAAATTAGAAAAGAAGTAATTTTTAGTGCATGTCTGGTACCTTAAAATATACCTAATTCAATATCAACATTTTTCTTTTCTAAGTGTCTACGGATTAACCTGCGTGCTGTATTAAGTGGATTACTCACTTAGTCAAGGTAATGTTTCATTTTATACTCGTGAAAAACACATTCTTGAGTATTATACTTAATTAAAAACAAATATTTGCTGCCAAATAAATCTAAGCCGAAGTTTTAAGGTGTAGTAATACAAATATTGAGGATATTTAATTTTAAACGATACGCGTAGCGTAGTGTACGAGAATATAAATTAGAAAAAAAAACTACTAGTAGAGGATACGATTAAAAACGACCTTCACCAATCTGTTTATTGGATGAATTTTTTTTTATATCAAATAAAATATATTAAATAATATAACGTGGGTGGGTTGACTAAGAAATTCCTGGCCAAACTATTATTTATTCAAAAAAATATTATTTAATTTTTTATTGTAAATCGAAATATTTTATTTTTTATTGCAGATTGTAGCAAAAAAATATTATATTTTGATATAAAATTTATTTATTAAACAAATAGGTGAAGATAAATAGTATCGACATTCCTATTAATACAACCGTTAGTAACCCAGTAGTTATGCCAGGAAACAAAAAGAAAACCCAACGTTTTTATATTCTATAGGCTTCATACTTTCGATTAGTATTAAATTTATTCGTTTAAAGTAAAGTAATTTAAATAATTAAATTAAATTTTAAAGTAAATTTTTAAATAATAATAGTTTGGCCAGGAATTTCTTAGGCAGCCCACCCGCGTTATATTATTTAAGTCATTAAATTTGATATAAAATATTTTTCATCTAGTAAACATATCGGTGAAGGTCCTTCTTAATCGGATCTTAGACTATACGGTATTCTAAAATACTGATGCTTTTTTCTAATTTCCATTCTCAACGTTGAAATATTCTTCAATTGTCTAAAGTCTCTAAGTAGCTGGTTATGTTAATACCCGTCTAGACCTGGCAAATAAAAATGTAACATTTATTTTTATTAAAGATATTGACGCTAAGAATGAATGCTTGTGCCGACAAAAAATGTATTAAGATTTCCATTTCAGTTTTACAACACCTTACGTTACCAGCTGTAGATCATAAAACCCTGTCTTTTTGCCTTTGTAGTAAAAAAATGAAGTATCGAAACCTTTATGTGTAAAAGGTGACTTAGTACTGTCAAATCAGAAGAATAAAACAATCAAAGATTGTTTGGACTACCTAACCGACTAAGGTCCATTCAGACCTACCAGCTCGAGACTGGATAGAGTATTACAATGAAGTTAAAAATTTTGAAACGTGATAGAGTTAACCTAATCGTACCACAATCACACTTCATCGCGGCGACAAAATGTGGTCAAATAGTGGTTTCGTGTAAAGGTTGATTTTCGTTTATTGCGGCCTATTGAAAATGATATTGGTATGACGTCGTTTCCAAAGTCAGTCGCACGCGTCTGTGGGACATCAGAAACGGCGCCATACATTTTCATACTCTGACTATTGTCACATGAGCCGGTCGGCCGTGATGCACGGAAATGAAGCTTAAATAGTATAATAATATAACTAGATGTTGCAGTGGCACTAGATACAGCAGCTTCTAGCAGTTGCGTTGCGGTAACGATAAAATGTCGATGTGGTTGCACTGCTAGTAATTGCGATTCGGTTACGTCAAGTGCAGCCACTACTTGTCCCTCATGCAGTAGACCCACCATTGCATTAACACTAAGTGCCTTAGTGCGGGATGCTCCAGTTTTGTTAAATATCTTGTACAATGCTGGAGAATAAAAAAATAAAATCACGCTATACCAATAATTTAGGTTGGTTTGTTCCATAAAGATAAAAACTCGCTTAAATTATATTATATACCGTGATCTTAGATTACGACAGTTGTCTACTAATATAACTACGTAGTTTCCTGTAAGTATCTCTTTATCTTTGATCTTATTACATAAATCGTGATTTCTTTAATCATAATGACAATAAAATGATTATAATCGTGTAGGTACTACCCTAAATGTCCAAGGTAATTTGTAAAACAATGGAAAAACGGAATAATAAATTAATTAAGAACAGTTTCGAAATAACAATGAATCCAAGAACATATCAATAAAGCTGATAAACAATAGTTCAGTCTAAGGTTTATTCATTAATGCATTAATTATGACGTTGTATTTGGCATAATATTTGTTCACTTCGCTTAAGTATGTTAAAAGATGGCAGCCAACGTATCTGCGTTGAATTTGCTAGTTTCGGTAAAGTATGGTTATAATACTGCACAAATACCGCTTTAATCACTTAACTTGACCTGTAACTGATATAATCGGTAAATTGGTCAGTAGAAAATTAACCTTATTCAACAGACTACATGACTCATATTACATTATCTGTAGACGAAAGATATTTCTTAACGGTTTGGTCGTTATACGGTCAAAATTTACAATCAGGCATTCAATTATCAGAAGAATACATTTTAAATTTTAAATTTGGTATCCTATACTACAAATTAGTCATTTAGGATTGATAAATCTGCCCTTAATATAACAATTACAGCTACCCAACTGTTATATTTTTCGGATAAACATTTACGCAGTCAGTGTCAATGTTTTTGATACTTTATCGGACATAAAGATTTAGATATCGAAGTACTAATTACAAGGCATAAATATAAGTACATCGATAATTCCTTATGCTCGGTGATGTAGCCGTTAGTTACGACTAATAGCTTAACGTACTTTTCGGAAAGTTAGCCCTCAACCAATCAGACCCAGAAAGAGATCTTACAAAAAGACTTAATGTCCAGTGTGGAGATCGAATTCACGTCATAAGAAGAAACGATCAATATTTATTAAATTTATAAAAAAAAAAATACATAAATTACAAACAAAATTCAAATTGACACCAAGGTCAAAGCAGTTTTATTGAATTGGACAAACTTCCCGTTTGATTCACCGTGTCCTCGACTTTGAGCCCTTCGGTGCACAAACTTACTGACGATAACTTCCTACCAACTCAATAACCTTGTTTATGGAATCTTTTACAAGTTGTATACCTACATTCATGAATAAATTAATTTGCCAGAAATTATATTAGCTACAAAGGTTAATTTTGTTTGTTTATGAGGATGATTAATAACATATTGACAAAAGACACAATTATTTATATGACTCCCGCGAATGAACATGAACTTGGTTCGAAAATCAATCTCCCCCCTCCCCCGTGCGTGGCCCCGCTCTCTTCCTACCGTAGCGTTAGCATTATGTAAGTGTAGCAGATATTGGTTTCTTTTATTTTTAAGTTTCTACTTTTGTTTCTTTAGATATTATATTTATTGTTTGATTTGATCGTTTCTTTTCTCTCAGTACTTTAAATAAAAGTCATTGAAACCTGTTTATTCGCGGAAATTGTAGTTGTGACAAATTGAATTATTGTAGGTCACGGTTTTACCCATCTCTGTCGGATGGCAGATCTGGGCATATAGTTGGAGAGAAATAAAAGGCCGAATGCTGGATAATAACTGAACTCTATTCATGTATAACATAGTATATAAGTACTCCTTCACATCTCCCCATTATTATTAAAATAAAATAAAATAAGTACATAATTTTATTTTATTGACAATGAATATGATAGAAAAACACAAAATAAAAACATGATTTTATAAAATAGATTGATTAAACATTGTTAGATGCCTAAAATTAATAAGTAGTATGAAAAACATAATTGATTGCAATAATTATAATTAAACATAGCTCCATTCTAAATATAGCGCAGCGACATCCGAAACCGAACTCATAATCGAGCGATCGAGATTCGTCTTCGTATATCGCTGAACTACATAGAGCGTAAATATATTATAGTAACAAACAATGCATATTAAATCTAAACATAATATAACTTGATCCTATTTTTATGTATGATAACAAACAATCGAGCAAACAATGCATATAAAAACTAAACATGATATAACTTGGTCCTATTTTTATGTATGATATTACTCTTACCATTAATATCTATCTCGACATTTGGTGACGAGTCTCTAATTACATTATAAGGTCCTGAATACAAATTATTAAGTTTGTTGCCGGTTTCATTTTTAACTAAGACTTTATCGTTAGGCTTATAGTGTACTGGGTTAGTATGACGGTCGTATCGACTCTTTGTATCTAACTTACTCTGTATTAAATTTTTTCGCGCCTCAGATTGAGAAACTTGAAGCCGATATTTAAGTTCAAGCGGATAGCTATCGTAATTATACAGGGGTTCTACACATTTTGTTAAGTTATTAGGCAAATTACACTTCTTACCATAAACCAACTCGAAGGGCGTAAATTTGGTTGATGTGTGTACTGACGTGTTATATGCAAAACACCAATACGGAAGCCACGTACTCCATAATTCTGGTTTTTCTTCAGCATGGATTCGTAAAAACGATCCTAGATTTTTATGAGAGTTTTCTAGGGCTCCGATACTTTGGTGATGATACGCAGTTGAGTTTAGTTTCTTAATATTAAGTAATTTACATACCTGTTTAACTGTCTCGGACATGAATTCTGCCCCCCTGTCGGTAGCCATCGCTCTGGGTACACCATGCTGTAGTACGAAATTGTTCACAAAGGTTTGTGCTACTTCATTCGACGTTTTTGTTACCAATGGATACGCACATACATATTTTGACAACTCGCATTGCAGTGTCAGAATATAAGAATAACCATAACTGTCTTTATCCAATGGTCCTACTAAATCTAAGAAAATTTTATCGAAAGTCGAATGAGCAGTCGTAGTGATGACCATCGGCTCCTTTACTTGAATTGTATATTTATGTTTTTGGCATTTAGAACATTTTCTTACGTAATTTTGGACATCAGACTCTAAGCCTGGCCAATAATAGTATCTCTTAATATTATTCAACATTCTTCTCATGCCTGCGTGGCCACTTGTAGGCAAGAGATGAAAGTCGTTAAGAATAACTTTCTTATCGTCTATATATTCTATTCTTTCGACGTCATGTAATATACATAATCTCGGCACATTTAAATTATTTTGTTTTTTTATTTCGCTTGCAAGCTTTTCTACAAATAAGTTATTATTAATATTTTTTATGACATATACTTCCTTCACGTTTAATTTTTCGCATAAATCAGTGAGATCTTTCACAAATTCGGCTCGCGTAACTTGCGAATGAGATTCTCGATTTATATAAATAGTCTTCTTTTGATTGACATAAAATAATATTTTACTCTCTACTGTTATTAAGTTACCTCTTTTAAACTTTTCTAAGATACTACTGTCTGTAAATCTTAATTCTACTGCATCCTTTGGTTTGATATGAGTATCTACAACTTTTGGTTGATCAGACCAATCGTCGGTAGGAGACATATCAACCGAAGAAGCGGTGTCTAACTTCTTCTTTTGAGCTCGTGTCATGACACATAAATTTTCATTCATGTCTTTCAATTCTTTCGATGTAACTTTTATTCTAGATAATGCGTCTGCAGCCGCGTTATCTTTTCCTCTTACATACTCTATAACATAATCATACTCTTCTAGAATTAATCGAAATTTAAATAATCTACTTGACGGATCTTTTAAATTAAATAAATATACTAGGGGCTTGTGGTCAGTAATTATTTTAAAATTACGTCCATATAAGTAGGGTCTAAAATATTTGACAGCCCAGACTATAGCCAAAAGTTCTTTTTCTATAGTGGGGTAGTTTTTTTCGGCTTTGTTGAGACCTCTACTAGCATAAGCTATAGGTAGACCATTCTTGTTACCTAAAACTGCACCTATTGAAAAGCCCGAAGCATCGGTTTGAACTATAAATTGATTCTGATCTGAAAAATCCGGATATTGGAGAATTGGTGGCGTCATCATACTTAGTTTAAGTGATTCAAATGAATTTTGGCAATTACTATCCCAAACAAATTTAGCATTTTTCCTACATAAAAGGTTCAAATAATATGCTTTTTCTGCAAAGTTATTTATAAATTTTCTATAGTAGTTTGCAAAGGCAACAAAACGTTTCACATCATCCGAACTTTTCGGAACTGGATAATTTTGAATAACTTTAATTTTTCCCGGGTCTGGCAATATACCATTACCTGACACGACATGTCCTAAGTAAAGAATTTCTTTTTTTAGAAAGGAACATTTTGATGGATTCAACTTAAGATTTGCACTACGTAATTTTTCGAAAACTTCCATAAGGTTTTTATTGTGACTAGATAGATTTCGCCCCATTATTATTAAGTCATCTAGGTAAACAAGGCATTTATCATACGATAATCCTGCCATTGCCATAGTCATCATACGTGAAAAAGAACTTGGGCTTGTCTTAAGTCCTTGCGGCATTCTAGTCATCGAATACTGTTGATTATCTGCGCAAAATGCCGTATACTTTCTACTTTCGGTTTCAAGATTTACATTATAAAAACCTTGATTTAAATCTAAATGTGTAAAGTAAATGCATCCACTTAAGGAATCTAATATGTCAGTAATGTTGGGAAGGGGAAATTTATCATCTTGTATACAATTATTAAGTTTCCGGTAATCCACTACTAATCGCCACTTCTTTTCTCCATTAGCATCTAATTTTTTGGGTACTAGAAGAACAGGACTAGACCATTCACTAATACAAGGTTCAATTATTCTCTGTTCTAATAAATGATCTACTTGTTTCTTTAATTCTTTTCTCTGAGAGTGTGGAAGTCTATAAGGCTTGACGTACACTGGAGTCGTATTGGGTTTCAAATTAATTCTATGTTCATATAATTTTGTTGTACCTAACTTGTCGCCTGGAAGGTAAAAAATATCAGAATACTTCGCACATAAACATTCGATAGACAACTGCTCTTCTTTATTTAAATGGCTTAACTCTAATGAAGAAAATATATTTTTTACACGCTCAGCGTTTTTAGAATTTTTTTGAAATGTACATAGCTCATACTCGTTGGCTTTATAAAGTTTAGGATTAATTGAATCTAAAACTAAATCTGAATCTGTGGTATTTAAAATTCGAATAGGTATTTTGCCATTCATGGGTTTAACTAAAGTACTTGCAATAAAAATTCCCTGTTGAAGTTCTGTCGCATTAATAATACATTCATCCGTCTCATTCGTTCGAATAAAGTGAATTGACTCTGATCTCGCAGGTACAGTAATACTATAGGTTTCCATAATCAATGGTAATGTTATCTTTAAATTATTATTCCATAATAACAAAGTTCCATTACCGAAATTCAACACTGACTTGTACTTACTTAAAAAGTCTTGTCCAAGTATGCCACTACCCTTACAGGGCAATGAATCAAAAACATAAAACTTATGAATGAGGACTTGATTTCCAATAACTAGGTTTAGATAAACATATCCAATGGCCTGGACTTTGCCTCCAATACCATTTACAAAAGGTTTCTCGTTATGGATTGGAATGTTTCGATTGAGAATATGTTTATATTTTATGGCCGATATGGACGCGCCGGTATCTAATAACAAAGTATATGAATAATGGTTATGCGTTCTTATATTTACATATCCTATACCATTACAAGTTAAAATGAAATTAGTATTAGTCTCGAAAAAACTGATTTTCATTTTCGCTGTTTGTATTCGGTCCGGTTTTTAAATTACAAGTATGAGTATTATTCTGCGATTCTGGGGTTGTCAAAGTATGTATATGCATATTATGCGAATGTTGATACCTTGAATTATAAAAATTTGACCTACCTCGATTTCCATGAAATGACCGGGCAGGCCTGCGCCATCTCGACTGCATACCTCTCCAATGTCCAGTCGGCTGTCGATTCTGGGGAACCGATTGATACACGGCTCTACCACGACCTCCACCTGGGGGTATAGAACGACTTCTCTTTTGTGTTCGATAAGCCGGTCTGCCTCTAAAATTCATGGTTAAAAGATCAGCAGATATCGATGGAGCAGTGACATCTTCATCAATAGCCGTCTGTACGGCGTCTTTTAATGAGTCAACATTTCTTGCAGAAATTATTGTGCCTAGTCTGCGGTTTCTCAATCCGTCTGAAAAATATTTGATGGCCTGTTTTTCATTAAGTGGTTTTAAAACCTTAAAACTCTCTTCATTTCCGTCTGATTGAGAAATCGTCAACTCGACAAACATCTCTGTAACCTGTTTGCCAAAATCATCGATAGATAAATTATTTTGTCTAAAGTTCTGTAATCGACGTTGAATAGCGGTAGCAGATTTTTTGGGCAATAATTGCTTTTTCAAATCGGTTATTAATTCGTCAAGAGAAGAATAAGATGAAGATAATTTTAATTTTGCCGCTTGCGAAAGTCTACTCTTCAAAACAAAATTAATTAGTTTATCGTGCGACTCCTGGTCTAACTCTGACTTATAGTATTCTATTCCGTCTATTAACTGTTTTATGCTATTTTCATCATCAGAAGAAACGGGCAATAAACTTAAAGCAACTTTCAAATCGAATTTAGAAGTAGGGGCCATATTTACTGCTGTCGAACAATTTTTATTAGTGCATAAGTCTAAGATTTCCTTGTGTATTTTATCAAAATTAATACACAAATCTTGAATTAATAAACATTCACTTTCCCTTAAACAACTTTTTACTTCAATAAAATATTCTAAAAATAAATCATAATTCCTTACTACTGCATCAACCTCTGCTAATTTTACGACAATAATATTACCTTTTCTTCTACTTGGACCAATCTTAATTAAATATTTTCTTATTTGTAATAATGTGTCATTAAGTTGTTTTACTTTTTCTGCCATAAATACATATAATATTATTATAAACAATGAATATCATATTACATACCATTATTAGTTGTACATACTTTTCAAATGCTTTTAATTAATCAATGTGGCAAACATTGATTAATTAAGAGTGTATTGTTGCGAGTCCATAAAAGTCATTTTTCTCAATACAGATTTATACGACAAGCGACGATAAACAACGCATTAAATTTCGGCGCACTAATACCCTATACCGCACTTTGAAACTAATATTATATTTCACTTTTTTTTTACACACCTTTTCTTCTACACGTAACGAACGGTAGTTAATGTCGAACCTGTTAAACGCCTTCAGACTCCTTCCTTCCGCTTCGTGTAGCTGGCCTTACATCTTTATATCTCCACAAAGACATTCTCAAGTTGTCTCGCCGTATCTCATTAGATATCCAATTTTGGTGACATTTTCTATAGACTCCATAGATGCAATACAGGAATACCAGCGACGCCATCAACAGTATCACCATTAATAGTATATTGGTCGTACTTGCATGGAAAGCCAACTGCCGCACGTCCGCGATATTGGTTCCACCTGCTGCGTTCTGTGGAACTATCACCTCTTCACTGCTGTACGTGGATCCCATGGTTTTCTCGTAGTTTATACGAAACTATATCGATAGTTACCGCGCGCCTAGTGCTCGTTACAAGTCCAAAAGTATAATTAGTTAATATACACGTCATTGTAGCCCGTGACACCCGTTTTGGTATGTAAACATTAGCGCGACGCGCGTGTCCGTTTCCAAAGGGTCGCCATGTACGGATGGCAGATCTGGGCATATAGTTGGAGAGAAATAAAAGGCCGAATGCTGGATAATAACTGAACTCTATTCATGTATAACATAGTATATAAGTACTCCTTCACACTAGAATATCGTTGCATTTTTTATAGTTTAATAAATTAATTTATCCTGTCTCCGTATGAAATTATCAAAATAATACCTATATGGAATGATCATTGGAATCAGTGTATAAAAATGCCTCAAATACCGTATACTCACACTCAATTGCAATTCCATTCCTAAGCAGATCTACTAATCTATTCTGTGCCAGGTGTAAAAAATATTCCTAAATAGTATATTATTATTATTTGTCTATATACTTTTACACTTATATCATAGAGAGAAAAGGGTTTGCATTTTTATATATATGTTTTTTACGAATAAATGCAAAAACTACTGGATGGATTTGGATAGTTCTTTCAACAATAGAACGCTACAATATCTCTTATAAGTGTGTTGAACTCCCGTGAGAATTTATAATTAAATGTAAATTAATCTCACAGAAGCGGGAGCTACGTGTGTGAAATGATGTGCGGAAGTATTTAATATTTAAAAAAAAACCGGCCAAGTGCGAGTCGGACTCGCGCACGAAGGGTTCCGTACTAGTTGTAAGTGCCTACCTATTTTTGATATCAAGAATACAACAAGTAACATAGTATAAAAGTTCTTGTAGTTCGTTGTAACTTTGATCGATGTTAATAATAGTTGATTGAATGAAAGGTAAATTGCGGTTTACGGTTTATGACGTATTAAAAAAAAACTACTTACTTGATCTCGTTCAAACCAATTTTCGGTGGAAGTTTGCATGGTTATGTACATCATATATTTTTTTTAGTTTTATCATTCTCTTATTTTAGAAGTTACAGCCCCCCCCCCCTGTAACTTTCACCACTTTGGAAGTGTCTCTCGCGCAAACTATTCAGTTTAGAAAAAAATTACATTAGAAACCTCATTTTTGAAGACCTATTCATAGATGTATAACAAGTAATGGATCGATGAAAAAAAAAAAATTGAGTTTCAGTTCTATATATGGGGAACCCCAAAATTTATTGTTTTATTTATATTTTTGTGTGAAAATCTTAATGCGGTTCACAAAATACATCTACTTACCAAGTTTCAACATTATAGTTCTTATAGTTTTGGAAAAAAGTGGCTGTGACATACGGACGGACAGACAGACAGACAGACATGACGAATCTATAAGGGTTCCGTTTTGTGCCATTTGGCTACGAAACCCTAAAAAACGACGGCACCAAATATGGCACCCAATATCTGATACGAAATCTAATAGAAAATAATATACATATATTACAATGTTAGGTTTCAAAGGTTCGTAATAAAACATTTATAAGTATTAGTTATCGTGGCCTAACCTTCGTTTCGGTTAACTGTATCCTCGTTTGTTAGCTGTCGAACGTTAGACCGTAGTCGACCGAATTCATGCTGGTAATCAGTCTGGGATCGAACCAAAGCCGACCCCATTTTTTTAAATAGCTATACTTAGAATACGTTATGTTTGAAAGAAAATGAACAGTATTTAGGGCTATTTTTATACGTTTTGTATTAATTTTGATACTCACTATATTAGATAGGTACTATGAACAATCCATCTTTGCAATTTCGCCTGTGTATGGTTATTTATGCGGAATCCTATTAATATATCATATTTTGTTTGTTGTTTATGAATATTACTACACTTGAGAGCAATAAAATCGCACACCCCTTGTAATTTGGTTTATTACTGATTGTTTTCTAAAATCTAAAGATATTGAGTAAAAATCATTAGACAAAATTAAAGCATACAAGCTTAGCTTTACAAAAACATAAAATTAAAATCATTGACCTTTACGTAACTTACAAAAACCGACCGTACACTGAATTCCCCAAATTCACGCGTTTGCGTTGTCACTACTTGCACACTTAGCCGCAGGTATAAAAAGGTCGGTTTATTGGAATTTTTAATCAGTTGCATACCGAAGGTCAACGTGATAACATCTCTACTGGAAGCATACGGATTTACTGGAAAAATATGGATACCACGCCCGCAGAAGCCGCTCAAGTTATTGCCTTGCTCGAAGCAGGCCATAACCAAAGTGAAGTTGCTCGACGGCTAAATTTGAGCCGCTACTCTGTTCGTCGTGTATACCAGAGGTTCCAAGAGACCGGTGGCTACATTCGGCGACCAGGATCTGGCCGGCGACGCACAACATCAGAGCGTGATGACCGCTTTCTTGTGACAAGGTCTTTGAGAAATCGGCAACTGAACGCGGTTCAACTGGGACAACAGCTTCGAGAAGTTCGCAATGTCAGTATAAGTCGGTGGACAGTTCGAAGAAGACTAGGTGAAGCAGGAATGACTTCACATCGCCCAGCAAATGGTCCCAAATTGACCTCAGCTCACCGACAAGCCCGGCTACAATTTGCTAGGGAACATTTAAATTGGACGTATGACCAATGGCGGGCTGTTATGTTCTCTGATGAGTGCAGAATGACTTTACATGGTCATGATGGACGCTCTAGGGTCTACAGAAGGTCATCAGAGCGATTTTCACAATGCTGCATAAGCGAACGTGTGGCTTTTGGAGGTGGATCGTGTATGTTTTGGGGTGGCATAATGTTGGACACTAAAACTGACATTGTATTCATCACTACGGCGAATACCGGCCCGAGATCGAGAAGTTTGACGGCTGCACGATACGTCGAAGAAGTGCTCGAAGAACATGTGAGGCCGCTTGCGAGGCTTATGGGAGAAGATTTTCTCTTAATGCACGACAACGCCAGACCGCATGTCGCCAGAACAGTTTGCGACTACATGGAAGACGTTGGAATCACCGCGATGGAGTGGCCAGCTCGTAGTCCTGATCTCAATCCGATTGAGCATGTCTGGGATGAGCTAAAAAGAAGAGTTCGAGCAAGAAGCCCTGCTCCTACGCGCCTCCAAGAGCTTCAACTTGCCATTGAAGAGGAGTGGAACGCCATACCACAAGATTTCATGGTGAAATTAATACGGTCCATGAAAAACCGATTAAGAGCTGTAATCAAGGCTAGGGGAGGGAATACACCTTATTAACAAACAATTTGATCAAGCATTTTGAGTTTTATTTTTATTCTTTCTTAAGCTAAATTGGGTAATTTTATCCGTATGTTGGGTTTTGTGCCCTAAAACTCCCTATGGGTACTTTTTTTACACTGTATTTGATATCATTAGAAAGGTACTGAAGTAAACATTCAAATAGTGTAAGTTTTATTTTAATATGTATTCACATTCATGAAAAAAACTGCTTTAACAACAAAAAGTCAACGTGTGCGATTTAATTGCTCTCAAGTGTAGCTTCTCCGCGCTTTCATCCGCGTTACTACGGTTCTTGTAGAAACTTCATAATTAAATATAGCCCATACCCTTTTTTTTTCTTTTTTTATTAAATATAGTCTTACGTTTGACCATAATCTCGCTTGATGAAAGGCGAAGATAAGGCCTTAGATGATACACGCTTGCCTAGAAAGTGTCTGTTCCCTTTATTTTTAAAGATGTCCAGATTATAGCGTTCCGGAAAAACTGACCTCGGCAGAGAATTTTACTCTTTGCCGGCCGCATTATGAAAGAAGAAGCAAATAGCTTCGTGCGTATTGAAGGAATGTCTACAACAAAAGGGTGAAATCGCTCGCCGCGCCTAGTCGTACGGTGATGGAAAGGTGAAGGGGTATCAGGTTATGCAGACCCTTCCTCGATATAAATGGGCTATCTAACACTAAAATAATGTTTAAAATCGAACCAGTAGTATATGAAATTAACGCGTTCAAGCAAGCAAACGAACAAACTTTTTAGTTTAATATATTACAATAGATGTCAACAATCACATTGTTGGAACTGTTACACTATTTATATCACAATCACATTGTAAAATAGGCACCAAAAATAGTCTACTTTTAAAAGTAATCACCGAATTCTGGTCGTCAGGAATGGTCAGTGCACCTGTGTTGTACAACTTACTTGTGTAATACAATATGCCCTGCGCACTACCTCATCACCTGTAAGGAAATTGACCGAAATCCGTAAGAGTTATTACTGCTGTATTCATTTTAAACAAAAATACAAATCATTCATGTATTGGTCAAATGGTGCATACAATTTTCCTTAATCTGTCAATGGTAAAAGGATTTTTCAAATGCATTTAATTTACTATTCCTGAATACCCATAGATACTTAATAATATACTATCTACTCAATTCGAAGGTAAGAAAGCAATTTATACAATCACTTAAGACGAAGGTCAAACCTAATGAATTCTTCAGGAAAAGTGTCCCTCTGATTAATGATTGATAAGGACTGGGCAATAGATTTCCGGCGTACCTGGTAGGATTTTCCTTTTTCAAAGCCAGTAAGACTTACCAAGTTTTTTTTTGTATATATCTATACTGGCTTCCACTCGTGATTCCACCCGCGTACCTCCCGTAGATTAGACGGAATATTCGCGGAAACTAACAGACTTACAACATAAAATACCTATATTACACTTTACAAAATTAGCTATCTACCAGTGAAAGCCGCAACAGACACGCAGTGTGTCTGTTGCGACACAGACAGACACAAACAAATAATTGTGATTTCGTCATAATTTTCCGTTTGTACATTCGTAATATGCATTTAGTAACACACAATATCACAACATCAATCTAAAATTGTATTTGGCTGTTGTTTAAAGAAGGTACTTTCTAAGTCAAGTAACTCATTGAGCGTACTAGCGCTATGCTCTCAAATAAACCACAATTTTCCATTGCTGATAAATGGTAAATAATATGCCCTTCGAAATCTTATCATCTGGTAATGTAACATGTCTACAAATCACTGTCACTTTTAAATATGTTCAGAATAATATGTTAAACTAATAGAAGGCAAACAACAATATTTATTACAACTGCTTTAAACCGACATAATTATTAGCCTCTGCGTTAGTTTATGTACAACTGCGAAAAATTTATTGGTTTAGATCAGAGGCGCCCAAACTTTTTTCTCGTAGACCCCTTTAAATACCAAATCGGAATCGGAGGACCCCCTGTTGCTCCCTTTCTATCATATTACACACTTAAAACTTAGAAAACCTGATTATTTTCACGCAACCTAGACCCCCGTCGAGTCTATCGTGAACCCCTGGGGTCCATCTGGACCACTTTGGGAATCACTGTTTTAAATAATGAGCACGCATTTACTAGTATTTATGGAAAATCCAACGCATTTAGCAGATATTCATAGAAATAAAGATAAGACTCAAAGTTAAAGCCATCAATTATTTTTTAATTAAAGCATTATTATTATTGTAGTTAAGTGCAATATGCTCTTAACTTTGAGGTTTTATTTTGGTCGTAAATATTATGTCATTAGCCACAAGGCTTTTGTTACTTCGCCGGACATAAGGGCGAGAAGTGCTCCATCCTTAATAAATGATTTAAAAACTACTGACTGAGCAACTTGCGCAAGAGAGTGCCCTTGAGCAACTTGGAGCTCAGGGGGTCACAGGCGGGAGAATTGAGTAATGGACACTTTTAGATATTTAGTGTAGGTAGTTTTGTGTCGCTCTGCTTTACAGTTCAAGGGCCTCTCGGACTTCGGGTCTACGAGAGCATCGGAAGGTTCTTTGTAAACTAAGGGTCGGGAGGGGTTGCCGTTGCTTGCGAATTCATCCGCGTAGATTTCGATTTCTTCATAACAACTTTGCCATCCCTTTTCTCATGAGTGATTATGGGCTCATGTTTGGCCTCAATCATATTTAATGGTAAGTAAGTGTAAACGCAGACTGTAATGGAACACGCTGGTCTAGTAAATGCCCAATAACTATTGACTTAAACTTGTTAGATTATAATGTGATCACAGACGTCGGCAAAGGCTGACCCCATATCAGCCGACCCGACGTCGAACGTGCGAACGATGCGAAAGAAAATAAGTGATATTGAAATTTAATTCAATGTTATTAATTGTATGTATTATTGTATTTTTTATATCCGAGCCTCAAGTGTTGTCCTTACTTATGTACTTATTTTTTTGTATATTTTTTAATAAATGTAATTACTATTTTGTATTCGTTTTGTGTGTTCATTTAATGTTTTCTTTCTTTCTTTCTTTGTAATCGAAATTTATACGTACATTTTTAATATATTTTTTGTTATTATTGATATGATAAGGTAAGCAATTTAATAAAATAATAGTAGGTACCTATAAGATAAGTGTCTATAAATAAGTTTAAAATTACTATCAAAGCCAAATTTTGCAGCAGGGCTTATTATAAAGTTAACATGGGCCCCGCTCCCTTCGAGGCTGACCCATGAGGAGTAGGGACACCTCTACACTCCGGGCGTCCCTATAATTGGGCAAACGGGCCACTGTAAGTGTGGCCCTGGAGATCCCGCGGTAACATATTGGCCGCGGGTGCCGTCGGGGGGCCGGATTGCTCATGCGTACCCGACCCCCGCCAACGGCGGATCGAAGGAGTGTCCGGGAGGTTTTAGTGATGTAGGGTCCTCTCCTCGTGGTATGACTTTAGCATACCACGCTATGGAGAGGGCGAGTCCCACATATCCCACCGCCAGCGTGCGAATACGCTGCAGCGGTGGTGGGAACGCGTCAATGCATTTCCGCCCGGACAACAAAAAAAAAAAAGGGCTTATTATAAAGTTACTGATTATCTTTGTGACAAAAATGCTTGGGATTAAAATATTCCAATCTCAATGTAAAATAAACTATGTTTTTCAACGTTAATAAAATATTGTGATATATTATTATTTTTTAAAAGAGGGTTCTACTTAATTTTTTTGGCAGTTTTCTCAGTAGTCACCACGTCACGAATTTTGAATTTGAATTTGAATACTACTCTTTGTTTAAGCTATCAATCAACAATTATTTTTTGTAAAACTACTAAAATAAAACTCACGTTGATTGATTAAATAACGGTTTTCCGATATAATACTGTTGAAACTTCTTACACTGTGTTTGTCAACAAACAGTTATATAATGATAAATGGGAGGTCATAAGAACTTCAACTTATAAACAAGTTACGGAAAACTGTGGTGTTTCGTGAGTTACTGATAGCTTGTATTATTGTATTAATTATAGTTAATTAATGAGTAACCGTAATATCGTAGGTTATAGACCTTGAAACTATGGAAAGTTATAGGTACGTTACTTTTTTTTTGATGTGATGACGCTGCTAGCAAAAAATGTTATTATTGTTCACTAGCTTCTGGTCGTCAGGAATGGACAGTGCACCTGTGATGTACAACTTACTTGTGTAATACAATATGCCCTGCGCACTACCTCATCACCTCTAAGGAAATGGACCGAAATCCGTAATAGTTATTAGTGAAAGGTTTTTTGAATTGTTCCTGTAATTGCCAGCACTGCTGTATTCATTTTAAACAAAAATACAAATCATTCATGTATTGGTCAAATGGTGCATACAATTTAACCTAATCTGTCAATGGTAAAAGGATTTTTCAAATCCGTTTCATGCATCCGTTTCAAATCCGTTTTTGTCTGGAGCGAGAACCGAACCCTCGATATCCAATAATTAAGGCGAGCCTTATACAGCTACGCCACAGCGGTTATCGGATTACACGTGTTATGACTTCTTTACTACCCACCTTTTTATAGATAACTAGCTTCCCGCGCGCGGTTTCACCCACGTAACTCCCGTTACCGTGGGAACTTCATAATTAAATATAACCCTTTTTTCGCATTAAAAAGTAGAAGTTAGTTAAAAAGTACCATGTCCTTTCTCAGGCTCTAGACTATATCTGTACCAAATTTCATTTAAATCCGTTCAGTAGTTTAGGCGTGATTGCGTAACAGAGAGACAGACAGAGTTACTTTCACATTTATAATATTAGTAAGGATTAGCCTGCCAAGATAAACAACTATTAAATCACGGTATGCATATAATATAGCACTGCGGCTTTAACCACGTTGGAGGGATAAACTATGCGCCAGTAAGTTGTTCTGTCATATTCATAAATCACCTAGACCGTTGGATTATTTTATTTACTAACTTAAACCTCATACGAATAGTTTTCATTAATAATAATCTAGTATAATCAAGTAATCAATTAATATTTATCTCTGTAAATCATGTTGGGTCAAAAATTTATTCGATTTAAGTTACAGTAAACGAATTGACGCCTGGAAAAATTTTCATAGCAAACTTTTATTAACTTCTTAATGTCTACTTAAAACTTTATTTTGTTGGTGGAAATCCTTTATAATGTATTAAAAGTTCAAACCTATCTATCAAATTATCTAATACGTCAGGTATTCTGTTTTACCATACATATTAAAATATTTCCAATTAAAGTATAGGTTTAAAATACGCCGCCTGCCTAATTGTGGTTGCGATCATTGTTCGTGTGACAAATTGCCACATTAGTTCATTAATAGTTTGCGGTGTAAGGCCGCAAATAAAGTTATTGGCTAGGCAATTACACATTCTGACATTAAATGTGTCATGAACAATTCTAAATGAATCTTTATACCTACTGCATAAATATAACTATTTTTGAATTACTATACCCTTTCCATATAATAGAATTTAGCGGTAGTAGGGCTTCAGTTGTGTGCCGTGTGGTGCCGGCTTAGAATAGAACACCCCATGTCCTCCCATGGGTGTCGTAAAAGGCGACTAAGGGACATATGGCTGATGGATGGGCAGCAGCATCTATTAGCTCAAGGCTTACATCTTACTTAATATCCCTCTACGATCCTGGCTTGCCAAGGTCTTTTATGAGGAGGCCCATGTTCAGCAGTGGACGTAAACGGGCTGTTGATGATGATGATGAGGGCTTCAGGGGTAGGTACCTATCAAAGCTACTCTTGAAACTATCTCACATTTGCGATGATGTTTTAAATCGGTCCAGAGATTAGCGCGTTCAAGTAAACAAACAATCTGAATCAGTCATCAATCTTTATACAATGTTGTTCTGTTCTTAAATTATTCGTCACTATAAATGAAATTTATCTTTAATTACTTATTCACTGTTATTTTCAGTTGTTTCTAATAATAATATATTTTATTTATTTCTCTCTTCACAAAGGCGTTTACATTTTAAATTACATTAAATTTTCATTAGGCATTTCACTAATGATTGAAGGATTGAGACGTGGTCTCTTACTGTGTTATTGTGTCTTATGTCTTACTGTGTCATTAGAAAGCTTAAAGTCGCTCAGTGAGCAATGGAAAGGGCTATGCTCGGCGTTTTCCTTCGTGATCGAATCAGAAACGAAGATAAGGAGGAACAAAGCGCGCTGCCATAGCTCAACGGATTAGCAATCTGAAGTCGAAATGGCCAGGACACTTAGCTCTAAGAACTGACAGCCGATGCAGCAGATCGGTTTTCGAGTGGAGACCACGAACTGGCCAGTGCAGCGTGGGACGACCGTCTGCACGATGGACCGACGACGTCACTTCATTGTCTTATGATTTAACAGAAAAGGTTCTAAACCACATGTCATAGCAGTTCTATTCCCTAACCGCTATAAACAATACGTTGGATCTTACTTAATTATTGCTGTTTTAAAATTATGGATTTTTGTGAATTAATTACAAGTTTATCTATTTATTGTGTTAAGTCAAATTATAATCTCAAGTTTGTGTATAGTAATCGTAGATGGCACCCACAGGACAGGCTTGCCTACTATAGGGCCAACAAAAATTTTGATTATAATAAACAAATATACATAGAAAATGAAACTAAACATACAATTATTAAAATAATGTGCCACGTTCCCGTATTATTTAAAAAATATAGGTTAAACTGTAGTAGTTTTATTCCCATACCCAAAATTATTTTGGTATTCAACATTTGAATTCAATTTATTATCCCAGTTAGGCCGATTTTGATTTAATTTCAAGCTTAGCTACTGGATTCTCTTAACGATATTAAATTTGGTTCATAATCTAATGTTCTGCTTTGTATTGTTGCCATCTTAATTATGCTTCTCACGCGCAGTATCGATACTAAGATAATAAAGTAATAGTTTTTCAATAGGTTTTTCTTTTTTAATAATTACTAGCAGATTTTTGCAGTCTACTAGTATTCTTGTTAACCCCTCGTGCTAAGCTAAAATGCTTGTGTTTACGCCGGTAGTGCAATGGGTGGGGTTCGAACCTGCGACCTCAAAATCACAAGTCCGACGCCTTAGCCATTGGGCTACGGCCGCTTAATCACATCGACTTTGTGCTAGGGAGGACCGTTCATACAACCGAGATTTTCTCGTATTACAGGGCATTAAAGCGCATTGTGTCATTTTATGTACATACTGCACACATTAAATTATATACCTGGACTAACATACAGATATTGTGCTCATTAAATTATATACCTCCTTGGCGTGGGCTCGATCCCCACACCGGTCAATAAATTATTTGTGTATATAAGATTATTTCTGGGTCTGGTTGGTTGAGAACCCTCCGTGTATCGGCAAGCATGTTAAGCCGTTGGTCCCGATTGGTATAACATCATATATAACAAGCTTATTCCAGGGGCAACTGCGTTTCCCTGTGTGTTACAACATACTGTACTGCCGAGTGCTGCGGTCTTCAACCCGCCTGCCAAGCGTGTTTACTATGGTAATACCCTCCCTCCCTCGGGAGGAAACCCAGCAATTTAGCAGCGGAATTTGTACGAGCTGATGATGATGATGAGATAATATAGGTTAATTTATTCTGAATATTCATTTATATCTAATAAATAGTCAAAAATAAGTTTCAAGCTTTGGTAGACAAATAGCGACGAGCCAGACATTTCATTTAAATCGGTTATATTGTTTCGGCGTGAAAGAGCGATAGACAGACAGAGTTGTTTTACCTTTGCATTTTTAATATTAGTAAGGATAGTAAGTATTTATATTCCTGTGTCTTTAGTGGCTGTATTTTATTATACGCAAGGACGTACGTATAATTGTTTTAAAATACCTAAATCAAGAACTTGACCTATTAATCACTAACATTTTTGAGGACCGTATGAAACTCTTAAAAGGTAGATATAACAGAAAATTTTGATTGTTACGTTTTAATTAGATAAGGCAACCAAATTAAAATTAGGTAAGGTCGGTTACTGCGGTGCGGTGAATCGTAATTGTACAAAGAAACGAGAAGCTTCAGAAAATTATAAAATTAAATTTCAAATTACTAAATATATTTTGGAATCATATTGTATGGCTAATATTTTAACGAGTACCTCAATTTATTTAATTGCACCAATCTTTGATACAAAATTTTTTGACCACAATTCTAATAATTGAAGAATTTGATACAATTATCTATATCAATATTGTTTGGAAATACAAACTATTGATCGAAATTTGCATAACAGTAATATTCATATCAATCAATATTTCAGTTCAGTTGAGAATAGTTTCAAACACAAACCTATAGGATAAAGGACGTAACTAGGAAATACGAGGTAATAACTCGCTATACCTATTCGATATTGTAGGATCACATGATACAGGCTTCATGTAATATGTTACAAGTATCTAACAATATCGTTATATTATTGAAGTTCTGTACAGCAATGTTAGGATGAGGCTTACTTGTATTGAATTGTGTCATGCTTTGCTCATGCAATAGCTCGATAATGCGACAAAGGACTGACTTTCGTATTGAACACGTACATTTTCTCGTTTTTAGTCTGGGATGAGTTTTAAATGCACCGTGTTGTTCTAGTGTTTCGTGTCTGTGAATCTTAGGTTTTTGATTTGTTATAAATGACTAAAACAAAACTAATGTTTCAATGTTAAAGTTCTATTACTTGTTGCGTCTTAGGATTCTTCAAAAAAAAAGACAGGACAAGTTCTTTCGGAAA
Organism: Nycteola revayana; assembly: GCA_947037095.2. Lineage (NCBI taxonomy): Eukaryota > Metazoa > Arthropoda > Insecta > Lepidoptera > Nolidae > Nycteola > Nycteola revayana. Next base: position 12,897,572 of record OX344838.1, on the reverse strand, counting down.
AAAATTAACAAAATTTGCTACGCTACTTTTTAACTTTTCATGCCTAATAGAAACATGGTTCAATTAGGCATGAAAAGATAAATACTTTTAATGTTTTCATGCCTGATTGAACCACGTGTGTACCAAATTTTGTTTTTTTCGAAATAATCTTGTCCTGCCTTTTTTTACTCAATACTAAATTTTTTATTGAGTATTGAGTTATTTAAAAATAATGAGATATATTTTATTTTAATGCACCGTGTCAATGCTATATGTATATGAAAACGTATGCGTTAGCGTTAAGGTGCGTACATATTAAGTAACATGTTGTATAACTTGTGTTTTATAACACGTCCACATTATCTAACATTGTTTTTCAACTTTGCAACATATAACAATACTGTACACATTAGAATAACATTTGATATAACACACAATGTTGTATGTCATTTTCGTTGGTCGACCTGCAGTGCTATTCACAATGTCGACACAAGAGGACGTTTTGCTAGCTGCTGCAGCAACTGTTGTATTATTAAATAACGGAAAATAACCTGTTAAATAAGTTAATAACATATTTTAAAACATTCAGCCTCCACATTACTGAAATCTGTTTTATAACATCGTTTTATAACTTGTTATATTATATAATATGTACGTAACTTTAAATTCAAATCTTACACCAATCAAATGACCATTTAAGTAGTTATTTTAAATAAACTTATTTACTATACGAGTATCTAACCATGTTCCATGAGTCTTGAATGGTAAGCAATTACATTTCTCTCTCATACAAAACCTTAACAGATAAGTAATAGTCGGCTCAAAGAAAAAAGATACAACTTATTCTTGTCATACAAATACCTATATGTAAATTTGTAGATTTAGATATCTCCTGGGAAATCTGTGAAACCCTTATATCTTGTGCTATCGATGTTTTTACACAAATGAAGGAATACCCGCTGAAAGTTCTTTCTGAAATAAGTCAATTTTGTATTATATCATGTATTTGTAACAATTTTTATATCTAAAGATATTGTGGGAGTACAGTTTTAGCACTGTAATTCAAAGATCAACTTTGTATTGTTATTATTTGTTAGAGTGTGTCGTGCAGTGAAATGTTCATAAAAGAACCAAATATTTAAGCAATAAAGCATAAACTTTGATTTAAGTAGGCACTTAGTAATTTATAATGGGTATTTAAAATTCAATAATAACAGGTTCTAAATTGAGGATATTTTTTCGTTTGCCCGAAAATATTTTGGTGTCATATGATCAAACACATGATACCAAATTATCTATAGCTAATACTTTAAATACTCCGTACTACTCCGTACTAGTATGATTATCGAACAAAATATATCTATAAAAAATATATATATAGTTGGAATGATTGTTGGTTTGTTTTTGCCCATTTAACGAGTAAGGCTATCTATAGGCTATATTTTGTCTCATAACAAATATGAAACCAAGAGTTTAAAAATATATCTAAATATGTTTTATTTGGATATACCGAGTTTTCATATAATTGTTTTTATGCAAATAAATCTAAAATAAAACGAGACGTTGGTGGTAAATTTACCACCAACGTATAATTAAACAATTATGTTTAAAGGTGCTTTAGAAGATTTCCTTGAAATTCCTAATTCATTGGAACCTAATTTGCGTAGTTCGTGTATACATATTCATGATACGTGTTCTTCTACTGCCTATCTGGAAATAAAAGCAACTCTCACTTAAAGGATCCCAGGTGTAACAATTCTGAAAAAGCCGTTAATTTGCAATAAAAAAACAAATGTAATTTAAAGAAAAGCTTTTCTGGACGTTTTTTGGTTTTAGCAATCTAGAAAATTGTGTCTTGTGCTGGCTGTATTTGGCACGCCGTATACTTAAACGATAAAACCATTTTATTTATGACCCTTCAAGATGTTGTAAGCCATGTCGAGTCTTTGTACACATAGGTGCTTAAGTTAACACATAGTGTCAATGTTAGGGGTGTAATTTTGAAAATCCTTTCTTTTCGGATTCCTGCGTCATATAACGGCTAAGCCCTCCAATATACTTCTCAACTCCTTCGATGCTGGATCTAAGAGATTGTGGTGTCCTATTACCAGCCTGAGCCTAAAATGGAGTCGTAAACCTCAATTTTCACAAATAATATAAAAGAATATTTTAAAAGAGTTTCCTACGGAATAAAATTAAAGCACCACTGCAAATAAAGACATAAAATTATTTATTCCACTAACAGTCGAATCTGGCATTCTGAAACAAAACAGGCCAATCAATTTAAACTTTAATATCACTAGACATCGAATAACCGTTATATTAGCTCCGAACAATTTGAACTGAACCTCATTGGTAGTAAAACGCTGTGTTTACGTCAGCGACATCTGGCGGCGGCGAGCAATTGTTATAAGCCGTTACACGCGGAAATTGGATATCACTGGTATCCAATATTGAGTAAATAATATTATCTTCAAGTTTGTATTAGAGTTAAGTAATTGAAGTATCATATCATGTTAAATTCTAGAGCTAATATGAATATAACTAACAGGCTACATAGAAGATACATAAACTAATATTATTAAGCTGAAGAGTTTGTTTGCTTAAACGCACCAACAGTTACAGTTAGCAACTACTGGTCCGATTTGAAAAAATCTTTCAGTTTTATATTCCACGCGGACGAAGTCGCGATCACAACCTAGTTTAAAATAAAACTGAAGGAGATCCGATTTTTTTTGTCAGTACTAAAAAGCATATCATGCCGAAATAACCAAATTGATTTTAAAACATTTTAATCTACAATAATAGATATTAGCCATCAAAATGACCTGCGATTTATAGCAAGATTGTTTTTATTACGAGAACTAGCGGCCCGCCCCGGCTTCGCACGGGTGGACTTTTATACCCTACCCCTGCCCTACCCTACCCCTACCCTAACCCTACCCTACTCCTACCCTACCCCTACCCTACACCTACCCTACCCTACCCCTACCATACCCCTACCCTACCCCTACCCTACCCTACCCCTACCCTACCCCTACCCTACCCTACCCTACCCCTACCCTACCCTACCCTACCCCTACCCAAAAGTATCCTATGTCCTTCTCCCAGTTCTTAGCTACCTCCCTACCAATTTTCAGCCAAATCGGTTCAGCCGTTCTTGAGTTATAAATAGTGTAACTAGCACGACTTTCTTTTGTTTTTAAAATGTATTCTGCTATTCGGGACGGAAACAAATCCAACAAATCAAAAACCATGGCAATCGGTCCAGCCGTTCTCGAGTTATAAGTGTTGTAACAAACACGACTTTCTTTTATATATATAGAAGACTAGCGACCCGCCCCGGCTTCGCACGGGTACAATACTGATAATTATACTACATAATGTCTTTAAACCTCTAACAAACGGGCGAAATTTGGTCAAAACAAACAGAAACAAATGAATATAGGTACCTACTAAAACTCAGTGAAATAAGTAGGTGGGTATACTTTTATCGTATGAAATACCTATACTCTTCAGGACTAACAATACAACAAACACTAAATAAATAGGTATTCAAGTATCTATCCATCATAGTTACAACGAACACAAAACAAAAAATTTGCCCTATAATTCTTAAGGATCGAGCGCGCATAATCGCATTCGGCCTACCTCCGTAGCGTAGCGGTAATTGGCTCGCTTTAAATCTCGGAGGTCGTGGGTTTGATCCCCACACCGGACATGAAATCTTTGTGTAAATTCTAAGATTTATTTCCGGGTCTGGTTGGTTGAGGGACTACCCTCCGTGCCTCGGAAAGCACGTTAAGCCGTTGGTCCCGATTGTTATAACATCATCTATAATAATCGTATATCAAGGAAGGGGCAGCAGCGTTTCCTTGTGTGTTACAACATAATTCTGCGGTCACCAACCCGCCTGCCAAACGTGGTGACTATGGCAATACCCTCCCTCGGGAGGAGGCCCATGTTCAGCAGTGGACGATATACGTGCTGATGATGATGATGACCTACTAAAACTCAGTGAAATAAGTAGGTGGGTATACTTTTATCGTATGAAATACCTATACTCTTCAGGACTAACAATACAACAAACACTAAATAAATAGGTATTCAAGTATCTATCCATCATAGTTACAACGAACACAAAACAAAAAATTTGCCCTATAATTCTTAAGGATCGAGCGCGCATAATCGCATTAGGCCTACCTAAAACACGCGCTGTTATTTTGCGATAACTTCTAAGTTATTCATTAAAAGTATATAGTGTAGGGGTAAAATAATCTGCATGAAATGCTTAAGAATATTAACTCATTTAAAATGATAAGTATAAATACTGAATCCGTCTGATTAGCTTTACAATTACCGCATTAGAAATTATCATTTTTCTAAGATATAATGGATATAGCAAGTTAACCTTGAAAGATAGACATATGCTATCGCAGACTTTTTTGTAGATCTAAAAGAGAAGAATATTTGCCACCATACATTGTTTTGTTATATCTCATAGGGTTTAGGCAGCGTTTTCGTTGAAAGCTCCCAAATGGCTTAATTTTTTCCGACACCTCTGACAAATATCAATATATATTTGTCAAATGTACACATAAACTAAACAAATCATATACGTAAACCTTCCGGTAGAATCGTTCTATCGATTAGTAACATCCGCATGAAAATCAATGTAGTAGTTTTTGAGTTTATCGCGAACGGACAGACAGACGCGGCAGGGGACTTTGTTTATAATATGTAGTGATGTAGTGATAGCGGTCGCCCGCGGCTCCGTGCGGATGTCGCTTACCGCTGCAAAAAGCCTACCCAGGAAAGACACGGTCAGCAAAATGATTCCCAGGTCAATTCACGGACACCGACATAAACATCGACAACGCAGTCATTATCCGCAGGCTGCACAGATTGTCTTTCTGTGGATGTTAAAGTTGTTAATGATGAAAATATAATTAATGATGTAATTAATAGGCATTTTAGGGATTAGGCATTTTAGGCATTTTCAAAGCTCTGAAAAGAACTGTTGTTTAGCTCTGAGAAGAACTGTTGATTAGCTCTGAGAAGAACTTTTGCGTAGGTGTAGTTTTAAGAACGAAATCTAAAAAAAATCGCACGAAAATTATTAGACTTCGCAACGGGCCGTGCAGCAGAAATCGTAATATTTTAATTTCGCCATAACTTCAAAACCAAACGTCCAATTTTAATCATTCAAAGACCAACTATTATCTACATAAACTGTACTTAGTGATGAAATAATTTATTTGGATAAGGATTAATAGCATGAGTAAAATAAACGCGTTTAAATGTAGTCCAAAAAAAATTCAAGATTTCTAAATAAAAAAATGGTCGTTGTGCCTCACTCGACATAGATAGGTATAGTGTGTCGTAGACTTTTTTGTAGATATTTATAAGATCTATAATTAATTAGAACATTTTATGGTTCTATCTTTTATAGTTTAGGCAGCGTACGCAAAATAAGTAACTTTTCTGGTTGATTTTTTACACCTTGTGTCAGAAAAACCCAAATATCTTACGGAACCCTATTTTTTTCCAAAATAAAATTTAGCCTTTGTTACTCGTGGATAATGTAGCTTTCGAATGGTGAAAGATTTTTTTAAATCGGCCTAGTACTTTTTGAGCCTATTCATTACAAACATACAAACATACAAAAATAGGTACAAATCTTTCCTCTTTATAATATTAGTATAGATAAGGGCTCTTTTGTTGGTAATGAATACAGAATGCAACGTAGAACACTAGTCACTGCCCAGACAAACAATGACTTGACTTTTTTTATGCACTTGTTTATCTGAAAATTATGACGTATTTTGTTTCCATGAAACGGCGGCGCGATCCTTCCAACTAATAGAGGAGCAATCTGTTAGGCAACGTGGAAGCGTAGGTTCGTCCTCCTAGTAGAAGATCACAAGGCTAATCACTTAAAGATATTACTATGATTTTGATAAACATGTCTTCACTATAGTCAGCGTCAGCGTTCACTATGAACGCTGAGTGGCGAAGACATTTTAAAAAGGCATGCAAAATATCTATAATAATGACATATGATAAATATTTTGCACGCCTTTCTAAAATATCATTATTTATTATGTTAATGTACCAAATATAATACAGTAACAATGACGTATGCATTATAATTACGATACAGGAACTAAGATATTTTGTCGAAGTGATAGTAATATCATTACGCAATTAGCTTCCTGCTGGAAGAGTAGATCAAGTTTTCAATTTTTTTTAAATGCTGCTGCGGACTTTAATAAAAGAATTGAACAAGTAAAGGGGCCACGATCTTCAGCATTAAAGAAAATGAAGAGGAGAAAATTACTTTACATGGTGACAGTTTCATAGGTGATTGTAGGTAAACGTTATATACATGACAGGCTTGCAATCTAAAATAGAAAGACTTCTGTTTCTTTTAGGTAGAGGTATATTAGAATAAAATTAATCTAAAATCACATGGCTTCTAACTTTGTCCATTATTTAATCTCATTATTTAAAATTACTATCTCAGTGGTCTATTAGTAACTAGCAAGGTACCGGGTTCGATTCACGGGTCGGGAAGAAAATTAAGAAAAATCTTAATACCAGCTAGTAATCTCGTTAAGCAGTCCGTCTTCCCCGCTTATGTCAGTAGAACTGTACTACGTAATTTTGAGAGTCGAGGAATAGAGAGTGCACAGTGCACTTGTGTTCGCGCACACACTTGTGCACTATAATATATTTTGCAGATGGCTTAACTTCTTGGAGAACGATCAAAAGGGCTATACATTATGTATAAGAAAATTTGCAGTATTACAATTGAGAGTAACATTGTTTTTTTATTAATTCTGGTATGAATCGTACATCAAATGAAATGAATGTTGAATAGGTAACATTTATTACAAAATTGTCATAAATTATTATTTATGAAATATGAAATTGTTAACAAATCAAAACGGATATGTTATCTGCTACCGATAAATTTTATCAAAGCAATTATAATTATAATATATGATTAAAACTTGATTTACTTACGCATATCTTTACTACGATAATCCATATTTATCCTGCCAAAATAAACAATAAATTACGGCACTTTATCATAAAGTTAGGTGACATATTAAATCTCAGTTTAAACGCATGAAGTTGGCCACGATCCTTCCTTGCCTTTGTTAAGCTTTGTATAATCTGTAACATTGTTGCATGGACCATTAAGTAGCCATTGTCCTTAGGAACCTTATCTCAATGCAGGAAAGGTGTAGGATGGATGGTAGAAACTTATTTGGGTGGGATTTGATAGGGTGACGCAGTGCTGGTACATGCTGATAATCTTATTAAGATAATTATGTAGTAAAACGGAAAATTTAGATGTCTGCTACTGGATAGCGTTGTAACAGTGTCTGCCACAGAATTGTGTTGAGGTTTTGGATTATGTAAAAGTTTCTTAATACACAAAAATTACTTTGTTTATTTTTACTTTCTTTGTGCATGTTGTGTTAGTCTGCAGGTAAATGATAACTGCACATTTTTGTTTTTCATTTATTTGTGCTGTAATATTATGAAGGTGTTAGTGCTAACAATTATCGTGCTAACCTTTTCCTTAATAAATAAATTAATGACTATAAAGACAACAATAAATCATGAGCAGATGACAGTTATTAAGGGACGAGGAGATAATTATCTTCTTAATACTATAATCATTCGACATTTACTATAAATTATTATAGATAAATGTCCCATTTCTATTTAGTTCAATGTTTATAGTAACAAATTGCTCAAAACTATGGTCATTTATTTAGAGACTTTATTTTACACATTTAAAGATACAAATATGATATTATTAAATGGCAAACTACTTATAAAGTGAGCTAGTTTAATAACTCTTCTATAATAAAATAAAGTAATATAATTATTTGAGCAACATTTTTTTATAAATATAACTTAAGTATTATGTATCGGTAGGCTGGGATAAGCTGAACAAGTTAAAAAAAAAAAATTAAATAAAAAATAAAATATTTTTTTAGCCTAGGTATGTATAAAGTTGCTCCTTTTCGTTAGAAATCTTCTCCCATCACATTATCATTTAAAAGAAAATTATTATTAGGTACAAATTCTAAAGATAAATAGTGGCACAAAAAACTTGAAGTAGTCCATGATAAAGTATTAATATCAACCAAAGGACCTAATTAAATTAAAAAAAAAATATATGTAAAAAACTTTTATTTTAGAATTATATTATTATTATTTATTAATATACCTTTTCATTGTTATCAAATACTCCTCCAAACAAAAACCAACTCAACTAAAACCCTACCCAAAAAAGGGCTGCAATAAAAAATATATAACTAAAAAGGGCAACCTAACAACATAATCATGCCAGCCATGTAAATTGCAAACACTTCATACTGATCTTATTAAAGGGCCGGAAAACCGAGAACGTTTTCAGAGGCCATAAAAATGTTTAGGCCCTAAAATATGCCCTTAATAACCGCTCTTTGGTCATGTCATTAATTCTGACGTACTGTTCAGGTTATACGAAAAAGGAACATTAGATTGTCGCAATAATTCATGATATTACACGCTTGTGTTATAAAGGTAACATTTTACGTTGATATGGACGCTATTATTTTGTTATTTAATTCCAGACCTCACAAGCATACGGACGACATCTTCAAAAGCATACGACGAATATTTCTGATGTGTAATGACACATCTGAACTCATCCATCTGAGTTCTAAAATTGTAAATTTCCTTTAATAGTCGTTGACAGTAAAATAAATATAGAAAATCAAGTTAAAAAAAAATCTGAAAACAAAAAATATTATTTTTATTAAAAAAAAACAATTTGTGTATTACTTTAACTTTACTAAGAGTACACAGTAACAAGACGATAATATTAGTCGAAGTCATATTCACTAACGTTAAATGACTGCACCGGTGGCTCAGTGGTTACGATAGTTGCTTTTGAGACCTGGTGTTCTGGGTTCGATTCCCACCCGGGAAAATTATTTGAGTGAACCACTTCACAAATAGTTGTTCTGAGTCTGGGTGTTCTTTGTGTCCGTGAAATGAATGTTTGTAAAGTCCCCCGCGACACAGGGATTTATTTTCCTAGTGCGGGATTTGTCTATTTTAAAAGAAAGAGAAAGAAAAATAAATTTAGATGATCGGTTAGGGTTCTACCGTAGCTTTATTGCATGGTTAGGTTAGCATTAGGGGCTATACCTAAGATGCAGGTTCGAGTCCTCAGGTGGTCTATATTTATTAATCTCAATTTTGAAATTTCATACAACGATGTATTTATACCCTGGTATGACCACAAAGTCATACTTTTTAAATAATTGAGTGTGAGTAAACATGATAGGTACCTTTTATTTTTTGTCCGGTGTGGTATGCATTTACGCATTCCCACCGCCGCTGCAGCGTATTTACGCGCTGGCACCACTTAAACCCCTGGACACTCCTTCGATCCACCGTTGGTGAGGTTTGGGTACGCATAAGCAATCCGGCCCTACATGATAGGTACCTATGCACTTTTAAATCTTCTGAAACTTTTCCCAAATTCTCAAAAATTATTCAATTCATTATTATACAGCTATATACCTTGTTATACAGGAGTAACAATATTCATAATTTTTAAATCATTGTGCGCATGTTAACCCGCGCTGTAAAGTTTATTTAGTTTGTAAAGTTTAACACGTAAAACAAATAACGAGTGAAACCAAAGCATCGAGCTCGGATTCATACTAAGATATTCTCTTTATAGTCACCCAGCTTTCATTACCTTGATTGACCCAGTATCTGAAATATACAGAGCTTCAAAGCTTAGACTATGTGTTTGAGATGGCAAAGTAAATATCGGCTCGGAAGCAGTCACAGCTTGAAACTTTGGATTCATCGAATAAATTTGCTTATTCTATAAACATAGGTGAATAGTAGATGGTCGCAAATAGGCTTGAAGACTAAAAAATAAAATTAGTCCATCAGATGGATTAGTAAAAGATGTAGACAGTTGCTCAAAACTCCGCTAGACACCTAAAATTCATAATAACTTCGTCAGCGACGGCCCTAAGCCGAGGTCCAAGTCCCACAGGGGGCGCCTTCTTATGCAGATTGCTTGGTTTAGGTACATTTAATAATATAACAAACTAAAAGTAACTAACTAGAAATAAAACTAACTTATATACTACTATTCCAAATCTATTCTACTTGGCAAGGTTCCCAGAATGCTGGCAGCATTACCACGTTGAATGGCAATGCTTACCTGCTGTGCAAAGTAGAAACCAGCACTCGGAGAACGTGCCGCACTGAAGAGGGCCGCTGCGAGGTATTGCTTAGTTTGTAGTTTTTAAATAATTTATTAAGGATGGAGCTCAATGCATGAAAGCATGAAATGCTGTGTCAATTTGAAATTCAAAACCATGCTATCCATCCATTTCTGAATAAGGTATTAACCTAGTTTAAACCTTATTTCATCACCATCATCAGCCCATAAGGAATCATGGAAGTTTTATAGCAGTGGAAGTTATAAAACTTCCACTGCTGAACCTGGGCCAGTATTGAACTTAGTTTTGCCATATTCATCTGAAAAATATTCTATTCATAAAATAAACCTGATATCGGTATGTTCAGTTTCGCAATATTTTTTTTTGATTAATATTCACTGGTACAGACAAGAAAAAATATCAAATGTAAATATTCTTTTTCCATATAGACACGTTTAAAATATTTAAAATTATGTTTTTATGATGGATGGGTCCCTTTTTCGCCCAGAACTGATGCTAGTAAATACCACTTAGGAGTACTGGCAAAAACTTCTGAGGAATCCTTTTTAAAAATAAATGTATTAATAACAATTATAAATAAAGCTTTATTTTTATAGAGCACCTATGGTTGTTGACATACCTATTAATGTTGAAAAACTTTTGTAAATAATTTATCTCTGACATATCGTTTAAACTTATTAAGAGAAACTAAATATTATTAACTAAGATACTATCATAGATGAAATGTACAGAAATGAATAAAAACCTCGAAGAAAATATCTCAACAATAAATGAAAAATAAAATAATTTTGAGTACGCTTTATACTTTATTAGTTATTATTTTTATGATGTTCATTTACTTTAGAATCTTAATGTTTATCTTTTATCTTATAATAAATCGTTCAAAATAAAATATCCCTCTAGGATTTTTTATTTTATTTGGATAATAAAATATTTCTTTTCTCAATTAGATCATTAAAAAGAATAATTGACAGTGAATATTAGTGTCGAAATAAACGATTTATATAGCTAGCTATTTATATAGATAGCTAGAAAGCTAGGGAGTTTGAGACACGCATATAATGGGGTGCGCCAAAGTTCACCTAAAATTTCAACTCCGATAATTGGAAGTCCGAAAATGTTCTTCCTAACATTTCTCATCCTAACAATCACAATTCCTAACTACTCTATCTCTAATGTTAATAATTCCGAAGCATTCAACTTCATAATGTCAGTAGCAATAAACATCTATTATACTTTTTTTGTTTTCCTATATTTCCTCAAAATAACTATCTTTTACCCTATTATTCAAAGTCATATCTTTTTTGTTTAGATTTCTTTTTATTCATAATAATCAGTATTATATACATTAATTTTACGCAACTTTTACAGTTTTAGTTATTAAGCACGAGCCGAGCGAGCGAAGCCAGAGTCCCGCTCCAGTCATTCAGTCAAGTTCCAGAAACAAATCGGTCCTATTCATAATTATTGTTTTAGGTTAGGTTAGCACTGTGACCACAACGCACGAGCCGAGCGAGCGAAGCGAGCGTGCCGCGGCAGCGGCCGGCGAAGTGCCAGAACCGAAACGGTCTTATAGTTATTGGTTTAGGTACGGTTAAAACTGCGGTATAAACTCCCAGGCCATAAACATAACCCTAAATGAGTCGTGTTTTATGAATTTCATTCATTTAAACAAAAATCTGTGAAACGACCTATAGTCCTTCTAAACATATATTTTTTATTACACTTGGTAAATGTTTGCTTTCTGAGTATGTGTGAAAATATTATGGTAATTATGTTTAGGGATAAAAGCGTTATGATAAAAAACAGTAGGAGTTTAAATTAATTTACATTAATGATATTATTAAATACAATTTTCGTAAACATAAATGTTATGAACATAGCAGGTAGCACTACAAATAGTATGAATGAAAAATTTTAGAAAGAGTGATCATTCGGATTACAAATCGTTAGGAAGAACAATTTCGGGTAAAGAACTTTAGGTGAGCCAATATGGACCCCATAGAATTGAGAATCAAACGAACTTACAGTGAAGTTCGATGATAATTATGTGAGTAACTTCATTCGAAGCGACTTATTGTTTACATGTTGTAGGAGCATTCCCATGAAACAGCCTTGCACGGATTATTTAGAGTAAACGGGTAAAATAAAAATAATCGTGCCAACACTGGTTTGTAGTGACAACACTGTCCCCTCCACTAAACATACCTACTCTCCCTAACGGTCCTTCAATAATTTAAACTCATTTTGTTAAAAGAAATAATAAATTACATTTATTTCACTTTTTTTTTTTTTTTTTGTGTAGGTAGTTTTATAATCTGTTTTCATTAGCATTTCTGGGTAGGGTAGTTATAAGTCGCTTCGAATGAAGTTACTCACATAATTATCATCGAACTTCACTGTAAGTTCGTTTGATTCTCAATTATGTTTCATAACTTCATTCGAAGCGACTTATTGTTTACATGTTGTAGATGTTTAGAGTCAAAATGTGAAATAAAATCCTTCAGGTTAGTAACATGTTATGTATTTTACTTTATTAATTGTATAATATTAATTAACATTCTAGCTATGATCAATTAAACATAAATCTTATCTTTTTACAGATTACAACGGATTACCGCCACCAAGTACAGTTGTGGCGAAATTATTTGGATCAGAGATAATTTGTTTATTATAAAACCTGGCAAATACCGAGGATGACTCGGTCCAACCGGCAGTTCTCCTAATCAAATCAAGATTGACTCCAAGTCTGTTGGCTGAGGATGTGGCTGCGTGTCGAGTGCTATGTGCGCTAAATATGGAAGTGTCTACACCGCTATTATGAAGTGTATCCTTAATCCAACGACTAAGTGTTTGAGGTGATACCTTGGAGTGTGGACTTCTGTGACTAATAAATAAATGATGATCATTGCGAACAGCTTGTGTTTTATTTATATATGCTGTTAAGCAAGCGGCAGGGCAGATTTGAGGACGTGTATCATAGAAAGGCAGTCTTAAAACTGGATTTAGAGAATTAGGTTTCGAAGTTTTAATTAAATCTGGTATAGTTATAAGAATTTCATTAGTGTCATTTATTTTAATGTAGCTTAATTTAATTAATGAAAATGTTTGGACAGTTACCAAAGCCAACAGAGTTATAGTTTTCTTGGAAAGAGTTTCTAAATCGAGATCAGAATTCGGCCACTTTTGAGCTAAATAGTTTAGAACCGAACTGGGATTCCAAGTTAAATTATATTTTGGATTATTTGGTCTCAATCTATAAACTCCTTTCATGAAACGTTTAATTCTGTCATCATCAATAATGTGACCTAACAGTAAGGACAATGCAGATTTATAAGAATTCACTGTGCCATATTTGGCACCATTTTCAAAAATAATAGTAAGAAAATGTATCACTACAGGAACTGAAACCTCAGAATAATTATATTGATATGTATTACAATAATTTAACCATGATCGAATGCATACATCGTATTGCTTATAAGTAGAATCAGCTAGTGAACTTAACATGATTCCTATGGATCTAGGTGATATATGGCGCTTCAGTAAAGTTTGCCGGAAAGCCTCGCGGCTACCAATTTCAGGGTACGGTGTAAATTGTGGGTCACTCTGAAAGGAGATATTAATAAATTAACACTTGGTTCAAAATAAATAGGTTCATACGAAATTATCTTTTGGAAAACTGGAAACCAGGGCTGTGTAGGCCAATAGGGTACTACAACAATGACATCTGATTTATCATTAATTATTTTTTGTAAAACTTTTGTTATGATCGAAAATGGTGGAAATGCATAAAATAGCATATTTTGCCACGGAATGGTAAATTAATCAATTGCCCATGCATCTGGATCATTTTTTCACGTTACATAATTAGAACATTTAGTATTACACCTACTAGCAAACAGATCTATCTCAGGGTAACCAAAATATTGTGTTATTTTTCTAAATGCATGGTCATTTAGTTCCCATTCAGTGTCCTGAAACTTTTTACGTGATAATTGATCTGCTTCGCGATTATCCTTTGTATTTATGTATGATGCAAATACAGTTATTTGACGCATTTCGCACCATTCCCAGATGTCTCTAGAGATACTATTTAAGTATTCATACTGTACACTGCCCATGCGATTTATACATGATATAGCTGTGACATTATCAATGCGTAACAATATTTTTACAGAATTTAAATCAAAAGCAAAGCATTTTAAGGCAAGAAAAGCTGCTTTTAACTCCAACTCATTAATATGCAAAGTTCTTTCGTTATCTCTCCAGTAACTATAGCATTCATTGGAACTACAATAACCACCCCAACCCGTGGATGATGAGTCAGAGAATATTTCTAAATTATATTGATCGCAAGTTAAAGGAAAACAACCATGATCAATATGATTTAGCCACCACAACATGTCACCATGTAAGCTATTAGGGATATGCACAACTTGTTCATAACTCTGATTGGAAAGTAAACAAACATATTTAAATTGCTCGAAGCGTTTAGTATAAAGCCAAGAATATTGGATAGCAGGGCAAGCTGATATCAATAATCCTAAAAATCTAGCAAATTCACGAAGTTTGCACTTACTTATTTTCAAATATTTAGAAATACATTCTTTTATTTTGGCTTTCTTATTAATAGGTAATGTTAACAGCATATTTTTAGAATCGAATTCGAAACCTAAGAATTTGCATCGAGTCTGTGGCTGTAAGCAGCTTTTATCTGTATTAATAATAAAACCTAATTTTTCAAGTAAAGTTATTGTAGTTTCAACGTTGTTTTTACAATCTAATAAGCTAGATCCGATACAAAAAATATCATCCAAATATATCACTGAGATCATGCCATGGGATCTTAAATATTCCATGACTGGCTTTAATAATTTAGTAAACACATTAGGTGCTGAACATAAACCAAACGGCAAATAATTAAAATTATACAATTTATCATCGTATTTAAATCGGAGGTATTTTCTGTGAGATTTATGAACGGGCACCATGAAATAAGCGTCTTTTAGATCTATAGATGCCATAAAACAGTTTTTTGTTATAAGTTTTGATGCCGTTCGATAATTCTCCATCTTAAAATGCCTTGTTTCAACAAATTTGTTTAAACATTTAAGATTGAGAATGAACCTTTTCTCACCATTAGGTTTAGGTACTAAAAATACAGATGATAAAAATTCTCCGTCTTCATGATCGCAATGAGATATAGCATTGATATTTAATAAATATTTAATTGATTCGTCGAAATCTTTAGCTTCTTGGATAGATTTTGGATAAACACTAGGAGAATCACTTCGATGTGGAGTAGACTTAAAAGGTATCTTATAACCTTCTACCCATGATAAAATAGTTTTATCTGAAGTGATTTCAGTGCATTGATTATTGAAATACAATAGTCTGCCAGCGTACAGTACCTTGCTATTTATTTCCGATGTAATGTGCGCGTCGGAGACGTGAAGCGGCGCGAGCTGGTGCTGGGTTGCGGTGCCGGCCGAGGTGCAGGCCGGGGAACACGCCGCGTGTTGGTCAGCTTGTTCTCCGTCTTGCGGTGTTGAGGCGTGTAGTTTAAACGATTTTTATTAAAAGTGTTTGCAGTTCGTGAAACAATATTAGCGCGGTTAATTTTAACCCTTTGCGTGTGCTTTAAAGCATCTCCCGATTGCTGAATGGCTTTTGCGGCCTTAAGTTTTTCTGAGACTACCCCTTTTTGTATTTATTAGTGTATCTTTTAAATTAGAATTTATTGTAGAAATAATGAAATTCCGTCTTGTTCTGGTTTCAGAAAAATGACTGTCGCATAAAATGCGACATGCGTCACAGATAGGTTTTAAAATTTTTTGTTTAGACATTTCATTTGATATTATCATATCTGTAACGGCCGAAAGTGCCGATAAAGCTGCTCCAAGTTGACTTTGCTTATACATTAGGGAAGCATCTCTTTTGACCTGGGTATCCGGCAGTGCAGCCTTTACTTCCGGGTTTAAAGTAGGTGCTAGCAGAAGGTCACAGTTCATAGGAACGAGAAAACTTTTTAAAAGTTTTTCTTTTACGTCCTTCGCTAGGCCCTTGGACAATATATCCTGCCAGCGGTTAGCGACATCGCTATGAATAGCCGGTCCCATGGGGGTTTCGGTCTTAGGTGCGTCACCAAGCAACTGCAAAATTTCTTCATCCAGCTCCTGTTCCTCCGACTTTTCTGGTTGTCTGGCCTCTGTTGAAGTGCCAGGAGTTGGCGAAAGTGTTGCTGATGGTGGCGGTGGCGGTGGCGGAGGTGGTGGTGGCAGCTCTGCCATCGGGGACGCGGTGTGCTGCGGAACGCTAGGCGTCGGCGTAACAGGACGTGGTGAAGTAGGAGGTGGAGAAAAATAAAACAATTCTACCTCCTCATCGTGTGGTGACGCAGGATATTCCGCTTCCAACTCTTGCCACAGTAAGCCTGCGACAAAAAAAGTCCTTTTAGACATTTTTTGATAGTAAAAATCGGACAGTATCTGCCCAAGTATAGCAGTAACGCATCAGTTTTTAGGTGACAGAGGAAACCCAGGTACAGTAGCCTCGCATCACTATAAAATTTAAACTTACTGTTTATATCTGCATCCAATGGTGAGCGCCTTTGTTCGAGTTGATCTTGCAATTTTTCGTTTTATTTCTTCTTCACTTCTTTCATTCTTTCTTTTTCTACCCATTATTTTTTCTTCTTTATAAAAATGGACCGTACGACTTTTTTTTTTATGGAGAGTGGAGACGTGCGAAGGCTTGAGCACGGAAACACAGAATGAGTTTAAATTATTGAAGGACCGTTAGGGAGAGTAGGTATGTTTAGTGGAGGGGACAGTGTTGTCACTACAAACCAGTGTTGGCACGATTATTTTTATTTTACCCGTTTACTCTAAATAATCCGTGCAAGGCTGATTCATGGGAATGCTCCTACAACATGTAAACAATAAGTCGCTTCGAATGAAGTTATGAAACATAATGAAATATATTATGTACAAACTAGCTTCTCGTGCACGGTTCCACCCGCGGAACTCCCGTTCCCGTAAAAACTTCATAATAAAATATAATCTATAGCCTTCCTTGATAAATAGTTTATCTAAAAGTGAAAAAAAAAAATCCTAACCTTATTATCACTTTCACGCATTTCAACAAACTCTTCAGCTTAATATATTAGTAATGATAGGTATACAAAAGTAGAAGACTCTTATAAAAACAGAAAACTAAAAATTTGCTCTCTTGAAATAAAGGCAACGTTTTGATTTATGACCTGTTCGTTTAATAGCAACAAAATATCTTTTGTTATATAGGTCTTAAATACATTGAAAACTATAGTTCCCTCCTGAAATGTAATGTAAACTCTTACTTCCACACAATATTGATACAGCTTCTCCACGCCACGTCAGACAAATAAGCGGCTAACTTAAAAGTAATGTTTGAACGTTGCGGGCGAGATAAAATCTTTTATTTATGCGCTTGCTCCTACACTAAGCACCGATCCACTTTGATACCTAACGTTTTCTCCTATTTTTCTTAGCGGTAAAGAATATAAATATATCGTAAAGTTTCAGTTGGTCCGCGGGGAAATTGGTAGTGTTTAAGTTTTAGATTTTATTATGCAAGGAAAATAAACAAAGGTGAAACTTCCTTGAGTAGTTTGAGAAATTATTCTAAGAGATTAGATTTGTTTTTGTTTTGTTTGAACGTAACTTATGAAACTTAGCTCTTCTTGTAAGATGTTTTTATAATGTTACTTCTACTGCAAAGCAAGCTTTTCATTAAAAACTTGCGCGTAGCATATTTATAACGACTATGACCACGGACGTAGACTTCTATTTGCTTAAACAAATTTTGTACGCCTGTTTCATGCGTATAGGGGTTGATATTTAGAGAATTTTGTCTTAGTCCTGCGTCTTAAGTGTATGTATGCCAAAATTCAACGCAATCATAGAAACACTGACACAAGTTAAAAACTACAAAATCAACAACCTGGTAGGTTTTATATAAATGAAATAATCTTAACTACCTATTTAAAAATAGCAAATGGAGGAAATCGGACAAGCAGTTATGACTGTGTGGTTATAATCATACCAATGATTTCATTAATTACATTATTTGATTCAGTATAAAAAAAAATCTACTAAAATAAAAAAAAATATCTATAGAATTAGATCTTGGCCGTGCCGTGTGGTTTCCGACTTAGAATAGATCACCATGTCTTCCCATAGGTGTCGTAAAAGGCGACTAAGGGACATATGGCTGATGGATGGGCAGCAGCTTCTATTAGCTCAACGTTTACATCTTACTGCGATCACTAATCCGTCTGCCAAGCGTGGTGATTTTGGCAATATCCCTCAACGATCCTGGCTTGCCAAGGTATGTTAAGAGGGGGGCCATGTTCAGCAGTGGACGTTAACGGGCTGTTGATGATGATGATGAGATCTTGGCCAGATTTATTATAGATATGCTTAATTGTTTATACTTGCTTCATTTAGTCAAAATAATGTGGCCACTATTGAAACAGTCGGTGTTAACTAATAGAGCCATAAAGTAGGCTTATAACTAAGTGACACAACTAAATATGATAATTTGTAAAAAAAAAAAACGATTTTAAATTTTATTAGATATCATCACACTTCAATTGTCTTTATAGCTGTAGATAACTCATCATGGCTACATATTTCAAATCTCTCAAGAACTATCAATAAAGCCAATTTAAAATTCAAACGAAACTAAATAAAAGCCGACTCAATATTGTTAAAGCTATCCTATCTCAAAGGCACAAAGATTCAGATTGACAATGAATACTTGAATAAGATAGATTTTCAAAAGCACTTTTAGAACTTTCCATATATGCTGAATTGACTTTAAAAGATCTTTTCCAACTAGCTATGTATTATTTCTGAGAATCTGTACTTGAAGTACGTAGTTTAAATAAGTTTAACAGTTGAACTTGTTGTTAGTATTTGGTAACTTTGGCAAGTTTGGTCAGTCGGCTTGGTTAAATGTTTGAATTTATGATGAACTAGTGGTTTCATTGTATGTGTACTTTGATTCGATAGTTAATAGTTGTGAAACTTGGAAATGCACAGGCTTAACGAGGGAGTAGAGAGAGATTAAGATTAATGGATTAAATGTAATTTAATTGAATTATAATATTCTAATAACGACTTACATACATCCATACAATGACAGTACAAGCTAGCCAGGCGCAAATTTAAAGTGTTAGCTGAACTGTTAATTTCCATGCATGGTGGGAGATATCAACCGCGTGCGATTAATGCTGATTTACGCAGCTGATGCGACGATAGTCAGAGTTTCGAATTGTTTGAAGCCGTTTTCGAACCGTGGCCGTTGACCTCTGATTAAAGTCGCATCTACCACACGAATCAGCCACACAGCCGCGATGCACGTAAATAAACCTTGAGGATATAAATATTTATCTTATAATTGAAGTTACTTTCAGTAAATTGAATAAACTATCGTATAATATACAACATGTGTAAAACAACGTGTTTTATAAATTAGGTTACTTGCCAGTTATTCTCAGAAAAGCCGCGCTTTGAACTGGCGATAGGCAGTAACGTAAAAAAAAAACAATATACGAAGTCCATGTTATAAAATATAGTGCAGGTATATCAGAAAAAAATGATACAAGCAACAGTAACTAACAATTGCTGGCTTATCGTTTTTTTGTATCCTATTCCGAGAGTCAAAATTCCAATTTCTGAACTGAAGCGATTGTATAACGAAATCGATAAACATATCAGCGTTATAAAAAAGAACAATTCGATCCATGTTTTTAAGCTATAGGAGCTGGCCCAATCTGTATAGTTAGTAGTTAGCTCAAATACTGTTGGGATATAGTGTCATTGTGTTTCATTATTTATTTTAATAAATAAGTACAAAATCTCTTATCTCTTTATGTAAACTCTGCAAAAATATGAAATCATTCGAATCAAATAAACAAGTTTGCAACAATACAATTCTTGAATTATATCGTTCGAGTTTGGAACACTGTCAAATATGTATTTGATGCAATAAAAATACAAAATGGAGTAGGAACTTCAGATGTTTTTTGTTTTATATTGTTACAAAATGGTTTTACGATTTGTTAAAACGATCGAATTTCAAAGTTTTGAAATATAAATGAATAATTTGAATTTTATAACTACGCCAAATGATGATAAAAATTGTTGCATTATGAAAAAAATAGTTAATAATTTTCTTTAATCTTGATCAATTTTGAGTCGTAACTCAAAATTGATCAAGATTAAAGAAAATTGAAGAAAATTTTACTTAACGCATGCTCTGTTGAAAACCTGTTATAAATTATTTAAAAATTGTTCAAAGGTTTTAAAAGTAAATTATTCTTTTACATTTGGTATAACGAAATAAGGACTAAGGAATTATAAGGAAAGTAAATCAAATTAATTCTGATAAATCTCCCAAGTGGTCGGTCTTTTCCATTTTTCAAATTAAAGCGGATCAAAACTTTTTTCATTCATTTTAAATAACTTTAAACAAAACATTTGTTGTGGTAAGACTTAATTATTTAGCTGGCTAAATACTTATTACCGTTATCATACATTGGTATTTTTAAAAATGACTATCATCTTGATGTTAAGTGACTAAAGCTAGTGCCAGTGCAATAAATGTACAGCATTAGCCATACTGCCAGCCCCTTCTTCTTCCACCTGTAAGCTCTAGTCTGATGCACAGGAAAAACGTCCATTATGTCCGGATTGCTTATGCGTACCCGGCCCCCGCCAACGGCGGATCGAAGAAATGTCAAAGGGGTTTTAGTGGTGTAGGGTCCTCTATTCGTTTTATGACTTTAGCATACCACGCTATGGAGAGGGCGAATCCCACATTTCCCACCACCAGCGCGCGAATTCGCTGCAGCGGCGGGCGGTGGGAATGCGTAAATGCATTTGCACAAAAAAATCTACTTAGCCGATTAGCTCATTGCACCTATTCTAAATATATCTATACTAATATTATAAAGCTGCAGAGTTTGTTTGTATGTTTGTTTGTTTGTTTGTTTGTTTGAACGCGCTAATCTCAGGAACTACTGGTCAGATTTCAAAAATTCTTTCAATGTTGCATAGTCCATTTATCGAGGAAGGTTATAGGCTAGATTTTATTTTCAAAAAAATTAGGGATCCGTAATAAAATTGCAATTTTGTAACCCAAGGTGTAAAAGCGAAAACCTATTTATGCGTGCGCTGCAAAAACTATTGACAATAGAACAAAATGATGTACTACGGGTTTGTAGGTCTTATTAAGATCTACAAAAAAGTCCGCGAGAGCATATATCTAACTATCATAGTTTAGTCACAATAACCGCTTTTATGTTCATAAAAAAATATTGAATCGTCTGAAGAAAGAAACTACGTTAAATGTATATCGTAATATTAATCCTTATCCAAATTAAGCATTATGTTACCAAGGGTATTTATATAGAAGTAAAATACTTTTTGTTTTATTCCAATCGGATATTTCGTTGAGAAATTATCTCGAGTATAAAAACGCAAGAAATTGGTACCTAATAATGAGTTATTTACCATAATAGATAAAGCTGAAGAGTTTGTTTGCTTGAACGCTCTTATCCAAGCAACTAGGTACTGGTCCGATTTAAAAAAATCTTTCAATGTTAGATAGCCCATTTATCGAGGAAAGTTATAAGCTATATTTTATTATAAAGTTTCTACGGGAACGGGAGTTACGCGGGTGAAACCGCGCGCGGAAAGCTAGTCTCCTATATAAATAATATCTTCTAAAAATCTGTAAACCATGGTTAGATTTTATGTGAGAACATTGACTTACAAAGTTAACTCATAACTTTCGCAATTGGCCATGAAATCATGAAACATATATCAAATTTACAAACATCTATCATATATATAAAAAACCGGCCAAGAGATACCCAACCCGATGAGGTTAGTCGAATTTGTCAAATTATTATTTTTTGATTCACTTTTCGTTGAATGGGCTAAAAGAAAATATTTATCCATAATTTTTAAAAACCAATGTTTGGAGCTTCAATATCTGTCCACCAATTTTCATGACAATCGGTGCAGTTACGGCGGAGTATGCGCCCGGACGGACAGACGGACGGACATGACTGGACTACGGAACCCTAAAAAGGCTATCACTGAACTAAAATATTATTAGCAAATTTGGCCAATGATTATATGACCTGCAGACGGACTGCGGACTGCCACATTTACTCATTAACTTTAGTCCATAGCCTTTCTCGACAAACAGATCATCTAACACTGAAGGATTTTTTGAAATCGGTCCAGACTTTTCAGTAATGTCAGAAACATATTACTGAAAAGCCAACAAAACAAATAAATAGACTCTTCAGCTTTATATAGTTGTTTATTAGTATATTATTATATATATTTTGTTTTAGAGTTATCTATGGTATAGTCAGGTTACTGAATGGATTCCACTACAAAATATGATAATAATAAACTCAGCGAATATCCTACTGGCATGAGTAGATTCCTGAATACCTACTTGAGAGCATTATGCAAGACTTGAGTATATTGTACGGGCAAGTAAAATACCATCATATATTCCTTCACATTTTATACAGAGCTTTATGATGTAGGTAAATGCATAATATAGAAGGATTTCGAGCGTTGAGTTACTAGAGTTATACCATACGTATTCCTTCTCAATAATATTATTATATTCCATAAAGTTTTTTTTACGCATAAATAACACACATTTTTTTCAGATATTTTGCTTTGATTTTCGTAAAAAGAAACGGGTATTACGGGACAATTTTATTTAATATGTTTCTACGAGATATGTAGCTCCATAGATGCACCCGTTATGTTAGTAACATTAATATAAGTAATAAATAATTAAACTATTGGCGGTGCGGCGGCGGCGCGGGGGCGTTGCGGTATCGGTGCGGGACACCAGGTAACAACAACTATTATAAAATACTTACTTAGCCTATAGGCTTCCGCAATAAATGGGCTTTTAAACTCTGTTTTTTTTTTAATCGGACTCGTACTTTCTTTTATTGGTGCGTTCAAACTAACAAATTAGCTTTATAATATTAGTAAACATTTTGATCGTACATATGGCAGACTATACAAACATATTCTTTAAGATGAAAAAAGTGGTAACTAGGTATGATCACGGGCATAATGCTTGCCAACATGCTATTATTAAAAAGTTTTCTTATCAAGAGAAAAATATATTAACCTATTACTTCACCTAGCCAAGAAAATCTAGCTACGGTTGAACAATTTACCGCTAGACTAAACAGTCATTCTTGGGTAGACCGTTTATCCATACAAACAATATCCTACAATTCTTGGGATAAATATTGTACGTTCAAGGCGGCATTTCGTGAATAAAATAGACAAGTTTCTTTATGAAAAGAAAATTAAATACATATTTTCTCATAATGTGGAATGTTCTCTCTGCTTTTCTTAGACGTAAGTATTTTAAGAACCAACATAATTATATGAATATTTTGCATTGCGTCTTGCGCAGTGCGCTCGAAAAACATATACCTGCAGTAGTATTATTGTGTGCAGTCTGCATTAGTAGTCAAGGTGTAATTGATTTATTTAAAGCGTAATTCATCATCATCATCATCATCAGCCCGTATAACGTCCACTGCTGAACATGGGCCTCCTCCCAAGGGAGGGTATTTGCCATAGTCACCACGCTTGGTAGGTGGGTTTGTGACCGCAGAATTATATTGTACCACACAAGGAAACGCTGCTGCCCGTTCCTTGATATACGATTATTATAGATGATGTTATAACAATCGGGACCAACGGCTTAATGTGTTTTCCGAGGCACGGAGGATAGTCCGTCAACCAACCAGACCCAGAAAGAAATCTTAGAATTTACTCAAAGATTTCCTGTCCGGCGTGGGGATCGAACCAACGACCTCCAAGATTGAAAGCGAGCCAAATACCGCTACGCTACGGAGGTTGTCAAAGCGTAATTACATAGAATTTTTATTCCGCATTCCGCAGTTGTTGTTGAACCTGACATCCATTCATCATCATCATAATCAGCCCGTATAACGTCCACGGCCAAACATGGGCCCTCTCCAAGAGGGTATTTGCCATAGTCACCACGCTTGGCTGGCGGGTTGGTGACCGCACTATATGTTGTATCACACAGGGAAACTTTGCTGTCCGTTGCTTGATAACCATATAGCGAACGGGCAGTATATAGCATATAGTTTCCTGGTATTACAGATTATGTTACAACAATCCGGACTAACGGCTTACCGTGCTTTTCGAGGCACGGAGGGTAGTCCCTCAACCAACAAGACCAAAAAAAAATCTTAGAATTCTCTCTCTCTCTCTAGAAGTCTGGTGCATTGATCGGCGGATCGAAACCCCGACCCCCGATTATGGAATTTTAGAATTCGCTATTTACATTGGATTATATTATGGCCGCGCCTATAAAAAAGTTGCTTTCAGTATCAACCACTTTCTGACAAACTTTGTAGGTAAACCGCAAGACATTTTCGATGAATAAAAATATACAGTCTCCAGCTGATTCAACTTGGCATACCAACTTATTTCGCAACTTAAGAATACAATATTTCGTCGACAACTTTATTTTCCCACAGATATTCAAAATGAACAAGTTTTATTCGAACGGTCTGCAAAGGCGATAAAGTTTCCGTCAAAATTTCGGAAATTAAATGCAAAGTCTGGTTGAGAAAATCTTGTCCACCTGCAAACTTTTTGAAGTGATTTAAACATAAAAACTTATTACCCGAAATGGTCTTGTAATCCATTCTGATTAAAAATTGCTCCATCGAGTTGATGCCAAGAGTAATCTGATTAAAGTTTTGGGAAAATTAAATTTATCAATGATTCATTGGAACAATCACAATTAAAATTTCGTCGGCTCTCGTTGTGAAATTTATTCAAAAATTGGATACGACACGACACTATAGCAATTATTGAATCATTATTTTTTCAGCTCGATAATTTGCTCGTTTATCCTCGGAAAGTCATTAATTTTAATTTTTTCAGTAAAATACCTATAAGTTTCAGTAGTAAACGTGATATAATTACCAATTTCAGTAAATGAAAATAACGACACACACTTACTAAAGCAAACCCACGTATAAAGTAAAATGGGACACACATTATGGGGTGGTGACAATGGACATTATGGGGCGGGTTGTCCCAAAATGATCAAAAATGGCATCCTAGGGTTGGCGGCATGTTTGTGATTAGAATATACCTATAGAATATGTAGGAATTAGCGTGCGCACTTCTGCGGCGCGACAAAATTGTGTAGTAGATGGTCCAATTCTAAAGTGGCACTATAAAACCCTTTATCCACATAAAGGGCATTTTTTTAATCCTCAGTCAAAAATAATCAGACGAATCAATTTTATTTTTGACACCATTTGCATACAAAATCTGTCAAAATTAATATTTACAACTAAACCTATACTTATCAGAAGAAAACCTACTATAAATTAGAGTCGATCAAATTCCGTTACCTTTTCGTTTGAACACAAATTGACGTTCATATAGTTTCACTGCTTGTTTGATGCGTTTGATGAAGTTGAGTGCTATTTGGCCACCTTTGATGATACTTGATTGAGGACTAATGTGAACTGAGTATAAAATATGATAATATGGTTCTGGATAAAGCTATCGTTAGTTATTCTCTTTATCTGTGTGTATGGGTTCTATTGATAAATGAAAGACAAAAATCACAACAGGTCCTTCAACAAACATAGCACTTAAAATAAGACAAATGATTTCAGTTACTTCTCCAAGAAGCGGTACAATACTGATCTCGAGCTCCAGATGATTTTCTTCAAAATATCGAAATCGGTACTGGCAGTGGGATTACTTTAAAGAATACAACAAAAGTGACTTTTTGCACTTGTTCACACATTATGTTTGGCTCTATCGATAAAAACGTCCAAGCAAATAAAATCCAAAATTGCGCGTTGTTATGGAAATACGGCACTTTTACGTGATACATTTTTTTACGCTATACATATAATGAGGCAGGCCCTTAAGTAAGATGGCCGCCAATTTTTCTATAACGACTCACAACATAAGAATTTATTGGCGGACAGATAATTCTGTTATACGAAACATAAGTCGTTAACAACTTTATAGATATTGGTTGATGTTGTGATGCAATACACTTTTATGGGCCTTTCTGAACTTGATTGGATTAATTTATAGGATTCCTTATAAACAACAACACTCTTTTAACACCATACTGCTGGCAATATGTGAATATTTTTCATAAAATGTGATTGTTTCAGAATATTTTTATAATTAGCTACACCAGTGGTTGTTGCCATGACCTACGATGCCAAGACAAGACACTTGCAGCTACGCTCGTCCATAAATTCAAGTCGCTATGGAGCTAGCTATGCTTTCTCAGAAAGATAAACTTCGCAGTAGGTACGGTTGATGGATTGAATTGGTAAGGGTGGTTTAGTAGTTGCCTAAGACACCTAGTGTTTTGAGTTCCATTCCCACTTCGAACCATTGTGAACCGCGGATAGACTCAGAACAACTTTCTTAGTCTTATATGTATAATAATTATATTTCTGTAAAGCCCCACATGGATTTATGTCGAGCAGAAGCTGCCTTTAAAAGAATAACATATATTTTTTATTCAGTTATCTAGTAGACATATAAAATAAATTCAAATAGTAGTCGGTAGCACTAAATGCCATTTGCCAATAACGCCAAACTCGGCGTTATTTGAATCTAGCAAGTTAATTATGCGTAACCATAATCCGCGGTTAGTGGTAGACTTTTACAGTGAACAATGAAAAACGATGTTATTTTAGAATTCTCTCGATTTAGGAGTTAGCTCTTTTGATCTACATTTAAGCATTATAATGAACTGTCTCCGGAAAAGAAACGATAGTTCAGTAAAAGCTCCTCGGCGGTCTTATGAAAAAGTTGCTAATAGTCTCAATGAAAGGTTAAAATAAATATTTGGTAATGTTCCCCATTATTAATAGATGGTATGTAGAAAGAACATGCCATCTACCAATAATGGGTACCAATAATGCGCCTTACAGGCGTGTTATAAAGTTATTGATGAATTTCGACGGCTGATTGGGACCCACCGTGGCCGAATGGTCCATAGACCAGATGTAAAATTAGAAAGTAAGCCTACTTTCCAAGCAACGAAGGATTCGGCTGCTTTCATTATATACGGCCGAATACCGAATATCTACATATTGTTCGGACGATACCGAATACTTAAGTAATATATTTTGTTAAAGGGAGATAATTGGTAAAAAATCAATTCATTACGTATTTATATATATTTTCATTTCTTTTATAATCATTTAAGTAATCATTGGTACATAAAACAGGTACATAATCATCTTCTGTATTAGAAAATTGTATATTTGTTAAATTTCACAGTATTACTCTTACAAACAAAGCAAAACTAAGAGAGCACAATAAACTGTACTTAACGTAAAACGATATCCACGAAGTAAACTTGTCTAAGCATGCAATGCGTTTGCAATATGCGGTGAGTACATACATTAGAACAAACGAGCGCGAAACAATCACGACTGTCAAGTTTTGGCGCTAAAATCCGGCCGAATACTTTTCATAATTATAATATATTATAAAGCATAATAGAAAGCATTAAATACCTTATATCAAAACGAACAATACTGTTACCTAGTAGAAACATTATAAATTAAAAAAGTCAATAGTTGTACGACATTTTTTTCCGTCTCGCTTAATCAATCAACTCCCTGTATTGACGTCGTTTTCCTTTAGAACATCCACTTTGTCAAATAGTGAATGACAATAGCATATTAGTCAATAAATTTCAATCTATTTTGCTCACCGACTGATAGATGTAAGAATGCTTTGCCAAAACAATCTGTTTTCATCTGCTGTCTTCGTTTTATACTTTAAGAAGCTTTTCATTGTTGCTAAGTCGTAGAAATTTTAAGTTTAATGATATTAAATAGGTATACAAAAGCTTACTTACAAACTTAAGTAAGTAGGTAATTCATTTTACCAAAATGATGTCGTAAATTTCAAATAATGGAAATGTCGCAGCCAGATCGTACAATTGGCGGCATTACATTACGGCTAGCCGTTTTTTATAACGGCGGATGTATTGGGTGGTAAAAAAAAATTATAACCTAAACCAACGGTGTTCAACGCGGCTATTCACTAACTGTATTACATTACGGGTAACCGTGTTGAAAAACGTTTGGCTTTTCATTCAGCCGCTTTCAATCCGGCAAATTATTGAACCGCCGCATTTTAAAACGACCGTGTTTGATAGCGCCTAGCCGTAATGTAACACGACGGACTACACGATCCGGCTGCGATGTATACATTGTTTTTAGCAACTTAAGTGATACTTTTGTTACATTTAGTCTTACACATTATAATTCTGACAAGTACAAGTGTATATAAATACCCAAGTGATGGAGTTTCATTACGAATTACCATTTTATTTTACCATAATTATTTAACTATATTAGTGTATATTTCATGATTTTATTGATATAGGAAATGAGACCGTGTGGCTTTTGGAAACAGTTGATTGCTTGACTGTTGAATGTCAAGTGTTGGGTTATTTCTGATAACGGTTGTAAGGGCATGGGTATGATTCACGGGTCGGATTAACAAATCAGATATAATAGCATTTGGTTAAGGAGTGAGTGGAGACATTGTTGACATTATTCTTAAAGCTTGCTCGACTTACGTGATGGTCGAACGTGCGAATGACGTGAGATCTCAGCTTGCCACTTGACACCCGTCGTTATCGCCCCCCGCCGTCATTCCCACGTTAAACACGCTCGCCTAATGTGTCCGCAGCTGCAGTAGCAAAGTGGATAAATAGAAGTAAAATTGTAAATTTACTACACTTACTTTGATATACTTTATGTATATGTTCGTATTGGAACGCTAGCAATCATTAATCCACGTAAGCTAACGTATACACAACGCTTAACCAGAACATTTGAAGCTGAATTTACTACCGATTCAATTTCAAGCAATAGCATTGAATACTAGAACACCTATCTTACAGTCTTCCTTTGCAACATATTGTATACAAAATGTTGTTGTTTGAATTTTTTAAATTACTTAATCAGGTCATAGATATTCACTGCTAAACATGGGATTCTTATTAATAGACTTTGACAAGTCAGGATTATTGAGAGATATTGCCATAAACTCCACGATTGGCAGGTGGATTAGTGATCACAGTAAGACAGTGAGTTTATTTGTGCTTTGCTGCCTAAGGGCGCTTACAGACTTGCGAGTCTATGCCGTGCCGTGGTTAATTTAATTTAATAGCTGTAAAATAAATTTAATAATAATGGATTGAGTTACCCTACATTTAAAAATTAATATTAAAATTGGTTTAGTTAGGGCGCTTACACACCAACGACACTCGATCAATGACGAGCGCTGCGGCGTAGTCGCCTTGCTGACGACCGTAGGCGACGAAGTCTTCGCCGTACCGACGACTTCGTCGTCGCGTAGCGGCAGCGACGTAGTCACCAATTAGTGGCGTGTGTAGTAGTTGTCAAATAGTCTCGGAGACCAGACATATTGTATATTAAGAAAATTCGTTTTCTATTTACATTTTTTAATTGAAGAAATTTATTAAACGGCACTAATTTCGTCGTCACTCATTTTACTCGTAATTTACGTGCGTATTCTAAACTATTTGTTGCCGACTGCACGGACTTACTGCAACGACACATCTGGGCGTCGTCCACAGTCGTCAGCAAGGCGACTACGCCGCGCCGCAGCGCTCGTCGTCGATCGAGTGTCGTTGGTCTGAAAGCGGCCTAACTAAACCAATTTTAATATTAATTTTTAAATGTCAGGTAATTCAATCCATTATTATTAAATCTATTTTACAGCTATTACATTAGAATATAACGGCAAATAGACTCAAAGCAATAGAATAAAACACATCTGTATGACAAAATCACGTTTTAATTGAATTAAACAATTTACCAGACAAAGCTATAGTGACTAGTCTATTAATTTTATACCTACGTATATACCCAATATTTTGCGCTAAAATAGACTGAATAAACTAACTTCTGACCCTTTCCTAATTGTAAGTGCCGCGATAATTGTCAAAGCTTATTTGCTTAGTTTAATCTATGGAGTGACGCGGAACCCAATTGTACCAAGGATTAGGAGTATTTACGATAGGAATGTCGTGAATTGGATTCTGTTTCACAATTAACTAGCTTATTTAAATAGTAAGTAGTGATTTGATTTATTCTACTCTAACTAGCCTGTGTTGTCCCACTGCAGGGCAAAGGCCTCCCTCTACCTTTTCCACACAACTCTGTCTTTTGCGAGTGCCGGCCAGTCACTACGGTAGGTGTCAAGCTCGTCCCACCATCTTTGTCTCGGCCTGCCACGATGGCATCGTGCGTTTATTGGGTCCCAATCGGTGGTTGTTTTGCCTCAATTGTCATCTGACATGCGGCTGACATGTCCAGCCCAGTCCCACTTAAGTTTAGCGGTTTTCTGGGTAACGTCAGTTATCTTGGTTTTGGCGCGCAGTATTGTGTTCCTTATACGGTCAGAAATTCGAACCCCGAAAATACTGCGCTTCTTTGCTGAAGTGTCAGACTAGGTTTAAGCATCAGTGATTTGTATCGTAATTAATTCATGTGTATGTATGGTTATAGAGTTAATAGAAAGTCTTAACTTTGTGTCTAACAAAAATCTACATATAGGTACCCAAAACTTGAAATTTGGACATAACATCGGGAACGAATAATAAAAAGGTACTTGTAGATAAAATCACAACCGATTTGGACATCACTAGATTGTAACCTGAAAAGGGATAAGGTACCTTTTTTATACTTAACTAAAATTGTATATGTATAAAAAAAATCTTGCATGCTACATATTTACACAAAACACATGCTGATTTAGAGCGTAAAATTTTGCTTTAAATATAAATTAAAGAAGAAACAAGATGCAAGCAATTTGATAAGTTGTCATACTGTTAATAATTGTACAGCTGTCAGAGCTTTGTGTATTGTAATCACTCTTTTTTTGTAGACTTTTAGTTGTTGCACTTGAAACTTAAGTTGTTTCAACAAAGTAATCCAGCGAATAAAACTGCAAAGCGTAGCTGGGTTTTAATAGCTACATTATGTGGTGTGGCAAATATGGAGGAATGTTTCAGTTACCTGCTAATACCCAACACTGTGGCTTTAATTGCGCTCCAAATAAACACATGATGACCTCGTTAACGCTTAAGCCGCGCTAAGCTAACGTTTGTATTTCGACCAAAGATCTAACAGCCTAAGGTTCGGTGTAATATATTCAGTTCCTGAGTACATAGTTTACAATTACACTGTCATATGTCACAATCGATAACCTCACCTTACTGGATATACATATACCTTAAAGGAAATCATATATCACTGATTCGCGCCTTGCCAAGAATATAGTAATACGACAGTAATTAAAATCCTCCCTAGCGTTGCCGTATTTGGCTCGCTTTAAATCTCGGAGGTCGTGGGTTCGATCCCCACACCGGACAAGAAATCTTTGTGTATATTCTAAGATGTCTTTCCAGGTCTGGTGGTTGAGGGACTACCCTCCGTGCCTCGGAAAGCACGTTAAGCTGTTGGTCCCGATTGTTATAGCATCATCTATAATAATCGTATATCAAGGAGCGGGCAGCAGCGTTTCCATGCGCGGTACAACATTATACTGCGGTAACCAACCCGCCTGCCAAGCGTGGTGTCTGTGGCAAATACCCTTTCTTGGTTGGAGTCCAATATTCAGCAGTGGATGTTATACGGGCTGAATATGATTATGAATAAAAATTATACTCAATAAATTTGAATTTCAATTCAATATGAGTGATCTAATTTAAAAAGTTTGTCTTTTTAAATTAGATCACTCATATTGAATTGAAATTCAAATTTATTGAGTATAATTTTTTTTGCGGGCGCAAAGATTTTTTTTGCGGGCGCAAAGATTTTTTTTGCGGGCGGGAGGGCTGTGCAAAAATAGCATTACAGCATATGGGTCTTCGGCTGGTGATTGTATTTTTTGCACGTTTTATTTTTCCTTCCTGCATGTGCATACTTTTTGCGGGCGGGAGGGCGGTGCAAAAATTGCATTACAGCATATAGACACATTTTTAGCGGAATTAACACTAGATATTTTGTCTTTTTAAATTAGATTAATATGGATTTCCGCAAAGTAACGCCTGATTCTATTAATTCAATATGATTGAGTAAACAATCTAATTATATATTTCTGAAAGAAATTATAATTAATAGCTAAATATACATATATGTACGTGCATAACTGGATTACAACTTGCCAGTTTTGATTTTTATCTTTTTTTATTGTGTTTGAAAAATGTTTCTAGAAAACGTAATTATGATAAAAATATATACCTATTAGCATAAGTACTAGCTATCGTTGAGTACGAGTTCATAATATATAAAAGTAAGCCCAATCAAGTGAAAGCATCAATATATTTAGTCTAATAGGCGGCAAAGTAAGTGAATTCGTGCGGATCATCTAGCAATTCATATATGCAGTTTCCAATCTATGAATCAATTCAAACGCAATTTTCAGCCAAATCATCCAAACAAATATACAATGCAATAGTAGTATTGTGAACAAATTGATAACAAACAGTATTACACGTATCATTATCACTTGTGAACCACAATTATTTAACCGTCCAACACGGTTTCAGCCATGTTATTCGGTTTTACAGGTTATCTCTTAATGAAATGGCTTATTTTTCTCCTATTCTAATTCAGAAATAACTTTTTTGACTTTTGGAATACGGAGCGATTTCCGCAGTATCATGTTCAAGTCAGAAAAAGTACTGCTGTCCATATATAACATAACTAGTAGTTATTATACCACAGAATTATACAAACCGGGTCTAAAAACTAAAGCAATTTAATGTATGTTCTTAGGTACGGAGCCTCAGCAAGTAAGACCTGGTAATAACTCTTTGATTTAAACTAGGAACGGGAGTTACGCTGGTGAAACCACGCGCGGAAGTCAATTATTAAGATAATGCCATTGCATCAATTCAAAGAGTGCGGGAAAATGACCAAGGGCACTGTCAAATATCACAATAAGATTTCATAAATTATATTATAATATTTCATAATTTCCTTGTCTTTTCAAACTAAATAAAAATGAAACGAAAAAAAGGACTAACATTTCCATTTAAAATATCTGTTCGTGTTTTTCTTTAGCTACCTATTAGCCAAATTAAAGGATTGTATATTCCCTTGGTGAATTCTCAAAGAAAAGTGGGTGATTAAAGACGCAAATTGTCTTCGAGGTTTGTTAATTTGTTGCTGAAAAAGATTCGTTATTTTTTCCTTAGAAGTTTTTAACCTCTACTGAAAATACTACACAACCGAATAATGCTTTATTTTTATGTTTAAGTTTAATTCTAACAAACTTTATTTGTAATATGGACAAAGCTTGTGAATTGTTGGTTTATTATGTACCCACAAGTGTCAATTTACCAGTCAAAAATTCCAGACTGTATTTTATTTTCTACAAAAAACAAAACACCTGGAATGCTTTTGTCTCTTAATAATTATTTTAACTTCAATATATTATGTTCATCTACTGATAGAGCATCATTTTTTTTCATTGAGATTTTATGGGGTTTACTTTCCCGAGTCCAGTCAATATAAATAGTGATTTAACTCCGGCAATTGCCAGATTAAAGTAAATCAATGTAATGGCACTGAATAAAAAAGGTGATTGAGGAATAATATTTTGAATTAAGTATTATTGACTACGTTAAAGATTATTTAACCAGTATAATCGATCTCGTTAGTATAGGACAGTTCATTAGTTAGTATAGTGTAGGACAAAGACTGTCCAGAGACATTTCAAAATATACATACATACTCGGAAAGTATTGGACGCTTAGTTCATATCGTAACATACGATTGACATAGATAATGTTAAGACAATGAAACTTAAGACAATTTTTGGAATTGAATAGACTTTTTTCTTACGCAAAAATGAATTTCACTGCCTCCAAAACCTACACAACGGTGAAAGATTTTTTATTTTTTTCTAAATAATACATTAATAATATAAACAATAGTAGTAAAACTTTACGCAGATTTTTCATAAAATTTTGTTCATCTCCGATTCAAAATAATACACGGAAGTTGTGTATTCCTTGTACATTGTTTAAAGCAACTGAACTTCCAAATTCAAATAAGCAATCTGAATTTGGGAGTTCAGTTAGGATAATTCTAGAATACACAAGAGCTTCGGAACATAGTTTGTACCGATTCATTATCTGCAAGTTGGTTACGATAGGTACTAAGTTATTGTGTAAATCACGCCGCACGACATATGTTTCTAGTGATATGTTTCAAATATTGATTGTTTACTGGATTAGGGTTTGTTTTATTGTCTTTATTCCAATACACAATTAATTATAATGTTCCCAACTGATTAAGGCCACGGCAGGCAATTTTTTAGTAAATTAGCCATCTGTGCTGGACATAATAGGTATGATAGTGTTGGCGCAAAAGCAGGTGCACATTCTATTTGTTTAATCTAAAAATATGGTGGTATTGATACTACCGGCACGATCTGTCAGGACTGACAGCTCACACTACACTCCGACGCTGGGACAACACTAGTTTCTGACTGTGTGCTACTACTAAGATTTTACTGAATAGAAATTTCCTATTAACGTAACTTTTGTTTGACCTAAAAATCGATTCCGGAGTCTCATAATTTACGTTCGAACATATTACCAATATATTAATGAAATTAGTATCATGTATGAGACATTAGTAAAATACCTATTACGTTTATTAAAGGCTAAATACTTTTCCACTGCATGGCAAAGGTCGCCCTATTACTTCCTATCTCCCTCCATGACTCTCTTAAAGCTATTTGGGAAATATGACTTACCATTCATTTCAGTTTAAAGTATACAATAATAACGTGTATTTCATTACTTCTGGGTTCTAATTTTTTTATTCATCTTTTATTTTGAATACAGTTTTACAATTTATTTTATTAGACACATTAAATATGTTTCAAAATTGAGATTAATAAAATTCGACCACCGGCAGGATTCGAACCTGCATCTTAGATAAAGCCCCCAATGCCTTAATCAATTAGGCTACGGTGGAACCACAGCCGGTCATCGAAATTTATTAATCTCTTTGTAACACGTCTCTAAGGGGGACGGTAGTGCCATCTATCGGTAATGATCCGCATTACTTCGATAAATATCTCCAAAGTTACATTTGGTATTAAATATTAAACGATGACACCGCCTGTTTTTCACTTTTTTTATGTGAAAAACAGGCGGTGTCAGAAAGAGTTCAAAACATTTAAAAAACATTAAATATGTGCTATTCTTAGTCAGTAGGTAATTACAACTGGGATTTCAGCCAAATTTCTCATAATAAAATCGATGGAAAGAGCGATTAATAAGTCCTCCAAATTACCTACCCACTCGCAATTAGTCAGACGACCGCTATTTAGTTTTACAAACGGCTATTAAGCCGTACAGAAGCCCTCATTAACTGTCCTATCAGTTTAATGGCAAAATTGCTATTGTAACGAATATAGAAGGATTGTTTGCTATTACTTTAAAACATATTTATTGTGTGTAAAAAGAAATGTATATTTTGGTAGAAAAAGATAGGTAGGTACTTATTTTGGTTTTATCGGGCATAAATGTATTCAAACTTTAACAATAAGTTACCTTTTTTTTCTAGTCTGATACACTCGACGGGTTAATGTTTATTTTGGTTATTGAAACGTATTATATTAATTAAATACACTTTATATAGGGCTCAGCATACAAATTCCATGTTCAGTCTGCCGACTAGTATCCAATTATTCCTCTGATATTTTAATCTGAGGGTTTTAAACTTAACCCTTAATTTATTTAGTCACAATAAGCAAAGATCAGGATTCATTAATGCCTTTCCCAAATGTATAATCATGATGACAATCAATAGCGGTTAAAAATTAGGTACCTACTGCAAAGTCTTTCTTTGTTTATGAGCACCAGGTGCTGTGGGCTCGATTCCCACCAGGGACAATTATTTATTTGTTTACACCGCAAGTAGATTTCCTGAGTCTAGGTGTGCTTAAATTGTAGTGGCCGTAAATGATGTGTTTGTGAAGTTCCCGGCGATACTTTGTACGTAAAAAGAAAAAAAAAAGCTGAGTCTTAGCAAAAAACGAAACACAGAACGTCATGCTTACAAATATCATCATTGTAGATGAAAATTTACTACAAATAACAGCTATCACTTTGAACTTTGACTGTTGCACCTCGAGTTCCTAATTCACTTCATATGATGCGGGAAGCCAATGATTTAGTACCAAAGTTGGTACCAACGCTACTTAATAGTTTCACTGACCGGTGAAACAGTTGCGGTAGCAAATTTACATGTTGAGAGGCTTATAGAGTCAAGTCTATGCTATCTAAAAATGCAGTTGAGGTCATTTACTCGATTCATTTATAGGGTTCTGAAGTTTGATACAAACTTGTTTTTTTTTATTTCATATTATATAAAATTGTTTTGCTTTTTTATTGTTTATGGATACCTGTCTTTTATTGTCTTTATAAATTCCTATGCTTGAGTGTCAAAAAAATCTTGTTTGTCTTTAATTCTACGTTTAAATGATTGTCATTGTAAAAAGGAATTAACCGATCGGTCATTTACTCTCAAGTTATGTAGGTACATAATATCTTGGAGTGATAAAATTTAATTTATTACTAGCTGCTGTCTGTCCATCTATATACAAAAGATAAAGGAATATAACTAAAATGCTTACAATATTAAATTAAATAAGTTTATTAAAATGAGAAGAAAATTTGGTTTACTTAATTTTACATAAATAAAATTGATACAACATTAGTAAAACATATTATATTATTAAAGATGGCTGTAACTTAACCTATAATTATAATAAGAATCACAAACATTCAAATATATACAAACAATTAAACACGTTCAAAATTAACTTTCTTTATTAAACGGTAGATACCTTTGTAACGTACACACCAATCTAATTAGACAAATCAGAGAGAATTGACATTTGTGACGAAAATTGAAAGCAATTAGTTCATTTGGTTAAAATATTGAAGCGAAAAGGTTTCGTCGAGTAATATCGTCAAACTTGAAGGTTCAAAATTTTCATTTCTAGTTATCTTCGTCAGTCAGATGAAAATCAAATCTGCAGAGGCAGAGTGAAACAATTGCCCTCACTTTGGTACGGAAATCACACTTTTGATGTGGAATTGTATTAAGTTTTGGATGGGTTTGAAAGAAATTGTAGGATGAAATATTTGAGTTGAAACAGACGTAGGTTTTTGATTATACTGTAAATGTAAGTGTTATTATGTTATGGATAGCTGTGTTAACATTTTTCTAGCGAATTTCAAATTCTTTTACTTTTTTCGCAGTGTAATATGAATGATCTATTGCTTGATGGATTATGATTTTTTTTTTCAACAATTGCATACAATTTTGAATTAATAAGTAATGACAACGTCCGTAGCGTAGCGGTATTTGGCTCATTTTATATCTCGGACGTCGTCGTTTCGATCCCCACGCCGGACAGGAAATCTTTGTGTAAATTCTAAGATTTCTTAACGGGTTTGGTTGATTGAGGGACTAGGTACTATCCGTGCTTTATTATAACATCTTCTATAAATAATCGTATAGCAAGGAATGGGCAGCAGCGGTTCCTTGTGCGGTACA
This sequence comes from Nycteola revayana, assembly GCA_947037095.2. NCBI lineage: Eukaryota > Metazoa > Arthropoda > Insecta > Lepidoptera > Nolidae > Nycteola > Nycteola revayana. Next base: position 12,859,532 of record OX344838.1, on the reverse strand, counting down.
ACATAATACTGCGGTCAGCAACTTGTCTACCGAGCGTAGCTGTGCCTATGGCAAATACCGTCAGGGAGGAGGCCCATATTCAGCAGTGGACGTTATACGGGCTGATGATGAAGGTATTTTGAAAATGTCCGTGACTTAGCGGTATAAGTCTCGGAAGAATAGTTCAATCCCCATACCGGTCAAGATATCTTTGTCTAAATATTAAGATATTTTTCCTGGTGTGGTCGGTTGTAATATAACATCATCTACAAGCGTATGCCAGTAAATGGCCATCAGCGTTTCCTTGTATGTTACAATAATACTGCGGTCATGAACCTGCCAAGTGTGGCGACTATAGCAAAACCCTCTCTTGAGAAGCTTGGGCCTTCTTAAGCAATAAACGGTACACGGACTGTAATTTAAGTAATTTTCCAACTTTAATATGTTGTGTAGAATGGTCTTTTGTCAATGAGAATATGTAAAGAAAAATATCTACTTACTCGTATTTTGATGATTTGTCTCACTTCGTTTTGTTTCTTTGCTTGTATATTTAAACTTCATTAGTTAGATTTATTTTCATAAATCTTTATAAATTGTACCTTGTTTAGTGTAATTATTTACAACCAACTCTGAATGGTGGTACTAAATGAGCAGAACATTAAATATTATCAAGCGTTAATAAATCAGAATCGAAAATACAAAACAACGTAATATTCAAACAGCGGGTAAATTAAACAATTATGACGATGATCCAAACACGAATAATTTCTAAAGCTACATAATTATTCACACAGATTAATAATTTACAATGACATTCGTGAAATAAATTTTCATCAGTTGAAATAATTAATTGGACGCATTTGCAAATAGCTCGGTTTCTGCTGCAGTTACTTCCTATACTAACTAAATATATTATGTTTGGGTTACACAAACTGGATTAAACCACAAGTTTTCATTTTATAGCCACCAAACCCTTTGGGTTTTAGAAAAAAAAGGACTCTGCTTTGTAATTAAGGCGAAAACACATTACTAAAACGCCACGCCACGCCACGTGTCAACACCTGTGCATCAGTACGGGCGTGGCGTCGTGTCGGGTGTTCTTAGTGTGTTTCTGGTCTATAGAAAACAATACATTTGATTCGACTCAACACGCGTGGCGTGTCGTCGGGTGGCGTGGCGTTTAAATAAATATATATATATATATTTTTTATTTAAAACTTAAGCACACACTATTGTACCAAGGTGGACTTAATGCCGTAGTAGGCATTATCTGCCAGTTGACCTAAGGGTGGTGATGAAACAACATGGTAGGTGCGCTGTAGTTTAGAAAAGATAAAAGAATAATTTAACTAATAATTGATAAATTCTAAGAAAGCATATATATACAGCTATGACATACATAACATATAACATATATACACGTATACATATTTATATACACTCTAATAATAAATACATATATACTTATGATATATATCATAAAATTAATATATTATACACTAATGAGAATCTACCCTAGCTCTAGAGACGATGTTGTTTCGCTTTCCTTTTAAATTGATAGCGGTTCATAAATAAATAATATGTTTCCGCCTTAATTATTAAACCAGTTTTACAAACTTACTTACGCAAACGTATTTGTGTCTTATTTTTTTTTAATATAAATTTAGATTTTTGCGTCAATTTGATAGTCTTATGCCGCAACGTCATTCTACCGTCTATTTATTAAACCCTATCAAAATGTATAATTAATTATCAATATTTTATACTACTACTTACACACATTGAAGTTGGACGATAAATATCAAACTGGCAAATTATTCTTATACCTTAGCAAAATTTCAAATTCTTCCTTGTTTTCAGACCCTATCTATAGGTGTTTTATTATTGAAAACTATAGTAATTCCAAATTATAATAAACTAATTCATTGCTTTATTTTGAAAAAAGCGCAACTAGTTAAATTCAACGCTTCAATTTGCCATATATATATACCTTACAATCAACACAAATAATCACTCCATATCTCTTAATGCACATTAGTAGAAACATGGACATTCAACCAAGAATCAAGGATCCTCGTAGGCTCTCAATCACGGACAGAATCGAACCCGAATATGACACATCACGTTTCTATGATCGATGGAGATGTCTGGACATAACGATTAGTCATCCCGTATCGTTACGCGTGTGTTATTTGTTACTGTGTGTTTGATCTGGACGTGTACCTATTCTGGTATATCTTGAGTGATGTACTGCACGTTGACTGCTATAAATATTGGGTTCTACGTATAAATGGTGTTGGTGAGTGTTGAATTAATTGTCTCGCGATTATTTTTATTTATTTTTATCACTCCTGATAACTACTGATCATAGACTTGGGCAGGTGTGCCAAAGATGTGCATAGCCAAGCTATCATTATGTTTTTAAGTCTCGTTTGAAAAAGGACATGACATAGTGCAGGGGAATCAGCTCTAATAATAATTCCACGGTTTACATGTCTACCATCTCTTGCGTTATCACCATCAGCCTATTTTCGTGTTTGATATCGCAAATCCGTCGAGATGATATGTAACACAATAATGTAAAAAAAAATGTAAGCAGTTTTTTTCTTTATAGATACATACTCGTATGCATACCTTTGCATGTATATGTATTATGTATCTATAAATATCCATGCAGACCTTTTAAAGATTTATATGCGTAGGCTGGTGAAACTTCCGATAAAGCGAATGCTATATTAATTATTAATTTAACCAAGGTTTACTTACTTACAAAGAAAATTGTTATTTACGTGATAAGATAATAATATTCTTTGAAGTTATCTCAACAATAATATTTAGATACAATATTTAAATTTACTGTGCTACAGGTTTAAATTAAATTGAGTGGCAATCATCGATAATTTTGAAAGGCTGTTTCCTTAAAGGAAATAAAATAAAAAATATTTTAGTACTAGCGGCCCGCCCCGGCTTCGCACGGGTGGACTTTTATACCCTACCCCTGCCCTACCCTACCCCTACCCTAACCCTACCCTACCCCTACCCCTACCCTACACCTACCCTACCCTACACCTACCCTACCCTACCCCTACCCTACCCTACCCCTACCCTACCCCTACCCTACCCTACCCCTACCCTACCCCTACCCTACCCTACCCTACCCTACCCTACCCCTACCCAAAAGTATCCTATGTCCTTCTCCTAGTTCTTAGCTACCTCCCTACCAATTTTCAGCCAAATCGGTTCAGCCGTTCTTGAGTTATAAATAGTGTAACTAACACGACTTTCTTTTGTTTTTAAAATGTATTCTGCTATTCGGGACGGAAACAAATCCAACAAATCAAAAACCAAGGCAATCGGTCCAGCCGTTCTCGAGTTATAAGTGTTGTAACAAACACGACTTTCTTTTATATATATAGATTTTATTTTAGGTAACACCCGTCCTTAATGTTTTATGTTTTAACATCTTTTAACATAACGAAGAATCTTTGTCTCATTATACATAAAATCCGGGGTGTAAATCCATTAAACCAAATATTATAATGGTTCTTGAAATTATTTAAGTTACAAAAATATTTATAGATGTACTTGATCGTTATTTCTCATCTTACTTGAACTTCAAACTCCGGTCGTCAGCTATTATAAATTTAGGAAGTAAGTAGGTGGCCGAAATCGTGATCAAAGAAATGTCTCATTCGCAACAAATGAATCAAACCACTAGAATAAGGCCACGGAAATCGACAAAATAGGTTATGAATTATTCAAAATTTGGAATTGTAATTTATGATGTTGCTCAAACTTAGTTTTGTGTTGATAAAAGATAAGGTGATGTGGCGATTTTTATATAGGTTACTAGGTATATAAATATGTATCTATGGAAAACAAATTGAAACACTATTACTATCACAGTATTCCAGGGAACCTCCGTAGCGTTGCGGTATTTGGCTCGCTTTAAATCTCGAAGGTCGTGGGTCACACCAGAAAGAACGTTAAGCCGTTGGTCCCGATTGTTATAATATCATCTATAATAATCGTATATCAAGGAACGGGCAGCAGCGTTTCCTTGTGTGGTACAACATAATCCTGCGGTCACCAATCCGCCTGCCAAGCGTGGTGACTACGACTAAATGTATAATTAATTATCAACCCTTATTATTACCCTTCCCGGGGGGAGGCCCATGTTCAGCAGTGGACGTTATACGGGCTGATGATGATTATGGTGATGATAACCAGGGAACGGGTAAGCAGCATTTGATTTATAACAAATTAATAAGATAAACTGTTTTTCTATTAATTTGCTATGCGAAGAAAAGCTTTATTTATACAAATTAACCAATATAGAAGTAGGTGTAATATATTACGCTTCTGCAAGAACAAATTTGATCGTAACTTTATTTTAAGATTATCTGTTACAACTATTATTAAATTTAGGTTTACGCTATTTGCTTGCGAATTGAAAGTACGAAGTTTATCAAAACCGGGTAGTTCCCGTTAAACTTCTTGGAATCAGGTATGGAGCAAGATGTTTTACATCACGTATATAGCTTATTTAGTTTTAACTACTTTTGGATACCCTTTTATCTAATATGTATTGTATCGTTTATGCACGATGTTGTGGTCACCAATCCTCTTGCCTAGTCGGTGTAAAGTTTTGAACAATTTACACTAGAAATGTGTGAAATTAATTAAAATAAGTTCAGAAAAATAATAATACACCTAGTTTCATTTCATAAAAGCCGCAGTTATCGTATTTTTCACTTTTAGGAAAGCGCCTTAGCTTGTGTGTTTGAAGAGAAAAGCCTTAAAATGCTGTCGGCGTTGTGGAAATGTTGTTTAAATACTATTGAATACCCAACGTACTTGTGTAATTCTTTTTTTAAATATATACGTTGCTACCAAATATATGCCATCACCTTTTAAGAGATAGTGTCACGTGTAATGTTTTTTTTATAGACATTACTAGTAGATTTTTGCAGTCTAATAGTACACCTGTTAACCGCTCGTGTGTTACGAGTGGGTTCACGTCGGTAGTGCAATGGGTGGGGATCGAACCAGCGATCACAATATCTCATGTCCGTCACCACTAGCCCAATGGCTAGTGGTGTCGGACATAGAAGAAAGATAGAAGATAGAAATCGGCTGTAGCCATTGGGCTATTGGATTTCGTTAGTTAATAAATTTCTGTAAGTTATATTTTTTTTCCATTCTAAAAATATATTGATGTTAACATTTTTTCACCAACGTAACCAATGCACATAATACTTTCTGTTTAGAGGTATTGCTTATATTTCAGGAGCTTCTTATATTTATTATTATACCAGAACGAATAAAACCCACCGTGGCAAAAGCATACAATGTCATTTTTGATAGTGCCAAAACAATAAAAGTTTAAACCAAATTATGTACTGGTTGTTTTATTCGTTGTTAATTATAATTTACATAAATAATAAGCATAGGCTTATAAGCCTATTGCTTATATTTTTAACAAATCCGGATATATGTTCTTATCAGGATATCATGCAAGATCAATAAATCGTAGGGAATCATCGTTTTTCTTAATAAAATATTCCAAATCGATCAGTATTCATTGAGTAACGCAGAAGCCAGATGGTAGTTCATTATATTTTCACAGACATTATGAATGCATCAGAGTTCCACCATCCATAATATAGACAGAACAAGCATTTTGCGTTGCTAAGAACAATATAAATAAATTATAACAATTAGATGAACCACAAATAATTGTTCTGAGTCTGGGTGTACTTTGTGTCCGTGAAATGTATGTTTGTAAAGTCCCCCGCGACACAGGGATTTATTTCCCTAGTGCGGGAGTTGTCTTTTTAAAAAAAGCAAAAGCAAAGCAAAAAAGCTTTATAGTTATAAATAAATAACCAATTTAATTGATAAAATTTCTAATTCATCTTTGACTATTTACAAGTGCCTGTAATTGTTTTACGTAAATAAAAATGATATTTATTTTATTTTATTTTCCAAGGGCTCGATTCAAATTATTTGCAAAAATAATAATAACTATTTTTGCATTTTTTATTGTAGTTGAGTTTTATTGAGTTATCAAAATGTAAACATCATAATTACTTTCAACTGGCAAAAGAGTTGGTGTAACCTTGAACTTAATCACTGCTTTTTTTCAAAAATCTGTTCTATTTCTGTATGGAATATAAATTGATTCCAACATTGCGCTTTATTTTTAGCCCCTTTAGGGTAAGTAAGCCCCAACTGAAGTTAGGTAGTTCTCAACACAAACAATTATTGCTCGAACACGAAGGTCTTCCCCTTGTGTAGATGAGCCTTCCTCCACACAAAGATACACGAACAACAACCGTTCCTCAGAACTGCCAATTTTTATTTCTATATGTACCTAATACGGGTCTACCCATAATTGCAGAATATTTATAGTCATAATTTTATTTTGCATAACAACGAATAGCTCCACACACCACACATATATATCTTTATCTTTATCTTTAATAGCATAATCTTCATTTTGCAGAAAATCATTTGGCAGACACTCATTTATCATATATGCAAAGGATTTTTTTTTTCATTCGGAATCATCGTTTGTCTTAAACTTCATATCCATAATAATTAAGAAGCAAAATCCATCGTGTTGCAGAAAATTCATAGTCATTAAAGGCAGAACTATCATATCGCAGGAAGTTTACAATTAGAATCATCTGATTGTCATTCACCCACAAATCGGTTCTGGCACGCGCCGGCCACCCGGTGAAGTCCGTCCGAAAAAAAAACTCGCCGACTGCTGCGCTGCCGCAAATACCAAAAGTTGTTGTATGAGATAAAATGAAAAAATTATAAATTATTTGTCAAATAATACATTATTAAATAAAAGTTTAGCGGATAATTATTTTATTAAGTCAATTATTTGGTAAACTTGTTATTGTATAGTAATAAATGACAAATATTGTTTTTGCCAATCGTTGATTGTCAAGTAAAAATTGTTGAATTAATTTTTGGTCTGTTCACCAAAAATTAATTCAACAATTTTCCTATTAAAATTATTCCTTATAATATTCAAATTTTCATAGTATGCCAAATAGTCGTCGCTCTAAATAAACGTTATGCCAAACGCGAAATTTTAACTTTGCCAAATAAAATTCTGCCATCTTAAAAGTATGCCATTGTAAATTCGGACCTGTAAACATTCGACCAAACAATAATTATACTAAATAATTTTAATTTCTTAAAAATGTTCGTTCAAAGAATATCATACCAAGTATGTTATATTCTGCTAGATAGTTATAATGTACCCACGTAATCCATCCACGTAATCAACCCATCTAGAAAGAAAACAAAATTCAATAGAAACTGTCAAAATATGAATGAGTAAGTAAGTAAGTTAGGTACTATATTTGTATTCATAAAACAGTATGTGCCTTTGCGGCAGCGGAATTTAATAATACGAAATAGCTGGGTTGATGCGGCAACTACCTTCCTCTGTGAGCGCGTCCGGAGCGGTAATAAATAATAAATAGCTACTTGTAGCACTTGAGGTACCATGGATATATTTATTAGCACCGCTCTGTTGTGTATAAACAATAAATACATATTGGCGTAACCACCATTTTTTTTGCACACCGAATTGGGAATGCCGAGGAAAACGTGGAATGTGCACTTTTGAAAACAAGAACAACTTGTAGTAGTAATGTATACCTGATACACATGATTTTACCGAATTCACAAGTACTTTGTAACCTTAATATACTTATATAAATAGCAGTTTTTTATGAGTATTTACCTAGAAACATACTCGATAGATAAAATACTTCTTATTATTTTTTAGAAAGTCCGTTAGGTTAGTTTCAATGCTGAACCGGGGAGTGGGGCACATGGGCCCCGCTCCCTTCGAGGCTGACCCATGAGGAGAAGGGACGCCTCTACACTCCGGATGTCACTATAATTGGACAAATGGGCCACTGTAAGTGTGGCCCAGGAGATCCCGCGGTGCCAAATTGGCAGCAGGTGCCGTCGGGGGGCCGGATTGCTTATGCATACCCCGCCCCCTTGCCTTTGGTATAGTTGCTACCTCAAAAAAAAGTGAAAATATAATCAAAAGACAAATTAAGGGCGGCGACATAATCAAAACAATACAGTTGTTTATGGGTAACATTGAATAATTAAATTAAGAAGTCGTTACCAACTTCAAAACTACTTATATTCAAATAAAAAAAACTCTCACTATGGGATTTGTAAGTGCTCTGAGACACTTTTTGCCGATCTTTACCTGTTAATTTTACTGTGTAAGTCAAGAAAATACATCTATTTTCAATAAATACGTTTGAATATAGCGTCGCTGGCTGCTGCTATTTTTGTTATAAATTGTATAATATTTAAGATATATTTTAAACATACAACGCACGTGTACAGTTTCAGTTCTGAAAATTAATGTTATCATTACCTTATATTATTAATATCGAGAACCCATTCCAATTTGCCGTTAAAATCGTAAATTTTATGCCTTTATTTGTACACAAAAACTTAATGTTATGGACCATAACGCGTTATCTCGAGTTCATATTTTATTTTAACTTCATATTTATATGATTATGATTCTGAATAAAGTTGTTTTATGTTATTACTTTTACCTTTGTAAATTAAGAGCAATCAATAAAAGCGTGGACCAGATTTAAATAGATGTGTTTAATTTCTATTGTGTAAGTTTTGTTATAAGGAAGTATATTATGTAAATTGCTGTAAACTTTAGTTGCAACAGTTTTCATTCTAAAGGGTTAACCCTTTGACCGCCACGCTCAATCTTAAAAACCTGACCACCAGCGCCACGCCTATTTTTGCTATAATTTCTCGCATAATACTGTAGTGATGTGCCCCCTTCTTACAATATAATTATTGCAAAACGTGATATATTGAGTTTATTTATGATTACTACGTAAAATAGTGTTTATTACTGTGTATTTTAATGTCAAACATAAGGCTAAAAATTGACGCTTTAAAGAGTCGTCGGCGTCTGGAGTGAAATCGTAATTAACGCTTTGAAGCGTCATTGGCGGTCAAAGGGTTAAGATAGGTTTTATGTAATTTATTCTATCTTAAAAAATATACATTGTGTTCAAAATATCCTTTTTATTCCCGTATAACTAATTGGTTCTAATTACATATTTTGGTACAATAACATTCGATAAAATAAAATTAATAATAATTAACAACATACACAACTTTGTGAAAATAATACAAAAACCTAATGCATTACATGTATAAACCTACAACGTCATGTTATAATTTAAAGTTAATATTACAGTTTTTAGAAAAAATACTTTTATCACTTGATATAAAAACCTGAGTTAGTTCCTACTTACACGAGCCTATTTTAGGATAGATAGGATAGGATATAAACTTTTACGGTAGTAAAAACGAACCAAACGATTTTTTAACATATTTTATTTAATCACGTTCATACAAAACAAAATAAATTCAATGCAAGTAAAGTAAGTAACAAAAAAAAACCAACATCTGTGAAAATACCTATGTCAAATTTAACATCTTCATCAGACCGTTTACGTCCACTGCTGAACATGGGCTTCCACTTTGACAGATCTTAGTAAGGTTAAGGTTAGAAATTGAGGGATATTAACGTAATCACCACGCTTGGCACGGTGATCGCATGTATGGGAGTATCTTTGAGTTGATAGATACAGTTGCCATCTTTCAGTTGTATGTCCTTTAGTCTCCTGCCACGACACATTTAGGAAGATATGGGTTGGTCTATTCTAAGCCGGAAACCACACGGGCAAAATCTTACCATACGTATCTTAATATCAAGTAGACTCACTTACAGTACCTATTCGAATTCTTAATGGACCCTCAATACCATTAAGCTCATATTAACTCAGTTCCAACAGCTTTAAACTCCCACAATATGTCTTTAACTACGATTCTCTCCGGCATGGCCTATTATGTGGTCGCATATATCCTGAACACAGAATAGGCAGCGAGTACCTGTAATGCGATAGCCTCGGATCTATTAGCATACGTTTACATAAGTTCTAATGCTTCGTAATCATTATTTACATAATTACGATGGAACTACGAGTTTGCACTTAGTGTTTTTTGGATTGGATTTTCGGATGTTGTTGTCAGTTTTTATGATAGAACTTTGATTTTGGTCAAACTTTTTGAATAATTTAATTTGATGAAGACTTTAATTAATGCTATATTATAATCACTTTTAGTGTAAAAGTTAGAATTTAATAGCGTTAATTTAAGGTAACGATAAAGTCAAATTATTCAATGATATTTCAATTCAGACAGAGAGCCGAAAAAAATATTTTAATTAAATTAAAGTATTTTTTTCATTGAAATTAAAGTGTTTTTTTTTTTAATTTATACTTTTAGCACAGCATTTATTAGGCATGTCGACATAATAAAGTATTAACAACCAATGCTTAAAAACATTGCATCACTTGTTAAATGTTTCAATCTTAGTTCACCGTTTCCATCAATAGATGGCGTCACGAGCTAGTTTATAAGTCGCAAGCGTTATCTTCACACAATCTAGAAGAGTCACCGATGTTTTGAATTTAATATAATGAGCTAGTCAATGCTTATAAATTCTATACCTACCCACTTTTGATCAATCTATTGTTTTATGTTTGTGTTTTAGAGAGTATTCTATTTCTCCTACAATTGATAAAAACACAGTAAATTATACGTAGAATAAAGGAGTAAATAATCATCTTAATTTTTAGACTTTGCTACATTTTACGAAACTTTCACTTAATAACATTGACTGAAACCTTCAAACTTGTACTATAGAAAAGAATTCCGTAATTTTTCAGGCTACTGCCGCCTAACAGGTGTGGTAATCAGGTTAATGCTTACCCCTCAAATTACTTAAGCCTACTAAATCAAGGCAAAGTATCTGTTAATCTATTGCTCGAGTAAAGGTGAATAGTTACCAAATGTTGGTCCCATCGTGTAGTAAACAGCCGATTTTTTTACCCTAACCTATTAACGTTCGCAACACTAAGGGTTCACATGTTCACATGTTGTCGACCCAAACCTATATTTACCTGTATGTTAGCTGTTACGTTCGCATTATAGGTATTTAATGGACAATATTTGAATGTAAAAGCAAACAATATACCTATTACGACGTTTTACAACTACTTCATAATCACGTATCATGTTACGGCATTTTTATTGGTGCATTATTTTTGTAAAAAACCAATAGATATAATTTTTCAAATGCAATATTTGTGAATCATCCTCAACACTTGTAATGACACTGCAGGACATTGATTGGCCTCCTCCCGGGAGAGGGGTTTGCCATAGACACCACGATTGGCACGCGGGTTGGTGAACGCAATATTATGTTGTATCACTCAAGGTAACGCTTCTGTCTGAATCTCAGAATACGCTTGTTATAACTGATATTATAACAATCGAGACCTATGACCCTCAAACAACCCAACCCGGAAAGAAATCTTATAATTTACCCAAAGATTTCTTATCTGGCTTGAGGATCGAACCCACGACTTCTGAGACTTATACCGCTACGCCACAGGGGTTGCCTTATATAGTTATATATCAAATATAACAACAGTCAATAAGTAAAATTTGAAATTGTCGAAACACACGGAAAAGGAAAGTTACCTACTCGGAATCGTTCTCTTCTCCTCAGACTTCAAGTACCTAATGAGAGTATCGCAATACAATGAAGACAATATAAAAAAATAAAAATGAGGTCTTTTATTGCACGAGTATAATGAAAAACTGGCGATTCATAAGCTTTTAAGGATTTTTAGCGTCACATAAACTTGGAGAGTTGCAAAAGCCCACAACATTTAGTTTTAATAAAACGCCAAGAAAGACATTTTAGAAGCATTTTCCAAAGCTTTCTTTTGTACACTGTCTTCAAAGCCCTCAGTTCAGTCGTGCGAAGGAAATATATATAATTTTAAATGAACTACTCTGATTTACATATAAATGGTCCAACAATAATAATATTATTTGGTACATAAAGTTGCTTTTAGTTTAATGCATTTTTATCGTTTATCTTCTTGTGTGGTCCTATATTTTAGATGTTCAATTAAATTAACGTGTTTGTTATTCTTTTATAAATTTACTGCTTCTTACGAGATATTTATATATAATTAGAAAATGGGATATTTTATAGATATTGATAGTTTCTAGCTTTCATAATAAAAAATACATAAATAAGCAAAAAATATTCATCATTATCAGCCCGTATAACGTCCACTGCTGAACATCGGCCTCCTCCCGAGGGAGGGTATTTGCCATAGTCACCACGCTTGGCAGGCGGGTTGGTGACCACAGTATTATGTTGTACCACACAAGCAAACGCTGCTGCCCATTCCTTGATATACGATTATTATAGATGATGTTATAACAATCGAGACCAACGGCTAAATGTGCTTTCCGAGGCATGGAGGGTAGTCGTTCAACCAACCAAAAAAATATTAATAAAAAATAATATACCACCTCAAATCTCGACTATAATATAATACAAATCCTGACTAAACAATTTTTTATTTTTTTATTTTATAAGTCCACTAGAAAACAGCATCTATATATTGTTTCAGACTATGCGCAATGTCTCGTGTAATTTATTTTGAATACTAAACTAAAGCTACTGCAAATCCCGATACTAGAAAAGGGGACAAAGCTTCGTATCAATACTAAACATCGAAAAATATAATAAGATTTACTAAATCTTACTCTTTATGTCAATGACATAGAAATTCTAATTTTGTACATCTTCTTCTAATTCTTTTTAATACTGTGACATTTAGATGATTCGGATTTATAGCTAGCGTTAAAGTTAAAAATAAAATCATTGTAAACTGAATGAATATAGATGAACCCTGTTAGATTATATATTCATATATTATATAATTAGCTGCTGAATTACGATTATAAAATTTACTTACTTTAAACTTAAATAATATTAGGCGTAGAATAATATTATTTTAGTTTAAATTAAGTGAAGAAGTACCTACTTAATATAAGACGAATAACATCGTTTGACATATAGCGATTTAAATATTTTATTTAAAAATACTCTCTACTCAGCAACATATATTTTGTTTTACAGTTTAAGCTACCTAAACCTCACAATTTAAATAAAATCAAGACGTGAAGTAAGCTATTACTTTTATTAGGTAGGTAAGTTACTAAAATCATATCGAGGGGTGAAAGGCTATTTGTTTGAAGCGACATTTTGGATGATATGGAGTTATATACATATTCGGATTTAGCGAATTTTTCTGCGTCGTCTGAGCCGGGTTTCGTACAATTCTGAGCACTTTTATGGCGCTTAAAACAATGCCAGTTCAGTGCATAATTCTCAAACATGATGTATGATCAGACTTCAAATTTGCCATATTTTTTTAGTATATCATTTAAGCTGTATACAAAAACAGAGAATCGGATCATAAGCCGTTATTCCGTTCCTAAAATTTTAGTTCGATGGCAGATAAATCGTTTTTCGATGTAGCTATCTTTAGATGAAAAGTCCCTTCAAACATTTTGCTTACGACTACTTACTCTGTGCAATGTCGCTTCAACCAATTTGCCGTCAGCCAAATTCATTAAGACATGTCGTCGGTTCAACCCTTTCGCTACAACTGTTTTTCACTCTGTTTAGAACAACCAAGTTATATAACTCCTTTCAAAATCTGAGACATCAAACAACTCTTTAAGAATGTTCATCGTTGCTTAAGCCAACTTTCCTGAATCGTTAACAAAACCCAAAACCCAAACCCAAATTGGTAGTTAAACAAAATAGCCTATTCCTATTATTATTGAGTAACGTCGATTCAATCATTTTGCTTTCTCCTGCATAAGTACTGTAAAGTCACTAACACCATTTTGCCTGCTGCTGATTAGTGACAATCTTGGAAGTTGAAGCATTTTTCTTTACTCTAAAAATAAGGCGATACAGATAATTTTGTATTAAGCGACAATTTATCTTATACTCATAACTGTTTTTTAATTGAAAATTATACCAAAACATTCAGGGATTTTTTTTCAATAAAAAATTGCGATTACCATTATAGAAAGAGCAATAGTTTTTTCATAACGATTTTTTTTCCAAATTTTGAATCTTTAAATGGCTCTCCTGTAAAGTTCGTAAAATGTCGCTTCAAACAAATAGCCTTTCACCCCTCGATATATTCCTATTACAGTAAGCAGCTTTATCACAACATTATGAAAATACACATTTGATTTATTATCATTTCTACGTCCAATCGAAAGGTATAAGAAATAAACTTATAAAAAGCCAATTATCAGCAACACCTGGATAAAAACATACATCCCTTCCAATATTCGCAAAAAATAAGCTCCCTTCTCACGGGGCAAAAAAGATCATCAATTACTATATTTTATTACGAATATCACGTAAACTTAATATCACACAATTCTCTTGGGAAACTTTATTAGATAAATTAATTGAATAAGATAATGAAAAAGTAACAAATGTTTTAAAAAGACAATAAAATATGTGTTATTTATTTATCACACTTTATTTTTTCGTTTATAAGCACTTCAAAATGTTTTATTTAATACTGAATAAGTAAGATTTGTATGTGGGTGTGTTGTATATGGCTGTGTTAACGTTTGTGTGGGTGTAAATAGATTAAAAGAGATACCTAATACTTCATATTTTATTAAAGACAGATAATGATATTATTAAATAAAATTCCACCGAGTTACTAAACATTTTCAATTTGTTTTCTGATCAATAACTTAAGAAAAGTTGAATCATCATCATATATGTGGTTGTTAGAACTGAAGGGAGTAGACAAAATGCCACTACAGCGGAGTAATCGCTAGTAGAAAATCGCTAACGCTTGACATTTGTCACGCGATTGCGATTGGGTGCGAAATAAGGTAACCTTATTTTGCCGTGTGGTTTCCGGCTTAGAATAGAACACCCCATGTCCTCCCATGGGTGTCGTAAAAGGCGACTAAGGGACACATGGCTGATGGATGGGCAGCAGCATCTATTAGCTACTACTGCGATCACCAATCCGTCTACCAAGCGTGGTGATTATGGCAATATCCCTCAACGATCCTGGCTTGCCAAGATATTTTAAGAGGAGGCCCATGTTCAGCAGTGGACGTATACGGGCTGTTGAAGAAATCTTATTTAATTTAGACGAATTAATTGAGACTTGTCTTTTGTGTACCTTTAAAGTTATTGATGGTTGAAAAGTGACATGAAATGGTTCTTCCAACTTCTGGCCATTTCGCTACCATTCCTATTTTGCTTTGTGAACTTGGTTGCCCTCTTTTGTGTGACTAAATTCATCAATAAATAGATTTAATTTGGATTTTCGCAATGTAATCCAAATTAAAAATACAAAATATTTAATTATCATAATACTTGAATTGGGACCCACTTTTTACACCACCCGACTCGCAAAAATCATGCACAAACACAATCACCAGCCGAGGATCCGACACGAGTTTCGGCCTTCCACGAAACATCATCAGGGTTGTGTTGAAGAGTCCAAATATCCAATACAACCAAGCAAGATCAGCCTGCAGTGTTTGACTCGTCAACATCACTTTAATAATACAAAAAGCGCACATATTTTTCAGCGTACTTTAGACTAGAAATTTTGTGTTTTAATTATTACCAAGTTATTATTAACAAGTACACAAATATGTTAACAAACACATTTATAAGAGAATAAAGAATATTTAATATTTCTTTTTCCTCATACAAAGCGACCCATCAATTACAAAAGACGTTTGAATAAATCATGGACTAAAATTAAAACATACGAGCTATGCACATAAATCTAGAAAACCCATTTCAAATCCCGACACCTAGAAACGTACGAAATAATTTAAAACGATATTAATGTAAATGCAAACAGTTTCAACTGGTCGCATTGCCGGTAGTTATGCAAATAAAATGTGCAGGATATACCGGATAGGGCATTCGATATTGTTATATTCTTTTCAGTCCTGAAGGCGCCAGTCCCGGGATGATCAACAGTATTACAAATCGTATTTCCAATGATATGGCGCAAACGTTAAACATTAAGAAATCAGTAATAATAGTTTTGTAAGAATTAAGAAAACTCGTTAATAACTTTTGGTATGAAATTCGTACCAGAAAAAACTAAAAATGTGTAACACTGTGTTATCTTAATCTCAACGATCCGTGTTGTAATTACATATGTATGCCAAACGCCTTATACCTGATAGTAATAATATTTTGTTTTAACTTACCGTTTATTAGTTTGCTAAAATGTTTCAGTTACTGTGGGGCATTGATATTAGGTCCAACAATATTGGGTCAAATGCCATCATCCGATTACGACTGTGTGATCGAACTATTCGCCAGACCAAAGATAAAGCAATAAATTGTGTTACTGACCTGGATATGATCTACACGGCGTATAATGATGTTGTTCAGCAGTCAACCAGCTATAAAATAGTCTCGGGAACCACACTCAATCTCGACACTATTTTAGAGCGATTGAACTTATAACATTTATATTTATAACATATTAAGCTCGCTAGCACACATAAAAATACGATAGAATGGAGTGTCCTCAATGATTTCTGGATGCCCATTTCGTTTTAGCCACTAAGTAATGCCAGCACAGCCGAAAAAAGAAGAAGATGGATAATGATGTTGTCTATTGTAGCGCCAGTGAATGAAAAGTTGAAAGGGAATCGGTTATCTTGGTATGGTCATGTGAAGAGGAGGGATGAAACGCATGTTTCTAAAAATGTTCTAAGTATACATGTAGATGGACGGAGAAGAAGAGGAAGGTCAAAGAAAAGATGGATGGAATGTGTGAAGAGCGATATGAAAGAAATGGGAGTTAGTGATAGTGCTACGGGGGACAGGAAAGAATGGAAGAAACAAACGAGTCGCGCCAACCCCAAGTTATATGGGATAAGGGTAGGAATAAGAATATATTCTCTATTGTATTTTTCTCGTGTTTAGCTAATCAGCCATCATTTGCGCACAAATGCCAATATTCCCATTGCTATTGACTTGAATTCGTGAATACCGACATTACAGTCTCCGGACTAGATCTTTAAATACGGGAATCTAGACATCCTTACTCTACAATCAGAGGATTCGCTAACCTTATGCTAATCAAAAGTTCATACAATACTTCCACTACCATGTGTGGATTTGATGACTTAGCAACTCACTTGCATGGATAATATGCTTTTGTTATATAAACTCAAGTCACTGTCACCCGAATATCCGTGTACCAGAGAAAACTTGAGTCATTTGGCGAAAATAGGAACGAAAGATTTGTTATTTGTTTTTATTTTACTTTAAGGAACATTATTAATATATTCACTTCCAATATGACAGGAATGTGTGACAGCTAGTATGTGCTTGAGCACTACTATATACTATATACTCAATCATTTATTGCTGTGCAGTACATAAACAATACCTATTTAAGGTGATTTGGTACTGTACATCTACATAATATTTCATTGAATCCTATTGATGGTCTTTTGTAGTAAAACTGTAGGTATTGAGTACCTATAAGTACCTCATATACAGGGTGTCCGGTAATTAATGGATAACCTTAAAATGGGTCATGATAAAACTAATGGCCATTCAGAAAAAAAATACAAATAAAAAAAAAATACAGTTGGTACCAAAGATATTATTTTTTCAATAATAATCGGTGTTTTTTGTTACCATATTTCACATTTTTATACACCACGGCCACAAATTAAGGAATTCTATCGGTTTTTTTTTGTTATAGTAATTTACGTTAACTAAGCTGATAGATAGGCAATAAATAGTATGACTATTATTACACGGTTTTTTTTTTAAACAATTTGAATGTTTGTTCTGGGGAAAATTTGTGAAAAATATTCAATTTGACAAAGTTTGAGCAACCGTAACTTTAAAAAAAAGTATCCAGACACAAGTGACCAATTATTTTAAAATATTATGTGCTTCAAGCCAATTTCAAAATGGTATCATTCATTATTGTATCTAATGTAAATTCTGAATTATTGCTATTAGTGTAGAAAATGTGTGAATTTTGGATAAACAACAAAATTTGCAATATTGGAATATTTATTTACATTGAATGTACCTGACCATTCGGGGTTAATAAAAACATTAATAGACGTAAGTAATGAATAGTAATAATTAAATAGTCTCTTTAAAACCAGAAATATTTTAACAAATACAAATTGGCTTTGCAATAAATGTCGTGTGTGTAAGTCGTGTGACCGCCATACTAGCTACCTGCGCGCACCCTGCACCACCCGTCTTTTGTTCATGTTAGACAAAGAGGATATGAGTTGGATGAGTGCGAGCGAGATAGTAAATGTAAAAAAACCGGTAGGGGACTAACAGAACTTACAGGAACAGGGACTTAGACTTAGTGCGTCACTCGACTTGCTCGACTTCGCATGTGTTTATTTCGTTTCCGGTTGCAATTGTTGCTAGTTACTGTGAATCAGTGTTAAAACGACGACCTGGCTATTTTACTGGACTATTCGTTTTGTTTACCGATTTGGACTTGTTTTGTGTGGTGATATTTGCGACGACTTGGCTTGTAACTGGATTGTTTATTTTGTGAATCAACATTATGGGGAATGCAGAGGCAATGGAAACGCAGCCGCAGCTCTTTATAGGGAAAGATACCCTAATGCGCGTCATCCAGATTACCGCGTATTTATAAGAGTCCACGGTTGTTACTCAGAAGGAAGAATCCCTGGTACTGGTGTTGGTGGTACTAGTGGTGGAAGAAGCGCTCGTGCTGATGTAGAAGACGTGGTACTTGAGGAAATTGCGCAAGATCCTTCATTTTCTACGCGATCAATAGCTCGACGCACGGGTATAGGGAAATCGACTGTGCATGATATCTTAAAAAAGAACAAATCTCACCCGTTCCACGTTACGCGCGTGCAGACCCTTCAACCAAGAGATTATAATGCAAGATTGCGTTTCTGCCGAAAAATGCTGGGGAAGATGGAAGCAGACCCGCAGTTTTTTAATAAAATTCTATGGAGTGATGAATCAACATTGAAAAGAGATGGCTACATGAATTTATACAATCTCCATAGCTGGCAACTAACGAACCCTCGTGCTATGCGTGAAGACAGGTCACAGTACCAATTTAAAATAAATTATTGGACTGGAATATTAAACGGAAAAATAATAAGCCCATTTGAATTACCGGGGAACCTAACTGGCCAAAGTTATTTAGAATTCCTTGAAAATGATCTTCCAAACTTATTGCAAGAGGTGCCCGAGGTGGAGAGAGAATCATATTGGTTGCAAAATGACGGCTGTCCTGCGCATTATGCTGTATCTGTTCGTGCATACTTAAATAGAACATACCCAAACAGATGGATTGGCCGCCTGGGGCCAATTTTGTGGCCCCCACGTTCACCAGATCTAAATCCACTTGATTTTTTTTACTGGGGCTGTCTTAAGGAAGAAGTTTACGCAAAGCCGATCCGTTCCTTGGAAGATTTACGTAGCCGTGTCCGGGCAGCCGCATCGAAAATAAGCGATCGACGCTATACGCGACTGCTCAGGAGAGCATTCATTCGTAGATGTAGAGCCTGTATCAGAGTGGGTGGCAGACAATTTGAACATTTATTGTAATTAATAACGAATACAGTTTTACTAATGTCAAATGTTGTTTTTTATTAAACTCCAATGGTCAGGTACATTCAATGTAAATAAATATTCCAATATTGCAAATTTTGATGTTTATCCAAAATTCACACCTTTTCTACACAAATAGCCATAATTCAGAATTTACATTAGATACAATAATGAATGATACCATTTTGAAATTGGCTTGAAGCACATAATATTTTAAAATAATTGGTCACTTGTGTCTGGATACTTTTTTTTAAAGTTACGGTTGCTCAAACTTTGTCAAATTGAATATTTTTCACAAATTTTCCCCAGAACAAACATTCAAGTTGTTTAAAAAAAAACCGTGTAATAGTAGTCATACTATTTATTACCTATCTATCAGCTCAGTTAACGTAAATTACTATAACAAAAAAAAACCGATAGAATTCCTTAATTTGTGGCCGTGGTGTATAAAAATGTGAAATAAGGTAACAAAAAACACCGATTATTATTAAAAAAATCATATCTTTGGTACCAACTGTATTTTTTTTTATTTGTATTTTTTTTCTGAATGGTCATTAGTTTTACCATTACCCATTTTAAGGTTATCCATTAATTACCGGACACCCTGTATAGGTACTCTAATACTATCAAGTATAAAACCTAAAACAAATCAAAATACGCCACTGGTTTTGTTTATTTCTTAAAACTCAGTTAATTATTTGCATTTAGTGTCTTTACTACGAGACTCACAACTTAACTTAATAACTAACTAACTAAGGCGTTAAATCTTGCTGTCCAATAGTCTCTCTATTGGACAGCAAGATTTAACGCCTTGGTTTAACGTTTTCGAGATAAAAGTCATTGTTTAAACTTGAAAGAGAATCGTTAATTTTGTTATATTAATAGCAGTTTAATATAAAATAAGTATCAAATGATTAGTAAATTATAATCTCTTAGCATTAATTTAAAAATCAAGAATATATTAATATACCTACTGACTGAAAAATTAAGCATATTCGGTCCATTTTTCTCATAGTTTGAATTAAGCTACAAAAAATATTTTAAGTCTCTTCATTGTTTCACCAGCCGAAGCCCCAGTGGGCTACGCTAGTGACACCGCTTCAATTTTAATATCGTAAATTTAAATATAGTACCACCGCTACAATAATGTCAGTTTTATTTTTCGAAACGATTGCGTTCGATTCTCAAACTGAGAGCAAGGTATTTTTTTTTGTACTTCAATGTTCGCTTAATTCTCTAAAATCGATAACATGGTTGCTAAGAAGAGATCTTTGTACGCCCTTTACTTACAGACCTGATCAGCCGGTATATTATTAACGAATAAATGGATAAATCGATAATTATTACATTTTGATACTAGAAAGACGGTTTATACACATTTTAAAATTACGTCTCTCAAGGGTTTTCAGGCTTGGCTGCACCACCGGTGCAGTGGTTGCGGTTATGACTTCTGATATTATGGGTTCAATTTTTATTAAGAAATATTTTAATCCTATACAAATATTATATAAAAAGTTAAACAAAATGCTCACCCATAAAACAATTATCAATCAACACACCAAAATTTTCTTTAGTTTTACTTAAACTGAGGTCAATTTGTTATCGTCATGAGAAGTTTTGTATGATAAGATAGGCAGAACCGGGTGAAAACAAGCAGTAAATTTATAAAAACCCAAAAAAGAAAAACAAGAATATTTATACTAAGTCACGAAAGTAAATTTAAGATCATTTGTAATATTATTTGTCAATTTTTTTAGTTCAACTATCAATTATTGTTCTTCAATTTTCTTTTTAGAAATCATTACAAAAGCCTGTTTAAATATAAAATATCGAAATGTTTATTACTAATTGTTAAGCAACAATGGATAATTTTTACAGAAAAAAAAATCTAACGATGAGTTTTGTAGACTAATTGCCCTCAGCGGTTTTATGTGCGTTGTGTAATTGTTGCCCGTAGCCCGTATGTAATTCATCGCGTTGTGTTTAATAGTAAGTACATCTTTAAGTTTGTTTTATTCTTCACATCTAACTGTTAGTTTTTGAGGTTACAACAAAACAGACAACTTCTGTGACGTAGCGGTTTAAGTATCTCTTCAAATCTTTGTATCTCGGAGGTCGGTTCGATCCCCACGCTGGACAAGAAAACTTTGTGTAAATTCTAAGATATCTCTCCGGACGTGGTTAGGTGAGTCCGCTAGGAGCCTGTGTGACACTTGCTGTCAAAAATAGACTAAAAGTGGTGGACTCCTAAATTAGTATTTTTTTCAACGTATCTGTTGCCACCTTTTAGTTATATTCCTTTTAGTTATATTCCTTTGAATATATTTTTTTATAGTGTTAACACGCAACTTAATATCTCATTTAGTTTCTTAACAGCATAGCAGCCCATATGTCTTATATTTTTCATTAAAGCAGTAGAATGATACGAGTACCAGCATACTACTCCATTTCCAGCCAGTTCGGTTTCTCCACCAAGAGTCACAACTGCTACTTCTATCAACACATCGATTCACCAAAAGCGAATACAAAAGTACAGACCTAAAACATATAAGACGGTCGGTACCCCGCTCGATTTTGCTGAGTTCTGCCAACCTAACCTTTGTGGATAAAGGTTATTTTCAGTAGTAGGATGCGAGCAACACGATACTATATCTCATGGCACCTCCGTACTACCACTGACTGCCATTTAGGTACATGCACCTCCACTAACAAGGCGAGGCGGTCGGCCGTACGAACCCGCTCATCTCGAGGGACTTCAATCAACCTGTTACTTTGTAAGCAGTATCTGATACGGCGGCTGCTGATAATTCTCTCACCTATACAAGCGGTAAACAAAATCTGGAAATACGGTATTTGGCTACAACACTTACAGCTTAAGATAACCGACGACATTACAAAAGTTATTTTTCTCCGCTAGATTATATAAATATGATGTTAGAAATATTCTTAGTAATGCAAATATATACAAATTTTAACTTATTTAATTATTTATTTTCTTACTAGTTGTCCCGCGCGGTTTCATCCGCGTAGATCCCGTTTCCGTGGAAACTATAAGTTAAAATGACGTGGTTTTCCATAGGTGAAATAATTTTCAAAATCGGTTCCATAGATCCAGAGATTACCCCCTACGACGTCACAAACATTACCTCTTTATAGTACTAATATAGATTAGTAAACATCCTAATAAAATTTTCTTAAACACGATGTCCTCCATCCATACTTAATGATTTGTAGTAAAGAATTGCTTTAAGAAATCAAATCCAACCAAAACTAAGACAGAATCCACGGAAACCCGTAACCATAATGTTACATTTATAACTTGTTCATAAATTATGTAGTCGCGTTCAACATTCATTAGTTATGAAAGGCCAGTAATGAGCAAATTTATATTCTAACCCTCATGATAAATGGATGCGTGGCGTCCTTAATAAAATAATATTTTTTCAAGATTTCCTAAGAAAAAAATAACACATTTTTTTTTCATGGAATTTCCTATTTAGTTCTTTATGTTATTTATATCTTTATATTTTAGTAACAGATGCTGCCCATGACTTCGTCCGCGTATATTAAGAATTGAAAATCAATCTTATAATGGAAGTCCATCTAAATCCATAGTAGGTATTGATTTAAATGGGTCTTCCATTGAGAGATTGCTAGTTTTGGAATAAGCCGCAATTCACAGTGTAGGGTGTGGACTGTATTGTAGGGTTCTTGAAATTAAATTCTTGGTTGTTTCGTAAAGACGTTCATTTATTACTGCTCTCCAAATCAGAATGAATATTACAATAAAATCGACCTATATTTATACCTCCGCGAGACGCCCGCAATCGGTGGTGGTTTGCGTGCGCCCGCGGTTACACGTTAACAAATCATATTTATTTACAATTTATACATTTCTACAAGTCCTAACTTGTCCGTACGTGAGTCGTACTGCACATCTCTCCCCCCAGCGCAGCCCGCGTAGCTTCCTCTTGCACCAGTACGACGAGTTTGCTGACGGGACGCTTAAAGATGCCAGTCTTCGTTCGGACGTCTGCCACTCGGATGCCGCCGTCGAGTCCCACGTAGACACGCTCCACCTTCCCCATCGACCACACGTTCCGGGGTAGGTTGTGGTCCACCACCACCACGACGTCTCCAACCCGCAGCGGTCGCCTCTCGTCGGTAGGTTGTCCTCGGGGCACGAGTGTAGGTAGGTACTCGCGCACCCACCGTTGCCAGAAGCAGTTGGCCAGCGCCTGGCTGGCTCGCCACGTCCGTCGATCGTCGAGGTCGCAAGGCCCGATGGTCGGCAGGCCTGTCGACGACCCCAACAGGAAGTGGTTCGGGGTGAGCGCCTCCGGGTCCTGCGGGTCCACGCTGACGTGCGTGAGCGGCCGGGCGTTGATAGGGAACTCCGCCTCGGCCAGCAGCGTCCCCAGCACCTCGTCCGTCGGCTCCCGCTCCTTCAGAGTGGCTGCCAGCGCCACCTTGACTGAGCGCACCAGGCGCTCCCATGCGCCTCCTTGATTTGGCGCTCCCGGCGGGATGTAGCGCCACTCCATGCGGTGCAGTTGTCCCTCCTCGCGTAGCGCTGGCTCCCACTCCGCGTAGGCCGCCCGTAGCTCCGTGTCTGCGCCGTGGAAGTTGGTAGCGTTGTCGGAGTACATCATCCTCGGCCATCTGCGCGCCGCCATCCGCCGCAGCGCCATCAGCGCCGAGCTCGTGGACAGCGAGGGCACAAGCTCTAAGTGCACCGCGCGTGATGTGAGGCACGTGAATAGCGCGCCCCACCTCTTCTCTCGCCGGCGTCCCACCCGTACTACCACGGGCCCGAAGTAGTCCAGCCCGCAGTTTGTGAACGGGCGCTGGAACGGTTCTAGGCGGGCTCGGGGCAGGTCCCCGGGTGCTGGTGGCTGCGGTCTCCCTCGGCGCACGCGGCACAGGGCGCACTCTCTTTCCACAGAGCGCACCGTGGGCCGCAGGCGCAGTGTCCAGTAGCGCTGCCTCAGGTCGTTGGTCACGCGCTCCCGCGCGGCGTGTCCGGCAGCGCAGTGTTCCCGCAGCACGATGAGCCGGGTGATGCGGTGTTGTCCGTCCATGATGACGGGTCGCTGGGTCTCAAGGGGCACGGTTGCGGCCCCTATGCGGCCCCTCACCCGTAGTAGACCGCCCTCGATCACCGGGTCGAGCTTGTATAGTCGGCTCGACTTGGTGAGAGGGCGCGTCGCTCGTAGCCTTTGTAGCTCGTCGCCGAAGCTCTCCTGTTGCGCCCGCTGGATGAGGGCGCGCTCGGCCCTCCGGATGTGCTCGTCCTCTAGGCGCGTTGCTCGGCGCCTGCACATATCTACAAATGCTAATACACGTGCTGCGGCCCGCACCAGCGTCTCAAATTTTGAGAAGCGGGAGGGCTCGGGCAGCCAGTCTTCTCTCGGGCCTTCCTCGACGTGATGAAGGTCCTCCTCTCCCTCTTCGGTGAAAGTTCTCTCGGGAGGCCACTGTTCCTCGGGTCGGTGCAGGAACTCCGGGCCTCTGAACCATCGGTCGCTCGTGGTGATCGGTGTGTGGCTAAACCTTATCGCGTCGTCCGCCACGTTCTCCGCCGTAGGTATCCAGCGCCACTCCTCGCGGTGAGTGAGCTCAGCGATCTCCCCCAGTCGGTGCGCGACGAACGGTGTATAGCGCCGCGCGTCGTGTCGCACCCAATGGATCACTGTGGATGAGTCGGTCCAATAGTTTGTACGCCGCACTTCGACCCGATGCTCCCTCCTCACAGTAGCCGCCTGCCGAGCCCCGATGACCGCCGCCTGCAGCTCCAGTCGTGGTATAGTTTGCACTCGCCGCGGCGCCACCTTAGACTTCGCTGCCACTAAACTCACGTGTATAGCTCCGTCGGGTCGTAGTATGCGCCAGTACGCCACTGCTGCGTAAGCTTGTTCACTCGCGTCGCATAGTACGTGCAGCTCTATTTCGTAATACCCCTCCAGTGAGTAGCATCGTTCGAGTCGTAGGCGGGTGAGGTCCGGGAGGCGCTCCAACCACGATGCGAAAAGCTCGTTCTCTTCCTCCGGTACTGGTTCGTCCCAGGCCATCTGTAGTCGCCACAGGCTCTGAAGCACGATCTTAGCTCGGATCGTATAGTGACTCAGTAATCCCAGAGGGTCATATATAGACATGACCGCACTGAGGGCTTCCCTCTTGGTGGGAGCGCGGCGACGATCACGTACCTCGGCCGGGACGCGGTTCATTGATGTGTTGAACCCCAGCTCGTCCTGCGCCGCGTTCCAGTGGAGTCCCAGTATCTTGTTCTCAGGTCCTCTCCCTCCCAGCTGTGTCGGTGCCAACGCTCGCAGGTCGTCCGGTATCTCTGTAAGTACATCACTATTATTTGTATTCCATGAACGTAGCGTGAAGTTAGCTGCGGCGTGCACTTTCATTAGCTCGGACACGGCACGTCGGGCTTCCTTATCACTATCGTAGCTAGCTGCGAGGTCGTCCATGTAGTGGCTCCGTGTGATGGCTTCGAAGGCGTACGGGTGAGTACTCGCGTGCAATTGAGCGTTGTAATCGCGTACGTAGTGTGCCATGAAGGGAGAGCTCGCCGCACCGAAGATCATACTTCTCATCTTAAAGCGCCGGGGCGACGTAGTCCGATCTGCACCTCTCCACAGGAACTGTTGAGCCGGTTGGTCCTCGGGACGTATCTTCACTTGTAGGAACATTTCTTGTATGTCCGCTGTGATGGCTACTGGCTTCTCACGGAACCGGAACATGATGCCCTGTAGTGACATCAGTAGGTCCGGGCCCTCCAGTAGGTGGTCGTTCAGGCTGACCCCGCCGCTCCTCGCCGCCGCGTCGAACACCAACCGTTGTTTGCCCGGTTTGTTAGGGTTCTGCACAGCGAAGTGAGGTAGGTACCAGCTAACGGCGCTCGTCTGTTCAGAGCCGTCGCACGGCACCGCGTACCCCTTCTTCAGCAGGTTCTCTACTTGCTTAGTGTACTCCTCGGCGAAGGTTGGGTCGGCATCCATCTTCTGTTCGACCTTGTGTAGGCGGCGAAGCGCTGCGTTGTAGCTCGACGGCAGCTGGACCCCGTCTTCCTTCCACGGTAGTCCCACTTCGTAGCCCTCGGTGGTCCTCTTCAAGGTACGTTCTACTATCGACACGGCTCGGAGGTTCGCCTCGCTCACTCGGGGGGTGTGAGCGACGCCGAGCGCATCGACCCTGAAGTGTCGTTCCACCATCTCGTGTAGTCTTTGATCTTCATCCGCAGGTTCCTCCGGTACTGGCGTATGGAGGTGTAGCACGTCGTCATCTCGGCTCCGGTGGATGAGGTTGCGCGGTACTGTTCCGTGTACCACCCATCCTAGCTGTGTTCTTGATGCGGCCGGCTCGTTCGCTTCGCCGACCCGTAGTTCCCGTGACACGATGTACTCCCAATGGTCGGTCCCCACCAGGATACCGGGACGTGCTTGGTCGTAACATACCTCTTCCCTCGGTATGTCACGCAGGTGCTTTTGTTTCAACAGGTCACTCGGGATGGACTGTCGGCGCAACTGTAGTCCCTTAACGGTGCGCGCACGAAGTTTGAGAAGCTCTTCTTCCTTCCCCTTGATACGTACCGCGACCAGCTGACTGTTCTGTTCTGTTTGTGACATGTTCACACCTCGCATGTGCAGCTGTCGCCTCGGTCCTCTCGCTCCGATCTTCGTCGCCAGGTCCTCGTCGATAAGGGAGATGGTCGCGCCCTCGTCCAGGAGCGCGTAGGTCCGGCACTCCCCCCGTGGTCCCACCACGGTGACTGGGCACACCTTCAGCAGCACCGCCTTGGGGTCAGCGGTCGGTCGGGTGACCACCGACAAGACGGCCTCTTCCGGTTCCTTCTTGTCCGAGGTAGGTCGTTCCGTTACCCCCTCGGAGTGCAGCGACGAGTGATGGGCGCGGCGGCAGTCGTTCACGCCGCACAGCTTGGCTTTACAAAAGGCTCTACGATGTCGATGTGTTACACACCTGAAACATAACCTCTTGTCTCGCACCAACTCCCATCGTTGATCGTTGCTCATCTGTAGGTACTTGGGACACCGTGGTAGCTCGTGGGGCTGAGCGCAGCCGGGGCATCCCTCCATGGTCTCCACTGCGGCGGTAGTGTTGAACACCGCGCTCGTCTTCCTCTTCTGCGCGACGGGCGTCGCCGATGTCCTCACTTCCCTCCGTACCGCCGTGGTGCCGATGTTGCCGATACTAGGTACGTACGTGTACTTAAGTGCTCGGTCCGCCTCTCGCATCAGGAACCGAGACAGTAGCACGATCTCCGGCTCCGCCGACACCTCGTGTTCACTTGCGTAGTCGCACCACCGCGACCTCACGTGCGGGCTCAGCTTCTCTAGAACCTCCCTCGACAGCATCGGGTTGTATAGGTACCCGCGCCGGTCGATGTTCTTGAGCACGCACACGACATTCTGTAACTTAACAGCGAAATTATTTAGGTCCACCGCCGACGCGCTGGGCTTCGGAAGGCGCCTTAGTTCCTCGAACGTTCTGTCGATGATGATGTCCGGCCTCCCGAAGCACTGCTCCAACGTCCGCATGATGTGACCCGGTTCTGTAGCGGTGTACAGCAGCGCAGCCACCACGTCGCGCGCCTCCCCTTTCAGGCAGCCCCTGAGCCGCTGTAGGTTTTCATTCGCCGTGACGCCGTATATGCTGGTGGAGTCCCGATACGCAGCTTTGAATGTCAGCCACTCGCTCGGGGCCCCGGTGAACTCAGGTAGGTCGGCGCACTTGACCCGTGGTCTGTTCATCTTCTCTAGGGCGTCTGTCAGCCGGTCCATACTGCCGCGTGTCCTCGTGGGTGTAGGCGAGCGGCCTCGGAGGTTGAAACGTAGGTGTCTCTCGTCCCGTGACTTGGTCTTCTGTTCTTGATCCGTCACGGGGTTCGCGCTTAGCCACGCACTGACCTTCTGGTGATGGTTTTCTCCCGGGGCTTCGTCGTGGACACTGACCTGGTCCTCTTGTATCAACGTGACGTCGGCCTCCAGTCGTTTTCTTATTAATTCCGCTTCTATTTCCAGCTCTTTCTTTTTCAGCGCCGCCAGTTTCTCTGTCGCCTCCAGTTCCGCCAATTTCACCCGTGCCGCCACGCTTTCGGTAGACCGCCGGGACCGCATCGACCGCGCCGGGGACCTCGTTCGTTTGGTATCCCCGTGCGTCACGGTTCCCATCGCACCGGCGAGCGGGGCGTCGTTCGTAGCCCCCTGCCCGGTCGTGGTCTCCTGCTGCGTGCTGGGTGAAGCCGGTTGGCCCAGGATCCTGTGGTGACCGATTTCTTCCCTTCCTGGCTCGCCGCGCTGTCCCTCGCTTTCCTCTTGGTTGGTACGGCTTCTGGTACCAACCATTTTCTTGATATTTGCTAGCTGGTTTCTTGATTCTGATCTGGCTCACGAAGGACCAAACTGTAGGGTGTGGACTGTATTGTAGGGTTCTTGAAATTAAATTCTTGGTTGTTTCGTAAAGACGTTCATTTATTACTGCTCTCCAAATCAGAATGAATATTACAATAAAATCGACCTATATTTATACCTCCGCGAGACGCCCGCAATCGGTGGTGGTTTGCGTGCGCCCGCGGTTACACGTTAACAAATCATATTTATTTACAATTTATACATTTCTACAAGTCCTAACTTGTCCGTACGTGAGTCGTACTGCACACACAGATAGATAAAATAAAATGCCTGTATTATGCGTTATAAAATGAGCTATCTGCCAATGTAGGTATGTTCCAAAAAAAACAGTCAAGCCGTAACTGATAGTAGGTGGAACAAACACACAAATACATTTTTTAGGGTTCCGTAGCCAAATGGCAAAAAACGGAACCCTTATAGATTTGTCATGTCTGTCTGTCTGTCTGTCTGTCTGTCTGTCCGTCCGTATGTCACAGCCACTTTTTTCCGAAATTATAAGAACTATAATGTTGAAACTTGGTAAGTAGATGTATTTTGTGAACCGCATTAAGATTTTCACACAAAAATAGAAAAAAAACAATAAATTTTGGGGTTCCCCATACATAGAACTGAAACTCAAAAAAAAATTTTTCATCGGACCCGTACGTGTGGGGTATCTATGAATAGGTCTTCAAAAATGATGTTGAGGTTTCAAATGTCATTTTTTTCTAAACTGAATAGTTTGCGCGAGAGACACTTCCAAAGTCGTAAAATGTGTGTCCCCCCCCTGTAACTTCTAAAATAAGAGAATGATAAATCTAAAAAAAATATATGATGTACATTACCATGCAAACTTACACCGAAAATTGGTTTGAAAGAGATTTTGTAAGTAGTTTTTTTTTTAATACGTTATAAATCGTAAACCGCAATTTACCTTTAATTCAATCAACTCGAATATAAAAATATAAAATAACATTTCATTTCATAAACATACGCTTTTTTATTCTTGATATCAAAAATAGGTACGCACTTGTAACTGATACGGAACCCTTCGCGCGCGAGTCCGACTCGCACTTGGCCGGTTTTTTTATTGTGTTTTTGTTATGTGGGGTTTTAGATAAAACAAAAACAAATTAAAACTTGGACAATTAGTTGCAATTAAACAAACTCTTCAGCTTTATATTATGTTACTATAGAAATATAGATTATGCATACATATATCAGCGATTTAACATGATTATAATAGTTACACTTGCATTTTCGAAAACAAACAGAAGAAGAACTTGTCAATATTCCAAGGATCAAAGAATGACCGAACAAAGGAAAAGGCGGCAGTATTATCACTGTTCAAATTTGTTTTGAACATGTGTTCTAGTAATTGCCTTCCGGTTCAAACGCCTACACCGACCAACAGTTTAATTACTTTTGATATCTTTGTTCAGACGGAATCCTAGATTTTGGGGTATGTAATGTAAATAGTAATAAGTTTTCTTTAAGAAGTGATTATATTGTTAATTTTGGACTGCAGCTTGGTCACTTGTAAGTTTATCGTATAACCAGCACGGCTTCATTCTCGAGAAAGATCCTAAACTATTTTTTTTTATATTGATAAATGCGCCCTCGCGCTTAATAATTTGCAAGAAGATTTGCAACATCAATATTGTGTATATACACAGGTCAAAACTGCTGTCCATTACCTGGTACCATTGTGTCAGATCATATTATGACATTCGATATTAATTGCGTTGCAAGGAGGTTATTCCTTCAACCAAGTAAATCTGAAAATAAATCTTCATACATAAAGATTTTTGTCCAGCACGAGATTAACTCCATGATCTCCGACACTTATAGCAAGACTTACAACACTTGGCCACAGCAGGTGGTTCTCTTTACACCATAATTACATAACCAATAATATATTTCTTAATGTATTTCTTTTACTATATTTCTTATTATCTATCGTTATTTAGAAGTATAACGATCACGTTAAGGCTGGGGGGCTTAATTAAGCGTAATAAATCAATTAGACGCAAAGTAATTAATTTCGGTTAAGAACAAGCAGTTCCTTCCTTATACCTTGTTATGTACACACGCAAGCATTCATAATATTATACTTATGAATATATTTAAAGGTACAGAAACATATATATTATACATTAAGGGAAAAGGCAGTTCAAGGGTTTTTCTGCTGACATTTCCATCTGAAGGCTTATACACTATGGTTTTTTATTTATTACAAATATACAGTACATTTAGCATTGCTATTCTTTTCTTTGAGGGAAAATTTTATTGTAAAAAAAGATAGCGGAAAGTAGTACTAGTTGATCCATTGGGGTAAGATGATCCTATGCGATTGTAACGAAACCACTAACGTCATGTAGTCAACTTCACTGGTAATACAGAACTCTGGACACTGGATAGGATATTATAACTGAACCATAAATTATTTAAAATAATACCAAACTGAAACAAATCATAGTTTTCGAGAAAATTTAGTTTAGGTAAGTACTGACCTCTCATAAATTAAACGACCCCGACATCATGACACCGCAACTATAAATAAAACGACGCCTCTTAACATTACTCACGAAATAAATGGCTAAAGTTTGACTATATAAAAACTAATCAAGACCACATTTTCAGTACATGACCTATCAACATTTTAATAGGGGACGTACATCCAATAAATATATATATATATATATATATATATATATATATATATATATATATATATATAATATATATATTATATATATATATATATATATATATATATATATATAATAACGAACGATATATATATATATATATATATATATATATATTTCTTCTTGCCATTGAAATTTACAAATTATATTAATTATTAATTAACGGAAAATAATGTTGAACATGGGCCTCTTAACAGACCTTGGGAACTGATGTTGAATGAGAATGAATCATCATCATCAGCCCGTATAACGTCCACTGCTTAGCATGGGCCTCCTCCCGGGGGAGGGTATTTGATATAATCACACAAGGAATCACTGCTGCCTGTTCCTTGATATACGATTATTATATATGATGTTATGGATGCCCAAATAAATAAATAACAATCGATACCAACTGCTTAACGTACTTTTCGAGGGACGGAGGGTAGTCCCTCATTCAACAAGACCCGGAAAGAAATATTAGAATTTACACAAAGATTTCCTGTCCAGCGTGGGGATCGAACCCAAATACCGCTACGCTACGGAGGTTGTGGAGAATGCATATTGAATTTTAACTCAGCTAGATATATAATCAGGAATCATATACAACTGAATTATGGAATACATTTGTAAAATTGCTTTTGTTATTATCACTCCAAAAAGACTACGAGCAAACGTAATCAAGTTGTTCAAAACAAATTTGTTCATTACGATTACACGGAAGCAACTCGTTTTTAGGTGCATTAAGTTTTTCGCTCATAATAACTTGTAATTTAAAATTATCTCACAAAACAAAATTGTTCGAGATTGTTCAAAACAAGGCAATGACCTAATGTAATTATCAAGTTTAGGAAAACATTCATGAGTTATCTAGGTCCACGTTAGAACCGTTGGCGCACAAGCCAAAACAGAGAAAGCCAAATTGTTGTAGAATAAATTTAAGTTAAACGAAACAAGATTACTAAGATATAAACCGCATCCCGTAACATGCGTTAATTAAATGCGTGTATTCGGCCATATTAATTCTAAAAGTAAATACTTTAGGCACGCATTTAGTCTTAAAAGGTGAGGCCCAAAGTCCCGATTAAAATTAAAACAATTTGTTATTCTAGTTTGGTTTGGAGAATGGTGTTATCGTTAAGATTCAAGAATGTTTTCTTAAATGTTTTGTAAGAGAAGGACTTAAATAGTGAAATAATGAGTATTACTGTATCTTTCGTAAAATCCATTGACATTAAACACAGCACAAAAACACATAGCTAAGTTTTATAATGAATAAATCTCAACTTTTTCCTTATTTAAGATTTTACTTCTTTTAACTCTTCTTACTTTGTAATTGTCCTTAAAATTTCACTCACATAAGTTTTCTTAATATATGTATAGTTTACATCGCTGATGAAATCCAGATAAAAGATTTGGAAAAGTAAATGCAGAACTAGCAACAATAACGCATTTAATTATTGACACCAATATAATCATTGACATAAGTACGTTTCTGAATAACACAATAACATATTTGGATTACACAGATTCGTAGATTAAACTTGTAACATATGATTTCAAAGATATCCAGGAGATACCGCTACTATAACCAGTCACGGTCTACAAACTAAAGCAACCTGTACAAGAGGGCGTTGTGTGATATTGACACAATGATGTTGTTCCCATGCGGGGGAGTGCGAAATTATACTCCTCGGTGAATGAATAGCAAACTATCACGATGAAGAGGGGAGTGTTACATACCCCATCGCTAAAGCAGAGCCGCAGAGTATTATGCATTGTTCTCTAGAGGAAATAATAAAGATAAAACTCCATACTAAGCCAGCAGTGCACCAAAAGTCTTTAACGAAGTAAACTATCAATTTCTTAGCTTCATTTGAGAGTTCAGTACTTCACACTAAGCAATTAAGTAAACTTTCCAGTTCACATCGTAAATGACTAGATTCTGGAACACTAAAAGTCGTTTTTCACTCGCTTTGCCACTTTATAGTCCGCCAATGTAATAAAAAAGGTTAGCACTTAGAATGGAATGAGATTGAAGTGGTCTAGAGTTATGCAATCTTTGTAGCAGGTGACAAAGAGATGTCTACGAGAATATTGCTGAGAAAAAAACATACTCTGTCTTTTGTAGATATTTATTTATTTATTTTATTTATTTAAAAACTTTATGCACAATATGGTACAAAGGCGGACTTAATGCCAAAGGCATTCTTTACCAGTCAACCTTAGGGTGATGCAGAGAATAACAAGGAAGGTGCACTTTAAAGACAAGAAGTTAGATAAATAAAAGAAATAAGTACATACCTACATTATAAAATAATGAATGACATAGAATACACAAATAATTCAATGAACAAACTACTATATATTAGATAGTTACATAAATACATACATACATATAACAAATATTACAACACTTAGTAGCAAGTGGACTAATGCGATTCTGCCAACGATTTAATCAAATGTTCTCGGGTTTTCTTTTTAAAATCATACCGAGTCTTTGCCATCCTGATTTCGAGCGGAAGATCGTTCCACAAAAGAATGGGTTTAACAAAGAAGGAAGAGTGCATAAAGCTGGAACGATGGGATGGACATTCAAGTAAGCGGTTGTGAGACGATCGGAGATTTTTATTGTGACTTGAATGAAGGTATTGAAAGTTAGAAGAAAGATAAGCCGGAGAGTAGGGAGAATCTAATAAAGAAAAAAGAGTGCAAAGTGCCCTAAGTGTTCTACGCTGCCGTATTGGCAACCAGCGTAGTTGAGTTCGATATAAACTAACGTGATCATATTTACGAAGATTGAAAATGAATCGAATGCAGTTATTCAGAATGCGGTCAAGTTTATTGAGTAGATCTGCATTCAGGTCAAAGTAGCACACATCACCATAGTCAATGATGGGAAGGATTAAAGTCTGCACGAGCATTAATTTGGTTTTGGATGGAAGGAAATTCTTAAGACGATAGAGATAACGCAATATGTTAGTGACCCTCTGGCTTGCCTTGACAGTCTGCATCTGCCAATTCAGCGTAGAATCTATGTGCAAACCCAGATTTTTAACATTTTGGCTGAATGGAATTGCTGAGTTATTAAACATAATTTGGGGCAGTAAATCTAAATTGATCCTACTGATCAGGCGCGAGCTACCAACAATAATCGCCTGACATTTGCTAGGATTTACAAAAAGACCAAACCTATCAGACCAACTTTTAATTACGTTTAGATCTTGATTCAGCTTAGCAATCACTTCAGGCAGACTGTCAATACTTGCCTGAGCGTACAACTGAAGATCATCGGCATAAAGATGATACGTACACTGAAGATGATTTGTTAGGAGGTTTATAAAAATAGAAAATAAAAGAGGAGATAGAATGCCGCGATATCTATATCTTTTGTCTATATCTTTTGATTATATTTGGCTTTTACTGCTATATACCAAAGTATATAGCAGTAAAAGCCAAATATAATCTATCTTATATACATAGTATAATTATTATTCAGTCAATCAATAATTTAATTTTATTCATATCAAATAGCACACATACAAAAAAAAACTATATCGATCAATAGATAATGTAAATCTTCTGTTAACTCATTTTAACCTTGAGCATTCGTTCCCTCTTCGCCGCACCCGACGCAACGCAAAAGATACGAGACGAGTACGCTCTGTTTTTAGAATAAAATATTATGGTAGGTTAGACTTCGTACAAAAAACAAAAAAAATATATTTTAATTTAATGAACAGACGACCGAGCGAGAGATTTACATCTTCAATACCAATTAATGTAAAAATACATGTATTTATGTAGGCAAAAGTTCGCTGATAGCTGTGTAGACACAAATAAACGTGAAAATACAAAATTAAAACGCGATTCTCACTGACAATACAATCTCTTTGTTCGACTGTACTCAATATTAGAATTGTCATTAAAATTATTCGCGGATACATATTTCTTTCTTCCAGATTCTAATTAAATTGAGAATTAAAATGCTTTGGAACTTAAATTCAACATATTTATTAGCACTGAGCTTAACATAATTTCTTTGTGGTACAAGCTGTCGTGTTCAAAACAACGAGGTGCACCACGATACGCGTTCAATCTGGTTTAGTGTGCCAACCCAATAGTATGCAATACGGTAGGTGCCAACTGCAAACACACGGAGCTAATTATCAGATTGGGATTGCAGTACTAAGGAATTTTGAGATCAATCATAGTTTCCATTAGGGTTTCGTACACAAAGGGTAAAAACGGGACCCTTAAAGGCTGTACCTCAAGAACCGCGATAGCTAGACTGTTGAAATTATATGATAATAACAGATAATGATTTTCAATTGCCACTATTACAAAAAAACAAAAACAAAACTAAAAATAAAATAAAATAGATATTTAAGGGGGGCTCCCATACAAAAAACTTTTTTTTTTGCCCTTTTTTGCTCGATATCAATAACGGCAACAGGTAGACGCTTGAGAAATGACGTGTTCTACGTTGATATGTTCAATAAATCTACGTATAAATACGATACAAAAAAGTTTTTTTTTTTTTGTAGTGGGAAAATAGTTTGAAATACTTCGGTAGTAATGCGCTGTTATCGTTTAAATTCCGAAATTGAGATTCATTTTCTTCTTTTCGAGTTGACTTGGCGTTTAAATTTGAGAAGACCAGTACTCGGCTACTGACACAGCATTATCAGTGGCGTTGCATAGGTCCTCGCGTGTACAGGTGTTGGGGCACGCAGGGCAGAATTTCGAACCTAAACAATTCGGCTACGGTGGATCCCAACCACTCGTCGAAATTTGCCACGTCACTAAGGAGAACGTAGATGCTATCTATCGAAAATGGTTATCATTACTCAACAAATATCTCCGAAGTTGTCTTTAGACATTTTTATTTTTTTTTATACTTTTTATTTCTGCATATTGAATTTCTGGGTATTCTAAATTTATCCATCTCAAATTAGAAATTTAGTATACGGTAAACTTTTCTGCTATATTTTTTTATTTAGGTTATTATAATAGAACATAGGCTATTTTAGAATTTAAACTTTCGTGAGTGGTACACATATTTATATTACTATCCGGTTGTACTCACGATTTGTCATCATCGGATATGTCCGACTAGTTTCGAGACCATTCCGAGGTCCTATTAGTCCTTGGCTAGTAGACTACTCCTTGAGAATGGACCTCGGGATGGTCTCGAAACTAGTCGGACATATCCGATGATGACAAATCGTGAGTACAACCGGTTGTACTCACGATTTGTCAGTGTTAGTGAACTATCCGGATAGTTAATATAAATAAAGTACATAGTCATTTTAAAAACAAATTTTATTTGCTTTGATACTTTAGTCAGTTTACATGACAAAAAGTATATTTTATAAGCACTTAACAGTTTGTCGTATAAACTGACAGGTTTAAATCAACTCGTTGTACCATGATACACGTTCAATCTCGTTTATGCCAACCAAATAGTATGCAATACTCTGTATGTGCCACCTGCAGATATATTATCCAGACGGTTCACGGTGCCGACTATCTCGACTAAAATTTACAGTACTGACATCCAGGATTATTAATGTTGAAATTAATTAATCCGCTGTCAAAACTCTTGTTAATGTTTAATGAGTTTCTGAAGACGTTATTAGGTTATTTCATTTACCTAATTATTGAATAAGTTGATATGAATAACATTATCGTTCAGTATCAATGACAAATTGGATTTTAGATATACTAGTAGTCCTTCGTAATTCACGTTTCAGGAACTGAATTAAATTTGACAGCGTTGTTAAGTTAACTGCTGTGTTATTTAACTACGTTAGTGCTAGTTTACTTTTGAAAAAGGTACGCAACGGTGCTCTAGTTATTATAGTTATGATTGAGGTAAATATCAATGTACAATAATTATTGCATACATAACATTGATCAATTGGCGAAGTTTATTACTATCAAATACTCATTTTTTATTATTTAGGTAAGGAGTGCAGATGTCGGGTTGGTTTTACCATTTAACAAAAGTACGCCTGCACCATAAAAAAGGGATTTTACTAGAAAGGAAATTAATTTTTATTAATGAATCGACTTCTGTAGTTCTGATGATAACATTATACTATTTTAATGCAATTGAATTTTTTGCATGCCTTGCATTTTCATCCTTGTTTATTGTTTATTTAGATTTAATAATAAATAGCAATAAACTTTTTGACAAATCCTGTGCTTTTTTTATACCATTTTTGGCAAGAAATAAATACGTTGGTTCTTATCTCTAATATATAAAATTCTCGTGTCACAGTTTTCGTTGCCATACTCCTCCGAAACGGCTTAACCGATTTTGATGAAATTTTTTGTGCTTATCCGGTATCTATGAGAATCGGCCAACATCTATTTTTCATCCCCCTAAATGTTAGGGGTAGTCCACCCCTAAATTTTTATTTTTATTTTTCAGACAAAGTTAGGGGTAGATTAGAGGTAGGTGTAGGGTAGGGGTAGGGTAGAGGTAGGGTAGGGGTAGTGTAGGGTAGGGGTAGTGTAGGGTAGGGGTAGTGTAGGGTAGGGGTAGTGTAGGGTAGGGGTAGTGTAGGGTAGGGGTAGTGTAGGGTAGGGGTAGTGTAGGGTAGGGGTAGTGTAGGGTAGGGGTAGTGTAGGATAGGGGTAGTGTAGGGTAGGGGTAGTGTAGCGTAGGGGTAGTGTAGGGTAGGGGTAGCGTAGGGTAGGGGTAGTGTAGGGTGGGGGTAGTGTAGGGTAGGGGTAGTGTAGGGTATGTATCGATTGAGGCAGTACGAAGTCTGCCGGGTCAGCTAGTATTTATATAAGTGACCTTTCTACTCGTGATAAATCATAAAGTGATTCAAAGATATAGTGCGATACAATATGTACCTACTAGTAATATTTTATGTAATTAGAAAGAAAGAAAATACATTCACTTCAGCACAACACACAAGATATTAAACAACAATCATTTAAAATACAAATCAAGCTTGCATGTTCCGCCGAAAAGTCTTAGCACCTAATTAATAACTTTCTTCATAAATAATTAATATTAATACAATAATTTCCGGCTTTTAAAGTAAGTATTCCCATGAATGATGTAAAAGTCGATGGATGGGCAGCAGTATCTATGAACTCAAGGATAATTACCATTATACTGCGATGCTGACTGAAAGACCTGAAAGATTGCCAAGGTCTGTTAAGAAAAGGCTCATGTCCAGCAATGGGCGTAAAATGATTGATGATGATTCCCGCGCGCAGTTTCACCCGCGTAACTCCTGTTCTTGTGGGAACTTCATAATTAAATATAGCCCATGTATCCGGGAATCCGAACGTTGAAAGATTTTTTTCAAATCGGATCAGTAGTTTCGCAGCCTATTCAATACAAACAAACAATCAAATCTTTCCTCTTTATAATATTAGTATAGGATATGTAAGTAAATATACTAATTAAGAACAGGAATGCGTTTATCTTCTGTGAAATGTATGCCTTTTTTTGGGGGGAATAGTCCATTAGTTTGCACACCGCCGCTTCAGCGGAGTATATATGACTCCCCTCTTCATAGCGATGATATGCTAATCATATCACGAGGAGGGGGTTTACCCCCTTGATACCCCGAGTGTTCCTCTGCCCGTAATGGGGCTTAACTAATGCAAAACAACCGGAACTTCTATGCAATAACCCATAGAAATTTGTTAGAGACAGAGAACAGACACTTGACACATTTTACATAACACAAATTTTCCATTTCTAATTACCAGCAGCTCCAACTTCCACAATCGCATTGAAAATAAAACAAAAATATATCCACATTTAAACAGGAACTGCTCGAGAAAAATGCAAACTAATTTAATTAAACAGTTAGTCTCGATTGCTATTGCTTTTACGTAATTAAGTTCATTTAGTGCTAAGCACTTATCGTGTTTATCAGATACGAGTTTTGTTAATTACGTAACGCGATGGCAAGCGAGATTGTTGATAGAATTTAATTCCCGCCTCTTTGAGATTAAGTGAATGAAGAACTAGTGAAACGGCAAGAGTTAAATGTTTCTAGAAAATAGTGCCTTACAGTCTTTTGTTTTAGTAAAGCATTGGATACTTAACTGTTGTTTTTTAATTAAAAGTCTCTAAGTAACAGACGATAAACAATTATTTTATCTGTGGTAGAGTTGTGTTGAGGATCAGAAAATAAAAATAATATGAATGGACTGTATATGAATGGTGCAATGAACAAATGTAATACCTAAATTTATTTTAATTTATAAAACTAAAAAGTTTGTTTGCTTTAAAAGCTAATCAAAAGTAATGTGTCAAATATCGAG
Organism: Nycteola revayana; assembly: GCA_947037095.2. Taxonomy (NCBI): domain Eukaryota; kingdom Metazoa; phylum Arthropoda; class Insecta; order Lepidoptera; family Nolidae; genus Nycteola; species Nycteola revayana. The sequence goes on along the minus strand of OX344838.1, from coordinate 12,819,498 downwards.
GAAAGTTATATGCTTTATTTAATTATGAAGTTAAGAAAGTCATAGAATACGTCATGCATTAGGTACTCCATATACCTAAGATATGTTTCATCGGAATTCTTGATATTTCGGGTATGTTTCATTAAAGAGCGTGTCTGTGAGAGTTAGTCATTCCAAATCGATAGCAAAGATGCTGCTTTACTTAACTACTATTGTACATCGAAAATAAGAATACCTACGGATAAAATGTCACTGACCAAAACATCGAAAACTTTAATATCGAATGACCATATAACCAAAAATTTAAATAACGTAGGTTTATAATTCCGAATGGTTAGATAACCTACGTTCAATATATCTAAATTCGAATTATCTACAAAAGTGACTTCGAAATACCTAAATATCGAAAGTACAGAGTTTCGAATATCCTAAATATTGAAGTACAGAGTATTGAATGTCCTAAATATTGATATTTATTTATTATGTATGTCAAAGGACAATTTAGTGACGGAAATGAATATGCCTAGAGTGTAATTTAAGCCCGCGTAGGCTCGTTTTAATCAGTCGATATTTGAATCACTCGGCATTTTAATCTTAGACATTTTAAGCTTAGGTATCACAATTTTCGTTATTTTGATCAGTGACATTTTACCCGTAGGTATTTTTACGTGCGAAATTCAAATATTGGTTACCTATCTTAATACCGAATTTTAATATTCCGAATATCATAATCCCGAAAACGTTTGGCCATTTTTTCAAAATCCCGCTTTTTCAAATTCCGTTTTATTTGCAATAAAATCGCAACTCCGAATTTCATTTGCCCATTTTTTCATTTGTACGACGTTTTATAATCCAGACGAACGAGTTCCAGACACACAAAATCTTAATGCACAAAATCCAGATGACCGTAATCCATATGCACAAAAGCCTAATTTTTAAAACACAAATTTTTTGAAATGCCACCAATGAAAACCATGATTTTTTAAATTAAAATAAACGATATCCAGAAAAACTAAATCTTTTTATTTTAAATAAATTGTATATTAACCTGTCTGTAATGGGCAAGTAAAACAATAGCGAGTAGGTTCTGGCACTCGCCGGCCGCTACCGCGGCACGCTCGCTTCGCTCACTCGGCTCGTGCGGGGGTCACAGTTCTAACCTAACCTAACGTATATAGTTTAGTTGGAACACAATTGTATGGGAACCAAATAAAAATATAATTAAAATTTGGTAATAGTTTATTTAGAAAATGGTACGATGGGAAACAAAAAAAAATATTCTGAGAATCTGGTATAACTATATTTGGATTATGACAATATGGGAAACAAAAAAATACTAGGTATTTGAAAATTTGGTTTTAGTGCACCTGTAAATTGATTCATCTGGGAAATTTAAAACGGAATTATAGAAAGTTGTCATCCATTACATCTGTCTTTTAAAAGTTCTACCAACCGTTTGCGGGGTTTTAAGATTCGGGTAACAGAAGTTCGATATTTCAATAGGTTACCGTACCTATTGTATCATTGTGTACCATAAGTCCTATTAAAAATTTTGGAGGTCGTGGGTTCGATACCCACCCCGGACAAGCTATCTTTGTGTAATTTATTAGATTTATTTCCGGGTTTCGTTGGTTGAGGGAGTACCCTCCGTGCTCGGGAAGCACGTTAAGCTGATGTTCGCGATTGTTATAACATCATTTTTAACAAGCGTATATCAGGAAACGGGGAGAAGGGTTTCGGTGAGTTTTTTTTTTTGGACGGACCTTCTTATTTAGCCACGAGGCTTTTGCTAATTCACCGGGCATAAGGCGAGCAGAGCTCCAGCCTTAATAAATGGTTTAAAATCTACAAACTAAGCAACCTGCGCAAGAGGGCACCCCCTGTGGGGCTTAAACCTCGGCTCAGGGTGGTCGCTAGCGATGAGATTGAGGGATTATGAATGATTATGATTATGATTTTAAGCAACGAAAAAATACCGGTATATACCAAACTATGTAACTGCTGTATAACTTATCTTTTATATAGAAAACGATTATTTTATTACTTCATTCAATCTGATGTAGAAAATAGACTATTTTGTCTTTTTGATACGCGTATTGTTTAATTTAAGTGAACGATGATATCAAATTTAATTTTAATTATTCTTTTGTATAAATAAAATCCAAAGAGAAAATTAAATACAAGTAGATATTATAATAGATTTAAAGATATATTTCTTTAGGATAATATATCCTTCAAGTCAAAGGTCGAGTGAAGGATTTCTTTAAGCGATCCAATTTATCTTATCAAAAGATACGAATTTGTCATCTGTAATTGCATATGTAATTTATTCAGTAAATAAATATATAGATCAGTTACTAAAATGAACATTGTTTGTGTATTAAAAACATTTTTCCGAAATCATAAATAGATATTGTTAATGACATTAGGTATCACTCACTTCTTTCTTTAGAAGATCCATGAAATATGGATACATTTAAGGCCAAAATAAGCGATTTACTTTTGACCTGAATATATCAGTTATATATACTTTAAACAGATTGAAGATTTATAGACTACCCACAGATTTGGAGGATTCATCGTCATCATCTTCAGCCAGTATAACGTGAACTGAAGAACATGGGCCACTTCCCGAGGAAAGGTTTTGTCATAGTCACGCACACACCTGCCTATTTTGGTTATATATGATAAGATTGTTATAGATGATGTTAGATAGAGATTTAATGGCTTTATGTACTTTCCGAGACACAGAGGGTAGTCCCTCAAGCTAGGGTAGCTCAAAGATACATGAAAACAATTTTTACACAAAGATTTATTGTTCTTTTTGAGGCTTAAAGCAAGACACGTTATTATAATTGCTGCTTTCCCAAATCTCTTTCTGATTAAATTCGATGCCTGTTTAGTGCCCTTTCCAGTCTTTTGTCACTGTAGATTCTAGTAAACAGCGGTTGGGTTTAGTCCCTGCATTTAAAAGTCCTACCTATGTGCTGCAGGTCTACAACATTAAATTTTAAGAGAATAAAGCTAAACAAGTTTGCCTAGCAAAAAACATTAAACATGATTATCAGTACTAATTAACCGTTATTCAAACGCGAACAATAAGTTGAGAACAGTGCCCTCTGTTATGTTAATAAGGTGATTAGTAGACTAAGCTGAAAGTTGTTCGTTACAAAATAGCCGTAGGCCTTCGTCAAACAATAGAACACTATAATTTTGATGTCAGCACGACAGGTAAATTTTTGAGCTCGTGAATTATGTATCCAAAATGTATAGTAATGTGGCAAAATAAATTGAGCAGAAAATGACTTTTGATGACAAAACATTTAACGACAGTATTTATTGTAATAAAACTGATAAATGGTTACCATAACGTGACATTATCGTATGCAAAAATACATCAACATGTTGATAGATGATATAACTACGATAGGGCTGTATTTTTAACAACATCAAGATTTGAAATGCTAATAAATAAATCATTTTTTTAAAATATGTGACAGTTTGATCTAAGCCACTCTACCGCACTTTAGAAAAGTGCCTAGAGGTAGGGGCCGCGGAGGAAATATCATGAGTCCGGGTCCATATTGGCTCACCTAAAGTTCTTTACCCGAAATTGTTCTTCCTAACGATTTGTAATCCGAATGATCACTCTTCCTAAAATTGTTCATCCTAAAGTTTTCATTCATACTATTTGTAGTGCTACCGGCTATGTTCATAACACTTATGTTTCCGAAAATTGTGTAGTATAATAAAAAATATATGTTTAGAATGACTAAAGGTCACAGATTTTTGTCTTAAATAAATGAAATTCATAAAACACGACTCATTTACGGTTATGTTTATGGCCTGGGAGTTTATACAGAAGTTTTAACCGTACCTAAACCAATAACTATAAAACCGATTCGGTTCTGGTTCGTTGTGTTACAGTTCTAACCTAACCTAAACATTCATAATTCTTTGAATAGAATTATGAATAGGACTGATTCTTTTCTGGAACTTGACTGAATGACTGGAGCGGGACTCTGGCTTCGCTCGCTCGGCTCGTGCTTTATGGTCGCATTTCTAACTTAACTTAAACCAATGACTATAAATAGTACCGTGGTATATATTAGGAAAATAACTTAATAACTAAAACTGTAAAAGTTGGGAGTTGAAAATTTAGGTGAACTTTGGCGCACCCCATGAGTTCACATAAGAGGGATCGATTAACGGAACAAAGTGCATATCTAAAGCGCAAACCACACTGCCAACTATCAAGCGAGTGAGGTGGGCGGAAAATCGTTTCATCTCTTTTCAAATTCTCAAACTTCGGTTAAAATAAATAAATAAAATAAAATAAAATAAATAAATAAATTAAATTAAATTAAAAAAATATTTTTTTTGAAAAGGTTTTCGTGTTTTATAGAGTGATTAGTACCTACCTAGATATAATAAAGTGAACTTAAGTGGCTATAGTATTGAAAAGAATATAATTAGATAACGATATGAAAATGTATTTTAACCGCAATCGTTCGTAATACAAAATACACGAAAATGTATTAAATTTGGTGGTAAAAATTAATGAAACATGTGTTAGCCACAAATTAGTGCACGTGGATTATAATTTATTTTCATAAAGTTTCGATTATAATAAATCATTCACAATAAATTAAACCTATTCTAAAGTTTCGATGACCACAAATATATAAACCATTGAAATAGGTTTGAACAGTCACACACTTACCTTGTGTATGGTTTGATCGTTGACCGCAACAGATGAGTGGGGAGGGGACGCTCCGTTCCATCGGTCCGCCGCATGGCCCATATGATGTTTTGTAGATAAAGTGTTATAGATAAATATATATATTTGCATCATCACAACGGTGTTCTGGCAGCACAGAACTAAACAATATTTTCATTTTAGACAAATCATACAGATATAAGTATTATAAAAGACGAATAATTTCAAAGGTATAAAGGTAAAAAAAGAGGTTGAATGTATACCTATATGAGTTCTTAACAGGAACAGCTGAACAGCTTCTTAACGACTAAGGTCATCGGGCATACCACCTCAATCAATCAGGAAGATTTTATTTTATGACGAGGAACCCACACTTTTTTTATTTTTTTGTTTTTTTTATTGATTACTAACAGAGTTTTGCAGACTACTTGTACTTGTTAACCCCTCGTGCTAAGCTAAAATGCTTGTGTTACGAGTGGATTCACGTCGGTAGTGTAATTCGTCGGGTGGGGTTCGAACCGGCGACCTCAAGATCACAAGTCCGACGCCCTAGCCATTGGGCTACGGGCTATTTGAATCTTTTACATGAATTCATGTAATATCTATGTAATTCCATAAGTTATATTAGTTGCAAACTTCATTTGCAGACAGAAAAGGAATATGTAAAAACTAATTTCATTTGTATGCTTATTTTACACGCAGCAATCAAAGAACTCATCTAGCTGTCCACTTTCTGGCTAATATATACTTTCTTGTGAAAAGTTTACTATGTCTTTGTAAGTAAAATTTAATTTACTCTTACCTTACCTGCGGGTTAATCTCAGCGTTATATAGAAAGGGTCTGAACATAATCATCTAAGTTAAAGTGTCGTGTCAAGACAAAACCCTTAATGCAATAATGAAGTACCTACGCTCACCCACTGTTAATGAAGGAAAAGGTTGGGGTGCCAAAGTATTCTATAAACGGTTGAAAGTAACAATTTAAAAATTACTCGACCGTTTTTATGAGAGTCCATGTCTAATGTAATCTGAAATTGTGTTACTTTTATATGAAAATGAAAACGTTTATTGATAATGTAAACGAACCGATCGTACTTTTTATAAGTCAAATACAATGATACAAATATAAAAAGAAAAAAAAATATTGACTAATTAATTAGTATACATTTCAACAGTCATTTTATTAAATAGAATTTAAATCTACCAATGTGGCATGTGATAGTCGCCTATTATAAATAAATATAATTAGAATCAACCAGCGCACAGCGTGGGCTGGGATTCGGTCAGAAGCATAGAACGCGTCGCGAGCCTCGCCTTGCAAGGACGACCGGACCCTATCCTAGCTTCCTACGAGTCTTTCTCTATCTATCTACATTGTATAACCGCTCTTAATAGGAATAATAATATTATACGAGTAGAGACTACACTTTCTTGTCAAAAGAAGATAATTTAACACAATTATTTCATTATCATTAGACGTTTTATAAAATGGGTGTTTTCCGGAGTAAAAAACTAAGCCATTTATCTCTTTAGTATAGTAGAAAACTGATGATGTAAGCCAGACAAGGTAAGTACCAAAATACTCGTAGGATATCTACGTAAAATAATGTACGGAATCACATTACGAATTTTATTGCGGATGGAACTGAAAAAGTTCCTTCAACTATTTTGAGCAACTTAATAGGTATATTTGTCAAATAGAAAGACAAATCTCAATTGATTTGTTTGGATTTTTGAATGATGTCATTCAAAAGTTCCATAAAACCATTTTAGATTTGTCTAATATAGTTTGAGAATATTAATATAGTTAAATGCGTGAAATATATACTTAAGCCTTTTTACCACGTGTAATTATTACGGTAGGTGTATTACATTTATAGTACCTACAGCCAAATGTCATAATTGATTAAATTTGTGTCCTTGTTCGCCGCCAGAGCTTAATTGGAGAGATGGAGATTACCATCGACAGCGTATAACCATATAAGACAGCCACCGTGGCGAAGCGGTATAAGCGGTCTCGCTCTAAGTGTCGGGTTTGATCCCCACACCGAACAAGAAACCTTTGTGTTAAATTTAAGATTTTTTTCCAGTTCTGGTTGGTTAAGGGACTACCCTCCTCCGTGCCTCGGAGAACACGTCAAGCCGTTGGCCCCGATTTTAAAAAAAATCATCATAACAATAGGTATACCAAGAAGTATAAAACGCTGCTGCCCGTGCAGCGTTTTATACTGCTGCCCGTGCAGCGTTTTATACTGCGGTCACAAATCCGCCTGCCAAGCGTGGTGATTATGGCAAAACCTTCGCTCAGGTGAAGGCCCATGTTCAACAGAGCTGATGATGACCATATAAGTGAACACCTCTCCTATTCCCAGCGTTCATAGACTAAGGTAGCGCTTACCATCAGGTGGTCCGGATAATATAAAAAAGGATTTATATAAAATAACATAGGTTTATACTATGTTTTATATTTATATTATTTTGTATATGACTATTATTTCATATAACTCGTGAGAAATAGAAACCCACCCTAGACTGCACAAATAGTCGTTAAATGTACCGTTACGAACTTGGCTCATTTGAGTCGATCCGGTCACAACGACGCAAAGTTTTCACATGACGTGTTGTAACTAGAATTGTTCCTTTAAATTAACGTTTCTAAGTATGTTTAGTGGAAAAGTGGCAATGTTTTGGAGGTGAGGTTTTAAGGTTATCGTCTTTTGCGGTCAAAGGGTAGGTGCGTACTCGAATAGTATCTTGTACTGTAAACACAGGGTATTTATGCCGTTGCTAACTATTGGCAGGACGATTCGCCATCCGTATTACTACTGAAATGTTACATTAAAATATCAAAATAGGCATACCGTCGATAATATTTTAATACCGCGTAAGTGACAATAGCAAATAAGGTTGAAAATCAAATGTAGTAAATGGATATTTTGTGTTTTAAAACATATATAAAGAAAACATTTTGTTAACAGATGAAATTACACCTAAGTGACCTGACAGTTACGCGGTATTACAGTATCAACGTCCATGTGTTTTTTACCAAGTCACTACCTCAAGAAGACGGTAGTAATAAATGCATAGCAGAATGAGCTCAATTGCTTTGCCAATATAAGATTATACTACCAGAGACCAGATATAAGATATACCATGCTTTTGTTCATACAACCTACATTAGATTATACAAACCGGCGCAACTAACATAGGTTCAATGTCATTGATATCTGTATGTTTTATGATGATGAATTGATTTTGATTACTATAAATACTATTACTACCAATTATAAATAATTTTGTTGATTATTAGCAACTATTAAAAAATCACGGTATCTTTCTGTTGAATTTCATGTATCTGTAATTGCCTGTACTTCAATTACTAGTGTTCGTGGTTTCATTAGCATATCATCAGTATGGAGACGTCAGTTTTACTTACCTACGCTACGAGGATGGGGATGTCTAATTCATTTTCCACTCATGAATGGGAACTCAACTGTCTGTCAGTTTTTGTTTTTATATATGTCACCGGAAAATTATAAGAATCGGAAGTTGATCAAATTACTAGTTAGATGATCAACTTTCTAGTTAGATGATAAACTAACGAGGTTTCGGGTGGTTAAAAAAATAACCTAAACCTAAACTAATGGGGTCCAACAAAACTTATTGAAGTTAAAGTAGTTTTGTTTTGTAACGACAGTAGCATAGTCTCGTTTGGTTTGGTCAAGTGTCATACAATTAAGTAAATTATATTATAATTATACGCGTTATCTGAAACGGGTAACTAAATTTAACAATATGAGTGACACGGTAGTTGATCAGCTTACGATTCATATTTTCCGGTAACCTATAGATAGATTATTGCATAGGTATTTATATTCATGGAACTGATTTATACTATTATATGATAGTAACAATGTATTTAAGTGCCAGGTCTTAAGCAAAGAAAAATTTATTTCTTTCAACAAAATAAAACGTGCAATTGCTTGTCGGATTAATTTAATTAGAAATTTCAACGTGTTTTCTTTACTTTTGCAGCCACTTCGACTTTAAGTTTTTCATGTAGTCTTTTAAGCACATTCTTTCGCTAACTCCTTAAGTCCACTACATTCTTCCGCAGTGCTCCAGTCTGAGCATAGCTGTAATAGAAAATATTATTAAATTATGAACATTCACTATTCTTGCTAACTTATTGACATTGTGTAGTGTATTTTTTGAAGTACTGTACTATTAATATACAGAAATTAAGCATTATTATATAAAGGAAAGAGTATAATGTGTATTTGTAAATAAAAACTGATGGATCAAAAAAAACTTACGTTACTTATACTATTTTATGATGAAGTTCACAGAACAGATTAGTCACAGAAACAAAAATATTTTTAAGACAATTTTTGATAAGTTGATGGTGAAAAGATGTTAACATTCAGTTTTAAATCATTAATAATATGATACTTACGGCTAAGCCTTGCAGGTGAATGCAATTGTGTAATCTATTCAAATCACACATATGAGGACGTCCATATTTTGACAAATCACCTTCAATACAGTTAGCCACGATGGCTTTAGCCATTTCTGGTTCACTATTTTTTTGAACATAATTTGATACTGCGGTTTTATCGAAACTGTCTGTTCCATCAATGTATCCTTTCTTGACAGCGATGCATCTTTCTCGTTCACACTGAAATTATGGTTAGTGTAATAAATAACTATCAGCTCGTACAACGTTTTTTTTTTATCATGATCAGCTCGTATATCGTTTACTGGGGTCTCCTCCCTATAGGGGGATTTATTATAGTTATCACGCTGAGCAAGCTTAGCCCGTTTCCTGGTTTACAATTGCTAAAGACGGTGCTATAACAACTTATTATTATTAATTACAACATAAAAAAATATTAGATTCTTTACAAAAAAATCTTGTGCTATGTGGGAATTGTACCCACGACTTCTGAGATTTGAAGTAAGATTTACAACGTTACGCCACAGAGGTTTTGAAATAAATATCTAGTAAGGCACCAAATGGTTTGCCTCCCATCTGTGCGATTCCTTCGGAATATTATTCTTAGAAGAAAAGTGTTGATGTTTTGTATGATATATTTTTTTAAGACATCTTCCGCACTACGGAAAATAATTCGAATAATAATGTTTTTCATGGACCACACAACCAGACTCAGAACAGCTATCCGTGTTTCACACAAATTACTGGCGGGAATGGAATACAGAACATCAGATTTCGGAAACAACTACCTACCGTAATCACTGAATCACCGGTGATATATTCCTACAAATACTTACAGAATCTGGTTTCATTGGTACATCAAAACAGTCTTGCAAATCACCAGACGATGTCTCCTTTTTAGGGAAACTTTTGCAGCACATTGATGATTCCTGCAATGAGAATGAAATAACTTCAGTATATTTAAGGGTTACTTTAGTACATGGTACTTTTTAATTTTTGCATAAGTTTAACTCTATTTATTAATTTATTGACTTTATGTACACACATAACATTAAAAAGAAAAATATTAAAATACAAGAAACATAGTACAAAGGTACTGCTTATTTCTAATGAAATTTCTTCCAGCAGACCCGCGAAAGGAAAAAACAAAAAGAGAACAAGAATAGTGTGTAGGGTTAGGAAACCACGATACAGATGATCATGAAATAATATAGACTATGAAGAATAAATTAATTATAAAAAATAAACTTACATATTAATACATATAAGGCATCATAGATATACATTCAAATATATAAATACATACTATCATGATATACTTAAATAATGTTCCTTTACTCGTTTCTTGAAGAGGAAAATATTTTTACTATCTCTTATGTTAGGCGGCAGAGAATTTCATAACCTTACTGCATGAACAGTAAAGGAATTTTGTGCCCGGTGAAGTAGCAAAAGCCTCAGGGCAAACTACATATGTCCGTCCGAAAAAAGTAAAGGAATTTGAGTAGAATTCGGTTTTATGGGGTGGAAATTTAAGGATTGATCTAAGGTGCTGCAGGGCTTGTCACTAGTGTAGGCGTAGGAAAAACTCTCCTGCATGTAGGGAGGGGATGAAGGGTTGTGAACGATACTAAAAAGGACACACAATATTCGAGTATTCCTCCAAAAACGGATAGGGAGCCATTTGAGTTTTTTGCGAAATTGGGAGACATGATCAAATTTATTGAGTCCAAATATAAAACGGATACATAAATTTTGGAAACGCTGAAGTTTGTCTAACAGCTCCTCATTAGCATCCAAATAGCAAGCATCAGCGTAATCTATAATGGGCAGAATATGAGCTTTATCTTTCACAAAACTGCGGTAAAGCTGCAGATCGTCCGCGTAAAGATGGAAATTGGAAGTTATCACTTGAGTTACAGAGTTTATAAAAACAGAGAAAAGCAATGGAGAAAGTACGCCACCCTAAGGTACACCCGCAGAAAGATTGCACCACTCTGAAGAGGAATCTTCTAAGCGGATACATTGCGAGCGACCCCGAAGATAGGAAGCAAACCATGATAAGGCTGAGGAGGAGATGTTGAGTGATTTAAGGATTCCCAGGAGGACATCAAAGTCAACACAGTTAAAAGCGTTACTAAAATCTAAAAGAACCAGTAAGGTGAGATATCTATTCTCCATAGCCCAGCGGATGTCTTCAGTCACTTTAAGAAGTGCGGTAACTGTGCTGTGACTGCGTCGAAATCCCGACTGATTGGGACTGAGAAGGCTATTCTGGAGAAGGAAAGAAGAAAGCTGTCGGTGAACGATATGCTCGAGAGACTTGGAAAGAAAAGGGAGAATAGATATGGGGCGAAAGTGAGATACAAGAGAAGGATTATTGATTTTGGGGAGTGGTATAATATAGGCTTGTTTCCAGGCCAAGGGAAAACAGGTAGAATGTAAGGAGAGGTTAAAAATGTGAGTGAGAACAGGAATAAGAGATGAAAGGATAGGGATTATCATCTTCGAGCAGATCTTATCGTTACCTGTGGCAGAGGAAAAAAATGGATAGAATAGATTTTTTGACATCATCCTGAGAAACCGGTTTTAGCTCAAACGGTAAGCACTGTGGTGTTGGCTGTCGTGACAGTTTTTCTAATGTGCTCTCTTTGACAGTAGGCGATAAGATAACAGGGGAGAGAGAGAAATGTTCATTGAGAGCACTTAAGTCAACATTTTGTATTGCAGTGTGAGGAGACGCACAGATGCCGTTCGATTTTAAAAACCTCCAGACTGAGGAAGAGTTGTGATTGTTTTCAAGGGACTTGTGAAAGTGGCGTCTCTTTACATCTCTACACAGACGATTACATCGGTTTCGAAGATCTTTAAAACGCTTTAAATTTCCTTCCGTCGGATTTTTCTTGTACCTCCACTTGGCTTTGTCTCTGCGTGTCATTAGATCCAACAAAGCTGGAGTAATCCACGGTGCAGGAGAATACCTAATTTTCACTCGTCGCTCCGGAGCATGGCGATCATAGAGATCTAATAACTCTGTGGTGAAAAGGGACAGTTTGTCGTCTATGTTGGTAGCTGCCGCAACGCGCTCCCAGTCAATGTTACTAGTATCATGCTGCAAAGCCTCCAGATTCATGCCCTTGAAATTACGAAGAATTATAAATTGAGGTTTAAGTTTAAGAGGGCGGATATTGTAAGAAAGATAAGTCATATCATGATAGGAAAAAGAAGCAGTGAGTTGACCGTGGGAAACCACATGAGCAGGTGAGGAAACTATCATAAGATCGAGCAAAGAGGGAATACAATTGGGAAAATGGTGACAAGAGGTAACAGACTAAGGTTTACGGAAGAAAGGATAGACTGATGGTGATCATTCTTGACCAAACAGGTATTGAAGTCGCCCATTAAGACTACGTGATCATAGGAGGGACAAAGTTCGTTTAAGAGAATTTCGAGAGAATCAAAGTACGGAGACTGGGGCTGTAAAAAACACCCACAAGTATTTTATTGTGGCGAAAAGAAATCTCAATGAAGACGTGTTCTGCAGACTCCGAGTATTGGGATGGTGACAAGCTGATCATTTTAATATATAAATTGGCGCGCAAGTAGATTGCAACACCACCACCACCCTTGCCTACTCGGTCATTACGAATCAACACAATATAAAACTATTTATAAAATTATGAAAATACTTACCGGTCTAAAAAACTTTCCACATTTTTTTAAATCCTCGTCGGCCTGAAAATTTAAACTGATTATAATACGAAGTTAAGTATTTAATGTTCTCAAACAAAGATAACATTGACACAAACTACGTACGACAATTTTTTATAAGTGCCATAGAAAATTAAGTTACAAAAAATGGAAAAACATTAGTTACATCAAAAAATTTAAGAACATTTTTTATTCTTTTTTATCAGTAGATCTAGAATAAACATCGTCGAAGTAACAGTCGGATGTCGGATGTGCCATTATATGTCAGGAACATTCGTCATATGTGCCTTTACCATAAACTACCACTTACGACCTAATGCTTCTGAAGTATAATAGACATCCGTTTTTATGTTTCTGAGGTCTAAAATTGTCTTTTTTTTCCCTATCCTATACTGTCCCAAAGCTGGGCACAGGCCTTCCCCAAACCTTTCCATGTATACTTTTCCCGCGCCACTTCGAACCAGTCCTTAGATGCGCGTCGAGGTCATCTCGCCATCTCTTTCTGGGCCGTCCTCAGTGACGACTTTCATTGCTTGGCATCCCTTACGTGGAGAGTCTTGGCCAGCGGTCACTGTGCATGCGGCTAACCTGACCCGCCCAATCTTATTTTAACCTGGCAGTCTTTTTGCCTACGTCCACATTGCCCGTTTTCGACCGCATCGTCGTGTTTCGCATTCTGTCTTATCTTTTACACCAAGACGCTTTTACACAAGACGCTTTGGCTAACTCCATGAAGGCACTTTTGTGACTCTGTGAGCGACCAGGTCTGAGCACCGTAGGTTAGGATGGGTAAAATACACATGTTGATGAGTTTGCGGTTCAGGGAGATTGGTAGATCACCCTTTAGTAGAATTAGAATTAGAAATTCAGTAGAATTGTCATAGATGATATTATAACAATCGGGACCAATAACTTAACTTTGTTTTCCGAGATAGATATGGTAGTCATTCATCCAACTAGATCCGGAATTTTGCTTAAAGATGTTACATAAAGATTTAATTTTAAGAAGTATTATAGAAAGGAACAACATCGTACCGCAAATAAGGAAGAAAGAAGAAAGAAAATACATTTATTTACGGCACATACAAGGAAATAAAAAAAGAGAAATTGATAATTTCTGCTACACTTAGGTATATGCACCATAAATGGGCACTGGCTTCAGCATTACGATACTTTAATAATCTTAAAGATCATTGCGGCAGAGATGGTTTTCTAGCCAGTCCCAGTTTAATAAAATACATGAAATAAAATATTTATTCATCTTACCAAAGCTACTGCAACAAACAGTAATAATACAATTTTGTACATCATTACTATTGAGATTAAAACCAATACTGAACAAAATAACTAAAATACTAGCTTTTTATATGTTCCATAATTTGCAAATTAAAGTTCGTAAAATACCAGAAAATTGCCATAATTTATGTGTAGTAATTGTCGTTTTGCTTAAAGCAATTTTCGACTACCTATCACAACCAAGCCGGATACACCATAATAAATAAAACCTTGCACATAAACGTGACAATATTAAAATAACAAAAGACCGGCCAAGTGCGAGTTGGACTCGCGCAAAAAGGGTACCGTTCCATTTTCAAGTGCCTGCCTGCTGCGGTTATTGATAACGAGCAGAAAATGGCCACCCTTAAATAATAATTTTATTTTATTTTTAGTATTTGTTGTTATAGCGGCAATGAAATTACATCATTTGTGACGAGCGACGACATTTGTGATGACGAATTTCAACTGTCTAGTTATCGCGGTTCTTGAGATACAGCCTGGTGATAGATTGATAGACAGACAGCGAAGTCTTAGTAATAGGGTCCCGTTTTTACCCATCGGGGTACGGAACCCTAAAAACTATAGATTATTGTTTATAAAGGCTACATATATAAATATGATAATATTATCAACCTGTATAAAATCCACTGCTGAAAACGGGTTTCCCTCGAGGGGTATTTATGCCATAGTCGCAGACCGCAGTAATTGTTATTAAATTGTAATGAAAAGGGAAATGATGGAGAGGGCAATAAAAGATGATGCTACGTATTCCCTTAACCAACCAGACCCGAAAAAAAAATCTATACAAAGATTTCTTGTTCAACGTGGAGTCCTGACCCTTAGTTTGCAAAGAGCCATCTGATGCCTTCGTAGACCCGAAATCCGAGAGGCCCGCAAACTATATATTAGAGCGACAGTTGCACAATACTGCCCTAAAATACTAAAAGTCTTAATCCTCAATGTCAATGCCAGCGACGCCCTGAGCCGAGGTCCAAGCCCCACAGGGGGCGCCCTCTTGCGCAGCTTGCTTAGTTTGTAGTTTTTAAACCATTTATTAAGGCTGGAGCTCTGTTCGCCTTTATGCCCGGTGAAGTAGCAAAAGCCTCGTGACTATCTACGTATGTCCATCCGAAAAAAAAAACAACATCGTGGAGATCAAACCCACGACCGCCCGGTCTTAAAATGAGACTTATACCGCTATCTATTTAATTAATACGATAAATATAATCAGCATGTCATACAGCCTGATGACTACTGAACTTGGGTCTCCCTCGAGGGGGTTTTGGGTCTCTCAGGTTGACCGCAGTTGTAATTAAATTGTTATATGGAGGGAAATTCTGCTGTATGTATCCTGGTATAATATTGTTTTACATTATGTTATAATTATAGGGACAAACGGCTTAACGTACTTTCCGAGTCACGGAGGGTGAATTTGACTTTAACTTTGACATTGGTCGGCGCGGGGTGAACCCAAGATCTTCGAGATTTAAAGCAACTTTACTACGCTACTAAACTATGTTTTTTTTGTACTTAAATAGTCAGGTAAGTAATTTATTTATTAATAGCACAACCACATTATACATAATAATATTATAACACATTCCTTACTAAATTGCTAGGTTTTGCATCTGATATGTATAACCGTTACGGTGTACATAACATTGACTATATAGTAACGAGGAATTAGGTAGTTTTTTTTTTCTTTTAAAAAGATTACTAGGAGAGTTTTGCAGTCTACTAGTATTCTTGTGAACCCCTTGCTAAGCTAAAGTGCTTGTGTTACGAGTGGGTTCACGTCTGTAGTGCTATGGGTGGGGATCGAACCGGCGACCGATTTGGGCGTCAGTTGTTATATCTAAGTGTCGGGAATAAAATGTATAAAATGACAAACTAAACAAGCTATAATTAAGATTATTATTCTTGTACTTACAACTTTGGCTCGCTTTAAATCTTGGAGGTCGTGGGTTTGATCCCCACGCCGGATAGAAATCTTTGTGTAAATTCTAAGATTTCTTTCCGGGTCTGGTTGGTAGAGGGACTATCCTCCGCGCCTCGGAAAGCAGGTTAAGCCGTTGGTCCCAATTGTTATAACCTCATCAATATCATCTATAATAATCGCATATCAGGCAACGGGCAGCAGCGTTTTCTTGTGTGGTACAACATTGTACCGCAGTCACCGACCCGCCTATCAAGCGTGGCAAATTCCCTCCCACGGGAGGAGGCCCATGTTCAGCAGTGGAGTTCGTTATACGGGCTGATGATGAAGATGATGATGATGACTAAAAAACTAGGAATTTATAACAAAGTAAAGTATAAACATATATTTTTTTAAATTATGAAGTTATTACTACTAAAAAGATGCTTGAGGGCCATCTGTGGATTGAAATCCACAGACAGTTGCAAACCATTGTTTTAAAGCCTCCGGATACTTACCTTACCTTGTTTATATATCTTTGAAGTGGCTGTATTTGTAAAAAGTAACTTTCACCTTTTCGATACTTTAAATAGCACACGACATAGAAACAAAATACGTTTCAGACCACATAAAAAAACGGTTTACAATAATAATTTCTTAGGAATGGCCCCAAAGATATATAACAAATTACCAAATAGTATCTTATTAGAAGTTAATTTTGCTAAATTCAAAAAAAACGTATTTGAGTTATTAGTTCGTAAGGCATACTATACGATACGAGAATATTTGCAAGACAGTACACTAAAGTTTATAAATAATAAGTAAACCTAATGCTTACTAACTCCGATTCACATGGTTGACTTTTTGCCTAATATATGAATAACACTGTTTATAATTTTTTTCATTTAATTTTTTTGACATTTAATTATTATTATTATTTGTATATTTTGTTTGATATATATCATGTGTTATTGTTTATGACAAATGCAATGGTTATAAACTCTCAATATTGTATCCAATTATGTTATAGGTATTATGTGTTATTTTTAAAAATATTGCAATAGTAATAGACTTTTGACATTGTATCCAATTGCATGCTATAATAAGCAAAACATAGTGAACTATACATTTACCTAACATCATAAAATGTAACTTACAATGTAACCACCTGTATTTGCAATTAATAAATGATTGATTGATTGATTGATTGATTACAATTTTATTTTTAAAAAATCAATTAAAGTAAATAAGTAATATTTTTTGGGTACCGTATCCCAAAGGGTAAAAATGGGCCGTACTAAGTTTCCACTGTTTGTCTGTCTCTCTCGCATCAGGCTGTATCTCATGAACCGTTATATCTAGACATATTAAGTGTAGTTTTCAATCTATACTTATATATAAAGCTGAAGAGTTTGTTTGTTTGCTTGAACGCGCTAATTTCAGGAACTACTTGTCCAAATAGTAAAATTCTTTCAGTGTATTTCAGTGCTCGTTTATCGAGCAGGGGTTTACAAGGTGTAACGGAAAGGGTTTATACATAGAAAGAGCAAGGCTTTTTTGGATGATAACAAACGATATGGCAACGGTTATTTAATCCTATCTCTACTAGTCCGGAAGTAATGATTTTTTTAAATTCATAGATACCAGAAACCAAACTTTTCAAAATGAAATAAATACATCACTAGCGCTCAATCAGCTGATCGATTATTAGACGTTATTGACCCACGTAGTGCGGTGACACGTTTGTTATGATTTGAATTTAGGAAACATATGAAACCGAGAACTTGGTATCAATTCTTGGAGTATTTTATTTTGAGTTGAAACCCTTGCCATATCGTTTGTTATGATCCAAAGAAGCCTTGCTCTTTCTATGTATATGTTACGGCTAAAGGTAGGTGTGAACATAAGCTTAAGATTAGCCGGCTAAACCTAGGTCTAGCCGACCACATGCGGTTAAAGTTAGATCAACCTGAATAAATCCCTGTTCAACTCCATTGGCTTAGGTTTAGGTTTTTTTTTTGTTTTTGACTACCCCAACACCTTTTTCTGCCGTGCATAGGTATTGTTAAATTTAATTAAAACCTAGAATATCACGACGCAAACTAACATGTTATCGAACTTTAGCTGCTTCTCGAAGATAAACCTAAGTTTAGCCGGCTCATCTTAAGTTTATGTTCAGACCTACCTTTAGCCGTAACATATATACCCTTTCCGTTACACCTTGTATAATTTATTATGAAGTTCTCAAGGTAACGGGTGCTACGCGGATGAAACAGCTAGTTGATATAAAATACCGGCAACAGTAGACGCTTAAATTGTTTTGCTATTTCAAAACTTTAAAAATGATACTGTACTAGTGACCCGTCTCTGCTTCGCACGGGTGTAATGCTGATGTATTATACATATAAACCTTCCTCGTGAAACTCTATCTACAAAAACACATAACCATTCGTATGCGAGGCCGACTCGCACTTGACCGGTTTATTTATTTTATACTTATTATAAGCGCTGCGTTACAGCTTACATTAAATATTTACTTATAATAATATTTAATTAGTATTTTAATGATTAAATAATATTATTATGCTCGATTCAGTAAGAAATAAAATATGTTCGAAATATTTCAACATCAAAAATATCGAAGTTAATACATTAACATTACTGCACCGGTAGCTCAGTAGTTATGGTATTAGCTTCTTAGACCTGGTGTCGAGGCACGATTCTCACCCAGAACAATTATCTGTGAGAAGCACGGATAGTAGATAATAAGGCCATTTTTTTTTTGGATGGACTTACGTAACTATCCACGATGCTTTTGCTACTTCACCGGACATAAAGGCGAGCAGAGCTCCAGCCTTAATAAATAAATACAAACTAAGCAACTAGCGCAAGAGGGCGCCCCCTGTGAGGCTTTGACCTCGGCTCAGGGCGGTCGCTGGCGCTTAGATTGAGGGATTATGACTTGTCGTATTTTAGGGGAGTTTTGTGCAACTGTCGCTCTACTTTACAGTTCGCGGGACTCTCTGACTTCGGGTCTACGAGGGCATCGGATGGGAATAGTAGATAGTAGAGCCGTGGTGTACAATGTGTGCGAGAAAGCAAGGGCCTTGACCAACACCGAAACTTATTTCCCAAGTGCGGGAGTAGTCTCTAAAGAAAAACACTATATGGATTTTTTTTTATATTATTTTGCAAACATCACTTCTTAGTTTCAACTAAAACGGTGACATCAAACCTTTTTGTAAAATACAAAGGAGAATACATTTTGCTTGCTCATGTCGTCTTTCCTGAAAATGCACAATTTTTCAAAGGAAAAATAGTGCGAATTGCACTACGTCTGCGGTGAGTTTATTCGTTTTCCAAAGACAACACCGGCTCTTAGAAACACATCTAAGTGTCGTAAGAGAGATACATCATCAATTTATCGATACAAAAGAACTAAGAATCACTATAATTACCGACACACTTACACGGGGCAATGGAAACACAGTAAATACTGTTTTTAAACAGTTCTAGTAGATGACTAGTACTGTGGTTGCCTCTGAGGTTAAGGGTTCGGTTATCTATTCCCAGTGGCGTAGCTATCGTAGGGCCAGGTGGTGCAGTGCACCAGGGCCCCGGACCTCTAACCGAAGCTTTGAAAAGAGCGGGTCAGCCAACTCGCTAGCTCTTGAAGTGTTGCACCGGGGCCCTTGCCCACCTAGCTACGCCACTGTATTCCCACCTAGGAGATTTGTAGAATTTGTCTGAACCACGTATTTGTCTCAAATGTGCTTTTACGCCCATTTGAGACTTAAAGACATTGCGAGTTAAATAAGCTCGGTGGCATTGTGATATAGGTCTCGCTTTTAGTCTCCGCTTGCTTTTAGTATCCCACAACGGGTTTGATACCCACGCCGGACAAAAATAACTTTGTGTAAAATTAGTTTTTTTTCCAGGTCTGGTTGGTTAAGGGACTACTGACATGCTTCAAGAAGCACGCTAAGCCGTTGATCCTGATTATTATAAAATATATAACAACTGCGTCCCGCGGTTTTACCCGCGTTACTCTGCTCCAATAAGTCGGGGCGTGATGTTTTGTAGCCTATATGTTAATCCAGCGTATAACCTATCCCGATGCAAACTTTCAGCCAATTCCGTCCAGTAGTTTTGGCGTAAAAGTGTAACAAACATCCATCCATCCATCCATATTTACAAACTTTCGCGGTTATTATAGTAGTTGGATAGTATACCAGGGAACGGACAGCAGTGTTTCCTTGTGTGTTACTTAATAATTCTGCGGTCACCGACCCGCCTGTCAAACATAGTGATTATGGCAAAACCCTCCCTCGGGTGAAAGCCTATGTTTAACTGTGGACTTCATATGGGCTGACAATGAAGTTAAATAAGGTGGTAATAAAACAAGTGCTAACTGACTCTCAAATATGCCCTTCAATCTCTAAATAGGATGGTATAATCAAGGAAATATGGACTTAGTATAATGAATGTTGTCATTTCTGTGGGTGTTACAGACGAAATTCTAATATCCATTATACTACGTACGCACAACTTTCTATAATAGTTATTTGATATTTACCTACATTTAAATATGTACATACATTGTTACACCATCCTGAAATTAATATGATACTATTCATAATAATAACACTGCTATAAACATTATTTCATCATCATCATCATCATCATCAGCCCGTACAACGTCCAATACTGAACATGGGCCTCCTCCCGGGGGAGGGTATTTGCCATAGTCACCACGCTTGGCAGGCGGATTGGTGACCGCAGTATTATGTTGTACCACACAAGAAAACGCTGCTGCCCGTTCCTTGATAAAAGATGATTATAGATGATGTTATAAGAATCGGGACCAACGGCTTAACGTGCTTTCCGAGGCACGAAAGGATAGTCCCTCAACCATCCAGA
This sequence comes from Nycteola revayana, assembly GCA_947037095.2. Lineage (NCBI taxonomy): Eukaryota > Metazoa > Arthropoda > Insecta > Lepidoptera > Nolidae > Nycteola > Nycteola revayana. Next base: position 12,798,522 of record OX344838.1, on the reverse strand, counting down.
CCCAGAAAGAAATCTTAGAATTGACACAACGTTTTCTTGTCTGGTGTGGGGATCGAACCCACGACCTCCGATATTTAAAGCGAGCAATATACCGACGCTTCGGAGGTAGTGACATTATTTAATATTTTAATATTATGAGGATTCTCCATTTCTTCTCATTTTGGTCCCGCAAAAATTGACTCGTCTATTTTCTTCGACAGAATTATGATTTGACGCCATTATGTAAATACACTCATCTAATTTAGACGTATTATTATTTAAAATACCCTTAAATTACGTGAATATAATAACATTTTGGAATTTCAAGCCTGCTTCGGTATGATAAGGGGATGATGGCACAAAATTCAGTGCTAGGAAACGAGGATATGACGTCATCCACTGAAATGTTCTTAAAGTGAGCTGAATGTGTAATTCGATTTTACTGAATCTCTTTGATGACATAATAAAGAGCAACGATTTGGTACATTCACAATATTCGTTGTGAATCGATTTTAAGCGACGACGCGGAATATTTTAACGCTATTTTTCTATAAGATCTGTGATAAGGCGCATTCGACATAACTTATATTTGCTTATTATTTTTGACTTTTCGATTTAAATATCTACTCCCTTGTTGGTCTAACAGTAATTCTTTCTACCGTAACTAGCAAGGTCCTAGGTTCGATTCCTGGGTTGGACAAATTTTGTTAAAATAATTTTTATCTGTAGAAAAAATCAAGTACCACATTAATGTTAGAAGTTGGTCGATAAGATCGTGCCTTGGAATGTACTTTAAGGCAATGGTATCGGGCGTCTTCTCTCACCGGTCGTGTCGGCAATATTGTCTCTTACTGTATTATTATTATTATTTTAATCTGACTATATATTTAGAGTATACTACTCATACAGATGTATGAGTATGTCATGCGTAAGTATATGATCAATTTTCGTGGAGATTATTCTTCATAACAGGATATTCTTAATAAATGAAGATAGAAATAGGTAATCAATTGAGTGCCCATTTTATTTCAAACTAAATAAAAATTTGCCTAGAAAAGGACCAGCATTCGAATCCATCGAATGCTGCTTATTCATCGTCATCATAATTATTTTCCATATAACGTCCGCTACTAAATATAGGCTTTCCTCGAGGGGGATTTTGTCTTAATCACCACGCTTGGCACGGCGTAACATGCTTTCCGAGGCACGGAGGACAAATAATCCAAACAGAATCAGAACGCAATTTGAAATTGTATACAAGTATTTGTTTGTCTGGCGTGGATATCGAACTCACGACCTCTGACATTTAAAGCGAGCCTTAAAAATTAGTGGGCAAGTCTTTCCATGGGAATTGTATTTTCAGATATTAAAAAGACATAGCCGACGAAGGACATAGGCTACTTTTTATTGAAAAAAAAAAGTTTTAGGGGGTTAGGAATATTATTAATGCGAAAGTATCTCTGTCTGTCTGTTGGCCTTTCATACCAAAACTACTGAATCAATTTCAATAAAATTTGGTACACAGAGTTTAGAATCTGAGAAAGGATATAGGCTACTTTTTAAACCAAAATAAGGGTTGTAGGGGTTTGAAAGGAGGTAGAAGAGATTGTATGAAATTAGCACTACTCAGTTACTATTCCACGCCAGGAAAGTCGCGGGCCCGCAAAGTTACTAAATTTTTTTATTTTTTTATAATAGCCTACTTTTAAGCATTTTTTATCTAAATAGCACTTTAAGTTAACGAACTATTATGAAAATACGTCGGCGAGAATGCTGAGTTAAAATATTTATCTGAAATCTATAGTAATTTAACACTGACATGCAAAATATACATTATATTTTAAAGCCTATTTAGTGTTGGAACTTGGTAAATCCCCGTATTAAAATTTGTACATTTCATGTCACGTTACAAATTAAAACCGCAAATTATTATTTTGCATTACCTATGTGACTCTCATTTATGAAGCTATCTGTTGGTTAGTGAATTATTTAGTTAAACATATTATTACTAATGGAAAATGAAATAGTCCATACAATTGTGGAAGAAAGAGACAGAAAGATAGAGAAAACAATAGTTTTTATTGCACACTAAAAACAAAAAAGAACTTACATATAAAAATAACCCCGTAAAAATTTATAGGTTTGTACAACAGGCGGTCTTATTGCAGTCAGTGATCTTTTTTAGACAACCTTAGGATGGAAATAACGAGTAGAGAGAGAGTAGAGAGAAAAAAAAACAAACAATGAAGTAGCAACGATACTTTAGCTTCTTTACTTGGCATAAAGGCCTTATTTGGTGGCTTCAAAACTACAAAACTAGGAAATCTGATCAAAAGTGCTCCCTATCTGGGGATGCCTGTTAGACCTAGGCTCAAGGTTAGCAATTGAAAGAAATATGATTTATGGATAACATATGAAACATTGCGCTATAAGAGTAGTTTAACAATGCGACGCAGTTAAAACCAAATCATTTTATTTAGAATACTAATTTGCAAAACCATTCATCATCTCTTTCATTTTAGACGTCTTTTCTATACTCACACCTTTCAACTGCTATTATGATTTTGCAAAATTATGACATGTCTTAATGTCATCAGTTTGCAAAACCATTATAGTAGTTAATAGGACTTATAGTTACTTTTGTTATCAAAAAGGAAATAATATATATTTTTTAGAGTATAGGCCTAAATGTTTTAAAGTCAAAGATATTGAATAAATAAAAAACAAAAACATATTATCATCACTTATAATTCCACCCATAACCTGAAGTTTCAAAAAAGGGGAATAAACTTTGTACTTTTAAAAGTTTATTATTTAAATGTGCAGGACAGGGTTGCGGGCAAACTGATGAGGAGATCGTGACCAGAATACCGTGGAAGTCACGCGCCAAAGTCACGCAACGTATAGCGTATGTTGTACTAGCATGCTTAATTTTGAAATTCCTGAACGTAAGGAGCTTAACAATCTTTTATTATCCATGTTATCATAATATTATTTTAGATAAGTAGATAAACTTATAGAAACAGTACTGAAACGATATCAGTTACTATCACTTCATATTATAGAAAGAACTAAATATTCCGCCGCGCCCGATAAACTCAAAACCTACTTCACGAATTTTCAAGGGGTTATCACCTATAGATTGGTTGATCTTCGAGGAAGGTTTAAATATATAATTTGTCAAGGTTTTGGCTTAATTAAGCTTTACTACCCGTAAGAAGCCGGGTGGGTGGTTAATTTCTATATTTTTTATTATTTTATTTCATATATTCTTATAGATTTAGCATTTTTTTTTTTGGAAAAGCGTTCTAAATGCCCGAGGCGAGAACAATTTCATCATTGACATTGATATAGTCTTCCTGACCGAATTCAGCCAGGGTTGCCATATTTTTTGGGTTGTAGAGCTCGCCTTAGGCTGTTTACACATGGTGCCGCAGCGGAATATTAGTCACCCTTGCATTTGTACAAAACCTTACATATAGTGCGGTAACCCTTGCGGCGCGGCACCATGGCGGCAAAAAACGCTGCTGCTACGGCATCATGTGTAATCGCTGTTACAGGGTATAAACAACAACGTGGTGACAATAAGAACTAGTTCTATTAAAAGTGGTTCATCATCATCAGCCCGTACAAAGTCTACTGCTGAACATGGGCCTCGGTTTTTGCCATAGTCACCACGCTTAGCGGACGGGTTTGTGACCGCATTCTTATGTTGTAACACAAAAGGAAACGCTCCCCATTCCCTGGTATACGATTGTTACAGATGACGTTATACCAATGGGGACCAACGACTTTACGTGCTTTCCGAGGCACGAAGGGTAGTCCCTCAACTATCCAGACCCGGTAAGAAGTCTTAGAATTTACACAAAGATTTTTTTTCCGGTGTGGGGATCTAACCCACGACCTCCAAGATTTAAGGCGAGCCAAATACGAGTAGCTCGATCTATTCCCCAAACTCGTATACACTTGAAGAGTTTGTTTATCGTGCCAGTAGTTCCTGAGAACTGTTCCGATGTGAAAAATTATTTTAGTGTTCGGTAGCCCATTTATTGAAAAAGGCTAGGCTTTATTTATTTACGAAGTTCCTGCGTAAATGGGAGATACGCGCCTGAAACCGCGGGCGGTATCTAGTATTTCTATACAAAATGATATATTTTTATTTCGCATGCTTCATATTTTCTGCGCTTAAAGTCAAAGTGAAAAATAGTTGTAGTTTGCTTTAGTCTGGAAGTGCTTTATGTCAGTAGAATTTTTCGTTGGCAAAGGCCGTCGCGTCGTAGAAATTTCCCCAGGGTAGGGTCGTCTTTATACAAAGAAACAATGATACAGTTCTGTTTGTCTTTGTGGTATCTAATAAGTATACAAATAATCATGAAATATATTTATTTTATATCATCTGTTATTCTCTTGTGGTGTCAAAAGGGTTTTTTTATTGAAGTTTTATTTCGATAAGGTTGGCAAAGAAGCGGCAATCCAGATATTATTAGAGTACGCTTACCGAAGTCTATGAATTCTATGGAAAATAAAAACTTTAAAGGACCCAAAAACTATCAATCTATTGATGAGACTGTTACCATTATTATTATTTTACTTTAAAGCACGACGTTTTACCCGCATAGCTCCCGTTCTCATGGAAACCCAAGTTCTTTATAATAATTAAATATACAGGGTGTCCCAAAAGATTACGTAGCTGGGAAGGGGGGTGATAGGGATGGTCACAAGGGTCACCAGAAAAATATAAAAAATTCCCTCTGGGTGTTTAAAAAAATAAATGGCATTTTTTAAAAGACTAAAAATTTTACACCTTGTGCTAACTGTACCTACAAATATGGCTGTATTTAAAAAAAATGCTGTTATGTAATCTTCAATAACAACAAGGTCATCAACATCAACATCAAAAATAACAAGGTGTAAAATTTTAAGTTTTTAAAAAATGCCATTTTTTTTTTAAATACCCAGAGCGGATTTTTATTTTATTTTTCTCGTGACCATTGTGTCCACCCCTGTCACCCCCTTTCCCAGCTACTTAACCTTTTGGGACACCCTGTATATACAAGGTGTAACGGACAAGGTATATACATATAAAGAGCAAGGCTTCTTTGGATCATAACAAACGATATGGCAAGGGTTTCAACTCAAAATAAAATACTCCAAGAATTGATACCAAATCAATAGTTTCATATGTTTCATAGGTTTCATATGTTTCCTAAATTCAAATCATAACAAACGGGTCACCGCACTACGAGGATCAATAACTTTCCACGTTACTTGACTAATATCACGATAAATCTCTTCGGTAATTCTGCGCGCCTAGTTTGGTTTCTGGTATCTATGAATTTAAAAAAATCATTACTTCCGGACTTGTAAAGATAGGATTATATAACCCTTGCCATGTCGTATGTTATCATCCAAAGAAGCCTTGTTCTTTCTATGTATGTACCCTTTCCGTTACACCTTGTATATAATGTATATAAAAAGTAGTAATATATTACTACTCTTTTTTTGTCCGGGGGGAAATGCATTTACGCATTCTCACCGCCGCTGCAGCGTTTCCGCGCGCTGGCGGTGGAATATGTGGGACTCGCCCTCTCCATAGCGTGGTATGCTACTCATACCACGAGGAGAGGACCCTACCTCACTAAGACCCCTCGAAAACTCCTTCGATCCGCCGTTGGCGGGAGCCGGGTACGTAATTCGGCCCAGCTTATGTTACTCCTGGATAAAGCAGCTTTCTAATGGTGACAGCATTATTGTAATCAGTTCTGTAGTTCCGGAATCAATTCAATGCAAACACACAAACTATATTTGTTTGTGTTCTTTCTTCTTTGTTTGTATTAGTATAGATTAAAATTGATCGCAAATTTGTAGTTCAAATTAGGCCAACTCCATTTTTTGTGTGTTGTGAAATAAAGATAATATTTTCTTAATACATATTTCGTGAATGAAACATTTCTTGATTGACTTTGATCCCATTTTTTTTCTTATATGCGTGTCTAGTCTATGTGAAGACTTCTTTAATATGTATGATAAATCTGATATTAATACTTCAATTTCAACCTACTTTTTTCAAATACTAATCTGAGATTTATACGATGTTATCAATATTATAGGAAAACGAATCAAACGAAATCTCGTTTCTTGAAATATGAACATGTGAAGATTGTATAAAAGTATATCAATACACGTCCTTATTTGTTTTTGTGGTATTGCCTCGTAATAACGTTAAGCCGTTAGAGATGGAAAATGATTTTTATATTATTTTCAGTATCTGGAATATCATAAAATGCTTTATTCTTACTAATTAACAGTTTGATGGGGCTTAGATAGGTATGGAGATGAACCTGATCTTGGGAAGACTATTTTTTAACGCGACAACTGCTCAAAGCTATTGCTACTTTTTGCATTATTTAGAAAAAGCAATATGCCTACACAGATATATAAATTGTATAATTAGTCATCTATTTTGTTTAAGTAATAAAATAAATAATTAAACTTTTAGGGAAAACTCGGCTACTCCCACATTGGCAAAGTATACATAGAAAGTTTTTGTGAAACCACAACGTAGGTAAGCTGAGATGAATTTCTTGCGGATGGTTAGAAGTATGTTAATATAAATTGGCTGTAAAACAAAGATCGTAATTTTTTTTTTAATTAATCATGTCAAATAAAAACAGAACAAAGAAAATATTACAGATGTACCTTCTGTAATTATACCTATAATAAATATAACCTATAATTATAAATAATATAAATATTACTGATAGTTACAGCTTAATACTGAGAGCTGGTTGCATTTCATATAAAAAGCTTTTTGAACATATTATGTTAGTAAATAAATTTAGTTGAAATACTAAATTTTATTTAACATATTTGGGTCTCTCGCACCCCGCGATATGGGTAGTAGTAGTAGAAAACAGCTAGTAAAAGGGGACGACTTTATTCAAATAAAACATACTTTTTAATACAATTTTATTTTGGGTTTGGAATAGCATTTTTTTTATAAAAAATTCTTCACAACATTAACACTATACGTGGCACTATAAAACTCCAAAAAAACCAGCCGTATAAGCTCTTTTTAAACGTTTCCTGAATATTTCCTAATGTACCCTATTTTCTCAAAAAATTTCCACTCACAATTCCATACTAACAAGATGCGCAAACTTTTAAGTAAGATATATTCAATTGAGTCACCACCGCCACAATCCTCAAATTTCCTAAGCACTTGAAATAACCTTCATTCGCGATGCCGTTTGGCTCAAGTATTTACTTGGCACCTTCATTAATGTCAATATTAACTCAAGCAGCACTTTCAACTACGTCTTCCCTCATACATATGTGTGAATCTTAGAATAACACTTTATGTGTTTCAGAAAGTGAAATTCATGTTGAATTTTACATGCTCTCTCTGTTTAAGTATGTCTGAAGAAAATCTTTGTACCGTAAAAAGTGCATATTTTATGTGGGCGCGTTTTAGCAGAGGTTAAATAAAATGTGAGATAGGAGTTGAATACTATAGATAGAGGACAATGAGATGTGTGTTTCAAACAGCCGAAGACGTACTAAAATGTAAGAAAATATTTTAAAATCATGACTACATGTTGCTGCTTTAATTTGATAATGGCCCAAAACCGAATGTGTCGCTTTTTGATATTTAGTTTTAGGCACTGGAAATATAGATGAAATTGCTTTGATTAATATTTTCTTTTTGGATCACAATCAAATTAAAGCAGCGATTTATGGGTGCCATAATTTATTGTCCACCAGTAAGTATATTTATTTTGTTAGTTTTTTTAGGTTTTGTAACAACAATCATTTATGTCATTACATTGGTTAACAGCCCGTAACAAACTTCACGGCCGTCCCCACGACGAAACTAGAATTAAATTGTGAAAATGTAACTATTATGTCTGATTATAGTGCTATTGATTAACTAAATAGTTACATTATGAGTACTTTAAAGTAGTTTCCGGCTTAGAACATACTACCTCATTTCTTCTCATGGGTAAGAGGCGACTAAGGGACAAACAGCTAATGGGTGAGTAGCAATATATGTATGATTTGAAACCCTGGAGTTAGTTAACATTTGGAACCCTGGAGTTCCTCACCAATTACAACACCGTATTAATATTTAACATATTTATTTACACTAAAACAAAGTTGTCGTATCCGTCATCAATGAATTTCTACTGAGATGGCGGTGAAGCAAAACAAATGCCTGCCAACGCTAAAAACGTCATCTAGTTTGTATTTAGAACGATGTACATTATATATTGTACACTATTATCAGCCAAGGATACTCGGCATCTTACTGCTATCACTAATCCACCTGTTAAGCATAATGGTAATAGGTTTTAACTAGATGCATTTAGTTAAAATCTTTTGTTTTACTATTGGTATATATGTATGGTGTTTCAGGATCAGCATTGTAAAAAAACGATGGCAAACAATTTCTTAAAATTATTATTTAAAATATTAATTCGAAGCCTAGTTTGCGAAACGAACTTGCAATTAGTTAGTTATATTTGAGAAAAATAATCATGGAATTTATGTTTAACAATATATTTGATAAATAGAGGTCATCATAATATATTGTACTAGTAGGTACGTTGCATACTAGTACAGTAAATATTATTATTTTTATTACAAGGCTTTTACAAAATGTTTATTGACATACCCCAATTCCATGCTCTATTGGTTTTCCTTAGGATTTCCCTTGAAACCTACTTGATTCATTAAGTATGCAGGAACTCCATAGCCCTTGAACTAATATATCTTACTGTTAGCGAAGTCTTACACTTAGCTGGTACATGTTTAAGTAAAATATTAACGCCACAAGCCAGAAAACCTTATGAATTTATAACGCCATCATATTTAACTTTAATTTCAAACCAGTTTTTGCTCGTGGTTTTGAACACATGTTACCAAGCTTTTAGTCCGCGACTTGGTCCACTTGGGTTCTTAAATAAACAGACACATAAGTGGGTGGACTGAACATAAAATAGAACAAGCAGGCTGGCAAATTCTATATTGGAATCCTTGAATTTTGATGTAAGTTTAAAATTCAAGCTGCGAATATTGAGATGAAGGCTCTATACGATTTAATATTTCAAACTATGCGATGTTGAAATAGCAGGTATATTGACACCGAATGGTGTTTAAACCACGTAACGGTTTGCAATGCTTATTTTTAGATTATTGTCAATGCAAACAGTCACCGCATTTAGTTTACGTTTTTTATCTAAATGCTGATAATATTACTTTTTATTTCAGATTTTACTATGGATTTTCGTAAAGTAACTACTTTTTAGTTTATAAGTCCGTTTGCGTCCCACTGCTGAACAAGGGGCTTCTCTTAAACAAGCTCCTTGCCAAGCCAGGGTCATTGAGAGATATTGCTGTAATCATCACGCTTTGCAGGCGTATTAGTGATCGCAGTCTATCAGTAGTATGGCAGTCAGCCTCTTAAGACACACACACTTTTACTACACATCCACTTCTTCCGGTGTGTAGTAAAAGTGACTGGTCTATTCTGGACAAAGATGTATTCTAAGCCAGATGACGAAAAATGCTATTAATTATTTAAAATACCTGTTGATAAATGAAAATCAAGAAAATATTTTAAGCTTACTTAAAAATAACATAATAGCATCTATTAGCTCAACATTTGCATCTTACTGCGATCACCAATCCGCCTGCCAAGCGTGGTGATTATGGCAATATCCCTCTACGATCCTGGCTTGCCAAGGTATGTTAAGAGGAGGCCCATGTTCAGCAGTGGACGTCAACGGGCTGTTGATGATAATGATGAAAAAATAACTGATTCTTAGGATTCAAATAAATACAAATCATAGCTTCATAAAATAGCAATTAAAAGCATTTATCTACTAACCCGATTAATATACAAAACAAAATATCAAGTACAATATTTAATTTTGATAAAAGTATACAATGGTATACAATACATACGTTACACGGTACGTAAATACCAGTATTAATATATGACGGAGATCTATACGCCAAAATGGAAATTTACGGTTTTAATTACCGTTTCATTGTACTGGGATTATATTATGTGTAAATATTCGCAACCCATCTTGCACGATATTATGAAGTGTAAAATCCATTTTAATATACGAGCCGTATTCACTTAAATAAATTATGAGGCAATGCGGTAGTTGATGTTTATATTATGGCCATCATCAAGGAAATAGTGTTTTAGTTATCGCAGTGCTATTAAGTTTGACGGATACGGCGCGTTGAAGTTTTATGATACCTAATTGAACCGACCGCTATGAACCGACGGAGCGGATTTCATCTGCGCTCGCCGCGATTGTGGGCCCGCAGCTTCCATAGGATAAAATAAAATAAAATAAATTAGCGCGGTTGTTGCACCGGTGGCAAATTGTAGAATCGCGTGGGCGACAGATAAGTACCCGCAGCCTCGGCGGGTTGCGCCCACGCGCGCTGCGATCGCTTGGCGGGCGACCACCACAGCTGGCCGTAGTCGTTTAACCACCTGTCTTGCAACCGCCCGTCTTGCGATAATAGCCCGCCAAGTTTGCAGGCGATGATCTCAACTGCGACGTCTGCGTGAAAACCGCGGTTCCACGACAGCGGCGGGAGCAGGTGCAAACCGCTCCGCCGTAACACTGGTTGAATATTAGCAATATAACTTTTGTATCATCATCATATCAGCCAGTTGTCGTCAACTGCTGAACATAGGCATCTATTCCCAGCGGGAATGATTGCTTGCGGCCTGCATCCACTGACTTCCTGTGACCTTTATCAGGACGACGATCCATCGTGCAGGTGGTCGTCCTACGCTGCACTTGCCAGTTCGTGGTCTCCACTCGAGAACCTTTCTGCTTCATTGGCCGTCAGTTCTTCGAGCTATGTGTCCTGCCCATTGGTATTTCAGCATGCTAATCCGTTATGCTATGTCAGCCACCTTTGTTCTCCTACGGATTTCTTTATTTCTGATTCGACCACACAGGGAAATGCCGAGCATAGATCTTTCCATAGCTTGCTGAGGGACTACGTCGTAGACCTAAATATTATCACTGGTAACACATTGGTTGGAGACTTTCATCTTAAGTACACATACAATAATGTAAAAATGTAAGTCGGTGTTGTTCATAGTCGTGTTCTTTTTACTCCCTTACTCCCGTAGTAGTGTAGTTGTAGTTAAATAAGTTGAGTTGTATCTTGTATGTTCTCAAGGAGTTTTTTCTTAAGAAATTAGCGATACAATTTTCGACAGGTAATTTAAATTGCTGACCGTACATCTGGTCGAGCCTTGCGGTTTCCGGCTTAGAATAGACCCCTCCATATCTTGTTATGAGTGTTGTAAGGGGTGACTTAGGGACACACAGGTTATGGGCAACAGCCTCTATCAGCTCAAAGATACTCCCATCTTTCTGCGACAAAACATCCGCCTGCAAATCTAGGTGATTATAGCACCATACCTCAGCAACCCTGGCCAAGGTTTGTTAAAGAGGAGGCTCATTTTCAGCGGTAGACGTAAACGAGCTGATAAAGCAAAGTAAATAATATCTGGCCCTTCTACCGACATGAATCTGAAGGGGGCGTTAGCAGAAAATACACTAGTAGCTAGAAATTATCTAGCGCTAGATGGCGTTGACAGCTTAATTACGAGTGATAGCATTCACGGTCTGCAAGTACGTCACGTAGCCATTTCTATGCTAATGTAACCTCCATGTCTGTTGTAACCCGGATTGTGTAGAAAATTGTTTAGAATTTATACTGCCTTAAGGGTTATCGATGGCACTAATTAGTTTGTGTTGTGTTGTGGCTAGGTCAGTAGTTTTTTTTTTGTTTTGTTGATGTGGCCGATGTGTTATTGTATCTTTTATAAATGTCAACATTTTATCGGATTGGTATAAAAACCGTTGCCGTGTGGTTTCCGGCTTAGAATAGACCACTCCATGTCCTCCCATGGGTGTCGTAAAAGGCGACTAAGGGACATATGGCTGATGTTTTCGGAACATAATTAAAGCTCGATCGGAGATTTCAATCTCACGCACAGTTTTTTGTTATTTTTTTTAGCAATCCGATAGAATTTTCCAATATTTTTCTAATAATCATTTCAGAAAGCTCACACACAGCTCTACTCGTAGAGTACGAGTAGGGCTTTCAGTAGTAGTACCAAATTAATTTAAATTTAGTCCTGCGCCTGATCTCATTCGATTGTATAATAATAATGTTCATGACTATTTGAGATGTTTGCAGTTATAATAAACTAAATAATTTCACATTAAATTATTGCCTATATCAGATACTATACGATATAAAGAGGAAATATTTTATTGTTTATTTCTTATATGCATTGAAAAGGTCCAAAACTACAAGACCTATTCAAAAATTCTTTTACTACGTTTTGAAAACGACATTTTAAAAACTAAGTTTTCTAAGAGTAACTTACGCTATATTTAATTATAAAGTTTATATGCAAACAAGAGCTACGCGGTTGAAACTGCGCGGGGGAAGATAGTATCAGATACCTACATTCATTTAAATTAGCAAGTATTCATCATCAGCACGTACAACGTCCACTTCAAAACATGGGCCTCCTCCCAAGGGAGGATTTTGCCATAGTCACCACGCCTGGCAGGCGGATTGGTGACCGCAGTATTATGTTATAATATACAGGTTGCTGCTGCCCGTTCCCTGGTATACGCTTGATATAGATTATTTTATAACCAACGGCTTAACGTGCTTTCCGAGGCACGGAGGGTAGTCCCTCAAGCAACCATTCTTAGACTCTACACAAAGATTTTTTATCCGGTGTATTACGTATTTAATATGAAATTGAAATGCTAATTATTAGTATTGTGATAAACACAGATGAAAATGCATACTAATATGTACTTTAATTACTCAAATCATCGGTAATCCGAATTCATACATTTATGTACTAATAATTGACACCACAAATTTACAATTAGGTATGTCAAATATGAAATGATTAAATTCCAGACTGAGTACAAAATCATGCATTGGTAATAATGAATTAGGCCAAACCAGCAGTGCCGCGCGGTTTGGCGCTAGTTCTAAATTATATGTACAGGTATATTTTTGAAATCGCTCTAACTATTGTTGAAAACTCGACCTTGATACATTGTATCGCGTGTCATATGATATGCACTGTGATCTTTTAATCATTGCAATTTTATATTTTAGCATAGTGGAGCGATTTACTACCAGTGTTACTACCAATACGTTAATCTGCACGGCAGTGCCCCCACCAAGTCGAGTAAAACTAAAAGCAGCACGGCCGTACCATCCTTTTCTTAAAGCACTTAAAACAATCTTCGAATCCCCTATATAAAACTTTCTTATTTCCAAAAAACTCCCGCCCTAGCAAAATTAATCTCATTGTCGCGGAGGACTTTATAAACAGACTTAGAACAACTATTCATGGTTCACACAAATAAGTGTCCCGGCTGAAAAAAGAACCTACAACTCCAGGTTTTGGAAGATTGAATAACTAAACATGATAAATTATTTTTCATCATGGAGGTCATATTTGAAGACGGCGATTGACAAATAATTTTATATGGCAAAATGAGCTGTAGTGCCATAGAATACAAAATCTGGTTCTAGAGATATTTGCTATTAGATGAATGTAAGCTTTAGGCTTAACCTACCAAACTATGTATAGTAAAATATCACATTTAAAAATGTTTTTTGAATACTTAATGGAATAGTTTACCATATACTATGTTTCAAAATTGAGATTAGTAAAATTGACGTGAGGTGTTATAAAGGTATTGATTAATTTCGACTACCAGTGTGGTTCCGCCGTAGCCTAATTGGTTAAGGTATTAGGGGTTTAACCTAAGATGCAGGTTCGAATCCTGCCGGTGGTTTTTTTTATCTCAATTTTGAAATATACTTCAATATATTCGTAGAGTACGTAAGTTTTGGTTCAGTAGCGTTTGCCAAACCAGCATACGGTGGAAACTTGACAGTCCACTTAAAAGTTCAAATTTTATGACTGGCTCGCGACCAAAATGTGTCTTATAGGTATCATAAGACAGCCAAAGTAGCTACTAGTTTCAAATTCTTCTATTATTTTCAGTTAAACAATACTTTGAACATTTGTACCTTGTCGATATTTTTTTCCAGCGTAATTTCGTTTCGGTCTCCCGCATTCATAGTGGCATATTGACTCTCCTCTCCATGGTGATGGTATTAAATACAAGAAATAACATTAATACGTGTATTTGAGTAAGCATTTAATATTTACAATGACACATAGTTGTCAGAAAAAGTAATAATTAATAAACTTCCTGGCAAGGTTGATGTCCAATCCAATAGTATATAACAGTATGTGCCAATCATACCACGATGAGAGGATCTGCCGGATGCACCTTCAGAAATGGAGAGAACGAACTATCTGTAGATGTTCATTTGATTGCTCAATCATGGTTTAAAAAGTTAGTTTTATTCATATATTGCTTTATATATTACAATATACATTTATGAATTACTAACTGCGCCCCGCAGTTTTACCCGCGTTACTCTGCTCCAATGGGTCGAACGTGATTTTTTGTAGCTTATATATTCATCGAGCTGATTAACTATCCCCGTGCAAAGTTTCGGCCAAATTCATCCAGTAGATTTTACGAGAAAGCGTAACAAACATCCATCCATCCATGCTTACAATTAGTAAAATTAATGTTACGAAGTGGGTAGGCTTTCTTATTTCAACAGCGGCTTATGATTTTCTGAATAATATTAACTTCTGAATTCGCCGTACCAACATTTTCTGACGGATTCTGATTTACATATTTCAATAAACAGTCAAAGATTCTATGAATCATACAACTTATCTGAATTCAAATCTATTACTTATAAACATTAGTAGAGATACTCGTATGTTGTATGTGTACATTACCTTTGTGTACACCCCAACTTAAATTTTTTGATAAGCAATGAATAAAGAAAATGAAGACATTTAAAACAAAACAGTCAATTTCCATGTGTAAGTGTAACATAGTAGTAACACAAATGTCTCTCATAGGTGTAAAGGCAAAGTATCAGCTACCTCATTAACTGGCACAAACGCACCAAAGCGAAGCTGTCGGCGCTAATTGAGTTTCAATGTGAAAACTTATTCTACCTACAACCAGTCATTACTGCTTCTAGCTAGATCATTATGCTGTTATGTTTTGGAAATATTATTAAGTTTTTGGACGCCACTTCATAACCGCATATCCGTGCTTTGTATGTAATGCCCTGTGTCCAAGCTTCAAAATCGTTATATAATTATGTTGTTTGATATCATCAAATATTTGAATAACTGTTATGTTTTTTTGTAAGGTGTTTACAAGGTAATAATTGGTGGTTTGGTTTTTGAGCTGTATACATTCAAATCCTATATTATATTATTATTATTATTATGTTGTTGTGATAAAATTATAATAAGTTTTAATCAGTACCTATGTTAAAAATTGGTACTTATTGCTATTTGGATTCATTTCCATCTTTAATTAATAGATTTTTTTCCAAAACGAAGTTCTTTCTTTTATCTGAAGCTATAAATCGCTAATCATTTAACGAAGAGTCCAACTAAAACTTGCTTGTGCTCCTCTGACACTTGTCATGAGGGCATCAGGCCAGGTGGGTGCGTAACAGCCGCAACCACGAACCGGATTGAAAACCTGGTCGGATTTGTAAGAAGCCGCTCGATGCAGGAGGTTCAAATACTGGCTACTGTGGAAACGTAAGGGTAGCATACTTTCGGCAGTTGACGTCTTTTGGCTAAAATAATTATGATCATTGTGATATTAATATTACTATACACACTTTAACGAACTATTACTTTGAACCTTGACATTATTGATTTCAAAGTACGTGATAATATTAAAAGAGAAAAACTAAACATAATAACGAATTAAGTGCTTAAATCTGCCTTGATTAATGATTTAATCACGATAGTTATAATCAAAATTAATATGAACATTTAGCATCTCAGCTAAAAACAAACTCACTTTATTCTGGCATGTGTTCAATAAGTAAAGAAATGTTGCCCCTGATTACAGTTAGTAAGTATCACCACTAGTCCCAGTAAATCAAATGTTTTTGAGGGTGTTCAAATATCTTGCTAGAGGCGCTAGCCGTTTTTGTCGTGTAACGTTGAGGGTCGCAAATAATTGATGATATTTTTATCGATTTTACGAGACATTTCATAATTGGCGTCAAATCTATATAGATTTTATAACAACTTATTTTCATTTTGTTTTTATGTAAGGTGGTATGTTATGTGTTTGTGTTATTTTGAAACATTGGGGCAGTCGAGATCGGTAGCCATTTTTTAAAAATAAAAGTTACTCTTGTACATGCGACACGTTTCCCGCACACGGCGAATGTGTCGTATTTATTTTACACAGGAGATAAGCATTGCCATTCTGCGGGGCAATGTTAGCAACAATCTGGTAACCATGTCTATTAGCATAGATTAAGAATCGTTTTTAGATTAGCTTCAATGATACTTTAAATTTGCTAAGATTTAAATAGGCTTTTATTAAAGTTCACTATACGTTATGCAAATAAAACAAAATAATGTTATAAAGAGATTTTTTTTAAGTGCGTTGAGCATTTTTGAGGTTGGTTATAATTACTGAACTCGCAACACCGAATTCAAGTTTGGAATGATATTCCGTCTCTTTCCAATAATCACATTTATACATACTTAAATTCAGTGCCACGAGTATTTCACCCATTTCAAAAATGCTCAACGCACTTAAAAGTTTTCTCTTTATAACATAATCTTGTTTTATCTGCATAACGTAACGGAAATTTAATAAAAAAAACTATTAAAATCTTAGCAAATTAAAAATATAATTTAAGCTAATCTAAAAGTATTTTTTATCTATGCTAATAAGCCATGGGTGACCGTTAGTGGGAAAATATCTAGTCCTCACTGGTGGAGTCTTTAGTAAAGTATTTGACGCGTTTTGACACGTTTTCACTTCTGTTGGCAATCCCGGAGTGCCAGTTCAGTTATATATTCTTAAATCTAACTTACCAAGGACAACTAAAGCAAATATTTTACGAACAGGTACCCTTGGAAACGGCATTGGTATAATTGGCATAATTAAAATATTTTTCAATGCAATAGTAAGGGCTATTTTTGTTGCAAAGAAATTTCGAAGAAATATTATTACATAATTAAACTAACATCTAAAACTGCACGAGACGACACCGTGTAGAATAGTCTTTTACAAGCAATTATATGCTAGCTGTAACGGTTTTATTTTGGTATCTAGATCATTGTATACTTGTAGTATTCCATTCGTTAACTTCATTAGTTTTGTGTAAACCCGTAACTATTCATGTGTAATTTAAGTTTCCTGCGCAATTTCCTAGATGGCGTCGTTAGTTTCTAAATCACGGTTTAATTTGCTTTGCAAATTATTTTAACTACTTTCGTTGGATAATAGTTTAAGGCAAAACGTTCGTACTTGAGGTATGTAACAGTCATTTAACAGAATGTGGGTTTTCTTATCTCTAAAATTAATACATTTTATATTTAACGAACCATAAAGGCAATAATAGACCAATGCTTTACTTTTAGGTTACCTTTAAGTCAGAAACTAGGAAAAGCCCTTGACTTCCAACAAGTTTTTACCGTTAGAAAGTTATGAAACAAAAGTGGATATATACATTGTACATCCACTTGTGTGCATTAGGATTGAGGGCCCATTTTATGGACTTTTATGAAACGAAATAAGAATTTTAGGAAAATTAGTTAAAAATAGTTAAAACTGAAAGCAAAGGGCCACAAATTTCTTAAACGTGTATTAAAAGTGTTATGATTAAATAACTTGGGCCCTCAATCCTGAAGCATGCATAAAGTGGCATAGTCTAAATCTCTGTAAGTACTATCTCTGGGTTTATAATTTTTATTTAAGAATTTCTTAAATATTTTAAGAAATTCTCAAATATGCAGAATATTTCATTACAGATTTGGCTCGAGCACACCAAATGCGTATGCGTTACTACGGCGTAATCACGCCGTAGACACGCGCGTAGCTACGGCGTAACCCGATGTCACACCGGGTTACGCATACGCATCCGAGCCGAGTACGCAACGCACATGGCCTATTGCGTACCCGGCTGCGGCAGCCATATTTTATTCTGTTTTCGAAGGTTGTGTTGTGCACGATGTCTGACATGACGAGGAAGAAGCAATATTAATACTATTGTGCCAGAATAATCCTGCGGAATATATATATATTTATACGATGCATTTTTGTAGAATTTACTTTTTGGATTGTAGATACATTCATAAATACGCACAATTTCAATAAGTTTTTCTATTCATTATAAAAACAATACAAAACACCACTACGTGCGAGTATATTTGTAAAAAACTACAACTGACTGCAAGTTACGCGCGTAGGGCTACGCACAGCAAAGGTACGTGCGTGTACACGCACGTACCTTTGCTGCTCGGTGTGACGTCCAATAAGGCGCGCCATTGAATACAATGTCATCATGCAACGTTGCCGCTCTGCTCTGCGAAAGGTACGGCGTAGGTCACGCAGTCAGTTTGTGCCTTGGGAGCTGCATTGCGTAGGGCTACGCATTACGTCTACGCGCACGTCTACGTTACGCAAGCGGTGTGTCCTGTCTCATACGGTTCCATACATTACAACTCAGCGGTACGTGCACGTCTACGCTTACGTCTACGCATACGCATCCGGTGTGCTCAAGGCATAGCGGTATATATAGGGCCCTCAAATCATTATTGTCTGAACTGAGGAATCTGCAAAACATGAATTTATCTGAAGAAATACATAAATACGACTTCAACATATTTTACTTAAATGCTTAAGTGAATTAGTTAAAAAGAAAAAACGACACAAAAGTTAATAGTTAAGAAGTAAATGAAAGTTAAATTTTACTAAAATATCGGAACTGAGAGCCCAATATTTTCAACTTTGTTGACTAGGCTCAACCTGTTAGATTAACGCAAATAATAATAAAAGTTTTAACTATTTCCTAACTAAAATATAACATATCGTTCGTTCCTCTAAATTACATACTTTAAGAGAAAATTGATTTTCAACTTGATTTTCAACTAGAAAATATTGTAGGGTGACCATAATGTTCATAGAAAGTAGGTACCTGTATATTTAGTAAAGATCAGTCGGAAAGTCGTAATATTTGCAGCTAAAAGTGTTATAATACTCGCTATTTACACTTACGTTTTCTTTTTTTTGAATATATGATGTTTGGCCTTAGGTACGTACTGCTATGGGCCTGGTTGCCTAAAGCAAATAAAAAGTAAAAAAAGAACATATATTTCGTTTTAACGATGTCTACATAAAATGAAAGGCAAATTAACCGACTACAGAGCGACTAACGAAAGAATTCGTTTCTGACTTGTGTCAACTAAGTAAGTGCAATTTTCACAAAACAGTGTTTTCTCCCAGTACAGTGTGATCCTGACGCACACCATCCACTTAGAAATAATCCCTACCACTTATTTATGTAGTCTTTCTAAAGGTATAATCATTATCAGCCCGTATAACGTCCACTGCTCATCATGGGCCTCCTCCCGAGGGAGAGTATTTACCATAGTCACCACGCTTGGCAGGCGGGTTGGTGACCGCAGTATTATGTTGTACCACAAAAGGAAACGCTGCTGCCCGTTCCGTTGATATAAGATTATTATAGATGATGTTATAACAATCGGGACCAACGGCTTAACGTGTTTTCCAAGGCGCGGAGGGTAGTCCCTCAACCAACCAGACCCGGAAAGAAATCTAAGAATTTACACAAAGTTTTCTTGTTTTTCAAATCAGTTCCGAATTTTAATACTTTATGGATTATCTACCAACAAACAACGTTTCCTCTTTATGATGTAAGTACCTATTTGTTTTTAGTGTTATGTTGATAATATACCTTATATCGATCTCATACAAAGGTATCGTATACGTCTCTTGTAAATCATCCATAATGTGCTATAACCATAAATGTTACATAATCCCCTATTGAGTTTCATATGCTGCTGCTGACAGCTCTGAAGCTTTCAAACAATGTACGGTGAGATCGTTTATTCCTTGTTATATTCAAAATGCGGGGATTAAAATAAAATTCATGGTTTTTACGTCACAATATACCTGCATGCTTTTAGTTGGTTCCATTCTCGAGGTATTATAATGTGTCGCATTTTTCTTTTATTCAATATTCTTAACGCTCTTTTCGTTGATAACGTGTAATGTTTTGCAAGTAATGTAAAAAATAATGGTAGGTACTATAGCATGTTTTTCAAGAAAGAAAAAAAAAACAATTGTATATTTATTTAGTTTCATATAGATTTGTTAAGCTTCTGGGTATTCACATCTGTAAAACCAATGTGCAATTCTTTTATACAACCTCCGTAGCGTAGCGGTATTTGGCTCGCCTTGAATCTCGGAGGTCGTGGGTTCGATCCCCACACCGGACAGAAAATCTTTGTGTTAATTCTAAGATTTCTTTCCGGGCCTGGTTGGTTGAGGGACTACCCTCCGTGCCTCGGAAAGCACGTTAAGCCGTTGGTCCCGATTGTTATAACATCATTCTATAATAATCGTATATCAAGGAACGGGCAGCAGCGTTTTCTTGTGTGGTACAACATAATACTGCGGTCACCAACCCGCCTGCCAAGCGTGGTGACTATGGCAAATACCCTCCCTCCCGGGAGGAGGCCCATGTTCAGCAGTGGACGTTATACGGGCTGATGATGATGATGATGAATTCTTTTATAGAGGAAGATCTTGTTTGCCGGGCGAGGTGGTATGGTCATTTGTTAATGATCAGATCTTGTACGTGTTTGAATTGTTGTTCAAACTTCTGTTGTGCGATATAGGTTAGTTTTTCTTATAGGTTCTAGATGGCGCTACTGATTCATATTATTTTCGTTCGGTTACTGTGCACTACATTTTAATATAAAAACGTTTTCTATCATTAAATAAGAATACATATGAATAAAAATTTTGCGTGTACATTTGCATTAGCATGTTCATATAGATTTAGTATTGTAAAATATACATTTTTTAATAATACTTGTGGTACTCTAGGAAATTGATGTCTTTCACGGCACTTAATTTTAATTCACGTTTTTGACTTTTAGCTTTCCATACTTTCTAAAGTCTTAATATATATTTCAATTTAACATTTTATTACTATTTTAGAGTTCTTGCTTATGTTATGTTATTTTAAGGATTTTAGTGCAATGAGCTAGAAATAATGAGCTCATTTATCTTAAAATTCCTTAACGTTGCTTTTAGCATATTTTACAACAGATGGCCAGCAGCGCGGCAACGTTGCTAAGTTTAATAGCAACGTTTATTATTTTACCTCTATGAATCATCACCCGTATTGTAGAATATATATTTGTACCTTCAATCATCAGCCCGTATAGCGTCTACCTCCATATCCTAGGCCATGTTGGCTTCATCCCGAGGTACGATTTTGTCATAGTCACCACACTGCCAAGTGTTTTTTTTTGGGACGGAAATATGTAGCCCTGAGCCCTGAGTCTTTTGCTACTTCACCGGGCATAAAGGCGAGCAGAGCTCCAGCCTAGATAAATGGTTAAACACTAAGAACTAAGCAACCTGCGCAAGAGGGCGTCCCCTGTGGGACTTGGACCTCGGCTCAGGGCGGTCGCTGACGGGGACATTGAGGGATTATGGTTTTTAGTTTCTTTAGGGGAGTTTTGTGCAACTGTCGCTCTACTTTACAGTTCGCGGGCCTCTCGGACTTCGGGTCTACGAGGGCATCGGAAGGTTCTTAGCAAATTAAGGGTCGGGAGGGCGAGGGGGGACGAGTCACGTTCGCGGGCGCAATCTTCTCCGGCGGGTCGGATAGAGTGGTCTCTGTGTATTGGTGCTGGTTTCTTGCAACTGCCAAGTGTCAAGGCGAGTTGGTGACCGCAGTATTACGTTGTAACACACAAAGACACTGATGCTCGTATCCTTGTATACACTTGTTATAGATGCTTTTATAAATTATGTGCTTTTGAGGCACTCTACATCAACCATTATCCTGAAAGTAATTTAAGATTTTACACAAAGATTTCTTGTCCAGCGTGGGGATATGTATATGTATGGTATAAACCTAGTGTTTTTTTTTTCTAATCATACCTTTGAATTTATGAGTTTTGGGATTCTTAAACACTTCGGCACAGCGTATGTTTTTTATTTAAATTGCCCGAAAGCGTAAACTGCTGCTTCTCTTTTGAACGTAATTATGACATTTAAAAATTTCACAAACGACTTGACACTGAACAAACCCTTTTTATATTTGCCTCTAAAATAACTTGCGTTAAGCTGAAGTTACATAGCCCAACTAATATTTTGCTAGAGAATATGGAACTAACATAATAATCTGTATTAACAAGCTGTTTACCTAAAATAACATAATAAACACCAATAATGAGTCTTCAGTTTATTATCCTTATAACATAACACAAACATATCTTTCAATATCTTAATAAGTACATTCAATAAAACGGAAGGAGGTCAAATTCCGTACATTGCAGATATTATTTTAAATTATTTACGTAGAACAGTCTCTAAAGGATACTAAAGCGAAAAAATCAATTCAATTTTTTTTTGTCTATTTGATTCTTTTTTGCTCAGAGCTTACAAACATTGTATCCAGCCATGCATAATTCTCTTGGGAGAGAGGATGACAGTTAAAATGTTTGTATATTTTGTAAAAAAACTTACCTAAGAATAAACTAATAAAATTTACAACGTCGTTGCTGTCCTTTGTTATGTGGTTTTGAAATTTTATAAATAATTTATTTTTATTAATATAGAAGTAGTCATCCGTTTATTACATTTTTAATATTTAGTTCTGTGGGTGATATGAACACACACCGCTCACACTTACAGTGTCAGTTGGGTGTTTATGTTAAAAAAATACCTACTATCATTTTATGGTTCCGTATCCGAGGACATATGGACCCGAGGACATAGGGTCATGTTTTTACCCGAGGGGTAAAAACATGACCCTATTACTAAGACTTTACTGTCTGTCTATCTGTCACCAGGCTGTATCTCAAGAACCGCGATAGTTAGACACTTGACATTTTCACAGATTATGTATTTCTATTGCCGCTATAACAACAAATACTAAAAATAAATATTTAAGGAGGACTACCATACAATAAACTTTTTTTCTTTCCCTTTTTTACTCGATATCAATAACGTCAACAGGTAGACGCTTGAAAATAGTACGAAATCCTGCGTGCGCTAGTCCGACTCGCACTTGACCAGTTTTTTATTTTTTGCTTGATATCAGTAACGGCAGCAGGTGGGGACTTGAAAATCGTACGGAACCCTTCGTGCGCGAGTGCGACTCGCACTTGGCCGGTTCTTATTTTATTTGTTAATATTTTCGGGTTGGTCTTCATTTTGTTCTTGATACCAGTTTGTTTTCAAATTTTAAGTTAGTGATAAGGATAAAAAATTGCAAAAGTTTATTTACTTAACTATATAAATAAATTTCCTCCACTATTTGTATGCATGCATGTGTTCTTTAATTATTTTTGTTAATATCACTAGACATTGAAACAAACAGTAAAATTTTGTAACATAAAACTATTATGGAACTACGGCAAAAAACTTTAGTCTTAGACAAACTGTCGGCAATAACGAAGCAACTTTGCAAAGAAAACATTCTAGCACTTCCCAAGCAAAGTGCTTTAGGTAATTTTAATGTTATTTTGAATTTTGTGTAATAAAGTTAAAACTTGGTTTTTATAGAGCACTTAGGAAGCGCTGATTTAGATTATTATTAAGTAATGAACCTGTTTTAGTCCTTTGTAAGAAAAAGGCAAATTTACGACGAAAGAATGTGTCAACAAGCAAAGTTGAAGTGGATTTGTTAGTTAGAGGAAATTAATTAATATAACTAATAGAGACAGGTAAACATTAAAATATCTGTTATCAAGCGCAGTGATACTTTAAACTCCACGGAACTTGGGGATTTTGTAAAAATATGACCAATGTAATGTTAAATTATTTACTTTCTTTTAGATTTTAGCAATACAGACATTTCGTAGAAATATTAATAGCAATTCATAAAAATATTTATTTTTGTATATAAAATAGTATTCATATTATATACGATTTTAATAAATAAAATTTTTGATGATAATAAATACAAAAAAAAGGAAAAAAGATGCGATGAGTATTGCTATAAGCCACACCTTAAGTCTTCAAAGCCGAGGGTTTAAATATTACTAATGTATTCAATTTTATTATTTTTCGACTTTTCTATTATAAGAGTATTTCATATTTATAAAAACTTTAGATATATATTTTATATCTTTTACGATAAGGATTGCTTATGCCACCTAGTTCCAAAAAAACCTTTCTTTCTCTACCAAATATATTGCCACCAAAAATAAATAAATTCTTGTCTTGTCTTTATATTTTATCGTTCGCAATTTTTTTGTCAATTTCAGAGATTTAGTTTCCACGAGGACAAAATTTGGTGTTTATTTATTACATGTTAGCATAATTTATCAGAAACCTCTTACAAGTTCAAGAACACTAATAAACACACAAACACATTTTCGGAAAATGAATACATTTTAGATACCTATTCAATAATATTATCACAGCATCAGACTGTACTAACTAACTTTAGTTTAGTTTTTTTTGTAGTTGCTTTTGGTAGGTGCTTATCCACGGTCCAAGTTTCTGACCGTCCTAGTCGAATTTACTAACATTCATTCATGCGTATTTCATGTTAACATTCTACTGAAACTAACGTAAGAAAGAAACAGCAATAAAGGCAATCGATGTAGCCAATATTTTGGTTAAGCAACACAATATTGATTTATCATTTTTTTATTATACGTATTATGGTTCTCGCCAGGGAATACCGAGTAACAAGTACCGAGTAATAAATGGATGGATGGAGTTAAGTAGACGAGTGCCTTAGTTTAATCCCCGAGTCAGGCAACATTATAATTAATTATATCGATTTATCATTCGATGACAAATCAATGGATGAAGTGAAAAAATAAAGACGACTTGACGTATATATACGCCACTCCATACATCAATTTATTATTTGATGGTGTTACTAGGTTTCTTTAAACTGAGGTTGTCTCACAAAGAAATGGTAATGTGAAATATCTAAGCAATATTGTTTTTCTCCGTAAATTATATTACCAAAAAGTATATTCTATGGTATTGTAAGAAAAACTGTTGGTAGGTACTGTTCTAGTTTACCACACCAATGCTCTTTTACCAAATAGCAAACAGCGAACAGAATTTTCTCTTATTTCCAGAAAAACGTATTTGTAATTACTCCGGGCTTAATATTTAGAAACGAGGAAAGTAAGAAAATGTGGTTCTTTCAGTTTGGCTGAATGATAAGAAAATTTAAATTGAATAGGGGTGGGCGTTCAGACCAATTGCCTTTAAGCCGTGGTTATTTTTTTTTAAATCTTCATTCTAAAACACACAATTGGACATACAAGTCAAAGCTTTTGATATATTCATAATTTTTCAGATCCTAAATTAATGCCTTGCACCAATATACAAAAGTAAGATGATTGTGTGATGTTATTCTGAGCGTATCAACTAGAACTGTCCAAGTTTATCTACGGCTTACTTCTTGTGTGTCACTTACAAATATATTTGCTTTTTTCAATGATATTATTCGTAGGAATTTCGAGTGTTGATATTTTGCCACTACTTCAATTCTTCAATCACTTTGCCGTTTTTTCGTTTTTATTTGATTTCTGCCGAACTTAGCGTATTTATGTCTTCAAAGATCTTTTGTTACAAAGGAAATGAATGATCCTACTTTTACTAGAAACTGCTTTTGAATTTATGTTCTCACTGAATTATTTTTATGTCCGCTTTACATAACGACTGAAAAAAAATCTTTTGGGTAGAGAGTATCACTTACTAATTTGTTAGCATCAGTCTAGTTTGTGACTAACGCGTTTGTCATGAATATTTGTCACGTTTCATTTAAGTAACAATTTTTTTTTTTATAATAACATTAATTTTGAGATTTAGCTAATTTGCTATTAGTTTTCCTTTTTTTCAATAAATGTTTGTGTTTAATTATATTTTTATACCTATATTCTTTAAAAGGCGATCTATTACATAGATAAAACAGTGTCTGAGAATCAAATAGACTGACTTAAGTATACCTATATAACTGGTGCATTGTAGTCCTTTTTCTAGTACACTTAAAATAACTGTTTTTTTTTGAGTGTTCAATTTATTTTTTGAAAACTTTTTCATAATGCAACATTAAAAGGGCAGAAACAGGAACAAAGTATGGAGAAAATAAAATCTTTGGAAACGAAGATCTGCAAAAACTCACGTGCTTAAACTAAAAATTGTACTTAAAAATAAATGTAGCCAGTAGCAAGTAGGTATAAACCAAGGGGTACCTGATTTATGTTCGAACAAAACGTTAATGGTCTGCTAGGGAACAAACAGTAGCGGTTTATCTATGTTTCCAAACAAGGTACATACCGCTGTCACCACGCAACTATCAAGCGTTATATAGGCTGCTGATATAGGCGACAACCCACTGTAGCTCACTGTAGACGAGGCACGTGCGTCAAACTTCGTTTTGTAAGAAAAAGATATGTGATTGGGTCTTCTGCAACCCATGGACACTTCATTAGCCCGCTTACGTCTACTGCTCAATATAGACGTTATCTTTAAACCTTGGCTTGCCACGATTGGCTTGTAGATTGGTGACCTCAGTAAGACAGTTAAGTAGTACTAATCTTGAGCAGATAGATGCTGCTGCCTACCGATCTAGTGCATGTTCTGTAATAGTGCCGCCTATTGGATGATGACATGGAAAGGAAGCCGGAAACCACAGAGTATAACGTAGCAACATCGGTTGTTCGCTGCACTGCATCGTCAATGCTACTAAGCTTACTTCTTATCCGAAGCGCTTATCCACTGAAACACTTAACTTTCACATACGTTACAATATGCTTAATATTATGTTAAAATTTGAATACATTATTTCGTTCCGTTCTTCCGTTAAAATGTGCTGTCATTTTAACTAAAGTCCCAAATGAAAAGAAATAATAGTCTAGACATTTGAAATTTTATTTACTGCATTAAAATCTTTGTATTGCACGAACAGTATCGACACAAAGATAATTATTTTATGGCTCAATGAACTATTTCATGAACTAATTTCCATAACTGGAACAGTTTTTGAGTTCGTATCGACTGTCATTTATTAACTATGAGTAAGTAGCATCTTTATATAATGAGATAACGCGATCGTTTTAAGCAATTTACTACTAAAATGTAGAAATATATTAAAATAAACGAGTATATTAAATACAGTTTTTTTTATATTCGTTAGCTTTTTGCTGAATAATAATACTTTTTTTTTTTATTCCGAGTGCTTTTAGGTAATTTTTCAATGATAGCTTAGCCAAAGGTAACACTTTTAGTTAAGATTTTAAACTTAAATAATCTTACTTTTAATTCAGATTGTTGACTACAAGTATTTGTTGAACATTCATTATTATCTGAACTTTGGAAAAAAATGAGTGTTCTATAAAACCTAACCTAACTTAGAAATAGTTCACTCACGGTTTGATCGCGTAATTGGTATTCATAAGAACCCTGATTGCTAGCTATAGGTGTATTTTGGAGCTAGTGCTAACGCGCACCAATTTTTTTAGTTAAAGGACAAATATATTGTAGCCAGGTGAAATAAGCTATCCCTAATTGTATTATCTACATTAAAATTAGAATGCTCTGGTCCAAAAAACCTACCATAAATTGTGATTGACAGTGTATTCAACATTTATAAAAATAGTAGTTAGTTCATACAACACTCACGTCGACTGCGTTGATCGCGTAATCGGAATTCGCAGGTCGCCAGCTATCGGGGTTTATTGGAGCTAGTGCTAACGCGCAGTTAGACCCAATTTGTTTGCGGTGAGGCCAGGTGCAGCCAGGTGGAGCAAGCGAAGGCCTAATTGTGCTAACTACATTAACTTTAGCCGGAGCACTAATGAACCTACCGATACTACGTTTCAATACCTTCACTCGGTTTTTTAGTAAAATGACGACAGTTGGGTGCCAATTAGTGAGTTGTGTTGTTGTGTTGTATGATCGGATAGGCTTTTGATTTTTGTTTTGGGGAATGATTATAATACAGTTCTGTAGAGTATTGGCATTTTAACCTATTTTTGGTAAAAGTAACTATTTTAAGTTACAACTCAGAAGTCACTGTTTTGTTACAAGTAAATAATTTGAATTCAAAAACAGATTTTATGAAACAATGTTGTATAAAGTGGACATTAAATTAAAAATTCACCTGTTTATAAAACAGATGAATAAAAAATAATGTTCATCGTACATATTTAGTTGTTAATTACAATATACTTTAGCACCTATAAATAAAAATAGATTAACACTTTTGTTACCGATTTATGGATGGATATATGTATTATATTTAGATTATATTTTTTTGCTTATACTATATCATTTAGATAAGCACATAATCACTGAAATATTCTCGGAAAGATATAATATATTGATAACAACTTTTCAGGCAAACAAAAACGCGGTCAATACAGCTTGGAATAAGTAGAAAAATAAATAGATTTGATACGTTATACCTTGTGTGCATTGTTTCCAGCTTAGAATACACCCATTGTCTAAGCCATCATCTATTAGCTCAAGGTTACTTATGCGCTTGCTAAGCATGGTGATTATGTCAATTTCCCTTAACAACCCTGCCTGAACCACGGTCTGTAAATGGAGTCCCATATTTAGTAGTGGACGTGAACGGGCTGTTGAAGGTGAAGACCTTATGACAACGGTTATTGCAATTTAATTAAAACGGCGGCGAAACAAAACGATAACAAAAAAAAATGTAGCAAAAAATTATCGTGTTCTAAAAATATTAAGAGTGAAATGAAAAATGAAATGAAAATGAAAACGTTTATTGATAATGTAGTCGAGATTACATTCTCACATATTATTACTATAGCAACTTATTATTAGTGTTGTAACTAAAATAAAAGCGGGTTAGTGGTGGCTCCAAGGTTTTTGAATATATCTATTAATTATAAACTTAACAGAATAAAAGGCACATTATCTTGTTAAGTTACGACAGAGTTAATGTGCTGGTAAAATAATTATCACCTTAACTTCACTACTAATGCGTCCCCTTATACCTTTTTTGAAACCCAACTTTTTAATAAAAATCTGGGTGTAGTAAAAGTTTTGAAGGTCCCGCTAAAAATGGAAAAGCACAAATTTTTGTATAAGGAGTTTGTAGCTTATAATTTTTGGAGGAAATATTTTTATTTCATTTCAAATAGGTCTTACAAAGCTGCAATATAATTTTTGGTGGAATGTAACTAGGAGGCACATTTTCTGTTCGATTGTATAAATTCATGGGATTACCAAATTTAAGATTATTGATTACGTGATTCAAATTGGCGATATTTTACAAAACATATACATTTTTACGGTTGGACTTAATGCAGTTATAATGAAATAATGAAATTTACTCAGCACTTAGGTATTTAGTTACGAGTGGGTTCACGTTGGTACTGCAATGGGTTGGGTTTGAACCGGCGACCTCAAGATCACAAGTGTGACGCCCTAGCCTTTGGGCTACGGCCACTTCTCAAAATAGTGTCAATTCCACGTTAAATCACTTCCCATTTTTACGATTCTTAGCTGACAATAAAAAGTGCTTAGGTACACCCTAAAATGGCCGAACACAATTTCTAAACAGGAACATAAACTATTCGGGTGCCAACACGCGTCACAATCTGTGTAATGTATCGCAATAAAAGCTCCATGATCTGCGTTCATTCGACCATTTAACTCTTATCTGTGTTGTTAGGTAATGTCGCAATGGAATAATAGTCTATTTCCCGAGGAAAGTTTTAGTCGACTGAGTGAACGTTAGATTTTAGGTACGAGTAAAAGTTTTGATGGGCAATTGAAAGCTATTTTAGGTCTGTCAGATAAAGAATTGAGTGTTCTTTTTATTGCAATATCATAATTTATCACAATAGTTGTCACTGTTGTGATAAATTCATTCAACACATTCATTTGAAGCTAATTCAATTCAAATTTTCTTCTTTTATATCGACTTTTAAGTAGTACTTCAAAAGTTGCACAACCAAAATACGAAGTTTCAATGGCGTATTAAAATTGCCTGCTGTAAAATTGCTGCCTTTGACATCATAGTCAAAGGCAGCTTTCAAAAATTATTCTTCCTTCATGTCATATGTCATCTAGATCTGGATCATTCTAATGTGATTGAGTTGCAAACATATATCTATCCATAGTGAAAACCAGAATGCCTACTCATTCAAAATATTAGAGTAAATAGTAACCCTTTGAATTAGATAACATACACCAGATAAGTTAGTAACCCGATACACGTAGTAAACAAATGTAAGAGAACCAATTAGAATTGCTAAATTGTGAACACAAAAAATAACTAGTGGAATTTTGCATAGCATTTTCCGCCAAACCGAGGCAGATTTTATAGCCACTGAGCAGCGAATAAATAACACTGTCATATCAACTTTATTGCTCCCATGCAAACATAGTAAAGCCAATGTTTTACCATTTGTTTTTAGATGCATGTATAAGGGAAATAACTAGAGATAAAATATTATTTCAGCAATTATTTTTCATGCAAGGCTGAATAGCTAATTCTGCATTGAAGGTTGGTATAAGGTGACGCCGCCGGGATGTTAAAGTATTGATTAAAATTTAAGAGGATTGACTTTATTGCCCAATTCGTTAAGTATGTGTGCAAGTTCGTTACTTAAGGCGCATAAAAATACAGCAAATCATAAAATGGTCAGTGTTGACGCCTTGCATGTGTGCGAGCAACATTATGCACACACACGCGCAGCACGGCAGCAGAGAGAGGGAAGGGGTAGCAGAGCGGCGCGGGGAAGCAACGCGGTTCGGTGCGCGATGCTCCCACGCCGCCCGCCAGTCAGCCGACCACACCGGTCATCATTACACATTGCACGTCGTTATTTTTATTGTGAGCGCAATCCGTTAGCGCACTGTATTCATTATTGTACAAAGTTCATTAAATTCATTAATATTGTATGCTCTTGTCTCATTAAAGAGCCCAACTAGTTCACCCCTTCGCTGCCAGCCTTCAATTAGTTCTACATTTTGGTCCAGACGAGCCGAATTACGGGCGACGCGACGCGACAAGAAAGAACAAAGAAACTGCGCACGAGGCGGCCATTAGTGGACTACGCAAGCATAACACGTGGAGTCGTGCAAAATATTATTAAATCGGAAGAAAAATAGATCATGGATGGAACTCGAAGATTATAGTGCCAACCTTTAGTGCAATGAGTGCAATCCATCCTCATTTCATATAAATTTCCTACCTAACGTGGGCCTACGCCACGTGCACGCCCTTTATTTTAAATTTCTAGTACGAGTACTCGACTCGTTTCTTTAAAAATCCCATTGTCAGGCCTTTAGTAACGTGGAACGCCCCTGATATTTATTGTGTTCATTAACTCATATTTGTTTTTTCGTGTTCACAGCTACTTAATTGTGAGGTCGTGGTCGCTGTTGCTTTCTGCCGATAGGCAACTTGGGCAGTTGGGCTGGCCACGTGGCATGTTTGCGAGCCGCGGGTCCATTGCTAACCAATTGCACTGCACGCTTGCTTCCTTGCACATTAAAATTTAAGTATAACCTTGCACTAATTACCTTAAAGATTTCCGAAGCTAATTTTAAACTTTAATTTCATTGAGTGATCGTTATCATGGATTACAAGTCATTACTAAAAAAACGTGCAACATATAAAGCTAAATTAACACAATTTAAATCATATTTAGAAGTAATAACAAGTTGTGATGCTTTAAGTACCTTACAGATTACTGAATTAAAAATAAGGTTAACAAAAATAGAGGAGTTATATCCTGATTATGATAGTATACAAAGTGACATAGAAAATGTATGTGACATTCCAGAGGACCAGTACAAAGAACGTGAAACCTACGAGACCCAGTACTATGGTGCGATTGCTGTTGCCCAGGAGCTGTTGAGTAAGCAGGACACCTCTGCGGGCACTGGATCAGTGACAGGTGCTAGTACTGTTTCTGGAAATAAAGGTGGGATAAAACTTAAACTTCCTACAATTCACTTACCTACCTTTTCGGGTCAATATCACAACTGGCTTGAGTTCCATGACACATATATCTCATTAATACATTTAAATGACACTATTCCAAGAATTAGTAAATTTCATTATTTGCGAGCTGCTTTAAAAGATAGCGCTGCCTTAATAATAAGTTCTCTTGACTTCTCCGATGAGAATTATGATGTTGCATGGCAGTTACTATGTGACCGCTACAATAATAGACGGCTTCTAGTTTACAATCATGTTCAAGCTATCCTTAATATTGAACATGGATCACAAGAATCATTTAAAGTTCTGCGTAACATCATTGATACAGTCAATCGTAACATTAGAGCTTTGAAAACACTTAAGCTGCCCACAGATGGTTGGGATGTGCTCATTATACACATAGTCTCAAGTAAATTGGATTCAGTGACAAGTAGGGAATGGGAAACTTACCGTAATGCATTAGATGACTTGGCCACACTTGATGATTTTAACAAATTTCTTAAGAATAGAGCAGATTTATTAGAAACTATTGCGGAGGTTCACAACAATAGTGCAAAGAGAAAACATAGTGGTAGTACACACAAACAAGGTGAAAGTACACATAAGCAAAAGACCTTTACTGTCAACTCAGAGTCTTCAACAAATAACAGACCATATAGTTGTCCATTATGTAAGGGTAACCATGCCATATATCAGTGCTCTAGTTTTAAGTCGTTTTCCATCGAAGACCGCATTCAGAAGGCAAGATCTCTTAACCTGTGCCTTAACTGCTTACGTAGTGGTCATAAATCATTTAAGTGTAGGATGGGTGGCTGCAGCCACTGTCACAAACGACACAACACCATGTTACATTTGAATGGGCCATCCAGTACACAGGATACAAACAATGGTAGTACTGATACTCAACCTACTTCTACACAACCTACTCCCAATACTAGTAGTGTAGCACTCTGCACAGCACAGTTAAACACACAGCTGTCAACAACATCACAAGATAATGTAGTTTTGTCAGCCACTCATAATACTCAGTGTGTCATATTGCTGTCAACGGCTACCATTAATGTTATTGATCACAGTGGTCAAAAACATAGAGTACGTGCATTATTAGACAATGGTAGCACATCAAGCTTCATTACAAAGAGCTTAAGTGACAAACTGAAATTACAAACTCATTCAACCTCGACATTAGTTGAAGGGTTAAATTGTCAATCTAGTCATATACTTAAAAGTTGTGATGTCATTATATCATCACTTATTAATTCTTATTCTGAGAGTATACATTGTTTGGTGGTCCCACACATTACACAAGCGTTACCTAGCAGACAAGTCAACCATAAAGGGCTAGATATACCCCCAAATATTACATTAGCAGATCCTTTATTCCACACACCGTCTCAAGTAGATATGCTACTTGGAGCGGACTTATTTTGGAGTGTATTGTTGAACAACAACATTTCTTTAGGTAAAAATAAGCCCACATTAAGTGAAACTAAGTTTGGATGGTTGATATCTGGGCCCACACGCTCATTACAACATAGCACAGATACAGTCCACTGCAATCATTTAAGTACACATTATGATGATCAACTTCAGGATCAATTAACTAAATTCTTTGAACTTGAAACTGTCACAGTGCACAAACCTGTGTCCAAAGAAGAACAGGAATGTGAAAGTTATTTCATACAAACTACTACTCGGGAAAATGATGGTCGATTCGTTGTAACAATTCCTTTAAAAGAATCACCTCAACATTTGGGTATTTCATATGAACAAGCCCTATCTAGGTTCATATCGTTAGAACGTAGATTCAAGCGTGACCCTTTATTCAAAAAGCAATATGCTGAATTCATTAGGGAATATATATCATTAGGTCACATGACAGAAAACACAACTCCAGATAAGGATAAATACACATACATTATGCCACATCATGGAGTATTGCGGGAAACAAGTTTATCAACTAAATTAAGAGTTGTTTTTGATGCATCTGCAGTAACTTCGTCTGGGTTATCATTTAACAATATTCAAATGGTCGGCCCTACAGTACAAAGTGACCTTATTAGTATATTAATTAGATTCCGACAGTTTAAATATGTAGTCACTGCAGATGTTGAAAAAATGTATAGAATGATAAAGGTAATTGAAAGCCAACGTGAGTTACAACAGATACTGTGGCGTTTTGAACCTAATGAACAACTTAAACAGTTTAAACTTAACACTGTCACTTATGGTACTGCATCTGCACCATATCTTGCAACAAGATGTCTCGTTCAGTTAGGAAAGGAGTGCACTAATAAGTCTGTTTCCGATGCTATCATTAACGGATTTTATGTTGATGACTTTATTTATGGGCACAATGATATGACAAAGCTGGTAGACATCTGCAGAGGCGTCATTAACCAACTTGAAAGTGGTCAGTTTTCTTTAAGAAAATGGAATTCAAATAACTCACACATTATACAACAACTTGTAAGGGAAAATAGCAAAGATGAATTACTTAATTTAAGTAACCATGAGTATTCAAAAACATTAGGGTTACTTTGGGGGTGTAAAGAAGATGTGTTGTTATTTTCAGCAAACATTAAGCCACATGAACACATCACAAAACGCACAATCTTATCTACTATGGCTCAAATATTTGATCCACTTGGACTCATTAACCCTTGCATATTACAAGCTAAAATTATTCTACAAAAATTATGGTCATTAAAATTAAAATGGGATGAAAGGGTGCCAAGTGAGATTCAAGCTGCATGGTGTAACTTTATTAAATCATTTGGTGACATTAGGAAATTAAGAATACCAAGGCATGTCACCTGTGACTATCCTGTCATTTGTGAACTGCATGCCTTTAGTGATGCATCCACACGAGCTTATAGTGCTTGTATTTATCTGCGGTCCGTGTCTAAAAATAATGAAGTAACAGTCAAGTTGGTGGCTGCAAAGAGTCGTGTAGCTCCAATAAAGCCAATGACAGTGCCACGGTTAGAATTAAGTGGAGCTCTAGTGGCAGCTCGTTTAGCTGATAAGGTAAAATCTTCGTTAATAGGAGTTCACAGTTGCACTTACTGGTGTGATTCAACCATTGTGCTAGCTTGGATTAATACTCCCAAGACCAATTTATTAAAACCATTTGTTTATAACAGAATTCATGAACTTAAGTCTCTTACAGAACCTGGTATTTGGCGTTATGTACCCACAAAGTCGAACCCTGCTGATATAGGGTCGCGCGGCGCAGATGCACGCTATCTAGAATCCAATAGCTTGTGGTGGTCGGGACCAGCATTTCTAACAGAATCAGAGTCTAACTGGCCGGCCCTACTTACAAACATTAAAGAAGATGACTTGCCGGAATTTAAGGTACAAAGTCATTTAAATGTCTCAAATCAACCATCATTCGAATTCGTGAGCAAATATTCAGATTTTAGTAAGCTACAGCGCATTACAGCTTATGTATTGAGATTTATACATAATTGTCGTTATTCACAAAACAAAGGTATAGGATTTTTAACTTTACAAGAACTTGATAAATCTTTGATTACATTATGTAGACTATCACAACAAGAATCATTTCATCAGGAGTGTACATTATTAAAAAATAAAAAACAATTGCCATTAAAAAATAAATTAACTAATTTGAATCCATTTTTACATTCTGATGGTCTCATTAGAGTTGGTGGTAGGCTCTCTAACTCACATTATAGGTATGATACCAAACACCCCATATTGTTACACGCATCTAATCACATTACAGTACTTATTTTTAGACATTATCACAAATTACTCATGCATGCTGGTCCACAGTTACTGCTGTCAAACATTCGCCATAAATTTTGGGCATTAAATGGTAGAAACCTTTCTAGAAAAACAGTACATAACTGTGTCACATGCTGTCGTTTTTCAGGCAGAATCATACAGCCAATAATGGGCAACCTTCCTGAGCAACGCCTGCATGCTGACTATCCATTTGTAAACACAGCAGTAGATTATGCAGGACCAGTGATGATTTTGAACCGAAAGGGTAGAGGTAGTAATTTAATTAAAGCATATATTTGCATTTTTGTGTGCTTGGCTGTTAGAGCAGTACACATAGAGCTTGTGACAGATCTCAGCTCCGAAACCTTTATTTCTGCTTTAAACAGATTTATTGCCCGCAGAGGAAAACCTGTCAATATCTTCTCGGACAATGGTACATGTTTCGTAGGAGCATGTAATGACCTGGCTAGGTTTTTAAAATTAAATTCAAATTATTTAAGTTCACATGCTGCAAGTTTATCAATAAACTTTAAATTCTCTCCAGCCTACAGCCCGCACTTTAATGGTTTAGCTGAGGGTGCTGTGAAATCAGTAAAGCATCATTTGAAACGTATACTAGCTCTTGCAAACCTCACTTATGAGGAAATGAACACAGTACTTACGCAGATAGAGGCTATCCTGAACTCAAGGCCTCTAATTCCTTTATCTCATGATCCTTCAGATCTAGTAGCCCTCACACCGTCACATTTCCTTCTTGGACGAACATTAACTGTATTACCCTCTCCTCGGGCACAAGACACTACAAGGTTGAGCACTTTCTCACGTTATATGAGAACTCAACAGTTGAAGACCCATTTTTGGAATAGATTTTACAAAGAATACATTACAGAGCTGCAAAAAAGACAGAAATGGTGCAGAGGAGGACGAGACCTCCGACTTGGAGAGATGGTGCTAGTCAAGGATGATCGACTACCACCAAACAGATGGCTGCTCGGGCGAGTAACCAGCGTGTATCCAGGCTCCGACGGTGTGACCAGGGTAGCAGACGTGAAGACTACATCGGGCACTCTTCGGCGCGCCTTCAATCGGCTGTGCCCGCTACCAGTTGAAGATCAACCTGATGTGTCGGCAAGCCACAGTCCCTTGCCGAGGGGGGCAACTTGTTGACGCCTTGCATGTGTGCGAGCAACATTATGCACACACACGCGCAGCACGGCAGCAGAGAGAGGGAAGGGGTAGCAGAGCGGCGCGGGGAAGCAACGCGGTTCGGTGCGCGATGCTCCCACGCCGCCCGCCAGTCAGCCGACCACACCGGTCATCATTACACATTGCACGTCGTTATTTTTATTGTGAGCGCAATCCGTTAGCGCACTGTATTCATTATTGTACAAAGTTCATTAAATTCATTAATATTGTATGCTCTTGTCTCATTAAAGAGCCCAACTAGTTCACCCCTTCGCTGCCAGCCTTCAATTAGTTCTACAGTCAGTATTTTTATACTTTTTTTTAATATACAGTTAGGTATTATGTCGACAACCTCCGCAGCGTAGCGGTAATTGGCTCGCTTTAAATCTCGGAGGTCGTGGGTGTGATCCCCACACTGGACAATAAATCTTTGTGTAAATATAAGATATTCGGGTCTGGTTGGTTGAGGGACTACCCTTCGTGCCTAGGAAAGCACGTTAAGCCGTTGGTCCCGATTGTTATAACATCATCCATAATAATCATATATCAAGGAACAGGCTGCAGCGTTTCCTTATGTCTGTCAGGATGGTGTGTATGGATTGTGTTCCTCCAACATAATACTGCGGTCACCAACGCGCCTGCCAACCGTGGTGACTATGGCAATACCGGAGGGTATGGCCATAGTCACTCGGGAGGAGGCCCATGTTCAGCAGTGGACGTTATACGGGCTAATAATGATGAGGTATTATGTCATTTCTCTGTTGGCGTGTAAATCGTTTTACGTGTGATTTTTTTCATTTCATTTCGCTTTTTAGATACAGTCCACTCGCTCGCTCACAAGATTTTAAATACTTCCAATACCAGATGTAACTCGCGTCTTGCCTAATTATTATGAACTCTGGGGGTCTTACACGTACAATAATGTTATTTTCTGTAACGTTGAGGAACTATTGCCGACTTCTTTTTAATCAGACTTAAAGCCCCCCTTTAATCCGACTTAAAGCCCCTCTTTAAGCCTGTGGCTGCGACCGCACTTATAACCTCAGGTCAGAAACCGAACCGAATAATTCTTCAAGCATGATTTTAATGAAAAAGCTAGCAGAATTTTTGCCAATATCAAATTCTAAGTTTTTAGTTTCCGTATAAACTTTAGATATTGAGCATGGTGAGTTTTACATGATCAAAAATTTTAATAAATACAAAAAAGTTAACATAATTTGAAACTCGAAGTTGTTAGTTCTTCTTCTCGAGTCGAAAGGCTATTCATTGAACTAAATCAAACTTGACCAGTATTTGGCCACAGCAATTCCACAGTTGTTAGTTTTACAAAATCTTAAACTACGACGCGACGCTGCGAAGTTAACGAATACATCCATCTATTAGTATCCAGTGTCATATTAAATTAATGCCACGCATGTCCTTTGTTCTATTCTGACGTGTAATTCGCATCACGATTTATACGCATGATGTAAAGTCTTGTCGCAGTGTATCCATCAATCACCAATGTAATGCTATTATTTAATGCGTCTTATTGATTGGTCAGGATTTCAGCCTAGATTAAACATTCAGCTCATTGAATATAGTGATCACTGGTGAGATTTAACGCCAAAATAGAACATTAATGCAGATTTACCTGATATTGTAATTGCGAAAGTTAAAGATGGGTAAATGGCAGAGAGAAATGAATCGTTTTTTTAGCTTAAAGACTTATCCTTAATTTTTTTTAAACTCGCCTCCAAATTTATGACATAAGGTTTGTTAATAATGAAGAAGAGTTTGAATAAAGAAGACTCACAAAAAAAATGACTTGAATTCTGTACTAAAAGGTTCACACGTCATTTATGTGAAAAAGGATGAAGAATGAGTCGTCTAACGAAGCGAGCCATTTAATATGCCTGCAATAAGAAAATTTTAGTATATTACTATCATAAATATCCTTAAATACTCACAGATTACATTAGTCACCCAGTTAACAAAAGCTATTGGAGGTAATAGAAACAAATTGCAAATAAAATTTAAGGACAAGTTATTATCTAATTGTAGTCTTTGTCAAAAGCTATACCCAAGCAGTAGACTAGAAAACACAGACAAGGATATTTCTTTTAATGAGACCAACTTATTTTATCAGAATAATTATGCATGGAAATGGATCTCAGAATGTACGGCATAATGCCATGAATGAGAGAGATATAGACACAATATTACACATTAAGATAACGTTAAAGCTCGTCAAGCTACTAAACAGAACAAAGTAGAGAAAATCGGTTGACAAACAAAGGAAAAAAGGGATTGAGCAAAATAGAAGTATTTTTCATTTTTGATTAATGTAGAGTACAAGAATTACATAAAACAAATCTCAAAATAAAAAACGTGTCTGTTACTAAATGGCAAAGAACTAGACATATAACATCATAATGTTAGTTAACTCAATGAACTGGAGAAGTACTTTATAGACAAATAATTAATTGATTAATTATGGGTTCTACGCTTGACTTGACTTGAGCTTAGGTGTTACGGTAGTGGATTCTGAGATATAAGAATAATAATAATATATTGACACAAGAAAATAAAGCGAAAGTTCAAAAGCTATAGTACCCGCTTAACATCATGCGTGCCATAAGCAGATTTCAGACCTTATGATTAAAAAAATACCTATTGTACTAGGAGAAGTCCACTCGTTTTTATTTACGATAGTTATTAAACATAGGTCAACTATACTTAAATGTTTCATAAATACGGGAACAAAATGGGAAATGTGTTAAACTGTAACGTTTCGAATTATTTCGAGCACAAAAGTAAATATACAACCACACACAATTTAAAACTAATTAAAATTCCTTTAAGCCCAATCAGCATTCAGCCCAGCTTCCGATGTTAAGTGACCTACTTTTGACGAATTTATTTGTAAGGTTCAATGTTCATAGCTCGAAATTGCATTTAGAAAACTTTGCGTCGTACATATTGAGATTCAAGATTGGACATTATAATAAAAAGAAAGAAAAAAAATAAAGGTGTGTGAGACGATTGTTTTTTTTTTTTCATCTTTCTAGCATAGTTTTGCAATCTACTTGTATTATTTTTAACCCCTCGTGTTAAGCTAAAATGCTTGTGTTACGAGTGGGTTCACGTCGGTAGTGCAACGGGTGGGGTTCGAACCGGCGACCTCAAAATCACTAGTCCAACGCCCTTGCTTATGCTACGGCCGCTTTCTCAATACTTTAACAGTTTAATATAAATTACAAGTATACAGTTTTGTAAATTTACATTCGTTCAGTCTGATTATATTTGATAATTTGTACGTTTGTATCAATACCGAGTAAGTACCTATTGCACAATTGATGCGATGCTACTATTAGTTACATTATATATATGACGAGGAAGGACGAGCATCGTTGTTTTTAATAAGGTGTGACGTCATCATTGCTGACGTCACATTCATCAGGATGGTTCTCTATCGAGGGTTGTTGATCCATAGTAACAGCAAAACTCCATAATATGGTTTTCAAGTTTTATTCCAGTAAATTGAGGAGCTCCGTACAGTCCGGCAGCTCGAGCGAGACTGAATTGCAATCGGTCCGCCGGCCGTATTTATACTAAACGAGCGGCTCACAAACAGTAAACAATTTAGTTTGATAATTTTCAAACTATGTGAACAGATAATTATTTCTACAAATATTTCAACGATTTACAAATCATAATTTGATCCTGAATACTTA
The DNA here is from genome assembly GCA_947037095.2 of Nycteola revayana. Taxonomy (NCBI): domain Eukaryota; kingdom Metazoa; phylum Arthropoda; class Insecta; order Lepidoptera; family Nolidae; genus Nycteola; species Nycteola revayana. The sequence goes on along the minus strand of OX344838.1, from coordinate 12,757,699 downwards.
TTTCTTAGTCTAGTATTTTATGAACATATTTGTGTTTCTATCAAATCATGCATTGATTCACAATTTATTTATTTTGATGAGACGAGTAATTGTATTTATGTGTTTATCATTAATGAAGTGTTGTTGCTATGCTTATTTTATGTGGTTGCGCCGATACGGCCATTCTGACAGGCGGTGCGCGCTCTGCACCAGCCTCGTTGATTCTCGTCGCGTAATTGTACAATTTTATTTTATTATTTTGCATCTATGATTAAATCTAAGTTCTGTCCTTTGAGTATGTTATTATTTAGACGGACCATAAGTATCTCGACGAACGCGCTTTAGTGCTACCACCGGATCCAATACGCCCCAACTGAGAAGATCCGGCGAAACAAACTCAGTGGAGTTATTCTACTGCCGGTTTCAACGCGGCCTCATCGAGACGATCCGGCGAAACATACTCAGATGGGCATGTCCAAGAAGTTTTGGTCCAGTTACTTTTATTATTTAGTTGGCATTCACAATTTACCAATCGGTTGTCTTTATACGAATTTTATTTACGTTTTCATTAAAAAACAGATTAAATAATTTATTTAAAGACAGAACTAAATAAATATTTGGGAGTATTATTTTTATTATTACAGATAGTAATTTCTGTGTTAGTCTAGGAATATCAATGCTAATAAGGTGTTGGAAGTTCTCGACGAGTTCTCGGAGGTTCTCGTAGAGTTCTCGGAGGTTCTCGTAGGGTTCTCGTAGGGTTCTTCGCGAAATCTGCAATAATAGAAATAACTTTCTCTGAGTTGGGTATCTGTGAGCAACTTGCGTTGCTTTATATTTAGTTGTTATGCAAAAACATGCATTTCTATGTTAGTCTAGGAATATCAATGCTAATAAGGTGTGTAAGGTGTTGGAAGTTCTCGAAGAGTTCTCGGAGGTTCTCGTAGAGTTCTCGGAGGTTCTCGTAGGGTTCTCGTAGGGTTCTCGGAGGTTCTCGTAGGGTTCTCGGAGGTTCTCGTAGGGTTCTCGGAGATTCTCGTAGGGGATGGAATGATGCTGTGCTCTGGGCGGTCCTGTTCGCCGTGGTACACAGAGGCTCTACTGGGAGTATGGAACTAGGTTGAAGGTGTTTATACACAGGTTCTAAAAGAGTTAAATTCAAGGTAATATTTTGTAAATATGTTCAACTCACAGTTTATTGTGGCAATGAATCGTCTTCACTTTGATCTCGTAGTTTTTGCTGAGGCAACCCGTCACTTGATGTGCTTGGTACGGGGCTCTATTTCTATTTCAGGTGATGGTAGTGGCTCATCTTCTGCCGATACGGTTACCTGATCACCAGGTTGTGGTGCACGACGAAGTTTAAATTTAGGCTTACCTCCAGAACATAGCGCTCCGGAAAAACTGACCCCGGCAGGAGAACTCCACTACTCAGCCGTCCGCACCACGAAAGAGGAAGCAAATCGCCTCGTGCGTATCGAAGGAATGTCAACAACAAAAGGGTGAAACCGCTCGCCGCACCCAGTCGTCCGGTGATGGAAGGGTGAAGGGGGCATCAGGTTATGTAGAACCTCCGCACACTCCCTGAAATGTAACCGATAAAAAACCGATAGGCAGGCCACTCGAGGCTCCGAAGACTTGCCTCCACAAGTGAGCCATTGCCTATGACTCTTCGCTCGACGCCCCAATGCATCCAGAGCATCCAGCTAATATCTGAAGATAGATAGAAAGATGTGAAGTACCGCCCCACCCTGGAGAGGAATGCCGTCAGGACCACCAGCCTTATTCACATCCAGAGTGCAAAGAATGTTTAAGTACCACTTTTTGCCGAATGTAGAAGTCCAATGGGTGGACTTTTACCAGCAGCATCTAGTTGTGAATTCTTAGTAAATAGAGATGCACATAAGTCTGCTTTCTCCTTGGCGGTGTGAGCTAATGAACCGTTCGGCTCCTGCAGTGGCGGAAAAGAGGACCGACAGAAATAGGCTTCGACCGATTTGGCAAGAGACCAAAAAGCTTTACTCCCAGATGGGTAAGATGCTAGTGTGGCTCCAATGCGTCCAATATGGTCAAAGCGGGCCCTGCGTAGCGCACGTTTGCAAGACTTGGCAGCACCATTGAAGGCTCTCTTCAGCCTCCGAACATTTCGCGCTTTGCGGGCTCGAGCATCCGCCCACGCTCGGCAAGCAGAGTGCTTATGTGCTTATGTGCTTCAGTACTATCACACTCAGCGCCGAACCATGAACGGGCCTTGTCTCGGAGTGAGACATCAGAAAATGGAACGAAATATTCCATAGTCTGGCATATCACCCCAGAAACAGCCTCCGCGCAGCAAGTTGGGTCGTCTGAAGAGAAGCATAAGCGCAGCCAAGGGTAAGACGCGAAGAAATACCGCATCCCATCCCAATCTGCTGACTTGTATCGCCATACTCGCCTAGTCCCCTTGAGATCGGGATCGGGTGGCGAGCAGACAGACACAGATTTCACCAGACAGTGGTCGGAGCCACCCAACGGCGAGGAAACCGCGACTTGACATGGGTCTGGATCAGTTGTCAGCAGAAGGTCCAAGCAACCGGCCGCATGGCCATCAATGTCGGGCACCCGTGTCAGTCCAGTCACCAGTTGGGAGAGACCAAGCGTCAGTGCGAATGCACACGCTAATCCCCCAGCATGGCCGGTGCTCCGGCATGGGCACAGCCACTCCTGGTGGTGGGCATTGAAGTCCCCCAGAACAACCAGCTGCGCCGATGGGCACCTGAGCTGAGCCAGTTCAGCCGAGTCCGAAAGATAGTGAAACAACCTGGTTGTCCCCATGTTGTCGGTGTGCGACCGATAGACACCAGCATAGAGTATCTGCTCCAAGCGAGAAACTGGAATCCTCAATGTTACGGAGACACCGACAGCAAATGTCATCGCGAGCACACACGCAGGCGCCAGCGCGTGGCTTAAAACTGTGCTCCAGGGTGTACCCCGGGCGGCGCAAGCATGCTGCGTCAGCCGGACATCTGATTTGCGTCTCCATGAGGAACAGCAGATGTGGTTTTTCGGTCTCATGGTGGTGATGGACCGGTATGAGATCGGAGTGCAGACCTCGGATGTTAGAGAGGTGCATTTTTTTTTTTGATCATGAGCGACTTTTCGTGTTCGCCCTCTTCCCACAACTCTTGCATAAACGCTCGAACATTTGCTGATTCATTTGCATCATGTGCATGAAGAATTAAGGTGGCACCCCACCCATGGACGTATTCGGCATAGGTACATTGATCATCGGCTGTTGCCCCTGTTGCGTAGACCCCATTGCTTGAAGCCAAGGTTGAGTCGCAACAGGTCGTGATGAAGCAGTTCCAAGGATCACTTCGAGTCCCACTTCTGATGACGAGGAAGGACGAGCATCGTTGTTTTTAATAAGGTGTGACGTCATCATTGCTGACGTCACATTCATCAGGATGGTTCTCTATCGAGGGTTGTTGATCCATAGTAACAGCAAAACTCCATAATATGGTTTTCAAGTTTTATTCCAGTAAATTGAGGAGCTCCGTACAGTCCGGCAGCTCGAGCGAGACTGAATTGCAATCGGTCCGCCGGCCGTATTTATACTAAACGAGCGGCTCACAAACAGTAAACAATTTAGTTTGATAATTTTCAAACTATGTGAACAGATAATTATTTCTACAAATATTTCAACGATTTACAAATCATAATTTGATCCTGAATACTTATTTCTTAGTCTAGTATTTTATGAACATATTTGTGCTTCTATCAAATCATGCATTGATTCACAATTTATTTATTTTGATGAGACGAGTAATTGTATTTATGTGTTTATCATTAATGAAGTGTTGTTGCTATGCTTATTTTATGTGGTTGCGCCGATATATATATATATTTTTTTTATAATAGAAATTAAATATAAGTGCGACGGACAATTTTAATCTTAAGTGACCACTTTTTGCCTATTTTTTTGTATATTTATTTGTATATTTTACTACATATGGTAATTCGTATGAAACACCCATGCACGGAAAATTAAAAAAAAAACTGTCAAAAGATAGGTCACCGATTGGTAATCGCACCTATTAAGGTTTTAATTATATAAGAGCTAGACTTCTAGTAAATAAGACTTCTATATATCTACTCTAAACCCATTTTGACTATGACTTAACATTTAACATTTCAAAGCTCCGCTTTTTTATCAGTTTTTGTCACAATTACTATCAATATCAATTTACAGTTCAAAATATCACCCTAATTTACACTACAAATGTGAACTCAATTCCGTCAAAGAGAGTTGTTACCACAAAACTAGTTGATTTGTTACTTCGCAACCGCGCTCCATGGCTGGTTCAGTTCGTTTTTGATACAAATACTCTTTGTCGTTTTATTTGTTCGAAATATTATTGTGCTCCACATTTCTTTGAACGCCAATTTATTCGCATAAGCAGGTAAGAGTTGTTCTTGTTTTGGGAGTAAACTAATACGAATAATATATTGAAGAAAATTTCAAAAGTAAACCCTTTTAGCTGAGCTGTGGTTAATGGAGTGCAAAAATCAATTAACCTTTACTCCATATTTTTTTCGGCTAGAATAATTTGAATAACATCTTTATTTGAAAAAACTAAATTTACGTGGCCAACTTTGATGTATGTATTAAAAATGCGACATGTAATTATTATGTTTTTTTTACTACAATTCCCGTGCTGGCGATAAGGATATGGTATCCTTGTGATTGTATTTATGGATACAAAACATCCCCAGACTCAGAAAAACTGGAACACAAATAATTACACCAAGTGGGTATCGAACCCAGAAGACTCAGAAGATCTGGTAGCTTCTAAGAGCTCTAGAAGCTTACTACCGTAAACACTGTAACTTGAAGGCAGTCAATCACTGTCTGTCAGTTTTTAACGCGTCGCGGCGCAGTTAAATAAAATCGCAAAGACTTACAGTTTTGAAAAGCCAACTCTTCTCAACAGCGAAGACCTCACGAATATAATAAATGGAGACGTTTACGTGTCCCAGCAAAGCAATTCCAAGACTAAATTTATATTATAAGAGTAAATGTTTGAGAAATAAATTTAAAAACGAACTGAGGATGAAACCACATTTTCCGTATATTTCAGTTTAGTTTTGTTACTGACGAAAACAAGATATATTTACATACTATGCAGCAATAGTTATTAACACTGTTCTGTCCAATTTTGTTTTTCTATTAATATAACATAGTATTACAAGTTGTAGACAATTCATCATCAGTTTGTAGAACGTTCACTGCTGAGCATGAGTTTCCCTCAAGATCAGCCCTCGACCAATCCTACCAAGCGTTTGACCTTTGAAGGATTTTAATGATCAGCAGTGGATGTTATCTGGTGGATTTAAATTATTTCCATAGATAATGTTATGACAATCGAGACCAACGACAACGCGCATTTAAACTGAATCAAGCAACAAAAACTGAACATTCTAAAAAAAATTTTAACCGTGGACACAACGTGGTCAAAATCGACTCTTGTAATACCGTTTTTTTATACAACGTTGATACGACAGAGGGGCTTTCCTTTAAACTGCCTATACTAGGTACCATTTCCAAGCTCTGTACCAAAAATCAATTAAATAGGAGCAGTAGTTTAGTCGCAAATTATTTTTTAAGTTTTTGCGCCGTTTGAACACGATGTATATATATCCTAACAGCTGATTATGTCTACGCATAGGTCATGCACCTTAAAACGATAAATCTGAGTATAACCTACGATGCGTTGTTGCCGCTCTGACGCAAATCATTGCAAAACATCCCGTGCGTAAAAGAGATGGAAATAGGTCAGTGTGTTGTTATTGCATTCTAGACATTTCTAGATCCTTGCGATCGGTAAGTGGGTCGCCTCAGCGCGCCGATGCTATCCTTTTGGAACGTACGTGTGACGTACGCGCCGCCGAACGCCGAACTCGCGCGCAGACAATTGTGATTTTGTTTTGTTATTGTGATAGGACACTAAATAAGTTTAAGACATTATTTCTTTTTTTATTTTGACAGGACACGTAACTTGGGTTTATTATTATAGTGTTAGTGTTTTTATTGTGATCGACTGTTTTTTTATTGTGATAGGACGTAATTAACTTTCGGTATAATTTGTGCATTAATGTGAATGGTGGACACATCGAGAATTTAAAAATTTAGTGTTTTTGTTGTGATTGTTGTTGTGTCTACCCTACCTTACCTATTACCTAAACTACTTCAAAACCTTACCTATCATAAAAACCGGCGCGAGCGGAGTCCTAAGCGCCCGCCCGCGCCACCACCGGCCGCCCGCCTTGACACAAGATAACACATGCAGCGCACCGGCGCGCGCGCGACGTTGCCTCTTTGCTAGGTCAGTGTAATTTATTTACAAAGGTTGGTTACGTTTTACTCTGATTTGTAAGCTTGTTTGAAGTTTGTTTGAAAGAAAAAAAATCTCAATTTGGTTGCTTTTTATTTTTATACCGTATCGGATTAATAAAAAACACGTACCTATAGTAAACGTAGCGTAATTTAATGCCCCTCTGTCATATCAACGTTGTATAATTTTTATCGACATCATATATAATTTTTCATGAATAATTGCCAAACCTCACTTTTTTAATACAATAAACATTTGAATAATTGTCATCTCTGTTTTATTTTGATTTACAAAACTAATTTCGTGTTGAAAAACCTTTACAAACTTTCTCAGAAGTTTGGCAATCTATATATAAAATGCATCAATTTATTTCTCGTGACATTTTATTTCTCATTTTAACGGCTAAAAATCAGTTTATTTTTTCGAACAATTTGCTTCACCGCGAAATGTTTAAAGCTGAATTTTAATATTACAAGTATTCGCTATGGATGGTACATTCTCGTTTAGTACTAGGACTATTGTTATATCCTGTCACGGGCGTCCGTCAGTTCATTTATCACAGTCCACAGACTTATATGGTTGCATTGTAGAACATTTTATGCGTGGCCAAGCAACAATGGAATTGATTTTTTATGCTGTTATTTTGAGAAAGATTATGTTTTCAGGAAAATTGTATTCATTCAGTTGGGGTATTGTGATAAATGGTGATTTTTAATTTTAAAGTTGAATAATATGTGCTTACTAAATATATCATCATCATCAGCCCGTTTAACGTTCACTGCTGAACAAGGGCCTCCTCCCGAGAGAGGGTAGGCGGGTTGGTGACCGCAGAATTATGTTGTATTCAAGAAAACGCTGTTGCCCGTTCCTTGATATACAATTATTACAAATAATGTTATAACAATCAGGACCAACGGCTTAACGTGCTTTCCGATGCACGAAGGGTAGTCCCTTAACCACCCAGACCCTTAAAATTTACAGACAGAAAGAAATCTTAGAATTTACACAAAGATTTCGTGTTCGGCGGCGTGGAGATCGAACCTACGACCTCCGAGTTTTAAAGCGAACCAAATACCGCTACGCTACGGAGGTTGTCAAAATATAAACCATCCGTTTAAAAAGAAATGGCATCACTTTAAGATTCTTATGTGAAAAAAAAAATACTTTTCTATACTAAATAAAACAATATTAAAATGCATGCTTCTATTTACTGTACTGGCCGTACCTCCCGGTACGTCCCAGTGTAGTAGGGGCCTCACTTTGCGCTTCTATAATGAAATAATGAAATAATGAATTTATTCAGCACTTAGGTATTTACATACACTTGTACTTGTCAGAATCACAATGTTACACAATTATTCTTATTCTATGAATTAAACTAGATACTTAATTAACCGGTAGCAAATTGTAGGATATTACAGACAAAATAGTCCGTCTGTCAGCTGGTCATTAATTTCTCTACTCATAATAAGTTTATGTTCATATTAATTATTTTAGACTTTAATGGTTCAATATAGAAAAATTTGGAAAAAAAACATACAATTAAGTGGCACACACCTGGGGGCACCCTTAATGGGTTAGGACCACGACCCAGTGGTACCACTGATATATAAGTCAGATTTATGAACATAAAAGGAAGTGATCGGCCTACAGGCGCTGGATCACAGGGCCGGGGTAGGGGTGCAACGCGGTCCTCGCCGGCGAGAATCCTACCCTAGCTAACCTGCAACCTTTCACTAGCTACCTATGTGGACGACTATAATTTATTTTGATAATTGAGGTTGCTTTGCTATAGTGATATTGCGGTGCAGTGTTCCGCAAAATTTTCATGTTACACAATATCTACAGGAAATTAGTATTTATCTTGATGTGTTTTATTATGTATTTAATTAAAACGAACACTATAATTTTGCTGAAGCTACATGAGACAGGTAGAAAAATAGGAATTATTATAAAGGTAAAGTATTAGAATCAATTATAAAAGCGTTTTATTATAGATATTTTATTAGTTTTATTTATATAAGATTTGTATATACATACAATTTTTCTGATTAGACTACATATACGTACAATGAGTGTGTAGTTTAAAACCGGAAAAATCTTTAGGATTTTCAGCGGAATTGACTATCTGCATAAAAGTTTCTAGGAAACCTTAGTTTGCGAAATAAACAAAACCATTGTGTTGCAGATTTTATGGTAACGCACTGAATTCCACACATATTTTTGTTGTCTATTGACTAGGTATGTTTCCTATTAGCATTTTTGTTTACTATCGGCTGGATGGCTGCAAGCCTAACTTTAACCAAACGATATCAATGTACAGGTTTTTATTCCATTTGTAGAGTGATAAACACTTTGAGAGTAACAAACGGATTCTTTATTGCAATGAGCTGTGACTGTAATTTTGGACGAATATAATAAACTAATTAATTCAAACATACATTTGCCAGTACTTAAAAATTTTTTTTTTTGTAAAATCTTGATTTCTTTTTTTTTATTTACTTTCCTGAAATATTTAATCTGATGATAAAAAAATTCCCTTTATAGGGCTAATTTTTAATACAAGCTAAAGGATTTTGGAAAAACGAGATACCCAAGTTTCTAAACTACTAGAAAATACTAATGGTTTAAATATACGCTACGCTCTGCCCATTTGAGTATGTTTCGCCGGACCGTCTCATGTGGGTCGTGTTAAAACCGGTAGTAGAATAACCCACTGAGTTTGTTTCGCCAGATCTTCTCAGTTAGGGCGTATTGGATCCGGTGGTAGCATTAAAGCGCGTCCGTCGTTATATACTCATGGTCCGCTCAAATAATGACAATTGTTCTTAATATAATTAAATATATTAAGAACACACAGAACAAGCTATTGAACACAATAAAGTTTAATAATAAAGTTAAGACTAAAACATGAATAAAAACAACAACTAAAATACCTGTTTATTATGCTATTTTATAAATGTTAAAATTATACATGGATTAATATAATAAATTATTTTTTTGACTATTTGCAAGTACCTGTAATAGGTTTACGTAAATAAAAATGATTTTTATTTATTTTATTAAAATTTAATAACATAAAATGAAATGAATTATTTTTATGCATAACACTTGTAATATTATGTATTCTGTGGTGTAACTTTGTCAATTATAGTAACTCGCTGCGTAGCTCCCATTCGCATAAGAACCTTATTATAAAATATAGCGTATTTTACTCTGGGATAACGGACCTTTTAAATGGTGAAAGAACGATGAAAATCGGGTCAACGGTTTTATTAGTTATCAATTACAAAAATAATATAAAAACATTTAACTTTGATTTAAAAACAAAATGAACTACCAACGGAATTTCCAGTGAAATGTTTTCAATTTTTCTGAATTGACACCGAGATCTCGAGGCTTAATGCTTGGGTAATTTTACTTTGGAAGGATTTGGGCAAACATGTCGTATTTGCTCAATCCCTAAGAAGATCGATTCGTTTGAGTCACGGTATTTGATCACCTCCTTATAGCTTTTTTACGATTGTACGTTGTCGGTTTTATGTGAGTTTTTATTTATATCCTACGTAAAGGAAAATTAAATAGAACAAAAAAAACAATATCAGGAAACAGGCCTTTGTTCCCATGTTTATAAACATACTTTTTGTTTATAAAGGCTTTTAATAAAGTCGCCTACATACCTAAATCAGTTAAATTATCTTATCAGTCATTTACCTAATTTATACATACAAATTAGGTTAATGTGGTTATTGATTATAAAATAGTATAAAACAAAGTCGCTTGCCGCTGTCTGTCCGTCCCTATGTATGCTGAGATCTTTAAAACTACGCAACAGATTTTGATCCGGTTTTTTAAATAGATAGAGTGATTCAAGAGGTAGGTTTATATGTATGATACACCAGCATTGCACCCGTGCGAAGCCGGGACGGGTCGCTAGTTGATTATAAAATATGTAAGACAGATGCAATTACATAAACACCGTACCATAACATTTTCAAAATGTTGGTATATATTTTTGCATTTAAGAAATATAACAACCGATCTACAAAAATACCAAATGCACACCAAATTAAGGTAAATAACATTTTTGGAATCCCGACTCAGAACAGTTCGAAACTAAAAATTAGATTGAAGTGTATTATTTTTTATTTTTTGTCATTTGTTTTGGTGTGCGATAATTATTTTTATGTCTTTTGAAATTCACCTCAATGTAAAATTTTGGTGTGACCCATTTTGTTGCACAATAAGTATATTTGATAGGAAATTTGGCAAAGTTTGTTGTAATTATATATTAAATACCACCCTTTGTTACCACCCAAGTTAGCCATGTAGCTTTTTTAAGTGAAGGAACGAAAACAAAGTACATTACAATAAAGTCCTTTATTAATGTATTGTAGGCAATCAATCTAGTATGCAAATTCTTGTGAATAGCTTCAGGTTTTGGCTGTCAAATACAGCAGCCAGAACATTAGGCCGCCCCGTTAGAGGGTTGTTATTCTCAGGGTAGATTATTGAGGGGTAACAATTTAATGCTCCAGTTTTTCTTAACCGTATTACGTAGAAACACAACAACTTTAAACAAAACTTCCCCTTCCCGTAGTAACTTTATAATTCTATATATAGCTTTCGTCGATAAATGGGCTATCTAACACTGGAAGATTTTTTCAAATCGGTCCTGTAGTTCCTGAGATTCAAGCAAACAAACAAACGAAATCTTTAGCTTTATATAAAATATGTAAAAATGTTGATAACACAAAATTTTAATAATACGAACAAACAAATCACAAAATCTGTTGTTACTTCTGGATATCGTAGCTTTGTAATGGAGAAAAATGTAAGTAAGCGGTCCGTATTTTCTGAATTCATCCATTACAAACAAAACTATACAACATCTTTTTAGCATATTTTTATTAACTAACCAGTTATACTCACGATTTGTCATCATCGGATATGTCCCACTAGTTTCGAGACCATTCCGAGGTCCATTTTCAAGGAGTAGTCGACTCGACGGCGCGGCGCGGCGCCGGGCAACTAACTTGAGAATGGACCACGGGATGGTCTCGAAACTAGTCGGACATATCCGATGATGACAAATCGTGAGTACAACCGGTTAGTTAATATAAATATGTGTACCACTCAGGAAAGTTTTAATCTTTTTAGCATCGTAATTTTTCTTCTAAATATTACTTACATAGTCGTTCCCAGTGCGAAATATTTTTACAAAAAGTCCCTCACTTACAAAAGTAAATGAGGAACAACTGACGAAGACTTTGTACATTATGAACAGCCTCAGTCGCATAGGTATTGCCTGGATTTACCTAACTTTTTAAATGGGCAATCAGCTGTTACAATTCAACACTGAGCTCTATTCTAATATACATAAGAATTCATTTTTCATTGATGTAATATTGGCTGTTTAAAAGCTAGCGTGTAGCACGACCCAGTTCAAAACTAAAGACTCACTACATATGTTACTTGTTTGTTACGACCACGAGACTTCAAGCTTGAGCCTTTTCCATGAAGGAAATTTATCGCTTTGAACTTGTCATATAATAACAAGGAGTGCTTTACAGGGAACTTATGTTGTTACTTATATGGCATTAAATTGAGTGTGATAGCTAGGGTTGCAACCCGTACTATATTATATAGTATCGTATTATATTTCAGTCAAATGTACTAAAAAACAAAAAGCTCGTTGAGTGGCTCTGAGTGAAAAAAATATTTAAAATAAATGTGTACTATTTTTTTCTTAAATTTCCCAAAAGTACTATATTATATTTAGCAACTTTTTTTTAAGTACTATATAAAACAAAATAAGGTGGCAACCCTAGTGATAGCATTAAATGTTTTCTAATGTCAATAACGCGAGGAAAAATAGCAAAAATCAAAAACGAATTCAATTCAAGCGACCGTAGCAAAATGGTTAGATCACAAGGCCTACGCCCCTGACTTGTGATCTTGTGGTCACCAGTTCGATCCCCATTGCTCTACCGACGTGAACCCACTCGTAACACAAGCATTTTAGCACGAGGGGTTAACAAGAATACTAGTAGATAGCAAAACTCTGCTAGTAATATTGTAAAAAAAAATGTGCAGTGCCTGTTACGTTTTTATTTGTGACCAGGAAAATTAAGTGACCTATACCACTTATCAAAAAGTGTTTCCACTTTATATTAAGCGGTATAGAGGTCAAAATACTAGATCAACTAGTGCTAGTACAGTAGATATGCACAGTCAACAAAAGAGATAGGTTTACACCGTCAGTATCAAATAATGTAAATAAATATTTATGGGTGAAAAGTACGCTGCTAGCTGTATAAAAATGCACATAGTAGTAAACTTTTCTCATAAACGTGTACATATAAATTTAAAATGCGTTTCACTGAGTGTAAACCTATCTCTTTTGCTGACATCACTAGTCACCTTTATTCTGCCGGTCTTCTCCTTTACCCACACTTGAGCTCTAGCAACCTTACTCACAGAACTCAACATTAAATTATAATGTTATCTACCTGTGCTATTCTAGCTCAGTTGACGAGCTCAAAAAAAACTTATGAAATAATATAAGGTTTATATCTAATATATTTCAAAATCTATTACTTGCTTTAGATACGAAAAAATCTACTTGTCGACTCACGCGGTTTCACGCACCTAGTCGTACTTCATATGACACAAAATTGCGTTATCATTATATTTTTTTCTATTATCCTTTACAATGTTAAAATGGCTTGTGTAACCTATGTTATTCCGAACGTAGACAAATTAAATAAATCTAATATCATTAAAAATCAGCCATTGAATTGGAAGGTTAGCCCGTTAATTAAACTACGACATTTTATTGAATGCATAGGCCAATCGTTGATTGAACAAACATTATGCATTCCCTTTTCTATTTGCATTCACATATGCATTCAAAGCATGCAGGCAGCATTATGTAGTTAGCCACGAGGCTTTTGCTACTTCACCGGGCATCAAGCTAGCTGAGCTCCAACTTTAATAAATGGTTTTAAAACTACAAAAACAGCATAGCCTCGTTCTATTAAAAGATATGAAGTAAAATAAATAAAAACCTACCTGCTGAAGAAAAATTTGACAACGACATGCGATTCTTCTAGTACTTGGAAGTTGAGACACTTCAAAACTCTCAAGTACGAGTGTATCGTCACCGCAGTCGCACAGTTTAGGCAGCTAAGTTCTCTAGTACATCTTGTTTGACTAAGAGCGCGTTCCCACTATGTCGTGACGATGAAAATATCATTGGGTGAGTTTGTTCCCATTATATCGCCTATTTACTTTCACGGTATAAGTATGAGTCTCGCTTTAAGTCTTAGAGGGGTTCGATCCCCACACAAAACTCAAACTCTTTGAGTAAAATCTTAGATTTGTTTCCGGGTCTGGTTTGTTGTCAGACTACCCTCCGAGTCTCGGATAGCATGTTCAGTTTAAGTCCCGATAGTTATAATATCATCTTAAACAATGGTATACCAAGAAATAGGCAGCAGCGTTTCCCGTCTTACGATATAATACTGAAGTCACCAACCGGACTGCCAAGTGTGGTGAATATGGCAATAATCCTCTCTCGGGAGAAGGCCCATAATTAAATATTTTAAATACACAAGCCACGAAATAGTGGGAACGTGCCGTTATTCGATGAATATGAACTCAAACAGTTGTTTAAGAAAACAAATTTAAAGTCGTATAAGAAATGGATACAAAGTGATCTAATATAGACTTGGGAAGTTAGTTTTACCAGAACTTTATTTATAAATTATGACAGCAATTTGTAATTTTGTAAACGTAAATATTTACTATATTTTTATTAGAAATCTGATATAAAAGTTATGTGCCAAATGCTGTAAAGTGAATAAACACCCAGTTTTTAAGATGACACTTAACAATCAACTAACATGACCGAAGTAATTTTTTTAGTCCATCCACAATTACGTCTGCTATCAAATGTTTAACCAAAATGCCAAGCACATACCTACTGACACGATAGACATATTTTATTAGCTATTCACGCTTTTGAAAACTGAACAAGAATGTTGACAGTTGATTAGTTCATTTTAACATATCATCCATACTCGGGTGTAAGGCTGACCCCGTATTAAGCTTGCGGGTTCTTAGAAGGTGCAAAAGTCAAGCACGTAGTCGCGCGCACTACGTTAGCATCGTTTACATGTGGACGGCAGCGGGGAAAGCGGCTAACAGGGGAAGGGCACGGCATGCGGTCGGCGTACGCGCGGCGTTCACGCGGAGTGCGCGCGGCGTTTACGCTGAGTTCGCGCGGCGTGCTTACTGGTCACACTAGAACGCAAATCTCGTGCTTCGTTGTCCTGGCGCACTCGGGAATACACGCACACGCTCTATGCAGGATAAGCCTTTGTCGCTTTATACGAAAATCTATACTAATATTAGAAAGAGGAAAGATTTAATTTTCTTTTATGCATTGAACAGGCTCCGAAACTAATGAATCGATAAACAAAAAACAATTAGAAAGCTACGCTGTTCAGAAGTAAAGTAGACTTTATTTCATTATGAAGTTCACGCAGGAACGGTAGCTACGCGGGTGAAATCCCGCGTGGGAAGCTTCTTATGTATAAAGCGTTAAACGCCAACTCTAGGTGAATTTTTTTTCTTTATACAGGAACATACTAAATGAAGTAAATTCATGGCTGTTGTGAGAGCGTAATCTACTATTTTGCTTTTCTATAAGTATTTATTCAAGCATAAATATTTATTAACTGTGTATCGGGGGCATAATTTGTTACTTAACGGGAACTCTAACTAGCTATTTCTTATGTAGTCTGATTAATTCTCTGAAAAAGGCCGCATGAGGTCCAAAGGGACGCATCAAGGGTCATCACTTGCCGTTTTTATTAGGCTCTATTGTCTACAGTAATACTAACAACGGTCATGACTTTGTTGCTAAGCAGTATTTAGTAAAGCGTGTATTTGTATTCTCAAAGTGTATATCGAATGTATTCGAATATGTAGATTGTTGCTAATGAAACTTACAGCAGCAACTTTTTTTATTCATATTGTGTTTGGGAAATTAACATTTGGCCTACATAAGAGACATACATAAGAGAAAATGTTACCGTAACGTATGGACGCTTGTAATACGAGACATATCACTTACGCGTTGTCGACGCATATTACTTCTCCCCTTGTCCTATATGAGGTATATGATCTTTAGCAATGTTATTATATTTTATTCGGGTATGGTATTTTAAAAGGTGGATGTATCTTTTTCTACATTCGAGCAGTTAATTATATACAAACACTTTGTTCTATCTATAATCTATATAAATGAATAAATTGAAGTGTCTGTCTGTAATGGAAAATTAACAGATTTTTACTAAATGCATGTACAAAAATACAATTTTAACAATTGTTTTTTATTCTGAGCAATTTTACTAATTTTAACAAGACTTTTAGATCTAGTAGAACTTTACCATGTTTTTTCTGTCTATTCGTTTGTCAGTGTTTTCTGCCTTATCTCTGAAACAGTAATACCGATTAGATGGGGCTTCCACTGTTACAAAGTCCTTATTTTACCCGGAAGGACAACAGCAAGTTTAATATACTATATGGTACTTACATTTTGACTTTACGACATATACCTACAAGCTATTTTTATATGTAGTTCCTACGTAACAGACTTAGTAACAGAATTCAGAGAGAATATTTCAACAACCTTTTTTTTGTCAGTAGTAAAATCATATTTTTTCTTTATCCTACCTTTTGTTCTGTAAGTCCTTCATTTGCTGGCAGTTACTTTTATACTCAATGCACGTAAATTTAACGGTTCATAAAACAAAAAAAATAGACGTAGGTACTAGCTACTTTGAATAAGGCCTGTGTTTTTTTATTTTGGTAAGTATTTTAGATTTTTTAAAGATGTGGGTACACAGATAGATATATGAGAAAGTATTTGTAAAGAATATCTCTATAAATTTCATTAAGTCTGCTAAAATATGATAAAATATCTACGTAAAATTTTGTATACACAATCATTACATCAGGAGCTGCGAAATAGCTACTTTGCAGCTTATTGCAGCGAGTAAAACGGGGCCACCAAAATTACTTTTTGGCGTGCAGTAAACCACACCTAACATGGCCGCACTACTATGACATATTATGTTTTTTTAATAATCCTGAGGGTTTAATTTATAACCTAGTTTAAAGTTTTTGGAGATTTTAGTTTTTTTTTTTACTTTTCTGTCAGGGTTTTGTCTACTTGTATTCTTGTTTACCCTTCGTGCTAAGCTAAAGTGTTACTAGTGGGTTCCCATCGGTAGTGCAATGGTTTGGGTTCGAACCGGCGACCTCAAGATCACAAGTCCAACGCGCTAGCCATTGGGCTACGGCCCAATTGGTGTAGGAGTTTGTCATTATTGAACATAGAATAATTTGCGAGAAGTTCGACTTTCGAATATTATCATAGAATTATTAATGAATTAATTAGGGAAAAAAAATTACCATTTAAGATAAAACTGTGCAGTTTTAATTTGGTTACGTTAGTTACTTCTTTGACTTGGTGTTCTGGTTTCGGATCTCACCCGAAACAACTATAACAGCTATTTTTGTAAACCACGAATAGTTGATCTGAGCATCCTTGACTCATGTTATTATGTATATGGGGTCTGAATTATGGTGTTGCCCCCGCAAAACAGGAATTTGTTTCCCCAGTGCGAGAGTTGTCGTGTATAAAAGAACCGGCCAAGTGCGTGTCGGACTCGCGCACGAAGGGTTCCGTACTATTTTAAACAGCCTACCTTTTGCCGTTATTGAAATCGAGCAAAAAAAAAAGTTTGCTGTATCGGAGCCCCCCCTAAATATTTATTTAATTTTAATTTTATTATTTGTTGTTGTATAGCGGCAACAGAAATAAATCATTTGTAAAAAATTCACCTGTCTAGCTATCGCGGTTCTTGAGATACGGCCTGGGGGCCGAGGCTGCTATTTTTTTAAGTATTGTGCCACCGTAGTGCCATCATGATATCATTATGCCAAAAACGGTAAACTACTAATCTCATTATGGTGTTGGCGCTGGAATGGCAGTCAGTGTTGCTACCGCAGAAAAAGGCCGTCAACAGAAGTAGCAGGGGAGATGGTTCGGTAGATTTCAATGTTTATTTAGGCGATTTCAAAACTTATAAATGTATCATTTGTTATTATATTCAACTACGCTAATGTCATCGTGTCATAATGACACCATTATGGCGTCATTTGTACTAGTAGATTACCAAATGGAAACCAACCGACCATTGAATTGTCATTGACAGTTCATGGACACGCCAATACGATAGTAGACTCGGGGCCCTGGTGACTGACAGACAGACAGCGAAATCTTAGCAAGCGGGTCCCGTTTTTACCCTTCGGGTACGGAACCCTAAAAAGTAACCAAACCAAACTTTAAATTTAACTTTAATTATTTCAAAAGCTTATTTAAATACAATTCTCTTTGACAAGCAATTACTTTCCATTTAGTCGTATTAAATTTAAAACTCAACGTGCCAATTTCAAAACTAAAACAATATTTTGTATGCTATACACACGAGAATGATACAAAAAAAGCCGTAACAATCACACGTATAGCAATAACAGGGTAATATATCATCCAGTGAACATTTGTATCCCGCAGTGATAACGTTCGATGTGTATCTACTGCAGTTACCTGAATACTGGGTCAAAATGTACATGTTACATCTGAATTTTATATAATAAATACAAAATAATATTAGTTTATTTCATATTAAATGTTAACTTAATATTAATAATAAATAAAACACTTAAATTATGTTATATTAACAAAACAAAAACAAGATAGTCGTTGCAAACAGAAGGGTTCTAGCGGCGGTTTAAGGGCCTGGCCTATCCCATGACATAATTTTCTTAAACAAAGAAAATATACAATTAAGATTTTCACAAAATTTCAAGTCAATACATAAGTATCTAGAAAAAGGATCATCGCAAAACCATTTAAATTAAGAAGCGATGCATACAAATATGTTCACAATGTGGGCGATTTGCACAAAAAATTCAAGATGGCGAGATATAAAATGCTCTCGGTATTTACGATATGCTGAAGAAAAATATTTTCGATATGATTATTACATTACAATATTTGCAGTAGCTCCAGCTGGCTTACGATGTGGTTTTGCAATATTCGACAAATGTAAGTTATGCTATATAATATCTATTTTTTCATACACAAATATACCTAAAAATAATTTATTATATGCCATGCGTCGCCGTTTGTATAACAAAAACTGGAAAACAGTTGCAACTTTCTTTCAAGGCTTTATTGTGCGAGTGTTTATTACAAGACTGAAGAATAAAGCCCAAAGGACGGCTAGATTAAGGCCGAGGTCGCAAAGATACGATAACCGTGATGGCGACGGCGGCCCTACGAACAAATCAATTACGTTTGTCGTTCATAGAGTGCGGCCGCCAACATATTTTTATATCGGTTTGTTTTCACGAAGTTACTATTGCATCATAGTCGCCTTAGTAGTAGTCTATTTTTATTATCGGTATACATCCTGAAGCACATTTAGAAAACCCAAAGGCACATTTTGTTAAAGCTAAGGAATTATATTAAGAGAATCTTAACACTGCTAAAGCATAAATAGGCACATAATAAATATAAATTTAGGCTAGGATTATTTCACAAAATAATAAGTAGTGTTAAAGTGTTTTTAGAACATCAAGTTTTGTATTTAAGTTGGAAAGGACTTCGATAATTTCACTGTTTTAATATCAGAATGGTTTTGAAGTAAGTTCAGTTTTTAAATAAAAAATCACCTGAATATAAGTTGTGTATATTTTATTTCGTTACCTGAAGTTTCTTTGAAATGTCAAAGCAATAAAGTTTGTCTACAAAATTTAGAGACAAACGGGGATTTAGAACAGTGTTCCAATTTCAACAATTTTATTCCCAGTTTTCGTTGTAATTAAAAATCAACTGTTTGTAATTACTTAACATAGAAATTATATTCATAACTTTCTGATTTGTTGAAATCGGAAACTTAGAAAATACATTTGATACTATTCATCAGCTACTTTATTATAAATAAAATAAAAAATCACAGACTTGCACAGAATAGCAGTTCAAAGCGGATGGGCCCAAGGAGTTATTCTAGTCATAAATAATTTTCTTAGCCTCCATCCGTTATTGTAATAAGTTTAATATTGAACTTGATCCACTTAATATTTTGTGACGTAATTTAGTTCAAACACACATTATCAACTATTTACGTTTGTCTATAAGTCATTTATTATGCTTCTATGTTATGGTCCAAGTTATTAGATATGGAATCATTTTAAATTAATTAAATTATATTTGCCGATCCCGACTTTCATAACATCATCTATAACAAGCGTATACCAGGGAACGGGCAGCAGCGTTTCCTCGTGTCAACTTAACACTGCGGTCACCAACCCGCCCGCCTAGTGTGGTTACTATGACCAAAACCCTTCTTCGGGTAGAGACCCATGTTTAGAAGTGAACGTTATATGGGCTTATGAAGATGAAATTATATTTAAAATGTTGACTAAATTACATTATCTTCTGATTAGGACACATGATGGCCGATTGAACGCGGTAGAGGTTTTGACTACGGTCATGTCGGTAGTCTAAATTATTAATATAAAAGTACGATAGTTAACAGTATTACTATCAAGTGCTACTACGCAACGAGTGTATTTTCGAATAATTCCATGTCCCCACTTAAGTACCCATTACTTTACGCGTACAAAAGAAAATAGTGAAAAGCCAGACTAACTTTTGCGAAACTTATTTAACTTTTTATATTTCAGTGTTTCGTGCTGCTCCGAGTTTTTTCATCCAGCAGTCGCAAGGGGCTGAAGTGTTACTGGTAAAACGTTTTAGTGTATGTAGTTTTGTTTCAATAAACTTTGAAAACCAAGCAAATTGCGTAGCACCACATTTTTTTAACGGGTTCGTAGCTTGATAGGTTTTGCAACATAGGTGCTTCGAAAAGAACGGTTTACCTGAACTGCCTTTTATGGCCGATTGGGACCGATTGAATTTTTTTTTAAATGTTATTTGTATCCAATTCTACTGCATTAGAAGTAATGGTTATTATTTAAGTATTATATAATTAGTAATTGCTTCTGAAGCCTGGAATTCCTGGTTCGATTCTCACGTTGGATAACTGCCATATTAGGTATGATTACCCTAGGGTAGGTGTTTTTTTAGATATTTAGCGGGTATGCCATCTCCGCTGCGCGTCTAGCGCGCCGTAGTATGTAGGACTCTCTCTCTCTTACAGAGTCCTACATACTCTTCGCTGACGCAAATTTCGTGATTCCGGTTAGAGCGAAGCAATGCGTTACGAATTTTACCGCGGAGACAAAAAAAAAATTGGCCAAGTTCGAGTCGGACTCTCGCACGAAGGGTTCTGTACAATTTTCAAGTACCTGCCTGCTGCCGTTATTGATAACAAGCAAAAAAAGTTAGTTGTATGGGAGCCACCCTTAACTATTTATTTTATTTTATTTTTAGTATTTTGTTGTTATAGCGGCAACGGAAATACATCATTTGTGAAAATGTCAACTGACTTGCTATTGCGGTTCTTGCGATACAGTCTGGTGACAGACAGACACCGAAGTCTTAGTAATAGGGTCCCGATTTTACCTTTCGTGTATGGAACCCTAAATAGGTGGAATTTCTCTTGGTCGGTGGCGTCTTTTTGTGAGACTGTTTAGATGAGGCCACGGAGCAGGTGAGTGAAAACGGTTCCAGCTCTTACCCGCTCTTAAGATGTCGCATAAGTCGTAGATGGCGGATGGAAACCCGCGTTCTACATCCAAAAAGTGTGACCTCAGAGAACAGGTAACATGAGGCCTGTTCCGCTTTGATGTTACACTAAGGAGTAGATCGGGGGCACTTTACGTGCTTGGGCTCAGCTTAGGTGTAGGGCTTTTGGGTTCAGATGTGTAGGAGGGCCTCCATTTGTGGGAATCAAGGTTGGACGGTAAAGTCCTACATATCCTCCGCTGAAGTGAGAAAATTTCATGGTCCCTACGAAAGCGAAAAATGCGGGCATAAATTATATCCCAATCAATAAAAAAAGGACGGGAACTTTCTTTTCCGCGTTCGCTTTTAAATTGAACTAGAGTAAATATCAGCTTTCAAAGGTGCCTCGTAATAATGATGGATGTTCGCATTACCATATCTGGCCTCTATTTATCTTATATAAATCGCAATTGACTTGACGCACCATTTATGCCGATACATCATAACGATATTAACTACCTAGTAATTTAATCTTTGACGATAAGATTGAATAAGTCGACGGATTTTCGTTTTAATTAAGTGTATATTATATGGTCAAGTCAGATAGAGAAAGAGTTATAATAGAGGAAGTACCTCCACTTTACAGTATCATCATTAGAAACAATCCTTATAACGTCCACTGCTGAACATGGGTCATTCAAGTAGGTTTTGCTATAGTCACCACGCTTGGCAGGCAAGTTGCGGTCCGTCATAGATGATGTTAACATAATTACCACCGACTTTAGACTGACTTTCAAGATTATTTTTTGCTATATAGTCAGATGAAATATTGTATGGTGTTGGGATCCTGGTTCCTAACCTCTGAATCTAAAGGTCATCAAAATCCATACGAGGAGATAAGAGTCAGCAACGTGTGAGTAAAAAGTACTCTTGTATTGCAAGATTTCATAGGCTACATAAGCTTACCTTAGAGATCTGTATGAAATACCTACATTGATAAAAAAAAACTACACAGGACCGCTTTTCAAATCTAAAATTTTTGAATAAACCTGAATCTATGTAAAAAAAATATATAACCAAAGATAAAATCGATGTATCTACTTAAAAACCATCAATCTCGATCCCTGCTCATGCCAGTACCAATTTTAGTAAACGTTGAAATATATTTAGAGATGCAATTTTAATACTAAAAGGACTTAGTAAACTTGCCTTTTGAACCAAACAGGCGTTCATGTTCCAAACGAAAAATAGTAAAAAGAAAACATTATGCGGGTAAAACTGTACAAAACAGCTAGTACTCAATTCTTCAATAAATACTCAAATAGTATATTTATTATTATTATAGTCAATTATACTTTTCGTAGTATTACAAAAAAATAGTAACACTAGTACTAAAAAAGATACCTAATAAGAGAGAAATACATAATAATAATCATTATTTATCTCATCATATTCGTAAGATCCAGACAGTAATTGACACGCAATGCGATAACGGTGTTAATTAAAGGGCCTTCAGATCTAAATTATTCCGAACAAAGATATTAGGACTACAAAGATACTATAGTACCATGAAATATTAGCAGTTCATGATATTACTGAAGATTCAATTTTGTTGCCTTTGCTCAAATGTTGATAATCAAAAGGCAGACTGAAATATTATTCAAAGGTTAAAACCCTTGCATTCAAGGAGATTACTTATGTTTGATTAAATTATAGAAGGAAGTTCTTGTTTTATTTTTATTACCAAAATGCGGTTATTAATACGAGAACAGCAAATTAATTGACGTCTACACTAAAATTACGGAAAAGGAATTTTATCCTTTGTGCTATTCATAAATTAAACTAGTTGGTAGAAATAACGGCGAAAAAGAAGACGAAGAATGATTTAATACGGCTGGGCAGCATTTAGAAAACTACATCGAGTTTTATTTTCGCCTATGCCGTAATACCCGAAGTATCAAAGTCTTCATTCCGTGCGTTTTAACTGTTGTATGTTATTTACGGTACCGAGATATGGACACTTACAGCAGCGCTAGTGCATATGTTGAATTTGACTCACCGAGCTATGGAGCGAGTTATGATTGGGGTTTCTCTGAAATATAAACGTCACAATGAGGTTATAGAATAGAATAGAATAGAATACTCTTTATTGTACACACATAAGTAAACAGGATAAAGAAATGATCTGAGAGAACTCATGTTAATAGCGCGTAGAATAATCCAATTGAAATGGCAATGGGAGATGGCCTTTGTCCAGCTGTGGACTGAGAAAGGCCGATGGATTGGATTGAATTAGCTACATAATAATATGTTCTGTTATTCTGTATCAGGGTGTGTAAAGATTGTAGTATTTTTACATTTGTACTTTTCCGTTTAATCACGAACGTTTCAATTAAGAGACAAAGTAACTAATAAGATATCTGTATAAGTATTGCCTGGTAAGAAATAATATAAATGCAGAATTAAGTAGCAAGTACCATTTCTAAAGAATAGATTATAGGCTCCAACATACGAGGTTAGGTAAATAAATTGGACATCCTAAATCTTACTAAAATATTTCTAGATACGAGCCTAGAAGGTATGTTTGAATAAAATAAAAAATTGTGGCTCTCGTAAATTATACAATGAGCAGTAGCAACAGGGATATGGTTTATTGTTTTAAGAAAAGATTGCGATAAAGCAAAATAATAGAAAAGAATAAACGAAGAGCCTAAAGAATAATGTATTGGACTACGAACCAGTACGTTTGTTCTTAGTAAACTTAGCTACCTACTCAAGCAAAGATTCACTTCAACCTAACCAGAGTTAACGGTTAATCATAAAAGTTATCACAAGAAGTGGCGTTTTATGGCGTAGCCGTCACGTCACACTTGCGTATGTTTACAGCCTCCCGAACAAAGTTGTCATTGAACGTTATGGCTTGTAAAAACAGGATACAAGGTTAACAATGTACATGGATGGTACATTATTATATCTTGGGACACAAAGGAACAAAGAGTTCCTACCTACTTTCTAATCTTAAGTTTGAATTTAAGTAAGCAAAACAATTTGACTTTATTTTATTTGGGTTGTTTTTAGTTATTATCAATTTCTTTTAGTTTTATTTTGGTATAGATTTTTTCTCATCATAAATATTTAGCCAGGAGGTAAGCGCCAAAGATTATGAAAATTTGTAATAAAATATTTTACTCACTATTTGCCGTCATAATTCAATATATTCCTCATATTTACATAACATTCAAAAACATGATATAATATACAACACTCACTCAATGACATCTCAATAACAATATTATTTGTATTAAATCAAGTGAAGAAATAACATAAAATTTCAAATAAAAAAAATGGAATAAAATATGTTCGTTGTTTCTTCTATTATTTACATGAAAAGTACATTATTTGTCTAATTGAAGTCATTCAATCTAGCTTAATATGTTTATTATTGTTCATAATAATTTTTTAATAAGTAAAATTAATTTTGAATTTGTCGCATTCCAACAATTTTCAACCACATCAGCAGTTAGTACCAACGCATAAGGCATCTTTAGCAGTGGACGCAGTGACATATGAGTATATTGGACTACTCTCTCTTTAGCGTTAATAAGCTTATCATACCACGGTTAAACTCATTTCATACATAACCCAAATATACTCTAAATCTTTTGCGTCGTATTTTGACTTTGATCAACGGAGCTCCGGTGCGTAAGAGTCATCATTTTCAAAAGACGAACGCCGATGTGTTACATTAATATGATCAACCAATATTGCTGCTTTTACCTTGTCATCGGCTCTCGATCTCTTTGTAGCAATTCATACGTAATTTATTTTATTACAGAGCGTCGACATCATGAGCAGTATTTTATACTTCGATTACATGTGAAAGGATTGTTCTTTTAACGATCAATTGTCATAAATCTATTTCAAAATGCTACATATATAGTGTGAGTTTGGCATTTAGGAATGTACAAAATATTTTAATAAAAAATATAAAAATAAATAAATAATAACTTAATCGATTTAGCTGGTTTATTTAAGCACACGGGTTTTAAAATCAAATCTTTAAATAATCCTAATTTTCATGGATTGGTTTTTGACCGATTTGGACGTAATGGTTTGATCGTTGATAATAGACGCTTAATATCTAAGCGTAATTTACAGATAAAACAAATAAAAAACAACTCACTTGCTAACAATTTCCTACAAGTACTCTTTCTTTTTACGTAACTGTAAGAATAAATAATATGCAATGCAATTAAATAATATGCTTTAATAAGGTAGAAGCGTTGTAGAACACTTCTTTGTCTACTTAGAAGAATTTATGGCGAAAAAATATACAATACCTAAGCAGCTAAGACCTGATAACTTATAATCTATAGAAAAATGCCACACCTGGCTCATGGTTTTATGTTAAAAATATGCTGAGATGAGAAAAATATAATCTTATATAAAAATAAACTTATTTAACAAAAACTTGTTATGTATGTTGCTCTAATTTGTTATAAATAAAATAACGTTTTAGAAATAGAATCAACAGAAGACAATTCAGTATCTAATTAAGTTAATTAATACGAATTTATTTCGTAAAACTATACTAAAATGTCAATCTAAATAATTAACAAAAGAAACTTCAAATTAGGTGTTATTTAATCAAGTAAGCAAAAAATATAAAGTAAATAACTAGAAAACTAAATTACTACAAGCAGACTATGTAAAAAATATTTCATCAGATGACGTTTTCTTGTTTAACGTTTCGCTAAACATACTTAGCGCGATACAAACTGTCTTTGTTAAGGACCTGTTACAGAAAGACAAAAGCCTGCAGTAGTATACATTTTATTTAAATTTTCTATTAAGATAAAATTAAAGGTTTAACGTATATAAACTGTAGCCAATTGTGTAAAAACAATTTATTGTTTCAGAAAGAAAACACATGTAATTTACCTACACAAGCACCAGTCTTAATATACATCATATTCAGCCGTTAAACGTCCATAGACCTCCTTTTTATTAGACGGCCAATTACAAGTTTTCAATACTAATTTTTAAAAGAGGAAAGGTTTGATTGTTTATTTGTTGGCATTGAATATGCTCCAGAACTGCTAGACCGATTAAAAAAATTTGAAAGCTATGTTGTCCAGGAGTAACATAAGCTATATGTTATAATGAAGGAGTTTCCTTTTCCTTCAGGTACTGGAATTCCACGAGCGAAAACGGGCGCAAAAAGCTAGTCAAAAATTAAATTCACAACATTTTTATTTTATCATACAATTTTTGTACTTTTTTTTATTAAATGTTATTAATAATAAGATGTTATTTCAAGAATACTATCTATTTTGAAATTGGCATATTATATTAAAAATGTAGATCGAAAATATTATTCTGCCGTCAGAATTTCCAAAAAACCATTTAATAATGAATGTCCAAAGGGATAAGATGAAACCCGAAATACATTTAAAACTAGACTATTCTCCAAAGCACACTAGCAAACAGGAGTACAACTTACGACTGAAGCTCGAAGTCTCTCTCTCAATTGGTATTTCGTGTGAAAGTCAAAATTCCAGGAAATTCCATTCTAAAAGTCCTGTGGTAGCCGAGTGGCCGCTTATTTTGCTTTATTTGAATAAATTGCTCACTTCACGGGTGTAGGGCGCATTTGTTTTCACTTAGAAAAGCACTCGGAGCGCCCGGAGATCCACCATTTAGGATTCGGGTTTTAAAACAGCGGGGAAATAAAAACATGTATTATGTTTCCTTGTTGTGGGAAAACGAAACAATTAAATAATTGCGATCCTTTTGTATGTTTATTTCACTATTTTTAAGTAATGAATATTGAAATAAATGATTTTGTGATGTCAGGCTAATATGTGGCATTCTTATGAGTGTCTTTAGATGTTCAAATTAATCTTTATTCCGGGGTGTTCCAATTATGAAATATGGTCCATGTTAAAGAACAAAGGAGTCCAAGCGCCTACGTCTCGAGATGGTTTTTCACGGCATCGATGTTTATTTGAAGTCCCATAATATAACAGAAGTTTTAAATACTTGTTCTCTTTAGCAATTATTAAAAATAGAGAGTGAGGAACCGATGGTGGCCGAAGAAAGGGTGGCGTTCATGACCTGATCAGTGCGCGACTTGAACGGTAGGCCGATCTCCAGGCGTTCCGAATGCTTTAGTTAGTGAAAATAAATGTAATGAAAATATTTTTTAAGACGTTTCCTGTAAAATAAACTAAGTCTTGACTTGTTTACTTGCTGTGTAATCTGTGATAAAATTGTTTAAAACTTAAATTAACGACTTATTTTTAAGTTATTTTTTAAGAAACGAATATTATTTAAACGGTTGAAACACATTATGACAACTTTGAAGTGACTCCTAGATTGCGGGGGTTGTGTGGCTCTTGCTACAGCCGGTAGTCGTTGTAACCAGTTATACATACGTTTAAAATATACCTACATAATTATGGGAGCTATATAGTTTTTGCGTTTATTCCTAAATTGATTTGTGATTCTTAGTTTTGTTGTTTCGTAAATTTTCGCTGTTTTAAGAACTCCACATTAGTATTGACCGTGCAGTCAGATAGAAAGTATTAACAGCAAGAATTAACCCGTGAAAATGTGGATTTACAAAATTATTCTACCGCCTTCTCAACCCTAAAATTTTAGTTATGTACTGAGGAAGAAACAGGGTACCTATTAAACTATTATTTGTTTTATTGTTGAAATGGGAGGTTTTAGTAAACCTGTAGTACTTTCTACACTTAATCACTAGCCTAAATAAAGGTAAACAATAAAATAAAATAGTGATTTACCATTACTATTTTACTATCGTCAACACACTAAGACTAACTAACAACATTCCTACATTAAGTACCATATAAGGTTACTAGCTGACCCGGCAGACTTCGTACTGCCTCAATCGATACATAAAAGACCTAAACATTTGTATAAAATAAACTGGGCCGTAGAGACTTCGTTTATGCGGTACTCCTACCCCTACCCTGCACTACCCCTACCCTACACTACCCCTACCCTACACTACCCCCACCCTACACTACCCCTACCCTACACTACCCCTACCCTACACTACCCCTACCCTACACTACCCCTACCCTACACTACCCCTACCCTACACTACCCCTACCCTACACTACCCCTACCCTACACTACCCCTACCCTACACTACCCCTACCCTACACTACCCCTACCCTACACTACCCCTACCCTACCTCTACCCTACCCCTACCCTACACCTACCCCTAATCTACCCCTACCCTACCCTACACCTACCCTAAAAAATCTTAGCAAAAAAATAAAGCTCAAATTGACTCTACATTTTAGTTAGAAAACGTTTGTATAGGAAAAAGAAAAAGGCTGTTTTAAGGGGTTTTCAGGCAACTACTAATAAATTAAAAATTAATTAAAAAAACATTGTCCAGCGTACAAAATTGTGAATCTAAACCATTCCCAGATCCCCTTGAACACACACAAAAAATTTCATCAAAATCGGTCCAGTCGTTTGAAAGAAGTTCAGTGACATACACACTCACAGAAGAATTATATATATAAAGAAGATTACCATGCCTTATTTCTAACTGTCATACAACAATTCCTCTAACTTCTCACTTATTTTTATGCAGTATTTTCACTTTTAAAGTTTATTATTAGGCATGACCATTTATAATCTTTTATATTTACAGGTGGTAAATTACGATAAGTACAACAATATAACTCAATTTTGGCCGCAATCACAGTTCTAACCGCACCTCAACACCTACACCCACGGGCCTAAGAGTGTTTGAAATATCCTTGAAGAATTATTTTGTTTAAATTTACTATGTCTAAGTAAAAATGCGAGGTGATGATCTCTTTGAAAGACTCAGTATTAGAGAAAGTACATAGATAAAAGCGGCCGCAGCCCAATGACTAGGGCGTCGGAATTGTGTTCTTGAGTTCACCGGTTCGATCCCCATCCATTGCACTACCGACGTTAACCCTCTCGTAACACAAGCATTTTAGCTTAGCACGAGGGGTTAACAAGAATACTAGAAGACTGCAAAAATCTGCTAGTTATCTTCAGAAAAAGAAAAAAAAAATAGGATGAGTATAGTCTGACCTCTAGTCTTTATGAGTCACTGTTGAACCGCAGTATGATGTGCCGTGTATTCATAGCATTTCAGTCACCATTATAAATACAAATTCACAAGTTATTATTGTAATCAAATTTATTATTATTACAATTCAATCCGTCCACGTAGTTTCTGTAATCAATTTAATCCGCTCTATATACAATCTCATGTCCTAATTTAAATAAATTATACCCATGTTCAAAAAGCATAAAATACAATATTTTTTTATGCAAAATATCTTCATAACCTGAGGGTTTTTTCATAATAAAGTGCGACGTGACAAGCTGTGGTATAATTAAATTTTATAAGAAGATCTCAAGTTTTTATATATGTCGCAAGGTTTTGTGTACTAGGCCATTATGAGTTTGTATAGCCCGCGTGAAAACCGAACTCAGGTTTCATTAATTTTAATGATGTAAGAAGTTATTTTGTGAGAGTTGAATATAATTTATGCTTACGATTACGTTATGTTCTACTTTGGTTTGGTTTGATTAGTTTATTTATAAGGTACTGTTTTATGTATTAGTATAGCTAGAAACCTAAATATTCTTCTATACTAATATTATAAACAGGTCAAGTTTGTGAGGTTGTAGAGGGAAATCTCTGAATCTACTGAAACGATTTTGCAAATAATAGAAAGCCACACTATATTAAAGGTTTTCACGGGAATGGAATTTACATGGGACTGGTTATGTTCTTTAAATTTGCAAATATAAATGTTATCCTCATCAGCTCGTATAACGTCCACTGCTGAACATGCGCCTCCTCCTGAGGGAGGGATTTTGCCATAGTCACCACGCTTGCAGGCGGGTTGGTTACCGCAGTTATATGTAGTAACACACACGCAAGCGCTGCTGCCCGTTCTCTGGTATATGATAGTTAAAGAGGATGTTATAACAATCGAGACCAACGGCTTAACGTGCTTTCCGAGGCACGGAAGGTAGTCCCTCAACAAACCACACCCGGAAAGAAATCTTAGAATTCACACAAATATTTCTAGTCCGGTGTGGGTATCGAACCCACGACCTCCGAGATTTTACTGCTACGCTACGGAGGTTGTAAACATAAATGTACTTGTTATTTACCATGCGGAGTCCTTTAAAATAATTATTTATCAACTTAAAATTTGAATACTTAGTTAGGAGTGATCTCCGAACAAACATAATAGATCAAGCATAAGCTGTTGTTACGACTATAGGCATGAAATTATGTTATTATTTAACTTAAGTTTATAATAGAGTCAAAAATAGATAAATTTTCAGAAATGTTTCAACGACAATATATCAAAAAATATTGTTAACTTTATTATTATCCGAACAGATAAAATGCTTTATTGTAAATGATCACTGGACAGTGAAACGATTGCATTTTCTTACTCAACAACTCAACTGCGTCTCGGCGCCTAAACATTTCAAGAGTTATATAATATTATCTGCAAAAGATAAATAATAATGCTATATACATTTTTGAGCTTCAAATTTTGAATATTATGCATTAGCATCACGGTTTCTGAAAATAATATCAATATCTCTTATTGTTTCATCGAACTGAGATATTTGGTAAATTCTAAATGTTATTATAAACTATAAAAATGATTGGAACCAATTCAATTCTGAAATAAGTTTTATATCGCTATGTCGCTGCAATGTTATGTGATTTCTCAATCACATAACATTGCATACGTGTGGGTCAATGGATTAAGGTCGGGACATATAGGGTTTCAGAGAATTTTCGATTCTTTGTTAAGTACCAAGTCTTTATAATGAAGTAAATATTGGAACAAAAGAAATATTACAAAAAATTTTACTTTGTAACATTAAACAAATTAAGAAACTATTACTTTTTCACTTTACTATCGAAGTCGAAAACAAAGCTCCCTGTCCTTTCAATTTCATGATCGGTTTTCTAACTAGAGCTTACCAGGTTTTTCTTATCTTTTTTTGTATGTAAGTAGGTAATATAAGAGAGCTTTGAAAGGATTTTAAACCGGATCGCTTCTTTTTTTATCTTAGTTATCTTCCTTTGGATGTCGGTTTCTGAATAAGTTATTGTCGTATAATTTAAAGGAATGTTTGAAAAATTGTTAAAAAGTTTAATTATGCTGAAAATGGAGGTCAACCATGTAATACGAAAATCAATTTCAATTGAAATGGATTTTCGTATTTAGCAATATTTCGTATATAGTAATTGCTAATCATTAAAAAAAATATATATTTAAGACATTTATTCAAAAAAAACTATAAGACATTTTCAAGATTTTACTTTTTAGTTCTAAAAGACATTTAAAACGAAAAATCTTGGCTTCGAAAACGACCTTAAAACTTCTTTTTGAGGTCGCCTTCGCTAATCTGAAATAAATTTTCTACCAATTTATTTTAAATATTCGTTTTCAACTCTTTATCAGCTGTCAGAGTTAGAGAACTTTATATAAACAGGTAAAATCTTATATAATGAATGATAAACGGGGTTGACAGGGTAAGTCAGGTCGACGGGCTGTCGGGGCCAGAAAAATGTGGAATGGAAATTGCAAAGATCCTCTTTTCCCTAAGTGAGATGGTACCTACCTACTTATACAAAGCCGGATATTTTTTTTCAGTCGACATTTTAGTAAGATGTTCTTTAAAGCAATTTAAGTAGAAACTGAGTCTCCATGATAATTTAGCCAGCCAAATCTCTCTAGTGATATGGATCTTACGTTCTAAAATACTTGAAAATACCGACTTTTATAACTTAATATTATTCTTAATTTTAAAGCTATTTTATGTAGTTTTATTTTCTTCTAAAAAGACTTTACCCTATCCTTAAAAAACTATTATTATTTGATATTTTGCGTGATATTTTGAACTGGAAAAGAGACTTTATATTTTTTATGAGGCAGAGGCAAAGCTTTGATAGGTTCCCATTTGAGATATAAAAGATAGAAATACCTCTGTATTTTTCAATTTATTCTACAACTAGCTTGTGCCAGCGACCTCATCCGCGTGATATTCTATTTGTCTTATTGATCTTAGCGTGGTGATTTCTAGTTTTTGATTATTTAAATCGTGCCAATAGTTTCTATGACAATCGCGTTCAGGCAAACAAACACACTCTTCAGTTTTGTAATACAATTTTAATTTCTTCAGAGAAATTAAAACGAAACATATTTACCACAACATAATAAAATTGAATGCAAAGCAACATTTAAGCCAAATGTGTACCTAATTCCTACAAATTTTGCGTCCAAAACTAATTTCACGATAAGAACAGATGTCACCAATAAACATTTGTTTATTATAAACTGCCTTATCTCAATAACAGCATAATGCGGATGTTACATCATAAATTAAACACCAGTTGGCTGTAACACTATCTTTGGTAGGCTGGAGTTAACTACTGATACTGTATTAAAATGGTTTAATATGATCGTGACATATGGAGAATGTGAAATTTACTGCGCCGTTATTATCATAATAATTGTCATTAAATTAAAGCTTCATATTTGACTAGATATGCTACTATTCCGTATGTGTGTATGGATATGAGAATTATGGCCCTTTGCTAAAGGTTTCATGTTATTATGTTGTATAAACTACAGGCTTCTCTTTAACAGACTAATTTCATTTATTGCTGAACGTAGGTGTCCTTTTTACAAACCTTGGCAAGCAAGGGTCGTTAATTGATGATGACTCACCATGCTTGGAAGGCGGATTGGTGATCGCAATAAGATGATAAGTAACCTAAACCAATAGATACTGCTGATATCCATTAGGTGTCTCTTAGGCTTCTTTTGCGACACTCATGGGAAGACATAGGGTGTTTTTTTCGAAACTGAAAACCACACGGAAACGTTTTAGACTTGTTGACTCTGATTGATTAATAAAATTACGAAATCGTATTAGAACTTAATTGAAAACACATTTTTTTGAGACTTGATTGACCATAAAATATGTAATGCATCGCCTGCTGCAACGTCAAAAAGATTATTAAAAAGCTTTAAAAGTAAGTTTTTTTTATGATACAATCATTATCGTTTGTGAACAAAAAAAATCATAATAAATATAAATATTCAACGTGAATAAAACAACTAAGAAGATCAGTTCTTTAAAAAAAATTGTAACGAAAAATACGATGCTTTTGCACGAACATACGATCAATTAAATTCACTTCAATTAAAAATTGAATTTAGCGAAACAATTCCTTATTTGTGAATATGCATGCGCAACTCTCGAAGCACCAACGCTAGAAATAATATAAAAAACTTTATCTACCTAACTTATTTTGTGGTGTTAATTAAATTACCCGTATGATTTAAGAAAGTGGCTTTTTTTCTTAATAGCTTTAGACAAAATAAATGTTATCCCATAAAGTGTTAAAGCGCTTTTTCTCTTATTTTCCACATCTACGTCCTATTGAACATAAAACCACAATTTATAGATTGTTTTGCGGAAATCATTTTGACCAGATTAGAAATCTCAAAAAAAATTATAACCTCAAACACTGCATAGGAAGTGCGATTACTCAGCCATGCCACTAAAACAGACTGTAGAGTAATAAATTTAAAGTACCAGACAAATTATGTTTCACGAATGGCGGATACCAAAACGTAACCTCCAAAATACTATATAGATTACCAAAAGCAGGTAATATTATGTTCATTTATCATGGAGCCAAGACTTAAAGATCATTAATTCGTATAACGTCAGGCGTAATGTATCATTTTATTTCCCGGGTTATGAAAGGTGCTTCCTTTTTACGGGAAATTCAGTGATATTTCGGTTAAATTACTTATGCCATCGTAAATAATTTAGGTTGGGGCGTTATTATGATATGTTGCTACTATGATTAGTGAATAGTTACCTAACGGTTCAAATAGACAAGAGAAAACAATCGTAAAAAAATTACAAGACATGTATTTATTGATTTTCAACAAGATAATTTGATACAGTTTATTTTATAAATAACGTGCCTATCTAATATCTTATAACACAGTAAAAATTTTCATTTTACTACCATATAAATATATTTCTGTGTAGTTATTGTTTAGGAAAAACACCTTTTCGTTGTCCTGCCTACATATTCTGAATAATTTTAGCAGATACGAAAATAGTGCCAACATTGCATCCCAGCATTTATACGTCATTAAGAACAAATTAACTCTAAATATTGTCTTTTTCATTTAAATGATGATAATAATTATGGTCAAAATTATTAGCTTAAACGCCACAAATCTAATATTTTATAAAGAACCATATCTCTTTTCAACACAATTGCTGCAGGTAGATTAAATGAGCTTCTTTTATCACAAGTCTACTAACTCAGCGCTTTTTTTATCATTCTCGCCCACATAATAGTTTAAATCTATTGCCTTCGAATACTGAAAGCACTTTCTGCAAACGATTTATTTTGTTGGCGGTTGCACTCTTCATTTTTTATCATCATCTTTAACTACACTATCTTATCTTGATTGTGTACAGTACGTGCATAAATATTTTTTTATTTCCTATCAGGTAATTGTATTAGGCATTAAGTTATATTATGGATGTTGTTGTTGTTTGAACAAACGTAAATAAGCAAATGTCGGCGGCCGCACTCCAGGAACAGGCAGCGAAAGTTATTTGCTCTTAGCATCACCGCCGCGTCGCTGAAGCATTTATTAAGACTAGAGCTCTGCTCGCCTTCTTGCATAGTATATATGAAGTAGTAAAAGCCTCGTTACTAACTAGGTACATAGGTCCGTCCGGAAAAAATAAAGAAGTCGCTGTAGCGGATTCAATGCGGCCGGTACCGAATTAAATATTAACACATATTTTATGGATAAAATAAAATCTTATACTTAATCATTAATAAAATAAAATAACTTAATCTTCAATACGACACCATTTAAGAACTTTTAAGAATTTAGAAACACTGTTGAGATAATATGTTCTACTGATCTACGACTCAATTAAAATATTGAAAAGCTTTTTCTTCTTAATTTTATAAAAGCACTTTCCTTACTTTTTAATCAATACTTAAACTCCCATAATCAGAAAATCCCTTAAGTACTCAAACTTGGCAAGCATTTCATGGAGAAATGTTACTTGGATTTACTTATTCCAAAAAGCATTAAAAAAAGAACAAAAATGGAGCAGGTAAGTTATGGACAGACAGTAACAAATTGAACTTTCTAGCAAAACTGTGGGATTGATGGTTCAAATTATTTAAGGATATAAATTCAAAGAGAATTACTGAAGGAATGAGATGGACGTGGTTAGCACAACGTGCACTGGATTTTATTTGAAGCAAAACGGACGAGCTATTTGTGAATGAGCAATTTGTTGTTAGTGCTAAAGAAAGACCGCTGAATCATTTTGTGATCATTTTCTTTTAAATTGAAGTGTATTCTATATAAAGAGTAAAGTGAATAACTAGAGTAAGCACTTTAGTCAATTACTTTACTCTTTGATGCAATTTTTTAATTGTAAAATGTATTCGTAAAAATATAAGAACCTTTTAATATTCATCATTGCAACATTATATCAGTATCTGTTATAAACGCAACTTAAAAGAGAGATTAGTTCTTCTTTTGGCCGGTAGTTCCACTAAAAATTGTTGCGTATATAATACACATCAATTTGTTCCTTAGTCTCCAAATGGAATAATTCCGCAGTAAGGCAATGAATCACAGTATCACAGGGGACTTTACAAACTCATAATTTCAACTACATTATACACCAGACTCAGAAGAACTATCTATAACTCACACAAATATTTATCCTAGTTGGGAATCGAGCCCACACTGGATCTCAGAAGTAACTACCCTAAACAATGAGCCAACAGTGCAGTCAAACAATGATGATATTTAACAAAAATCGAGGATTATTGTATACTAGCTGTCTTACCCCGCAGTTTTACCCGCGTTACTCTGCTCCCGTGGGTCGGAGCGTGATTTTTGCAGCTTATATGTTAATCGAGCTTACTAACTATCCCCGTGAAAAGTTTCATCCAAATGCATTCGGTAGTTTTTGCGTGAAAGAGTAACAAACATACATAAATCCACACGGCGATATGTAGTTGAGCTTAAGAGAATAATCATTTATCTAAGTTTGTACCTTTACTTAAAATGATAATGAGCCTTGAATCGTACGGTATCTTTACCATTACCATTTTTGTTTCACCCAGTCTCGTCTCGATTTTATTACATATTCAAGTTACATTTATCGTCACCAGCAAAAGTATAATGTGTTTTGAAGTTATAGATAACTAATAATTGTTCTCAAGATTCAATAGCGCCAAAATAAATCATAAAACAAGCTGACTCGTCAAATATTATTACAAAGATTTTATCAAAGTCACGTAAAGACAAAAAGAATCTCAAGTGCAAACGAATATCGGCCACAATTTATTTAAGAGGCCCACAGATGAATTGTAAAAAGTGAAATATTTGCCACCATTTGATCTTACAAGTCAACGCTGAACTGCGGCTCCCTAGAGCACCCTTAGCTCTCGAAAAGCTAAGGCCATTTACTGAAGTGTGCTTTGAAAAATATCAACGTAGAATGATTCTGTTACTGCCTTTCTTCGCCTTGTTACTTATACGGAGTTCAACATCACAATTACATACTTGTAACTTTTAAGTGCTTAGTTGCGTAGTTTTGCTCAATTTGATATGGTCGAGGAAAGTTTCGTTACATTCCGTGACTTAAGGGAAAACTAAAATGAAAGTCGAATAACACACACGTTTTTGTCAACATAGCATCACTCATAGAAAATTCTTATTTCTGTATGCCAAGCGATTTATAGCATTACACAATTTTTTGTAATAAGAAAAACAAAAGTAAAACTTATTACAGCAGATAAACATTGCCATGCGACGGGGCATTGCTGTCAGCATTCGGAGAACGTTAGAAAAGTTATATATAGATAATTTTATAAGGTTTTTAAGGTAAGATGTTTAAAAAATATATTTTTTCATTCTTGCTACTTATTTTAATCTGAAGTCTTTATGCTATCGAAAACATTTTTTATCAAAACTAAATCATTTTGCTGAGAATTTTTAACGGGTAACGAGTATTCACGGTGTATACATATATATATATATATATATATATATATATATATATATATATACAGGGTGTCCCAAAAGATTACGTAGCTGGGAAGGGGGGTGATAGGGTTGGTCACAAGGGTCACCAGAAAAATATAAAAAATTCCCTCTGGGTGTTTAAAAAAATAAATGGCATTTTTTAAAAGACTAAAAATTTTACACCTTGTGCTAACTGTACCTACAAATATGGCTGTATTTAAAAAAAATGCTGTTATGTAATCTTCAATAACAACAAGGTCATCAACATCCAACATCAAAAATAACAAGGTGTAAAATTTTAAGTTTTTAAAAAAATGTCATTTTTTTTTAAATACCCAGAGCGGATTTTTTTTTAATTTTTCTAGTGACCATTGTGTCCACCCCTGTCACCCCCTTTCCCAGCTACTTAACCTTTTGGAACACCCTGTATATATAGATAATAGATAATATATATTATCTATGTATATTGAAGTAAAATTGCAATCCAGAATTTCAATCAGATTTCAAAACGTGCTATTTCTATATTTTTAAAACATTCAATTCAAAGAACAGATTGTAAAACATATTTCAATGCCACTGCAAAGAAATATTTAACATCCACTTCATTAAAAATAGAAAATAAAAGCGAGTACAACATTATTTTGAAATTCAAAGCTTCCATAACGAACTGTTGACGTGCATCCCGCGGGAACGCATTACCGTCTTAAAGAAGGTTTTTTTCCAAATCTCTCGTAGATATATTTTGCATTTCCACTGGTATTTTCTTTTCTTCTTTAGCAAAAATCTTAGCTATATTGTGATGTTAAAACAATAAAAAATATTGCTATCGGTCTCAAAATGTAACAGGAAAAGGATTTTACCATAGCCTCTTTGACTGTCTCGTTGTTCTGGCGGTCATGTATTCGACAACGTGATGGGTTCGATCTTATGGTTGGACAAAATCTTACTAGCTTTTATTTAGAATTTTCTATTCAGTAAAATCAGATAACGTAACGAAGTCTGGCAGATGGCGATGTTTCACTCGTGTCTCGGATAATTCGTAAAGATGTTGGTCCTGCGCCTAATCTTAAACCGGTACTGTCGCAAAACCATCCTACCTTATTTTTCACAGTAAAGGACTAGAGAGTGCACCTATGTTAGCGCAAAGACTTGTGATAGCTAATCTTCATAGACAGGCAGGACTATTATATGCAAGGCATTTTACATCTTTATGATTGCCTTGCATTTTATTGAAGCATATTAGTTTGAGTTTATGTATCACAATAATAAGATAACGAGTATTCTTGCTAGTTATTTTACAAATCATTATTTGTCTATTTTATAATTAACAAACATGAATAAAATACAAACTAAAAGTAACTAATTAAAAATAAAACTAACTTATATACAACTATTCTAAATCTATTCTACTTGGCAAGGTTCCCAGAATGCTGGCAGCATTACCACGTTAAATGGCAATGCTTACCTGCTGTGCAAAGTAGAAACCAGCACTCGGAGAACGTGCCGCACTTAAGAGGGCCGCTGCGAGGTATTTATAAATTAATTTGGCTCCCGGTCCCCACGGCCCCAATGTTTCGACACCAATATTTTGCCAATTATTTATGAAAACAAGTCAGAGCAAAAGTAAGTTTTTTAAGCCGACGCAGAGTAAGGTTAGGTAAGAATACATATATGTATGTCGCTTGATCGTAGCGAATGGAAATTCTTTGTTCCTAAAATCTTTATAAAAGCGCCTCTATTTTTCTGTAAATTTAAAGGAATTTTGCATGACATAAGTCTTATTACGGTTTCCTCTCACGCTTTTTTTCAATACGCCGAGCATTTTTTCCAGCCCGTTTGAATTCATTGGTTAATTTATGCTTAAACTTTGTATTGCAACGTTAAGATAAACCGAAAACAACATTATTGATTCAAAACAAGTTATTATTTTATGTTACAAAAGTAAAAATGTGATATAAAAATTCGAAAACCATTTTCTACACGGCGACCACTTCAACTCCGTTCAAGTTGGCGTTGGTGTACTCGCCTATTATAACTCTAACGCCTTAGATAGTTGATCTTATGTATGAAAGTTGGAGCACAATGCGGGCAGATGAGCAAACCATTGCAAAAATTATAGGTGGTAGCACAAGATTGGCGTGCTTTTGTTTCGTCCTGAGCATGTAGCTCAGAACAGCGAATCACTTCAAAGTTCATTCTGGTCGTCGAGCAGTTGTAAGTTCCCACTCTGAAGGCTTAATATCGCTTTTTCTTTAACTTTTTCATATATTGCTTAAGCACATCTTTATCCTCCATGCTTACGCGTGCCCTACCAAAGTTCAGAAAAAAAGATGAACTTTGCCATACGTTGATCCGATATTTGCAATACGTGTACCAATTAAGCTGCTGATGCATACCGGAGCACTTCTGTATTACGAATACGATAGGACCATCGGATGTTCAATATTTAGCGTAAGCATTACGACGTGTTAACGATAAATGCATACATACCTAATGCTATGTCATTTTCAAAATATCAACCACCGTCTCAAGTAAAGTAAGTAAGTACTTTGTAAGTGAAGTTTTTTGTTGTTGATTTAAAGCCCTTTATCTTGTTCTATCGTTGTTTTTTTTTGTACATATTTTTATATTAATTTTAAACCGCAAGTGATTTGAACAAGATATGTTGTCAAGACATTTTCAAATCTAAGTATGAGGCGGCTAGATTGGTATTTGATTATAGTTGTCTTTTACTAAGAAGTCGAAAATCTGCTCACTTATCGCGATATCTTCGATTTGAAAACAACTATGTAATTGTAGCTGCAATCACAAGGATTGCAAGGAATGTTATACTGATATGTTATGTCTATTCAACCCGTAACAAGTTACTGGGTGTAATTTTATCCAATGTGATAGCATTTATGAATATCCTGATCCTTATTAAGACTCAAAAATGTATGTGTTTAATATCTTTCCGCTCTAAAAGCCCGTAGCAAGAACTTTTGTATTTACCGCCGCGCTTTGATGAACACGGATTCCATATTCCCCTTTGACCCATTATTTTGAGAGAATAAAAACGTTTTATATGCCAAATTAACTTTATCGGGAAGAGAGTTTTGCATGTCTTTTCTAGTTGTTTCCTCCTTTTTTATGTCACGACCAACTACTGTCAACAAGTTGCTTGAATCACTACAAACGATAACGAAATGAGCCTTTTATTGATCTTTTTTATATTGAAAATGAAAGGTATTGGGTTTTAGTTACTTATTCATAACACCTCGTATTTTCCGGAAGTGGATTAGGCAAAAATATCAAACTTGTATTAAATAGAAGCACCTCCATAGCGTAGCGGTATTTAACTCGCTTTACATGTCGCAGGTTGTGGGTTCGATCCCCACGCCGGACAGAAAATCTTTGTGTAAATTCTAAGATCTCTTTCCCGGTCTGGTTGATTGAGGGACTACCCTCCGTGCCGGAAAGCATCCGGAAAGCATGTTAAGCCGTTGGTCCCGATTGTTATAACATCATCTTTAATAATCGTATAGCAAGGAACGGGCAGCAGTGTTGTTTCCTTGTGTGGTACAACATAGTACTGCGGTCTCCAACCCGCCTGCCAAGCACGTTGACTATGGAAAATACCCTCTCCCGGGAGGAGGCCCATGTTCAGCAGATGATGTTATATTTACTACTCTACTACTGATTACAAAGCGGTGTAACATCATCTATAGCAATTGTAAACCGGAATATTTTTTATTATATTTATTTCGTTGTAAGATAGCTTATAGAATAAATACCTTTTTACGTAAACGAAGTCGCAAGTAGCAGCTTCCTCTCTATATTCCCTACCCCTTATCATATATCATTGATTATGTAATCAAAATCTTACAGTACAATCTATGTCATCACAAATTGACATCCATATAATAATATTATAAGGATTTCATCGAAGTACTTATGATCGAAAATATTAATGAGGTGAGAGACGAATGAAAATGAAATTGTATGTAGATCATAAAGGTAATACAATGTAGCTTAGGTATTTTCCTTTTCTTATTTCCTCATTTTCATATTCATTTTATGGAGAAATACTGAGAATGAAATGAAGATATGAAAGAATATGTCAATGAACATTATTTGCAATATAAAACAGAGGACAATTTGGGAATTTGCTAATAAAATGCTACATTTTAGGAAAGATGGACGGAGTTAAGAGTCAATTCCTAAAAAAAGTACAGTGGTTGTAAGAATAAGTACCTAACCGCGTCCGGAGAAGCTCACTCTCGCGGCGCCCCACTACCTCTACTTTGCCTTCAAATGAACGTTTGCAAACGTCATTGATAAGATTCAAAACGATTTGCAATAGGTTGCTTCGATAATTTTCTAACAGCCGCTGCTCTTTCTGTGGGAAATTACCCTAATTGCCGTAAGACCTAGAGCTGTGGTTTATGTTGTATGTGTTTTTTTTATATCATGTTACTCTAAGGTATGGTTTTTTTAAGTATTGTAGAAATAGCACAACATTTTCACGCGACGATGGTGCATCGCATGAGATTATTAGGAAGTCTGCGTCGTCGGTCAGAAAGGCGTGCTTGGTATGGTGCCATTTCTTTAATGTTGTCCAAGATGAGGTGTCGGCTCGGTCCAATGGTCGGCTCGAAAACCTGCAAAACGAAGGCGTTGAGTGTTTCCATTTTGAGGTCCCTCTTAATGGTGATGTTCCTCACGTAGCGAGGGGCAGCAGTGATGGTACGCTGCGCCATGTTCTGCTCGCACGGAGCTATGTGCGGGATCACAATGACATACCAGTCAATAATAAAAGTCTTATAGCAGAGGCGGAACATTAAATTATATTATATAACCCTGGACTAAGACGACCTACATTCATCATCATCAGCCCGTACAATGTCCACTGCTGAACATGGGCCTCCTCCCGAGGGAGGGTATTTGCCATAGTCACCACGCTTGGCAGGCGGGTTGGTGACCGCAGTATTATGTTGTAATACACAGGTAAACGCTGCTGCCCGTTCCCTGGTATACGCTTGTTATAGATGATGTTATAACAATCGGGACCAACGGCTTAACGTGCTTTCCGAGGCACGGAGGGTAGTCCCTCAACCACACAGACCCGGAAACAA
This sequence comes from Nycteola revayana, assembly GCA_947037095.2. NCBI lineage: Eukaryota > Metazoa > Arthropoda > Insecta > Lepidoptera > Nolidae > Nycteola > Nycteola revayana. Next base: position 12,715,289 of record OX344838.1, on the reverse strand, counting down.
ATCTTAGAATTTACACAAAGATTTCTTGCCCGGCGTGGGAATCGAACCCACGACCTCCGAGACTTAAAGCGACCTACATTAATATTTAAATTTAGCACGTTATAAAATATATTTAAAAGGGCCCCTAGTTCCAGTGATTCAGTTTCCAAAGTTCCCAAAATTGGCTCGTGGTAGCATACCATTGCGATAGAGAGAGGGAAATCCTCCCATAGCTGCGGCAGAGGGATGCGTAATGCATTATCCACTGGAAACATTGGGCCCTGTATATAGTCGGTGCCCTAGGTCACAGCCCAAAAAGCCTTTATGGATATCCGCCCGTGCCTAAAAGCCATCTACAGAAATGTCTGTCCGAAAAAAAGACTTTATATGAGTCACTTTTTCTAAGAAGTGAATAAATACAATAATGTAATTCTGCTACGGGCTCATGGAGTCATTTGAAAGTCGGGAAACACAGACCTTTGGCCTTCATTCTTAAAGTATTGTTTTAATCTTTAACGAGCTCACGAATGGCCATTGATTTTTATATATATGCCTTTAGATATAACTTAAGATAAATTAAATGAATAATAATGAATGAATTAAATGAATTCAACGAAAAAAGAACAAAGTTACAGTAAGATTATGTATTATTGGATTTACGCCTACACAAGAAGAAGTTAATTATTCGGTCAAATAAAATTTACTCGTGCCTACATAATTTCTTCGGTTTGTTAGATTTGTCGGGATATCCAAAGACTGGTGTAACGTAATATAATGAATTTAAATAGTATTTAATTAAATAATAAAAAAAAAATCTTAATAACAAGGTGTGTGCCGAGTATACCTCCACATGTCTGCATGAAGTGCACTATTGATCTTATGTACCTATTACCAAAGAAAATTCATTACTTTTTGTAGGCGCAACTGCTCAAAACATCTTATCTTACTCTTAGATATATATTACTTCTGTTCTAATAAAAACTGGTCAGGTGCGAGTCGGACTAGCGCACGAATGGTTCCGTACCATTTTAAGCATCTACCTGTTGCCGTTATTTATATCGAGCAAAATAGGTAAAATAATAAATAAAAGAAAGTTTGTTCTATGGGAGCCCCCCTTAAGTATTTATTTTATTTTATGTTTAGTATTTGTTATTCTAGCGGCAATAGAAATACATCATTTGTGAAAATTTCAACTGTCTAGCTATCGCGGTTCTTGAGATACAGCCTGGTGACAGACAGACAGACAGCGAATTCTTAGTAATAGAGTCCGTTTTTATCCTTCGGTAATGGAACCCTAAAAACGAAATATCTGAAAGCCTATTGCACTCATTTCATATTAGTTCTTTTTTTTTAAACAGTCTTTATTACTTCATATCATATTATCATAGAGATTATATTTTATGTCTACAGGCAATTAATATGATATGTGAGACATATTCGCAAAATCTTAGGTGGATACATATTATATTATGCACTCTTAACTCCTTTAATCTAAAAATCATGTCTGACGGTTTTATGGAATCAACTCAATGGTGGAATAAGCTTTTCGAAAAACGAGTGAAATACCAGTAATTTCCTGACCTCGTGCTACCACTTATAAATTTCGGTAGCGAAAATATTTCCAGCAGATCTGGGCCTCGCTACGGTAACCGTCAAACTTATTACTGCTAGGCGGATTAAAACCGAGCAGGAAGGCTACTTTTCATATATTTAAAATGCACAACGAACAAAATGATTAACTCGTACCGTTAAAAGTACAAATCACCGCAGCGCACCCAAAAAATAATCTGTACAAGTTTTAAAATACTGTTCCTGAGTTGCTGAGCGGTGGTCCATTTAATTACACGCTGTATGCATTTTGGGCAAGAGCCAAAAATCGTTCGGCACATGCTTAGTTGTTGGCCTGCGCTCTGCTTTGAGCATGAAACACAGAACGCGAGCGGAACGGGCACGTTTTGGCGGTAATAACATGTATTCTAATAGGGTGGTGGCAAGCGTAATTTGTACGCAGTGTAATGAAAGAATTAGCCGCTTTGATTTTGGAATGCTAAATTGAAATATAAGTATTTGGCATGATTATTCGAGATTCAAATATAAATATGCCAAATGACTTATTAGAGATACAGAATATAGATATAGAAGAATTGAATCAATACAAGATTATTAAAAATTATTTAACGGGACCTTTTCACAACATACAATACAATATTATTTGATCGCACCGTATTATAGTACAACACATTGATGTATTTTATTTACGGTCTTTTTATTAAAACAATGCGACAGAATATTATTGACATTAGTGTAGCATTTCAAGATTAAATCAGTCAGTGAATTGGATTTATCAAAAACCACATATATTTCAAATATTTTTAACATCACAAAATGTTTGGCTTCTCGTAATGTTGTTCGCGTGATATAAACTTTATTGAATTAATCTTTGAGGAATATCAGCGTACTGCCTACTTTTAAGACTAGAAATTTATAAGCTCTGTTAGAGGATACTTTCCATTACAAGGAACTGTAATTTTCTGATATTATTGTATTGTACTGTGTTTAAGATAAACTATCATACTCATATTTAATGGTGCTTCGTTTTTATAGTTGAAAATATGTTTTGTAGTAAATGTGTTTACACACAAAATGTGAGCGAATGAATATTGGTACAGTCGCGGACATTTACGGTATACGATACTAGAGTTGCGTTACTGCTTTGTTCTCTAAGCGCTTCTGGGAGAAGTTATAAAGTAAAATGAGATATGTGACGTAATTTATAAGAATAAAATACTTTCTGTTGCTAAATATTATGCCCCTTTTCGAAGGGTGGTGTTCTACGGCTTCATCTCTTTCGAGGATCTGATGATGATTTAAAAACATTTTTTTATCTATTTTATAATTGTAGTTCGAGAACTTTGCTTGTATATAGAGCTATTTATAATAACGTTTATTGTCAAAACAATCTTCAATGGGTAATGGTTTGATATAGATAACAATCGAAATTTAAAATGTGTCCAAAATTAGCTACCCGCGCTCGGTTTTACTCGGAAATCGGTCAAGTTGTGTCTTTTGTCGTTGGTAATTGCGAAATGATTTATCTTTGGAATATAATAATTAAAGTGAATTTGAACCTGTATTAGGGGTACCCATTGGTACAACCTAAATCTTGTATTGCAAACTCATTTTGCTATATAATATTTATCATAGCCGTCTCCTTGATGGAAACTTTGTATGAAAAAATGCTATTTTAAATTATGTCTTATGTCTTTTTGTTAAATTTAAATGTTACGTTTCGATGGTTTTACTAATGATGATTTCTTTTGCCAATAATAAGCAATGATTTTAAAAATTGATATTTAACCGTGTGTCTGAGGGTTGACACTTTTTTCTACTTTATTGAAGTTAGCCGTAAATAAAAAAATAGTTTCATATCTGTATTCATGAGGTACTACGAGCAATATGAAATCAACCTATGGCTTTCAATGATGCTAAGTCATACTGGAGTCAACTTATTAGTTAACATTATTATGTTATAAGTAAGGATATTTTGTGAACCCAAAACAGGAACAAAAACCAAAGTGTCACGACCCAAATGAGATTAGGTACACTATAGAAACATATTTTTGTCAAGTCATTGAGTTATTACAAGAACATTAAATATTACTTACGGTGATGTGCGAAGATGGATATTTCGCATTAAAATGTTACGTTGGGTAACATTATTTATCAACTTATAACAGTTAAAAGAGTTTCAATATTTCTATATATTTATATATATATAAAATCAGAAACCTTTGGGTTCTTACATGACGAAGGACTGCACTAAAAAAGGATTTTTGAAAATTCAATCCTTAAGGCAGTAAAAAGGGGTTGATTAGTTTGTATAAAGATAATTGAAATCTACGCAGACAAAGTCGCGGGCGGCAGCTAGTTTTTAAATAACAGTTATTCATTACATTATCACTTGACATTTTTCGCTGCCCATTCTTACCGAGGTAGGTTAGAATGGGCAGCGACAAACTAAATGCTGATAGAAATTTCAGATATATTTTCTGAGTGACACCTACTAGAAACCACAAAATACCAACCTTGTAGCCCCACTAACCCTACCATAAACCAAAAAGCCGTACTAAAAAGTAAGATAAAATTTATTTAAAAAATATGTCAAAAACCGCATCATACAATTAATCTGTTGTCAAGTATTGAAAAATATTAATTTTCTTGTAGAATATTATTTTGTTAAAAATTTTCATGCAAGCGCAACTTTGTAGACAATTTAAAACCGTGTTTACGACGGAATTTTTATAACAACCGCGACATTTTACAAACTATGTTTTGGTGCATGGCAGAATTCCAACCTCAGTTTTCCCACTTGGAAGATAATTGAACGTGGCTTCATATCAAAATCAACTACAATTTTCCAAGTAACGTGGCAAGTAAAAAGGTTTTAGCGATGTTTTAGAATCGAATAAATCTATTTTAAGTAATAGAACATGAAAAGACAGATATCTTTTTATGTCTCTTCCCTCCTTTGTCTTGAATATAATCGAAATCACTGCATTGTCACTAGAAAATTTCTAGTAACTTCTAAAATATAAGAGGTGTGTAGTTCTTAAAGCTTCATTCAATTATTCTGATGGCTTTAAGAAATTAAAATGATGCAATCTTTGATTTTTGTTTCAATCGAGACACGTTTTTGCATGAACATTTACGCCACCTATTTCTTACAACGAACTGAGATGTAAAAAATTCGTAGCTTTAACATAGTTTTACTGTATCTTGTTGAAACACCAAGCCTTCTGTAACCTATAATTATAGTATTCTAAATCTTATTGTGAATAGAGTATGTTTACTGAAAGACATCTCTAAAATTAATAATTATGATAAATTGGCTACAATCACTATTTTGTTCACGTTGGTTTGGTGTAGTAGTTAAATATTTCATAACCTAAAGTGAATCCATGTTTATATTTTACATAAATGCCAATTTATAAATATCATCACTATTCATTGACAAGCTTTAAATGAAGAATCTTATTCATAAACATTTCTACTTTATTATAGTGTATTCTCAATACTTCTGAAAGGAACGTTATTAAGCCTCAAATCAGCAAGTATGACTACTTCGACTGTTTTTGGTCCATGCACTTTAATTAATCATTCAGTTTTCAACATAAAAACTTTATTGAAAGTAAAATTAAATAATTTATTTCTTACGTAGGGGAAATCTCAAATTTTTTGTTAAAAAAAATATTGTTTTATAATAAAATATTCTTAAAACAAGCGTCCGTTTCATGTTTTGTTTATAAAAACTTTAAAGGGTTGATCAGGATGAAAATTCGGATCTTAGTAGTTTGTGGATATATCCAGTAATGGATTACAGATTTATTAACTCCAAGTTTGAGATCAAAGAGAATTTCACACATTTAAATCACTACATCTGATCTATTTGTTTCCAAGGAGAGATACAAAACGACTTCCGGGTATGTAGACCATTATGATGATACAATACTCGTCCCACGAGGAGGGGGTTTATCCATTGAGGGTTCACCACTGAACCAGTAAGAACTGTAAGAGCATGACATCCGTAGCAACGATGTGTATACTCATAGAAGATGCTTCCGAATATATATGCCGTCCCATTAACAGAATATCTTGTTTAGTGCGTTTGTCCAAACCAAAAATAAAATTATATTGAACTTCATATTTCTATGAATAAAATTGCCACCTTAGCTGTGCTGGCCTCGTAGTATATTGTGGGATGAGAGCTTTCCTCTCACAACATTATTATTGTTTAAAAAAATATTGTCACAATTTTTTTCACGTTATCTCTACACCCAATTTTATCATAAAGTATGGCATTAAGTTTTGAAAACCTTATATTATAATCACATACCTAGTTATTCTACAACAAATGATAAACGCATAGGTACAAAAAATACAGACTAATAAGTACAGCTGGCTTATTAAATGGCTTTATTAAATGAACCAAACTTGAACGGTAATACCGCGGTAAAACAATTCTCCAACTAAACTGTCGAATCAATTGTGTGATTAATTAACTGGAAGCGTTGGACTCTTTTGTCTGATTCTAAAGCATAGTCACATCAAAGCGCAGTTAATTTAATTATCTCGATCGTCAATATTAAAACTGTGTTCAATATTAAATATTGACAAAAACTGAAATCAATTTCAAGCAGTTAAAAAGCATATTTTGATAAAAAAGGCTAAGGCTTATGTTAAAATTACAATTCATACAAGATATCCAACCCAAAACTTAAGCACAGATTTTGATTGCTAAATATCTAGAACTCAGCAGCTTAAGGAAGGGTGTACTATTCTTCAGAAGCATTTGGTCGTAAGTGCCAATTTACGATAAAGGCACTTACGACGAATCTTTCTGACGTATAATGGCACTTCCGACCTTATGCTTCTGAGCTCTAGATATATTTCGTAATACCCAATTTAAAAACTTGAGTGCCTAGTGCCTACCTAATACCAAAAAGATAAACATAACATTTAAGTATAGAGAGAATATGAGACAGAATTTTAGAACAAAGAAAACTTTTTCCTTTCGTATAAAAAAAATGGTTTTCAAAGAATTCAACATTTAGAAGGTAATATTCTACCAACAAAAAGTCATGAAGTGTAACATTTATTAAAATCGTTCAAACGAATTCACAAGATTTTTCAATGGATTTCTCTTATATTTCAATACTTAACGGTAGACTTGTTTTTTAATATTAAAGTCAGTTCCAGGTTTTTACAACGGTTCGGAAAAGTAAATTTTAAGCTATTGGAATGATCGAACGTTTCCAAATGACTGGAATCCCCTTTTTACATTTTGTCGCGATGTAAATGAAGAAATAGATTGTGTATTTAACCCTCTGCGACTGACGTGGGTCAATTTTTACAATTTTACTGGTGTGGTAGTACATGAGACACCATTTCAACATCAAATATTTTTATTTAATTAAATTATGTAGCTATTATATTTATATTTATAAGATTGTTAGCCTCTTTTTTATGTTTAATAATATTTAAATAAAAAAAACAATTTGTATTTTCATAATTAAACAGTGTTTATTGACTTATCACAAATCAGTCTAAGAATCTCTACTTAAACATTAATGACATAGAAAAAATTATAAAATCAACTTTTTTTAATTTAACATTAGACATTTAAAAAATTAACAATTACAGTAATCAGTCTGGAAAAAATGAGATAAATTCGTTGGTTGAGTTCAAAATTAGACACTTTCAAAATCACAGCTTTGTTTGACAATTTTCGCATAGTGGCTTCGAGCACTGAAGGCAAATTGGTTTCGAACAATCACAGCAACAATATTTGGTTTGCCTTTTTATTTTTGTTGGACAAATAGAACATAGTTTTCTGCCACTTGGTGGAACAGACCGAACTACCGGTGGTGGAGGGGGGATATCCTTACCTAAAACCCTAGTGATGGTCATGCGCAGTTCCCTTGGCAATCTTTCATTGTATACTCGGGCTTTCACATGATTCAGCACTAAATCTCTTGCCATTTTTAGTAAAAAAGTTGCTCTCCTCATTTTGTTATCACTGTCAGCACAACTTTGATACAATACAAAGCTATTTATGCCTGCCATGTCCAGAATCCTTTGAAAGATTGCCATTGGCCAACGACGAGTTTTACGGCTGCAACAATAAATCGAGCATTTCTTATCCACCTCGTCCACTCCACCTTTAGTATGATTATAGTCTGCAATCATAACTGGTTTTCCTGTATCACTATCTAATTCTTGAATGTGATGAGAAGAAGAAACCAACAACACCGCTTTATTAGGTTTCGGCACATATGATAAAATTGAATAGTCTTTCGTAAAACCATACAACGAACTTTCTATCGGCCTATTTCTGTTCGGCAAGAAACAAGGTGGTATTTCAGCTTTATTTTTTTTCAGAGTGCCCAGGTAAGTCAGTCCTCTTTTCAGCAATATTTCGACTAGTGGTATCGAGCTGAACCAATTGTCAGCAGTAATATTTCGGTTCGATTTTTCGACCACTTTTGCAAGTCTTAGAACCGACTGAGTGGGTACTGCCATTTTTTTCTCTTGATCGGTTAAGCCTTTGCCATCGGAATTCTTCCCATGGTATATATAAGCATTATAAATATAGTAAGTACGAGCATCTACTAATAATAATATTTTGATACCATATTTTGCTGGTTTCTGAGGCATATAAATGATGAACTTGCAACGACCTCTGAATGGCAGTAACATTTCATCAATGCAGAGGTATGGTCCAGGAGTATATTGAGACTGACTGTTTGATATGAACTTATCAAAAATATCAGATATTGGAGCAAGTGTATCATCTTTTAGACGTTCCTCTCTGGTAGTCGAGTCATCAAATCTAAGGCAGTTGATCAAACACGAAAAACGCCATTTGGACATCACGCAGCGGAATATTTCACGGCCTGTGCCATCGGTGGTAAATATTGTGCCAAGATCTGCATCGTTACATTTGAATACTGATGAATAGTACATCAAGCCAATGAGCGCTTTCATCTCGATTACATTTGTGTCTCGAAGTTCGACCTTAGTAGCATTTTTGAACGTAGTACGGTAGAAACTGAGTTTCTGATTGGTAAATCGCACCACGGATTCTAACATTGTGGGGTCAATCAGCTTAGACCAAAGTTCCGAGTAGCCTTCAAAATTAGTTGTTGTAGTACGGCCTGGTAATCGAATTATGTTATGAGCTGCAATACGTGATGTCCTAGAACGCTCTTGTTTACTCCAAATGAAGCCGTTTTTACCTGTGTAGTGGTCTTGTGACTCGTCTGAAGATCGTTGGCGTTCAACCACTGGGGCAGGTTCTTGACGCGCTTCTAAGTTTAGCTCTGGATCTTCTTCCCATGACATGACATCTTCTTCAATGTGTTGAATTTCTGGCTCGAAAGTCGGATCGTCATCTTCATTATCAATGTCGCTAAACTCATGCTCACTTTCCTCTTCCAGCCACTCTGTTATTTGATCTTCGTGACTCACAAAACTTCCAGCCGACGTTCTCTTACGATTAGAAGTACCTGGCCGAGGGTTGTTACTTGAGTCAGCCATCTAAAAAACAAGTTTTTCTTGTAAATTATGTGGGTACAATTAGCTTTCCGTCGCGATTTCAACCACGTGGACTATACATACTACAAAAATACAAATCTGTCCTCTTTATAATATTGGTCAAGAAGTATAGATATATGTAAAATACGTAAATAAAATCAAATTCCAAAATAACGAGAATTATTACCAAAATAATACCTTATCGTAAGATAAACTAAAGTAATTTACTGATGTGGTGGTTTAGGAGACACTATGAAAATATAAACATTTCATTGAGGTGGTAGTATAGTAGAAACTTACCTTAACACTGGTGTGGTAGACTCGTGGACACCTGCCTCCCACTACGCAAACGTGCGCTCACTACGACCGCCCCCCGCACACTGAACGACGCGCGAGCTCACGACAGTAAGGTACTGAGAGCGGTGGCGCTCAAATTTGAAAATTAACGGTAATAAACCGAATTTTATATTTCGCGGTGTCTGTTGGACTAACACGTCAGCCGCAGAGGGTTAAGTAGCTTTGTAGATGGGCGTTTATTAACTTTTTAGTCAATGAGCGGAATACTTGTTAAATATTGATGCAGTTGATTTATGAAAAGCCTTTTAGTCAGGGGACTAAAAGGTTTTAATTAAGTACCCAAATATGATTTATTTAATAAAGCCCGTTTTTGTTTGTAAATCACAGATGATACCTTTACAATTAATAGGTTTACACATAAGTTATGACATTCAATACATAAATAAAGAAGGAAACAGGTCGCAGCCAATCAACAATCAACTTTAATACCCTTGATCACAATCTTTGCGTTAAGCTTTATTCGGTATTACAAGTCTTAAAGAACGAACATCTTGTCCAATACATCTAAGTGCGAATCGATCACCGTATCAATTCAATTTCCGTGCACCATTCGGCTTCGTCAATCAACCATTTTTGTCACAATGTTTTGGTTGTCACAGATAACTAAAATGTGTTGACTATAAATATAACGTTATCGGATCGGATTTAAATTTATGTATTTAATTACAAATATTCACATCATCAACGTCCACTGCTGAATATACTCCTTTTAGCGCAAACTACCTTGTCAGATGTTGAGGAATATTGTCATAATCACCACCAAGTGTGGTGGTTATGGCAATATTCCTCAGGCAGGTGGATTGGTGATCGCAATAATGGTAGGTGATCGCAATGATGGTAATTAACCTTAAGCTGATATATGTTGTTGTCAGTCCATCTGCCGTATGTCTATTATTCACCTCATACGATTCCAATAGGAAAGTTAAATGGCATAGCTAAAAACCTATAAATAACAATATAGGTAAACAATGTTTAAATAAAGTTAAATAACTTAAAAAAACAATAATTAAATTAAATTAAACTAAAGATAAAACTAAAACTAGCTTAAACTAAAAACTTAAAAATCTAACAAAAGTGGGTGTCCATGAGGCATGTCCAAGTAAAATGATTATACTTTAAACTTATTTAAATTTTAATGCATGACGAAATTAGTTTCCTTTTAAACTACTCGCCTACTATAGTTATAGGTACACTATAAGCAAAAATACAAAAAATACATACAACAAATGCACCTTCTGTTAAGCTGAAATAAACCCCTCTAGGAACTACAGCACTAATCTATAGGTACTGCTTGTTCGAATAGGTAGTATTACGTGACTTGAGTCCCACAAAGGGTATACAAAGACTTAGCGTTCGTGGAAACGAATTAAAATGTATAAACAGATTTGTCGGATATTCCGGACTGGAGTCGATTAGGTTTTGAAGGAGATTTGTTGTAAATTTATTATTTATGAAGTCTTTGGAAAATGTAGTTTGTCTTTAGATTAATGACGAACTTGAGAGCGGCTTTTGTTGGAATAAAATAGCAAGTAGTCAACTGTATGTTTTTCTGTATTTGAATGAAACGGTTTTCTTTTCTTTTTGATTGAAAAATTTTTGATCATTATATAGGTTATATTTGGTAATAAAGTTAATGAAGTAAGATAGATCCTCGTAATAATTGATTGTGAACTGAACTTACCACCACCACCGATAACAAGGTTTTATGTATTAATAATAAAACTTTAGTCGAAAGGGATTACGTGGGATAGATAACAAAATTGAATTAAGCATTTCATAAAACGAATAAAAATAATTTTAAGTTATGTTTTTGCAAACAAAAAAAACACCTAATATGTATTTTTTTTTAGGAAGCGTTAATATAATACGCTTGTATTCCGAGAAAAAATGCGGGGAAACATATATTCAACCATTTACTTACATTATGCAAACACTTTGTTACCTAGATATAAATGAAATGTAAACTGCTGCTAGTAAACATAGAAATAGAGGAGGTAAATTTATTCTACCTAGCTAACTACTAATCTTGTAACTTAGTATAACAATGACACTTAGTATTACATTTCATACGACTAAACATTTATAATGAACATGGGCCTCCTCTTAACAGATCTTGGCAAGCCAGGATCGTAGAGGGATTTTGCCATAATCACCATGCTTGGCAGACGGATTGGTGATCGCAGTAAGATGTAAACCTTGAGCTAACAGATGCTGCTGCCCATCCATCAGCCATGTGTCCCTTAGTCGCCTTTTACGACACCCATGGGAGGACATGGGGTGGTCTATTCTAAGCCGGAAACCACACGGCATTTCATCGAATAAATACATTAAAATCGCAAAACTAAAAGAATTTCTCAAAACCAACACCATTTATCTTATTTCAAAAAATCAAAAGCTATAAATGAAGACATAAATAATATCAAGCAAACAAGTTGGTAGCAACAATATTAACCCAAACTTGATTTAAAATTGTTTCACATCCAGAATTCTACAGCGATAACTACTACGTCACACATTTCGTTGGTACAGCAAGAAAATTGTTACGACACACAATGTCGGACGTGTTGATACACTCCAGTTGTTTTTTTACTGCACTGAAAGCTTCTTTTTGAAAATAATATGTCTGTATATTGTTCAAATGGAACTGTTTCAATGTGTTTTCATTCAGTTGTGTCGTTCGTAAAAAGGAAGAAGCTTGAATAATATGAATGCAACTTTATTCTGAGTGGATATAAAGTTATTTCAAATGACATCGTTTTTGAGTCTCTTATTTTTTATCACAACGTGGAGATAGAAATTGTTATGAAACAAAATTGCAAAAGTCAATTTGGCAAAGTTCTGAGCTAATTAATTAGTGGACTGGAATATGATCAGAAGCATTCATGTGAATTGGAATGTGCATACTCAATCAATTTACGTAATCGGAAACAAATGTAGTCGTTTACAAAACTAAAAAAAGAATTAGCTTATGTGAAGCATATCTTTTTCAAGAATATTTTATGATACATAGGATTGATCTATTCTATCTAATCAGTTTAAGAAATAGATATATTGATTTAGAAAGTACGTCATGTCGAATTCCTTTGTTTAGAACTTTCGTAACCGCAACGTTCCTAAGTAACTTTGAAAGTCTACTATGACGAATTACTCGGTCTTTTGACACTACAGTAAGCGAAAAGTCTGTAAAATCGTTCATGTTTTATGTTAAGTTACATTTTTGAATAATTCCCAAAACCTTGAAGCAATAGAAGGTCACAAATTGTGTAAATGTGTGAACGAAGCCATTTGGGCCATATAACATGCACACTGTCTACACAAATTACAATATACTAATTGTGGCTTATAGTATAAATGATGAAAGATTCAGGTCATGATGATGATAGGCTCATCTATCATCATCATGACCTGAATCTTTGATTACTCTTGTGATCATCTTATGAGTCACAGGTCTGTACTATCCAAATCAGTGATTTACAATTAAGGATGTGATTTTAATTAAAGACGATATACATGTTTAATCGGTGTGGAATAATAAATATTTTTTATTTATTCCGACCCCTAACCATACAGGCCCGCGATCTGTTAAGTACAACGACGCTAAGAAATTAGGACTAATTCAAGTCCCATAGTCCCCTGTGGGACTTGGGAATCTCGTGTGGAATTAGTTCTAGTTTCTTAGCTTCGCTATAATCTACTTGCACCGGTTGATATTGTTTTAATTTGCTTTTATTATACCATTTAATAGGCTTTCCTATATGTCCAGTAAAGCAGACAAATCTTCCTGACTAACTACATACGTCCGTTTTATTAAGGTGTTTTTTTTTTATTTAATTTCTAACGACATTTTTAGGCGTACAATTTAAAAATTGTTTGAAGGGCACTCGTTCCTTTTAATCTCATGGGGATTAGTAAACAATGTTGTTTTATTTAAAGTTAAGGTTCGTTTTTAACGTTACCTTGATGAGTTTATTGACCGTTATTATAATTTTACAGTGCCTCGTAACTTGAAAATAAATTGCCCTTGTCCCTACGGGTACTTAGTGAACGACGCAAAACGTGGACCTAAAATATTAAGTAGGCTAGGTTTTTAAGCAAAAGTAATAACAAAAAAGCGCACCGGTGGGTTCTTTGTAGTATAAGACTAAATGTAAACGATGAAGACGTTTAGGTAGCCCGGGACCAACCTGAGCTTAATAGCTTAGACCTCTTCTGTATATGCCGCTGTTGATTTTGCTTACTACCACAAGACTATAACGGAGTGGCGACATGGGCTAATTTTAAATTATTTTTATAAAAAATTTACCATGAAAGATATCAGGACATTTTTAAAAACATAATTCAACAATAGTTATTCGTGTTTGGATAATAGAACCAAGATTATAATCATCCGGCTTGAAGGACCAAGATTATAATGGCCCCTACCTGATTATCGTGGTCCATCGAGCCGGATGGCCAGAAAAAAGATGGCGGGAGTGTGGAAAGGATCAGTCCCATTAAATAGATTTATAAAATTATCTTTCCACCAACTACGTCTTACTAATATACGTCATTCACAATATGCAATACGGCTTTGCTTGTATATAAACTGCTAGCATATATGCCAAAAAGCTACCAGCGGACTAATATCTTGCCGTTTAACGTTAGTTCTACGTAAAAAGATAGCTTTTACTTGCATTTTAGACAAGGCACGAATACCTATTCCTATTAAAATTCTGTCTCCGAACCAGGACAATAAACTTAAACAAAATGTTCTTTTCTACGTCGAAAATCACTGCAAAATCATTGATCCATGCGGAACGATACTTACACAGCACAGCCTTTTGAAAATCTGCCAAAAATTTGATTAGTTATTCCCAACATTGAAATTGAAGTCACGTCCACCAAAAGTGTTTGCCAGAATTGTTTTGAGCTTTGGGCTATAAATTTTAGTCAATGTGCAGGTGATGTGTAGTGATACAAGTTTTTAATGGTTTGTTTAGGGATTATCTTTCATTACATGTGATAAATTATTATATTTTACGAGCTCTGTCTAGTTAGGTAAGATAAATGAGTTTTGGAGTTTTCGTTCTGTATGGATGGAATACTAAAATATACAACGAATGCATTCAAATTCAAAATTCATTTATTCCGTAAAAATGGTTACATTTGTTCGGAATCGTCATATTTTTTCTCCTACCGTGCAGTGCGTGACGTGGCGACCACTGAGAAGTACTGCCAAAAACCATAGTAGAACCCTCTTTTAAAAAATAATAATATATCTCAATATTTTATTAACCTAATTACAAAATACTTTATTTTACATTGAAATTCATCATTGGTATATTTAGCAACAGTATATTGCGTTTTAAAGACAATTGCTCACTTTGTTAAAATGGTGTTTACTGAATGAACAATCATAGACTTATTTATTGCTTAGATAAGATTCGATTACGATTCTTCGTACAAATAATATTTCTCGTTATCACCCGCGAATTCATCCGCATCGAGTTCGATTTGTCCATACAAACTGTGGTATCAATTGTAATCGCCGTCGGGGTGAAAATTAAAAAAAAAAATCTCTTCTGTTAGCAGTTTTGATGATGCGTTGATTCGTCTTTCTGTCAGGGAAAAGTGTTTTATTGATATAGATAAAAAAAAACTATTACCTTTAAATGAACAGTTTTAATTCAGTTGAAACAAAGCCATAATGCAGTTGTGAAATAATTCAAAAGTAAATTGAAAAATGCATAGAGGTAATGATAAGATTTTCACTTTTTATAAAAAAAAAATTAAAATTAAGCGTAATTTAACATTAATCTGGTTTATTTTTTTATTCCTGTCTAGGCACCGATTACCGATGGACAATGGCATGACCTGGTGACTAAGGTCAGAAGAGCTATGCAGTATTAACAAAACATTAATCTATAATTTTATTAAGTTGTGATATTCATTAAGGTAAACTGACTTTAACAGTCGAGCTTCTCATTCAGCGTAATACTCTACCTCTTCCATATGTTATATGCTCTATCATAACAATACATTTTACTCAAAACATAAAAAACTTTCTTTTTATAAAACGTATCGTCAAAATACCAAATTCTAACCAATTTGTTTGCATAATGGATTTGCTGATACGGTAACATATTTGCTGTCAAAACCATATTGATGGCAGTCACTTCAGTTTGAAGCCTGAAAAGTTGTAACCTTTGCGAACAGTAGGCAACTGCATTCTAGGTGATTTTAGCAATCAATCTCAGGATTGAAAACTAACTTAGATTCAGGAAATAAACTGCTGGAAATAAAAAATTGTTTTTCAAACAAATATAAAACATTTCTTTAAGAATAAACGGCATTAATGTTTGGTATCTGAACACAATGTGTTTAAAGGTATCAATATTATTATCATCAAATACCCGTTTAACGAACACTTCTGAACATGGGCCTCTCAAGTGTTAGTGGCTAATTGGTTAATTGGTTGGTTTAATGTTAGGAACATACTCAGGAAAATTCCGATTATTTAGAAATAAAAAGGAGTATTGTTAGTATCGTTGGCGAACTTTAGTACTGAACAAAAGTCTTGCCAGATTTTTTTTCTGAAGCTTGTAAGTGTATTTCTTTGGTATTATAATGTGTAAATAATGGATACTAAACGGCTATTAATTAGGATTATCTTCCTTGATCGCGTCCTCGCAATTTTGAATGTTTACATTTCCTTTATAGTAATAGTGTTATGTGTCACATGGGAACAGTAAAGAGGATGAAATATGGCATACCTTTATGTTAGCCCAATTTATAGATTATCTGCGAGGGACTTATTATTATCGTTTGTTAATTAAGCAATTACGAGAATTGAAAATTGTAATCAGAAATTCTATTTAAGTATAAAAATGATTTTCTTAGTTTTTATTACATCCCAAATTAAATTTGTAGCGGTAATACGGAGTCAGTCAGTTCAGTCACTAATAAAATTATTGGTATAAAATCAATAAAATATTAATAAAAAAAATAAAAAAAAGTTTTTATTCACGTAAAACAATATAGGTACCAACACAGGTATTTCTTAATAGTCAATACACATTTTGGCTTATCAATGTAATGGATTAAATTAATGCATTTATGTCTTCTAAATAAATGTATATTTTTATTTAAATCCATGTTTTACACTCGACATGTGTAATCAAAAAAACCTTTTTACACCGAATTTCATTTCCATCATTTAAATGATGTTACATGCTCAAAAAGAGGTGACCTGTAAACTCCGATGTGATAGCAACTGCGTTGTGTGAATAAATGTATACGTAATAGAGCATATAAATATGATATTTGGTTATGTATTTTTGTTAGCAACAAAATAAATGTTCAGAGTACTGGCGCGGCGTGATAAAAATACTATGAAAAAGTTCAAAGCCATATAAAATGTTTTTAGTATAGGAATCAGAAAATTCCGACCTCAGTTGTATTTAAATAGAAAAAAAACACTTATTTCTTAACATACAACTGAAACTGGATGTTGAAGGAATTGTGACTTTTTAATTTATGTTAAAATGATGGCTAAAATCCTATATAGCATTCGAGTGAACATCAAAGCTTGTATAAAAAATGAAAAATTGTGACAGATGATAGTTAAGACTACTTAAAAGGGAACTTAAACTTAGGATTAGGTACTTAAAATTCAGGTTCAAATCTTGCAGGTAAACAAGGTCAATAGATTTAAAAGAAAATTAAATCATGTTCTTATGATGCGTCCATTTCTTTTCCTACCTTCTTTTCGTTCAGGATGTGACAACTCTGAGAAGAACTGACAAGAGAGTAAACTAAATGGATCATTCTAATTTTTGTAATAGATTCATAAGATTTGCCTGAAATACTGCATTATATTCAATCATAACGGGTGCTTTATATTTATTGGATAGTATTATTTTCATATAGAATTCTAATTCAACAGGTACATGACATTCATAAGTGATTATATTTAATCAGAAACATATAAACTTTATTCCACAAAGTAATAGTAGAAAATCAATGAAATTGGAATAACACTATGTTGCGACTTTTAATTTATTGCGGAAACTTCCAACATTCAGTTGGTTGTGAATTAATTAAAACTAAGTTAAAAGGCTCGACGTAGGCGGAATCAAATTAAAAACTATAATCAATTTAAAACGGTGTCAGTTTAGGGGTGTACTAATAAACGTATACTTATAAATTGGGTTATAACAATACGCCACCATGCAGTTGTACAGTGACAGTTATTCGTTGTAAATAAATTTTGAATCAAAGTTTCTATTCACCACGTTTATAACGCTTCCTCCGAGGATAGTATCTTATAGAAATTGTCTTTTTTAAAAAGATTACTAGCAGAGTTTTGCAGACCTCTCGTATTCTTGTTAAACCCTCGTGCTGAGCTAAAATGCTTGTATTACGAGTGTACAATGGGTCTGGTTCGAACCGGCGACCTCAAGATCACTAGTCCGACGCCCTAGCCATTGGGCTACGGCCGCTTCATAAAAGGATTTAAATGTTTTTAAGTTTGTATATTTTGGAAATCAATAAAATTATATGCCATAGTTGTGTTAAGTGTTATAATATATATATTTTTTTTTTTTATTAAAAATATATATAAGTATATTCTTCGACTTTGTGCTATGGACTTTGTTGCAAAGTCAATGGAAAAAACATTTGTGGAAACAGTTTGAGAAAAATCTGCCAAAAATTGTGATGTTTATTTGTACTCCAACAATATTGAATGATGCGCTCTACAGAGTACCTGCAAATACCGTATAATTTCAACCTTATGGTCCGTACTGGCCAATAAGGCTGACTTGCCCGTCTTTATGCCCAGTAAAGTAGCAAAAACCTCGTGGCAAAGTCCATTCGAAAAAAAGACCTTTATACAGTTACACCAATTCGATATTAGCATAATTAAGGTGTTTAAGATAATTTCTAGTTTCGTAATAAGAAAGAAAATGTACCTACAACAGATGCAGTCGATGTTATTTTCTTTTGCTTCCTAATAGAATAAAAAATTATAGCGTTTTTGCGTGATCAATAAAAATTCCTAAAATCATCTTATCGCTCAATCATTGGTTTCATATCTTTACTGTAGTTTTATCTTGCTTTAAGTAATTCTTGGACATTACTTAATCAGTTAAAGACAAATTGGGCTTCCATACAATGAGATTTAGTCACGTGATCCATTGCGTGTGGCACGGAACAAACGGATCTATTATTTTCACAATTTTCATGCCATTTGAATTACACAAGCAAAATTTCCGATTCCAACTCTAATTATACTCCAATAAAAGCCTTTTAATCAACCATTAAAAAGTTTGTATTGAAGAACAGTTAGAGTAAAATAATTACATTACATTGGTTTTATTATGTTAATAACCACAACTAAAAGAATCTGGCAAACTTTGCGAAAAGCCATTTGATCTGGATTAGAATGACAAAATATGTAATAACAATTCCTCCAAAACAGTATAAGCAGTATCATTTTTAAAATACATTTTCTTTAACACGTTCATACACTTGAGAGCAATAAAATCGCACACGTTGACTTTTTGTTGTTAAAGCAGTTTTTTTCATGAATGTGAATACATATTAAAATAAAACTTACACTATTTGAATGTTTACTTCAGTACCTTTCCAATGATATCAAATACAGTGTAAAAAAAGTACCCATAGGGAGTTTTAGGGCACAAAACCCAACATACGGATAAAATTACCCAATTTAGCTTAAGAAAGAATAAAAATAAAACTCAAAATGCTTGATCAAATTGTTTTTTAATAAGGTGTATTCCCTCCCCTAGCCTTGATTACAGCTCTTAATCGGTTTTTCATGGACCGTATTAATTTCATCATGAAATCTTGTGGTATGGCGTTCCACTCCTCTTCAATGGCAAGTTGAAGCTCTTGGAGGCGCGTAGGAGCAGGGCTTCTTGCTCGAACTCTTCTTTTTAGCTCATCCCAGACATGCTCAATCGGATTGAGATCAGGACTACGAGCTGGCCACTCCATCGCGGTGATTCCAACGTCTTCCATGTAGTCGCAAACTGTTCTAGCGACATGCGGTCTGGCGTTGTCGTGCATTAAGAGAAAATCTTCTCCCATAAGCCACGCAAGCGGCCTCACATGTTCTTCGAGCACTTCTTCGACGTATCGTGCAGCCGTCAAACTTCTCGATCTCGGGCCGGTATTCGCCGTAGTGATGAATACAATGTCAGTTTTAGTGTCCAACATTATGCCACCCCAAAACATACACGATCCACCTCCAAAAGCCACACGTTCGCTTATGCAGCATTGTGAAAATCGCTCTGATGACCTTCTGTAGACCCTAGAGCGTCCATCATGACCATGTAAAGTCATTCTGCACTCATCAGAGAACATAACAGCCCGCCATTGGTCATACGTCCAATTTAAATGTTCCCTAGCAAATTGTAGCCGGGCTTGTCGGTGAGCTGTGGTCAATTTGGGACCATTTGCTGGGCGATGTGAAGTCATTCCTGCTTCACCTAGTCTTCTTCGAACTGTCCACCGACTTGTACTGACATTGCGAACTTCTCGAAGCTGTTGTCCCAGTTGAACCGCGTTCAGTTGCCGATTTCTCAAAGACCTTGTCACAAGAAAGCGGTCATCACGCTCTGATGCTGTGCGTCGCCGGCCAGATCCTGGTCGCCGAATGTAGCCACCGGTCTCTTGGAACCTCTGGTATACACGACGAACAGAGTAGCGGCTCAAATTTAGCCGTCGAGCAACTTCACTTTGGTTATGGCCTGCTTCGAGCAAGGCAATAACTTGAGCGGCTTCTGCGGGCGTGGTATCCATATTTTTCCAGTAAATCCGTATGCTTCCAGTAGAGATGTTATCACGTTGACCTTCGGTATGCAACTGATTAAAAATTCCAATAAACCGACCTTTTTATACCTGCGGCTAAGGGTGCAAGTAATGACAACGCAAACGCGTGTATTTGGGGAATTCGGTGTACGGTCGGTTTTTGTAAGTTACGTAAAGGTCAATGATTTTAATTTTATGTTTTTGTAAAGCTAAGCTTGTATGCTTTAATTTTGTCTAATGATTTTTACTCAATATCTTTAGATTTTAGAAAACAATTAGTAATAAACCAAATTACAAGGGGTGTGCGATTTTATTGCTCTCAAGTGTAGTTAAGTAGTAGTTTCAGTTGAGTTCGTAGTTATCAAGTATTCACACAAACAGTTAGGACAATCAGTATATTGTTACGCCTGTACAAATACTCCCTACATTTTTCTATGCATTTACACTGCCGCAGGGTCCAGAATGATCTCCATTTGTTTGTTATTATTATACCCATTCATAGCTCACCATTGTGCGATATTACTTTTTGCACTGTTATGCAGATTATCGCAAAATGGTGTGATTAATAATTTAATAAAATAAATTGATATGTTGAATATAATCTAATTGAGATCAACAAACTAACTACATAATTATTTTCAAAAAATAAACAAGTGGCTTTCATAACTAAAATATTGTTATAAGAGTATTATAGTCAATAGTCTTTCAACTAATGCTGCAGTTAGTTTTTCTATTCTACTAGCGTTAGTAGAAAGTAGAAGAAGTTCTACTTGAACAGACCGTTTACGTCCACTGCTGGACATAGGCCTCCTCTTAAATCGACATAAACAAGCCATGGTCGTTGAGGAATATTGTCATAATCCCCACGCTTAGCAGGCGGGTTGGTGATCGCAATAAGATGGTAACTAACCACGAGCGGATAGATCTTGCTGCCCATATGTCAGGATTATGTTCCTTAATCTTCTTCTTACGACAATTATAATATAATATAATATAATAATATTCTTACGACATCCATAAGAAGACATGGGGTGGTCTATTCTGAGCCGGCAACCACACGGTAACATAACATACAGGAGCACAATAATATTATGTAATAAATAAAAAAATATAGTAAATCAAAGTCAAAGTCAAAATTTCTTCATTCATATAGACACAATTCAAAAAATTAAATCATGTTCTTATGATGCTTCCATTTTTTTCCTACCAACAGTTCAAGACGTGGCAACTCTAAGAAGAACTGGCAAGAAACTCAGAGGAATCCTTTTTTGTAAATCAGCTAATTAAGCGTGCTTAAATGTACTTCTTTGAACACCGAGGATAATGGTCCAGTGACGTTGTGTTCTTCTACATTGTTATTACAGAACCTAATAAATTACTAAAAAACCAAGCCTTAAATTTTCTAAAGCAATGTTTTAGTCAGAAATTCTCTTGAATTCAAACGACATCCATTTTTTAAGTTCAGGGACTTTCCGTATATGTATATCCCTGAAACTTAAAAAAGGTGTGTTGGTCCAAATAAAATGTTTAATTCATCATGTTCAAATAGGAGGGAGTATTTCTATTGCATATTTATTTAGAAACAGAAGATACTTGTGATGTGGTTACAAAATGTTATTAAGCCCTGTAATCAGCCCGTATAACGTCCACTGTTGAACATAGACCTCCCACAAAGGAGGTGTTTCCAATACGTGACGACGCTTGTCAGACGCTCATATAACTGCAGTATTATGTATAGCTTATATACGGTTAAACGTTGCTGCCCATTACCCGCTATACGATTATCATAGTTCATGCAAGAATTATCGGGACCAGTGGCTTACCTTGCTTTCCAAGGTATGGGTAGCATAGTCCCTCGAACATCCAGACCCGAAAAAAATATTTGATTTTACACTAGTATTTTTATACCAAGCATATCTGAAGGTTTAAGTTAGACTTATACTAGTATACGCCAAAGAGGATGCCATGTCATGTAATAGTAAGTCAGTTTAAAACAATAATAATTATAAACTTAAAAAAAAACGGTTACATTTACTTCTTTGCTGTTTAAAGTTAAGAACTTTAATAGTATTAACAAGATCTTAATTTAATTTAAGCTCTACTTGCAAGGCTAATTTATATTCTAAACTCGCTTACGGGTTTATTTTAGATGTGAAAATTAATTTAACTTGCCAAAGTAATATCAAATATTTGGAGCAACTGCTGTGCTTGTTGCAAAAGTATTATTTTATTTTAAAAACGGATTTATGGACAAGTATTTTTTTTTTGATGAGAAATTAAAATAAATTTACTAATTATGTAGCAATTTTATACACATTGTGTTTAATGTTTTTATTTCAGCCAAAATCTGTATCTCAGAAAATCTTCGTTACGTCACTAACGAGCCACACGCCTCAGCCACAAAGTGGTAGAAGCGCGTTACATACACTTATGGCTGGCGGTCGATACTTTCAATCGGTCGATGTCACTTTTCTTTTACCTATGCGCTAATAGTATAATGGACTCTGGCCAACGGTACTTACTAGTTCAATGAATCATATCGTAAATCTAATTAGATATATGATATGATTGGTGAATGATAAGCATAATCTGAATCAGCCGTGTTCTTCTTCAAACGGTCATTTACTTGTACAGACATCCTGCTTAGGAAAACTTTGTACAATATTTCGAAGAATTATGGAAGGAGATTGATACTTCTATTGCTTCTACTAGTTTTAGCATGTTAAGCGATCTTCATTTTTTGGCAACTTAAGTGAAATAATATTTTAAAAACTTACTAAACTGTTGTGAAATTCTACCGAATTCTTGTCTATTATCAGTTTCATAAATTTTATCGACGCCATATTTTGGACGTGTCGACGTTTTCACCACCGTTGTATTAATCAACAACAGGCTAAGTGCTTTAACCATTAATCGAACAGGTTAACCGAAATAAGTAAGAGATGTTTTGGAAATCAAAATTGTGGCGTGTGGCGTTTTGTGGCGGCGTTTGGAGATCGGTGTAGGCCATAAAGTCAGAGTTTCCGTGTGCGGCGAGTGCATAGAAAGTGTGTGTAAACTACAGAAAATATTTTTTTAAGTAATTTAGGTAGCGCCGTTATTTAGTTGTAGCTTTTGCCCACCGTGTACATGTATAGATTTTTGGTTCTGTGCATTGTGTTTTTAAAAAGAAGAAAAGAAAAGGAGAAGAATTAACAAATGAAAATAAGCATTCAAGAGTTTTAGGATTATTAGCTAAACTTTATGAAATTTGGCACAAAATATTATTTAATAACTGTAAATTATGGTACCTAATAACGGTTTGCCAGCACTGACAACTTTTGTTATCAAAAAATTGTCGTTCGTTTCCAAATGTTGTTACAAGTATATTGTCAACAATTTACAATTTACATATATTTACAAACTTTGCAAACACATTTAACATGGCTGAGCTACCCTACTAATATCATAAACGTGAAAGTTTGTAAGTATGGATGGATGTTTGTTACTCTTTCACGCCAAAACGACTGAACGGAATTGGCTGAAATTTTGCACCGGGATAGGCTATACGCTGGATTAACATATAGGCTACAAAATGTCACGCTCCGACCCACTGCAGCAGAGTTACGCGGGGCTCCGCTAGTGTGTTTATAAAGTCTCCCACGACGACTGAGAACGTGAACCGGGACTATTGTTAGCACCAATAATGGTCCACGGTAAAAATTCGTGGTTCCCACAAATATTGGTCCCGTGGGAGAATTGAACTCAGAACACCAGGTTTCAAAAGTCACTGCTATAACCACCGGTGCAGTCAAATTGTTTATATTATAGTGTATATAAATATTACAAATACTTTCTTTATTGCGTATCGCAACTGGAAATTAGCATTGCTACGTCGCGCGTCGTAGCACGCTACGCTATTTTCAACGAATACCCGCTAACTTTAAGTAACAACTGCACTAACTAAGCAAAAGTAAATTACTGCTGCGGCGACAATTTTTAGCTGCAACTTTGTATCACAAGAAAGTTTGGTCGTGGTTTCCGTATTGCGTAGTTTCAACATTGTAACAACGACAAATGGTGTTGTAACTTATTGCCCAACTTAGCTAATTTGAATTCAAATCAATATAAACATAAATAGTGAGGTTTTTATTATTCTGTTTGTTAATAAATTGAAGAATATAGTGGTAGTTTGATAAATTTATAAAGTCTGCCGTTCGTTAATGGTTCTTTTATTAAGCTATTAAAAAGTTAATTAAAAACGGATCCCAATGTATAGGAGGTTGAAACACACCAATGAATTTATAAATTAAAACGATTCCATTTTAATGAAATGATTGGTTTCATTTCATTTGAATAGGGGGCGTTGGAGTTACGTGTTCTGTATGAATATAAGTGAGTTCATAAACGACAGTTTGCTAAAGTAAATAGGGACAGTATCATTTCGTACGTTTTCAACTTGCTACATATAAATTTGGAATCTGACCTCTGAATACTATGTTTGAAATTTTTGGCTTACTTATATCTAAGAAGGTTTACATGTATTACCTATACTAATCTATTTTAATATTATAAAAAAAAGTTTGTATATTTTTGTATGTTTGTTTAGGATAAACTCAAAAAATTCTGAACGGATTTCGATGATACTTTCACCATTAGAATGCTAAATTATCCCTGAGTAACATAGGCTACAGAAATTCACACATGCGAAGCCGGGGCAGGCCGTATTATACAGGGTGTCCCAAAAGATTACGTAGCTGGGAAGGGGGGTGATAGGGATGGTCACAAGGGTCACCAGAAAAATATAAAAAATTCCCTCTGGGTGTTTAAAAAAATAAATGGCATTTTTTAAAAGACTAAAAATTTTACACCTTGTGCTAACTGTACCTACAAATATGGCTGTATTTAAAAAAAATGCTGTTATGTAATCTTCAATAACAACAAGGTCATCAACATCAACATCAAAAATAACAAGGTGTAAAATTTTAAGTTTTTAAAAAAATGCCATTTTTTTTTTAAATACCCAGAGCGGATTTTTTTTTTATTTTTCTAGTGACCATTGTGTCCACCGCTCTCACCCCCTTTCCCAGCTACTTAACCTTTTGGGACACCCTGTATATATTGTTAACTATTTTATTTTTTTGAGAACTCATCATATTATAATTTGCTTTTGCCTATTAAGTAAATATTGACTTCTAGACAATGTTATATATTGTCTCATTATATTTTCACATAGTTATTAATATCTTAAAGTAAAAAAAAAAACAAAATAATCAATATTTAAATTTTACAATTGCACCATGCACCAAGGCTAGAGGGACTTGTACTACCACGCCACGGACGTAAGTTATAGAATCATAATGCATTACCGTCGTCATGATTAGAAAAATTATAAAGTCCACTGTTGGACAGGGCCAGGTAGGAACAGGGGCTACAAAATGTATTTATGCCGTCATCAGGCCTTAGTAACCTTATGTAACATTCATAGGACAACCTCCGTAGCGTAGTGGTATTTGGCTCACTTTATGTCTCGGAGGTCGGGGGTTCAATCCCCACGCTACACCGGAAATCTTTGTGTAAATTCTAAGATTTCCTTTCGGGTCTGGTTGGTTTAGGGATTACCCTCCGTGCCTCGGAAAACACGTTTAGCCGTTGGTTCCGTTATAGCAAGGAACGGGCAGCAGCGTTTTCTTGTGTGAAACTACATAATACTGCGTTCACCAACCCACCTGCCAAGCGTGGTGACTATGGCAAATACCCTCTCTCGGGAGGAGGCCCATGTCCAGCAGTGAAAGTTATACGGGCTGATGATGATGATAAGTATATATTGTCTTTTTAATCTAAATTACTATGAATTTCCTCTAAGTAACGACTAATAATTATAATGATCTTTAAAACATTTACAATAAAATAACTATTAACATATGCTCCAAAACTCTTGGCGAGATAAAAGTAATTACATTTTCCTTATAAAAATAGTACAAAAACTTATACATTTTCGTATTTTTTATCTTACTTAATATAAAAAGAAAGCGTTAGGCGAAGCGCACTCAAGTGCATATGACGCCGCTCGGGAAATGAAATTCTAAATCGCACTATAATATCATTCAGGAATAATAACTGTTGTAGCGCAGTGAATACTATGTGGTATTCTTAACAGAATGCGATATTTCTTTATAATATTTTTTACAATCTAAGTTACCTTGGTAGTATTGTTAGTATCTTAAAGAAGAAGTAAGTTAGTTTTAGTTTAAATTAGGTACGTTCAGCTGTATACTTTATATTACTAACTTCCCACGAGCGGGTTCACCCGCTTAACTCCGTTCACGTAGGAACTTCGTAATAAATATATGGGCTATCTAACACTGATCCTTTTTTTCAAATCGGTATAGTAACAGCTGAGATTAGCGCGTCCAAGCAAACAAGCGAACTCTTTAGCATTATATATTCGTATAGATGTGATTGCATTTTAAGCGGCCATAGCCCAATGGCTAGTGCGTCGGACTGGCGATCATGTGGCCGCCGGTTCAATCCCTACTCATTGCACCACCGACGTGAACCCACCTGTAACACAACTATTATAGCTTAGTACGAGTAAGTTATTGACTATGAGAATTGTATGGGTAATAATGGTACTGAAAAAATGCAAAAAACGTAATATATTCTAAAACCACGTCAAAAACTCTATTATTAAACTGAGACATAGCGAAGTGTGATCTAATTTCGAATAATATTTTTTTAAGCAAATTTTATATAACATTACTTAGAGTTTAATTTCAATGAGCGAAGAAATTAATTACAAGTGTTTTTATATGCTCTTGTCTGTTTGACGCATAATGTAGAATCTTAATTGTAATTGTTATTATAAACAATTATACTTCAATTTTCAAGATGCCGTGTGGTTTCCGGCTTTGAATAGACCACCCCATGTCTTCCCATGGGTGTCGTAAAAGGCGACTAAGGGACATATGGCTGATGGA
Source organism: Nycteola revayana (assembly GCA_947037095.2). Taxonomy (NCBI): domain Eukaryota; kingdom Metazoa; phylum Arthropoda; class Insecta; order Lepidoptera; family Nolidae; genus Nycteola; species Nycteola revayana. The sequence continues at coordinate 12,688,086 of OX344838.1, read as the reverse complement.
TGGGCAGCAGCATCTATTAGCTCAAGGTTTACATCTTACTGCGATCACTAATCCGTCTGCCAAGCATGGTGATTATGGCAATATCCCTCTACGATCCTGGCTTGACAAGGTCTGTTAAGAGGAGGCCCATGTTCTGCAGTGGACGTAAACGGGCTGTTAATGATACTTCAATTTAACTAAAAATATTTGTTATCAGATATATCTAAACATATGACCATAACGGATTATGATCATTTCTAATGTCCAACGTAAAAAAAATCTAATAAGCTGCCAAAGATATTATTCAAAATGGAAATGAGTTTCCAAAAGATAATTTGACTTGATTATCGTTTCAGTTAATATTTGATTTCATTTTAACGAACGTTATTTGAATGTGCTGGATTTTTTTTATTCAGAAATCAATTTCAATAGACAGTGTTAACGGCTCATATAACATAGCTCATCATTAATTGTTGCCTCTTTTGACTTTTGGGAAACTGAGTGCAAACAAATGTATAATTTTACAATAAGATCCTATTCGTAAAAACTAAGTCGAAGGAAAATTTCTGCATTATATGGTTGGAAACCTTTAAGCAAAAATTGTATTCGTGCTCAATATTATAAGAGAATATTTGGAGGAATCCGTGAAAGTGTATTCTATTCTTCCGATGATACCATAAAATTTTATTGGTAAATGCAATATCATTATGAAAAGCCGTTTTTGGTTTAGAATGAAAATAAGTTTATCGAATGCAGGAAATAACATTTCATTAAGAGCAGCAAAGGAATAGGTAAATTTATCAGTGTTTTAAGATTTGTATTATTTTTAGCGATAACATATTTTAGATGTTTTGTGCTTTTGTGTTAATACTGTATTCATTCGTTATTGAATACCTACTGTGTTCGATTTCAGTGTTAACTTGACTTCAGTCAAAGATTTATTTCCAAGTCTGAGACCCGTAGGTATTACAAATGATCATGCCTTGTACGTTAAACTGTTGGACTCAATTGTCAAAATATCATCCATTTATTATTTATTTATTTGCTTAGCATATTTTTATAAAAAGAAAACACAATACTGATTATATTAGGTTCGAGTCCAAGACAAACTCATTTCATTAAAAATTTAAACACTTTACTGGCAACATCTTTTATATACGGCAGTTACCAAATCACTTTCGTACTTCAGTAATTTTGTGACATTATTATTTTTATTCGAGCGACTTTTTGGAGTCATCGTCTATCAATAAATATAATTTTATATTGAAGCCTAATGCACATTTTTACTAATTTTATACAGTTGTTGCATAAATGCTTACAAGTATTTTACTTCTTATGACTTATTATTACCAAAAATGTATCGTCTTTCCGTATAAACTACCCACATTGAAGCGGCCGTCGTAGCCCAAACGCTAGGGCGTCGGACTTGTGATCTTGTGGTCGCCGATTCGATCTCCACCCATTGAATTATCCACGTGAGCACACTCGTAACACAAGCATTTTAGCTTAGCACGGAGGGTTAACAAGAATACTAGTAGAACGATAAACTCTACTAGTAATCTTTAAAAAAAAAACATTTCTACTGATCTTCTATCTAGATAAACCGCTACACCATCAACACCTCCACAATTTAATTTAATGAACAAATTAGGCCATTTAACTTAGACTAACAGATTACAAATTAATACCTTCGTAACTCCATACTATCAACGCTCAGTACCAAATGTGGTTACCAAAAGTAGTCCCCAAGCTCACATTATTTAGTTGGATAATAATCTAGCAAATTTCCATACTATGACGAAACCAACGACAAAGGCATTATATGATTATACATAGTTTACGACACGATTATTACCTATCACTTTAAAGTTAAGTAAATTTATATAAGGCGGTTGAGTGTTTTTTTCGATAGTAGATATGAAACTCTCTCATATACGTCAGTATTGGAGTTAGCTGTCAACGGTGAGTAACACAGTTGTACTGGTTGAAGTTGGAAGTGCGCCTGCAAATTGGATGTGATTAGTGTGCATAAGGCCTTACAAGTCACATGCAAGCAAGTGCTCATTCGGAGTGGACGTGTCGACTTTAGCTACTAATGATGTAATGAGCCAATACCTACCCCTTGTGCTAGTTTCCGATTTTGGTTGTTTGAAAGACTGCCGCTGATACCGATTATTATAACATCATCTATAGCCATTGTATAGGTACCAAAAAATGTGCACCAGCGTTTCCGTGTATCTGTTATTACGTAATGATGCGGTCACTAATCTTCTGTTCGGCATGGTGACTATGGTAAAAACCCTTCCATGGGGTCCCATAGCAAAGGGGCCATGCTGGTGATGAAAACGATACCAATGAAGACTATCATTAGGTAAGTAGTAGGTACCAGAAAAATATTTTATCCAATCGTTTTAGGTAAAATAGTATTTTTAAAAAATTGGGATGTATTTTACAAATATTAAATATTATATATTTTGCAAATTCAATCCCTGGAAATGGGTCAAGGCCTCACGTGGTTTTTCTAATACTAAGAGGTTTATTTGTGTGTAATATAACATTGTAGCACCGCCTTGAGAATAACAAGCTGTATTTAGGTATTGTATTGTGGAGTTATTAGAAAAGAAAATAATATTCTTTATCTTATTTCATTGCTCAATTGAGGATTTTTTTTTCTTTTTTAAAAAGATTACTAGAGATTTTTGTATACTACTAGTATTCTTGCTAATCCGTGGTGGTAATCTAGAATGCTTTTGTTACAAGGGGGTTTACGTCGGTAGCGCAATAGGAGGGAATCGAATCGGCGACCCCATGATCGCAAGTCCGACGCCGTACGCATTAAGTTACGGCCACTTCAAATAATATAGAACATGGTGACATGTCATGAATCTTTAAGATGGACAAATTTACTTTGTCTTGAATAATTTACCTTTACGTAATATGATTAGAACTAGCTGTACGAAGTGGTTCGGAGAATAACTTTAATTTGAAATGTTAATAATGGGCAGTCTGCAACTTTTTCTTCAGTATTTTGTCAATAGAATCCTCAGTTTGAATTAAAACAGGTAGTTATGTTAGTACGCTTAATGAGCTAATCGACTGGGAAAGTAGGTTCTTTCCAAATAACATTATTGATTAATATTGTATTTCTCAAGAGGGGGGAGGGGAAAGGGCCGACAAGACTGTGCGTTACTGTGTGTTTTCTTCAGCTATCACCGTTTTCTTACTTGTTATTTATTCCAAATAAAGAAAGAAATGGTACTAGCTGTCATACAACGTCAGGTGGTTTTATTTTTGACCTGGCAACTAGGGTTAGTTGCCAGTTCAAAAATAAAACCAAATAAAAAAGTGCAAATAGTTGAAAAAGAAATACTTTTATAGAAATTTATCCGAAGCACTCTATAAAATATTATTACAGTTATAAAAGAATTTAAATATCATTCCACGTTCCATATCTTAGGAATTATTGAGGGATATAAATGCAATACGGTAGCATCTTTCGTTTGAAGTTATTTTCACATATTTTAGGAGTAGTTTAAAATGGAAATTTGACAATACGATATTTTTTATGATATACTTAGTAACAAAAATAACGTTTATCCCACGCATTTTCTTGTTATTACTATTAACTTTAGTCTTTACTTACTTCTATTATCTTATACTTACATAATATATAATGCTATAGAGTTTGTTGGGTTGTTTGTATGCATGAACGCGCTGATCTCAGGAACTACTGGTCCGGTTTGTAAAAAATATTTCAGTGTTAGATAGCCCATTTATCGAAGCAGGCTTTATTTAAATATGAAATTCCTACGGGAACGGGAATCACGCGGGTGAAACCGCCCGTGGGAAGCTATTAATATTATAAATAGTTACAGTTTGTGAGGTTGAAGGGAATCTCGTGATCTACTAATATTATAATTTGTGAGTATGTAGAGTGTATCTGTGAGGGTCTAAAGATCAAATAATGTATGTTTACTTAAGTAATACTTTGGTTTTGGTAAGACCAAACCGACCGACCAACTTAGTAAAATGCTACTATGTATTTTGATATTACTAAAAGACACGGCAATAAAATTTATTTGCAATCAGGTAGATTATCAAGATTATGTTAAGAGGATAATACTGCCCAAACATAAGAAACAGAAACAACCTCCGTAGCATAGTGGTATTTGGCTCGATTTAAAGCTCGGAGGTCGCGGGTTCGATCCCCACTCCGGACAAGAAATCTTTGTGTAAATCTAAGATTTCTTTCCGGGTCTGGTTGGTTGAGTGACTACCCTCCGTGCCTCGGAAAGCACGTTAAGCCGTTAGTCCCGATTGTTATATGGTATGGTGATGGTTTTTTACAAATAACCCTGTATTACCTTAACCAATAATATACTGACAAACTGAGGCGTATTATACATTAATGATTGAACATTAATTAGCTTTATAGTGTATACTGTAACATACTACGGCAGTCAACCAATTAATTGAATACAGAGCTAAGCCTCTTCATTCAAGTTGGAACACAACATTGATTTAGGCTTGACAAGAAGATTAGAAAGAGACAAGTGATTTCTGTTTCCTAAGATACCACAAAAATTGCATGAGATAAAATTATATTACCTTATACAATTGTTTTTGTCTTCGTTTAAAATAAATGTCTAACCGTCCCAATCAACGGTTATTTTTTATAATATTACATGTATAAGGCGTAGTTTCGAATAATTATATCTTGCCTTCCTAAAATAAATCTAACTTGAGTCCAAAAAATTACCACGTTATCCAAAGCAATGGTCTTGAATTTGAAATTCTAATTGAATCTAATACAATTTTAAGTTTTAGTACTTGTTTTGTGTGTTAGCTAAGGGTCCTTTCTATCATTTCTTCTGAGTCTGGCTGTGCTTTAGGTCCATAACTATCCCCATGTTTTCCCATGGGTGTAGTAAAAGGTTACTAAGGGATATACAGTTGATGGATTGGCAGCAGCATATATCAGAAAAAAAAACTCAATGCTTTGAAGTGTGGTAATAATGTCAATATTCCTCAACAACCTTAGCTTGCGAAGGTCTTTTAAGAAGGAGCCCATGTTCAGTAGTGGACGTTAACGGGTTGTTAAAAGTTCCTCGCAACACAAAGATATAATTCCTATCATGTTTATTCGTATCCGATGCCCTCGTAGAACCGAAGTCCGAGAGGCCTGCGAACTGTAAAGTAGAGCGACAGTTGCACAAAACTCCCATATAAAGGGTAAAAGCCATAATCCCGGAATCTCCCCGTCAGCGACCGCCCTGAGCCGAGGTCCAAACCCCACAGGGTGCGCCCTCTTGCGCAGGTTGCTTAGTTTGTAGTTTTTTAAGCATTCATTAAGGCTGGAGCTCTGCTCGCCTTTACGCCCGGTGAAGTAGCAAAAGCCACGTGGCGACCTACGTAAGTCAATCAGAAAAAAAGAGTCTATTCGTATCATTACGTATGAAAGAGTATGTAAGTTTACAAGAACCTTGACTGCACCGGTGGCTCAGTGGTTACGATAGTTGCCTCTGAGACCTGGTGTTCTGGGTTCGATTCCCACCCGGGACAACTATTTGTGTGAACCACAAATACTTGTTCTGAGTCTGGGTGTTCTTTGTATCTGTGAAATGAATGTTTGTAAAGTCCCCCGCGACACAGGGATTTATTTCGCTAGTGCGGGAGTTGTCCTAAAAAAATAAAATAAAAAAGAAGCGTTTGCTAATTAGAAATGTCGTATACTTACTGTCAAAGCTATCCGTCTTAATAATAGTTTTATTCTGATCGTGTCACAGAAGTCATTTATAACTCTCAACGTAAGGTAGGTACTTCATCATAACAAAATCTCTACGCCACTCCTCATGGGGCCAAAAGGGTTGTCCCACTCGTATGATAGGCGAAATTCTCCTGACATTATTATCATAAATATTGCTTTCTACGTAGCATAAAGGGAGCTTTGTTATAGACTACCTTTTTAGATTAAATGTGAAACGTTTGGGATACCTCGTTGAGGTAAAAATAAAATTGTACCTAATATTGTCGTAGGTTTTATTTAAATAAATACTTAATAATTTTAATTCCGTGTGGGCTCCGGCTTAGAATAGACCACCCCATGTCTTCCCATGGGTGTCGTAAAAGGCGACTAAGGGACACATGGCTGATGGATGGGCAGCAGCATCTATTAGCTCAAGGTTTATCTCTTACTGCGATCACCAATCCGTCTGCCAAGCGTGGTGATTATGGCAATATCCCTCTACGATCCTGGCTTGCCAAGGTCTGTTAAGAGGAGGTCCATGTTCAGCAGTGGACGTAAACGGGCTGCTGATGATGATGATGAATTTAAATAAAACCCACGACATTTCATTGGCATTAACAAACAATGACTTCGAAACTGTGTTTTAGACACTCGTTTATACTATTTAAATTATCTTTTATAGCAAAACACTAGAGCTCTCAATTTGCCATTTACATTTATCATTACAGTCTTCTAAAGGGAAACTTTTATTGTAAAAAACATAATCATCATCATCATCATTAGCCCGTATAACTTCCTATCGGGGGACGGTATTTTCTATAGTCACCACGCTTGGCAGGCGGATTGGTGACCGCAGTATTATGTTGTACCGCACAAAAAAGCGCTGCTGCCCGTTCCTTGATGTACGATTATTAAAGATGATTATAATATATAGCACACAGGTATTAACGCGATATATTACCTTTTTTATATTACCCGACGTTTCGATCAAGTTACATTGATCGTGGTCGCGGGCAGACTGGCTCGGCGGTGTTACTCCGTGGTTGAGGGCGGCGAGTTACCAACTACCCTCAGTTTTAATTTATTTTGTATCGTTAGGCCGGTTGCACACTTCACTCACTGAGTTCAAAAAATGTTATTTTTAATACCTGTGTGCTATACACCGTGAAATTTTAATGGTTGTTTTCCCGAAGCAGAACAACTTGCCGTCGGTAGTACTATCGAAACATATTTTTTATTTTTTTTTAGACATATTTTGGATTTAAAATTATTAAAAAAAAAAATTAGACAACTCGAAAGCGTTGAGCTCTTATTTTGCTTTAAACGTTTATGGATCGTTCTTTACTTTGTCAGCAGCGCGTGCGATTCGAGTAGTACCTACAAGGTCCGTCTAGTGTTACTACTGTTTATCACGCTTTCAAGTTGTCTAATATTTTTTTTAATAATTTTAAATCCAAAACATGTCTAAAAAAAATAAAAAATATGTTTCGATAGTACTACCGACGGCAAGTTGTTCTGCTTCGGGAAAACAACCATTAAAATTTCACGGTGTATATTATAATTATGATACGCGAAAGTTTAAAAGTTTATATTATAGATGATGTTATAACAATCGAGACCAACGGCTTTATGTGATTTCCGAGGCACGGAGGGTAGTCCCTCAACCAACCAGACCCAGAAAGAAATCTTAGAATTTACACAATGATTTCCTGTCCGGTGTGGGGCTCGAACCCACGACGTCCGAGATTTAAAGCGAGCCAAATACCGCTACGCTACCGGGTTTGTCCTAAAAACATAATTATGTTTATTTCAATAATTTAATGCTATGTTTTGATAGTTGTACAGATAGTAGATCGTCTTGCCAATTATTAGCAATTACCGAAAAATCATGGCGTAAGACTTTTCTTTTATAATACAAGAAAATAATAAGATGGCTACGGGCAAATAAGTAGTTAGTTCACAGTTTCATATTTAACAATCGGTAATAAATACAAAGTATATTATGTTATAATTATAATATGAACCAGTTTAAAATAACTGAAGTTAAAAAATAATGTTACCTCAGTTATTTTTAACTGTAACTGTATTAAGGTATATTCTCGAATTTCAACAAAAAATATCTAAAACGAAGCGTAAAAACTGATTTATATACAAGCGAAACTACATATGCTTTTACACATTAAGAAAAACGAAATAACAATTTTATTAATAATGAACGAGTTATTTCATTTAACTAACTTAACGGGTATAACTTATATTCATACGCGTGTATAGAATTAATAGGACTTAGTAGTGCTAAATGCAACAGGGTACTCAATTAACATTGTATGCTTTAGATTTGCTATACATTCCACTTCTAGTTTCATGAATATTTGAATAATGAATTAGAATTTCACCAAGTATTTCCAACTTAATACGTGTACAAATTTTAGTAAATTAGTACTGAATGAAGTACCGATTCAATGTGAAGTAATTAGTTATGTAAATCTATTGACTTGCATTATTTAGTAACCGACTTAAAGAAATTCACAGGAGTTCACCGAGTCTACACTGTATAAACACTAGCACTATTTCCTATGTGAATATCTTTATCCTATCCAACATTTACCGCTTAGTTTGACCGCCCCAAGGAGGCTTCCGTTTTCCAGAAAACATTTTCATAAAATGTAGCCTTTTGTAGTGAGGTTAACATTTTAATCCCTCACTACATTGTCTGTTATGGCGTACTGGCCGTTTTCGATATACGAATAAAATACGGTTTTTATATACAAAAATAACAAATTGACTTCAAGGGTACCTACGACGAACGTAATTTCTTAAAGGCGGAATATGTTCTTAATAAAGCCATTTTTTAAATATGCATTTGTGGTCCTCTTTCGCCACTTTGAAGGGATTTTGGAACTTCATCAACATGGCATCCGGTACCTTATAGTGGTACGCGCGGGCTATCCTGGGTCATTAGGACTCTTTAAACTTATCTATGGGGATATAATACCAGGGTGCCCTGCTTCTCATGGCTGACCCAGGAGCCAGGAGACCCTAGGAGAGCGGGACCCATGTTTGCTACTCTACGGACTCTAGGAACACGCTGCGGCCACCATGCTTTTTGCGTAGCGCCATAGAATTGTTGGATTAAGATTCTTTTAAATACCTTTTTTTTTAATTCATTTCTTATTTCAGAGAGTCCGCCACGTTAAAATTGCTTGAGTAAATATTGAATTAAAAAAAATGACAACATTTGAAACAAAGCCAAGATACATTATAACAAACTAAACAAATACTAGGAAAAGAATAAAATGAAATAATAATGATCTATACTATCCACGCTAACAAATCATAGTTCTACCGACATTGATAAGTTCCTCTGCCACCGCTTCCAAGAAATGCTAATTCCAAGATGGCAGGATGGAAGATGGAAGACAGAACTTTTAATTTTACTACTCTGCAACATTTTTCTTACAAACATTTAACATTATTATGTACGCCAAGCACCATTTAGGCACGTCTTCTTTTTGGAGTAATTAAAATGAAACATCACGAAAGTTTTCCCTGAGGGTAGGGGAGGACAGTGACTGTCTTAAAGTGGGGAGATAAACAAAAAATATGAAGTTCATAACCTAGTGAAATAGGAGTTCACTAATTAAGATTTCAATTGTTTAAATAACTCAGCTCGAGTGTAATGTTTAAAGATTCTGAGATAAAAGTAATGTGTATTACTGTGTGTGTATAAATATACAGGGTGTCCCAAAAGGTTACGTAGCTAGGAAGAGGGCTGATAGGGGTGGTCACAAGGGTCACCAGAAAAATAAATAAAAAAATCCCCTCTGGGAATTAAAAGAATAAAAGGCATTTTTTTAAAAATTTTACTCCTTTTGGGGCGACTTTGCTCCTCCTTTGATCTACAAATATTGGTATACTTAATAAAAAAAAAATGCTGTTATGTTATCGTCAATAACCCTTTTTCAAATTGAAACAAAAAAAACAATACATATCTAAGCAATATTTTAAAGAAAATTAAGTTCTTGTCCAGTCAAGGACTTAGTAATTACGATTTCACTCAACTTCCTCCAAGTGTACTGAAAAAAAAAAGTACTATGCAACTCCGGCGAGTAACTTAAAAACATAGGTAATTTTATTACGATTCCAAAATGGTATAACACTTACTTGAAAAATTCTTACTAGGATATGTAAAAATAATTTTCGGGAACAATACCCATGCAGAACAAAACATACCAATAAAACAATAGTTTCAAATTCGTACGCGAATACATTTTTAAATTTTTATTCTGTTTCTTAAAACTTAAAAAGATAGGTAATTTTATTGCAATGGTATTAAATGAAACTCAAAAATAAAAAAAAATTGTAATTATTTATTTAAATAAAATGCTCGAAATGTCTACCACCAACATAAATACACGCCCTACATCGTTTTAAAAATGAGCGGGAGATATGGCGAGCAAATCTTCTATTGTTGATTGATTCCGCGGCCTCTGTGATCCTCGTCCTCAAGTCAGCCAAGTCCGTGATGGGTTTTCCATAAACTTTTTCTTTTATAGCACCCCAGTAAAAGAAGTCTAACGGGTTTAAATCCGGTGAACGAGCTGGCCACGCTATAGCACCGGCCCTTCCCATCCACCTACCAGGGTATTCTTCGTCTAGGAAATCCCTTACAGGACGTGCATAATGTGCTGGGCACCCATCATGCTGGAACCACATATTCCTCATTGTTTCTAGCGGCACATCTTCCAATAGATTTGGTAAATCGTTTTGTAAGAAGTTTATGTACGCCGCGCCAGTCAGTGCCTCAGGTAGCTCAAAGGGTCCTATTACTTTACCATTTAGTATTCCGGTCCACATGTTCACTTTAAAACGATATTGGGACCGATCTTCTCTAAGTAGGTGGGGATTTTCTACGTGCCACTCGTGTAAATTGTGTAGATTCATGTATCCGTCCTTTTTAAAAGTAGACTCGTCGGACCACAATATTTTATTAAAAAATTGAGGGTCCTCCCTATGCATGCGCAACATCCTACGACAAAATGCCAGTCTCGCAGGATAATCGCGTGGTAACAGACCCTGTACGCGTTGCACGTGGTACGGCTGACTTGAGGGCGAGGATCACAGAGGCCGCGGAATCAATCAACAATAGAAGATTTGCTCGCCATATCTCCCGCTCATTTTTAAAACGATGTAGGGCGTGTATTTATGTTGATGGTAGACATTTCGAGCATTTTATTTAAATAAATAATTACAATTTTTTTTTATTTTTGAGTTTCATTTAATACCATTGCAATAAAATTACCTATCTTTTTAAGTTTTAAGAAACAGAATAAAAATTTAAAAATGTATTCGCGTACGAATTTGAGACTATTGTTTTATTGGTATGTTTTGTTCTGCATGGGTATTGTTCCCGAAAATTATTTTTACATATCCTAGTAAGAATTTTTCAAGTAAGTGTTATACCATTTTGGAATCGTAATAAAATTACCTATGTTTTTAAGTTACTCGCCGGAGTTGCATAGTACTTTTTTTTTTCAGTACACTTGGAGGAAGTTGAGTGAAATCGTAATTACTAAGTCCTTGACTGGACAAGAACTTAATTTTCTTTAAAATATTGCTTAGATATGTATTGTTTTTTTTGTTTCAATTTGAAAAAGGGTTACTGACGATAACATAACAGCATTTTTTTTTAATTAAGTATACCAATATTTGTAGATCAAAGGAGGAGCAAAGTTGCCCCAAAAGGAGTAAAATTTTTAGTTTTTAAAAAAATGCCTTTTATTCTTTTAATTCCCAGAGGGGATTTTTTTATTTATTTTTCTGGTGACCCTTGTGACCACCCCTATCAGCCCTCTTCCTAGCTACGTAACCTTTTGGGACACCCTGTATACTGGGTGACTTTTTTACCGTCTTGATAATAATATGGTGTGTTGTCTTAGTGGAATATAATCTATAGACCACAGTATATTTGTACTTGTATTTCGGTAATTAATTAAAAGAAATACATAGCACGGGCATAATAATAAAATAGGTGCCTATAAATACCTAGGCCGCAATCACACATGAATGAAAAGAGTGAGCGAAATACCGTATCTACCTTGTTAGGTACCTACGCATTTTTACCGTTAAGATTTTCATTCTGTCAATAAAAAAGGTAAAATAATTATGCCTTAGGCATCTATTTCATAAACATATCGCGCCCTATTATTTTCAAGATGGTAAAAAAGTGAACCAGGAAATATACATATATATATTTGCCTTCGCCTTTGCCTTTGCCTTCACTTTGGCCGGCTTCTTTATAAGTTGATTTCATACATTATGCATTTTATGATATTGTTCAAGTAAATTATTTATTAAGTAAAAGTAACTAATACTAAATAACTAAAACTATTAATTGTTGGACAGACTGACGGTCGAACTAAAGAATCCGTTAAATATGTAATTTATACATTGCGATTAGCTACTTTGCTGCTTGTTAGTTATAGTCTTAAAAATTTGCGACTATGACAAGTACAAGTGTATTTTAATACCCAAGTGCTGAATAAACTTCAATATTTCATTATTATTACTGAATAATCTGTGATAATCAATCGTTTTGCCGTGACAGAATAAGAAATCCTTCATCCAATTTTAGTTAGCCTTAGGGAAGCGCGAGGAGGTAGGGGACATAGACACACACAGCAGTTGAGTTTACTTAAGAGATTGAACGACTGACGCATGATGCACCGGACTGGCCTATCCCCCATCCCGTCTCGCCTATTATAATAATGACCTAGTTTAAAGAACTTGGGAGTCTATTCACAGTCACATCGATATCTAGGTACATTACTTCTTCATTATAATTTCACACTAAAAAGATAGATTTATCAAACAAAGCCCAATAACCCTCTAACAAAAAAGTTTAACATCTAATGTTCCCTTTTTTAGGTTCGTCTTTTCTTACGCCACTTATTTTAATTATTTTAGCAAAAGCCTGTTTTATATTCTGAAAATATAATATTCATTCTATGTCAATTAATTTAACAGAACACACCTGAATTACTTTCATAGGCACAAACGTAGGTAGGTATTTATTTATTTTATTTTACGTCTTATAAGTATTTTACAAAGGGGCTGACAGATATAATAGACATCTAACAATTATAATTTCTCTTACTCTACCGTCCACTTAGTAAAACTTTCACTGGCTATGATTGTTAGGCGTCACCTGTTAACCCATTGTTGTTATTTTCCTTGGATTTTTTACACTAAAGTAAACAGACGTTGGACATGTCTATTTCTCTTTCTCTCTCTCTTTCTCTTTTTTTAAGACATTACTTAAAAAAAGATTTGATAGCGCCTTTTTAATACCAACCAAGTTATTTTATAAATGTATATATCAGTTTGGTTTTCTAACGTTTATTTACCATGTTAGATATGACTGAGCCAGTGAGAGCTTCCAAAAAAACCGAGATATGATAGATTAAAATTTAAAAATCAAACATTTTATTGAATGTCATTTATGGCTTAAGACAATACTCGGACATTGCTAAAAACGAAGCGAATGACGACATGTCATACAGTTTCATGGAAAAGTGAGGCACGTTGTCAGCAATCTTAGAATACTTGGAAGGCGGTGTCACGATGCGACGGCATTTGGGATGAACCCCACGATGAAATATAAACCAATGAAGAACTGCATCACTCGTGAAGGCAGAACTCGTAATTTGTTCCATAATATAAATCATTCAAGGTCGGTTTTAGTTTACAGCTTTTTAATTATCTCCAGGGCCTTTTCATTTTATTATAATCTATAAATATAGTAGCTACATATAAAACACTTTTATTTCTGTTAATGATTTAGAAATCAAATCAAATCAAACTTATCTTACATTTAATTAAGCAATAGATTAAAAGTTTTTATTTCAAACTAGCTCCACGCCCGCGTTTTTACCCGCGTAACTCCCGTTTCCGTGGGAACATCATTGTTAAATTTAGACTATAGCCTTCCTTGATCTATAGGCTATATATCACTGAACTATAATTTTTTTGACATCTTCATAAAAGATTTAATTTATTTGTCATTTAATATGAGATCGCGGAGCATCATAAAAAATATTTAGGTATTAAAATAAAACATCAGATCATTAGTTGTTGAAATTAGAACGCTCAAACAATCAAACTCTTCAGCTTTATATATAAGTAGGTATAGATTCAAAGCTTGGCAGCGATTCTTTTATGTCATGCAAAAATAAAAGACCGCGAAATTAAAGATTTTTGCTTTCAAAGGAATAAGAACCACTAATAAAAGATTATTAGTATGCTTTATGATAAAACTAGCAACCCGCCCCGGCTTCGCACGGGTGCAATGCTGATATATCTATCATACATATAAACCTTTCTCTAGAATCACGCTATCTATTAACAAAAACAGCATCAAAATCTGTTGCGTAGTTTTAAAGATCTAAGCATACATAGGGACGGACAGATAGCGGCAGGCGACTTGGTTTTATACTATGTAGTGAAGTTTTTATTTTTCTATGGCCTTTACAGGTTTATGCAATCTTATAATTTATGATATACACAATGAAGAAAAAAAAAATAGCGTTTGAATATAAAAGTTATTGAATATTTCAAGTATTTTATACACCCATTTAGTTGTAATAGCTATAACAAATCCCGTTTTCGCTTACGGAACATTAAATTGAAATAAACTGCTTTAATAACAACTGTAGTTACTGACCGAAGTAACGCCAACTTAGTGTTATACGTATACATGTATTAAAGACATAAAGTCGGAAACTTCCTTAAAGCGTAATAAAAGTGATATAAACACTTTCATGTAGGTTTGTATCGCAATGACTTTTCCTCTGTTTAGGTTACCGTTTATGATGTCTATAAATGTTGCCACTTCGCAGAAATGTCTCAGTAAACTAACTAACTTATTTTTACTTCTTACTTTTAGCATCAAAAAGTTAAAGCGGCCGTAGCCCAATGGCTAGGGCGTCGGACTTGTAATCTTGAGGTCACCGGTTCGAACCCCATCCATTGCACTACCGACGTGAAACCACTCGTAACACAAGCATTTAGCTTAGTACGAGGGGTTATCAAGAATACTAGTAGACTGCAAAAGTATGCAGTGCAGTTGTTTGTGAAGTTACGAAGAAAAATATAAACCTTCATTTTAAATCGTTGGTAATCATTGGTACGACAATTTGCAATCAGTATCAATACGTGACGTTAAAATTTAAAATAGAAATATTTTTTGTAAAAATAGTTTTCCTTAAGACGGAAATGATGTACATAGAAAAATTAGTTCTTGTGCCTAGCAATACTGCTGCTTTTTATAGTATATAGGTACATAAAACGACGGTTCTTTTGTACCTACCAATGAAGAAATAACTTCGCTGAAACTTATTTTCTTTTGGTTACACTTTATATAAAAATATATATTAAATACACAACATTTTAATATTTAAAAACCATAATGATATATTTCAACACTAGCTGCGCCCCAAGGTTTTACCCGCGTTACTCTGCTCCAGTGGGTCGGAGCGTGATGTTTTGTAACCTATATGTTAATCCAGCGTATAACCTATTCAGGTTAGCAAAATTTCAGCCAATTCCGTTCAATAGTTTTTGCGTGAAAGAGTAACAAACATCCATCCATCCATCCATCCATCCATACTTACAAACTTTGTCGTTTATAATATTAGTAGGATAAAGATGTTATAACGAAAGAAAAAAAAACTACATGTAGACAGGATTCGTTTTAAGAGAACTCAATACGGAATGCATAGCGAGACTTGAAGAAAACTGAGCGGTTCCCACTTATGCAAATTTTATAGCTTATTCCAAACGTCTGGTCTTCAAACACGGCTTATCGCTACCACTTTGCTTAACTAAATCTGTGACTTGAATTCGTTTAAGATTAAAATTAAAAGTGCTGAAACCCACTTAAGATTACATACAAATTGGTCTATATTACCAAATTGTCTGATATCTAAACTTTTTGGAATGGAGCGGTGTTGTAGTAACGAATACGTTCTTAAAATAGTATGATGGGTCATCAGCATTTTGATAATTGGCTTGACGACACAAGCTAGCAAATTCGTATATTTTGTATATATCAAAATATACAAAATTATGGCATACATATTCATCCATATATCCACATGGATGTTGATCACGCAATTCGTCATATTTTAATTTTTTAAATATTAAAATATGATGATTGTTAACAAAACTATTGGCCACATTTATCACTGGCACGATTGGCTTACAAGCTTTTTCAATTTAGAGGAACCAATTGTAGGTATTAGAGATATTGCTGTCACCGCGAATTTGTACCTACTTCAGTAATGAAAAACACATTATATAATTTAAACAAAAATTTAATCAAGATTGTTGACGATCAAGATTCTAAGAACACACAAGCCTTATAACATTCTTCAAAAACTTGAGATAGGTGAAACTTTTACACTTTAAAAAGCATAATCTGATTAACAGAGACACGAAAGAGGTACCTACGTACTGAAATTTTAATGGTTGCTTTGCAACGGCTAAAACGATATACCTACGTAATTTTAGTATATATTACTATAGAAAGATGGTCTGGGACTATGATGGGACTACGATTTTTCTAACTATCTTTTCTTTTATTTGTTCAAATAAATAAAATTAACATGTATGTCACTACATAATATAAAACAAAGTCGCTTGACGCTGTCTGTCTGTTTCTATGTATGCTTAGATATTTAAAACTACGCAATAGATTTTGATGCGGTTTTTTTTAATAGATAGAGTGATTCTAGAAGAAGGTTTATATGTATGATACATCAGCATTGCACTTGTGCGAAGCCGGAGGGGTCACTAGATAGTAATAATAGTAAAAAAAATTACAGGATTTTGCCAAATGCTTATGAATACATATAAAATTATCTGGCTAATTTTATCCGAAAACAACTGTATTCTTATTTTAAAAAAATACGTTTGTTTACTCAAAAGTAATATGTAGGTATGAATGCTACATTCATTATTTAATAAACCATAATAATAAATATGTCATTCACTGTAGGTATCAGGTATAATAAGATTTTGTGTGTAATTTTAAATTTTTTTTTATTGATTTTTTGCAAATGTTTATATGACATTTCTTGATAAAAAAAAGGTGTAATGTATTATACCGAGGTGAAACATACTAAAGTGGGTGAACAGCCGTTAGTATTGCATATTATTATGGTATATATCACCTGGTATATATGGTACCTGCATTTAATACAATTAGAAGTTGTTCTTCTTCTTCCTGCCTGCATTGTGACATGCCATCATAGCAGTTTAGTTTAGTCAATTTCATCAAACTCGGCCCACTTTTCCATCAAATTCTTTTATAGCCCACCCTTATTAACTGTAATCATTCTAGTAACAGTTTAATAGTTTTCAAACCTTCTTTCTTATACTCGTAAAGTTCTGTTCGTGGTTGATAAGGTATTTAATTCTCACGCAACTTCCCTAAGAACAAGAGTTAATTTGAAACTTTTTCGATTTTATGTTCCAATACATTATTTGGATATAGTAGATAGCGTAATTTTTTGTATACACCTCGTTGGTTTTTGTGAAAAATGTAAGTGTTGTTTAAACTAACGACTACCTTGTTGTAAATTCCATAACGGTTGATGGATACATAATTTATCTAATTTAACTGGCATACCATCTATGTCATGATTCCAAAATGTATTGTATTTGCGTAACATGTAATGATTGATTGACAATTTTTGTCGGCACTCGAAAAACTGAAATGCTTTGAAACTCAATGCCCATGTCGTCAAACTTGCGATCATATGGTCACCGGTTCGTTCCCCGCCCATTGCACTACGTGAACCCACTCGTAACACAAGCATTTTAGCTTAGCACGAGCGGTTAACAAAAAAAGCTATTAGTTAATTAAATATATTTTTTTTCTTTCTTTTAGATTGCTACTAGAACTTAATACTTAACTTAACTTTCCTACTTAATATAAAAAAAAAAAACATTTTCTTAGCTTTAATGGTTCAAATTTCAATTCATGTTTGTAATTCTCGCTAAAACTTATCGTTTTAGCAGCATTATTATGTTTGGACTTTTTATCAGCAAACATTTTTTTATCGGGTTTTCATATTTAAGATAGTCAAAACCAGGCACGAACTGAATATTAAACAGAAAATATCTACATATCTAAATTTATTTAACAATTAAATATATATTTGTGCGTGTCTCTATACATATAATATTCACACTATATACATAATGCCAGAACGAAAGACACATAAACCATTTATCTTATCCCTAAAGCCATTCGTTCCCGTAATCAAGAGCGGTTGAGAACAAAGTGTCACAATAAGGTATTTAGGAAAAGCTTATAACGCCTACAGTGTGAGAATGTCGGCTTATAACTAAGTCTTAATTGAGATAAAAGTGTACAATATTTATTTTTCATAAAATAATTAGCACCACGTCGAAGAAATAAAGGGCGTTTTTATTCCATACTTTAATGTATCTGGATGCTCCCTCCGTTTTCAAGTGCTAGTGGTTTAACTTTTTGCTTGAGGATTTTAAATCAGTATTTAGCTATATCTATGAAAACGTCTAGAGCGTGCATTAGCGCAAATGCTGTTCTTATATTTAAACAAAAATGGCCATATTTTGATACAAAAGATGACGAAAAAAAACCCGGAATCTTTCTCCCTTTCTTCTCTGGGTCGTCCACCTAGGTAGCTAGTTAAAAGCTTTCAGATTAGCTAGGGTAGGATTCTTGCCGGCGAGGACCGCGTTGTGCCCCTACCTGCCCTGTGATCCATCCTGTAGACCGTGCCAACGATCACTTCCTCTTATATCCATTAATCTGACTTTGATATCAGTGGCACCTCTGGGTTGTGGTCCAAACCCCATAAGAGTGCCCCCAGGTAAAGCTGAACATGGGACTGAACAAACAACAATGTATTACTTATAGATATATTATAATTATTACAGTCCTGGACTTCTGGGCATACAGGGTTTCCTTAGTTAAGTCTCCAGTCCAACACTGATGGTACTTTGAAACTCTGTAACCATTAGTAAAAAAACAAAATACAAGGCCATTTTGAAGGTATATGTATATAAAGAATGCTGCATATTAGCAACGTCCTTTAGCAATTTATTTCCACGAATATGGTTTGATTAGCTCGACTTCAGTTTGTAGTAATTTCCTTTCAGACAATGTCTTAAATAAAATAAATAATACACAATTTATGTTTGCCCATTCCCTAATAAATAATAGTATAGCTAACAGTCAATGAATATACTATTAATAATAAGATTCAATATAACTAAATATTAAAACGATTGTTTATGTGTGGCAAATCAAAGATCTTGGAGAGCAAAAAGTCATGCCAGCTGAATTTTTTTTTGTTTTTTAACGATATACGATGTCATTCTAGTCCTTTTTTCATGTTCTTTCTACTATTTTATATGTAGACTAGCTTCCCGTGTTTCTCCAGTTCCCGTAGGAGCTTCATAACTAAATATTTTCCATAGCCTTCCTCGATAAATAGGCTATCTATTACTGAAAGAATTTAGGAGTGGTACCACTATTTCCTGAGATTTTCAGCTTAATATATCAGTATAAGTAAATATCATGTTGACATTTCATGAAGTCGAAAACAATAGGTAACTTCTAGTTTCCACACTAATTATGTATGCAGAGCGGCCTTGAAGACCGGTGGTAACAACCTGACAATCGTTCACGTATCGAGCCTTCTTGTTTCGGATCCAATCAATTGACGATCCCCGAGGGATCGGATTAAATATTCATTGTTGGATAGTATGGATTTAAGACCCTTGTGTGTCTTACATAATTTTCGAGTAAGCCATAAAGGTTGATAGTGTTGTTTTTTATACAAAGTTAAGTTGAATTTTAAGTCAAAGAAAGTAAAGTCTGACGTAATATCTGTATTTCTATACTTAATATATGAAGTTAAAGAGTTTTTTTGCTTGAACGCGCTAATCTCGGGAACTACTGGTCCGATTTGAAAAAAGTTTCACCTTGATGTTTCATTACCGAGAAAACCTACCATATTTTCTAATAAATATTATAATATAATAATAATTATTCTTTATAAAATATACTTTTTAATTTAAAAACATTATAATATATAATTAAATATACTTACAATAAAATACTATAAAATGTTTATAATATCGGGTTTTGTTTTTATATGTTAATATCTATAAGTCAATACGTAGTGTGTAAGTCATACTTACACATACACGCACATTCAAGTTATTGCCTACATTACTAACCTACAGTGTATATTCTAATATTATTTATGAGTAAAACCAATATACAAGATATATTTATCTTAATAATGTAGTACTCCTTTGTAGCTCAATAAAATAAGATTCTAAATAAATTGAGGTAAGGTTTTACTATATTAATAAAAAAATCATTTTGTATTATATTGTGTGACTACCCTCCGTGCCTCGGAAAGCACGTTAATGCCTTGAGCACACCGGATGCGTATGCGTAGACGTAAGCGTAGACGTACACGTACCGCTGAGTTGTAATGTATGGAACCGTATGAGACAGGACACACCGCTTGCGTAACGTAGACGTGCGCGTAGACGTAATGCGTAGCCCTACGCAATGCAGCTCCCAAGGCACAAACTGACTGCGTGACCTACGCCGTACCTTACGCAGAGCAGAGCGGCAACGTTGCATGATGACGTTGTATTCAATGGCGCGCCTTATTGGACGTCACACCGAGCAGCAAAAGTACGTGCGTGTACACGCACGTACCTTTGCTGTGCGTAGCCCTACGCGCGTAACTTGCAGTCAGTTGTATTTTTTTACAAATATACTGGCACGTAGTGGTGTTTTGTATTGTTTTTATAATGAATAGAAAAACTTATTGAAATTGTGCGTATTTATGAATGTATCTACAATCCAAAAAGTAAATTCTACAAAAATGCATCGTATAAATATATATATTCCGCAGGATTATTCTGGCACAATAGTATTAATATTGCTTCTTCCTCGTCATGTCAGACATCGTGCACAACACAACCTTCGAAAACAGAATAAAATATGGCTGCCGCAGCCGGGTACGCAATAGGCCATGTGCGTTGCGTACTCGGCTCGGATGCGTAAGCGTATGCGTAACCCGGTGTGACATCGGGTTACGCCGTAACTACGCGCGTGTCTACGGCGTGATTACGCCGTAGTAACGCATACGCATTCGGTGTGCTCGAGCCTTAAGCCGTTGGCCCTGATTGTTATAACATTATCGATAACAAGCGAACCAGGGAACGGGCAGCAGCTCTGTGTATTACAAAATAACACTGCGGTCAATAATCCGCCAGTCAAGCGTGGTGACTATGGCAAAACCCTCCATCGGGAGGAGGCCCATGTTCAGCAGTAGATGTGATGTGTATGTTAGGTACGGGCTGGATGATAAGAACTAAATATATAGAGTTCTCCCTCCTCTATATTTTGGCCATAGTCACCAAATTAAAAAAAAAACTAGCCATCTAGCGCAGGACATGTAATAGTGAGCAAGTATGTTCGCTAACATATACGGACTCTATTAATTTAAGACTAATTTCACTAAAAACTCGCAAAGTAGAGAGACATGGGATACCCAAGCGGAACATTAAAAGATTTTTCACTTAATGTAACAAAGAAGGTTAAAACGGTCGGTATGGAGAAATTACTGCACAAGTGTTCAGAAAAAAAAGTTTTTTAACCTAATCTCAAAGGGATGAAAGCGTGAAGTTTTATTTTTTTGTAACAACGATTTAAACAATGAAGTGTGGTTCTTATTAAAAAATAGTGGCCAAGTGCGAGTAGGACTCGCCCATGATGGGTTCCGTAGCAGCAAGTAACATAATATAAAAGTTCTTGTAGTTCGTTGTAACTTTGATCGATGTTTTAATAATAGTTGATTGAATGAAATGTAAATTGCGGTTTACGATTTATGACGTATTAAAATAAAACTACTTACTATATCTCGTTCAAACCAATTTTCGGTGGAAGTTTGCATGGTGTACAATATACATTATATATTTTTGTTAGTTTTATCATTCTCTTATTTTAGAAGTTACAGGAGGGACACACATTTTACCACATTGGAAGTGTCTTTTGCGCAAACTAGTTTTTCAGTTTAGAAAAAAATTATAGGCGTCACGTCCTATAAGAAACTTCAATATAATTTTTGAAGACCTATCCATATATACAACACGTCGCACGCTTAGAAATATAGTGACCTATTTGAAAATATCAAATTTTAAGTAAATGGCGAAAAAGAATTGTCAAATTCATTAATTTTGTAAAAATAAAATTAAATATTCGGTGGTTTTAAAAATATGTGTATTTTATTCGTTTTTAATTTCAACCTTTTTAATATGGGTCGATGCAAACGGTGAATTTAGGTCGTAATATGAATTAAAATCACACATACGAAATTTTGAATTAGGTCACTATATTTCTAAGGGTGCGACGTATGGGTTTGATAAAAAAAAATTGAGTTTCAGCTCAAGTATGGGGGAACCTACAAAATTTATTGCTTTTTCTATTTTTGTGTTAAAATCTTAATGCGGTTCACAAAATACATCCACTTGTCAAGCTTCAACAGTATAGCTCTTATAGTTTCGGAAAAAGTGGCTGTGACATACGGCAGACAGACAGACAGACATGACGAATCCTTAAGGGTGAAATTTCATATAATCTAACGTCAAATATCACACTACAATTACAATATGCATTTTATTCAAGGCCTCTTTTTCTTCTACCAAAACGTGCCAGTCCCTTCAATTCGGCCAAATTTTAACGTGCTGCAGTAGGTGTAAATTTCGCATCTAATTCTACCAACCCGTCTATTCAGTTTCAACGTCGAACGGTGTGAACGCCTAGACTGAATGCATCAAAATGCGAATTCACGTAACTTTGTCGCTTCCACATCAAACGATGCAGCGACGCGATGATACGGTTTAATGAAAGTAGTGCCATTATGTATCACAATTATGACATGCTTGTAATAACGCATCCATTAGTTAAGTATGTAAGGCTCAATGTTTCATTAATACCGACTTTTCAGTTTATATACTATTCGTTCGAATCTTTAGTTATAAACAACTTACGGATTCGCCTCGGATTCACGCTTACTTGATTTAGTATCAAATATTCAAACATATCGATACTCATCAATACGTATAAATGCAACTATCGTCGTATCAGCCGCAGGCGTCAGTTACATAAGGTTACAATCAGTTGCGATGCACGGAATGAACGTCAAACGTTGTAGAAGCACATGAGCTAGTGATTTCTGAGATTATATAATTGACAAACGTAGCTGTCGTCGGAAGAAATGTGACAGCAATAAGTATGCAGATTCATCGCAAAATGTAAAAAAATACGCATTGTTATAGTAATGCGACATTGTTTACGTTGTCATAGGTACCAACAACAAAAATTGAAACCTCAGAATAAGTATAAGCATAGAAACCAGGCTAATTTTGGTTTGTAGCAACAGCAAAAATCTTCTTCTTTTACTTAAGAGCGAAAGAGTCAGTGATTATTTTAATAGCTTACATTGTTGCAAGGTTGTCCACGCCAAATTTAAAAGTGACCTCTTTTTTGACATTTGTGACTTCTTATTATACTGCTGTGCATGAAAGTAGTAACTTGACATATAAACGTCATACAAGGTGACTTCAACTGATTTTAGTCGCATTATTTATGTACATTGTTTACATTTGTGTATTCGCTGCAGCAGTGAATAATTTTAACGATTTTGCGACGAAAACAAATTAAATTACAATTATTGTAGGTATATGTTGTAGATTATAACTAACAAAATATCGTGTAATATTGAAGGATGCGTTACACATTCCGGAAAGAAGCAAAATGATCCTGTTTGTGTAACATTTCATCGGTAAGTTTATATCTTTATTATTTGGTAAATGTATGATATAAAGTCGAAAAATCTTATATCTTATAATAATATAACATGGATATTTCAAGTTTCAACATGTAAAACATAGCTTAGATGGGATTTTAAGCACAATACGTATATTTGATTCGAAATGTTTTTAGGTTACTACTGTTACTAGTGATGTAGGTATCGAAAGTATCGATATGGTAAAAATTGAAAACTTAGATTAAATCAAAATAGCGGTAACCGCTATTTTTATTAATCTAAAGGTAATAGTAGAAAATTTTATTTGTTAAGATTTTGCCACTTTATTATTTAACAGGCAGTAAGTAGGAAAGTTGTATAAATATATAGAGAAGTTATAATGGTAGTTTATGTTTTAATACAGATTTCCCCAGAACTAAAATTATAGAAATAAGTGGATACGACGTGTTGCTACTGTTGCTAGACAGGATTGGAAATGGAAAAAACACAGTCGAATTATTTCAACTATTTTATGTAAATTAATTTATCTCTAACACAAATGATCAATGGAGGCGATTAAAAAATAATGCTTTGTCTATATTACAGTTGCCCATTTTAAATTCAAGGGTAAAAGAATAGATCACTTGATAAAATTATTTATTATTTATTTAGATGGGGCCGAATCGCCTCCACCTCCGCGGCGCGGCCTCTAGCCGCTCCTACCATTTCCGGAGGGTTTACACCCTTCGGGAAGGGATCGCGGCCAGAACGCGCCCCCTCACACCTCCACCGGCCAAATGCTGCGGCCAAAACCTCCGCCTCAAGGTCCCACGGATGGGACCCCGCAAGGAGGCAGGCCGCGTCAAACGCGACCGTGTGGTAGGCGCGGGTTGCCCTGATGACCAATGTGTTTTATGCCCTAATATTGAAAGTTACCTAGTTGCTTAATTTATAAATTAATTTATAAAAAGATTAATCGATCAAAGTATCAATCGATCACTTATTTGAATTAAATGTTATTTTTTTATTTTTAATATCACTGTAATTGACCCATCATCGGTACGATCGATGCGTAAACATTATTAATGAAAAGTTTCGTTTTATTTCAAATTTTAATCACTAACCTGATATTTATTTCGAAACTATTTTTACGATTTACAGAAATATCTCATCGTAACAATAATAGGTACATTATATTTAGATGAGGTATATTGAATTAAAAAGTCCCTGAGGGAACGGTAGCTAAGCGAGCGAATTCGCACGGGAATGCGACATAGATATAAATAAGAAAGACTAATTAAATAAACGACATAAATGATTTTATTCGGCGCTTAGTTATTTATACTTGTCAGAATCACAATGTAAAAATGATAGCTTAGATTATTCTTGCATAATTTATAAATTAAGCAACTAGGTAACTTTCAATATTAGTGCATAAAACACATTGGTCATCAGGGCAACCCGCGCCTACCACACGGTCGCGTTTGACGCGGCCTGCCTCCTTGCGGGGTCCCATCCGTGGGACCTTGAGGCGGAGGTTTTGGCCGCAGCATTTGGCCGGTGGAGGTGTGAGGGGGCGCGTTCTGGCCGCGATCCCTTCCCGAAGGGTGTAAACCCTCCGGAAATGGTAGGAGCGGCTAGAGGCCGCGCCGCGGAGGTGGAGGCGATTCGGCCCCATCTAAATAAATAATAAATAATTTTATCAAGTGATCTATTCTTTTACCCTTGAATTTAAAATGGGCAACTGTAATATAGACAAAGCATTATTTTTTAATCGCCTCCATTGATCATTTGTGTTAGAGATAAATTAATTTACATAAAATAGTTGAAATAATTCAACTGTGTTTTTTCCATTTCCAATCCTGTCTAGCAACAGTAGCAACACGTCGTATCCACTTATTTCTATAATTTTAGTTCTGGGGAAATCTGTATTAAAACATAAACTACCATTATAACTTCTCTATATATTTATACAACTTTCCTACTTACTGCCTGTTAAATAATAAAGTGGCAAAATCTTAACAAATAAAATTTTCTACTATTACCTTTAGATTAATAAAAATAGCGGTTACCGCTATTTTGATTTAATCTAAGTTTTCAATTTTTACCATATCGATACTTTCGATACCTACATCACTAGTAACAGTAGTAACCTAAAAACATTTCGAATCAAATATACGTATTGTGCTTAAAATCCCATCTAAGCTATGTTTTACATGTTGAAACTTGAAATATCCATGTTATATTATTATAAGATATAAGATTTTTCGACTTTATATCATACATTTACCAAATAATAAAGATATAAACTTACCGATGAAATGTTACACAAACAGGATCATTTTGCTTCTTTCCGGAATGTGTAACGCATCCTTCAATATTACACGATATTTTGTTAGTTATAATCTACAACATATACCTACAATAATTGTAATTTAATTTATTTTCGTCGCAAAATCGTTAAAATTATTCACTGCTGCAGCGAATACACAAATGTAAACAATGTACATAAATAATGCGACTAAAATCAGTTGAAGTCACCTTGTATAACGTTTATATGTCAAGTTACTACTTTCATGCACAGCAGTATAATAAGAAGTCACAAATGTCAAAAAAGAGGTCACTTTTAAATTTGGCGTGGACAACCTTGCAACAATGTAAGCTATTAAAATAATCACTGACTCTTTCGCTCTTAAGTAAAAGAAGAAGATTTTTGCTGTTGCTACAAACCAAAATTAGCCTGGTTTCTATGCTTATACTTATTCTGAGGTTTCAATTTTTGTTGTTGGTACCTATGACAACGTAAACAATGTCGCATTACTATAACAATGCGTATTTTTTTACATTTTGCGATGAATCTGCATACTTACAACTAAGCGCCGAATAAAATCATTTATGTCGTTTATTTAATTAGTCTTTCTTATTTATATCTATGTCGCATTCCCGTGCGAATTCGCTCGCGTAGCTACCGTTCCCTCAGGGACTTTTTAATTCAATATACCTCATCTAAATATAATGTACCTATTATTGTTACGATGAGATATTTCTGTAAATCGTAAAAATAGTTTCGAAATAAATAGCAGGTTAATGATTAAAATTTGAAATAAAACGAAACTTTTCATTAATAATGTTTACGCATCGATCGTACCGATGATGGGTCAATTACAGTGATATTAAAAATAAAAAAATAACATTTAATTCAAATAAGTGATCTATTTATACTTTGATCGATTAATCTTTGAAATCGAGTTCTAGTTCTATCGATATATAAATTATCGACTATCGCATCCTTGACAATATCGCAAACTTGTGACAACCTACAAATTTACGAAAGGGGTGCCATATATGCATCCTTTTCTGGTATTCTATGAAGGTCATATGTAAGAATAGCGTGATATAACCGTTTTTGGTTGCTGTTTAACCCTCCATCTATGTTAGTACTATATCAGTGATTGAAACTAGATAGTTGACAACTACCCACAAATTGCTATGGCAACGCGACACTTTTATACGACATTTTTTATGGATACTAAATTAAAATATTTGTGTGTACAGCTGTCGCGTTGTAATGGTAAGTTACATAATGGGATCATGGTGAACCTAAACATCAAATGTAAAGAATGCCTTCGCCAAAGTAGTACTTGGTTTTCTATCACTCGTTTGTAAGTAATTAGTAATCAATTATGAATTTGCACTTAAATGTCATAAAAACTTTTAACGGATATCGACAGTAAATACGGATAAATATAGTCAAACACTTCTAAAGCCTTCAATATGCCCACTCTAAGTCATAAATGTCAGGCCAAAAGAGGAGGCAAAGTGAAATTACCACACCACTTTAATATAATCCGGGATAATCCAAGACAAACGGACCCTAGCAACTCTTAAATGGTTTAGAATATAGATTAAATTTCATGATGTGATCCCAATTTCAGCTTTTAGCTGTAAGTAATTTAATATTGGGGTGATTCTAGGCGATGGGCCAGTGTAAATGGTTCTTTAATGGACCTAATTGTAGATAAGGTTAATTAATTTGATTTCATTAGCAATGGAATAAATTAATTCGTGTGAATTTTTTTAAATCATTTCATTTAAGATAATAATTTGGCATATATTGTTTTGTTGACTGAACGTTTGTTATACAAACAATTTTCATTAAATATGTAAAATATTTACATATTTAACGGATTAGTTCGTTGAAGTGGCAATGGGCAGGCCATATAGCAAGGAGAACAGATGGCCGTTGGGGCCGAAAAGTTCTCCAATGGAGACCGCGGATCGGAAAGCGTAGCGTAGGACGTCCACCTACTAGATGGACGGATGATCTGGTTAAGGCCGCGGGATCACGGTGGATGCAGGCCGCTTTTAACCGTAACAACTGGACATCTATGAGGGAGGCCTATGTCCAGCAGTGGACGTCCTACGGCTGAAATGATGATGTAAAATGTTATTCCAACATTGATAACTTAAAGGTAGCATTGAGCTACACCGATGTAGTAAATAGCAAGCAACGTTTTTAAAGTGTTGACATAATATAGTCATCTACCTGTCCACGGATGTACAAGGGGCTCTTGCTTAGTAGGCAGGTTTGATCCGCTAGATAAAACCTGCTGTCCATACCTAGGTAACACTAGCGATAGATGATGTCATAACAATCGGAACTAACGGCTTTACGTGCATCCCAGAAAGAAAATTTTGATTTTACGTCTGTTTATATGTCTGACGAGTCCTTATTTGCCACGAATGTTGTCAAAAGAAAACAAAATAGTACGTATTAATGATAAAATGAAAGATCTTCACAAGATTTTCTTTAGACTTTATGTAACAAACTTCACCAACATGAATCACTGAATTTCTTTACCGAAAGGGTGCGAATGGGTTGCTCAATGTCTTTCCCAACTCATAAATCTTCGATTAAAATCAAGGGTTGGTAATTGACCGTAGAATTTGAAATATCTTGGTCATCAAACCGGAATAATCGGGTTTTAAGGTAATATTTTCACAGTTACCTTTAATCTGGGTGCGAAAAATGAATCTGACTAAAGTTACTAGGTAAAGGGCGTTACTTCAGTAATCTTCATAACATAACCAACAAATAAATTAGTTATATTTTGGTATATTATATACATCATATTTATATCACAATTAAATAGCTTATCTTATCTAACACTGAAACAATATTTCAATGAGACCAGTAAAACTCAAACTCAAACAAATCTTTATTCATATAGACGATTAAAATATTTTAAATTATGTTCTTATGATGCGTCCATTTCAGTAGTGCCTGAGATTATCAGTAGTTTCTGCGATAAGCACGTTCAAGCAAACAAACAAACTCTTCAGCTACGTATATTAGTATAGATATAGTATTAATTTTATTTAAGGTTTAAGTTATTTTTTATTTCAATATTTTTTTATTAATCGGAGCAATGAATAAAAAACAAAATATCCAACGTCGCGTCGCCCGCCAATAAAGTCCCGTAGATTTTTCCAATAATATTTTACATACAAACCTTGCCCGGATTTCAAATACAACACAAACATTGGCCAAATTGGTCAATTTAGAAATGGACAAACATATTTGCCACTTATTTTTTTGTACAAAATATTATAAAATAAAAATATAAATAGAAACATAGACGGAATCGGATTCAGTCCACGAATTATGGGAGTCGTATTTACCCATAATTATTAATTTGTGAATGAGATTTCTTTGTGTGAAAAGCTTTTGAGATTTTTACATTAAAAAAAAAACGCAATATGCATTAGCATTTTTCCAAGAAATTTCAAGCGTTTATTACTTAAGCTTAAGATTTTATGATTCGATTACAAAGTTATTTGACTTAACATTACAGTCTTCAAAAGAATGGACTTGTTTTTCGTTGCGTGCAACTCATAATTATTCAGTGCACGGAATGACCTTACTTGATTACTTCGATCGATTTAACTAGAAACTTCGTATTTTTTACAAAGTCAATTAAAAGAAGTAATTTAAAATAGAAGTCATATGTTTATTAACTAATGCTCTTATAATATTTCCGTTACGTCAATGCAACCACCGTAGCGTGGCGGTATTTGACTCGCTTAAAATCTCTGAGGTCGTTGGTACGATCCCCACACCGGACAAAGAATCTTTGTGTAAATTCGAAGATTTCTTTCTGGGTCTTAGAATTTACATAAAGATTTCCTGTCCGGCGTGGGGATCGAACCCACGCCTCCGAGATTTAACGCGAGCCAAATACCGCTACGCTATGGAGGTTTATTTTACAAGGCGTCCCTAACCTAAATTACATGATACAGATAAAATATTATTTTGCAACGACTGACAACAGTCACATTAATCATCAAACCACGTTGCGGCCCTTGCTTGTACAATGGAAATCTAGAGTATTATTTATATAGAAAAACTAAACGCGGCGTCAAATCATGTTGATTAAACAATAATCTAATACGATGACATCATTTACTGATTGCTAAGCACATTTATAAATAATGTTCTTAGCTCAACCAACGTTAAATATTGTCCAATAAGTGAGCTGCGCTATTTGCCATAGTCTCCACGCTTGGCAGCGGGTTGGTGACCGCAGTACCGCAGTATTATGTTGTCACACACAATGAAACGCTGCTGCCCGTTCCCTGGTATACGATTGTTATAGGTGATGTTATAACAATCGGGACCAACAGCTTAACGTGCTTTCCGGGGCACGGAGGGTAGTCCCTCAATCAGCCAAACCGGAAAGAAATCCTAGAATTTACACAAAAAAAATCTTGTCCGGCGTGGGGATCGAACCTACAACCTCCGCGAGCCAAATACTGCTACGCTACGGAGGTTTCAATGGAAACGATTTTTCTATTTATAAAATAGTTTATTTCGTGTTGTTAATGTGCTAACATTCACCTCTAATCTGTTAACATGCCACGAGCAGTTTAATTTCAATCGTTTACCGTAATTACAATCAACGCGATATTTACTCACTTTCTTTGGAAAAATATATTACTGATATAAATGAGCTTAGTATTGTTAAAACAGTGGGTAATGTATGCAACATTGTTAAATAAACGAATTTATATTTAATTCATTTGAATGTAAGCGAGTAAGATTGAAAATATATTTTACGCTCACGTGCATATTCCATTTAAACATGATACATTTAAAATTTATTCTTCGTGCTGCCATATAATTTATTAGCACTACGCAAATTTTTTAAGTTTAGAATTTTTATAATGAATCGTAAACTGGCAAGTAGCCAGTTGCATACATTATTAGCAAAAATCATAATTTTAGTTTTATGCAGTGTCATTTTTAAATCCTGTTATTAGAGGAGTCCTTATATTAGGATTATTTTACTACTACTAAAATAAAACTGTCCGTTTACGTCTATTGCTGAACATGATCTCCTCTGATAGCGTATCCACACATGCCGAGCGGCACGGCCGGCGGCCAACCCGGCGTCAAGCCGGCGGCCACCGGCACTCGCATCTTTAGGAACCCGCAGAGGCAGCCTGAAAGCCAGCGGCAAACCCGCCGGCATGTGTGGATGCGCCATGACAGACCTTGGCTAACCATCACTGAGAGATATTGCCGTTATTACCACACTTGGCAGGTGGAATTGTGATCGCAGTAATCTTACTTACAATCTGGTAACCTTGAGCTGATAGATCCTTTAGTCGTCTTTTACGACACTCATGGAAAGACATAGTGACTATTATTTTATTAGATTTAAATCTAAGTGATGGCCAAAGAATTAGCATAGCTGTTCAACGTGGTAACGTCACCAGCTTTTTGGGCACACTTCCCGCAGACGGTGACCTGAGGGGAGTGTTTACTTGTAGTATTTGATAAGTTTAGTATAATTTGTGGTTTTTTTAATAGCTTCATCATCATCATCACCAACAGCCCGTTTACGATCACTGCTGAACATGGGCCTAGCTCCTCTTAACAGACCTTGGCAAGCAAGAATCGTAGAGGGATATTGCCATAATCACCACGCTTGGCAGACAGATTGGTGATCGCAGTAAGATGTAAACCATGAGCTAATAGATGCTGCTGCCCATCCATTAGCCATATGTCCCTTAGTCACCTTTTACGACACCCATGGGAAGACATGTGGTGGTCTATTCTAAGCCGGAGACCACACGGCATAGCCGGAGACTTTAATAGCTTAGTTTATTTAATTTATCATGTTTGTTTAGTTAAGTTTAGTATAGTTTATTTTAATTTTGTATATTTATAGAAAGGTTAATGTTAGATAGATGATGATGATAGATGGTTAATGATGGTTGACAACCGCCGTAGAGTAGCGGTATTTGGCTTGCTTTAAGTCTCGGAGGTCCTGGGTTTGATCCCCACGCCGGACAAGAAATCTTTGGTTGGTTGAGGGCCTACCCTCCGTGCCTCAGAAAGCACGTTAAGCCGTTGGTCCCGATTGTTATAACATCATCTTTAACAAGCGTATACCAGGGAACGGGCGTTTCCCTGTGTATTAGTACATAAAACTGCGGTCACCAATCCACCTGCCAAGCGTGTTACTATGGCAAAACCCTTCCTTGGGAAGACGCCCATGTTTAGCAGTGAACGTTGTACGGGCTGATGATAATGATGATGATAATGATGGTTGTGTAATATAAGTAGTTCTTTATCAGATGTGAACAACTTTTTATGATTAAATTATGAAAGATCCATCACGGCTGTACAGATGCCGCTCTTGCCACTGAGAGTTCATGCTCATCATTTCATATTAGTTAGACAAAATATATACACATTACGTCTCTTCCTAATACAAATTGAAAAAAGAAAATGTTAGAAGAAATGCGATAGAAAGCTGGAGACGTCACATTATATTTAAATGTAGTATTATTTGTTCGACTAGTATATAAATGCACGTATTCAAATAGTAAATAAAACGACTACTTACCTGCCAGCTGGCACTAAGCCCGATTGGTGAGCTAACGCCTGGAATCCGCTCACCTTTCATAATAAACAAAATCCGTATGGATCTGTGAGTTCTTAAGCCTTAAATATTGAGGCATGCCATTTCTTTGGCAATCAAATTTATTCTAAGCTGCGGTTTCGTCACGTCATTTAACATGTCTCTCTTCAGATTGCCTATTGTAAAACATTCTCCATGTATGATCGGTAATAGGCAAAAGCTATAAACCTTATGAAAGAACATTGACATATTTATAATACATTTAGGAGAAAAGAGAGAATAATCCGTATAACGTCCACTGCTAAACATGGTCCGTTAAGCAGTGGACACGGGCTGATGATGATAATGATTCAAATTTTGGACTATCGTTACATCCCTTTATATACTTCACTTATTTATTTTGAGGTATAAAATCTAAAAAATATTTTATGTTATTATGGTTTGCGTAAAAACAAGTGTATGTAAATACCAATTAATTTAAAAACATTCATTAATAAATATCGACGACAGTCATAATAAATAATATTCTATTCTATGCTTAAAGATACTATGAAATCAGTAACGTACTACATAATTACAAACAGTATCAAAATCGTAATATACAACAACGATTTACATCATAAAATCTAATTTCGATTATCATCTTTGATAATTAACTATCGAACGACTGTACGCTCACGAAAACAATAAGAGTACGATGGCTTGTAGACAGTTGTTTCAATATTCTATTGAGCAAAAAGATTTCAAAGTTTAATAAAACCAGAATGAAGGTCTGTATAATACAAGGGTTTTAATGAAATCCATTGAACCGAACTTAATCGTTATCGCATTTTTAAACGAATTGGTTTTTTATGTCCGGTTATTCATTTTCAAGGGATGGAATCAGAATCAAGAATCAGTGTAAAATAAGTGTTTCCGAATGTTATATTAGAGATTAACTTGCAATCCAATTCCAAGCAAATAAATCAAATTTGACAGTATAAGTAAAAGTTTGGCGAGCTAAGAAAATACAAATTGATTATGAATCAGAAATTTTTATGTGGTTTTTATAAACAGAGAGAGTTACAAATACGAGTTGGTATAACAAAAATTTAAGAATCAGAAACTGATGGATTTAAAGATAAATTAAGAAATCATTCCGGGTTTTTTTGAGGGACTACCCTCGGTGCCTTGAAAATCGGACGTTAAGCTCGATTGATGTAACATTCCTGTAACAAACGTACCTATACCAGGAAACGGGCAGCAGCGTTTACTTCTGTTAGAACACAATACTGCGGTCACCAAAATAATTGGCAAGCATGGTGATTTCTATTCATCAATCTGTTCCTAAAAGTTATTCAGTGTTTTGTCAGATTCATAATATTTTTTTATTATACTACAGATTTTTCCAATTTAGTTAAATAACAAACATTAAGTAGCAGATCATTACGATTTAAAATTTAATGAATGATTACCAGTCCAGACAAAACGAAAACTTAGTAGACGTAGCAAAAGCATTTTCCTTGAGCACATCTTTAGTCAAAATCCACTACTACAAATTGTTTTTCTATAAACCGTAATGTTCCTCTATACTTACAATATCTTGCTTACCAAACCCTTAGAAGTGTGGTTAATCATCGATTGATACTTGTATTTATTCGGACGCTTCTTATTTTACCCTATTTAGCTTTACTGTTCATCTCGCCATTGCTTTTATCTAAACAATACAGACTCTCCAACAGGTATCCCTAACTCAGTTACTTTTCCATTAGCCTTAGCTACGATAAGATTCTTTTGAGCGAAGCTCATGTGAAGCACTTCACTTTTGTTCGGCCGTCAACTACATTCGATGAAAAGGCGTCTATAAGAACTAAAAGGGAATGAATATACCGATGATGCGACGCGTTTCTATAAGCACTTGAAAGGCGAGTAAGCCGATGTGGGAAAAATATCATCTTGAATGTTCTTCTGAGTCTTGAAGTCGTTGTCTTTCTTTGACATACAATATGTAGTATCACGTTTTGAAATGTTTGTCTATCTTAACATTTTATAGATTGTGGAATAGGTGGTCCCTATAATTTAAGTACAACTGACCAAATAGATTTTTTCAATATTAGTATCCTGCCGAACAGTATTCATAGCACATTAAAATTATATGGGTTAGTATTTCTCGTACCATGTTATAGCAGTAACTCTGTATACAGTTGTCATGAAAAATATAATATTATGGAACCAGACCAATTGCTTATGGCTTATCAAACTCAAACAAATACTTATATTTAACTACCTACCTATTTTTTTATTAATTAATTGTATCAGTACATCGCTGCTTTAATTTGATACTGACCCAAAAAGAAAATATTATTGAAAAACTAAGCAAATTGATGCAATGATTTTTGGGAATAAATGATTTAAACCAAACCAGATTAAAACTCACTATCAAAAAGTGATACGTTTTGTTTTGGGCCATTATGAAATTAAAGCAGAGATATAAAGGCTACAAGAAACAAATCGCCCCAACAAGTTACAATATATGAACTGAATAAACGGTTAATCTATTACACAACAAAGCAAAATAACATTTCCTTGTCCAAATTAGCCTGTCAACGTTTGAAATCAGCATTGTTTCCGTTGAAAATTTGTTACAAATTTGCTACAAACATTGTAAAAGTTTCAACATGTTGTAACCAAAAAGGTTTAGGGTTATTTCACGCGAGACTCTAATTAGTAATAAGGAGACTGGGTTTAATAATTTTATCCTACTCGTTGTTCTGAATTCATATCTGGTATATTGGAGAAAATAAATGGATGGTAAGGCCAACTGATATTAAATAAAATGGGATACAATTGCCTTGATCTTTAAAGATTTTTATTAAGTTATATTTTATCTAACAGCGCTAGATGTGGTGTTAGCGCTTTTCTTCAGTACATGCGTGTAATGTTGTTTTGTAATTTGTTTATTTGATACAGCCTAAGCGCTGTGTGAGTATTTAAGGCGGTATTTGACTGTCGTCTTGATTGATGTACGACGTCTTGAAACCTTAAATGTGGAACATTTCTTATGATCTATATTGAAGGTTTCAAAATGCACACAAGAAAACCATGGGAATAAATTAAAATAGAGCTTTAACAGTTCAAATTTATTTTTATAGCATCATTATCATCGATAGATGTAATAACCACTGCTAAACATCCCAGAAATATTGTTATATGGGTTGGTATTTGGGAAGAAAACGCATCATTATACTTATTTATTAACTTTCCAGTCATATTCTTTTACCATAAAGTTAACAGAGTTTTATAAATATTGTTGGGATAAATAAATAAAAAGCAAGTTTAAAAACTGACTTATATTTAATTATCTTTAGATCTCAAAACAATATTATCTATCACTAGTTGTAATGTTACCTACAATTTACATCATTTGCCCATAGGGAAATCAAAATTATCAATTCCAGCTTATAACTCTGTCAACTGCAATTAATAATTTTGTAACATTTCATAGAATTTTAAATTTAAACATTTGAAACGTGATTTTCAGAAATTGTAATTAATTCTAGTTTATTTTTTATATTACCCTGATACTTAGGATATATTCTATGCGACATTGGCACAGATTTCCTTATTCAGGCTTCGACCCTGATGTTATAAAATATAGAAAATAACAAATATAAAATTTTTATTCAAAGAATTTTATTCTTTCAACTTATAATCGTCAATTGATAGGTTATGCCAATAGAAAGTGACTAAATCAAAAATTAGCATTCACAAATACGTAATTTGTACTAATTGCTTCCAAATTTAAGATAAATTACTATATTTTAGTCTTCCAAAACAATCTAGACTTTTAGTAACAAAATTATGTTATCAACCGTAACTGTAATAATTCAAATTTACTTTTTACCAGAACTGTCTATTGAGCTATGTTTTGACTTACTTTAAAATAACATTTTTGTAATATATACCTAAAGTGCTTTAAAACTGTATGCCATATTTTTACCAGTAAGTAGATAGCGACGCGTTTAGTGGAAAAATAAAATAAAAAAATCTTGTATACAAAAAATAAAATAATTTGAAACTGTGCAAGTTTCGTTTAATGTAATTTTATTTTTAGTTAAAATATTCACCCCAAATTTCTCCACTGACACGATACTATTGAAGTACTGGTAAAGAAACCTCATATAATTTGGAAGCATCTTACCTATAGAAAAAACTGAATTATTATTTTGAACTTATTTCTACATCAGTTATACTAAAATAATACATAATTTTCATGTGTTATCCTGTACAAAATTGTATTTTTTTAATTTTTGCAATATACAATAATATTTAATAATATATCCAATATTCTTTCATACCTACAATGAAGAAATTAATAACAAAGAATCACATAATAAAAAATGCGTAATATTTGACATCGGGATGCTGATATAAAAGATTTACCAATGTTGATTTTTTTACCTTTTTATATTTTATCTTATTGGAAACATCGCTTTTCTTCCGTCCATGCTGTTAGAAAACTCATATCAATTTTCAAATTGTCAAAATTGAATCGATTCACTTCAAATTCACTTTCACAAATTGAGTTTAGAATTGTCTTCTAACTTTTCAATTCATTTGAACTCGCTTTATATTTTCACAGTCCATTGAACTTTTATTTACACTATTAGAGACCGTAAGTAAAGTATACTAGCGATGAATATTAAAGTCTTCGGATCAAAACTGCTGGCCCATTGTGCACTGCCTTGCATTGCTGCTGGCGACTCACCTGCGAAAAAAGTTTAACTGAGTAAAAATATACCTATTTTATATAACATCTTAAGTAGGTAAATTGCAAAATATTGATTTGATATGGGAGTAAAATTTAAAGCAGTGTCTGTATTGAAGATAAATCAAAAACAATATTTCTGATTAGGCTAGAAACTTAAAAAAAGATTTCCGTTATATTAATATCAATTAATAATCGTTAATGACCTAGTGTAATATAGACCAAATAGACCGACATTGCAGTCGTACCAACGTACCACGATTAGATTCTTTAAGTAAAAGCAAAATGTAATTTATTATTTAGCCACCTTCAAAATGTTTTCATACACCGAATTAAATCTGATCATATCTAATGAACCGTGCCTTAAAAAATACACTATTAAATTACCAGTTCGCAATAAATAAGGAAATTAAATGAAAATTGTCGTATCGTGGTGTTAATTGGCCACAAAGAGAAAATAATTACAAAAGTAAATATAATTATCTGACGACACGACAATATTTATTATGCTTTATGAAGTACAGTCACGGACGGTTGTACTTATTTAAACAGTATTGTAATTTAAAATTCAGGTTCATCTGTGGAAGCCACAATATGTGAAATTGATGCGAATACTAATAATTATTGATATTAACGATACATTGGTTTGTGATAGCATCATTTATTATCTACTAGTGACCCGCCCCGGCTTCGCAAAGGTGCAATGCTGATGTATCATACATATAAACCTTCCTCTAGAATTACTATATCTATTAATAAAACGCATCAAAATCTGTTGCGTAGTTTAAAAGATCTAAGCATACATAAGGACGGACAGACAGCGGCAAGCGACTTTGTTTTATACTATGTAGT
The DNA here is from genome assembly GCA_947037095.2 of Nycteola revayana. Taxonomy (NCBI): domain Eukaryota; kingdom Metazoa; phylum Arthropoda; class Insecta; order Lepidoptera; family Nolidae; genus Nycteola; species Nycteola revayana. The sequence goes on along the minus strand of OX344838.1, from coordinate 12,649,944 downwards.
GACTAGCTGATGCCCGCGACTTTGTCCATGTGGTGTTTGTTTCCTTCAGTTTTTCTAACTATCTTATATATCTCTTACTTACTTTATTATGTATTCACACATTCACATTCTCAGTGTTTAAGGAATGGTGTAATAATTGTTGGTTAAACTAAATAAATACATACATTCTGTGATAAAAAGTATTTAAAATGTTGACCAGGGATGTAAGGTACCTCCATACTAAATTTCATTTAAATCGGTGTAACAGTTTTGGAGATTAACGCACAAACAGAGAAACAAAAAAATAAATCTGGAAGAATTCTATTTCACTATTAACGTCCCCTTGACTCGGTTTTTAGCGTTTTTCTTATATACAAGACAGTTTACCTCAGCAGTTTTATTATATTATGTATAGATATGATCCGGCATTTTGTGTGGTATAAGCGGCGGCGCGGCGTGATAATTATTTGATAATATATATTCGACATATTTTTTGCTATCAATATAAATATTTTTTATTTAATGAACCATGAACTTATCTATACTAATATTATAAAGAGGAAAGATTTGTACCTATTTTTGTATGTTTGTATGTTTGTAATGAATAGGCTCAAAAAGTACTGGGCCGATTTAAAAATTTCTTTCACCAATAGAATGCTACATTCTTCCAATTTGACATAGGCTACATTTCATATATATATATTTGAAAAAAATTAGGGATCCTTGGTAAAATTTGAACAATGTAACCGAAGGGGTAGAAAAATGAGTCTTAAAATGTCTTTCGTCGAATGCGCTGTCGAAACTATTAGCGATAGAACAAAATAATGCACAACAATATTGAAGAACATCATAATGTCTACAAAAAACTCCGCGGTAGCATATGTCCAACTATTGTAGTTATGTCACTACAACAACTTTTTTCATTTTAAACATTAATATATCTTATATATATAAAAGAAAGTCGTGTTTGTTACAACACTTATAACTCGAGAACGGCTGGACCGATTGCCATGGTTTTTGCTTTGTTGGATTTGTTTCCGTCCCGAATAGCAGAATACATTTTAAAAACAAAAGAAAGTCGTGTTAGTTACACTATTTATAACTCAAGAACGGCTGAACCGATTTGGCTGAAAATTGGTAGGGAGGTAGCTAAGAACTGGGAGATAGACATAGGATACTTTTGGGTAGGGGTAGGGGTAGGGTAGGGTAGGGTAGGGTACGGTAGGGGTAGGGTAGGGTAGGGGTAGGGTAGGGTAGGGGTAGGGTAGGGTAGGGTACGGTAGGGGTAGGGTAAGGTAGGGGTAGGGTAGGGTAGGGGTAGGGTAGGGTAGGGTAGGGTACGGTAGGGGTAGGGTAGGGGTAGGGTAGGGTAGGGGTAGGGTAGGGTAGGGGTAGGGTAGGGTAGGGGTAGGGTAGGGGTAGGGTAGGGGTAGGGTAGGGGTAGGGTAGGGGTAGGGTAGGGGTAGGGTAGGGGTAGGGTAGGGGTAGGGTAGGGGTAGGGTAGGGGTAGGGTAGGGGTAGGGTAGGGGTAGGGTAGGGGTAGGGTAGGGGTAGGGTAGGGGTAGGGTAGGGGTAGGGTAGGGGTAGGGTAGGGGTAGGGTAGGGGTAGGGTAGGGGTAGGGTAGGGGTAGGGTAGGGGTAGGGTAGGGGTAGGGTAGGGGTAGGGTAGGGGTAGGGTAGGGGTAGGGTAGGGGTAGGGTAGGGGTAGGGTAGGGGTAGGGTAGGGGTAGGGTAGGGGTAGGGTAGGGGTAGGGTAGGGGTAGGGTAGGGGTAGGGTAGGGGTAGGGTAGGGGTAGGGTAGGGGTAGGGTAGGGGTAGGGTAGGGGTAGGGTAGGGGTAGGGTAGGGGTAGGGTAGGGGTAGGGTAGGGGTAGGGTAGGGGTAGGGTAGGGGTAGGGTAGGGGTAGGGTAGGGTAGGGGTAGGGGTAGGGTAGGGTAGGGTAGGGGTAGGGTAGGGGTAGGGTAGGAGTAGGGTAGGGTTAGGGTAGGGGTAGGGTAGGGCAGGGGTAGGGTATAAAAGTCCACCCGTGCAAAGCCGGGGCGGGCCGCTAGTTATGTAAATAAGGTGGATATAAGTTATTTTTACCAACATTTTATATTACATTATGTCGATGGGTACGATCCTAATTGACCTAACCGACTCCATGGGCGATATTGGATTCTATGTTTTATGTTATCCCTTCATAAGGTATTTAATTCGATTTCACTTGTGGTGTCGCTTAGGTCATTTAACCTTTCGCCCCCCGATATGTATTATAAAACGTTCGTAATATAATAAATAAAAATTGATTGCACCGTCGGCTCAGAGGTTACGCAGTCAGACCTGGTGTTCAAGGTTCGATTCCCAACCGGGGGAATTATTTGTGTGAATCACGAATAGTTGTTGACTCAGAAGTCCGGGTGATTATTTGTGTCGATGATTATTAATATTGACTTATTGTTCGCGCAAAAAAATATGCATATTTGCAGTATACAGGGTGAAATGTTAGTCACCAGCCAAATTTTTTCTAGGCATTAGGTATCATTCACTAACACCAATTTTGAAAAAAAAACGATACCTAAAATTTTCATAATTTATAATTTACTCGAAGGAATTATCCGCTCTGCGTGGTCACCAAGTAAAATGTTAATAATACTACGTGCCGCGCGAACATCAATGAGAGCGCACGTCGTTACCCCCGCCCCCACTACCCCTGAGCGGCACTACCTATGATCTAGTCGGCCACGCGCACCCCTTCGCGGGCCTTTGTGACGTGATTTCTCAATATTTTTGTATTGAGTGATACTAAATGAAAAAACACGTATTCAATGATTTTTACTAAAGATTAACATATCAAATGGCTGGTGATTAAAATTTCACCCTGTATATACTTTAAAAAATATACAATTTCAAAAAAAACAACGGAATAAATGCTCATATCTATCACATGTTCATACACAATTATTTAACGTGTGAATTAATCTGTAAATATAATGTGGTTAATTATGAACAAAGTATTGTAATTATAAGTTTTGGAATAATTTGACATGAAACCAATTAAGTGTTTGTACATGAAATGAACATTAATGTTTTGAAAACAGATTATTATATGAAAGCATTAAGCGTGGTTTTTATTATAATATTTAATACGATTACAATTGTTATTTTCGAATACAATTAAAAAAAAACATGAACTCCATTCGCTTGTTTTAATAAGTTTGCAATGTTCTTAGGCAACAATAAAAATATATTAACTGATAGGTACAAGCAAAGAACATTGAAAGTCCAAATAAAGAAATCTCATTACTTCTTTTAAGATTTTAAGGCCATAAATAAAAACATCTTTTTGGCGCCATCTGTTTATCTATTTATTTTCAAAGATTGTGATTGCTTATTAATCTTCTAAACAAAATTATTTATTTCCAATAAAAACACAAAAAATATTGGTAATATTCCCTGTTCTTCTCCTGTACCCTTCAGTGATATTAAACTTTTGAGATTTTTTTCTAAATAATTTGTCGAGAAACATTTAAATTTTGGGTCATATTTGAATACATAAATCATTTCTGTTCAAAACCATGATTTGTAAACAAATGATGCTATTACGTAATCCAAACGTTCAGCTTAAAAATTACATTTTTCATTAAAAACGTATAAAATTCTATAAACTCCCAAGGCTTATGCCAGGCCTACGCTTTGTTTTAAATTTTTCGACAAATCTCTGTGTCTGACATTGTTATGTTGTTATTAAAATCACGTATTTATTAAATCGGATATTCAGATCAAGTACATTACAGGCTTTATGTTACTTACAATTTTTGAATGTAGCTTCATTTATGCCGTAAAAGTAGGCATGTTTTTATTTTTTAATTGAGTTTTGCTTATATTTAGAACTAACTTATAAAATACTACTATTTTAAATCCATTCTACTTGGCAAGGTTCCCAGAATGCTGGCAGCATTACCCCGGCAATGCTTACCCTGTGCAAAGTAAAAACCAGCACTCTGAGAACGTGCCGCACTAAAGAGCGCCGCTGCGAGGTTAGTTTAACATATAATATTTAAAATACCTACTTTTAGTTGTATTATGTAATTTATTCATGTAACAAACCTGTCACTATGTATAATATAAACTATTGAAATTATATCCACTTATATTTTATTCGGTTTCGCCATATGTGCCCATGGTTTAGGCCCATGTACAGAGTGGGCGTAAACGAAGTGATAAAGTAATGTTTTGTTCGACGTGTTAAATTCGACTGGTACTAGGCAAGAAGACTAAACAATTCCGTCCTTCAGTTAAATTACCAAAAAATACTGGCCACTTTATTTTTCGTTACTCCAACAAAAATGACTATGACTCAGCGCGTTGAAATTTCATGTGACGTCACTTTTACTGGTACAATTTTACCTAGTAGTGACGTCACAAGCCCCCCTCTCCTGAACTTTATAGTTTGTTGTTGATCTGTATTTTTGTTGCTTTAATAAATAAAAAAATACGTGTCCAATATTTTTTAGTAATCTAACAGCCGGACTAAATATTTTTTTTTAGTCTTCATGCCTAGTACGGGACCATATATGCAACACCCTGTCACTTATGTGTATAACTTGTAAAATTTCAACTAGGACGCATGTATGTCCGCTTCCACGAAGGACAGTGACAGACAGTCCATTGAGTTATTATGTTCCGTGGTCGGCACGAAGCCACATTATCGTAACAATAATATGATATGTAAATTAAGCATGTTTAATACGAAGAAGCTAAGACTTGTATCGGTGACTTGGTGTACGGTTAAATTCGAATTCGAAATAAGAACCACATTTTTGTAAAAATATTATTGATAAAAAGTTAGGTACCTACCTTAAAATTATAATATAGAGTTGAACGTGGAATTAAAGTAATTTATTTTCCTCAAACACATAACAAATGCGATAAAATATTATGAAACTTTAACTAGGTTTCTATGTCGCAAAATGTTCATAACATTTGGACATAATCTAATTAAAGCGATGACTAGTTTCGCAAAATTAAAATAGTTTTAGGAAAAAATATATAGTCAGGCATTTATGAATTTTAACGTAAATGTAACAATTTTTAATTGACTGAGGTAATTTACTAATATAGTAGAAAATTATGGATTTCATAATGCCTTGGTAAGTTAATATGAAAAAAAAATAATGAGAAATTTAATTAAACTAATAATTCTTTAAAATATTAAATTATTATTATTAAAAAAATAAAATAAAATTGTCGACTGAATAACGACCGATACACTGAATTTTAATGTTCTTGTATATATTCCTACCGGAGCAAATATTTGTGCGAACTACTGATCAATTATTCCGAGTTTAGATATGATTTATGCGATACAAGCATTTACTTCAATAGTACAGAAGTCATATAAAAAATATACGTCCATAGAGATCAGTATTATAAATACGATGTATTCAGTCTTATCTTTTTAATATTTTATGTAACGATACATTTCTTTAACAAGCTTTTCGTTAATAGTTGAGGTAAGCTAAAGAGGTGGTAGAATCCTACTAATATGATAAACGCGAAAGTTTCTAAGTATGGATGGATGGATGTTTGTTACTCTTTCACGCTGAATTTTTGCCCCGGGATAGGTTATACGCCGGATTAATATATAGTGGTGATTAAGTATATAATATATAAAAGTTCAGATCCGGCTTAATATGACCAGAAATGAATGGTGATGCGGACTGTAGGTAAATTGTGATGTCTGGGTAGAATGCGGAGCGGGAATGCAGGAAGTGCGTAATTCGCACAATGCGTCCCCAGGTGGCGCGATTATACAATTGGTATGATAAAAACGGCGTAAACATATAGGCTACAAAATATCACGCTCCGACACATAGGAGCAATAAATATACTTAAACACTGGAGCATTGAACATACTAACAATTTAACTAAGATCCTGCATATCACTTGCAAAGTTTTCGCGACAGTTAATAACGCTTCATACAACTCCTCAACACAAATAGTTGAGACCGCGGTCACCGGAAATTTCACTTCACTCACCAAAGTTATTTCCTTTGATGTGGTAGACCACAGAACTCTGTTCCTCTATATCACTAAATTAACTTTATTAACCGACCAACATTTCTATAGCATTGCATAAGCGGCCGTCGTTCTCTCGGCGGCTCTAGCGTCGGTTTGATGGGTTCACGCCGGTAGTGCAATGGGTGAGGACCCATTGCACTACCGGCGTGAACCCATTCGTAACACACACTACTAGTATTCTTGTTAACCACGCTAGCAAAAAGGTTACACACACTGACAAGAAGACACTATTACAAGAATATTCTTGTTAATCTTTGCTAGATATTTATTAAAAAAAAATATATTTTTTTGTCTGGCGGTAAATGATTTTACGCATTCCCACCGCCGCGCAGTGTATCCGCACGCTGCGGTACGCATAGCGGTGGTAAAAAAAACCTTAGCTGTGAGTAAAATCTAATTTTAAATTAGAATCTGCTTTGTAATATTTTACATTCCATTTAGTCTTGTTTCTCATTTGTGTGTTGAACGAACTTCGAATCATAAGCAAAATTCAACGGGCAATGAAAGTGCTAAATAGTGGTAAATTTACAAGGCTCTGTACAAAAGATGTTCGTACTAAACCGAGTGGAAAACTACAAGCACTTTGTTGGTACGTTTTACTCGTAATAATTTTGTTCAGCTGTTGATTTATGTAACGAGCCAATGTTGGTGTTATTATTAGTTAATGGAACAATTAAACCATTATAGTACTTTGAACTTACATTATAGTATATCATATTTTTCGTTTCCTTTTAACCATTGTGACAGCACTTGTGGCTCAGATTACAGTACGAACCACCAGGTCTCAGAAGCAACTTCTGAGACCTGGTGGTTTGATTCTGGTTCGATTCATCATCATCAGCCCGTATAACATCCATAGCTGAACATGGGCCTCCTCCCGAGGGAGGGTATTTGCCTTAGTCACCCCTTTTGTCAGGCGGGTTGGACCGCAGTATTATGTTGTAACCACGCTAGGAAACGCTGGTTCCTTGATATACGATTATTAAATATGATGTTATAACAATCGGGTCCAACGGCTTAACGGCACGGAGGGTAGTCCCTCAACCAACCAGACCTGGAAAGAAATCTTACAATTTACACAAAGATTTCCTGTCCGGCGTGGGGATCGAATCCCGTTCGATTCCCACGCAAATTTAAAGCGCTACGCCTCGGAGGTTATGTGGTTTGATTTCAGATAATTGTTCTGAGCTTAAGTATGCCTATGTCCGTGAATTATGTTTTAGAGATTTCTATTCCTAGTAGAGAAGTTGTATTAAATTATAAAATTAAGTCTCTATTTTTGACAAAAAAAGTGCAAACATGGACTAAATTAATCCGGTAGAAATACGGTATTGGTTATGTTATGACTCAGCTGAGTGGTTAAAAAATCTCTTTTAATGGCCAGCTAGTTCTTTCACAGAACAACGCCTTTCACCGACACTGTCACATACGAGTACAATGCCATGATATTTCGACTACTACGCCGTAGCATGTAGTACTTTAGATACTACGGCGTAGTATGTCATGTAATTCTTAGTACTTTTGCAGTTTTAGTTTCTGTTTTTTATTCTATCAATACGAAAATCCGTATTTGATATGGATAACATTTGTTTTTAAATTTTTGAATATTGACTTTACGGAAACGTTTACCGCGTACTAAATTTCAAAATTGAAATTAGTAATCGTGCGAGAAACGTAACTAACTCATTGATTGGCCATAGAAAATAAATAAAAAGTACATAAATTAGGAACGGCTGACGCTTTGTTGTTTCAGATGTCAAAGCAAGTGTCAGTTTTATGTGGTTTTCCGTTACGTTCAGTGGTCACGTAACGTTCGTTAAAAAAGTGGTGTAAAATTATGAACAAAGTATATCCAAAAATACACACAACTTTAGCTAGAGTTTGTTCCAAAGTCAGACCCCTAGTATTAGCACAAGATTTTATTTTGTTCAAAGAATTGTTATTAACTAGCTTTTACTGCAAAGCCAATGTCTCTATATTACGTCTTATACCTCCAAAAATATGTATACAAAGCTTCATAATGATTGGTAAACTAGTTTTCGCGTGAAAGCGTTACAAACAAACTTACATTCACATTTAGGATTTAAAAGATGAATTTCTTCGTGTCACATAGTCCGTTCGATTTTAATCTATATTAATATAATATGTACGTAATAGTAAGTAATAAAAAAATACGCGGAAGTCTAGTAACTATTCTATGGAACCCATACATTCCGTGGAACCCACTTTTGGATTCCCTGCATACACCCTATGTAGAAGTAACATATGCAACAACAATATCAGTAAAGTTTAACTGAAAATTCACTATCTAAATTGTAATATTCACAGTATAGATAATCTCTTATTCCCTCTTAATTACTGAATCACAATAGCTGACAGCCGAATTTGGAAAACGAACAATACGTTTTCATTATTCGTTTAATGTTCTCAGTAACGGGATACTGTAGATTAAACCGTTATTGTCCGTTGCTATCGTCCTTGCGTTCCACTTACAGCTAAGAAGATAATGCATACTAAAGCAACATGGGCGTATCCATTTCAAGTCTATAGGGGGCAAATTCTAACATGAAAAATAAAGTTGTGAGATATTACTAGCAGACTCTGAATGTTTCGTATGCTTGTAATTACTGCACAAGAACTGCAGCGGGGCGGATGGGGTAAACTGCCCTCCCCTAGCCATCCTTCTGAGTACGCCCATGAAAGCAACCTTAGTTTTCTTATTACCGAGAAGCTGCCAAGACGGTTGCAGCCAAATTAAATGTAAAATGCTGAATTAAAATGAAATTATTCGTGGCAGTTTGCACTTATTTTAGTATATTATGTGACTGTAATATGGGGATACATTGTTTTGAGTATGTTTTTGAGTTTAATAAACACATTTTTTTCTGTTACTAGTGCAAATAAAATAATCATCATCATCATCATCATCAACAGCCCGTTTACTTCCACTGCTGAACATGGGCCTTCTTTTAACAGACCTTGGCAAGCCAGGATCGTAGAGGGATATTGCCGTAATCACCACGCTTGGCAGACGGATTGGTGATCGCAGTAAGATGTAAACCTTGAGCTAATAGATGCTGCTGCCCATCCATCAGCCATATGTCCCTTAGTCGCCTTTTACGACACCCATGGGAGGACATGGGGTGGTCTATTCTAAGCCGGAAACCACACGGCACAAATTAAATAATATTTATCATTATATATTATCATGAAACTGTATTAATAATGTACAAGAATGTTAAGTTTACATTGTTGGTATAATAAGGTACTTACGAGTTACGTACTCGTATTTTTTACGGACCAAACTAAACACACATTTGTTTTACAAAATCAATCTAAACCAATCTATGAATGAATTCATAGATTGGTCAATGGTCATCATTCTTGGTAATATATGTACCAAGTACATATATTATTTAAATACACACATAAGTCGTGCTATTTTTTAGTGTTTAACCATGAACCGATAGATGATGGTGCCTATCCTTCAGCTGTATGTCCCTTAGTTGCTTAGGATACTGTTTTGATGGGTGTCTTTTCTAATTTCTAAAATTAATTTCTAAATTCTAAGTCGCCGAAAACTACGCAAAACAATATATCTACCTGAAGCAAAATTAGCCGTAAAATACTCGTCCAGAAAATCACATAAATTCATACAAACATGAGACAGTAAGGAGCTACGACTAATGTGGTAATTTGCAACAGCGAGCCGCAAGTAATGTGTACATTAGTCTGATCTCGCAAGCTGTAGCGCCGAGTGCTCACAATCAACTGTAGCACACCACTGTGTGAGAGAGACAGATTATAATCATTCCTCACTCCTTCTGGCATTGTAACAGAGTCAATCACTGTGCAAAAGGGTTTCAAATTATTTTATTCGTCCATTTTTGGAACAGTGACCGAAGTTTAAACAGAATTCAAAATGGCTAAAGGTAAATTTACAAATAAATATTAAGTTAATAGTAAAAATCACACAATTTATGCCTTTTCTTATTAACCGTCCTACATTTCAAGAAAAGTTGAAATTGCTGAATACAGGTATGACATAGGTGTATATTATGACATTAATTTGTTATAAATGTACACTTCATGTACCCAATTAAATATATTCAATGCAAATGAGTTAATCATGCAAATATAATTGGGACCAACGAAAGTTCAAACCGGACTGGTACATAGTTGGCTATCCATTAGTCCACAGTGGCAACATAAACCAATCAAACATTAAAAACGACAAATAAATCATTGATAAAAGCGAGTTATAAACAAACACGAGAATCAATCAAAATTGAATAGAAATTTTGTTACTGAAGTCATACAAAGCAATTTGAAAATAATATTACTAAATTTAGCTATATTTTAGTAATTATATTAATTTATTTTTGTATTTATATTGCTTATGTTTATTAAATAAGAAAGCTTCCTTTAAGCCTAAGTCCAAAGCAAACTAAGCATGCTTCAGTTTAAAATAAAAAAGTTATCGATAATAGAATACATTTTTAAAGGGCTTTCTATGTACACTTCTTATTTTACTAAATGATATTAGTTTAGTCACTTCAAAATCCATTAAGCAGGTGATATAATTTATAATTCTGACAAAGAACATTTATTTTACTAGAAGATTTAAAATTTGTGGAATAAAATGTTTGGGCAATATTTGGTACAACTATTTTAAGCCATTTAGAGAGTCTAGACCGATATTACTATGGCTACTTATAACAAACGCTGTGACGCCAAAATCGTTTGGGCTATAGCCAAAATGCCTCAAATTAAACTCAAAATGTTCTTAAGTTCTAAATTCTCAGAATTACTTATAAAATATGCTTAAGCTACCTGTTATCTCTTTGACTTAGCGATATAAGTCTCACTTTAAGTCTCGGATATCGTAGGTTCACTACCCACGGCGGACAAGAAATCTTAGTGTTAAACCTAAAATTTATTTCCGGGTCTGGTCTGGTCGGACTACTTTTCTTGCGTTGGAAAGCACATCAAGCCATTGGTCCCGATAGTTATTACATCATCTATAACAATCGTATACCAGGGAACGGGCAGCAGCTTTTACTTGTGTGTTACAACATAATACTGTTGTCACCAACTAGCGTGTTGAAAATGGAACCTCCCTTGGGAAAAGGCCCATGTTCATCAGTGAACGTATATACTGATGATCTGAATAAGATTTTCCCAAACTATGAATAGAACAATAGACTGTTACATTGTAAGAAATTATTGGTCCAATTCTGACTGTTACATTGTAAGAAATTATTTGTCTATTCACGATGATTTTTGATTAAAATTATTATTATATTATTTACAACTTAGCATTCTGAATTACGTAAAACATTACGTCGAGTTTTGGTTATTAGTCTGCTTGGGGTAGTGAATAATTAATGACTACAGAGGTTCGTGTCTAGTTCAAATACCTACCTAACATACAACGATGTGGAAACTTAGTCTTATAATTACATTATTGATATTCCCACATCGTATATTTTTAACAAGATGCCCCATGCGAGTTTTAGCGCGGGAAAAACCACACAGGAAAACGTGTGGGTGACCAGCGTTAAAACTCATTACGTCATATTAATTAATGCTATGACCTAAACGCTTATTATTTTTTAAGCAGAAAATAGTTTTTTTGATTCAGATATATGTCGAAAAATGTAGAAATGTAACAAATTTCTCAGAGATGACAAAACGAAAAAAAGTTTGATTATTACAATATGTCGACCGAGGCTGCCAATACCTCCTAACTGACATTTTAGACAGCGGGAAGTGACTTTGTTTTATACTATATATGCTTAGATGACCTATGTATGCTTAGATTTTTAAAACTACTCAACGGAATTTGATGTGGTTTTTTTTATTAGATGAGTGATTCACGATTAAGGTTTTTATATATAAAAATCAGCATAACACCTGTGCGAAGCAGGGGCGGGTCGCTAGTAACTTATTTAATCACTCATACTGAATTATTATTTTAAATTTCAAAACACGCTTAAGTTGAAAAACGTCTTTGTCAAATACATACTTTTTACAACGGAATCCTTTAATTCGAATCGCGACTATACCTCTAACTTTCTACCGGCCTTTAAGAAAAAATATTTGAATATTTTATGGTGACGAATACTGAAGTAATTTAAAATAAACAAAATTGGATTTTGTGTTCATAAATATTATTTGTAATTCATTTTATTTTTGTATTCATGAATTTCTGTAAAAAGTACGTCAAAGCACTTAGGAGGTATTAGCAGCTTATGGTATATATGTCAAGTAATTGAACTACGCATCGTAGTAATGCTCTACTATGGCTCCGTCCATTTATGCTCTTTATACAATCGCTACAATAAAGCTTATACCACCTTTTATACTAAACAATGGCTTCGTCAATTAAAATACAAGATATTTCTAGAAACATGGATAAAACAAGACGTGTTTAGTAACGCCTGTTTATAATTGTTCAAACGTTTTAACATCGTAAACTTTACTGAGTTATACACGTTGTATAAATAAACTTACAAGTCGTTACACCTACTCCTCATAACTTAACGTGTTATGTCAAAGTTGAGTTAAGAAATTGAATTTACCAACTCACCGTTTGAACCCACTTCAGAAATTGTTGAAAGTTAAACATCTACCTGCATATTAGCATAAACATAGCTGATACCCAAACATTCGTTACATATAATGACCAAAAACTTTCTACTCACGACTTTTTTTGTGTAGATTTCAATTTTATCATAATTTTTTTGCCATTTCAATCAATCTGAAGCGTGGAATTTAAACAAAATATTTTCTCATATGATGCGACGTAGGCATTAGATCAGGCACATAGAGAATAAAACCTCCAACTTTCAGATCTCTAATGTCAGTAGTTTAAGCTGTGGGTTAATCTGTTAGTTATTCAGGACAGTGTCTGTATTAACAAAGATAATGTTATTATTTTCTACCTTTATGTATACTAATAGGTATATATTATATATACTACCGGTCCGATTTGAAAAATTATTTATTCATTTAGCGTTAGATAGTCCATTTATTGAGAAAGGCTATAAGCTATATTTAATTATGAAGTTCCTACGAAAACGAGAGTGATGCAGGTGAAACCTGAGGAAATTTTTAGACCTGAAGTATGATATAATGTGTCTAAATAATTGAGGTACTCAAAAGTTGCATGGTTTTTTTTTTATATTCTTCCCTTATATCTTAAAATAATTACATCATTTGATTTTACGAATCATAAAATATGAGACACAAATACCGATTTACATCACCACAACCTATCGCCAAATCGAATCGAATATCGAATTATTTGTAATTCATAATTGTAAACATAATTAATTTAATCGACCAATTTCTTAGTTTATATATTTCTACTATTTTAATTATTCCAATAGGTGATGTTATATTGTATGCATTTAATAAATACATATATATATATCCACCTAGAATATTTAATTTCATTCCTTCGCTGTATTGGTGTGATGATTTATGCTTTCGTCATAAAGATTTCCACAAAATATTTAAAAGTTGAAAGGTATTTAGTTCTTTCACCATATTAACTGCATCTTCTTTTCACTACATACTTGGAAGACGTACTAAGTTTAAACTCACAGTCAACTCGCAGCATGTAACTGCGTTGAATACCGTAACAAATTTAGTTAAAAAGTTTGTTTGTTGGCGAAGTTGGAATATTAAACTCTTCGTGCATCCAACTAAAAGTAACAAGAAACGAACCAAGCAATAAAGGAACATACACTGCTTTATTTTCTTTGTGAACATTTAGAAAACTTAGAAACTATTCCCAGTTGTAGTAGTAAAAAACACGCCATATTCCATAGTAAAATAAAACCAAAATGTTATAAAATAATGAACCCAAGAAAACGCAAAATTGAATTTATCATCAATCTAAACGCTTCAAAGTTGAAAATCAATTTTTCCGTACAAACTTTTACATTTGTTTCGAACCTTAATATATTTTCGCTGCCATGCAGTGCGAGACGTAATATTATTAGTGATTTGTAAGATATCGACGATACATACCTCGGTTAGTCGAGGTTAGGTATGTATCGTCACAGACTACGAAGAAGGAAACATGAGCGTAGGAATCTACCTTCCCTCATGTTTCCTTCTTCGTAATCTTATATAAAATAATTTGCCTTATGGTTTCCGGCTTGGAATAAACTACTCCATATCTTGCTATGGACGTCGTAACAGGCGACTAAGGAACATACACCTCTTGGATGGGCAGCAGCATTAATCAGCTCAAAGATTGTAATGGTAATGATAAAGTAATAAAAATAAAATAGAAGTGGAACTTACCAGTTAGCACATGGACCCTCGCTGTCGCCATTTGCGCATTATCTGGCGCGCACTGATACGTGCCCGCATCTGACGTTCGCGCTGACTGCACTAAAAGTCTACTGCTACTGTGAATCCCTTTTTCTGTGACTAGAGATATGCCACCACGTGTCGAGTCGAAGTTTATTGTCTGTGAAAAATAAAAAATGTATATTAAAATAATTTAACCATAAAGAATGGGAGAGGGCTAATCCTACTAATATTATAAATGCATAAGTTTATACGAGTGGATGTATGTATGATTGTTACTCTTCCACATAAAAACTACAGAATGGATTTGGCTGAAAGTTTGCACGGGGATAGTTTACAAGCTGGATTAATTATAGGCTACAAAATATCCCGCTCCGAACCACTGGAGCAGAGTCACGCGGGTAAAACCGCGGGGCGCATCTTACATATTCCTCTGCCAGCGCGGAGAAGTAAATTTTAATCTAATTCTGGTCTTATCCAAATTTATTCAGAAGCGAGTTAATAATTAAATGAACTCTCGTTTTAAATCATGTTCATATTAATTTTAGAATGGTAACGTTTGTTTTATTGTACAGAAACTCTCCTTAAATTTCATATAATGCATGCCCGTTCCTCCAGTGTGTGACATGCGAACGACCGAGACGGCGCGGCGGCGGGGGAGCCAGTGACAGGGTCGGGAGATCGGTGCTCGAGTCGTTCGCGTCGTTCAAACGTCGGTATACGCATGTTCTATTTATACAACACTAGGAGTAAGTTCCTAATTAAAATATTTAAAATCAGTTAGTTTCTTTTTCAGGAATGTCGTATCTCAAAAGGAAAAAACGGAACTCTTATAGGATCACTTATTGTTCGTCTGTCTATCAAGACCCGTTTTCTCAGAAACGCATGGAGGATACTATGATACTAATCAAGCTGAAATATTTATGTTTACTGAAGAGCTGTGAAAAAATTAAACTTCTAAGCCAACGCAATCAAAAGATACACATTTTTTGCCGCAAATTTTCGAAACTCGCAACGGAATCAAAACTTACAAGGTACTCCCACCCACCTCCCACTCCCATAAACTCAGAACGTCTGATAGCGCAGATAAAGGAAATATTGGGAAAACCATACATTTTTAGTTACATGCTATACTAAAAATGTGGTATGGAACCCTCGGTGCGCGAGTTCGACTCGCACTTGGTCAGTTTTTTTATCTTACGGGGTTCTGGCGTTTGTCGCATTAGTAATGTTTTTTTGCCAATGTTTAGGTACAGTTTAAACTTTAAGTTCTCCTTACTACTTCTTCTAGTTCAAAATGTTGTTGGGACTTTGTTCTTCCAAGAAGCACTCTGCTAAAGAGCACTCAAACGAGCACGTAGGATTAAATCACATTTTTTCGAGAACAACAATAGTTTAATGTTCTTCAAACGTGTTATTTTTTATTTTCTAGAGTAATTTATGAAACTATATGTGTGCGTACGTAAACTTCAACCTTACGAATAACAATTTAACGAAACTGGTGCTAGCACAAATGCGTTAAACCCTATTTGCATCCTGCATAATTTTGTGTCGCTTCGGAATTTCCATGAAATTATCGAGAATTTATCGGTACCTGAGTTCTAGCCTTGATTCTAAATGGAACTAGGTTTAGTCGCTTAAATTTGAATGGACTGAAAATGTGTAGCGATAATTCGGGAGTCTCGACTAGTTGTTTTAAAGATTTGGTTTCTAAGTTGTTGATGTTATTAGTATTGATTTGTTTTGCTTTTGTTATAGTAAATCTCTTATAATTCAAAATTCAACAGGCGTTTTTATTTGCATACTGACACTATATTGATAATGATACTGATTTATTTATCTATACTTCGCTACTAATATTATAAAAAGGACAGATTTGTATGTATGTTTGTAACGAATGGGCTCAAAAAGTACTGGACCGATTTTAAAAATTCTATCTCCATTTAAATGCTATATTATCACTGAATAATATAAGCTACGTACTTATAGGAACGGGAGTTACGCGGGTGAAACCGCGCGCGGGAAGCTAGTTCTATATATTTTGATGGAAACGTATTGAAAATTTAATAAAGGAATCAATATTTTCAAAATTGTAGATTGAATTAAATAAAAACAACCCTAATAAAATACAATTCACTAAATATGTAAAATTAGGAAATAATAAAATAATATTAATAAAATTAACAGCGATTTGACGATGTTAATTTCAAATAGGCCACATATTCAGCTATGTGGATGAATATGTGGCCTATATTCAGTCACATAGCTATTCTTTCATTGAACAACTATGATGTCTAATTATAACGTACCGTTATTAAAATATTAATTATTATAACTCACTTCTACCTAGTAGTGAGTTATAATGATTAATATTTAGTTTTAAATGATTTATGTAAATAAATATTATATTATATTAACGCAGGTAAATAGACCTAATTCAGATGTTTGGTCGACATTTGGTGGAATTCAAGAAACAGAGGAGCCCTAAATTCTAGAATAGGTATAAATTGAATGAATAGCAGATGTACCAGTACATTTCTAACAACCTCACCTTGCCAACCTAACCTAAAATGCCCTATGGCATGGTGAGGCATTTGGAAACCTTATCCACGCATACCTACGGATACAATATTAGCCAATAATTTTACTTTTTTGCAGTATTCTGTAAGACGGAGGTATTCTCTTAGTTGCGTTTCTTGCTTTATGCTTTACCACATAAAGGCGCTCTTTATCAACGTATTTTTTTTAAACAATCAACGTAGTTTGTTACCATCTTATAAGGCTGAACTCAAAATGTCGTCGTTAGCTAAAGAGACTGAAAGCTAAGGAGATCATACGAAGGAAATGCAGCACGATTTGTTGAAGATTAAGCCGAGATGTTACCAGAACACCACATTAATATAATGTGCCATGTCGCTTGGTAATGCTGACATTTTGGGAACGGTGCCCAGTGACACAGATTTGGAATAGGTTTTATTATTACAGGTAGCTAGGGATTGAATGTTAGTTTATTTGGAGTTTTGTTTGTTTTATTTCTTAACTATATTCTAAATAACTAATACATCCCTAGCCATAGGTTTTGGTGATACAAAAGGAATAAAATGTAATTTATTTTTGTTATGGCGTTATATCACCAAGAAAAATAGGCATTGGTGATATAAAGGGAATAGTTTTGGTGATATAAGAATTGGTCATACTATTTTTGGTATACAACGGGAATGCTTCAGATAAACATTATTTTGGAATTATTTTTATTTATTTAATAAATTATAGTTGTTAATATGTTTAGGTATGGAAGATAAGTTATCAATCTAACTTGTTTACCTTATAGTTATGAATTTAACACAGTTGATTAAAAATAACTTGCGTTTTTCCAATTTTTTATATCATAATATTGAAATCTTTACAAAAACACTAGGTTGCTTAAAGGATTATTTAAAAATGAAAGCTTGTCGTGCCTTAACTTCAAAAGCTTTTAAATAGCACATGTCAGGCTCATATGCCGAGATACGCGAAGCTTTTGTAGAAAAAGTTATTAAAGTTGCTTGACATGTTCCAAACAAGTTTAGGTGAACAGCAAAAAATTAACTAATTATGCTTAGTTTTATAATATTTGCAGCTAATACCTATATCATATACTAAAATTATTGAAAGATATCAGTTTTCATGATTATATCAAGACAATAAAAAAAATGTTTTATTTATTATTCTCTCTTTGTTACCATTAACACTATCAGTATTTTCTTTGAATAGATTTATCTTAATTCGAAATAGTCCCCTGATAAATTCAGAAATTCTAATACGTCAACATTTGTATAACAAGTTTTAATGGCTGTCAAGAGCTTTCAAAGACACAATATAAAGTGCAAAGTTTATATAAGCAAGGAGATAAACAAACATTTTGAAACTAATGAATCAAAGCTGACATTACACAGAAATATGTAGTAAAAAAAAACAATATGAAAAGAATAGACAATATTTCAAATGATAATATTAAAATCCAATCCAGGCCGTTAACGTTTAAATTTAAAATCATATTTGACATAAAAAAAGAGATTTTTCAATACGAAACAATGGTAATCGTGTCTTCTTGAGCATTATATGTAGATAATAATTGTAAATACCCTGTCTAAATCCTTTTTTTTTTTTTTTTCGTCCTGCGGAACATGCTTTGACGCTTTCCCACCGCCGCTGCAGCGTATTCGCGCGCTAGCGGTAGGATATGTGGGACTCTCCATAGCGTGGTATGCTAAACTCATACCACGAGGAGAGGACCCTACACCACTAAAACCCCCCGGACACTCCTTCGATCCGCCGTTGGCGGGGGCCGGGTACGCATAAGCAATCCGGCCCCCCGACGGCACCCTGTCTAAATACCTGCCTGTCTTATATACAAAATATTCATTTTAACAACTGTGTGTAGTCAATAGTTACCTAACCATAAAATCAAAATTTCTACACTCAATTCCCGAGGTAATCTAAGTATACAACTAAAACTGATAGAGATATTTAATCAAACTTTTACTCAAGGTTGGTTAAGACCAAAGTTTTAGTGGTTTTAAGTCACGCTTGTCGGCACCAGACCACTGATTTATTTTATTGCTTACACCCGACTTTGGCCTTCGGTGACCCATTGGGGGTTTACTGGAACTCTTTGTGTTAGAGGTTGTCAATATTGATTAGGGATTATTCCTATTAAGTATGGATTTATTTCAATATGTTAGAGAATAGAGTATAAAGTTTTAAGAACGATGTATTTAATATGATATTTTATACAAAAGATATAGTCTATTCAAGGATTGTAATACTTCTAATACATTTAGTATTAGAAGTATTTACGGTTTCTATCATCTCCGAGGAGTATCCGCTGGGCGTAGATTTAATTTATCTTTTTTATATATTTTGTCCGACCAACACATTTTGTAGTTAGCTAGGGCTTTCACTACTTCATCGATAGTTAAGGCAAGCAGGGCTCCAGCCTTAATAAATGCTTTAAAATGAGTAGCAAGAATGTGTGGAAATTAACGCCTGTGGAGTTTGACACAATCACCTTGCCATGATAACTTTCTAATTGTGAAATCGAATGTAGTTATATTTATTTGGCTAACCAACAATTGATTACACTTATAAATTTGGAACGTAACTAACAAACAATAAAAGACTAAGAAGAAGAAGAGAAGTTTATTTATTTATTTATTACGGGCCTCCAACAAGGGATATGCACATTACATAGTACTTAATAACTAGCGTTTTACAATATGTGAGGTAGTGTATTCCCTCAATTAAAGGAGACCACATCATGCACAATATTTATAGCTTAGTACTATCTTAAAGTTGATTAAAATTTAAACATAATTATTTTAAGCTGAAATAATTAAAACATCGTTTATTTCGTTTGACTATTTAAAATAATTATTAATGAAGTAATAAAATATATAGGGTAAAAAGTTTGTATAATGTAAAGCTCTAAACTAATTTGATTGATTTTTGAAAATTATATAATTTAATTTATTATTAGCTTACAAATTATAATTATGATTATGAATAGAAAATGGTAGTTAGCAATAAATGAGAGTAATTTTATACTAAATCTTGTAAGCTTTTTTTATAATTTGGAAGTGGAACACAAATGTCCAGTTCATGCCCTTTAGACCATGTGTTATATTGCCTACAGTTTGTAGTTTACGAGTTTGGAGCAATGTGGAGTAAGGCCTGCTTTATAGGTGGTACAAAAATATGATATTCATAATATAAGGTAAGTATAATGGTTTTAAAAATTTAAATTAACATTGAGAATAAGTATGTATGTTATTAATAATCATCATCATCACTTCATCAGCCCGTATAACGCCCACTGCTCAACATGGGCCTCTTCCCGAGGGAGGGATTTGCCATAGTCACCACTATGTATATAAATGTTGTAACACGCAAGAAAACGCTGCTGCTCGATCCCTTGTAAATGATTGATTAAGTTATAACAATCAGTACCAACGCCTTAACGTGCTTTCCGAAGCACTGGGGGTAGTCCCTCAGCCGAGATCCGGAAAGAAATCTACACAAAGATTTTTTTCACGACCAGCGTGGGGATCGAACCCACTAATAATATAAAACTGAAAATAAACTAAATATATTTCTACTCCTGTTTCCATTTGCACTTATGTCGTTAGAAATTAAATCAACTCAAGTGTAATTTCTTACTGAGAATAATAAAGTTAAAAGTCAGAATGCTTATCACATTCCGTTCCATTTTGTACATGACAATACTCCCAAATTGAAAAGAAGAATCTCCTTTTTCGTCCTTTTTTACGTTTGATGTAATAGATGAAAGTGATGTCAATTATACCCTTGTCTTATTCGTATTTATTACCAGATAAACTGATGTTGTCAATATTAATAGTGTAAGTAAAAATAAAAAGTTTATGTTTATTATTGGACTCATCTGTGACTAGCTTATTATATTAGCATTTTCTGTGTGCCGATAGTTATTTTCATCGGTACACAGAAAATGCTAAGTGATGGCCTGAACATTTTATTTTCGATTTTTAAAAAATGACTACTGGCAGAGTTTTGCAGTCTCCTAGGATTCTTGTTAACCCCTCGTGCTAAGCTAAAATGCTTGTGTTACGAGTGGGTTCATGTCGGTAGTGCAATGGGTGGGGACCAAACCGGCGACCACAAGATCACAAGTCCGAAGCCCAAGCCATTAGGCTACGGCCGCTTCATTTCATATTCATTCAATTACAGTGAACTGTTGCTAATTACAGTATAAAACATATTGTAACTGTTGAGACAACCTGCAAGGGATACAATCATAGACAAATTCAGTTCCCTAAATGTTTGTTTAGAAAATAAATGAAACGAACCTTTATATTTATGGTAAATAAAAATATATACTAATATTTAATTATAATCACTGTTCTTCAATCAGTGTGTGTTGCCAGTGATGACTTATGGATCCGAAACGTGGTGATTCACTATAGGCCTTATGAACAGACTCAGAGTCGCTCAACGAGCTATGGAGAGGGCTATGCTCGGGGTTTCTCTACGAGATCGGATTAGAAATGAGGAGATACGTAGAAGAACGCGGGTTACTGACACAGCCCAACGGATTAGTTCGTTGAAGTGGCAATGGGCAGGCCATACAGCACGAAGAACAGATGGCCGTTGGAGCCGAAAAGTTCTCGAATAGAGACCGCGGATCGGCAAGCGTAGCGTAGGACGTCCACCTACTAGATGGACGGACGAGCAGGATCACGGTGGATGCAGGCCGCTTCTAACCGCAACAACTGGAGATCTATGAGGGAGGCCTATGTCCAACAGTGGACGTCCTACGGCTGAAATAATGATGATGATAATAAAGGAAGAAATTAAGATAAATATGTACCGTAAAAATAAGCTATTTAAATATTTCCATGAATAAAATAATAATAAACATTTTTATAAATATGTCTAAATAAAACTTCAATAAGTTACTACGGCAAATGTAATCTCCCTAGACACATAATAAAATACCAAAAGACACGTAGCATTTATGTTACAAACTAAACAGTTTATTCAAAGTTTTAAACACTAAGAGAATCTAGAACGTTGCAAGTTAAAGTCGAACGTGTTGCAACGTTGCTCGGACGTGTTATTTTGTTGAAATTCTCATATGAAATTACGTCCAAGAGTTCTGAGTCTAGTAATTGTTTCAACGAGTCGCCTGCACGCCTTGAGATACGACAGCATGACAATTCACCGCATATCATACTTGAAAGGGATTTATAAAAAAAAAACGCTATTTAAAAGGTGAAGTGTTATAAGCTTTACACATACATTTTGTCGTATTTGTGTTACTAATTGGAGCATTTCCAATAAGTTATTTTAATATGGTGAATGTAATTTCTAAACAAACATAATAATATAATGAAATTGAAAGACTTCTTCTCCTGCTTTAATAAATGGTCGCGGCCGTAATCGTGTGTCGATGTGTTTAAAATATCAAAAATATTAGTAAGTAAAAAAAATTAACCCAGAGCTTTTACAATCAAAATACATTTAGCCTTTGCTATTAACTTAATAAATCTAAATCGAAATCATTTATTCACTGTATTCAACACCAAGAGAATTTACAACGTAGCAAGTTAAGTCGACCGTGTTGTTACGTAGCCTGAACGTGTTATTTTGTTTAAATTCTCATATGAAATGGCGTCCAAGAGTTTTAAGTCTAATAATTGTTGCAACGAGTTGCCTGCACTTTGAGATACGACAGCACCACAATTTGCTGCATAGAATACTTGAAGTGGATTTATGAAGATCTTTAATTAAAGAGCCAAGTCTAGCGAGTTCTTTAAAATGATTATGAAGTCTTGAAAAGATACTGGCGCAAGTTACAATTCAATGTGATTGTTAAATTGTATTCGAATTTATTTTCACATTTTATTCTAATGATAATATTAATTTATCAAAAATATAACAACATTTATCGAAAGAACTACATAGACTTCCAATATAAACAACCGATTTTAATTTCAAAACAGACTGGTAATATTATATACTATGTATACATTACAGACGTACATTGAATTAGCTTTTCGTTTAACTTCTTTCTCGCGCCAATAATTTAATTCTTTTCTCAATATTATGACTATTAGATCACAACGCAATTGCGTTAGCAGAAGTACCCACACATCTAACCAAAATGACGGTGAATTGTTACTTTTGCCACAATACAAACGCGGTAGTGGTTCAAGAATTAAATACTAGCTGACCCGACAGACGTTGTCCTGTTATTACTAAAACTATATTAAATTAAACTTTTAATATTTGGCGTTATAGCTCTGTACTAACTGTGATGTTGCTCTAAGAGCAGCATTCTGTCAATGCTATGTCACACGTTATAATAATACATTAAAAAAGTTTATATTGTCAAAACCGTAAAGAAAAAAATAATAATATGGTGGTTAAGTATTCATTTTTTTCTTTTATAAGAACCTGCTCCTGACAATTACAAACACAATAAAAAAAGAATTAGCGATATGGGTCCAGCCGTTCGCGCATGATGCCGTGGCCAAAGGAAATAGAGATTAATTTTTATATAATACTAGCGACCCGCCCCGGCTTCGCACGGGAGTAATGCTGATGTATTATAGATATAAACCTCTCTCTTCAATCACTCTATCTATTAAAAAAACCGCATCAAAATCCGTTGCGTAGTTTTAAAGATTTAAGCATACATAGGGACATAGGGATATAGGGACAGAGAAAGCGACTTTGTTTTATACTATGTAGTGATATCTAAGTAGAAGAAAACTGCAACAAAAAAATATGACTTAACTATTTAATGTCCGTTCTAATAAATGTTTGACGTTTTTTTATTGGTTTGTAGAAGTCATGTCTATTGTTTTGAATAAACCTTGTTATTAAACAACGAATTAAAAATCCTCTAATACAAAATATTAAATATGTTATCAGGGAAAATAGGTAGCATTTAAAAAAAATCGTTAAATAGTAAAATATTTTAAATTGTCCTACAATTTTTCAGTGGACTTATCAACTTTCAAATAATAAAAGTACAATACAAGTAAAAAATTCTGTATAAGGTACCTAATAATATTATTTCTACTAGACTGCGCACTTAGATGCGAAAACTCAAAGTGCAGACTCGACAAGCTAGTTGAAAATTCAATGTTGCATACAGAAAAGCTAACTTAAACTTATTGAGATTGTTTGAATGTAATCTAATTCTATAATTTGTAACAAAAAAGAAATCAGTAAGTATAAAGAATTAAGTCCGCCTCTGTACGCTTGTTTACAATGTGCATTAAGTATGAATAAATAAATCAAATATGCAAAATTTTATATAATTTGGAACACTATTTATTACCTCTTACCAGCTCATAAACAATTAAAAACTAGTCTAAGTAATTTTTTCAACCCTCAGATAAAAAATTCTCAAGGAATAAATTTGATTTTTGATAGAAGTTCTTAATAAACACTATTAAATTAAAAATTTACTTTGATAATTTAAGTGTGGCGAATGAAAAATCAGCCGTTTACAAAATATATTTACAGAGATATTTTTGTGACAGCATTGCTAATTGCTATGTTTATTATTTAAACTTATTTCTTATACTTGATCAATTCAATTAACAAAACATAAGATATTCACATTGTTATTACGTTCCTTCTATAAAATACACAAAGATAAGATCTTAATTCAAATTGTGGGTACCTATTTTCATCTAGATAGATAAATTAAAGCTCCATATTGGCGCTTTATTGCTGCATTCAGTATAGAATTGACTTTATCCTAATACCCAATGACACTTCAAAATATCCACATATGAATGGTTTGAGTTTGGGGCTTAATTGCGATTTCAGAACTCTCATTGCATTCCAAGTGCAAATTTTAACAGTTTAGTTGCATAAAATAGAAATTGTATAATAAGATATTGTGATTTCATTGCGATAAAGTTGAGGGTACAATAATATTGTGATATGTAAAACATATTAATAATTGAGAATCTAGAATACATGTCTTTTATTAAGAAACGACTGGTTAGCTTTTTTATTGATAACTTTTTACCATTGAATTTAAAAATTAAATTATCACATTTCATTCTCTTTTAATTACTACTCATTTATATATTAATTTAAAATGAACAGGTATTATCATGCGTACTTTATGTCAATCAATTCTTTAACCATATCTTGGGTCTCTTTAATTGCGATAAACCATGGTCCGTTAGTCAATTTAAGTCAATAAATTATTGTATCACATAATTATGTAACTTCAAAAGAAAATTGTTTCCAAAATGTATCATTCAACTAATATTGTAATAACTATGCACTATGTCAAATTATTTTCCTATTTTGTTACATATAGGAAATATGACTTCAAATTAATTTTAAAGACATTTATTCTCTAAAGAAAAAAAAAGAATGACTCAAACAAAAACCAAGATAAAAGCGATCTATTTGAAATCAATTAGGCAAAAATCCTTTTACAACAAAAAACGAGTAACTAAAGAAGTGGTAAAAGCCCTTATCGGGCTATTGTGATCCTGCAATTTTGTTAAGCTTTAACTTACCTTCCCTCTGTGAGTCCAGTTAATAGTGTTCGGCGGTTCCGGCGTATGTCGTACTATACACGTCAAGTTAATTGTGGAGCCGGCGTAAATGAACAAGTCTGGACCTCCTAGTATTTCTGTCTCTGGCTCTGCGAACAAATGAATGTTATGAGTACGTCATACGTAGTTATAAGACGACATTGTAGTTAGTTGTAGTAGGAATTCGCGTTTATTGGATACTGGAAATGCGACTCATTTTGGACTGTTACTTTGTTAGCAAATTGAGAACAATTTGTGTTACAATTTGGGTAGGTACTTAAACCTGCTCACCCAAATTGTAGTAAAATTTGTAATGATTTACCAAATTACCTTTTGTAATCATAATCAGTTTGAATAGTATTGCCCTCCATAAGGGTGCCCTCAGGTGTGAGCCACTTAGATATAATGTGACCCCTTGCAATTTGGATGCGGTTTTAATTTCTTCTTATAATAATAATAATTGGTTAATTGCAAAAAAATGTCATAGGACAGACGGACGGACTACGCAGTCTGTAGATTTATAGAGTAATCTAGTCTAGTCGGATATTTTATAGATTAAGAATTATCTGTTAGTTATGGTTTTTTTTTTAATTAATTTATCTTCTTACATTGTAATTCTGACAAGTATAAGTAGGTAAATACCTAAGTGCTGAATAAAATTCATTATTTCATTATTATTGTTATTAGTATGGTGAATCTAAAGTAATATATAAAGCTGAAGAGTTTGTTTGTTTGAGCGCGCTAATTTAAGGAAGTTTTGGTCCGATTTGGAAAACTATTTCAGTGTTACATAACCCATTTATCGAGGATGGCTATAGGCTAATATTATTAAATAGTTCCCACAGGAACATAATGCAGGTAAGATGCGCGGGAATCTAGTTTTAATGTAGAATTCAATGTAAACTGTAGTTCGTTACTGCACAAGAAAACGCTTAGCAAATTACAACTAAGCATATAAGATTTAAGTATTCTACTAAACAAACCTTTAACTAGTAACATCTTGGAAGTCAATTAGTCTGTGAAACTGATTATAAATAAATTAACGAAAGGCAGCTAACTAGTTTTCAAACAAATTTCTAACTAAATACTGTTTAAGTAGACTTCTTAGCAAAATCAAATAGCATTTACTGTTGGCGTTAGTTCGTAAGTTAATATTTACTATGGAAGTAACTGTTAAAGTAACGGTTATAGTAGTAATTAAAATAACGCTTTAACTTTATAACTGAATGTGCCAACAGTAGTTCTTAATATCTAAATTTGTAATAAATGTGTAGTACCGAAGACATTTGTTTTTAAATTAATAATTATTGTTTAATATAAAACGTTCGATTGTTAGTTTTCTTATTATCTCTTAAGTATGTACATTATTTATTTGACATAATATGTAAATGGTTATGTTTGTAAATATATGTTGATCTTGTGAATACGTATTGTTTAAATGGTATACTAAAGCAATCCACTACTAAGAATTAAAAAACATAGCCAAATATAATATGAAAGACAATAAACGTCAGTACCTAAAGTGTGAACGCACCTTAAATTGAAATATTCGAATATTTATGACATTACAGTGAAACCTGGTTAAGTAGGACCTGGATAAATGAGAAACCTCTATTTGTGAGAAGTTTCTTTCGCATATGCTTTGCTTGTCTGTACCTACTATCTCAAATTTTTACCTAAACCTGGATAAAAATAAAATAAATAAAAAATAAAAATCATTTTTATTTTCGTAAACCAATTACAGGCTTGTAAATCGTCAAACATTATTTGAAAATTAATTATTATTTATCTTAAATTACATTTGCTGTTTATTTATAAACCTATTCAAATTACTTATTTATAATTAAATTAATTATTATAATTAATGTATATTGTCGCTAGGAGGCAAAATGCTTATTCTGTCTATATTATGCCAAAACAATTATCATTATTTGGGTGGACCATGAGCATATAACGACGGACGCGCTTTAATGCTACCACCGGATCCAATGCGCCCCAACTGAGAAGATCCGGCGAAACAAACTCAGTGGGTTACTCTACCACCGGTTTCAACACGGCCTACGTGAGGCGGTCCGGCGAAACATACTCAAATGGGCAATTACGCGGGGTTTAGGTCCAGTTATTTTAATTTATATTTTAGTAGGCACACACATTTATTGCCCTAACGGTTGTCTTGTTATTATTTGTTTATTTTTGCTCAATAAGATTGAATGATATTGAGACAGAACTAGCGGTATTAATAGTAAAGGTATGTAAAGAAGTCAATTACAGACAGTTCACAGGATAAGACACAGTTCTAGTCACAACTATTGTACTTGGCTATATTATTATGGTCTTCAGTGAGGTAGGTGCAAAGATGGTACCGAAACCCAAACGTCTTTATCTTCAATATAGTCCGAATACTATAGTAACCTTTTGACATGAGAACAGTTTTGACATGTGATTTAAATCTTGTATCAGGCAAGTCTGTAATATAATTAGGGAGTTTATTATAGAACCTAATACAATTTCCCATAAATGATTTATTCGTTTTGCTAACTCTAAATCCTGGAACAGCAAGTTTATGTTTATTTCTAGTTTTAATATTATGAATGTCACTTTTTTTTACTATATTTATCAATATTTTTTCTAATAAAAATAATATTTTGGTATATGTATATACTCAGAGGGCACGGTAAGTATATTAATATTTTTAAAAAGGTTACGTAGGGAGTCGCGCCTACCTAATCCATACATGGCCCTGACCGCTCGTTTTTGTAATACAAATATAGTATTTACATCGGCGGCTGACCCCTACAGCAGAATTCCATAAGACATAATGCTATGAAAATACGCGAAATACACTAGCCTAGCCGTGGCTAAATCGGACAACTGTCTGATTTTCCACACAGCATACGAAGCTGAACTTAATCTACCAGCGAGTTTTTCAATATGAGGGCCCTATTGTAGTTTAGAATCTAAGGTAATACCTAAAAATATGGTTGAAGTGACCAAATCTAATGTTTCTCCATTTAATGAAACTACTGGGATGGAATTGATTACATTTGGTAGAACGAATTTGACACATTTGGTTTTTCCTGCATTAAGCAAAAGATTATAATTTGCGGAAAACCAGTTTGCAATTATACCGAGTGTTCGGTTATGTTCAATTAGATCAGTATTTTTTCTAGGCAAACAGAACAATGTCTGATAATTCATTAATTAGGTATGGGAGATCATTTATATAAACTAGAAAAAGAAAAGGACCTAAGATTGATCCCTGGGGCACCCCTATTTTAACAAAATGCCCTTCAGAATTCACGCCGTCTATAGATACTATTTGTTTCCTATCTGATAAATAGGATATTACAAGATCAAGTGATTTATCACAAACACCATAATATTTCAATTTTAGCACGAGCGTTTCGTGATTTACACAATCGAATGCCTTGGAGAGGTCACAGAAGACTCCCAGAGCATCCTGCAAACCCTTCCAAGCCTCCAATATTGATTTAATCAAAGTACTTCCCGCGTCTTGAGTTGAACGACCCTTCGTGAATCCAAACTGCTTGTCGTGCAATATCCCATTCACATTAAAATGAGTCAACATTTGGCCAAGCATTATTTTTTCAAAGATTTTGCTTAAAGTTGGTAGTATTGAAATAGGCCTATAATTAGTCGCATTATTAGAGCAACCTGACTTAAATATAGGAACAATTTTGCTTAATTTCATTAGGTCAGGAAAAACACCATCAGTTATAGACTTATTGAAGATAACCGCTACAATTGCAGCAATATTTTGTATAACGGTATCAATAACTTTTACTGAGAGCCCCCACAAGTCTTCAGTACCTTTTATTTTAATAGTCCGAAACGCCTTTACGATATCTATATCATTGACTAGTTGGTAACTGAATTTGGGAACATTTAAATTAATATTTGCTTTAAGGAGTTCTTCAGCATCTTTCGGGGATGATGAAAGATACTTGGTAGTTTCAATCGGAATATCAGTAAAAATTTGGCAAAGAAATTGACAACCGTATCCTTGTCAGATACCAGATTGTCGTTTATATCTAACGTTATTGATCTATCTTTAATTTTATTCTTACCAGTTTCAGTATTTATCATTTGCCAAGTAGACTTTATTTTATTATCTGATTTTTGTATTTTGTCTCTTATATATATTGACTTAGCATGTATACATACTTCTTTAAAAATACTTGAATATTTTCTAACATAATTTGGAAAATTTTCATCAGGTGTAAAGGACCTTATGTCATACAGTTCAAACAAAACATCTCTACTCCGCTTTATGCCTTTAGTTGCCTAAGTACTAAATTTCAACTTATTTGGGTCAATCTCTATATGCTTAATTTTGCAAACCCTTTCAAATTCCTCATGTATCCATTGGAATAATGTATTATACATAATATTACAGCAACTTGAATCTAAGGTAACTTTATTTAGTCTTAATTTTAAATTATTGCTAAATTGGTCTAGATTTTTCTTTGAAACTGATCTGAAACGAATAATTGACTTGTCAAAAGTAACTTTATTATTTAATTTAACTATTTGACATTTATGGTCAGAACGAACACCAGATACCAGGCATTTATCAACTACTTCAAAGTTTGTGACTATGTTATCAATGCAAGGTAGCTGTTGTCGATGTGACCCTAGTGGGCTCAGAATATAAAACACTAAGATTAAAAGACCTAAACAGACAGAGAAGATTATTTTTCTCTAGTGAATCCGATAGAATATTTATATTAAAATCACCGCAAATAATAACTTTTTATTGCTTTTAACTAACTTTTTTAAAATATCTTCCATAGTTTTAATAAATAGCTGAAAGTCTGATGATGGAGGTCTATATACACATATAATATAATAAAACTGTATTTCAGTACAAGCTATCTCACATATTCGTTCCACGGATAAATTACTGATGTCTTTCCGTTCCTTAAATTTTACATTGTTCCGTATTAGAATAAGTGCACCCCCTCCCTCAGCGAACCTTCCGATGCCCTCGTAGTCCGAGAGGCCCGCGAACTGTAAAGTAGAGCGACAGTTGCACAAAACTCCCCTAAACTAAAAGCCATAATCCCTCAATCTCCCCGTCAGCGACCGCCCTGAGCCGAGGTCCAAGTCCCACAGGGGACGCCCTCTTGCGCAGGTTGCTTAGTTTGTAGTGTTTAAACCATTTATCTAGGCTGGAGCTCTGCTCGCCTTTGTGCCCGGTGAAGTAGCAAAAGCCTCAGGGCTAACTACATATGTCCGTCCGAAAAAAAAAAAAAAAAAAAAAAAAAAACCTCCCTCAGCCGATACTGGATACTACCTTTAAAACTGGATAAATGAAAACCTCATTAAATGGGACAAAATCATTGGTCCCTTGAGATCCCAATTAACCGGGTTTCACTGTATTAAATAAGTTTCAAACCAATTTTTAAAGTACATATGTATAAGATGTTCACTTGCATTCCTTTTCTTTGCAAGCATTTTTCGTAAAGGTTGGGTAATACAATTAAATAATTTCATAAATTCAAGAAAGATATTACCTGTTCGTTTCTCTTTGTAATTGAATTCAATTAAGCGAAAAAACGACTGTCGAAAAAGTTTTCTGACCTATATCACCCGGGACCGGCACCGGACCATCGGTAACATAACACTCGTATATTAATGCTCATATATTTATAATAACCTCATATATAATTTATATTTTTCAAATGATTAATTATAACTTAAAAAATTCTATCAGTGTTAGATTATCCCATTTATCGAGGAAGACTTTATTTGGGAAGCTAGTTGTTTAATAAATAACCTATCTCATTATCATATAACATCTACTGCTGAACATGGGGCTCCTATCAAGGGAGGGATTTTACTATTGTACTACCCGTTACCTGATATACAATTATTGTTATGATAATCATAACCAATGAATTAACATGCTTACTGAGGTACGAAGAGTAGCCTCGTAACCAATCAAATTTGGAACGAAATTTAAGATTTTACACAAAGATTTCGTGTCTGACGTGGGGATCAAATCGATCTCCTCCGAGACTTATAGCCTTTATTTCAGCCTGCGTAACACTGTTTTTAATAGTGTAAGATTTTTACCGCTGGCGCTGATGCGACCATCACTGATTACTTACACACACATAGAATATAAAAAGGTACATTCCTTAAGACATGTCGCGCTGGTGTAAAATGTACTAATTAGGTTTCTGACAGAACTTGATATCAAGTCACAAAGGAAATTAATTAGTCAATAATACATATCCGTTTAGCAGTTGAGATAAACTCTAGAGAATAGTAGTTTAGATTACATCCCTCGGCACTCATTTGAAGTGTCTGCTACAAGCACTGAATGGAAGCATAAGTTTCCAGACTTAGTCTGAGGACAACACAAATAGTAATGGACAAGAGAGACGAAATATATTATACCGATATTAAGCCACAATGACTTGTTTGTGTGTTTGTGTGAACTAACTATATCTTCAACATTATTTCTTAGTCGTTGCTAATACTTATAGTCCAAGATCCCAGGGCCACCAGACGTCACGAAATATCTGACGAAGGAAATGTGGATGATTGAGTTAAAATAGTTGACTCGTGGACATATATAAAAATGGAGCATCAGAATTTACATGAAGTTAAGTAATTATGTAATTATTTTGGGAGCTTTAAACCAATTTTAACTGTCTGCAAAGCTGTTGACGGAAAGTGTCTAGGAGTATTGGCGACATATTTTTAAGTATATTGCCTAAAATATACGTAAAAATCAGCTTGGAGAATTTACGTGAGGTAAGTAATGTTTTTATGTCCCTTGATTACCTCATACCTAAAAATTGGCCGTCTAAGCAAGCTAGCAAGAGGGCATGCGTTCTTAGTACTTACTAACACTACTCAATCGTCCAAATTTCGTTCATCACAAAATAAGTAACGTCTGTTGGCCATGGGATCTTACTCTATTAGCGAAATAATTGATTGTTGGTATTACAATTAATTTATGTATTATTATATAGGTACCTACGTTTTAAATAGCATTAAAAATGACAGGTCGAAATTACTTCAAACCTCTGTTAGGGTCGCCCGTCTATACCAACCTACACTATTTTATGTTACAAGGCACTAGAGCTGATTTTACCATGAACATTTATCATTACCTTCACATTATGGGAAACTTTTTGTATAAAATCTATGTATTTTATGCATAAAATATTATGTTTGACAGTAGGTAGGTAGTACTAATTGATGGTGTTGGTAAAACCGTAAAAAAATTAAGATAGTAAAGGAATAGAGAGTGCCCCTAGGTTTGCTTTGTTTATATATGAGGGGTAGAATTTGAAAATATAAATTGATCAATCAAACATTCTATTAAAAACCTACTCAGCCTCCCACAAATTTCACCGACGAAGCTCCCACAAACACGTGCAACCCTTTCATCAAATATAGCCCACATTACTCAATCATTGTCTTATAGACTGAGCACTAATGCGTAACTGACAGCATTCTTATGTAGCTTATATTATGTTAAATAACTACTGCTACATATTTATTTATAACTAGCTACCGTGTGCGGTTTTACTCGCGTAACTCCCGTTAGCCTTCCTCGATAAATGGGCTATCTAATATTGAAATATTTTTTAAAATCGGTCCAGTAGATTCAAGCAAACAAACTCTTCAACTTTATATATGTATTAGTAAGTATAGATTGAACCTCATTTCACTTATTTAGAGGTATATTTTTTCACTTCAGATTCCAAAAAAGGGCTCAAACAAAGACCCTCGACACAGCTGAACGACGTTAAGATCGGTTTTTTATTCCCGATATTTGTTGGATGGAGTAAAAACCGAAGCCCGCAATTGATGACAAAAAAGGATTCAAGCATTATGTACGATTCCGTGATTATCAGAAGATTCTACGGTGATATATAAACAGTTATTAAGTAAATGCAACGATTATCCTGATTATCGCGTGAAAGATATGTAGAAGTTAGTACGCTCAGTAAGCTGCTAGACTGTGGAAGTAACCTCTCCCTTACAGAAATATTACCGCCAAATAACATTTTTGATTATTTTTTTACACCTGTGCGTTAATACGGTCGCCGAAACATATGGGGCGTGAGGGGAGGGGAAAGGGCGGCTAGTGCTGTACTTATCTTATACTAATATATAAAGCTTAAGAGTTTGTTTGTTGGCCTGAACGCGCTCTCAGGAGCTACTGGACCAATTTGAAAAAATATTTCAGTGTTCGATACCTCATTTACCGAGAAAGTTTATAGCCTAGGTATATTTAATTATGAAGATACAACGGGATGGAGTTACGCGGATAAAATCGTGCACGGAAGCTGGTCTACTATATTGGCACTTACTGAATAGTGTCAACAGTTAATATACCTATAGCTAATGTAATAATTTTGACACTATACTCATTATGTACACAAAAATATTCTAGAAAAAGAAAGAAGAAAAATATTCAAAACTTATTTATTTATCTCAAAACTGAACTATTTATTGATAAGTGCTTCAGTATCAAACCATATAATATTTAAGGCAAATTGATTGTAGACTTTATAAAATAGTGTTTGCTAACCAATATTGAAACGTTTATTTATGCAGTATTTACGAAAATACTGTATGTTCTTCATATTTTATAATAATCATAAAAGTACCTATGTGATATTGATTAAAACAATATTTTTTATGTGAATTATAGTATATTTTTCGATAAATGTTCTATATGTACTTGCTGACCAAATGTTATTTGCAATGTTTATTATAACGTAAGAAAACAATATTTTATTTTTTCATTTATTCTTCACATGAATGTCAGTTTTAAAAGAATAACAATTAAATATAATGTTCAATGGCAATTTTAGAGTAGAATTATACATCGAAATAATCTTTTATTTTACTATAAAATAGCATATACATACATACTTAGTTAAAAATTAACTGATTTATAATTATTACTAGCGGCCCGCCCCGGTTTCGCACAGGTGGACTTTTATACCCTACCCCTGCCCTACCCTACCCCTACCCTAAGCCTACCCTACCCCTACCCTACCCCTACCCTACCCCTACCCTACCCCTACCCTACCCCTACCCTACCCCTACCCTACCCCTACCCTACCCCTACCCTACCCCTGCCCTACCCCTGCCCTACCCCTACCCTACCCCTACCCTACCCCTACCCTACCCCTACCCTACCCCTACCCTACCCCTACCCTACCCCTACCCTACCCCTACCCTACCCCTACCCTACCCCTACCCTACCCCTACCCTACCCCTACCCTACCCCTACCCTACCCCTACCCTACCCCTACCCTACCCCTACCCTACCCCTACCCTACCCCTACCCTACCCCTACCCTACCCCTACCCTACCCCTACCCTACCCCTACCCTACCCCTACCCTACCCCTACCCTACCCCTACCCTACCCCTACCCTACCCCTACCCTACCCCTACCCTACCCCTACCCTACCCCTACCCTACCCCTACCCTACCCCTACCCTACCCCTACCCTACCCCTACCCTACCCCTACCCTACCCCTACCCTACCCCTACCCTACCCCTACCCTACCCCTACCCTACCCCTACCCTACCCCTACCCTACCCCTACCCTACCCTACCCCTACCCTACCCCTACCCTACCCCTACCCCTACCCTACCCCTACCCTACCCCTACCCTACCCCTACCCTACCCTTACCCTACCCCTAACCCTACCCTACCCTATACATAACAAAAGGCAAGGTTTTAAAACAAGAATGAACATCAACCTTGTTCTAACTGTATTTAAAAACAAACAAATTACTGCGTTCCAATTTTAACTAAAACTAAAAGGCTAATTCATTCTATCGAATTAAATATATTTCAAGTTTAGGTTCATTTGAAACCGATACATTTATTAACACGATATATTTCATAAAATTTCATAACTTAAATGCGTATACGGTGCCCTATTATTAAAAATCAAAGGATAATATAAGTATTAAACAAACAAGTTCTAAGCTCTAGTTGAGAGCGATTCTTTG
The DNA here is from genome assembly GCA_947037095.2 of Nycteola revayana. Classification (NCBI taxonomy): domain Eukaryota; kingdom Metazoa; phylum Arthropoda; class Insecta; order Lepidoptera; family Nolidae; genus Nycteola; species Nycteola revayana. The sequence goes on along the minus strand of OX344838.1, from coordinate 12,614,463 downwards.
CGAGAACGCTAGAGGAAAAGGCAACTTTGATAATACCTGACCCTTTTCACAACGTTCAATGCATTGAAGGTGATTTTAATGGAGCAGAAAGATTGGAGGTTTTGCAAATACTTGATATGAATTGATAAGAAAAGCGAAACGAGAATAACATTGGAAATAGTTTCAAAGGACATTTCCGCACCATTTGTTGTCAAAAGATATGTTTTTGAAAATGTGAAAGAATTTACGTTCTCGTGTAGCTACAAATGTTATTCTTTGGTATGTTTGTAGGAAAAATGTTGTTTGGGACTTAAAGACAAGAGAGTGAGCGTACTTCCTGACTTTTTGGATGACAAAAGACTTTTATTTGAATTCGTGAGACTAGTTTTCAGATGAGTTTAGTAAAAACGAAAGCTTAAAATTAACCTTCGGTAAAATTTAACCTAACATTAAAATTTATAAAACGGAAGCGTTTGTTTGTAAATGTAAATACCTTATATAAGAATCTAATAAAAAACATGTCAGTCTGTTTGTTTCGGCTCATCTTAATAACATCTGATTTTGACGGGACTTTCAGTCAGATAGCTTATAGAATCCATATTTTACGCGGATGACGTCACGGGCGGAGGTTAGTTATTTCATTGGATTATTGAAATATCAATTATCCCAAATAGGTACATATTTCCATTTGATATAATGTTTGTAATATAACTAAATGTAAGGTTGTACATGTTTTAATACAAATTACCGTGGTTACCTACGCAATGTACTGTATTTACCTACAAAGTTACTCGCATATACATATTTCATAATATCAGATTTTGTACTGACATTAAAAAAAAAAATATATCGCAAGAAATATAATAATATACTTCTTTCTCATTGAAAAAAGCAATAACATCGCAAGAATGGAAACCTTACAAAAAATAGTTCCTCGGCTTCATTACACCAAAGAAAAGTTTGACGTTCACGACCATAAGACGTAGGCGGCAGATGTTACTTAACATAAAAGTTCAATTACAGATCAGCCAATAAAGTATTGTAATCTCTTTATTATTCTAAGCTTCTAGCTCATATATTTAAGGCGATAATCTTAATTGCAGCTAGTGGCCAAAACGAGTATTAACACTGTTTAACAAATCTTCATTATTAACCGATTCAAAAGACAGCGTATAATTTTTGTAGCTGCGAGTATATTTGTAGACATCTTCAACGTTTGTGAAACGATTTCAACGACTATTTTCAGATATAAATTAATTGGCCCTCAATTTAAATATAAAATAGTAGTTAAGTACCTATATTAAAATAAAAAACAATATTATTTAAATTTTTTAGAAGTAATTTAAAGTTTTAGAATATTTAATTTTCAAAGTATAATTTCAGACACAATATCCTTTTTTATAGCTTTATTGCCTCTTGGCTATTAAATAAGCTCAGTTTGTGTTTGCTACTAAAATATTAATATCGTAAAGTTTTCTCAAAAGTAAACTAAGCCTTAATTTCTCACTCCCGAAGTTAGTATAAACAAACGTTTCTACCTGCCGACAACTAAAATAATAATCTAATGAAATAATTACATAACAAACAACTAACAAAGTAAACACAGCTAATACATTCCCTTGCGACAGTGTGAATTACAAACCAAGCAAACAATAGTTCCGCAAAGTGTTCTATTTAACTTTGGCTGCTCTCTATCTCGAGTTCCTGCAGTTTTCCAGCCCTGCTGCTTTCGATGTGTTTCAACATTACGGAGTATGTGACAAAGATATTTGTGCCAAAATTTTCCAAATCACCAACATCTATTGGCTTCTTAAGTATTTTTGGACGTTTGAAGTCGTGACTGAAACGACTGCGTGGTCGATAACAATCTTTTCAACATTTCAAGACAGCCCTAAAATTTGGCTTGGGTCGATGCGAACTTTTCAATGGAGTTCGTTCAATGTAATTGGAACGTATCCAAATAGCATGCGAGTAAATATTTGAAAGTATTTGGGAAACGGAAATTAGTGTCCTCAATATTCATGCAAACAATGTTATTTGGATTTTAGTTTTGAAAGATTTGGAAGTGTAATCAGAGTCCAAATAATGAACTTTATTTTAGTCAGACTAACTTAAATAAACAGGTACCAACATTATTAACAATTTTAATTTCAATTGTTATTTAAAATTATGGATTTAAGGTAATAATATAAACTTTGATTTCAATTGAATTTTTTAAAACTTCCATAAGTTATATAATCATCTTTTTGCTGACTTTTTACGATTTTTCGGACTTTGTACGGTTAAAGATCTCCATTAAATAGAAAAGTGCCTGCCTTAAGCACCTCATAAATATTATCGTACTTTTTCATAAGTCATAAGAGAATTGGGTCTGGACATGAATTATAACTTCTTAACATTTACTGGAATCACATATTTTATGTCGTCAAATAAACAAAATTCTAGACATCTTTCAAGACATTCAAGTTGTTTCTAAATTATTGAACAATACTAATACTTGTAACCCGAGTGTCGGTAAGTAGTGACTGCTTCAAATTCTTTGAAAGGCTCCTTTAAGATTGTTTGCTCTTGGACCTGGCTTACGTTCGTATTGGTAATTTAACAGACGAGTATAATACTAACCTACAATATTTAGGAAGACAGCGTGTCCAATAGGCGGCGTGGTCGATATCTGGCACTCGTACTGGCCAGAGTCTCGTCGCTGCGGGCTGCGGATGCGCAGCGCCCACTCCTCGGAGCGCGGTTTGTGCTGCGCCTCGAAGCGCTGGTCTGACGTGTACGTGTAGCGACCGACTGTCAGCAGATGGATGTCGCGGTGACGCACCCATGATACCTTGACAAGAGAAAGAATAAATATTTGTATTTTAATTTGATTAAAGCACCAAACTACCGATATAGTAAAAATAGCATTTTACTATATCGGTAGTTAGGTGTTTTATAAATGGTTACCAAATTATTATTTTTTTGTCTAAGCTTACTGTGTGTATTTTTTTTTATTTCTTTTTCCACTCAATAAAAAAAGAAACCTCAAAAAAATTGTGGAAAGCTACAGTCTACTATCAAATTTGAAATTCTTTGGGAACTAACTTTGATATTTTAAAACAAATCCAAATTTTAAAAAATAATCATAATTTTCCTGAATCAGGTATTAGGTATACCCAATACTTTTAATCACAAACTCAATATGAAAGTTACTAGACACAAATCCAACTTATGGAAAACTGCAGTCAACTATCACATTTGAAAATGGATTTCATGGAACATGGCAGAGTTTACAAATTGCTGAAGATGTAAATTTGATTAAAACAAACTTTAACATTTCAAACCAAATCCAAAATGCAACGCATGAAGTTATCAAACAAAGCGAAGTGAAAATCATTTGGGTAATCAAAATGGCATCGGCGATAAGTAATCTAGTAGATTGGTTGTCTAACTTATTTGAAAAGGGTCGCGCAATAATAGCAAGAAAATAGAAATTATCCTGTATCCTGAATAACAAAACTGGTCGGTAAGTTATGCCAGAAGGAAATACTAAGCGTCGAAACTTTACTCGACCATTCAAAGAAGGAATTAAGATTCGAATCCATTTAAATTTAAGCTCTTAAGTGACTCAAAGTCTCGTATGCTTAAATGTTATTTGACTTTGCGTTGAAAGAACTAGGAAAGCCAACATTTTAAGTGTGTTTGTGGTTCTTGTTAAATACTATTGTGTTGCAGCTTCCCAATTACGCAGTAGTTTAGTTAAAAGCCATTTGAAAATATATATTCGTTGAGCTATGACTTTTTCTCAAAGAACTTCAAAGATCGGAAATATAAAATATTCCATACGACATTGCCATTTTTAACTTGAGCTTTGGTACCAAGTTTCTACTCCACTACAGAAATGAATTCTGCATTCTACACATATCGGAAATTGCCTATTGTAAGTCCTACACTGAACTGGGAACTTCGCCCGAAGAATAACCCATATCCGTACTCGATATTACACTTTCTATACAAAGCAAATGTTCACACGACACCTGCTTCTGAAAACTTTGTCAAAACTTCGCACACTTTAACAAGTAATGTTTACGTGTTTAGAAGTTGTGGTATAATGATCGCGATCCGGAATGGTATGTATTTATAATATCATTAAGGACATGCACTATATTTACATAGATAATAATATTCAATTTTTATTCTATATCTCTTTTTTTAAGGTTTCCGGGAGAAGAACGCATAAAATAATTTATTTGGTGCATAGAGGTTTACCTTGTTGAAGGTGAGGATGTGATTGAAGGTATTTTTCTTTGTTCGATTAATTGTAAATTAATTTATAAGTTACGATAACGTAAGTTATAAGACTTAAATGACTTATAATAGGAGCTCTAAGCCCCGGCGCGGTGCGGCGTCGCATTGCCACGTCCATTTGTCTGTCAAGGCTTTGATAGCCATAGCGGGAAGATTGTAGGAGGACTAAGTATGTCCAATATATAATACTACTAGGTAATCATTTTCAACGGGGACAGATTTTGCAAGATACATAAGATAGATTCTAAATATTAGCGTCATCTGAAGCAAGAGTCAAATTAACACTTTTAACTAAGCTTTTTTATTAAGTGTGTTCTTAGACAAAATATTTCAATTTATTTTTTACTCTACCTTAATAATAAAAAAATAATTATAATTAATAAAATAAAATAATATATATATAAATAACCATAGCTTGACCAACGATCTAACCTTCTACGATCTAGCCATTTCTAAAATTACCCAAACACATTACAAAACACACACAAACACATATTTACTCTCTACCTTATATATTTTATATTGTCACAAAGATATGTTACTCGAATTTTGCTGCTGAATTAATCTTAAATTAATTCAGCAACAAAGCCTTATGGCGTCTGTTCTTAAATTTCCCCTATCTATGATACCCATATCAGAAGTCAAATTCTAGCTTGATAGTCAAGAAACCGCTCAATATCTGTGTTAATATTTTATATGTGATAAAAATGTTAACTTTAACTACCGTGTAAATTTTGGAAAATTCCAATTTATATTTGGAAAATATACCGGGGCTAGTTTCAAACACATACATACGCAATGTATGTGTTTGAAACTAGCTGTTTGCTTAAACTTAAACAAACATTTAGTTTATCTGCATCTTAAAAACAAAATATTGGCGTAATGAAGTTCTCTCTACATTATAAAACTTAACTTGGGTACTTACTGTTCTATTCTGTAGATTTTTCACTTTGCAGAGCAAAATGACTGGGTGTCCCACAAGGCCTGTGACGTTGTCTGGTGTACTAGGGTCAAAGTAAGGAGCCCCGGGTGTTTGAGGCCAGTCTTCAAGGAATTCTGTACGGAACCTTTTTGAAGACTCTGAGACCGTGCTTTGGTCTCGTGGGCGACTGTTGCCGCTGTCTTGACGGCATACTGTAACAAGTAAAAAATATTAAATAAATTTATTTTATTCAGGTCAATTTCATATTTACTTTGCATACATACAAATTAATGTTTATTTATTTATTTTATACTTTATTGCACACAGAAAGTTACAAGACATACATTTTATAATTGGAAACAACATGTACAAAGGCGAGCTTAATTCATTAATGAATTATCTTCCAGCAAACCTTTAGGAAAGAGATACATGAAAATTAGTGAATAGGAAGTGTACAATAGATTTAATTTAGCTACTTGGTAAAATACTACATACTATAAACATACACACTAATAGTTACATATACATATATAATTACATACTAATAAATATGCCTGCTATACACGCTGAAATTTAAATGGTTGTTTTCCCGCAGCGAAAAGGTTTGGTCTTAGTTAAACATTCAATTTATACAAAAACTAAATATTATAAACCAAAAATGGCCGATTAACAATCGTGAAAAACCGAACTCGAAAGTGAAATCGAACCGATAGTCATACCTCGCGATACCTAGCGCTCGCGTCGATCGGTCGCGTGTTCGTTGACCCGGGTGTTAGTCAATCAGCTGATACCTACACCTTAGGTAATGTAACACAGTACCCAATCATAATAATAAGCTTTATCCAATACCTTTTTAGCTATAACTTACAGAAAACGTAACTTAAAACAAGTTTATTATCTAAGAACAATAATTGTCTGAATTAGATACCTAATAAAGTATTTAAGGCGTATTTAACAAAAATGAAAAATTAAATGAACTCCGCGGAAATGATATGGATGCAGTCCTTCTGAGTTGAGTAGTTTCCAGACGTAGTATTGGCTTACGCCAAACTTAGCTGCCGCCATTCGCGTACTTCGGCGAGGATCGCGTTCGAAGTACTCGATGATCTCCTCGTCGAGCTCTGGCGAAAGAACGGCCGATCGACCTCTGCCCTGTGCATGTGCTGGCACTTGGAACTGCCCATGATCGAGTAGCCGTCGCCGCTACGATCGTCCGGTCCTGTATGACTTGAGGGTTCAGAACTCCGCGAAGACGGAGTGACGCCAAGTGTTGCAGGCGTAAAGACGCCAGGCAGTATGGGAATTATAATTAGCCCTAGCGTACAGTTGCACCATAGCGACGTACTCTAAATTACTAAAACTGTAATGTCGATCCATAATACTAATAAAGTAATAAGATAACGCGTGCTGCGCTTCCGACGTTCACGGGACAACTAAGGAAGAAAGGAAGGAGGGAGTCGAAGGAGAGCGCGGGGCGTTCCGGCGTCGGCGCCGCGCGGCGAATTACAAAAGAAGCCGGCTCGTTTGTGATTCTTGCGTGCAGGCTATTTTATGCCGTATAACTACCATTGAGCTCTTATTTTGCTTTGAACGTTTATGGATCGTTCTTTACTTTGTCAGCAGTGCGTGCGATTCGAGTAGTACCTACAAGGTCCGTTCACTCCGTCTAGTGTTACTACTGTTTATCACGCTTTCGAGTTGTCTAATATTTTTTTTAATAATTTTAAATCCAAAATAAGTCTAAAAAAAAAAAAATGTTTCGATAGTACTACCGACGGCAAGTTATTCTGCTTCGGGAAAACAACCATTAAAATTTCACGGTGTATATAATAAACTACATACACTAACTTATATGTCCATATTACACTATTGTTATGTTGTAATAAATGTTGTAATATATGAGACAAAAAATACTCCTTTGTTCTTCTTTTGAATGCATCAGGAGACTGGCAACCGCGTATGGGATGTGGAAGGGAATTCCATAACCGCATCGCACGGACGGTGAACGAGTGGTCATATTTGCTAGAGACATGAGGAGGGTTCTTTAAAAGGAGAGAAGTGGCGGTACGACAGGGTTTTTCTCTAGGTATTAAATACTCAAAGCGTTCGCGAAGATAAGTAGGGGCATTGGGATTATGGAGGATAGAAAACAGAAGAGACAAGATGTGACAGTCCCGACGCCGTCGAATAGGCAGCCACTTCAACTGCAACCGAAACTCTGACACATGGTCATACTTTCGGAGGCCGAAAATGAAGCGGATACACAAATTCTGAAGGCGTTCGAGTTTGTCCAAAAGTTCTTCTGTTGCATCTAGAAAGCAAACGTCAGCGTAGTCTAAGAGAGGAAGTAGAAATGTTGTATTTAAAATTTGAATTTTATTTTGGTATAACTTACATCACCAACCTTAAGTAGGTAATATGCCTCGGAAACAAATTTGAAAAGATATGGCAAACATTGCGTTAGTAAAGCAGTATTTTTTTTTTCACTAAGGGATACTAATTATAATATCAAGCAATGAAAATCATCAACAAAACTTATATTTAATAAAAAATGGTCATACTGTGATAAAAAAGATGACGAACAAAAAAGCCCTGAGTTTCTTTCTCCCTTTCTTCTCCGGGTCGTCCACCTAAGTAGCTAGTGAAAGGTTGCAGGTTAGCTAGGGTTGGGTTCTTGCCAGCGAGGACCGCGTTGTGCTCCTACCCCTGCCCTGTGATCCTAGGCCGTGCCAGTGATCACTTCCTCTTATATCCATAAATCTGACTTTGGTATCAGTGGCACCTCTGGGTTGTGGTATTAACCCCATAAGGGTGCCCAGGTGTGTGTCACTTCATTGTATGCTTTTATAAATTCTCAATATATACCTATAATAATTCATGTAAATATGAACCAATTATGAGTAAAGTAATTAATGACAAACGGACAGACGGAGTACATTGCCTGCAATGTCCTACGATTAGCAGTACTCACAGGTTGCACTTGTTAGTTATAGTTACCTAAGTAGTTTTATTCATAGAATAAGAATAATAATCTATCAATTACAGTTCTTTTTCATTGTGATTTTCACAAGTACAAGTGTATGTAAATACCTAAGTGCTGAATAAATTCATTATTTCATTATCGCCATTCATTCGTTGGAATGAAAATAGAAATCCTCTTTGCCGGGCCAGATGGTATGCCCGGCGGCCGACGGCTATACGTTAGTGATCAATTTTTTCATTCGAATTGGCCTACGAACTTGCATTGTGCGATACAAGTTATTTGGAGGTAACTAAGGTTGCTAGGTTCTAGACGCTAGTGTTTTTAAAGTTTGTCCGGCCACTGTATATGTCGCTACAGAATAACATTTACTGTACAATTTAATTGTTATAGAAATATTAAAAGACGATAATCCCAAACGTTATTACGTTAAGTTAATATATGACTGTTACTTTTTGTTTGCTTCAAAAAATAGAACGTCTTACTACTGTTGAGACAACTTGTGTTGAATTCGGTTCCATTTTTAAATTGTCTTTATTAATTAATTAAGTCATTGTTTACAGTCATCATTATTTTCACAAATACATTTGTTTACGCATATATTTGTCAAAATATAGTGACTAAATTAAGAGCATCAAATATGTTATCATAATTCGGCGAGAAGAATATAAAAGGAAACCGTTGTACTTTAAGCCGATTACGTGTGTAATGTACCTATTCGAAATGTGCAGCAAACCGGATTGGTCCATCAAATATACACGTACGTCTACTATAACCGAATAGCGTGCACCAGGGAACACAAACCGATGAAAGCAGACAAGTTGTCGAACATTAGTTTGCGGAACTTTTTAAAAACTTATTCGCTGTTCATACACGAGATCGTAAAACAAGAAACTTAAAAGTGACTTTTTAGTAGTAGTTGCCTGTCATATTATCAAACTTAGCGGTAAAAGTCTCGAAGGTCGGAATCAACGACTTTTGAGATTTAAGGCAAGGCGGTTCCCGCTCCGGACAAACTCTTTGTGTAAAATCATCCACACCATTTTACAGATACCACTCTATCTGACTCGCAAGAAAAGATTGCGTCCACGAAAGCGACGCGTCCCTCCTCGCCGTCCTGACCCTTAGTTTGCAAAGAACTTTCCGATGCTCTCGTAGACCTGAAGTCCGTGAGGCCCGCGAACTATAAAGTAGAGCAACTGTTACACAAAATTCCCCTAAAATCTAGTCATCATTCCTCAGTCCTCCCGCCGGCCTGAGCTGAGGTCCAAGTCCCACAAGGGGCACCCTCTTGCGCAGGTTCTGAAACTCTGCTAATGGTTATATGTCCGGTGAAGTAGCAAAAACTTAAATAAAAACACCTTGCTTTCCGATTCTTGTTTTTTGATGGACTAGACTTCGTGCCTCGGAAAGTACGTTGAGGTGTCGGACCCGATTGTCAGAGTATAACCTATGACAAGGACAGGTATTGGGCTGCAGCGTTTTCTGTGTACCTGCCAAGCATATTGCCAAAATCGTCTTTTGTTGTAAGGCTAATGTCTGGACATTGGCCTTACAACAAAAGGCATTGGGCTTTAATTCTGAAATATATACAGATAAAAGTAAAAATTCAATAGTGTTCTACACAGATAAGCATAATGATATTATTATCGATTGTAATCTTGGCATTTCTACGTCGTCCACGTTTTTAGGCCAGACTTACTTTACGGCACGGAGAATATCTAAGGTCTTTATATTCTAGATAAAAAGAACTAAGATTGGTTGCTTTTATTCATTTAAAAAATGTAATTAAAATCTTCTTTGATAAATTAAAGTCATAAATATGCATGAAAATTCTTGAAGACAGTTTTAAAATCACTTTGAAAAATTTATAAATTTTACAAGAGAGTATAGATGATTTTGTAATTAGTCTGGTGAAAGCTGTAATAATAAGTAAAAGTATTTATATATTAATTAAAGTTTATTGGATAACTTTTTACAATATAGCAGAATGGATAGGTTTTTTTTTTGGCAACGTATACTAACTAAACTATTGCATTGCGTTCCATGCGTGACATGATATGTAAAAAGCTTGATAAATTCACTTATGCATTAAAAAGAATACGAGAAGTGGCGACATCGCATGCATCAAATTTAGCGTATCACGGCTATGTCTCATCAGTTCTCAGATATGGCCTAATCTTATGGGGAAACTCTGTAGAATCCGACTCCGTATTTAGAGTACAGAAGAAATGTATGAGATCTTTATGTGGTGCAGGTTATTTAGAAAGTTGTAAACCATTTTTCAAGAGCAAAAATATTCTCCCATTGCCGTGTCTGTACATTTACGAAATAAGTGTATTTGTATTCCAACAAAAACATTTGTTCAAAACCAATGAACAAGTGCTATTACGATCGGGTCGGAACAAATATAAATTAAATATGCCAGCACATAAATTAAGCGTAACACAAAATAATGTATTCTGCATGTGTATAAGAATATATAATCATTTACCTGATAAACTTAAAATACTAACCCTAAACAAATTTAAAAATAAGTTGTTTAAATTATTATTAGATAAAATGTATTATTCAATAAGAGATTTTCTGACTGATATAACATTAAAAGTATTCGAAAATAATGTGTAATGTGTAACGCATAAATAAACTTAAAATAATGACGATATTTCTAAGAAGATATGTACCTAATATTTGTACACCGATAAACTCGGTAGAATATGAATGATACCTAATAAAATGTTAACATCTGACCTATGTAACCATATTCTGACAAATCAAGATTTCTATTCTATTCTATTCATCAGTACACATGTTTAGGCAGTTATAAAAAGAAACAGACAAATCCTTGCTTTTTTTTAACTTAGTTTCAAATTAAGATGAAACAGAATAATTTTACACATTTGGAATGTTCGCGGAAAAAACCTAGAGATATGTTCTTATAGCTATTTTTTTATGTAACCCACTTTAACGAAAAAGGAAGTTTCATTAGAAAGATAATTTTTCACTAAAATAAAATTTTGTATTATTACTCAGCTGTGTTCATTAAATTTAGCGCAAAACGTTTTGCTTATGTTTCAACCCAAAACTAAATAAGCTCAGCTATCCAAGTTAAAATTATATTTCACCCGCAATTACGTCTACTTAGTCCACAGTTAACAAAACACTCCATTAACTTCCACGTTCTGATGCCCCCAGATTAATGATGTACGCTGATCAGATTAAAAATTAATCACATTATCTCTAAAGACCTGAGGAAACGTAATTGAGTGGAAAATGGAAGGTCCACTAAAGAGCTCGTGATTGTCAGTCGAAGCTTGATTAAGTGTTAAAATTTAAATTATGATGCCACGGCTTTGTACTGTCGCGCCGATGGACGAATTTACTGCTCACTTTAATATTCAAGAGACAAAATTCAGCGCAAAGTTACAGGAGGTAAAGTTTTGACAAATATGTTTGACGCATACACACAAACATGTTTTGTTATGCAAGTTACTCGTTTGTTTTGTCTATACTTCACGGTAATTTTCAATGCAGGTTCGTAAACAAAGTGATTCAATGTGAGTGCTGCTTTGTTCTTTTGATATCATCATCATCGTCAGTGCGTGTAAAGTGGGTAATATCTGGATCTATTGAACAGGCTATATTTTCAAGGTTGCCACGGAAATGAGATCTACGGATAAAACCACGCGAGACAACTAGTTTAACATATTCTGGTGAATATGGACCTCATAAGAAGGTGGTTTTGTCAAAATCAACACGCAGGCGGGCTAGTGAGCGCTATGTCATGTGTTTACACTATAAATGCTGCTGTATGTTACCTGGTAGATAATTGTCATAGAAGATGCTATGACAATGGCATTAAGCTAAACATGTACCGCTAAGCCATGAAAGTCTTTTGAAGTTAGACAGATCATTTACTTTGAGAACTATACTTAAGTGTGCTCCTGATGAATATTCTTACTTACTTATAATAAAGTTGGTAGTTTGAAATTTGCATAACAAACACCTATAGGTATATATAAGTAAGCAGCTTTGCTCATAAAGGCTGATAATAATTACGTATATATTTATTAGCAAAACTCGACTATTCTATCCATTGTACTAGGTACTTAGTTACGTACATTACAAAATAATATACTCGAGAAGGCGCGTAATATTGTTAAAATGCGAAGATTTATCTTGATACTTACGTATACATTATTTGCTGTAGATATTCTTAAATTTCTTTTTTATCTCATGTGTTGTTCTCATTTGATTAAAGTGATACCGCATGTTCTCACAGAATAATATTTTAACTCAATTTATACATATGAAATAAGTGCTTTTGTATAATATAATGAGAAAAGTATTTTTGTTTGAAAAAAAACAAAAATTATTTTTTGTGGTTTATTTTACCATACTGAAACTTTGTAAGCATTTTCAAAATTACTTATTGAAATTAGCGATTTCCAATATAAAGAGCTTGTGGTGTGCTGGGTTCCATTCCCACGCGGAATAACTATTTGTTTAAGCCAAAGATAGTTGTTCTGAATGTCAGTGTACTGTGTGACCGTGAATTTTGTTTATAATTATTATAATATTAATTATTTTTATAATAATCTATAACTATATTCGTTAGTTTACTATCGAAAAAGAGACGATCCCTTTTTGCACTTTCAGAGGTTATACAATTATTTCTTAGTTCAGCTTTTTGTTGAAGTATCAGCTAAGTATAATAGTAACTATAGTGCTCAAAGTTTTATGTAAAGTTAAAGCTTATCAGAGGAAATATATATTACCTGTTATGGGTTAAATGAAATGGAAGCTTACAAACCTGTTAAAAATGTATTATCACTAAAACCTTTCTGCTACAACCACTATCTTGTTCATATTTTACATTATAATAACATTTTCTCTTTACTATCTCATGGGATGCCAAGCTGCGAATACCTAGCTTCAAGTAATATGCCAGGCGTCTCATGTACAATAATGATAGCTGGAGTATCTTGCTAAGATAATTTGCGTTACTTATTTTGTTGCGTGTTGCATGTACATCATGACACAGGGAATACAATTAATTTTGTACTACATATTTTTTTGCACAATATTATCATTATTCCGTATAATCACAGTATAGTGCTGGAACTCTGAACTCCACTCGAAATAATTTTGCCTCAACCGCTATGCTTGACTGTAGTACAAAATTTAAATTAAATATAATATCGTTTATTGTCAGGTACAACCGTCAGAATTCAAATATACATGATTCACTTATGATTTCCTTTTTCATTATTATTAATATTAAAGTTTTTTTTTCACTACTAGTATTCTTGTTAGCAAAAAATCTTGTGTTACGAGTGCGTTCACGTCGGTAATGCTAAGTACAATGGCCGTTGACCACATGATGGCAAGTCTCACGCACTAGCTATTGGGATTAGAATTAAATATTACTAAAAAAAATTAAAACATTAAAGTAATAATTGTGGTCGCCGGTTCGAACCCCACCCATTGTACTACCGACGTGAACCCACTCGTAACACAAGCATTTTAGCTTAGCACGAGGGGTTAACAAGAATACTAGTAGACTTCAAAACTTTCCTAGTAATATTTTTATAAAAAAAAATAAAAAATTGGGACCAATGCCTTAACGGGTTTTTCGAGGTACGGTGGAATAACCAAAACCGGAATGAAATTACATTTTACACTTTTTTTGGTAAAATGAATTTGTGATGACGTAATTCTCGCCTTAAATCTTGGAGGATTTAAGTCGAGACTTACGATTGGTTACGGACATCAAGATTAAACATTTTATGAACATATCTCTCGGTACTCAATTCTATATAATATGCTGCTTTATCGAAATAAAACTTATGTAACGAGTTAGGTTTCACACGATCGCTTAGCTATTTTATTACGGACATAAAAAATGTATGCTGGACATTTGTCGTTTAAAGATAGATCGCACCTGCATTGCGTGGTTTAGTTTTAAGTTAATAGATGTGCTTTGTGTCTCTTGCTATAAACTGATTTTCAGATAGCTATATATGACGGCATCGTTGTTCGGTAATTGTTAGACCGTAACTAGCACCATCCTGGCTTCGATCTCCAAATCGGGTGAAAAACTGTGTTAATAGAAATATTATATTTAGAAAAATCTAAATAGTAGCCCGAAGTCTGAAAGTAGGTCGTAGTCCACATATGCCTCAGAGAGCACGAAGTGTCAAACCCTACGCCTGATATCTCACCGGTTGTGTCGATATAACTGCCCCAACAGATTTTTAGGTTAAATGATTAGAGAGTCCATCTTTTTGTTTTCGCAAACATTGCGCAGATGTTCAACAATCTCCATAGGGATTCGCAGCCGTGCTTAAAATTGATCGGGAGTGCTATACTACATCTATATATATCTCTTTCTTTAAAGTTTGCTTTGTAGCAAGCTTAATTCAATTACAAATTCCCTATTCATAATTGAATTAATCTCGTTTCTCGTTGTTTCCATTATATACATTTTGTATAATGTCTGTAAATGCATTTCTGTGTGCAATAAAGAATAACTTGAATTATATTTTCCAGGAAAAGCGATTTTAATAGCATTAAAAGTTAGCGAAAAATTGTTATACCATCTTTGAGAATTTCGTAATAGCAAATATTTACTAAAGATTATTGTAGGTATTTTTTTCAAGGGAAATGGCGACCTCCGATTCGAAGTAAGTGGTATTATATTTGCAAAATATTCTCCTAAAGTCGTATCTACCTTTTCTAAAAACTTTTTCTGATTAAAGATTATTTGTAATGACTTAATTACTAAAGGATATTTAAGGAAAATCATATTAGTCGAGGAAACGAGATTGGGCTTCGTTTATATAAGAACACTAATACAACTAAAGGTGATTAAATCGTATTAACTTAATAGTAGATATTTATTATTTTTTAGTTAACTATTTTACTGTAGAATAGCTAGGAGCCAATTTTCAATTTTGCCAATTTTCTGTAAAATACCAGCAGACAGCGATGCAAACACCCTTTTTTAACTCACAGCATTTCCCCATTTTGCTCTTTTTTGTATTTTGATTTATTACCAATTTCTATTATTTTGGGTATTAAAACATTATTCTATACTAAAAAAATCATATGGGTAATTTAAAATATAAAATTATAATATATAAGACATCATTTTTATGTAGTTGACTGTACCCAAATAATCTTCATAAAGAGTCAGCGTATTTAATTAAATAAAATAGCATATTAGAATTAATAAAGACTTAAGATAAACTTTTTTTGAATAATGTTGATAAATAAAAGGTTAATTCAATCATTTCTGATATGGTAATAACCATTTTTTTTTCAGGTACGCCACTCATTTCATACAATGTTGGCCCTATTTATCCGTTTTTATTGCAATCTTATTCTATAGAATCAAACATAAAAGTGTTTAGTTGATTACACGAACAATATGCAATTTGTTTAAATTTGTTGTATCCATTCTAATGGTTGTATCCATTAGATTCAAGATAATTAATGAAGTGAAACATGTTTATAGCTTAAAAATTAATAAACGACGACAATTATTTATATACGAGCCATATTAAAAATATTGTTATTTTAGTGTGTTTGATTGGAATCAGTGCTCACGTGTTGTTTGGTTGTCTTTTCAAATCATAACTATAGGCTTCTTTTTAATAAAATGACTACTCGAAAGATGCATAGCAAAAACTTACCAATAATGCAGGAGAGGAAATGAACTGTGAATAGGCATGCCGCGGCTCGCCCCATCTCTCATGCCTCCAGGCGGGTCATTGCTCCTAGAACAAAGAATGCTCTAATAACCTCCGCTATTCAGGGCTATCAAACAGAAAATAAAGACTGTGAGACTGTGAAATATTACTCTGTTTTTATAGTTCACACAAGAAAAATCAAAAAAGATATGTCGAAATGAAAAATTATAAAGTTTTTTCTTTAGAAACTTTTATAAATTTAAATAAACAGTAGCAAAAAGATATTCGTATTCTAGGAATAAGAAAATGGCTATGTTTTCAATATTTTGGATAACGTGATATGCATGTGTGTAAGTGAATAAAAAATTATAATTAATAGCTATAACTTTCAATCTCGGAGGTCCTTGGTTCGATCCCCACTCCAGACAGGAAATCTTAGTCTTAAGATTTCTTTTCGGGTCTGGTTGGTTCAGGGACTTCCCTCGGTGTGGTAAAGCACGTTAAGTCGTTGGTCCCGATTGTTATAACATCATCTATAATAATGGTATATCAAGGAACGGGCAGCAGCGTTTCCTTGTGTGGTTAAACATAATACTGCGGTCAACAACCCGCCTGCCAAGCGTGGTGACTATTGCGAATACCCTCTAATATAGGGGCTGAAGATGACGATGATTATTATACCCAACTGTGGTGGATTTTTTTTTTATGGACAATTTAAAGTTTCATGAATATGTATACCACTACCAATTTTATAAGAACAAATTACTCGCAGATTAAGTCTGAGGGAATACCTTACTACTGATTTAAAAACTTTAACATTCAGAACTTTCACATGCCTCGTTCTAAATAGTTTTTCTAGGAAAATACATTCTAGACTCGCGGCATAATACACTGAGCCTGAAATACATTACGGACTGTTAGCTTGTTGTAAGCTTCTAAAGCAAGACTTTATTTATTAAAGTCAAATTCGCGTACATTTGATGCATCGACAAAATTCTTTCTAACTTTTGAATCCCTTTTTGACTGTATTGCAAAGAGCGTACAACTAAAATCTTTGTTTCTCTCTATTTTTAAAGAATTTAAATGGAAACTAAATCTATTTGTGTTGTAGTATTAATTGACATGATTTAAACAATCATTGTTACGTTTATATCAGCAGTTGAAATGTCAACATCTCTAAAGTTAAAATTAACAATATAAATATTTGATGAATCTTTAGCATTGAGTTACCATCAACTACTGAAAGGTAAAACTTTTGAATTCCTAATGCAAGTTCTACAACTCGCTAACCCTATCAGACCCTCAGCCTCAGGCGTTATGTAAAATAGTACAAGGCTTTTCGTAGCTCGTCGCTAAACGTTAAGGTAAATGCTTCTATTTTCTCGAGTAGATTCGGAAGTTACAACCTTTATTTCGTTACAGCGAATACTTTGTTCACGGATTATTTGGTCTTTGACAAAGTAAAAGTAGGTACTAATGGAAGGACGAAGATTTTAGATTTTCGAACTTTCTCAGTAATATTGACATATCATTATTTTTATGTCGTTCCACAATTGTGTATTGGTTTTATTTATAAATTCATGGAATTTACACATGTATGATTTTGAAAATCTTTCGGATATTATGCACGGATCTGGGTATCCTTATGAGTAATGATTTTTTTTACAGTATTGTTATGATATTAGCATGGAGCAATCATACGGAACAGACACAAAAGATCCAAAAAAGCTTTTTCTGCAATTCTTATGGCAAATTAGTTCATTATTGTATTGCCATGTGATGTATTTTTTACTAACCCATTTACTCCGGGTAACGCCACGAAAAATATATTACTTCATTTAGATATTTTTTTTTTAATAATACCTATCCCGTAAAATTACCGGTTGTAGGGCTTTTTCCTACCGGCCGTTATAACCCATGGTATTTCGATTTTTCCAGATAAGCAGGATATTTTCCTTATTTTAGTACTTTCACTGAACTCAAAGTTCTAAAATGTTAAGTAGTTTCAGGATTAAGTAAAGTGATTCATATCACTGACAATGACTACAAGTAGGCGACCGTCCTAACAATAAAACACGAAAGTCACGAGGCCAATGACACAAGGACGCGAAATAGGGCCCATTTATCTCTTTACATGTGTTTAATCCGATCTGATAAATAACCAAATTATTAACGAAACAAGCATTAATTTAAACGTAATTACCATACGAGTCGTTACGAGTAATAGAAATTGGGAGTAACAAGACCCAACAACCACAAAATACTTACATTTTCAAGATAAAATTTAATATTTACTTTATAAGCATTTGTTTCAAAAAACGGTTAGGTTACATTTGAACCATAAAACATTTAAGGATTAAACTAAGCTTATATTAAAATTATAAATTTATGTGAAAGTAGTTTCATTGACCTTTTTTTAAACAGTTTTTTTTAATAGATCTAATTAGAACTTGGCTTTTGACGTTTGACTCTTTTTAAATTTCGTAGTACGTTTAATTGTAATAATTTGCCTATAATGCAAATTATTACAACTAAACGTATCTGGTAGATTCTCAATATTATTCGTAGATTGACAGTCACCTAGCAAAATCAAACTGCATAAGATACTGATTATTATTTCAACCATTTAAAAAAATACTTATGCTTCAAGCAATAAAGCTTGTTATTAAAAAAGTACACAATAAACCGTATGTAGGGTGACATTAAACATTAAAAGCAACCAAACATACAAGAAACTTCCTAATCATCCACTTTCTATACTTCAAAAAGTTTTTGGAAGCTTTTTTCATAGATGTTAGCCTAATTAATGGTGAACCATGTTTCTTTTAATATCATATTATGCATATGTCGCAGCCACATACTTACGGCTAGCCATTTTTTATAACGGCGGATTTGTTGGGTGTTAAAAAAAAACTTTAAAAGCAATCGTGTTCAACGCTGCTATTTACTCGCTGTATTACATTACAGCTTGCCGTGTTGTAAACGTTTGGCTTTTCATTGAACCGCCCTATTTAAAAAACAGACCTGTTTGAAAACGGCTAGCCGTATGTAATGCGGCGGATTGTACGATCTAGCTGCGACATGTCACACTATTTGATATTTTAGTCCCACTGAAATTTATTTAAAAATGTTACTTCTATTTTTAATTTTGAAATAAATGTTTATTATTTTATTTAAACAAGCCTTATTTTAACTAATTTGCCGTTCGTTTGCTAGGGGCACATTTACTGGCTGAATTAAAAAAGACTATGTTTTAGCTGATTAACCTAAAAACATTTGTGATATAAGTTTTTTTTTAAGTAGGTAATCTATAACCCGAACAACCAGGTTGGTTTTATGGAATTACATAAATGGTAGAATAGATAAATGTGCAATTGCATTATATAACAATAGATGCCTTCACCCTACCCGTCCATAAATGTGCATTCGCATCATCTGCGTCAGCTTCATCGATTCCTAAATGTACCCTAGCATACCCAAGTATTTATAGGTTTCAATTTTGCCGAGAATCTTAGGTGAATTGAATCTCGAGTGGAATTCATACGAATTCCATTCCACTTTCATGCTCAGCCAGCATGATTGGAGCACACATATTAACATCAAATTCTATTCCGACAGAATCACTTTAACTTTTAATGAGATACTTTCACTGTATTTGACTGTTGAAATCTATTGAAGTAAATATTTTGAGACGAGTTAGCTAAACTGTTATATTTCGAGTCAGCAATGATGAGTACAAGGACAGAGCAGTTCCCAAAATGTCACCTTGAGGTACACCTTTCTTTTTTCAATAATGGCCAACTTTTTATATCGCTACTATAGTAGCTGATGGATTGGAATAGCGTAGCGTAGCTGTATTAGGTTCGCTTCAAATCTCTGAGGTCGTGGGTTCGATCCCCACGCTGGACAGAAAATCTTTCTGTCAATTCTAAGATTTCTTTCCGGGTCTGGTTGGTCGAAGGACTACCCTCCATGCGTCGGAAAGCAGGTTAAGCCGTTGGTCCCGATTGTTATAAAATCGTGTGTAATAATCGTATACCAAGGAACGGGCACCAGCGTTTCCTTGTGTGGTACAACATAATACTGTGGTCACCAACCCGTCTGCCAAGCGTGGTGACAATGGCAAATACCCTCCCTCGGGAGGAGGCCCATGTTCAGTAGTGGACGTTACACAGGCTGATGATGATGATGAATCTATTGGAAACAACGCTAAAATTTTATCTCAATGTTTTGTACGCTGAGAACACATTCAATAACACTTTCCAATAAGATAATAATGGAAATTCAGTTTTTGAGCTATATCAATAATTATTACTGTAAAACACATTAAAGTGCCTATAATTTTGTATTTACTGTGACTTGTTTGCGGTAGAAAATGGCCGACATCGACATTCAAAGGTTAACATGCTATTATGTAAATTCACTTGACAAATACATTACGTCTTCGCATTTAATATAGGTTAGCTTACAAATGAAGAACAAAAAATACAGATACACTCTGTATTTTTTAAAGTGTGTTTTGTTGAGATAGACTCAAAAAATACATTTTCACAAGGATTGATTGAACTGATAGTCGTCCACTGATCGAAATTCAACCATAATAAAAATAATATTAGCATTCTGCCTTTAAACTGTAAATGTGCAAAATTTCATACGACGCAAAAAATGTCGGAAGTTTGTGTTACACGTATTTATATACGTATATTTAATGTAGATTGTATTTTTAAAATGATACCATTGTTTTTGGAACTGTGTAAATTTATATACAAAAATATGACAGCTTATTACTTGGAGAAATAGTGTATTGAAATGAGAGTAAAGTAATTTCATAGGCATTTTTAGGGTTCCATATACAAAGGATAAAACGGACCCTATTACTTAGACACCACTGTCTGTTTGTCACTAGGCTGTAACTCATGGTCCGTGATTGTTAAACAGTCGAAATTAACATGGGTGACGTATTTCTATTGCCGCTATACACAAGCAAATACTAAAAACATATTATTTTTTTACCGTGTTTTCCTCAATATTAAAAAGGCAACAGGTAATCGCTTGAAATATTCATAGAATATTTAGTTAAATAATATAATTTTAGATCATTAAATTAAAATAAAATGAATATTCAAGGGCTTATGCTGACGTGACACATCAAACATTGTTTTTTCCTCTACTCTAATAATATAGTGACGATGGTGCGGAAACCTTCGTGCACCAATGCGACACACACTTGGCCGAATTTTTTTTGTTTATTATTTTTGTGCTGAAGGTATTTTAGTAACCGCTTCATTAAATCTACCTTTTCTTGAAATAATATAGCTACCTTATGGTAAAATAATGGCATATAGATTTGACGACTATACGTTGCATATGTTAAGTTCACGTGTATTATTTTTATTATATAAATAATAATTAAACATATAGCATAAATGTAGTACACCAACATATTACATTAGTTTTCATATTTTCATAGCGTTGGAACAATAACATCAAAAGTGTAAGTTTCTGTTATGTTAGGATGTGGTAATGCGTTTAATGGCGTTCATGTTTGTTTAGTAACTCATGTTATTGGTAGACGGAATAGTAAAATATACCATTAAATGTTTCATAATAGGTTTCATGTTAGGTACTTTTGTATCATAGTTAAAAATCTAAACTCTATTTTTTATATAGAATCGGGTAAGTGACTCAGGAGAGTCACTCACACGAAATCAATCTTCAATTGATTTTTTAGACAGATTAATATGTATAATATCTATCTGACTAAAATATAACATTTTTTGAATTGACTATGAACTTAGGTTAGGGGCAGAACAGTTCTATAGATGTTGTGTGCGCGATTGAAATAAGTTTTGATACCAATTAATCTCACTGATGACTGACCGAGGAAATTCGTCCATTTCAAATATTTCACAGTATACCTACATAGTACGTATATATTGTATCAATATCAATTTTCAATTAAAACTGATACTGGGAGATAATGTATCAAATTTTAAAATCTTTGGCAATCTTATAAATAAACCTAATCAAGTTTAGAATATAGGTAATATGAATGTGGAAGTAGGTATTTTAAACCCTAAAAAACGTAACTAATATGTCTTATAACATCACATCATACACGCTGATTGACTCAATGTGTCTTGTTTCTATGTGTTCTGAAACACTCAACTATGTACTGAAACCCTTTGAAAATAGGTTCAATTAATAATAATAATCTTTATAAAACAGACGAATAGATCAGATTGAATTATGACACGTCATCATTTTGTATTTTTGGAGGGTTTATTTATTTGAAACTAACTAAAACTCAATATTACATTAATTTACCTACTTTTGTTATTAGATATGATACCTCTGAACTAAACGTGATGTGCACTAAGAGCAGCACGCGTTCTGACAATGTTATGTCAAACGACTTACGTTACATTAAAAAAGTTTATACTGCTAAAAAAATCAGCTGTTCCATACATTCATGTTCACATAGCTCGTCAACATGATAGGGAGCAGCTGATTTTTTTTTCGCGATTTCTTGTTTGGTTCCATAGTAAAAGTTGTTTGTTATCATGAGCACAATCATGTGTTTAGGTATCGGTCACTAATTACCAGTCACCCTATATAGTTGTGGATCCGTCCAATGGATCCATGTATTTTAAAAAGACTATAAAAATGAAAGTTTTCCCAATAATAACTATAAAAATTAATGCCATTATTATATGAAAAAAAAAACTACAATAGGATACACAATACATTTCAATATTAATTTGTACTTATAACAGTTAGTTTAACAGGATTCATTTTATAAGAAACATATTTAGTATTAGTGCAAGTGACGGACAAAAGCCATAGTTTCTGAACAAATGTCCGTGAGTCACACAAAATTGAGTAGTTTGTAATCACTGAACCGATATATACGAGGTCGCAGAGGTAACTGTGACATGTACGATCAGAGCTGCAGTCAATTGGTAGATTGCAGGCACAAATTGGTTGTTAGCAGTAGAGATCTTTTGTAACGGATTGTATTGTACAAACCATTTTTAACCCTTGCAAATCACACCATACATTTCTTACGATGGTTGTACATAAACCTCGG
This sequence comes from Nycteola revayana, assembly GCA_947037095.2. Classification (NCBI taxonomy): domain Eukaryota; kingdom Metazoa; phylum Arthropoda; class Insecta; order Lepidoptera; family Nolidae; genus Nycteola; species Nycteola revayana. The sequence goes on along the minus strand of OX344838.1, from coordinate 12,591,508 downwards.
TGAAGATTATATTAAATTTGTTTCCGAATTTGACGACATTTTGAACTTAAATATTTGTAATCTATATATATAAAAGAAAGTCGTGTTTGTTACAACACTTATAACTCGAGAACGGCTGGACCGATTGCCATGGTTTTTGATTTGTTGGATTTGTTTCCGTCCCGAATAGCAGAATACATTATAAAAACAAAAGAAAGTCGTGTAAGTTACACTATTTATAACTCAAGAACGGCTGAACCGATTTGGCTGAAAATTGGTAGGGAGGTAGCTAAGAACTGGGAGAAGGACATAGAATACTTTTGGGTAGGGGTAGGGTAGGGTAGGGTAGGGTAGGGTAGGGTAGGGTAGGGTAGGGTAGGGTAGGGTAGGGTAGGGTAGGGTAGGGTAGGGTAGGGTAGGGTAGGGTAGGGTAGGGGTAGGGTAGGGGTAGGGTAGGGGTAGGGTAGGGGTAGGGTAGGGGTATGGTAGGGGTAGGGTAGGGGTAGGGTAGGGTAGGGGTAGGGTAGGTGTAGGGTAGGGGTAGGGTAGGGGTAGGGGTAGGGTAGGGGTAGGGTAGGGGTAGGGGTAGGGTAGGGGTAGGGTAGGGGTAGGGTAGGGTAGGGGTAGGGGTAGGGTAGGGGTAGGGTAGGGCAGGGGTAATTATAAAGTATAGTCATAAAGTTTTTTTTTCATATTCTTGTTCTTTAGTATGTTTTATGTATGATAATTATTCCGATTAGAGTACTAAACACACGTTGCTGTTCTTTAAATCTAATGTTTTTGTAATTTTTGATAACTGCTTTGTTAGCCAAGCGGTAAAAGCCTATCGGTGCGACCGAAAAAAAAAATGTGTAATTAGAAATTTACTATTTAGAAAATGGAAGTAGCAGTCCCAAGTTTGGATGTTAGAAATACTTGATCCGTGCCTTAGAGAGTACGTTAAGCTGTTGATCCTGCGTCTGGCCTCTCAGCGATCGTGACGATAGAACTATTAACCGGATTTTGGGAGTAGAATGCCCTTGTGCAGATGTCTTATCTCCCTGGAGATCGGCCGCCATGATCGAAATTGGTCAGAAGGACTATATATATAAATAGGTTTTAACATCTCTTATAACTTTTTATTTTACCATTTGGCTACCCCATAAACTACGACACTGTTTAAAATTTATCGGTTTAATCGACGAACAATTGAAAACATTCCCTTTGGAAATAAATTAACTCCTTTGTCCACTTCGTATGCAAATATTATAAAGCACCAAATATTGCACTGTCGATCTTTATGTATGAAAGAGGATCATGACTACAAATTGGAGTGAAACAGTGTCAGTAATGTTGTTGCAATTACAAATGTAGAGTACATTTGTTATTTATTCGAAATTAATTGTAATTCGCTTGAAGCGCTAGATTAAACTCTTTTCGTGTATTCATTAAATGGTACATGTTTTATGTTGTTACAATATTTTAACAGATGTTACTTAAATCAATAAGCAATATTATAAATGTGTATGTTCAGATAATTCATATGAAAGTACCCATTAAAAGGATTTGAGTTTGATAGAAAGGAGACTAACAAGAGGAATTTAAAGGGCGAATGTGACCGGAATTGTTTGAAGGGGAAAACTAAAGCGGACGTTCCACATTCAAATCGGAACGTTCTTAAAAAAGGCGAGGTTAAAAGTACCCTAAACCGAAGGACGTGCATGAGGTGATTAATTAATGTGGAAGAGCCGAAAGAGGTATGACAAGATCGTAGCAAGTGGAAGGAAGTGATATCTGCCTATCCCTATGGAAAAGAAGCGCATTATCTCTGTATAACCAATCAGTTGTCTGACTTAAAAAAACACATAACAGTTAGACTAAGAAAGATGAAATTTGGACATACTAAGCATTAGGAATCGGAGATCAAAGATTGTTTAACAATTCACTCCCGAAATGCAGGAAACAAAAAAATTGGAGTTTGTTTGAGGAGCTTGTTGATTCATCCTCTATTAGCATCAATACACCCATGACTAGTCATAAAAGTGTAAAGAAATATTTAAAGATTAACAGGACTATTAAAAAAATTAAAAAAACATACAATTTTTGTAAAAGATACAACTATCATCAAATAAGCAAACTTATTGTGGAGCGTAGAGACCTATTATCAGATTTAGATATTTGTAGTTATCAGCTCACCCAAAGCCACTTGAAATATGACACAGACACAAGTAAATTAAATATAATTGTAAATAACTTAAATAAAAAAATAACCTCACTGACAAAAAATATGAGGATTCACAGAGCCAAATTAAAGAACACATCCTAGCTGCTAATGAGCTAATTAGTGTCATTAGCAACGAGAAATGTAATAGCTGTAATTCTATAACTAATAAAAATATATTAAGTGATTGCAGTTTCAGTGAATCAGTGTCAAGTCCTCGATTGTCACTTACACATAGCAAACAGGGACATCCACAGCTCACTTTGAGGGATCCGCTTGATGTAAATACACAACTGGGGCAACCTGCATCACTAAATCCTGCTACAGTTTTAAGTAGTTCTCAAGGACATGTAAGTAATCCCATTACAATAAAAAAGGCCTGTGATAATAGAACCTTCTTAATATCAGACCTACTCGGGAAAAATTTAAGTAGCCTAATTAATATGTACAGTAATCAAACTATTGTAAATGAATGTTTACCCGGGGCCAGTTATAGCCAATTAATTGACAAAATGGTAGGTATTAGTCAACAAAGTACATACAAAAAAAATATTTTGCTTTATGGTGATAGTTTATCTGTAAGTAGAAAACATATTATTGACATAGTCCATAAAATGAAAGATATAAATGTGAAATTTAACTCAACATTTTTATTATGTGCTCTGCCATATTCGTCCAATTTAAGTGAAGAGCAAAATAAATATATTTATAATTTGAATATGACAATTTATAATATATGTCGCCATAACACATTTGTGTCTTATTTTGACACAAATATTTTTATTAATAATTTTAGATTGAATATGACAAATGGTACTATGTACCTTCCATATTATTTTAAAAAACAACTTGCTAAATTGTTAGCATTTAATATTTTTAATGACTTTGATAATCATGGATTATCACAGAGTAATTTAATCACTACTCTAACCTATGACAATAATAATACAGACATAGGTACTTCCCACCTACATAGAAGTAGATTTGTATTTAATGCTAGTATTGTTCAGCTAAAGGTTTAATATTAATAGACTTGTAGATATCCCCACTTTAGTTCGTCATGCTCCCGTTGTCTGTCATTGCTTGCGGTGGCGGTGTGGGGCGGGGGAGGCGATGGCTGCGTCACACGTCATACACGTGAACGGGTGCTGCTTGTGGTGACTGGTCGGCTGTTGTCGGGGATATGTTATGTTAACTTTTATTTTATATTTTGTTTATTCATTCTTGTTATTGTTTATTATTATAGGTATATCCTTATTTTTTTTTTTTTTTTTTTTTTTTTTTTTTTTTTTTTTTTTTTTTTTTTTTTTTTTAATAGTTGTTTTATGTGTAAATATTATAGCTAATATACCTCACCTGCCGGTCTAGTGTTATCCTTACCCTAAAGATAACATAACACATAGTATTATCCAAATTGAAATTGTGGTGTGTCATCTCTCATCAAACACAATGGAACATATTCACAGCACTCTGGAGGAGATGAAGGAGGTATTCCAGAAGCGAATGGCTAACGTTGAGGCAGAAATCCAGAAGTCATCGGCTGGGTCTGCTGCTCCGTCATCTATAGCCGCTGATCTTGCTTCACTGAAATCATTTATGTTGCTGCAGTTTGACATTCTACAAAAGCAGATTGAGATGATTGCTCAAACTACAGACCAGATTGAAGTGCGAAGCCGAAGAAGGGTGTTATTACTTCATGGTGTGCCAGAGACGTCCAAGGAGAATACTGATGAAATTGTTTCAAACATTGTACACACACATCTTCAATTTACTGGCTTCCATGTAAACGACATTCAGCGGTGTCAGCGTATGGGTAAGCCCCGGACCAACAATAAATCCAGGCCAATTCTTCTAAAGTTGATCAGACAAAGGGATCGTGATGCTATCTGGTATTCCAAAACTAAACTTAAGGGCACTGGTATAACCCTGTCTGAATTTCTCATTAAATCTCGGCACGACGCTTTCTTGGCAGCCAGGGAGAAGTTCGGTGTCTCCAAATGCTATACCAAGGATGGCAATGTTTACGTGATGGGTCTTAACAATGCCCGTCATCATATATCTTCGGTGGGGGATGTTTCGAATCTTGGGGATTTCACCATATCCCGAGAGACTGCGGCAGCGAAAACTGGGTCGCAGAAGCCTATATCTTCCCGATCTAGGCGTACTGGAACGACGAAGAAGTGATGTTCAGGATATCTAGTGCTATTATATTACTATTTTAATAGGTAATGCAGTCATTTCTTTAGTTACACCCACAGTTTCACTTTTATTTGTTATTTTTAACTATACCGCACATTTCTATTTTCGTAAATGTCAAATGTCATCTGGTCGACGAGAATAAAAATTGTAGATATTCTTGTTTACGATCGGGTGCGTTCCAGTCCTTAGTAAATTTGATTATTTACCATTATTAAATTGTTGTCATAAAATTTACTTTTGGACGCTACTTTACTTTTATTTTACTTGTTTGTTTTTAATGACTTGAATGTGACAGTTGTTTTTATTGTTATCTTTTTTTTATGATATTATGTACAGGCACAACTGGCAGATGGTATATATGAAGCATCAATTTTTATTGTTTATACGTAAAATATACATTATACATATTGCTATTTAATTATTATTATTAGTATTTATTTTTTAAGATTATTTATTTATTTTTAATATGTCAATATATAATTCAGATAACAGTGATGATGAATTCTTTTCGTTAAGTGAAAACGAGAGTTTTGAAAGTATTCCCACACTCAGTGATACATTAAAATACCAGTTTTCTAATGTTCTTGGCGGTTTTAACGTGGTTCATTTTAATGCCCAAAGTATTCCGGCTCATTTTTCTGATATGCTGGCAAATTTCGATTTCGATAATTTACATGCAATACTTGTTTCCGAGTCTTGGCTCAAGCCATGCTTATCATCTATCTCATACTCTCTTCCAGGATATCAACTGATAAGGAATGATCGAGCCGTGGGTGGCGGTGGAGGTGTTGCAATATATCTTAAAACTCATATTCCTTATACCATTGTTGATATATCAGCACAACCGCCGCCGCAAAACGCTGGTGAACATCTTCTCTTAGAGATTGAACTTCACCACACTAAACTCCTACTTGGGGTATATTACAGCCCTTCCCTTAGAGTACATTTTTTTCCTTCCTTTGAAAATCTTCTTGACAAACTTATTCCCTCTTATAAGCATGTAATTATCATGGGTGACTTCAACACCTGCCTTCTTAAGAAAGACTCTCGTGCTTCATCTTTTCTGACTATAACGCAGTCTAAGAACTTGACGGTCTTGCCGCTGAGTGCTACTCATCATTTCCCTAATTCTGTTCCCTCTCTTCTTGATCTCATGATAGTATCTTCCAATGACCATGTCATTAAGCACGGGCAATGTTCAGCTGATAGTTTCTCCTATCATGATCTGATATATCTTTCTTATAGAATTCGCCCGCCCAAGGCTAAGTCAAAAATTCTTCTTCAGCGCAGCTTTGGTTCCATGAACCTTCATAATCTACGGGAGGATGCTAGTATTTTAAACTGGGAAGCTGTTTATTCATCAGAATCCATTGATGAAAAAATTTCCTTTTTCAATGAAATTATTACCCGGCTATACGATAAACACGCTCCTATACGCCCTGTTAAACTGAAGCACCTTCCGGCACCTTGGTTAACAAACGAGCTGAAGGCAATAATAAATAAAAAAGTGTCAGCCAAATCTAAATATAAAGCTCGTCCGTCACCTGCGAACTGGGAAAAATTTGTCACTATTCGAAATCACTGCAATAAGGTGTGTAGGAAAGCCGTACGCCAGCATATTCATAAATCCGTAGAAAACGGTGATCCAGCTAAAGTCTGGAACTTTCTTAGATCGCTGGGAGTAGGCAAAGCGCGTCAAAGTACAACTCCAACAGGGTTAAACATTGATATGTTGAACAACCATTTTGCATCTTCGCCTTGTATAGATACGGCAACTAAAATCAATACTCTAACTTCTCTTTCTTTGCTTCCTACTCCCGATCACTCCCCATTCTTCTTCACGCAATTCACCGATTGTGATGTTAAGAAAAGCATAGAGTCGATAACATCAAATGCTGTGGGTAGTGACTGCCTGAGTCGTAAAATGATCCTTCCTATCCTTGATCTAATCCTTCCTATCATAACGCACATCCTTAATTTTTCCTTGACCAAAGGCTGCTTTCCCTCTTTGTGGAAAGATGCCCAAATTACTCCTTTACCCAAAAAATGCAATCCTCAATCCTTCTCCGAATACCGCCCAATATCAATACTGCCTTTCCTATCCAAAGTCCTAGAACGTTTGGTGCATAACCAACTCAACTCCTTTCTCTGTAAGAATACACTCCTTAATCCTTTCCAATCTGGTTTCCGTCCTGGTCATAGTACGACTACCGCACTAATCAAAATTACAGATGACGTTAGATCTGGTATGGAAAATGGCAATCTCACGGTGTTATGTTTACTCGACTTCAGCAATGCCTTCAACAATGTTGACTTCGACATTTTGATTGGTATTCTGCGCTCTCTTAACATATCTCCAACGGCAATTGACTGGTTTCATAGTTACCTGTCTGGCAGACGTCAGCGGATTCGCATTGAAGATTCACTTTCTTCTTGGTGCAATATTTCAGCTGGCGTGCCACAGGGTGGCGTTTTATCTCCACTTTTATTTGCTATATTTATTAATACAATTTCCTTAAAACTTACTTCGTCCTACCACCTTTACGCTGATGATCTTCAAATCTATAACCAAGCTCGTCCAGATGACTTAACAATAGCCATCAATCAAATTAACCGGGATCTGGCAACTATCTCTGAATGGAGTAAAAGTTTTGGCCTTACTGTAAATACTACTAAATCACAAGCCATAATTATTGGTAGCAGCAGATTGAGAGCTAAGGTCAACTGGTCACATATTCCTAATATAACTTTAAATAACAATATCATTGCAATATGTGACACAGTAAAGAATTTAGGAGTCCACTTCGATAAAAACCTCAACTGGGCCATGCAACTGCAAGAGGTAAGCCGCAAACTTTTTGCTTCTGCAGGTTCCATGCGTCGACTCCGTAACTTTTTACCAGTCGCCACCAAAACTGCGCTAGCTCAATCTCTTCTTCTTCCTATACTTGACTATGCCGATGCCAGCTATCTTGACTTAACAGAGGAACAGCTAGATAAACTTGAGCGACTTCAAAACTTCTGTATTAGATTCATATTTGGTTTGCGTAAATATGATCATGTCTCCGAATTTCGCTCCCAACTCAAGTGGCTTCCCATTCGACATCGCCGGAATTCGCATATTTTGTCCCTTCTTTATAATATTCTGTTCAGTCCTTCCACCCCAATTTATCTTAGAGAACGTTTTCAGTTTTTGTATAACTCCCACACAAGATCGCTGAGATCATTGGAAAACCTAAATTTATGTTTGCCAACGCATTCCACACAGTTCTATACTAAATCCTTTACCGTCCAAGCTGCACGTCTTTGGAATGCGTTGCCATTATCCATAAGACGCTCTCAGACCCTTAACATTTTTAAAACCCGCGTTAAAAATTTCTATTTATCACTGTAATTTTTACTGAACTTTCACTTGTTATATGTTTTTACTATGTTTTCAAGAGTATGTATTATTATTATTAGTATTTATATTGAAACATATATGTATATATTTTTTAATATTTTTTATTAGAGTATGTATCATTATGTTTATATAATTAAATATGTAATAGTATATAAATAATAGTATTATTTTATTATTTCACTCTTTGCTACTATTTTCCCATCACCTATTGCGTACTACTACCCTTCATGCCTCTTCTTATTCATCTTCATTCCATCCAAAGGTTGTCTGGAAGAGATCGCTGTCTGCGATAAGACCGCCGATTGTACATAACTAACCATTACTTTTTTTCTATTTGTGTTTGTGTTGTTATGTTGGTGTGCAATAAAGAGTATCTTATCTTATCTTATTTTATCTTATCCTTTGGTTGAACTTGTGTAAATTGTCATATTGTAAATGTGTGTGAATGCATCCGCCATTAGATTTCTTTGTAGGAGATTGTCTGTGCCTGAGTAAACTATAATATCTACATTATAGTATTTACATTATTATAATTTTTCTTGTCTTATTGAACACCTGGTCGGTATTAATTGACCAGGTAATAAATGGTATTGTGCTTGCATTCGCTCACATCATATATACATTGTAAAATATTACATGATTGTGAAAAGACTTGACATAAAAAAAAAGAAACAGCAAAAGAGACTAAAAAAAAAATCTCGGAGTTTCTTTCTTCCTTTCTTCTCCGGGTCGTCCACTTAGGTAGCTAGTGAAAGGTTGCAGGTTAGCTAGTGTAGGATCCTCGACGGCATGACCGAGGACCGCGTTGTTGCTTATTCCCCGAACTGTGATCTCGTGCCAGCGATCACCACCACTGTTCATAAATCTACTCTTTACTCCAGTGGCACCCCGAGCGATGGTCCTAACCCCTTAAGGGTGGATGTCGCTTAGATTTGGGCCGGATTCTTGGAATTTTTAGACCTGTTACCTCTAAGGTATCTTACAATAATGTGTACATTTGTTGTTATCGTACGACAGACGGACAGACTGATTAAAAATTCTGTAATATCAAATAATTTTAACAATGTTTTTAGCTACTTAAGTGATACTTTTGTTTGATATAGTCTTATACAGTGTAATTTTGACAAGTACAAGTGTATGTAAATACCTAAGTGCTGAATAAATTTCATTATTTCATTATAATATAAGCAACGATGTAGGTCTCGAGCAAAAGTATAGGTTTGTAAAAAATAAACATCATTTCCCAGGCTTTCGCGACACACGGTTAGCTCCAGTGCGAAAGCCACAAAAATGTCATGCATTTCCTTAGGTACCTATACATTGGTATTGTTAACATGAAAGAATATTTGCAAACAAAAGTCGAAAGTAAATTATTCTTATTTATATATTTTCCCATCGTATCTCATTTTTCAAGCTTAAACACTAAGGTTTCCTGAGTGTTTGAGCTTTAAAAACAAAACTGAATATTGTATTTTAAGTTTTAATACTACGAAAGTAATTTTTGGCGGTTTTGACATTTTAATCGGAACATACGTAGTTTCAGGCAATACACATTGTCATAAAAAACTTGTATATTAAAGTAAAATATTGTAATGGTAATACTGTAATGGTGTCTATGTTGTTACAGACGTAAATACCTTTTCAGTTTAATTGTATTAGTGTTTCGATATTGTGTATTGTTTTGTTTTATCTATTATTGTCTTTTTATTTGTCATAGGATATCTTCTTCTTAGCGTGTCGATAGCAATCTAAATGGACTTCTTGTTTGGCATCATCACCAGCGTCGATCAGTTCCTGTAACGTGCAGCTGACAGGACACGCAGGACACGATATTAAGTGTCCCATCGTTTATGGACAACGTCTATTTAAAGACTTCCAGGCTGCCCAAGGCAACTCATGTCCAGGCGGGAGGTCTTCAGCGGTCGGGACGAAAGGATTAGGTAAGGAAGCATATAGGATATGATAACGATTATATATTTTCGAGATTGTGAAAGAACAATAATAATTCTTAAAAATAAAAGTTATATAAATTCGTTATCATCTCGACTTGTGTCTGTTGTGACTGTGTTTTTTGACAAATTTGCATTTTATCATCATGGTGCCGAGTGTGATCAGCCTGTGTAACATCCTCTGCTGCAAACGGGCCTCCCTAGAGGAGGAGCTTTTGCCATAGTCACCATATGGCATGGGTTGGTGACCGCATTTGTGATTAAATTGTTTCACAACCAACCAGACCCAGAAAGAAATCTTAGAATCCACACCAAGATTTATGGTCCGGCGTGGGGATCAAACCCACGACCTCTAAGATTTTAAAGCGAGTCTAATACCGCAACGCCACATAGGTTGGCACTAACATAATAAAGTTTAAACCTTTTTCAATATATTATTAGTAGAAAACTATTTTTTCAGGGCACGTACCTAGCTTTAAATTAGCGCGTTCAAAGAACATAGGAGCTTTCAGCTTCATAATACTCGTTCGGATTTGTAAGAACTTCATGGTTGAAATATTTTAAAAGAAACGGAAAATGGTCTTTCATACGTGAAATGTGTAAAAGTGAGGAGGCTTGTAAATATTTTTAATTCCTTGAATATAATGACTGTACATGACATGGGAGACCTGGTGTTTTGGATTCGATTCCCACTAGGGAATAAATTTCCAAAGTGCGGGATGCGTTTTTTTATGAAAACCAAATGGTGGGTTATGGTTTATTTATTATTTGTGATAATAAATTGTCTACGTATATTTAAACCCAAAAGAGTTTTCATTTTATTTTTACTAGCTTGATTAATTTATACTAGCTTATTACGTACTAGTGACCCGCAATGCTGATGTATCATACATATAAACCTTCCTCTTGAATCACTCTATCTATTAAAAAACAACCGCATCAAAATCTGTTGTGTATTTTTATAGATCTAAGCATACATAGGGACGGACAGCGGCAAGCGACTTTGTTTTATTCTATGTAGTGATTACTGCTGTGCCTTGCGACGTCATCCGAGACAACTCTGTCCTATGAAAACTTCGTCTAAACGTACTAACAATTTGTATTTAAAAATGGTTATTACACAATCAATGACTATATTAATGATAAAACTGCATGGTGCAGGCAGTAAAGCAAAATCATTCTCACAATAAGTACCTATCATTACCTATAGCTTGTACCTATAATTGTATTTTAAAAGTATTCATAAAATGGTTACATATTTTAATTTGTATAAACTCACTTGTATTGGAACATGCTATGCTGAGTTAAAGATTAGATATTTTTTATTATTATTGACTCCACAAATGCTACTGTCAGTGAGTTCGTCATGCTCCCTTTGTTTGTCATTGCTTGCGGTGGCGATGTGAGTCGGGTCGCCTCCTTCCCTCTAATATGGCGAGGGAGGCGATGGCTGTGTGCTCACACGTCATACTCGTGAACGGGTGCTGCTTGCGGTGGCTGGTCGTCTTGCTGATGGATGTATTTGAGGTGATAGTTTTTGTGTCCTCTATGACGAGAAATATACCTCGTGTAGTTTGTTCCTTAAAAATGTGCGTGGATGTTTCCTCCGTTTTCATGTGCAAGAGGTTATTTTTCTTTTGCCTGAGGATATCTAATAAATACTTCGCCTATACTGATGAAAACGTTTCAGAGCGTACATCAGCGCACATAGTAAAATTGCAATGTATTCACTGAGATATTGTAAACAAGTTTGATAAAAAAAAAAATGGAAGATACTAAAACACAAAAAAAGATGACGGAAAAGAACAACCCCGGAGTTTCTTTCTTCCTTTCTTCTCCGGGTCGTCCACTTAGGTAGCTAGTGAAAGGTTGCAGGTTAGCTAGGGTAGGATTCTCGCCGGCGAGGACCGCGTTGCGCCCCTACCCCCGCCCTGTAATTGAGCGCCTGTAGTCGGTGCCTGTGATCATATCCTCTTTATATCTACCTTTTTTTTTTTTACTTCAGTGGCACCCTGGGTCGTGGTCCTAAACCCCATAAGGGTGCCCTCAGGTGTGTGCCACTTAGATATAATGTGACCACTTGCAATTTGGATGCGGTTTTAATTTCTTCTTATAATAATAATGATTGGTTAATTGCAAAAAATGCCATAGGACAGACGGACGGACTACGCAATCTGTATATTTGCTATTGCCTACCTACTACTGTAAGTTACCTAGTCGGATATTTTATAGAGTAAGAATTATCTGTTAGTTATAGGTTTGTTTTTTTTTTTGTAATTAATTTATCTTCTAACATTGTAATTCTGACAAGTGCAAGTGTATGTAAATACCTAAGTGCTGAAAAAAATTCATTATTTCATTATTTCATGTTATTTTATTCCACCTATGACAATCAAAGCAAGATCATCATTCCAATACTATATTATCTGAAGTTCTTACATGTATTAATTAAGCTATAATTTGTTGCAATAAATTACACCTAAAGTAGAACATTTTGTTTCATTAAACAATAGTCCCATTACGTCTTCAGTAAGGGGGAAATGAAACAATTTGTCCTTCCCTACTTGTGTAAACAAGACGGATGGCGGCTGCGGTGATATATCATACTTGCGGTCTACTTGGCCTTAAGCTCCTCTCAAGAAGCTTTTCTATATATAAATTTTTATTTGAGAATAAAAGAAAATACAGTTATTAGAATGATTTCTACACAGTAATAGATTAACAGGATTTAAAAATAAAAGTGTGTATTTTTTGTTTGTTATTTAGGTTTATTCATTATTATATTTAGTACTTTATTAGCCCGTTTATTTCCACTGTTAGACATAGGCTACCTCTAAACCGAGGTTGTGGAGGGATATTGCCTTAATCACCACGCTTGGTGGGTAGATTGGTGATCGCAGTTAGATGGTAAGTAACCTTGAGCTGATAGACGCTGCTGCCCATCAGCTGTATGTCATAAAGTCACCTCTGACGACATCCATGGGAAGACCTGGAGTGGTCTATTTTAAGCTGGAAACAAAATGGTATTAATATAAATTAATATATATTATATATTACACATAAATATTGATATAACATCTTATCTGAATCTGAAAATGGTTAGGATAGTTTTCTTTCCGGTCCCGTTCCCCGCCAACGGTGGATCGAAGGAGTGTTTCGTGGTGTAGGGTCGTAGATTCCTCTCCTCGTGGTATGAGATAGCATACCGCCAGCGCGAATACGCTGCGGTGGCGGTGGTAATGCGTAAATGTAAAGGTTATTTCAACAAGAACGTTGTTTTTTGATTGGGGCAACACAAAGAATGTGATAGTTTTGACATTTAGTTTTTGACGGTATACATAGTAGATGCTTTGGCAATTGTTACAATGAATTCAATTTCGCTCGAAAATTATTGATGGCTATTGATATTGGCTATTATTGATGACATGGATATCACAGAAATGTGGTTTCTACAGGACGGTGCCACATGTCACACTATGCCAATGAAACGATCTATTTATTGCAAACCAAATTTCCCGACCGCATAATTTCGCGAAAGCTGTTAAGTGGCCAGCCAGATCGTGTTATTTACCACTGGATTATTTTTTGTGGGGCTATGTTAAAGACAGAATCTATACGGAGCCAATCGAATCGATTGCAGCCTTAAAACTCAAAATCCGTGATGTCATTAACGAAATAGACCCTCCATTTTACCAAAAAATCATTAAATTTTTTGATGAAAGAATCAACATTTGTCAGCGTGGTCGAGGTGGACATTTGCCAGATATCATTTTCATTCATAATTGCCAAACTTGTCTGTTTGTAATACAATAAACAATTTATCCATTTTCCTCTAAATTCTTTGTTTTAGAAAACAAAATTCTTGTTAAAAAACCCTATATAACACCGGACAACAAAAAATAAAAAGTTTTTTTTTAGTAAACGGGAGTATGTCACAGCTGGTCACATTTGTGAGACCTTCCTCTCTTCAGAAATTTATCCGTAAATTTTACATAAAAATATTGATGAGATATGAATTATTTCAATTTTTTTTATTAAATCAACATGAAGTCACTTTAATAGTTAACATTTTGCGATTTAATACCTAGATATATATTATAACTTGTGAGGGAGCGAGAACATCAAAACCCGAACAGTATGGAGCCGTAAAGGTTCCAGAGTTTGGAAAATAAATTTCCTGAAGACGAGGCGTGCAATGGTAAAAAGTAAATTACGATTAATATAACATGATGACTTCTACGTCAGACGTCAAAAGTGAAGAGATTTAATTTCATTTAAATAATGAAATTCTAGCAAACTTAAACTCTAATGAGTAAATTACATCAGTACTTAATGCACCATTATTTATAATATCTAAGTTGTGAAGACAGAAAGCAGAGATATGTAGAACAAATAAGATTTAATACGGCACGTTCCCCAAATGCTGGTATTTACTTTGCAGAGCAGATAACTATTGCCATTTAACGGGGCAATGCTGCCAGCATTCAGGGAACGTTGCCAAGTAGAATAGATTACCCGGCGCTGCGCTGTCGAGTCAACGACTCCTTGACAATGGACCTCGGGATGGTCTCGAAACTAGTCGGACATATCCGATGATAACAAATCGTGAGTACAACCGGTTAGTTAATATAAAAAAATGTATCTTTATGCATTATGTTTTATTAAATCTGGAGATATTATAACATCGTTATCGCTTAGTTCACCTATTCTTCACTATCTTGCCTATTTGCTTTCTATTCATTGCCATCAATCAATAATCATGATCAAATTCGTTAACTAAACAAGGTTTTAGTAAATATATAACAGAATGTTGCTCGGTTCCCTGTAAGAGATCACAATTTGTGATAAGTTCACAATCAAATTTTAAGTCTTTTTCTGTATTTTTCTTTTTGTGAAGGTGTACAATAAAGAGTTAATCTATATATCTAATGTTTTTTTCATATAATATGAAATAACATGTTTTAAGTAAAGAGTTGTCAACATTCTATCTTCAGGCAATTTATTCAGATTATTTCTTATATTTGCAGACTTCAAAGATATACCTACCGTAATCTTCAATAAGACAGACAATATTAATATATCAAATATAAGGTCTATTTACTGTTTCTTTGTGTCCTTATTCAAGGTTAAGCAATTTCTATGTGTCGTATTAATTCCTAAATTTTCTCTGAAGGTTGAATTTTAGTCGTAAGTAGGGTCACATGCATCTTCCGCCAATAAAATTGAAGAAATATGTTTTGGGTTCATGAAACCAGCTTTAGTACAAGATTCACTATTTCCTTTATGACTTTGGAGCAATAACAGTATAGTATAAAGACGTTAGTAACTCATGAGCTTGTGAAGTAAATACCGAAGAAAATAAAGCCATTTTCCTAGTACTATCTCCTCGATATAAAGTTTAAATCAAATATAAGATGTAATTTAAAGAGAATAGTTGTGTACCTAACTCTCATTTTGTTATTTGATTCGGTTAAAGAGGTAAATATGGAGTGTGGTGGGAATAAACACCTTGTTCTTTCCTGAGCACAGTCTGGTTTGTTGTGAGACTTCAACGTCGACTTCAACGTCTCCACAAAATTAGCAATTCTTTTATGGGGCAATGTATACGCTTCTACAACAAACTTCCTAATAATGTAAGAGATCTTTCAACAACCAAGTTTAAACGTTAAGTAAAAGATAAATTATGTAAAAAGGCTTATTATAAAATTTCTGATTATGTTAATGACAAAACTGCTTGGGAGTGAGTTGCTCTGAAACAATACTGCTTTATTAATCATTGTAAAATATAATTTATTTAAAAAAAAGGATTCCTCTGAGTTTCTTGCCAGTTCTTCTCAGAGTTGCCACGTCCAGAACTGGTGGTAGTAAAAGAATGGGACGCATCATAAGAACATGATTTAAAATATTTTAAATGTGTCTATATGAATAAAGAATTTTTGACTTTGACTTTGACTTTGACTACCCTCAGTGCTTCGGAAAGGCCGTTGGTCCCGATTTTTATAACATCACCTATAATAATCGAATATCAAGGAACGGGCAGCAGCGTTTCCTTGTGTGGTACAACATAATACTGCGGTCACCAACCCGCTTGATAAGCGTGAGGTCTATGGCAAATTTCCTGCCTCAGGAGGAGGCCCATGTTCAGCAGTGGACGTTATAAGGGCTTATGATGATCATTATGATGAAATAACGAATAATATACAAAAAAACTGGGCCGATCTACACTCTAGCATTGAAAGGAAAATAAAAGATTGTTTACTCTCTATAATAACACAATGCAAAGGTATCCAAAAGATTTTAAAACGTCACATACGATGTCAACAACAAACTGGTAACCTTTGTAACATTGTTGCAGAAACTATGTCACATCAACTAGCTTTTGTATGGCGACCGTGTACTCGTGCCTTTATATTGTTGTGTTACGTTATAAAAATTGCAAAAAATATAAAGTAGATTATTGCATTAAAGCATTTTGTTTAATGTTTTGTAACCTAAATATATATTTTCACTTCATATAACGCGAGATGACAGTTTTATATTGAAAATCACCTGTTATAATAATATTGTTGATGTCGGTCAAAAAGCTTTGGCTAACATTGGCTTTTTTATCTTTTAGATCAGTGCAATCAACGGGAACTGCATCACAAATTGACGCGGATCACTTAAGAACTAAGAGTAACCCGTAAATTCCATTGTTACCCATTATTCTTATTATTTGTTTATAATTGTAACACTGTAAAATCCCTGTTGAAATAAATTCAACTTTTCGATACTAACAGATAAATAATATTAAAAAATTTAAGCTGTAACTGTGATATACAATAATGAACAATTACGTACAAAGGTACAAATTATTTCTAAAGAAATTTCTTTCAGTAGACCGGCAAAAGGAGAAGTCAAAACATAGAATAATAAAGAAGAGTGTACCTAAGCACTTCTTGATATACATTGAATATAAAACAACAAACGTGCCTATGTCAAGAAATAATGATATAGTGAAATTTATTCAGCACTTAGGTATTTGCATACAATTGTACTTGTCAAAATTACACTGTACAAATCTAACAAAAGTATAATTTAAGTAGCTAAAAACATTGTTAAAATTAAAGTGTGTGCGTAATGTCAAAAAGGATAAATAACATTATTCAAATTCTCAAAATTCATCACAATTTTCTACACAAAGTTCACACACTTAGTTTAAACTACGAAACTGTAAAAAAGTAACAACAAATCCTTTACATGCAACGACAATATTCTTACTAAAATATACGACGATAAATCTGATGCTTAACTTACCATACAAGTTATAAGACCCTGTTAGTAGCGGTACACCCGGTTACAAATTCCATGCGATTATATTTAACTAGACTCCATCCGTCGCTTTGCATACTTTACAAAAAAACGATAGCATTTTTTATGGAAATAAACTTTTGTTTTTTTTAAAACCATGGCTCAGTAAATGCAGCAACTCAATATTGTAGTCTATATGTTACGGCTAATAGCCGAAATGCGGCTACACCTAGTTTTAGCCGGCTACAACTAGGTGCAGCCGATCACATGCGGTTAAACTTAGATGTATCCTACTAATCTTCGGCTAGAACTAGGTTTTAATTAAATTAAAAAATACCTATGCACGGCACAAAAAGGGGTTGGAGTGGTTAAAAAAAAAATACCTAAACATAAACCAATGGAGTTGAACAGGGACTTATTGAGGTTGATCTAAGTTTAACCGCATGTGGTCGGCTGCACCTAGTTGTAGCCGGCTAAAACTAGGTGTAGCCGCACTTCAGCTATTAGCCGTAACATATATAAGACACTGTACTGGTGGCTTGTGATCCCAACGTTGTTCTTACTTCTCGTATTGTTATTTTTACACAGTAAACTGTGTAAAAATAATGTGTGTGAACTTAGCAGATCATTGTCCAGCAGATCAAAATAAAATGTGAGTTCTTTTCGCATGCAGCTAAGTTCTATAGTTCCTGGTAATTTTAAGAAATAGTTCTGGTGTTTTTATCTCGAAAAATGTCAATTAACGAAATGATCTGCCAACTTCCCGTAGCAAATCATTTTGCAGCAGATCAAAATAAAAGGTGAGTTCTTTTCACATGCAGCTAAGTTCTATAGTTCCTGATATTTTTTAGAAATAGTTCTGGTGTTTTTATCTCGAAAAATGTCAATTAACGAAAACGATTGACGACATGATCTGCTAACTTCAAACAACAAAAACAAATGTGAGTTCTTTTCGCATGCAGTCGAGTTCTGTAGTTCTAGATACTAGGTTAAAGTGAACAGACACTTTCTAGGCAAGCGTGTATCATCTTAGGCCGTTTCAATCAAATGCCAAAGGCTAGAACTCTTTCGTATCCCACCGATCCGAAGCAGAACTGTAATATAGAATTCGATTCGAGTTCAGAACTCACGTCCCAGTACCAGCAGATCATGTCCAACATTTGATAAGTAAAAATAACTATTTTCATCGTTTCAAACAAATGCCAAAGGCTAGAACTCTTTCGTTTCCCTCCGATCCGTAGCAGAACTGTAATCTACAACTTGATTCGAGTTCAGAACTCAGGTCCCAGTACCAGCAGATCATGTCCGAACATTTTAAAAGTAAAAAGAACTATTTTCATCGTTTCAAACAAATGCCAAAGGCTAGAACTCTTTCGTTTCCCACCGATCCGTAGCAGAACTGTAATTTAGAATTCGATTCGAGTCCAGAACTCACGTCCCAGTACCAGCAGATCATGTCCGAACATTTTAAAAGTAGAAAGAACTATTTTCATCGTTTCAAACAAATGCCATAGGCTAGAACTCTTTCGTTTCCCACCGATCCGTAGCAGAACTGTAATCTACAACTTGATTCGAGTCCAGAACTCACGTCCCAGTACCAGCAGATCATGTCCGAACATTTTAAAAGTAGAAAGAACTATTTTCATCGTTTCAAACAAATGCCATAGGCTAGAACTCTTTCGTTTCCCACCGATCCGTAGCAGAACTGTAATCTACAACTTGATTCGAGTCCAGAACTCACGTCCCTATTTTGAAACGATGAAAATAGTTCTTTCTACTTTTAAAATGTTCGAACATGATCTGCTGGTACTGGGACGTGAGTTCTGGACTCGAATCAAGTTGTAGATTACAGTTCTGCTACGGATCGGTGGGAAACGAAAGAGTTCTAGCCTTTGGCATTTGTTTGAAACGATGAAAATAGTTCTTTTTACTTATCCAATGTTTGGACATGATCTGCTGGTACTGGGACGTGAGTTCTGAACTCAAATCGAATTCTATATTACAGTTCTGCTTCGGATCGGTGGGATACGAAAGAGTTCTAGCCTTTGGCATTTGTTTGAAACGATGAAAATAGTTCTTTCTACTTTTAAAATGTTCGGACATGATCTGCTGGTACTGGGACGTGAGTTCTGGACTCGAATCAAGTTGTAGATTACAGTTCTGCTACGGATCGGTGGGAAACGAAAGAGTTCTAGCCTATGGCCTTTGGTTTGAAACGATGAAAATAGTTCTTTCTACTTTTAAAATGTTCGGACATGATCTGCTGGTACTAGGACGTGAGTTCTGGACTCAAATCGAATTCTAGATTGCAGTTTCCATACGAATATGTGAAAAGCGAAAGAGTTTCAGCCTTTCGCAATAACTTGAATGATTCATTTCATTTTTAGGATGAGAATTGTCATTATCAACTTTTTCAACGTTCTGGCTCGATCTGCTGGCACTTTAACGTCGTTTTAGAACAGCTATCTTTGAAAAGTTTTTTTTATTTTTTTTTATTATTATAAATAAGGGTTTCGTTTGACCATAATCTCGCTTGATGGAAGGCGAAGATAAGGCCTAAGATGATACACGCTTGCCTAGAAAGTGTCTGTTCACTTTAGCCTAGTATCTAGAACTACAGAACTCGACTGCATGCGAAAAGAGCTCACATTTGTTTTTGTTGTTTGAAGTTAGCAGATCATGTCGTTAATCGTTTTCGTTAATTGACATTTTTCGAGATAAAAACACCAGAACTATTTCTAAAAATTATCAGGAACTATAGAACTTAGCTGCATGCGAAAAGAACTCACCTTTTATTTTGATATGCTGCAAAGTGATTTGCTACGGGAAGTTGGCAGATCATTTCATTAATTGACATTTTTCGAGATATAAACACCAGAACTATTTCTAAAAAATATCAGGAACTATAGAACTTAGCTGCATGCGAAAAGAACTCACCTTTTATTTTGATCTGCTGCAAAATGATTTGCTACGGGAAGTTAGCAGATCATTTCGTTAATTGACATTTTTCGAGATAAAAACACAAGAACTATTTCTAAAAATTACCAGGAACTATAGAACTTAGCTGCATGCGAAAAGAACTCACATTTTATTTTGATCTGCTGGACAATGATCTGCTAAGTTCACACACATGTAAAAATAACACTAACTATAACAAAATATCTGTAATATTAAACGTAGTGTTTAATATTTCAGTTCTTTAGCGAGCCAACCATTCACGTCGACGTTTCTTTTGTTTAATACCTACAGATTTTTGTGCATTTTGTGTACAGATCATTTTAACTATTATATCTAAGTAGAAAGAAATGAATATTCAGAAGAATAAAAAGCGTAACGTTCATTAGTTTCTTTTTATTAATTATTGATAAAAATATCTAAATCAGTTTTAAAATTTAAACTCCTTTAGAAAGCTAACTAATCCAAGGTAATGTTTTACGATCAGCTTGCCACGAAAACGAGAGCTATGCATTACTTCCCAGTGCAATGAAAAGGAAAAAAATCGCAGAAATATTTACTTCTGTCTATTGCTGTAGCAAAAATATGCTATTACAACTAATTTATTAGCTTTTATTTAGGACTTGCAATACTTGTATTTTTGTTCTGATCAAAAGCAACTAAACATTTAAGAAGACATCTTCAACGAGCTTATCAATTCGTTCATTGGATAATAGATATCCAAACAAAAACTAAACGCAAATTGTATCAGTACTTGTGTCAGACTTTAATTTAAAAAGTTATGAAGAACTTTTTTAAATATTTCATTAATAAACACGATTACTTAAAGTGCTTGTAATATTACACTAGTCTAATAAGAAAACACATAAATTTACAATTTAAAAAGCCCCCGACCTAGGAATCTAACCATACAAAAAACATCTTTAGAAATATTTTTCAAGGTTTTAGATTTCATTTCGTTAGTTAATGCACCTAATTCGCTTTCAGTATAGTGTACATTATTCTACTATTCAAGACCTTTCATTTGATATCCGTATTGAGGGAGTTGTTACAAAATATATATTCCGCCATTTTGTGGCAGCGGCCATCTTGGACCATAGCTAAGAACACTCCCGACTAATTCAAACTCAAAATCGGTTCATTCGTTCGGGAGCTACGATGCCACAGACAGACACACACACACACACACACACACAGACACGTCAAACTTATAACACCCCGTCGCTTTGGGTCGGGAGTTAAAAATTAAATGATAATATTATCTACCTTACTGTACTATTAAATGAAGAAAAGCCATATCCGGCAGTTTATCGTATTGTAAAATTTGCATTGTGATACTAAATGTGTAACTTTATAGCTTTAGTAGAGAAATTCTTACTACAATGCTATGAAATGTACAGTGAATATTATTATAATATATGATGAAAGATTGAAGCTGCTCGTAAATTGTATCATCTAAAACATCTACCTAAGCAAATAAATAAAATAGAAACCCTCTCACCGTCTAACACTGGAAGAGAACGCGGTAAACTCAAAACTATAAACTATTGAACAAATGAAAGTTTTTAAGTTTGTCACCAAAAAAAAAATGGATTTATATCGCGAAAAAGCGCGGAAGGGCTAGTGTGTCCTAAATATTCACTCTGTTAGACAGACTTAAAGTCAAAAAACTGTATAAAATTGATATATTAATATAAAAATAAAATAAATAACGTAAGAACTGACTTATTTTTTTTTATTAATACGGCAATCCATTTCCATTGTCATATATATTAACTTACGTAAAATTAAAATAAAAAAAACGCTATCTTAGTCATGTGCAGCGCGACTCATCGGGCTACTAATCATATTTAAAAATATGAGTATTAGTTTATACTATATATTTTTTATATTCTCTATTTTTAGAGAATATAAAAATGAATATTCGTCACATAATTCTATAGGTATATAATTTTATTAACATTTCATGACTTACGACTTACGGTCAAGTGCGGTCTTTAAATTTTATAACCCTCGTTACTATGTAATAAAACCTTTTTATACGTCACTACTCAGCTGACCTAGCACCATAAGGTAGTTAATTCTTTATGTAATTTACTAAATAACAAAAAACTTAAAATGCTAATAGGGTCAAATTAGACACACACACTGGAACAGAAAGGTAAGCATTTCTGTTACGCACTGATAAATGATTGACTTTGTTCTGTACTGATATAAATTTATTGAAATGAAAATAAAAAGACACTGGTTTTCGGTAGGATTGTGATGATGTGTATATTTGATAGCAAAAAAACTGACATTAAAAATCATATAAAAATGACAAATAAAAAAGTAAAAAGTGAAATTGTAAGGAATCAAAAGGAGGTTTGATTCGTTACAATTTCAATGCGAGTAAAACCACGGCAGCTAATTTTCTTATATCATCATCATCATCATCTTTAGCCCGTACAACGTCCACTGCTGAACAAGGGCCTCCTCCCGAGCGAGGGTATTTTTATTTATTTATTTATTCTGAACAAAAATATATTTGTGTCGAATACAGGATTAATACAATAATAATAATCAATAAAAGTTAAAATCAATAATATGGATAAAATGTCAAAATTAAAATAAGTAATAATCAAGAATTAAGTTAAAAATAAAAAATAAAAACACAGCTAGCCTAGTCAGAAAAAAAAGAATAAAATAACAGTCAAGTATCTAGTTAAAATAAAAACTCAGATAGCCTAGTCAGAATTAAAAAAATAGAAAACAATCATTCAACTTAATCAAAAAATAACATCATATCTGGAATTAGAATTAAATATATAAACAAGTTACACTGTGGAATTATTTCGGTCTCTAAATTTTTTTATTTGCCATAGTCACCACGCTTGGCAGGCGGGTTGCTGACCGCAGT
Source organism: Nycteola revayana (assembly GCA_947037095.2). NCBI lineage: Eukaryota > Metazoa > Arthropoda > Insecta > Lepidoptera > Nolidae > Nycteola > Nycteola revayana. The sequence continues at coordinate 12,568,634 of OX344838.1, read as the reverse complement.
ATTATCTTGTACCACACAAGGAAACGCTGCTGCCCGTTCCTTGATAAACGATTATTATAGCTGATATTATAACTATCGGGACCAACGGCTTAACGTGCTTTACCACACCGAGGGAAGTCCCTGAACCAACCAGACGTGGAAAGAAATCTAACAATTTACACAAAGATTTCCTGTCCGGCTTTGGGATCGAACTCATCATCTAACTACTTCCGAGATTTAAAGCGAGCCAAATACCGATACGCTACCTCCGTAGCGTATCGTACGCGTACGTTGTTTATTTTCTAATAAATCCGATTGTAATTTTTTGTTTATCGATGTCTACCCAGGCATCAGAATGACCCTGATGTGAAACATTGGCGTTTAAAAGAGCACCCGGGATATTATAATGGGTAAACTCTCCCCTTTATAGTATGAGTAAACATACACTCGCAAAGGAAAGGGGAATTCAACATGCCGAATTCCCTTTTACTTTGCGATTGTACGTTACTCATAAAAAAAGCATCAAAATAATGACTTTAGTCATTGTGATAAATTTGGACTTAGAAATATATATATATTGGTCTTACATTACGTTGTCAGCAGTTAGGCTTGTTTAAAATAAACAATTCGTCGATTAAATTATAACTTACAAAACTCATTACAATAATATTTTACTTTCATGAAGATACCACAAAATGAATAAAGAATTTATCCGCGTCTTCAATTTACCTACAATCTGGAAGAGTGAAATAAAATCCAACGCATCGTCCTAATCCGAGTCCAATCTTGGACCTCCGAGGTCCCAATAGAATGTACTTAACGTCAATGGTGTCAGTTTTATTACAATAATATGTCATCTTTGTGGCATACATTCCTTTCTTAAAATTTGTAGTTAAATTCTTATACAAGTACCAAATGAAATAATTATAAATTTAAATAGCTCATAATATACAGGGTGTCCGGTAATTAATGGATAACCTTAAAATGGGTAATGGTAAAACTAATGACCATTCAGAAAAAAAATACAAATAAAAAAAAATACAGTTGGTACCAAAGATATGATTTTTTTAATAATAATCGGTGTTTTTTGTTACCTTATTTCACATTTTTATACACCACGGCCACAAATTAAGGAATTCTATCGGTTTTTTTTGTTATAGTAATTTACGTTAACTGAGCTGATAGATAGGTAATAAATAGTATGACTACTATTACACGGTTTTTTTTTTAAGCAACTTGAATGTTTGTTCTGGGGAAAATTTGTGAAAAATATTCAATTTGACAAAGTTTGAGCAACCGTAACTTAAAAAAAAAGTATCCAGACACAAGTGACCAATTATTTTAAAATATTATGTGCTTCAAGCCAATTTCAAAATGGTATCATTCATTATTGTATCTAATGTAAATTCTGAATTATGGCTATTTGTGTAGAAAAGGTGTGAATTTTGGATAAACATCAAAATTTGCAATATTGGAATATTTATTTACATTGAATGTACCTGACCATTGGAGTTTAATAAAAAACAACATTTGACATTAGTAAAACTGTATTCGTTATTAATTACAATAAATGTTCAAATTGTCTGCCACCCACTCTGATACAGGCTCTACATCTACGAATGAATGCTCTCCTGAGCAGTCGCGTATAGCGTCGATCGCTTATTTTCGATGCGGCTGCCCGGACACGGCTACGTAAATCTTCCAAGGAACGGATCGGCTTTGCGTAAACTTCTTCCTTAAGACAGCCCCAGTAAAAAAAATCAAGTGGATTTAGATCTGGTGAACGTGGGGGCCACAAAATTGGCCCCAGGCGGCCAATCCATCTGTTTGGGTATGTTCTATTTAAGTATGCACGAACAGATACAGCATAATGCGCAGGACAGCCGTCATTTTGCAACCAATATGATTCTCTCTCCACCTCGGGCACCTCTTGCAATAAGTTTGGAAGATCATTTTCAAGGAATTCTAAATAACTTTGGCCAGTTAGGTTCCCCGGTAATTCAAATGGGCCTATTATTTTTCCGTTTAATATTCCAGTCCAATAATTTATTTTAAATTGGTACTGTGACCTGTCTTCACGCATAGCACGAGGGTTCGTTAGTTGCCAGCTATGGAGATTGTGTAAATTCATGTAGCCATCTCTTTTCAATGTTGATTCATCACTCCATAGAATTTTATTAAAAAACTGCGGGTCTGCTTCCATCTTCCCCAGCATTTTTCGGCAGAAACGCAATCTTGCATTATAATCTCTTGGTTGAAGGGTCTGCACGCGCGTAACGTGGAACGGGTGAAATTTGTTCTTTTTTAAGATATCATGCACAGTCGATTTCCCTATACCCGTGCGTCGAGCTATTGATCGCGTAGAAATTGAAGGATCTTGCGCAATTTCCTCAAGTACCACGTCTTCTACATCAGCACGAGCGCTTCTTCCACCACTAGTACCACCAACACCAGTACCAGGGATTCTTCCTTCTGAGTAACAACCGTGGACTCTTATAAATACGCGGTAATCTGGATGACGCGCATTAGGGTATCTTTCCCTATAAAGAGCTGCGGCTGCGTTTCCATTGCCTCTGCATTCCCCATAAATAAAATGCATGTTTGCATATTCTTGTGGCGTATACTCAACACGTGGCATGTTGATTCACAAAATAAACAATCCAGTTACAAGCCAAGTCGTCGCAAATATCACCACACAAAACAAGTCCAAATCGGTAAACAAAACGAATAGTCCAGTAAAATAGCCAGGTCGTCGTTTTAACACTGATTCACAGTAACTAGCAACAATTGCAACCGGAAACGAAATAAACACATGCGAAGTCGAGCAAGTCGAGTGACGCACTAAGTCTAAGTCCCTGTTCCTGTAAGTTCTGTTAGTCCCCTACCGGTTTTTTTACATTTACTATCTCGCTCGCACTCATCCAACTCATATCCTCTTTGTCTAACATGAACAAAAGACGGGTGGTGCAGGGTGCGCGCAGGTAGCTAGTATGGCGGTCACACGACTTACACACACGACATTTATTGCAAAGCCAATTTGTATTTGTTAAAATATTTCTGGTTTTAAAGAGACTTTATTTAATTATTACTATTCATTACTTACGTCTATTAATGTTTTTATTAACCCCGAATGGTCAGGTACATTCAATGTAAATAAATATTCCAATATTGCAAATTTTGTTGTTTATCCAAAATTCACACATTTTCTACACTAATAGCAATAATTCAGAATTTACATTAGATACAATAATGAATGATACCATTTTGAAATTGGCTTGAAGCACATAATATTTTAAAATAATTGGTCACTTGTGTCTGGATACTTTTTTTTAAAGTTACGGTTGCTCAAACTTTGTCAAATTGAATATTTTTCACAAATTTTCCCCAGAACAAACATTCAAATTGTTTAAAAAAAAAACCGTGTAATAATAGTCATACTATTTATTGCCTATCTATCAGCTTAGTTAACGTAAATTACTATAACAAAAAAAAACCGATAGAATTCCTTAATTTGTGGCCGTGGTGTATAAAAATGTGAAATATGGTAACAAAAAACACCGATTATTATTAAAAAAATAATATCTTTGGTACCAACTGTACTTTTTTTTTATTTGTATTTTTTTCTGAATGGCCATTAGTTTTACCATGACCCATTTTAAGGTTATCCATTAATTACCGGACACCCTGTATATTGACCCCACATTCGCTGTATTCTGCACTAAATCGAAGTTGTAGCTTTTATGCTACGTTCCGACATAGCGATATATTGACAGGTCATTTATCTTCAAACTGACTCAGTGATAATTGTTATTCGCCACTCGGTTATCGAATATCAACCAAACAAAAGCAACACCTAATAACAAAGCAATACGAGTTATATTTCCTCGAATTTGAACAGCCTTTTGGACATTTAAGAACTGGGAAACATTTCTGTGAAATACGTCGGGATGGCTTGGAACTTGCGGTGAGACATGTTAGGTACTAATTGCTTAGAACTGTCTCTAAGGATTACTGAATTATTAGATGAAAACCTATTGTTACCTATTCTTAAATTTTAGTTTTCTGTTGGACCACGATTCAGGGCGGTCGAGTAGCGAAGAGATTTCGGGATGATGACTTTAGGATTTTATGAGAGTTTTATGTAATTCTGCCCTACATAACAGTTTGCGGTCTTCGTGGAATTTCGATTTATTTGTGCATTAGTAGATTAGGGACTAAAGTATGGGGATCATTGAGAAAGGAGTATTAGGCTTTTAAATTATTGGCAACGCGCCAGTAACACTCCTAGAATTGAAACCGAGCATAGACTACGGCTTTTACCCACTTGAGCCGTTAGTTAGTATTCTGTTTTCTAAATATAATAAAGAACCTATTTCAATATTTTTTTAATATTGTTAAAAGTACTAAATCAATAATGGAAATATGTACTCTTACGATAAATGTCCTAGTGACAGTTGTATGGGCACAGGCGATGGGTCGACTTAGATAAGCCTGGAGCTAGAATAAATGCGACCATGCACGCAAAATTTGTCGTAACTACCTACAATTTAGATTTGCTATAGGCGATTCGATATAGGTATGTAGGTTATGTAATTCGGTTAAGTTTATATATGCTACTACTATATATATGGATATATCGGACATGATAATAATATGTACTATTTTAAAACAACCTCCGTAGCGTAGCGGTATTTGGCTCGCTTTCCAAGTCAAGTCTCGGAGGTCGTGGGTTCGATCCCCACACCCGACAAGAAATCTTTGTGTAAATTCTAAGATTTCTTTCAGGGTTTGGTGTTGGTTGAGGGACTACCCACCGTGCCTCGAAAAGCACGTTAAGCCGTTGGTCCCGATTTTTATAACATCATCTATAACAAGCGTATACCAGGGAACAGGCAGCAGCGTTTTCCTGTGTATTATAACATAATACTACGGTCACCAATACGCCTGCCAAGCGTGGTGACTATGGCAAAAACTCTCCCTCGGGAGGAGGCCCATGTTCAGCAGTGGACGTTGTACGGGCTGATAATGATGATAATGATGATGATGATGATTATGAAAAATGTCCTAGTTACACTAGTGATAGCATGACTAAGATATCTAAGCATGAATAAATATGCAAACGCACGCAAAATATATCGTATTATCGGTATAGGTAAGATTTAAATGTTGTGGTTCAACATATTAGGTAACTCGTAGGGACAAGTCGCCTACGACTGGACAGCATCTGAAGCCAAATACGACTTCAATCAATATAAAGAAGCATAATAATACCAGTGCCAAAGTGCAGTGCTGGGAGGAAGTGCCAAATGGTAAAAAAAAAACAAAATCGGCTCATATCGGTAGATTACCCACAACATCCAAACTCACAAACCAAACAATAACCTTTTTACTAGTACCTATAGATGTAAATAATCGTCTACTCCAAAAGTTTTAAGCGGGTAAAATTTAGCAAAACGACCAAAAAATGTTATGAAGCTAGATGAAATACCCATTTGACAAGAGCAATTTATATTCCGATTTAAATAAAAATGACTATTTATATCTTAGACTGCAAAAAACTAATTTTATTTATAAACAAAATAAAAAAAAACATTTAGTAGGTATATACAACTAAAATAAGCTACTTAGAACGTAGACTTAACCTAAACTATCTAATAAATACTAACTATTCTAAATCTAAATTACTCATTATGCGATTTATTTTCAAATAAACTTTTTAAATACAATGATAAGAAGGTACCGTCAATTCAGCAAGCTATTCAATAAACTAACAAGTTCTCATTATTTAATTTCAAACTTCTTAGAAATTAATTTTGAAAATCATGATTATTCGCCGCCCCTATGATATGAATGTAAATTTGAAGTTTAATTGCGCGATAATGGAAGCGAAACGAGGATAAAGCATCCCCGTGTCGTCTTTTAGGTGCCTATACACTTATATATAACTATAGAATAAACACTCTTGTAAAAAAAGTCAACACTCTTTCTTAGAGATTTATTTCTTAAAAATGCAATGAAAAAAAAACTCTTTGTATTTATAAATACACTAGCGGCCCGCCCCGGCTTCGCACGGGTGGACTTTTATACCCTACCCCTGCCCTACCCTACCCTACCCCTACCCTAACCCTACCCTACCCCTACCCTAGATACCCTATATACCCTATATATATATCTATCTATCTATACAGGGTGTCCCAAAAGATTACGTAGCTGGGAAGGGGGGTGATAGGGATGGTCACAAGGGTCACCAGAAAAATATAAAAAATTCCCTCTGGGTGTTTAAAAAATAAATGGCATTTTTTAAAAGACTAAAAATTTTACACCTTGTGCTAACTGTACCTACAAATATGGCTGTATTTAAAAAAAATGCTGTTATGTAATCTTCAATAACAACAAGGTCATCAACATCAACATCAAAAATAACAAGGTGTAAAATTTTAAGTTTTTAAAAAAATGACATTTTTTTTTAAATACCCAGAGCGGATTTATTTTTTATTTTTCTAGTGACCATTGTGTCCACCCCTGTCACCCCCTTTCCCAGCTACTTAACCTTTTGGGACACCCTGTATATATATAGATATAGATAGATAGATGATATCGATAAAGATAATAATATTGACTATTAGTGAATGCTTATTTCTACTACTAGTAAGAAGAAGACTGTCTATCTAATAAAAAAAACGCATAGAAATGTTGTTATTTAACATCGAATTTTACTTCTGTAGCAAAGGAATATACTAGAAGGTAAAAGCCCTATTGTGTCAATTGTATGCATAGCAATCCTATACCAGTGAATGAGCAGCAGCGTTTCTCTGTGTGTTACGAAATCATACTGTGGTCACCTATTTGCCTGCCAAGCGTGGCGACTATGGTAAAACTTTCTCAAGGTAGGAGGCCCATTTTCAGCAGTGGAAATACATAAACCAGCTGATGATTGACTTGGTATTGAACTGAATACATAACTGAATGCATAACTAATAATTAAACTTTTCTTTATTTTAAATGATTAAAAGTGAATAGAAAACTTTCGAGTATATGTTTTTTCACAAACTATAAAAAAAACATTCCAGTAGTCTCAACGCAAAAAAAATGAGAATAAAAAGATGGAAAATGGAGAACAACTTTATCAAAATAACCAAAACTAAGTTTGTTTACCAACAGATTAATAATTTATTTCCGAGTAATTTCGACATTAATTGAAGCAAATCTATTCCTTAAAAAATAATTAGCTTACGATTAATTATGACGAATAGCGTGTCTAATCCCCACAATAAAGTAATCTAAAGCCAAAAATTCCGTAACTTATGTTAAACTCAGAAGGTAAGGGCTTATTCAAATACCAGTTTCTACATGAATAGTGTATTTAAGTATATTTAGGTAAGTACATAAGGAAATGAAAGAAGGATCTGCCGACGACTAAATGGAAAGGTAATACTAAATTATGACGTCACGTGCTTTGTGTAAACTTTTTATGTTGAGTTTTCCCTAGAGCCCGAAGCCAGGTTTTACTGTTTTTTTTAAATGTTTGTTTGACTTGTTTATTTTAGCTACGTGTATACTGTTTTAGTAATGTAAATACTATTGTTTGTAGGAATTCAGCTATTAATACATATACAAGTAAAACATTATAACAATTTTTTATAAATATTAAAAAACTGGGATGAAGATTTGTATATAAATCTTATACCTAGTCATATAATATGACAATTGATCTTGAAAATTAAAGAATGAAAATTCGAAAATACTTAGTTTAGACAGGAGAAAGGAAGTGTTTTCGACATAAAATTTGTTTATAACTTTTGTGACTGCAAAATCAATAATCTATAAATTTAATACTCAATGAACTACGTAATTAGGTTTTAGTCAAATAAACACTATAATACTTTTCACATATTCGATAACAAATAAAATCGTAAACAGTAAGTTAACGATTTTACTGTCGAATATGACGACAATAACTCGCAGTCATTGTATATGTGCATATTAATTCGTAATAATTAATGTAGTTATTATTCATCATCAATCTCTTCACAGTACACTGAACATAGTCCGCCCTTTAGAGGGTTTTGATAAGCCGTACGTTATAGTCAGAGTTGATATCATAACAATCGGCAACGGTAGCATAACTTGCTTTCTGAGGCACAGATTCAATACCAACCTGAAGGTCCAGACAAAAAGACATAACGTACTAAGCGAACGCTTACTTATCGCAAATAGCCAACATGTCTAATACTTAACGATTGTTTTTTCTATTCGATATTAGCTAAAAACCGGCCAAGTGCAAGTCTGACTCGCACACGAAGGGTTCCGTACCAATTTCAAGTGCCAATTGCCAATAAAAAAACGTATGTGAAATTAAATGTTTTTTTTTATATTTTTTTATTTACGATTTATGACGTATTAAAAAAAACTACTTACTAGATCTCGTTCAAACCAATTTTCGGTGGAAGTTTGCATGGTAATGTCATCATCATCACCAGCCTGTTGTAGTCCACTGCTGAACATAGGCCTCCCCCATCGATTTCCAGCGGAAACGATCGCTAGCGGCCTGCATTCACCGACTTCCTGCGACCTTTATGAGGTCGTCGGTCCATCGTGCAGGCGGTCGTCCTACGCTGCGCTTGCCAGTACGTGGTCTCCACTCGAGAACCTTTTTGCTCCATCGGCCGTCAGTTCTTCGAGCTGTGTGTCCTGCCCATTGCCACTTCAGCTTGCTTATCCGCTGAGCAGACCTTCGTTCTCCTGCGGATCTCTTCATTTCTGATTCGATCACGCAGGGAAACGCCGAGCATAGCTCTTTCCATAGCTCGCTGAGCGACTTTTAGCTTTCTTATGAGGCACACAGTAAGAGACCACGTCTCAGATCCATATGTCATCACTGGTAACACACATTGATGGAAGACTTTGGTCTTCAGGCACTGAGGTATTTTGGACGAGAAGATCTCTCGAAGTTTCCCAAACGCTGCCCAACCGAGTCGGATTCGACGATTGACCTCTTTCTCTAAGTTGGTCCTACCTAGTTGGATCGTTTGACCTAGATATATGTATTCGGTCACAACTTCGAGAATGGAGTTCCCAACTTACGGCTATAGAGTTGGCCACTACATGGGCGTTATGCATGACTTTCGTCTTGCCCATGTTCATTCTAAGCCCAACTTGTTGAAAAACTCCATCGAGGTCATTGAGCATCTGTCCAAGGTCCTCCAGCGATTCTGCCATGATCACTATGTCGTCGGCAAATCGTGATGTACTCGCCATTTATGTTGATGCCGTGTCCTTGCCATTCCAGAAGCTTGAAGGCGTCCTCCAGAGCAGCCGTAAAAAGTTTGGGAGATATAACATCTCCCTGTCTTACGCCTCTCCGTAGCGGGATTGCCTTCGTACATTGGCCCTGTACTCGGACCGACATGGTGGCGTTTTTGTACAAGCACTTCAGCACTTCAATGTACCGATAGTCGATACGACACCACTGAAGAGACCTTAGAACCGCCCAAATTTCGATCGAATCAAAGGCTTTTTCATAGTCCACAAACGCCAAGCATAGGGGCTGATTATACTCCTCGGTCTTCTGTATAATCTGCCGCAGCGTATGTATGTGGTCTATGGTACTAAAGCCTTTTCGGAAGCCGGCTTGTTCGGGAGGCTGGAAGTCATCGAGCCTGTGTTCGAGACGATTTGTGACGACCCTCGAGAACAGCTTATAAACATGGCTCAGCAATGTGATGGGTCTATAATTCTTCAACATGGTTTTGTCACCTTTTTTGAAGAACAGAACCTCCACACCTCTGCTCCATGATTCGGGCGTTTGTCCCTCGAGTAAGACGGAGTTAAAGAGCTTCTGAAGGCCTTTAAGTATCGGTGTTCCACCCGCATTCAGAAGCTCAGATGTGATTCCGTCATCACCTGGTGCCTTGTTGTTTTTAAGCTGTTTAAGGGCCATCCTAATCTCGTATAGGCTGATGTCCGGGAGATCTTCGGTATTGTGTCGGGTGAGCCTTGCTCTAGGGTCTTTGGCTTGGCTGTTAGCGGGCTTGACTGTTGAGGCATACAGCTGATTATAGAACCTCTCTATCTCCCGTAAAACCTCTGGCTTACTCGATGTCACTACCCCATCTTCCTTCTTCAGCTTTGTCAACTGGCTTTGCCCAATAGAGGTGTCTCTTGCGAAGACTTTGGAGCCTTGGTTTCGCTCTATCGTCTCCTTAATACATTTTGTATTATAGGAGCGAATGTCGTGTTGCAATGACGTTAAGATATGTCTATTGAGCTGCCTAAATGACTCCGCATCGTCTGGAGTCTGGAGCATCATCGTACGACGTTTAGATAGTTTCTGAGGTCTATTTCTGGGGTGGGGTTAGCCCTTTTTTTGGGTTTAAGCCCCACCGTATGCACAGTGTCTACCAGCCCGCTGCTGAGATCGTCCACAGATTCGCAGCTATCTAGACATTCGAAGCGATTACTTAGTTCAATCTGAAAGCTCTCGGGGATATGGATGTGTGCGTTTGAAGGTCGGAGCGTAGACTTCATCAGACGGGATCGTTCCAATTTGACATTAATATTTAACGTGCCTCTAACTATTCGGTGATCACTTCCGGTTTTAACCCTGTGAATCACAGAGACATCATTAAATATTTGTCTTTTGGTTGTCATGATGAAGTCAATCTCATTTTTTGTGGAACCATCAGGGCCCATCCAGGTCCATTTCCTGTGAGGTGGCTTCTGGAAGAAAGAGTTCATCATATAGAGTCTCTTTCTCCAGGAAATCAGCCAACCTCTGACCCCTTCGGTTCCGTTGCCCATATCCATGCAACCCCACTCTCATCTCATCATCGCCTCGTTTACCCAGTTTAGTGTTGAAATCCCCCATAACAACGGTGTAGTGGGTCTTGGAGCTATGTATGGCTTTACTAATATCCTCATACATAGCTTCCACTTCTTCGTCTGAGTGTGTTGAGGTCGGTGCGTAAACCTGTATAACCTTCATGGAATATCTTTTTGATATTCTGAGTATAAGGTACGCTACCCTGCTCGACACACTGTCGACGGCCACCAAATTGTTAATGAGGGACTTGCGGACGATAAACCTTACACCACCTTGGGACCGCTGTTCGCCCTCCCGGTAGAAGAACAAGTTGCCGGAATTCAGGGTCATCGTGTCCTGTCCCGCTCTTCGGACTTCTGACAAACCCACTATATCCCAGCGCAACTTGTCCAATTCCTCTTCCAGCTGTACGATCTTCTCGTCTGTCCTCAGGGTGCGTGTGTTGTGTGTTACCAGGGCCAGTTGTCGTGTGGGGTGGTACCCGGATCTCTTCCGGAGATTCTTAGCACCCCCTGCCCCGCCGTTACCATGGCTGGTACCGTGGCCAGGACTAGCGGGGCGGCCGGGGACTAGGGGCCTGATCTTGGTATGTGTCACCATGAGGGGTGTTTTGCCAATACTCGCCACGCTTGGCAGGCGGGTTGGCGAGCGCAGTGGAGTTCTTCGGATTTGATCATCACAGGAAACGCTGCTGCCCGTTCCCTGGAATTTCTCTTAGTCGCCTTTTACGACACCCACGAGTAGAAATGGGGAGGTAACATTCTATGCCGGCACCCCACGGCGGTAATGTACAACATATACTTTTTTTGTTTTATCATTCTCTTATTTTAGAAGTTACAGGGGGGGGGGGCACATTTTACCACTTTGGAAGTGTCTCTCGCGCAAACTGTCAGTTTAGAAAAAAATGACATGAGAAACCTCAACATCATTTTTGAAGACCTATCCATAGATACCACAAACGAATGGGATCGATGAAAAAAATATATTTGAGTTTCAGTTCTATGTATGGGTTTTTTTCTATTTTTGTGCGAAAATCTTAATGCGGTTTACAAAAGGGATAAAATATATACTTGACACCAGAAAAATAAAGTCTAAAATTATAATAGTACTAGCTATTTTAGTCACGACTGCACTTCAAATTGTATTCGAACACCAAATGTAGTAAATGATCACCAAATCTTAGCGAGCAAATGATTGCGCTATTCTACCTTAATAAAATCAATGAAAAATGACAATCGGTTAGGTTAGGTTAGAGCTGCGGCCATACAACGCACGAGCCGAGCGAGCGAAGCGAGCGGTGCCACGGTAGCGGCCGGCGAGTGCCAGAACCGAATAGTAAATTAGTAAAGCATTTAGGTACTTTTGGTGATCATTTACTACTTTTGGTGATCATTTACTACTTTTGGGTTAACAATGATTTATTTGGAGTCATTTTGCTTAAATGCGATAGCGAAATGTTAAAACTTTGGTTACCATTTTACATTAAAATGCGGGTTTAATTTTGGTGATCATTTTTACTATATCTGATGGTAAGTTTAACATAAGCCTTTACAAAATACATCTACTTACCAAGTTTCAACATTATGGTTCTTATAGTTTCGGAAAAAGGTGGCTGTGACATACGGACGGAGAGACAGACAGACAGACAGACATGACGAATCTATAAGGCTTCCGTTTTTTGCCATTTGGCTACGGAACCCTAAAAATGGCACTTTTAAAACCTTGAAAAACAAAAATAAACTAAAAAATAATCTATTCGGTCGAATACATTTCAAAAACCACTTGTCTAGACACTCAGATTTTCCAGCAAAATTTTATCCGAGGTGACCTTTGGAAGTACTTATTAAAATTAAATTAATTTTACAATTTTATTAACAAAAAATTATTCTATTATACGTAAAAACCGTGACGACAAAAAAGTCGTTGCAAAGCTGTAGCATGATGTGCCATTAGAATGACTATCGAAATAGTTAAATATTTGTAAATTCTTTAGGGAAAAGTTTACCAATTACTAAATTTCACAATAATTGAGATAAATAAATTTACCACAGGCAGGACTCAAACCTGCATTTTAGTAAAAGCCCCTAATGCCTTAACCATTCCCCTTAGAGACGTGTTATAAAGAGATTGATAAATTTCGACGACCGGTTGGGGTCCGGTTGGGGTTTCACCGTTGCCGAAATGTAAAGGCTCTACCTAGAATGCAGGTTCGAGTCTAAGTTTATTTTTCTCAATTTTGAAATTTACTATCCTCTCAATTATCAGAGCGACCGAGGCCAACCACAACGTTAAACATTTTTAAAATATACGTGTTATTTTAAAAAAAGAGTAGCCCTCACAGATACGGCAACAATTAATGTGGCATAATGATCTCTAGTGCTTTAAAAAGGGTTGGAAGTTATTTTTATGTGTTACTTTTAAAGTTTTTATTGAAATTAAATAGTTTTCCTAGTCATTACAATTGGTCAATGTACTACTTACCAAAACGACAAATAAAAATAATCTCTAAGTAATAGTAACGACTAATAATTATTATAGATACTAGCGGCCCGCCCCGGCTTCGCACGGGTGGACTTTTATACCCTACCCCTGCCCTACCCTACCCCTACCCTACCCCTACCCCTACCCTACCCCTACCCCTCCCTACCCCTACCCTACACCTACCCTACCCTACCCCTACCCTACCCTACCCCTACCCTACCCCTACCATACCCCTACCCTACCCTACCCCTACCCTACCCCTACCCTACCCTATCCTACCCTACCCTACCCCTACCCATCCTATGTCCTTCTCCCAGTTCTTAGCTACCTCCCTACCAATTTTCAGCCAAATCGGTTCAGCCGTTCTTGAGTTATAAATAGTGTAACTAACACGACTTTCTTTTGTTTTTAAAATGTATTCTGCTATTCGGGACGGAAACAAAACCAACAAATCAAAAACCATGGCAATCGGTCCAGCCGTTCTCGAGTTATAAGTGTTGTAACAAACACGGCTTTCTTTTATATATATAGATTTCGATCTAATAAAGAATAAGTCTCGTAATGCCACAAGCTGCGGTAAAGCAAAATTAATTTATAATGTAATTAATATTAAAATACACACGCCAAAACTGCTACATAGTGACATATTGTTGTTAATTATAATTCTCAATTAGGTACAATGTGAGGGCGCAATCAACGCATTAGATACTACAGTTAATTAAAATGAGTGATGATATTATTGTTTTCTATATTTCGTGCGGTAATTTTATTAGTATACGTAATTAAATTAATCCGCTGAAATTTATGATGAAATTGTAAATAGCTGTAATCTGTTTATTTACGTATCTTGTTTAAATAAGAGTAACAAATATAATATGTATGTTAAAGTCAAATATTATGGTTTTGAAATATTTTTTAGTGATTTTCTTCTTTATTTACTAACTTATTACTTATAACTGTACTAGCGACCCGGCCCGGCTTCGCACGGGTGCAACGCTGATGTACTTACTATACGTATATAGGTACCTTCTTTTTGAATATCTATTTAGAAAAACCGCTTTGAAATCCGTTACGTAGCTTGAAAGATCCAAGCATACATAGAGACAGACAGACAGCGGGAAGCGACTTTGTTTTATACTATGTAGTGATGACAGTTAGGTTACGTGTATGTTTACTTAAAGCCTAATATTTTTTCTGTAAAGACTTTGTTACAATGAAAAATATACAAAAAATAGTTGATTCATATCAATTTATGTTAAAGTAAAGTAAAAGTAAAATACTCTTTATTATACACCAGGAATAATACAAAATAAATTGCGCATAATAATAACAAAGTACAAATGGCTGTCTTATCGCTGCTGCGATTATGTTTGGAAAAAAATAAACATACTTAAACGGAAATATAACATAATTTTTATATTTAGATAAGTTATTTATGACAAACTAGTTCTCGCACGCGGTTTATCCCGCATAACTCCTTTTCCCTTTGAAAATTCATAATTAAATAACTATGTGAAATCATTGTGATGGTGAAAGAATCATCAAATCATACACACAAAAATACAATGCTTTCCTCTGTATTATAATAGTATAGAAGTATTGTATAGTAGGTATACAAGTAGATGACATAAAAAACTTACAAAAATTACTTACTAAAACTAAAAGATAATATCACATATAATCAGATATAATATCACATTTGAAAAAAAAAATTGTCTTTTATAGTCGAAAACGCTAATCGCCATTTTGTGACGTCATAGGCCAAGTATAAATTTTGATCTTGTCAAAAGGCTAGCGGTATTTCCTTGGAGGTCCGTAGCCAATTATTGTAAATATTGCTATATTTCTTGCTGTATTAAAAAAAGTCATGGCCTTTCGAAACAGATAGTCTATAAATCAAAATGGCTAACACTATTTTTGTCTCTATTTATTTCTTGTCAATTTTGAAATCCATTGAGGATCCATTTAAGATCTCAAAAGACACCATATTTTTCATGGTCTAATAAAACTATTCTTAAACATATGAAATCAAAAGGGTGTCAAGTGTCAACTGGCTTATTTAGAAACAAGTGTTATTTGAAGTTATTACAAACAAATTATGGTATTAACGGTTGATGTAGAGCGACGCTTTACATACATGGTTTGATTATTTCAAAGTTTCATAGTAAACTTCTTAGAACAAGCGATGTCATAGCTTGGTCACGTCATTGTCTATTACTACTTAATTGATTCTTATGGGATTAACATTGTGAGCGCTATTCAAAATACGTAATGACTAGCGTTGATATATATATATGCGTTCTATTTGATTTTAATAGGAGCATACATTTGTATGACTAAGTATTATTAAATTTTTGCCCCTTTTTGGCCCAGCTATTGCTGTAACGACGCTTACAGATAAATAAATAGCAATTTTTTTACTGCTAAATATATTTTTATATAATATATTTCCTTTTTTTATACTTTGCGTTAGTTTCTAAGAATAATTACTTAAAAATATTTTTGCGAAATAATCTCTTATATCTTGTCTCTGTTTCCTATAATTGCGTATAGTAATTTGAATTTTCCTTTTTATTAGAGTATTATGAAAATCTTTTATTTTAATTTAACCTAATATCCGTCCTAATCATTATTTGGCACCTTAAGAATTTTCCTTATATTTCTGAATCTAAAATCTAGAAGCAGAATATTTTAACTAGTTTCTTTAAATGTTTTAAAGCAATTTTTTTTTTCAGAAAGTGAATCAAATAACGTTTATGAAAAAATAATTCAAGAAACACTTAAAAGTTAATTTAAAATTACGTTTATCATTTGATTCTAAAACCATTCTCATGCTTATGATTCGTTGAGCCGTTAGTATTATTATGAAATCATATATTATAAATGTTACAACATAAAACTCCGGTCACTAACCCGTTTTTAAATCAACTACGGCAAAATCCTCTCTCAGGAAGAGGCTCATTTGCAGCAGTGAACGTTACACAATGGAATAAACATGCGATACATAACGAAAATGTCAATCATAAATTAACTAAATTTTTCCTTATATTATGAAGAGGGCTCCGGAACTACTTTACTGATCTCAAAAATTCTTTAACTATTAGAAAGCTATGTTATCCAATAGTAACACAGGCTATATAATTATGAAGTTTCCACGGGCATGGCTTCCGAAGCTAGTAAATAGTGAAATCCTAATCAAAAGTAATCATGCTTTCGGAAATTCATTTCACACTTATAACGACAACTGTTGACAGCTAATTACATTTAATGTTCTTTGAGAAACAGAGTGTAGGTAAGTGTTTTTTCATTAACAATAAGATAAAATCTCGAGTAGTAACGCGACTATATTTCCCTTTGTTATTTCGTCCACCTTTCGGTTAAGTTACATCGACCATTGTCGCAGACATACGACGACGGTTATTTTTCTTTTAGTAGTTCCCTATATGTTATAGATTGTTTATATTCGTAATACATTCAAATGTAATAATTGTTGGCACCAACAATGAACCATGAAGGATTTGCCATACGCAAAGTCTCAAACTTGTTAAGCAAGCTATTTCATATTAAAAAAAAAACGTAATGTCACATTTTTTTCCATCAACTATATTTTACCGTAATGGAATCAAACCGAATTTTGCATAATATGCTAATTTTGTTTTTTTTTTTTTATTTAACAAATTAGCATAACTTTACAATTTATTTCATCAGGTTAATAATAATAAGCTATTATATTACCATACCAAAACGTAGTTCTAGTAATTTTACCGTATTAATAACTAGACTTAATGTGTAATTCTGGTTATTTACATCGAAGGCACATAAGAAATAAGCCTTGAAGCAGCACTTCAAAGATAAATCTATCTCGCTTTACTATTTATCTTTCAAAGACCTCGTTATTTTTATGAGTTATATTATATTAGAAATGAATTACTCTGTGGCTAAGTAATAGTTTGTAATTCATGCATCATGTTAATTTATATTGTATAATAATTAAGATATCAGATTCTATCTATTGACTTCTCCTCTCGCTGATCTACTGGAAAAGATTTCTTACATAATAAATAGTATTTATATATAAAAAATACACGATATTGTTTTCTGTTTACAATGTCTACATACCCATAAGGTACATGGTCGTTGCCAATATGCTCTCTCGAGATCAAGAATTGCGTTGCAAAATTTGAACAAGTAGGTAAATAAATAATGCGTTATAAACACTTACACTCTTTTTTTTAATGATATATTTATGACGCCTCCTCTTTTATCTTTATAGTTTTATCCTCCTATCACCAGCTCTGAAAGTGGGAACTATGAAAAAACCCGGCAAGAAAAATCGAGGAATATTTTGTGTTATACAATTTTTGTTTGTTACAAATATCATAAGCGTATTTCTTAAAAAGCGGTTCTGCTGTTCACGTCAAGACCTGTCGTAGGCTTAGCACGCACTACGATTAAATGCATGCGTTTAATGTTAAGACTAAAACCACAACAAAAAATTAACACACAGCTTCATAAACAAGAGCACGCGTTAGCGTCGTTTATTAGCGACTATCAGTCGCTAATTACAAAGTTCATTTCGTCAATGTCATGTAGAATTTAAATTGATTGACAGATAGTCTTATGTAAGTGAGTTAAGTACGAGTTATCGTTGCACTTACACCACCCATGAAGTCATGGTGATATACCGTTACTGTCCTTGACCGTCCATATATATTCTTGAATCACTAACATTACCATGTATACTGTACGATAAAGTGACTCTTACGGTTTTTTTATTGTGAACTAACAACGTTCTATATTTCCTCCTCGTAACAAAACTGCTCTGACCCAACGTGATGTATGTTAGGTCAGTTAGTAGTAAGATAAGTTATAGCAAAATATATTCGATGACCTCTCTTTATATCTCTGTTACCAATTAAGTCTATTTCCGCACTTTAAGCCTCGCTTTTAGTCTCGAAATTTGTGGGTTCCTGATCAGAACGAGTAGATAATATATATGAGTAAAATCAAAAATGTCTGAACGGAACCGCTCGTTGGTTAGCACCATCCTCCGTGCTTCGGGAAACCCGTCAAGTCATTAATGCCTCGGTTGTCATAATATTATCTGTTAAGGATTTATGAAAATTGAGTTACAGGGAACGGGCAATGGCGTTTACATGTGTCAGTCCAGTACGATACTGAGTTCGCCAACCTGTCTGACAACTGACTATGGCAAAATACCCTTCGGGGTAGTCCAATGTTCAGCAGTAGACGTTTTATAGGCTGATGATAGCCTGGATTAGCAATAGTAGCTGTGTACCAAATTTTATAAAAATCCTTTTATCAGCATTTGCATCAATGAGTAATAAACATTCAAAAGCTAGCAAAGCTCTTACTGAATACTTATAAAATATTTTGTTTGTTTCAACCCAACATAATCACAACAGTTGAAAATCATCTTATTTTGAGTAAGAAAATATTCAGTTCCAATTCCATTCTGAAAACAAAACATTTGAATCAGCCTTGTAAAAGCATTGCTATCTGAAATTGGAGATTCCAATGTTAGAAGCATCTATTTTGGCAAGAAATTTTCTAACCGTAATTTTCTTTGTTTGTACAAGCAAAGCGTTCAACGTTTTTTTGTAAAACTATTTAATTAAAAGCCTTTTTTATGAAATAATGAATTTATTCAGCACTCAGGTATTAACATACACTTGTAATGTGTGTGTATATTGTATGAATTAAACTAGATAACATTTTTTTATTATTTTTATTTATTTACCAAACACAAAAGATACCTACATATTATAAATAGCAACAATAATAGTAACACAAAAACCTCTTGGGCTTGTGCGTGCTACTTTTGTAGTACGTTGTGTAGCTTACATTATAACTAGGTTCGAGCTATATTCCCACTTAGGCCACTTAACTTTATAAAAGAAAACAATCATAATACCATCACAGGTACGTCTAGGTGTGCAGAAATAAAAACAGCGCTAATTCCCAACATGTGGGTAGGTATTATATAGTTCGCAATCGTAAAGTATGTACATATACGTTACAATTGCGAATTATAGTACCTATGTTTTTAATTTATATTTTATGTTACTTACACTAATATTATCGCGTATGGAGGTAGGTAAAGAGTTTATTAATCTCGGAATTAGATTAACAGTCGTTCGTTCACCATAACAATTTTTTGCACCCATAGTTACGAGTTTGTTTACAATTTACTATTGTAGAATATTACAGACAAAGTAGTCCGTCCGTCAGCTTGTTATTAATTCCTTTACACATAATGAGTTTAAATTCACATAAATTATTTCTCGGTTTTAGTGGATCAATGTAGAAAAAAAATTGGTAAAAACATACAATTAAGTGACATTAAGTTTACAATTTTATGGGTAAATTATTTATGGGTAATGGGTAATAATTTATGGGTAAATAAATATTACCTATACACGACAACGTATTTGTTACCATACAAAAATAAATAATATATTTCTCAAATACAATACTTTTTGTAACAATTAATGCTTAGTCTAGCTTGTTTTACAAGTTTGAAGTTATGTCTATTAAAAAGATATGCAATAAATTGACAAAGCGTCTGTTTATTTATACCCTGCTATCAGTGTACTAGATCTTAAAAAGAAACGGCTTGGATGCTTTCCGAAAGATAGAGGAGGGTAGTTCCGCAAACAGAGATCCTGTTTTTTTTAATTTACTATATGATTTCTCCCGGGATGGAAATTGGACGCGCAATCTCAGATACACACTTAAAATAAACCTCAGTGATGGTATTTCCAAATTATATTCATCATCATCATTATCAAAATCAAATTGGTTAAAATGATACAATATTTTGACACTATCAGTAACTGCTGTTAATCGCATAATTCCGCACCAGGAATGGCCAAATATTTTAACACTAGGGTTTTAGAAGTAAGCCAGTGAACTCCTATTCTATTAAACATTATTATTTTAAATTACTGAAACTTAAGTCTTCATAAAGTTTATAATTAGTTTTGTTCACTAAGTCAAAAGTTCTACAGAAGTATACAATCTCTTGCCGAATAGCCTCGTAACTAGCCGACAGTTGCTAACCTAACTCAAGGTAATTTACCCATAAAATCTTATTTGTTGCAAATCATCATCAGCCCGTATAGCGTCCACTGCTGAACTTGGGCTTCTTCCCGGGAGAGGGTTTTGCCATAGTCACTAACATGGTAGCTAGGGAACGCAGTATTTTGTTGTGAGAACACTTCATACTGTTACCCGTTTAGCACCAAATCTAGCAACTAGTGGTGGGCGTTGCGACGACGAACCGATTTCAAAAACCGTTTTATGTTCTGCGACGGTGCAACCGTTTTTACGTGGTGGGTCCAAACAGTTTTCGTTGCACAAACCAGTCTTCGAAATACTTGATGCGATTTTTTACATTATGTCTAAGAAAATACAGTTGAAAACCCATTAATTCAACTATCACACTCGTCGCGTCGTCGTTCATATCGTATCGCACAAACAGTTCTTCCAATTAAAAATTGTGAACTTATTGACAACGAAATACAGTCGATATTTTATTACCACTCGTCAGTGCTATCGTTCGTGGCGCGACGGTCAAACCCGTGCAACCTTATTTTTGTTGATTTAAAGTGCAAAATTGCCTTGCCGAATGAATTGGGATAATAGGTAAATAAATTTTCTGGAACTCGAGCCGGCGAGCGACCGATAAAACAAATTATTTAGTAAACTGTTTCATACATTTGCAACTGGAAACTATTAGTAGTTGTAAGAAACTGCAACTACCTCACTCGACGAGTTTCGTCTTATAAGCCGTCTTCAAACCAGTTGCGACGACGACCGTTTCCTGCAACCGTTTTCGTCGTCGGAAAAACGGTTGCGTTTCGTCCGCAAGAAATTCGACAACGACCCACCTCTACTAGCAACCTATTTGATTGCAAATGTTTTAGGTGCAACCATGTAAGCTGCTGGTGTAATTAGGACCTCCGATGTTTGATGCCAGTGATGTCAATACGAGATCACACTAATTACTTTCTATGTGAAATTGTAACATTCGCTGCAGATTATGCATACAACACATCGATAATGTTATGAAGGAGATAAAGCATTTCATAAGTACACACAATGAGTTGTTAGACTGGGAATCTTCCAAATTAGACCGTATAACGCCCACACTGAACATGTGCCTCCCTCGAAAGGAGTATGGCCATAATCAATCAAGTACCTACGACAGACGGCTTGTTGACCACAGTATTATGTACGTGTACAACATATACTCAGGTAAACGATACTGTACATTACCTGATAAACGAATCGTGACCTACTTAATATTGTATCCAAAGCAGAATTTTAGTCCCCGATTTCTTTACAGTTCTGGTTGGTTCAGCGACAAGAAAACCCACAACCAACCAGACCCGAAAATAAATCTTCCGTTTTATACAAAGTTTTTGCCGAAAGCAGAAATCGAACCGATACTTCACGGAAGCTATCTTAATAGAAGAACGGATAGACAGAAGGAATATAAAATTATTTATTCTTGTTGAGTTCTTGTGCGTGATTCAGGTCGCCAAAACTACCACGCAAGGAGTTGGTTAAGTAACGCATAAGTGATATCTCTTGTTTAGCAAGCTTTCATAAGCTAAAGTGCGTGTGTTACGAGTGGATTCACGTCGGTAGTGCCATAAGTGGGGATCGAACCGGCGACCACAAGATCACAAGTCCGTCGCCTTAGCCATTGGGCTATCGCCGCTTAATTATAATTTATTATTATTATGCATTAGTTTGACTTCAACATAAAAACTTCACAGTTTACTTATTACTTTTGAACCCCAGTGACACCTCTACACATTCTTATATCAACACTCTGATAAACAAAGGTTAAATTATATATTCATGGTCAAGAGAGTTCATTCACGTATTCTAACAATTCGTTAATACAAAACAGGGGTAAAATATTCCAAATAGTATAAGGTATATATAGGTATAAGTATTCATATTTGTATCGGCCCATAAAAGACTTTGGAACTTTTCCCGGAAACTTTGTATTTAGAGATGCCAAGATTTTGAACAATAGATAGTTATGGTCTTTTAATGGAGGTCGTTGACTTTTAGCAAAGGAAAAAGGTAGTTTTTGTATAAATATTAGTTGAGTCGATTTCTTTTTTATATTTCGTATTTGTTTTATCCTTTGCCAGTTAGCAGTTATCACAAAATAAAGTTTAGACCCATAATTTCTAAACATACTTACTGCCTAAACCTTGCTAAATGTTAATAAGGTAGATATTCGTGCTCTTTGTGATGTTATTTTTTTTTAATAAGAATTTATGAAACTATTTAAATCGAATCCTTATCTAATATTTTGAATGATTAACTGTCTCATTACGAAAAGAAATAAAATACTATGGAATCTATAAAAAACGGTTGATTGGATTTACCCAACTTGTATTGTTACTACTGTAGCGATGCCTGCAGTAGCCGCAGAAACTATCAGCGCCATCTAGTACCTACCATCCCAACTAACCTGCATCGCACAACATAAGTTTTCAAGCTAATTCGAACTAAGATTTTTTTCGTATTCTGAGGAGGGACCAACCGTTAGGTTAGGTTAGGTTCCAATTTAAATCAAGCAAAAAGTAAGTAACATGAAATTATTTGTGCTTCATCACAAAAAAATGTATTAATTTAATTGCCTTTTATTAAAAACCATAGCGAGCCGTATATAACTACCAACTTAGAGCTGCCGATAAAAATCAAATTTAGCAGGAGATGGTTATGTCCGTGCATTAAGATGTCGGTTGTGATAAGGAGGGTCGGGCAGAGAAGTCGGAAGCTGCATCCCATAGATAATGTTATCTTTTTATAACATTCAAAAAAGATTGATGCTGTTCTTTAAAAAAGAATAGTGTGCGTTACTAACAATCTTGATACATTTTTTATTTGCACAACTATACGGGCTGATGATGATGATGATGATAAATATTTATAATGCGCTTGAGGAATATAAGTGGGCTAATTATAGTTTAATGTAGGTAACAGCAAATATTGTATCGAACAGGATAATATCGCTAAGTTACTCTTTTATACACAAAAATCATAAAAAATATTAAGTAAAAGAAAGTTATAGTTAAGTTTAATAGGAAATACGGAGGTACACTTAAATTTTAACAGTAAAATGTGTAAAGAGAACCTGGGCTTCCCATACGAGCCAGGCTCAGTTTGGAAATCAGTAAATATTTAATAAAAAAATTAACATTAGTCATCATTACTACGTGCGTGCATGTATATGTTGCAGTCAAAACTCTTAACCAGTCAAAAGTACTTTTAACCAGCAAAATTAGTCAAAAGTAACTAAACATAGCCTAACCTAACCTAACCTAAAACTAGTTTTGACCGACTGCAACAGTATATCTATATATTGCAACAAATGTAAATGTCCAATTTAAAATACAAAATATCTAGTGTTAATTCCGCTAAAAATGTGTCTATATGCTGTAAAGCTATTTTGCACCGCCCTCCCGCCCGCAAAAATTATGCACATGCAGGAAGGAAAAATAAAACGTGCAAAAACACAATCACCAGCCGAAGACTCGACACGTGTTTCGCTCCTCCACGGAGCATCATCAGGGCGATGTAAACCACTCGAACGCTACTTTCCGAGGCACGGAGGGTATTCCCTCAAACAACCAGACCCGGAAAGAAATTTTAGAATTAACACAAAGATTTTCTGTCCGGCGTGGGGATCGAACCCACGACCTCCGAGATTTAAAGCGAGTCAAATACCGCTACGCTACGGAGGTTGCCCATTTTGATATATTTAATTTAAATGATCCAACATAAAAATATATAGTTACTGTTTTAACAAACATAGACCAACACATTTTTTTTTATATTTTAACGCAATACAAATTACAGCTAGATAAAAAAGTACGAAATACTTTCCTCGAGCTTACATAAGCTAATATACTTAAGGCGCCGTGAATAGATGACTTTTACGTATTAGTTTGTCACTGTTGCTCCGCGTAGAAATGAAAGAGAAGCGAAGAGACGCCGCGATGGCGCAACGTTTCGTTCGACTCGTTCGAGTTATTTAATACATTAATCCTTGCAAATATCGTATTCCAATCGATAAATAAAAACAACAGTTCCCTTTATTATTATATATTACATCACTGTTATTAATATTATCAAGATTTGTTTATAAATAATACAGTTACAATTGCTACAATTTTAATTTAAATGGTTATTTTATGGGTTTTTTTTTATCGAGAAAATTTACCGAAAACGTGTTTTGAACACAATGGTCAATAAATATGATCAAGATTAACATATATTTTTTTAGCTGCTCTAAAATGTAAACATTTAGCTAAAAAACTGTTTTGTGAAGCCTATTTCGACTAAGTACAGCGCCTTAATACGATACATTTAATGATGATCGCTTATTGATAGATCTAAATTACCTGATTTATGATACAACATTACATCATCAAAAACTCCTTATATCTACTAAAATGAGGTCGAAGTTCACACAAACATACCTACGTACTTTAAGAAAGTGATATCGACTAGTTTTGCTGACTCAGGATAATATAAATTAGGATAATACCTGACTCAAGGTATAAGGAATATCGTCGCCTGCGTCTGGTGCAAGGCTATTACTGTCGATTCCAAGTGTTATATGCACTTTCTTGAAAAATGTGCTTATTAAATCTAAGATAAAATTCAACCAAGAGAAGAAAACTTCATGCTTTTTAAGGATTTAGATATTTTATCAGAGACACTACATCATTTATTTAAAACTAGCTGATCCGAAAGACTTTGTCCTGTCTTATAATATTAATGCCTATTAAATTCGAATCGGTATTGACATATAACTAAAAAATGATAAAATAAAACGATGAATGAATGAAAAAAAAAATATATTTATTAAAAAATAAATAAAATAACTTAATACTGCGGTCACCAATCCGCCTGCCAAGTGTGGTGACTATGGCAAAATGCCTCCTTCTAGAGGAGGCCCATGTTCAGCAGTGGATGTTATACGGGCTGATGATGATGAAAAAATAAATATATAACTCCAAGCGAAGCATCAGTTTTAAAGACTATTTTACTGTTTTTAAATCTGTTGTGTCAAGCGCCATAAGGTTACATTAAAAAAGTTATATTATCAAAATCGCTAAGGTTACATTTTAAAAAATCTATATAGTGGTTAAGTATTCTTAAATTTCCTTTTTTTCCGCGTAATTTCTATTTATTTCTTTCATAGCAACCTTCTCTTGACAATAACAAACACAACCAAAAAAATAATTAGCGAAATCGGTTCAGCCGTTGACGTGCAATGCCGTGACCAAGGTAAATAGGGATTCATTTTTATAAATACAGATAGTTAACACAAAAATGTGAAAAGTAAATAGGATTAAGTATTTTAGTAAAACATAATTAAATCATCTACATTTTATATTTTAGTTGGCTAATTCTAAGTGTTCGAAATGAAAATGTATGAGATTATTATTATTAAAAATTAAACTCCGCAGCGTAGCGGTATTTGGCTCGCTTTAAAATCCATGCCCACGCTGGACAGGTACATCTTTGTGTAAATTCTAAGATTTCCTTCCGGGTCTTGTTGGTTAAGGAACTACCATCCGTGTCTCGGAAAGCACGTTAAGCCGTCGGTCACGATTGTTATGACATCATCTATAATAACGGTATACTAAAGAACGGGCAGCAGCGTTACTTTGTGTCGTACAACATAATACTGCGGTCACCAACCCACGTGCCAAGCGTGGTGTCTATGGCAAATACCATGTTCAGCAGTGGACGTTATACATGGACTTTAACATTTTTAAAACAAAAATAAATACATGCTGTCAACTATAGATAGTTTTCTGGTTGATGCCGAATGAAAATAATTATAATAACATGGTATCATTATAAAAGGTATAAATCAATCAGGTAATCAATTTATTAATATCTACAATACAAATTAGTAGCTCACAAAGTGCAATATTATATAACCACCTTATTTCGTTTAATGAGTTATTTCAGAATAAATATGATACAAAATGATCCACTTACAAAATGGCGGAGCTCTGCTAGATTTCCGCAATTACATACGTACTCGTATACACTTACTACGTAATAAATCAACAAAATAAAAGAACACACAGTTATATTTTTCTCAATAATGCTACGTGTATTTTAATACGCCTGTCCTGAAAGTATATATGTCTTGATTTATTAGTCTACTTTGAGTTTCAACTAGTTTTCAACTGTAAAATATAGTTCTTACCGAAAGACGTGGCTTTTAAAATTTATTACGCTTGTACCGTAAAATATGTGAGGATTAACTGAACAAAAATGTGGAATATTTTCACCTAAAACAATATTTTATGTGGAACTCTGAAACATGGCTTTGGTTTTACGTCTAGGAGATGTAATATTAATGTTTCAATTTAAAAATCGTTTTCCCGGGTAATCTTTTGTACTGAACATCCAAAAACGACGGCCACCAAAAACCATAAAAATCCTAGTGCCTATATAGTTTTTATATTAAATCTTGTCACAGAACCAATATTCTACTTTATTTTATGAACCAATTTTGATGTAGAATTCGTAATCGTATAAGTTCAATTGTGTATCATAAACAAGACTCTTATTTACGTCATAAACCAAAGAACCATCTCTTATTACGATTTTTTTTTCGTAAAAAATGATATTTCAGTGATATTATCAAATTTTTAATGAATTTATAATGAGTTAGTTGTTATTTTAAAAATGACAAAATAACTATAAAATTCTTTCGATATACACAAGGCTTATAACGATTGTATGGAAAAATCTAAAGTTGGCGCAGTCGGCATTTACCAATTATTTATGTAGATTGTATGCAATTCCTTCTTCAATACACGATCTATTTGTTAGTGTACACAAACGAATATATTTCTTCGTGCTACACGTAAACAACGTGTACCTTACTCTAAATGGTACTACTACTGTGCTATTTGCAGCATTTCTACAAACGGAATCTCCACTAATAGATATCGTTATGTTAACTGCTTCACAAATGTCCTACTGACCGTTTCCCGAATGCTCTTATCTCACATTTGTTTTGCCGACGCTTTAGTTTATCTAGCCAAAATTCGTGAAATTTATCGCGACAATTTTCCGTAGTAGGTGCAATTGGAAAAAAAAGTTGGTTTAAATTTATTCGGGTATAATACCTATAAGTATTTTAGGTATAAATATATTACAGTACTCATTGTTTAATTTAAGTAACTGTGTAATAACCACTTCGGAAATAAATACCTGTACCGGGGGACACCACAGACATAGATATACCTAGATGACACAAGTATCACGATCTGTATGAAAGCCAAGCGTGCCATTTTTTGAATGCCTATTATGACGTTTACTACTATTATGACGTGACAAGCACTATTTAGTGATGGGAAGACGCCGCCGCGTAAGGAGTTTGAATCGATTTGCGTACTCAATTTTGAACAAAGTTCGCCTTTGTATATACCATTTCTCAATTACTATACAAAGACTATTTATTGCACGGATATACATTTATTGAGTAATTGTGTACAGTAAAGAATTATTATGAATCGTTCAAATCGATTTATGTATCGATTTTATGACAGAGGAATGAGATAAACAGAGGAAAATAAAATTCCTGATCGGCTTAAAAGGCAGTTAGGAATATATATTTTTTACAAAATTGTTAGTATTGCTGGTGTATACTTCGACATACTGACTGCATGCTGTTTGTGACTGTTTTTGTTCTTCAACGGTCTAAAAAAAATTTCTTGAGTTGTAACGTTGGTCGTTTTAAGTATATTAGCTTGTTCATCATTGATTACATGGGAAAGCTAAAAAAGTCACGAAACGGTACCATTATTTATTAAAATTGTCAACATAATATGTACTTATATAATACAAAATCATTTGTCTGTTTCCGAAATGGATTCTCGAACATCGATTTGTGTTGCATATGATGAACAGCTACTACAAAACCGAAGCGATATACAATAGTATCGCTTGTTTCGATATTCATCACTTGTTAAAACAACACCTCTCATCAACCGCTTCAAGTAAAAGCCGCAATGTAATACGAATGTTTTGTTCTTCTCAAATCTTGTATTATCAGGTATTACTGAGGGTATTAGACTAAAAATTGCTAAAAATAATTGTTTTTTAAATTAATTACGCATAATATTATTCACAAAATGACTTTCCGATGGAAGGAAACGTTTACTTTATTTTTTCTCCTCGCATTTGTACAGTTTTTACAATTAATAACATTTTAACTGACTACCTACTAGCGCTATACACCTATGCAGACTGAGCGCGAAAGTGGTCACTTACGATTATGGTACGTAAGCTAGGCACGCGAAATAGTTGCTCTTGTGTTATCTAGGTATATCTAAATCCGTGGGGGACACTTATATTTCATTCAAACATATGATGAGTCATAACTTGAGTAATTTAATGGTATTCATGATTAATGAATTACTTGGTGTTTATTTCACAATGATAGTATTAAACAAAGTCGCTTTCCGCTGTTTGTCTGTACCTATGTATGCTTCGATCTTGAATAGTACGCAACGGATGATTTGATGCAGTTTTTTTTTTAATAGATAGGGTGATTCAGGATGAAGTTTTATATGTATAATAAATCAGCATTTTACTCGCGCGAAGCCGGGGTGGGTCGCTAGTAATTTATATAAGTGTTCTTCATTTTCACCATTATCAGCCCGTATAATGTTTACCGCTATTGTTACACGTTAAGCAAATTGATTAGTGACCGCAGTATTATGTTATAACATACAAAAAAACGCTGCTGTTTCTACCATGGTACTTGTCATTGATGATGTTAAAACAATCGAGACCAACGGCTTAACGTGCTTTCTATAGTACGGAGGGTATCAGGGGTCATTAACAAACCAGACACGAAAAGTAATATTAGAATTAATTAGGATTTACACATTGCTATGAGCAAAAAAGCATTTCTTATGCAGCTATGCCACTGTAGTTGTTACGTATATAAATCTTCATTTGTTAACTTAATATAGGTAAAAATTCAAAGTAGCAACCACATTTTGATATTTATTCAAAATCCTACACCCACAGTATCGTGGAAAGTTTTCATCTCAATTACAGCTCTACGAAATGAGCAATAGGATTTTTAATAATCTTCTACACGAAAAACCACTCCGGGCTTTTTAACTTAATCTAAAACCTTAAGAGTGAGCTTTTATCAAAATGTCATCGTTGTTACTCGTATTATGATAATGTTTCCAAATTATAATATCCCCTATAATATTTAATTATGCGGTTTTTGTGGTTTCCGGTTAAGAGTGATCAGTGGCACCTCTGGGTTGTGGTCCTAACCCCATAAGGGTGCCCCCAGGTGTGTGTCACTTAATTGTATGCTTTTATAAATGTTCAATATATACAAATAATAATTAATGTAAATATGAACTTATTATGAGTAGAGGAAATAATGCCACACGGGCAGATGGAGTACATTTTCTGTAATATCCTACAATTAGCAGCACTCACAAGTTATACTTGCTAGTTATAGTTACCCAAGTAGTTTTATTCTTAGAATAAGAATAATAACTTATTAATTACAGTTGTTTTTCATTGTGATTTTGACTAGTACAAGTGTAGGTCAATACCTAAGTGCTGAATAAACTCATTATTTCATAATTACAGAGTAGACTTCCCCATGGGTATCGTCAGAGGTGACTTAAGGTCATATAGTGGTACCCACTCATATGTGATGGATGGGCAGCAGCATCTTTCAACGCAAGTCCATGATCAGTCCGTAAATGTTCTGTTAAAGTAAATAAGAAAATAAATTATTTACTTTATTCTACTTGATTTTGCCTCTGACTTTTTTTTTGTTTTGAGCAGCAAAAGAAATTGATTAGCTCATTACACTGTATATGTAACAGTCAAAACGTATAATCGATCAAAACCACTTTGACTGCAATAATAATTTGTATGGAATTTTTGGCACATTGTGGTCACAGTAAGTTCTAACCTAACCCAACCTACAGAAGTTGGAATCCTGATGTATTTTTTTAACCTTCGACCTAAGAGCGTCTCGTTTCGGTAATTTTATGTGAGCCAATATAAACCCGTCAAAACTACTTCTGCCTGATTTTTGCAGTCAAAAGTGGTTTTGACTGATTATAAGTTTTGACTGTAACATATACACCATTGATGTAATAAAATTGTTATTTTTTTAATAGATACAAAACACAAATAATATGAACAAATATTTTTATTTTCATTAAAAGGGATTGAATGCTCTTTGCTTAATTATTTGTGCTTTAAATTTCTTTGTTAACTGAGTATCCATTGAAGTAGAACTTAACACCTTGTTTCAAGAACTGAGAAAGTTGGATTTTCAACATCGAGTCCTGATCAGAAAACAAAGTTTTTGAACTAAGTAATTACCCGGTAATGGGTTAACAGGAACATAGCAAGTTTAAGGTGGTTGGATCTCTAAGTACTACTGAGTTTGATAATTTGTGCAAGTAATGCTGGTATACTCTTTATTATTAACATTTCTTGAAGCTATGTGCGTATTTTCGGAAAAAACTTTTTATTTTAAGTATATGCTTAAAATTAAAATTCGGTTTTTCCGGAAATACGCACGTAGCTTTCTTCTTAATAAAAATTTGATGGCATATCTGAATTTTATTTTATGTTACAGACCAAATAATATCATATAGTAGGTACACAAGACACCAAGTAAAGAGAGAGAGAAGTTGTTTTAAAATGGATTTTTACATTGATCTGTTACTTAAGTCACAGAACCAAGAATGAACCCAGTTACTCAGCATATATTTTAGATAATATAAAGAGTTACAAACTATAAAATATTTTACAATTTAGTATAAAACTTAACATTACTAAGTACTGACTACTATTTGGGCCGTGTAAACATTATTCTGCCAAACCATTGGTACCTAATCTTTGGACAATTTCTTGTATACTGCTATAACTCTATTATCTAGATACTTTATCAAGCTACAGTGGCTGCAATGGGATGCAATTTATTGGCTAAATTGATTAATGGAACAATAGAATGCAGACTACGGAATATCAGAATGATAGTCGCTTAAAGAGAATACATGAATAAAGGGAAACAGTTTTTCAAAATGGGACTGTTTGTTTCATTAAAAATACAATACTAGGAAAATGAAAATCTTTGTTGCGGGCAAGTTTACTAACACTTATTTCACGGACACAAAGCACACCCAGAATAAGAACACCTATAAAAATCATGGTCACGTGGAAACAATGGATGAAGAAAGATTGACAAAACAGGTATACATGGCAATCGTGAGTGGCACAGTCGGAAAGGAAGACCTCGACAAACGTTCCCTGACCAAATCGGAGACATCCTCGCAAGGGATCAAATAAGATCCACCCTAAACCGACGTGCTTGTATGAAGAATATTATGAGAGTGAATGAAGCGAAAGACGTGTGTAGGGATCGTAGCAAGTGGAGGTCCATTGTCTCTGCCTACCCCGCTGGGAAACAGGCGTCAGCTTTTGTATGTATCTATGTATAAAAATCATTTCTATGACCTACAGGGTCGTAAAAATGATTTTTCCGGGTGGGAATCAATCACGAAAAACCAGATCCAGTAATCACTGAATTACCGGTGCACATAAATGTAAAACATAAAATTTCCTTTTTCTCAATATTAAAATTTTGTGATTTCTTTTAAAATCTTGGAATTTAAAATAATTTTTAAAATATTTTTAAAATATTTTTATTCTTAAAATATTTTTAAAATATTTTTATTCTTAAAATATTTTTCTATGTAACTCTAATACCTGTAAAAGTGTTATTCGATACGTATAAATATGCATTTCAACGCATAGGTTATTACTTAGATTGAAACAACAAGGCGACCGAATAGACGAATAATTTCAAGGCTTATTGATAAAATTGCTGATATTTTCATGGCTTTAAGTGTCGATAGGAAAATATATTTAGGTAGTGAAATTTTAGGCTGTATTCTCAAGGTAGAGTGATTCACATTAAACTGTTTTATAAACAATATGAATAAATCTACTTTTAGTCATTTTATGGTGATTTTAGTGGATACTTAATTCAAAATTTGATTATAATAAATAATGTAAACCACCGTCAGGATTCGAACCTGCAACCCTAGATTCACCAAGTCCTTATTCACCTAGAGACCTCTGCATTTACGAAACTTGTTAGACGATTTTTTGCAATTTCTCACAACATTAATAAATATAATTCGAAACAAAGTATAAAAGCGTTTTTCGAATTTTAAACTACACTAAGTCAAATCCTACTAAAGTAATATTATTCCCGTGTAGTAATGATAAGTAAGCAATTTGAATTTAATTCAATTATTTTTAAATAATATTTAATTAAATAAGATCACAAACTTTCTGATAACTCGTCGCAGTATTTTCATCAATTATTTTTACGCCTGATGATGTCTTATAATTGCCTTAACATAAAAATACAAATTAACTTAACATTAAAAAAAACATAAATATACACAATTTTAAGTACAATTATTATATAAGTATTCTAAAAAAAAAATAGTACCTACTATTTGCTTCTATATAGGTTTTTCTTTTTCCATAAGCAATAGTCACTGGGCATTAAGGCGAACAGGGTCCATAATGAATAGTTCAAATATGTAGTATTTGAACTATTCATTATGGACCCTATGGACTTATCAACCAGCGCAAGAATCTTCTGTGCGGCTTAGCCCTCGACCTTTTCCGAGCCAGTTATTCGAAGAATTACCTTACGGGCATCAGATAATCGCTAAACCGTTAGTCTTGATTGTCATAACATTAGCAAAATTTAACTTTGTTAATAAAAACGATAGGATAAATTAACAAAATACTATGGTGGTTACTTACTACTCTGTTAAACGTGTGATTAAGGTATAAAAATTCTCTTCCTGAAATTCAAAAATTCTCTTAATAACATTTAAATGGAATCTAAATCACCTACCATTCCTGCGATCTTAAAATGGAGAGCAAATCAGCATGGGTATACTAAACTTTAAAGACCGAATTCTGACGCGCAACAAATCATCAAACCTCGTATCACGTCCGTTTTAGTACCTTTTTATCAAACACTCGATTCAGCATTCGACCGATTGAATTCAACGTTAACGAACTATAGAGATGTGACAACGGATAAAATCTTTTTTTCGCATCAAACATTTTTCACATTCACAAACGTGTACAGAATTTGAATAACCTCTTCATGTATATGTGCGCTATTCGGCAAATTCAAGTCCCATTCACTTTGTATAATTAAAGAGAATGGTCAATTGTTGTTTCGCGCTTAATCGTTATAAAGTTTCACTAAAACTTTTTTAAATTTTGGAAAGCGTTCGAATTGTTTTTCAAAATTTTCTTCACAATAAGCACAGAAAAAGGCTTTTCTAGTGCTTATTTTAGTCGCAAATAGGTTGAAAGCTATTCGCTTTAGTTTTGAGCTAGTTGCTCCACGGAACAATGCCATTAGCCTCCTTTGCACGTTACTATACAAGCACGATGTTAAGATAACCATATGGTAAAGATCAATGTGAAATGTTATATCTTGAAGAAACTGCAAATAAACTTCAATGTGAACTAGATATGAGTCAGAAGTATTAAGTTTCTGATTATGGTAACTCTAAGTTAAGTATAAAAATTGTTTTTTTTTATTTTAAATAAAATAATCCTACAACATTAAATGTGTCACCATCCAATATTAATAATTTGTTTCAAACAAAATATTATTGTCTACCCGATTTTTAGCTGCGTTGAATGAATTATTCCTACTCAGATGGGGGGGGATTTGCACCGTTATAAATTTTACTCCGTCTTAAAATCTCTATCAAATTTCATCGAAATGTTTGCGTCAAAGGTAAGGTACCTACTATAGAGAAAATTCATATGACATTTGGAACACATCGAAATAAAAAGCCGAAACATGTATTAATAGGCCTTGTTTTAAATTCTGACACTTCTGAAATAAAATGGAAATGTAAATGTTTACAATATGTTTCGGGTATTCTCGTGACAATATTTACCTTTTATATTCAACCTACCTTTCGATCAAGTTACATTGATCGACATTTGTAAACATTGTCCCGAAAGCCTAAACATGAACACTGTAAACATTCATTTGTGTGCAGATAAATTAACTTTGATGGCCAATTTTTTCGGAGATTACGATCTCCTGATAAATTCAACATCAACATCACACTTTTCCATTCCTTTATATTAAACTTAAAAAGAAAACTACACTAAATTTATGAAACAAAACTACACGCAAAGAACCCCTCAGGTCGCCGACTGCCAAAAACTGGCAAAAAGCTAGCGATGTCACCACGTTGAATTACTAGGCTAATGCTTTGGCCTAGGTACGAGCCAGCTCTTGGGTCACCCGACGAATCAACAAGGAGCCTGTAAATTCAGCCCCACAGAAATAGTTTCAGCCATTCAGCCATAATACATTTAAAATTTGAATTACGTATATGGGAATGGGACAACCTCCGTAGCGTAGCGGTAATTGGCTCGCTTTAAATATGGAGGGCGTGGGTTCGATTCCCACACCGGACAAGAAATCTTTGTGTAAATTCTAAGATTTCTTTTCGGGTCTGGTTGGTTGAGGGACTACCCTCCGTGCCTCGGAAAGCCCCGATTGGTCCCGATTGTTATAACATCATCTATAACGAACGAACCAGGGAACGGGCAGCAGCGTTTCCCCCGTGTATTAAAACATAACACTGCGGTCACCAATCCGCCTGCCAAGTGTGGTGACTATGGCAAAAACTCTCCCTCGGGAGCAGGCCCATGTCAGCAGTGGACGTTATACGAGCTGATGATGATGATGATGATGTGGGAATGGTAAAAGTACTATCTATCTCTATT
Source organism: Nycteola revayana (assembly GCA_947037095.2). Classification (NCBI taxonomy): domain Eukaryota; kingdom Metazoa; phylum Arthropoda; class Insecta; order Lepidoptera; family Nolidae; genus Nycteola; species Nycteola revayana. The sequence continues at coordinate 12,533,407 of OX344838.1, read as the reverse complement.
GATCTTTAAATCACTTTTTTATATCATTTTAAACGAATGATTAAAAAAAATCGTTATTTAAAATAATCTATTAATTTATTTATAAAGGTAAAAATTAAAGTTGCCAAAAGATAAATTAACAAAAAATATCAAGAAGGATGCAATCAAAATTCTTTTTCTTCAAACTAATTATTAACTCGTCTTGCGGAATAATTTTCCTCCTTTTTAAGGGAGTGAAAAGTATTTTTAAAGGGTCGTAATTTAGCTAAGAATAATAATAGTATAGCTTCGTGCAAAGTGTTGGCGGCGTAATTTAGATTTTTTGTCTGACGGGTATAATCTATTAATAATTATAATTAAGCTGAGGCTGACCTAAATTCCTTTTATAGATTCGCATTATTAGGTACTCAAGACTAAGTATAAGTTTCAATATTGTAGCTTTTTCTAAACGATTAGTTTCAAGTCTTCATTCTTTTCCGTCTCAGCTTGAGATTCTCTAGTTCTAGACGTATTGCTTCATTGTCATACTTTAAGATAAGATAAGATACTATTTATTACACACCAACATAACAACACAAATACAAATAGTAAAACGTAATAGTTAGCAATGTACTATCGGCGGTCTTATCGCAAATAGTGATTTCTTCTTTAATAGAGACGTAATCTAAAAAAAATATATAGTTACAAGTCCAAATTTACCGATTGATGAATACTGACGACAGTTGTTTATGAGACATATTTATCAAAAGTTACAAGTCTAAAAGCGCACAAGTTAAATGTTATAAGGTTTTATTCACAATGTTTGTAATTTAAGTTTAAAAAATAATTTAATATGTCCTGCAGATTGTATTTGAAATATAAAGATTTTTTTGGTAAATAAAACAACAAATACTATGTGATATGGCTTGTTGCTTGTTGTAAAATAGACGATTTTTATATTCCTATTACGAATCACACAAAGATAGTCTTTGTAGTACAAGGCGTTTAACGTTTAATAAATAGGATAGTGGTATTTTTGGTTGAATTGCCGCTCGGGATGTCTGTTTGTATAAACCATGAATACTTTTTTTTGTGAGCATTTATAACATGTTCATAACGACGCTTGAAAGGCAATCCTTACTAACCGACATAAATCCGTAAAATGAGTTATATATACCATTCGAACCGGCAGATTTTTCTGCGTCGTTTGGTCTAGGTCTCATAGTCACGACGAGTTTTATTGTCGCTTAGATATTGCGTAATTTTGGTCAAATCTACATTTTGTGCTTACTAAACGACCAAAAAATAGTGATTTTATGAATATCTAGCAGTTATGACGTTCTAACAATTAGGAATATGAACTTAGTCGGTTTTTCAAGTATTGACTTTTACATTTATTTGTATTTACGTATTTTTACTTGTTAAGATTTTTTCCATTGAAATGACTTAGTCGATTTTACCTACACAAAGCAATCGTAATTTATGTGGTTATATATTTTAACTTGATAATATATTTTGTGACATTGTCATTTGTATAAATTAACCTGAAATAAAGTGGAAGAATATTAGAGCTTAGATATTTTTACTTGTAGATCATAATATTTATTTATTATATATTTAAATATTTGATTTCAGACTGAATGTTATGTCATAATTAGTTTCCTGATCGGCACTACGTAGCGTATGTGTTTAATTTTCCATAAAGACTTTTATTTAATAATAATTTATTTCATTTATTTTCTCCTCTGTAGAGTAGCGGTATTTGGCTCGCTTTAAATTTCGGAGGTCGTGGGTTCGATCCCCACTCCGGAGAGAAAATCTTTGTGTATATTCTTATATTTATTTCCTGGTCTGATTGGTTGAGGGACTACCCTCCGTGCCTCGGAAAACACGATAAGCCGTTGGTCCCGATTGTTATAACATCATCTATAATAATCGTAAATCAAGGAACGGGCAGCAGCGTTTCCTTGTGTGGTACAACATAATACTGCGGTCACCAACTCGCCTGCCAAGCGTGGTGACTAAGGCAACTACCCTCTCTCGGGATGAGGCTCATGATACATTTTTATATTATAATTATTGTTATTTGTCATATAACAATATTTTGATAAAAAATAATGATTATTAAAATATATTCTACTAAAAGTAGCATAAAATCACTTGAATATTAGTAACATAATTATAATTTTAAACTAACATTTAGAATTTAACACCTTGTAGAATAATTATTAATCACATCAGAATAAGCGTAATTTCATAGGGTTTTGTTTATCTTAATAAGCTTATTATAAATAATTAACCATTTAAAAGCTGGCCAAAAATACACCGAAAGCAATTAATTATTATTATGTTAGATAACTTCTGAAAAGTGTACACGTGTTTAGCCGGGTCATGTACCAATATCGTTTTATGGTACATTATTACTTTACCAAAAAAAATCCGTAAGATCTGAATACCTAATTTTATATGGCATATAAAATTAGGTACCTATTAAAAAAAAATAACCCCGTCTTATATAAGGTTGGATAATACTTCAAGAAAACAGTTTGTCTTGAGAAAATAGAACATACTTTGGTGTATATTAACCCTCTACACTTTATTCACAAGGGCCGTATTAGCTTAATTGGATATCCTCAGAGTAATATTTTAGCTAACAATGTTAATATTTTGGTATGGTTCTAAGGTATATACGGAACATTTGCCGCTTTCATTGTTATACTAATGCAATGTTTGCAAATTTTAATGTAAAAGCTACTGAATAGATTTAAATTCACATTATATCATCTGATTTGTAAACTGTAGGTATAAAAAGCAAATATAATGCAACGACCGATTTTGTTATCTACGTTTGATTTCATACATTTTATACAAATTGCTAATAGACACCGTTATTATGAATAATCTTTACTATCTATACTCATAAATAAAGCTAAAGAGTTTGTTTGTTTGAACGTGCTAATCTCAGAAAATACTGGTCCGATTTGAAAAATTATTTAAGTGTCCCATAGCCCATTTATCGATAAAAGCTATATTATGAAGTTCTTACGAAAACTAGAGTTATGTGGGTTAAACCGCGCGCGGAACCTAGTTCTTTGGATAAAATAGAAAATTGAAATTTATGTTTTTGAGCATATTTGAAATGGAATTAAATAATTTATACGTAACGTTAATGGCTTGTCATATGTTCACATTAACATATGAAAGCTTTAATTTTATCATTAAATATTAAACCTACTTTAAATAACATCTAACTAGTACATAAATTATGATTTATTACATCATCATCAACCGCCCATATAACTTCCACAGCTGAACATCAACCTTCCTGGAAGGCGGTGTTGCCACTAAAGCTTGGCAGCCGAGTTGGTGGCTGGAGTATTTATGTTATAACACACCCACGCTGCTGCCCATGCCCTGGCATATGACTGTTAGTAATGTTGTAATAATCGGCTTCACGTGCGTTGTGAGGCACGGAGGGTAGTCCCTCAAGAGGGGATTTTTTTGATTTTACACGAATATTTTTTTGACCAGAACGGGAATGGAACCCGAGACTTATATTTCTACTCCACAAAGCTTGTTAATAATTATAAATATTATATATTATTACATAAATATAATGGATATGAATTTTATTTTATTTTTAACGCACCAAATTTAGTAAAAAAATATATTTTTTTACTTTAATTAGTTTGAATAACCGACGGACATAAACAAAGACGTTGGATATTGTGAAACTGACAGGTTTAACCGTGGCTTTTGGGTTTCATAGAATTTAAATTTCCAGTAAAAAATTTTATAAATAATGAATATTAAAAACAGTAAGTTAATTATTGTGTTGCTTTTTAACATGTAATACAATAATTAATTTGATTAAAAAAAAACATATAAAATATTACATAGGTACCGAAAACATTTTACAAAACTGTACTTATGTGTTAAGAACTCATGCTTAACATCTGTGTAGTACAGTATAGTGTAACATGACACTGGCAGAATTTGCTGAGAAACTCGGCCGACCGCCTTATAATAAATAAAAAAAGACTGTATTAAACATCTCTAGTCCCTTTAGAAACTGAAACTAGGCCACATAAATGGCTAAAAAAACAAAAATATATGCCAAAACAATGCCTTTGTGCAATCCAACAGTAATTTTTCACAGACAAAACAGTAAATAAAACAACTTTTCATTAACCCTTTGGCTGCAGTTGCATAAAATATAACGCTGTGCTGTTAATTTTTTCTGTCGCGTATTTTTACGCGGCGTTATTCCCTGTGCGTGCGTAAAAGTGTATGTAGTATGTTAACGTCAAAAGTCAATTTGTCTCACTATGTAACCAGAGTGATGGTCCGGGGGAATTGACATAACCGATTTGGTTTCGCCAGGGAGCTTAGATGTGCCAATATATTTTTCAGTACAGTATAAATTTATTGTAAAGTGTTTTGAAAATTTTATATTTTGATTTATGCGCCATTTTTTTATTTACTGTCAGGAGACCCTAAAACATTGTTGGTTAAATTTAGGTCTCTTTAAAAACACATTCTAAAAGTACCAAAGTAACTATTAAAAAAAACTACTTCTTTGTGTAGGGTAAGTCCTAGACTGTTTGTACGAAAGAACTATATAAAAAAACTACTACTTTGTGTAGGTTAAGTCTTAGGCCAGTCTATAGTAAAGCAAGTTTAAATAAACATACCTATTGTACCTATTATTGGTAATTTTGTTCCCTTCGTCGTGTGATAAGCAACAAATCTATGTGAAACATTTTTGATAGTAAAATTAATAAGTAAGAAGATTTAAAGCTTCTTACTTTGTATAATATCCTGATTTAAGTTGAGGAGTGAACATAATTATCAGTTCACAACATGACTTTTTCTTTTTTGCTTGCTTTAAATGATTTTACTGTCATCATCAGCCCGTATAACGTCCACTGCTGAACATGGGCATTGTCTGAGGGGGATTTTTACCATAGTCAACATGCGAGAAGTTGCGCTTTCGATGAGGTTTCTGCGATAGCCACCACTCTTAGCAAGCGAGTTGATGACGGCAATCGTGATTACGTAACACACAGGTAAAGACTGCTGCCCGTTTCCTAGTAAATAATTATTATAGATGATGTTATAATAATCGTGACCAACGGTTTGCCATGCCTTTTGAGGCACGGAGGGTAGTAATAGCTTGCCCAAATCGGGCAGGCAATTTTTGTGTATTATCTAAGAATTCTTTCCGGGTCTAATTGGTTGAGGACCCGGACCTTTAGGCTTTAATTTATAAAGGTGTAATAGCCATACATTACTAGGGTTATTTATACATGAGATTACGTAGGGACATATCAACTCACATTTTGGAGGGGCAAGCAGAGACTATGACCACTTACTACGTACTTAATTTACTGAACGAAGTATCACTGAAAAAATATTAAGAGACACAATAAGTGGAAGACTGGCTGTGATCTTGCATCTATGGGCGTACACAAACTGTTTCCAGTACGAGGACATATGTTAACACTGTAATAATAACTAAAGTGATAAATTCAAATATCAAAAAGTAAAGACAAAACTGCTACTGGTGTTCCCTTAAGCCCTATAGCCAGTACCGGACACTTCGAATGAGATGGCCAGTCACACTTGTTTTTAATTGTCAATTAAGCAGTATTGATTTGATTAAAATCAAGATTTCAATCATTTATTAAATTCAGATTTAGTGAGAAATATAAATGTCATTTTATTTAGGATAAAAAAAATTGTATTATTGTGCTTGATTACATAACTATGCATCATTAGAATAGTACATATAATCTATATTGTAGGCATAAATAAATGTCCTGATTTGGCTTTATTGGCGACAATTGCCCGCTAAAGTTCCTCAAATTTAGATTTTTAGTTTGTTCGATACAAATACCTATATAAATATATAAATTTAATATAAAAACTTTAATTTTATATACATTACATTAAAATTAAAAAAAAAATCTTATAGTGAAATGTTATTAAATTTAAAAAACAAATAAATTGTAAATTAAGTAACATGTTTTCGTTTATTGTATACTTTTATTAATTCGTAATATATTATTTATTATACGCTACGCCGATTAAACTTTGATTTTTTGAAAATAAAAATCTGTTTTATATTTTTATAAGATATAAAAAAACTTTAACATGCCTATTAACCTAGTTATGAGAAAGAAAATTATTTTTTTCTTTGCGAACTGACGTCGTTATTGGAAAAACGATAAACCTTCGAAGAATACAATTTGATTCCTTATTAAATCAACACAAAGTTCCTTTCAGATTTGATCGAATCGTTCGATTATATCGATAAGAAACAAACAAAGTACTGCGACAAAAAAAATACTAACAAAGCTTACCTAATTAAAGCAGAATTTCAACAGACTTCAGAACACGAAGACGATCACAGAAAAAACATTTGCTCGTAAGTTTTTCATTCGAAATCAGAACACGAACTGTCACAAACTTAAAAAGTCACTTTCGTTACAAGTCAACACTAAAAGCACTTTGAAATAAGAACTATTTAGGAACAAATGAAAAACTCAGAACTCACTTTTATGCTCACACAAACTTAAGATAGGGTTGTAGCGGAGATGTTTTTTGTCGTTCACTTTTTAACGTGTTCGTTTCGCGAGGGTAGTGACTGGTACGAGTGTTCGTTTCGTTGGTAGGGCTGTCACTGCGATGTAGCGAACGCATCGCGCCTGCGTAGCTTTGCGCCATCGGCTCTGCACTCTTGATACATTTCTGCCTCAATTAATCCCAGCACTGTACTCAATTACACCTAGTAGGACTTTGCTAGTGGCGAGTTTGAACAGCCCGCGCGATATTGGAGTGCCGCGATTTGAGGCTTTGTTCTATTTCAATAACTACTTCGGTAAGTCCGAGGCAGCTATAATAGCTGTAATTACAGCAGTAATTTGGCGTCAGCTGTTTAAATGGTTCTTGCATTTTGCTAATAGATTGCTTGTAAAAGCGTTTTATGAGAGCCAAGAATAGGTTGTTAGCTGCATCGTAATATAGGTATATGCCTCATATGTTAAAACTATCATAATTCTACCTGTCATTAAAAGTCTACTTTAAGTTTCATCCGACCTTACTACTATTTCTTTGGATTTTCAGTGGTTACGGTAGTTGCTTCTAAGACCTGTTTCTGGGTTTGATTCCCACATTAATTCTGAAAACCACATATAGTTGTTTTGAGTCTTGGTGTGATTTGTGTCCATAAATGAGGTGATTTAAAAATTCCCCGCAACACAGGGAATTATTATCATTGGTGCGAGGATTTTTTACTTCAAGAGCCCGGTTACGTCTACGGCTTTCGTTTTGCAAAACTTTGCTAACTAGAGTCATTAAGAGATATTGCCGTATACACCATGATTGGCAAAACGTATTATCACAGTCAAATGGTGAGTAACCTTGATTGGAATTGGTCCCTCCATCGATTGTATGTCCCATACGACACTCATAGTATAAAAAAGGATGATAGAAAATATTCTTATTTTTCCTTATGTTCATGATGGATTTGGCCATAGAAAAATAAACATTATCTGTTTTAGTAAATAACCAGTTATAACCTCTTTAATGCCGCTGTGCTCGTATGAGGATGCACTTGCTTTTACCACTATAATGTTAACAAGTATATAAATAAACCCATATACTCAAACAGTTTTTTTATTTTATTTATCGTACACTAGATACACTTTGCGATTTTACTCGTGTTGGACTGCTACTTCAATCCAATGGGTGGTTAGAAATCCAATTATATCTTAACCTCCAGGCTAAATTTCGCCCAAAAGCAGTTCACTAGTTTTGAATGACTAAAAGCTATCTGCGTTCTCTTCCGCACCCCACAAAAGAGGAGTAGGGCAAACTGCCTCAGTATTGCCATAAAACCATAAAATCTAGTAATAAACTTCTGTTGTTTGTTCAACATTAAGCCGATAGTTGACTGCGTTTCCCCGACGTTTAAGAACACATTAAATGTAGCCCCATTAAAAAGAAACGGCTTTGCTGCGAGCGACTTGATCATTCATTTTTCTCGAGTGAATTACGGCATTTTAAAGATGAGCTATTTGGTGGAAATGAAATAAATTGTGAACATGTTTGCTTTTTGCGAATTGTTTTGTGTATTATGAATTTTCATTTGTTATTACTGTCTCTAGATTTTGTGGCCATGTTTTAACTGTACTATAGCATGGCATGGCGGTATCAGGCACCAGTGCAGCGTTTCCGGGAATCAATTGGGGCAATATTTTTGTAGCGTAGGTAAGCTGTACTATAGTACAGCTTACGAAATACGGAACAGTATCATACAGCCACCTACGTAGTTCAGGTTTATTTAAAAAAATAGCTTTAGTAGGGTAATAAACCCTCATCCTCATGCCTTGGATTTGCACTTCGTTGTCATAACTTCAACAAGCATATTCTGTTACTTACCCGAAGTTTAAAAATGATACTGGCGTCTAGCCTCGTAGCTATGGTAAGGGCTTAGTAGAAGGCATGTGCCTTAAGAGAGCATAGGGTTAGCACACACACTCACTTAGTAAGTACCTCCGCCCTACGGAATACCACAGCCAAATAACATTATTAGTTAATGTTTTGTTCCTGCAAATTAATAAGATCGCCAGAGGTCACAATAATGGATAAGGTGAAAGAGCAAAAAAATGATAACGATGGCTAGTGCTGTGCATATCTAGTATACTGGCACTAGCAGTAGTTGTAATTGGACCCTATGCCACTTCACATCAGGAGCCCAAGTCTACTATCGTAATTATGTGTCATGGAACTGCCACTGACGTCTCAATGGTCAGTTTTTTTACACATTTGGTAATGTACTAATCCAAAAGACAAAGAAAACCAACCAGTTCCACGACACGACACCATTACGATAGTAGACTCAGGCCCCTGGTTGACAATGGTAAGTTTCATGGTCAGAAATAAAATAGAAAAATGTCTAAAAATATACATTTAGGAATTTAATGTCCAATGTGCATCCCACTGCCTATTTCTATCAGACAGAAAGCGTGATGTTGTATCTGGGGGCACGGCAGTGCCCCCCCAAGTCGAGTAAGAAAAAAAAAAAAAAAAAAAAAAAAGGTGCACGGCCGTACCTATCTTTTCTCGAAGCAACTCAGCCGATTTTCGACCCCCTATAACTTCGTTGTGGATAAAGATAGGAGCCTGAATTTTCAGTAACTAAACAAGCTTTGTAAAACTACAGTATATTTCAAATTTCATTCAATTTGAACCAGTACTTTACGAATTATAACTAGTCAAAGTTTGGTATTTTCGGTAATTTTGTCACTCGCTCACTACTGACTGACCGATCATCAAAATGTTTAGGCACTTCTAGCAGACGTAGAAGCTTCAAATTTTGAGTATTAGGAGAGTTTAGTGTAAAACTCATGGGAAAATTCCAACATTTTGCAATTTCGGTCTAGTTGTTCAGTTTCATTAACTGCATTAATAACTTTGTTATTTCTTATAAATGTATAGGATTACAAAGTTACATTTGCAGTCAGTGAATCAGTGTACATGAATATGTTTGATTTAATGGAGGAATAGGTGTAGATAGGGACCTAGATGTAATTTTTTTTTTTTTTTTTTTTTTAAAGACAACTCCCGCAATAGGGAAATAAATCCCTGTGTCGCGGGGGACTTTACAAACATACATTTCACGGACACAAAGTACACCCAGACTCAGAACAATTATTTGTGGTTCACACAAATAATTGTCCCGGGTGGGAATCGAACCCAGAACATCAGGTCCCAGAAGCAACTACCGTAACCACATGTTGAAAGGTGGTGTCTAAGTGGTTAGATTAGTTGTTTCAGAGACCTGGTTTTCTGCGTTCGATTCCCACCCGGGACAATTATTCGTCTGAAATTCAAACAGTTGTACTGAGTCAGGGGGTGCTTTGTTTTAGTGAATCTATTGAGCGGTGAGACCTTCGCGACAGAGGGATTAATTTAACAAGTAATAAAAAAAAAAAAAAAACTCGTAGGAAAAAAAAAAAGACAATGGATTGTAAAAGCAAGATAGTACATAAGTTGTGCTATGAACGATAGGATACTAACAATCATAACAGCGTCTGATGGAGGTGGCTTGCCCGCTTGAGCCATGTCTCAGCAGGAGGCTGCGGTCCCTTGAGAAGTAGGGACCCCGTGTAATCTGGGCGTCCCTGAAACTGGTTATTTGGGCGCAAGAGAGCCCGCAACACCAATTGAGTCGCGGACGCTGCCAGAGGGTATCCCAGATAGGCAACAGTACCTGGGCCCCTCACCAATTGTGGTCGGAGGAGTAACCAGGGGTTTTACTCTCATGTTATGATTAGCATTCCACTGCTATGAAGAGGGCGAGTCCCACATACCCCACTGCCCGTGCCGGAACACCGCAGTGGCGGAGGAGATGCGTAACATTCTTGCATTTCCCGGACAAACTTACACCACGGCTTTCACGCTTCCCGTTCGAAACACAGAAAGACGGTCACTTTCTTCCAAGCAACTAACAAATCTTACTGTGATATCGAAGGTATACACACAAACCACGTTTTATTAATCTGACACAAACTATATTTATATAATCATTTTATCAAATATTTTTATACACAGTTTGATGTTAACTAGGTAGCTTTAAATTTACTTATGTACATATTAGCTTGTTCCCTAGTGCGGGAGCTGTCTTAAAAAAAGGCCATAATCGGACATGTATTATGTAGTTGTACCAAAATTCCATCAAAAACAGTTCATCAATTTCGTAATTTTAAAAACCTTTGACAGGCTGGAGGCCAGGAGGCCGTGAGTGCCATACATAAGTTCATGTTAATCCTCTGTTAAGCTTGATGTTGTAGTTTTCGATTAGGTACATTGACAATATTTATAACCAATGAGAGATAACAATTTTACATACGGATTAATTTGAAATGACGTTTGACGAGTGCGACGAATATCAATAAAGCATAAAAAAAGTATACGACGCATCTGTTCTTGATTCATATGGTGAGTGTTGCCATGCCAGCTAGGTACGTGGATATTCATATGTGCGTAAGTTAAGTTATTCTGTAAATAAGGGCACAGAGTTACTAGTCTGGATGGTTTACATCTAATTTAAGTCTACTTTCTAAACTATTAAAGCGCAGGAATCATTCATTTGTGAATACAATAGACTAAAACCGGCCAAGTGCGAGTCGGACTCGCGTACTAAGGGTTCCGTACCATTTTTAAGTGCCTACCTGTTGTTATAGATATCGAGCAAAAAAGGTAAAAAAAAAGTTGTTGTATGGGAGCCCACCCTAAATACTTATTTTATGTTTAGTTTGTTATTATAGCAACAGAAATACATAATTTCTGAATTTTTCAACTGTTTAGGTATCGCGGTTCTTGAGATACAGCCTGGTGATAGACAGACAGACAGCTAAGTCTTAGTAATAGGGTCCCGTTTTCACCCTTCGGGTACGGAACCCAAGCATTTAATGTCTAGACATGCTTAATATTGTTGCATCAAAGATATCGAGAAAAACCCATAGAGAAATGGAGTGGGCTTTGAGAAAAACTGTAGCTGAAGTTCAAGAAGTAGTACCGGTAAAGAAAAAGAGGAACACAACCTACAAAAATTGGAAAGCTCATAAGACAGTGGCAGAGTGGTAAAATCCATTGTTGGTATTTTAAAAATTAATGTAAATTGTAAAGCAAAGGAAAAAAGTACAACTATCTACAAAAAGAAATGAGATGCCATCAAAAACATACTTGTAAAAAAACCCAAGTCTCGTAACGCAGTTCTTTTACCGTAAAACGTTGTGAGATCTATGTAATACCAAGTCGGTTAATTTATTCAGTCCCTACTTAAGGGACCTTCTATCTCAAGCTATTACGTAATTATCTCACCTTACAGAATTTTATTTTGACCTTATCAAAGTTCAAAACTTTTGTGTTATGAATATTAGATTGACTTGGCCATCGCAATAAACACTTGTGAGATCTAATTATATCCGATGGCCAAGTTAATCTATTATTTAAAACTTTAAAGTTTTGAACTTTGATAAGGTCAAAATAAAATTCTGTAAGGTGAGATAATTACGTAATAGCTTGAGATAGAAGGTCCCTTAAGTAGGGACTGAATAAATTAACCGACTTGGTATTACATAGATCTCACAACGTTTTACGGTAAAAGAACTTTCACGAGACTTGGGTTTTTTTACAAGTATGTTTTTGATGGCATACAATTTTACTGCTAATATCACAATGTATGTTTTCAAGGGTCTTGATATACTTGAGTGTTAACCCTGACTGTAACCAGCTCTCAATCGAACGTGCCTTACATGTTTAATGATAAGCAGTATGTACGCCTTTTTACGCTTCACTTGTCTAAAGTAAAATATAGCCTTCTTCTTTAATTTGCAATGAAAACAAACGAGACATTTTGAAGTACTTAAACGTGGAAGAAAGTTTATATGGCTATACTCGTAATATAGTTCGAAATTATGCTAATGCCTTGAGTTTGTTTTATTTTTTAGAATATCACAAATTGTGGTTATTTATGTGCATTTATATTATGTAGGTGTATATGCACTTTGTGTATTTTACTTTTTATCAGCGGTTTATTTAGAAATAATTTTGTAATTACATCGCTTACATTTTTTTCTCAGAAGAACCATAAAAGGATATCTATCGGACAATCTAGTGTAGATGATCTAGTGATATAAATACAAGAAAAGGATCTAGTGGTCTAAATACAAGGAAATATACTGTAATTGCAATACGTAAATGCGTAGTACTGCTGGGCTTGTCTCCTTCCCTCCTGTGTACTCCGTTGAAGTCACAAAAGCATTATTACTCCGAATAGTTCGTGCAAACTTGTTTAATATATATTATCTATACTAATATTAATAAATAAAGAGGAAAGATTTACTAACTAAAAACTACAGTGCCGATTTCAAAAATTCTTTCACTATTGGAAAGCTACATTCACCCTGAGTGACATAGGCTATATTTAATTATGAAGTTCCCACGGGAACGGGAGTTACGCGGGTGAAACCGTGCGCAGGAAGCTAGTATAAAGAGAGTTATTAAACTCATTCCCAAATTTTTTTTATTTTTTTCAGACGTGATTAAAAAGAAAATCTCTTACTCTCTCTATAATATTTTCCCCATAAGTCGCACAAATTATTGCATAGCAAATTACATGAATATTTCGCAGCAACTTTCAATACATCTGTTTTTACACATCACTTTGTGCCGTTAGTATCAGCCAAACAGCTTTTATGAGTTTTGTGAAAAAGAACTAAGAACTTTCATATCACTCGAAATGTTACCAGGAATTCTTTGTATTCGCATATCAAAAATTCGGAACAAAACATATTTTATCCAGAAATGTTACTCTGATTCCCATTTTAACCAGATATCTGAACACATTTGAGATTCAGAGCCTGGAACATACTCTGTTAGAATTTGAATGTTGCCATCTAAGATTCGTCTATACTTAGCATCCGACTAGAAATTTATTCAAATTGGGATTTATAAAGTTTTATTGGTGAGTTTAAAATCCAAATCTTCTTTGTGGACGTAGCCTTCAATTAGCTTTACAAAAACAAATTAGAGTATTATATTAAAAGTCAATAAATAAAAAATATATATATTTTTTGCTTCAATATTCCTTCGGTATGCAGACAATTTAAAAGTCTATTCTGGAATATAATTTTGGAACGACTGTTTGGGTATGCAGGATAAAATCGATGCACTGTATGATTGGAGTAAAATAAAATTTTATTTTTCGATTCAAAGCTTACTTTTATGATCATATTTTGACTGTGGCTAGGGAATCCTTTCGTTGACTAAAGTGTGTTCTAAGTAACTGTACAAAGCAAAAATATATATTACTAGAGTTGAGATACGCAGGTGAAACCGCGCAGGTTTCACCTGCGTATCTCCCGTCCCCGTAGAGATAAGGGCAGATTTCCAAAAAAAAAAATGATGCACAATTTTTTTGTTAGTCACAAATAGTCCCTTTACCAATTTTTAGCTTTCTACCTTGAAAATTGCGGAATGCTCCATACAATCCTTGAACCCCCATTTTATGAAAGTGGAGGGTTATAAAGAGACAAAAGTAGCCTTTTACACTTTCCATCCCTTCAACTATCTCAACTTAAAAAATCTCGTCAATTCGTTGCTCCGTTTTGCCGTGAAAGACGGACAAACAAACAGACACACACATATACTTTCCTATTTATAATATTAGTATGGATATGGATAGTATGGATTTCCTCAGTTCCATTAGGCTAGCAATATGACCTTTATGGAACTGGTGGCGCGCATAAGTCAGAATTCCATTATTAAAATGGCAAAATTCCCGCGCAGTTTTGAAAATCCCGCCTTTTTGCATTCATCGCTCGCACTCTGAATAAAGTTACACAACGCATTGCATAGCATCGCTTAAAGACATATATCAAGAAACCGCAACATTTAATCTGCGGAAGAGCTTACAGCGAGACTGATCCTGATGTCAGCGTTAACTGGTATACAAGTAAAACAGTACAGGTAAGCATGGGTGCAGTTTGCAAGATTTTGCTACCTAGGGCTACCAATGTTGAAATATAATAGGTATTGTATTGTAATAATTTGCAGATTTGAATTAGTGCTTGTACTTCATCGCGTCAGTGATCTGTTTTGTCGTATGGACATATGTAGTTAGCTACGGGGCTTTTCCTACTTTACTGGGCATAAAAGCTAGTAGGACTCTTGTCTTGAAAAGTTATTTATTTATTTATAATCTTTTGCACAATGACAGCACATGGCAGACTTAATGCCATAGGCATTTTCTACCAGACGTCCATAAGGTGGTGAGCCTGGAAAAGTTACTTTTTGCAACTAAATTTAATTAAACTTCCGAATCGTTACTTACGGCTACAATGCATAACTTAACCTACCAGATACAAAGGACTACTTAATATTCATCCTAATAATTGCGAGTATCTAACTCAAATAACTGGTTAGAGAAGCAACCAACGGCCCCAAGCTACTTTTCTAATAATGCAGTCTGTCTCAAAATATCTTCTAAGATAGAACGAATGTTCCGAGTTCAAATAGTAGTTACTCTTTAATATCTTTAATATGATTTACATATAAAATTGATTGAATAAATTTTATAATTTTATATATAGACGAGATAAAACTTTTTAAATAATTATTAGGTATGATTTATGCATAGGTCAGGTAACATTTGATAAGTTAATCCTAATGGAGTTGGTACGGGTTTAAATGATTTGCTAACATCAAAAGTAACTTCAGTAGCAGGTAGGCCCAAAAATAAATAAATGGAAATTATATCTAGAGCTCGGCTGCATAAGGTCGGATATGCCTTCGTACGGCATAATCATTTGTCGTACGAGCCTTTATGGTAATGTGGCACTTACGACCAAATGTTCCTTAATAATTATAGTACATCCATCCTTATGCTACGGTCTAGACATGTCAAAATCTAGATTAAGTGAAATCCTTTTCTATATTTCGCTGTATTGCCTAATAGTAAAATAAATTGTACCTTAAATAAAAATAATACCTTCATCATCATAATCATCATTAGCTCGTATAACGTCCGTTGCTGTAAATGGACCAACCTCGCAGAGGATTTCGCCATAGTCATCAGACTTGGCAGTCGGGTTGGTGACCACAGTGTTATCTATACTTAATATAGCGGAATAATTTGTAAGTTTATTTGCTTAAAACGCGCGAATCTCAGGAACTACTATCAGATTTTATTGTTAGATTGCCCATTTATCGATTAAGTAGTAGTTTATTTTTAATTGTGAAGTTTATTTTCACGGGAATTGATGAAACGTGGGTGAAACCACACCTGGGAAGCTACTGTAAAACATAAAAACAGGTAAACGCTGATGCCTGAGTAGACGGTTTTATGACAATCAGGGATTAACGTTCTTTCAGAGGCACGGAGGTAGTCTTTGAACCATTCACACAGGAGATATTTATCACATTTAACGCAAAGATTTTTGTCCGGAATGGTTATACTAACGGTATGCTCTGTTTCTTAAAACTAAAAACGGGATTCGTAATTTATACTTTCTGTTGTCTTTTAATATATTATTCAAGTGAATAAAGAATACTGAAACAATAACCAAAGCTTTTACCTTATTTTCCTTAAAGAGAAGAGAACAGCTTGTAGAGGAATGTATTTGTATTGCGCGATACAGGTTAGTTGTGATGATAGATAATAGATGGCGTTGCTAGTTGTCTTGTGGTTTGTGCGGCTACTGTAAATGTCGCTACAAGGTTTATAATTTATTTTTTTATTCTTTCTTAAACCATTTTACGTAAACACTTCATTAAGCTATTTTCGTGCGGTTTTGCTTGCATAACCCGTAGCCAAGGAACTTGTTCATAAAATGAAAACTATGTTCCTTCTGACTAGTTAACCTGGAGTTACAAATGTTTTGCAACTAGCTAGCCTAGGTAATTAACTTTCTCGTAAAGAAAATTTTAAAGCCAGTATTTTATTTAGGCTTTTCACTATGAAATTATTTTTTGTGTAATTTACTACATATTGGATTAGTATCTTCCGTGCGCGGTTTTACTTGCGTAACTTTTGTGTTTCCGTTGTAACTTTATAATTAGAGGTAAATATAGCCAATAAATTTGAAAGAATTTTTAAAATCGGTCCTTTAGTTCCTGAGATAAAAGCGCGTACAAGCAAACAAACAAACTCTTTAGCTTTTTATATAGTTCTATAGTTATAGATTATTACTACAAATATTAGATTTCTTATGTAGGAATATAGGAACATTCCAAATTTAATTACTAGTTTCCCGCGCGCGATTTCACCCGCGTACCTGAAGTTCCCGTGGGAACTTCATAATTAAATATGGCGTATGTTACTCAAGAATAATGTAGCATTGTAATGGTAAAATATCGTCCAGTAGTTTTTTAATTTTTTTTGTAACAAAAATATAAGTAAATAAAAATTTGCATTTTTCGAAACTTTTTAATAAACGTAATTGAATATGGGCAGGTATACATGGCAAGTGTGAGTGGCTCAGTCGGAAGGGTAAGTCCTCGCCGGACGTTATCTGACCAAATTGAAGACATCCTCGCAAAATGTCAAATAAGATCCACCCTAAACCGACGTGCTTGTATGAAGAATGTTTTGAGAGTGAATGAAGTGAAAGATGTGTGTAAGGAGCGTAGCAAGTGGAGGTCCATTGTCTCTGCCTACCCCGCTGGGAAACAGGCGTGAGCGTATATGTATGAATATGGACTATTCATTGAAAACTTTTTATCTTAACTCTATTGATGTAAAAAACATCAAAATTATGCATATATATGTAACTTAAAAATATTGCAATGTTCAGAGATAAATACATTAATTAATAGATACACATTATAATAAATGGTTTTATTTTTTCTGTACTATTGTTTTTGATCATCACCAAACCAGCCCTGATTTTCATTTTTTCAAGAACACCAGATTACTTCATAAATCACAAACCTTTCATTGCACCAATTTCAGTTGCAACAAAGACTTAATCTAACTAACCGTTTTAAGAGTACCTAGTACTTACATACTTTAATTAACATCTACGTAAAAAGACCATTAAGCTTTACACTAGAACTTTGTTTAAGAGTGGAGTGGTGGTGTCCATTTAAAACCGTAGTATCGACCATTGAAACTTTATTCAAATTTGAGTTCTATTGTGGTATCTATACCCATCTATTTTCGACTGTCGTAAAACGTGAGAAAAGGTGTTATGTAGGATTAAAAAGTAGAAGCGAAACGATGTCCGTAATACCTACTTGAAATGATCCTTATTAAGAATCTGAAGGACACTTTCTTGCTATTGTTCAGATTGATAAATATCAATGAAAGTACTGAATACAATGTAGTTCGTCAATACTACCTATTTTTTCAGTATTTTTAAGATATGTTGCTAATTTACAAAATATGACTCGTCTCCTAAAGTTATTGTTCTGTTCATATATTTTAACTAAATTCAATAACAAAAACTTTTTAAAACACCTGAATAACTTAAAAGACATTTAAATTTCCAATAAAATGTTTTAAAAAATCTCTTTCGAACACACAAACATTGTTTTATGTATCCTGAACTTTATAGTTTGTTGTTGCTCTGTATCTTTTTAATTCTTTATTGATTTGATAAATAAAAAAATACGTGTCCAATATTTTTAAGTTATCTAACTGACGGACTAAATACCATTTTTTTTGTTTTCATGCCTATATAAATATTACGCATATAGGTAGGTACTGCAAAAAATAAATAATTTCACTGATTATTAGCAACGACTAAAAACTCACTGTGTAGATTTTCCTGGAATAGGAATCGAATTCCTAGGATAAACTTAACTACTAAGACATGACCTAAAATTCGTCAGTAGACATTATGTAAACAAACTTTTAGCCAAGTATAAATCGTAATATTATACCCCAGATATTTATTATAGCGTGACTGATCGATGGAAAAATATTGCGGTTCCTGGACCCTAAAGATCCGTTCATATTGACAGCAGTCCATGCATCAGTTAAATAAATATTATTTGATCCATACTACTGTTATCAAGAGAAAAGATTTGACTGTTTGATTGACTCGCTTAGGCTCCGCGACTACTGGACAGATTGCAAAATATATTTATAAACATTATAAAATACATAATACAAGCTTGACGTGAGATCCATTTCACTCTAGATGAATTTATTCAAGAGAAACATGATTTTTAAGATCATTTTATTTGTGAATCATCCGTTAAAGGCATAGCATATATTTTTTAAGTTGCATATAGAATTTAAAAATATATATTTATATATATACAGAAAACCTCAGATATAATTAATTGGCTAAGAAATAAATGATAATACAAATCTTAACTACCTACATATTAAATGAGTTTTTTAGTTTGCCCTCCGAATAGGATGGCGGATTCTTAGAAATACTTAATTTTGGTACGTAGTAAATACAGAATTTTTAATCAAATTTATCCCTATTGAAATAAAAAGACAGATAACTCTAAAATTATTTATTATTATTATTCTGTCGAATACAGTATATAGGGTCTCTAAGCCTCATGGTCAAATTGGTGAATCAAGAAAAACTTCACGGACCGTTTACTCCTTCCCGTTATATCAGAATCTTTTTGCCTTTCTATTATAAAACGACGGAGTACCATAATTTGCTTTCATAGAATCCGATATGTTGACAACCCTAAGAATATATTTTATGTACTCTATGTGTGATCTCGTATTCTGGTTCAATGGCAGTCTTTTGGACCGAAAAGAAATGAATTAGATTGACGTGTTCAACATTGAACCTTGATTGAACATAACTAATATTTGTTTATTTGATTTCAATCTTTGTTTTAAATTATGACGCACAATTACAATTAGCTTAGCTTGCTATTAGCTTAATAGAGGGAAGCCAGCCAAACTAAGTCCCCAGAATCTTTAATTTTGTGCTTTTGCTGCTGACCAGGCAAATTACTCCTCAATTTGCCTGGTTAGTAAGAATAAAGAAGACACAATATGATGTTAAGTGGCATAGGGCGCGAAAAACACGTAGCAAAGTACCTGTTTTGTAAATACATATTATGTAATGAAATGAAAATGAAAATGAAATGAAATGAAAACGTTTATTGATAATGTAGACGAATCGAACGTACTTATTATAAGTCAAATACAATGATACAAATATAAAAAGAAAAGAAAAAATCTTGACTAATTAATTAGTAGGTATACATTTCAACAGTCACGTTATTAAATATAATTTAAATCTACCAATGTGGCATGTGATAGTCGCGTACTATAAATATAATCAGAATCAACCAGCGTGGGCTGGGATTCGGTCAGAAGCATAGAACGCGTCGCGAGCCTCGCCTTGCAAGGACGACCGGACCCTATCCTAGCTTCCTACGAGTCTTTCTCTATCTACCTACGTTGTGACACCCGGAGAAGAAAGACTATAAGAAACTCCGAGATCATTCTTTTGTCATATTTTAAAAACTTTGATTAATTATTTGTACATCTTTTAAAAACATTTTTAGTATCTAGGTTAGTGATCCCCATACATCGATATGTAGGTACTCGCAGCAGGATATTGTGATGGAAACCATGAAACCTTTAAGTAAGTATCGAGTATAGGGAGCGCTCCTCCAGATTTACATTTCTTTTTTTTTTTACAATTGGATCTTGTATCTACACTAGGTCCTCATGCTGATAGCCCAGCCTTTTCCCCTTCCTTCCGTTAGCCTGGGCGACCACGTGCCGGACGCACATTATCAATTATATTATTAGGCTGTGCCATTCGAGAAGCTGGTGATACCATTCCAGTTGACCAATTCATAAAGCGTGCTAACTGCGTGCTTAAATGATTTGTATAACAAGTATATTATTTATTCTTTAAAACATATTTTTATTATTTTGTGAAAATATATTTATCTTTGGCAAGTAACTACCTAATAACTTAAAAAGAAGCGCTGTGGCGTTGGTCAAAATGACAAAAAAAATTGCGCTTATTAAACCTTTTTTATTCAATAGTTTATGTCCACTGCGGAACATGCTCTTTAGCAGACCGAGGCAAGTCAGGGTCATTGATGGATATTGCCGTATTCAACATGCTAGGCAGGCGGATTGGTGATTGCAATATGATGGGAGTAGTTTCGAGCTCATATATGCTGCTGCTCATCCATCAGATGTATGTCCCATAGTGGAATCTTATTATACCTGTAGAAATCATTAGGGTTGTCTATTTTCAACTGGAAATCACACGGCAATCCTTGGTCGCCTTCTAACAAAGTCCTTGTCAATAATATTTAAATCGCATTTATTCAGCAAACGAAATAATTATGTTATCTTATCCTTCAAATGAACAAATTTCAAAGTTTTTAGTTTGTTCCTTTAGATATTACTTGATTATTATAATACAAGATATATTATTAAATAAAATTCTGAACTTTCAATTCTAAAACATTTGCTTAGTAATTTTTAAAATGTGTCTACTTAAATGTTAAGTTTCTAACTGACGCCTTAAAATATTCTAATCAAGATTGCTGTTTGACTTATAAAATTTCGTTTTTTAGATCTAGATCTAGATTTTAAAATTCTAGATCTAAATATAATAATGATTTGTTGAAAATATTCTCTTTATATTAAAGACTAGCGACCCGCCCCGGCTTCGCACGGGTACAATACTGATACTTATACTACATAATGTCTTTAAACCTCTAACAAACGGGCGAAATTTGGTCAAAACAAACAGAAACAAATTAATATAGGTACCTACTAAAACTCAGTGAAATAAGTAGGTGGGTATTCTTTTATCGTATGAAATACATATACTCTTCAGGACTAACAATACAACAAACACTAAATAAATAGGTAGTCAAGTATCTATCCATTATAGTTACAACGAACACAAAACAAAAATTTTTCCCTATAATTCTTAAGGATCGAGCGCGCATAATTGTATTCGGCCTACCTAAAACATGCGCTGTTATTTTGCGATAACTTCTAAGTTATTCATTTAAAGTATATAGTGTAGGGGTAAAATAATCTGCAAGAAATGCTTAAGAATATTAACTCATTTAAAATGATAATGATAAATACTGAATCCGTCTGATTAGCTTTACAATTACCGCATTAGAAATTATCATTTTTCTAAGATATAATGGATATAGCAAGTTAAACTTGAAAGATAGACATATGCTTTCGCAGACTTTTTTGTAGATATAAAAGAGAAGAATATTTCCACCATACATTGTTTTGTTTTATCTCATAGGGTTTAGGCAGCGTTTTCGTTGAAAGCTCCCAAATGGCTTAATTTTTTCCGACACCTCTGACAAATATCAATATATATTAATCAAATGTACATTTAACTAAAAAAATCATATACTTACGTAAACCTTCCGGAAGAATCGTTCTATCGATTGGTAACAACCGCATGAAAATCCATGTAGTAGTTTTTGAGTTTATCGCGAACAGACAGACAGACAGACAGACAGACGCGGCCGGGGATTTTGTTTATAATATGTAGTGATGTAGATGTAGTCGCAACGGGCCGTGCAGCAGAAATCGTAATATTTTAATTTCGCCATAACTTCAAAACCAAACGTCCAATTTTAATCATTCACAGACCAAATATTATCTACATAAACTGTACTTAGTGATAAAATAATTTATTTTGATAAGGATTAATAGCATGAGTAAAATAAACGCGTTTAAATGTAGTCCAAAAAAAAATCAAGATTTCTAAGTAAAAAAATGGTCGTTGTGCCTCACTCGACATAGATAGGTATAGTGTGTTGCGGACTTTTTTGTAGATATTTATAAGATCTACAATTAATTAGAACATTTTATGGTTCTATCTTTTATAGTTTAGGCAGCGTACGCAAAATAAGTAACTTTTCTGGTTGATTTTTTACACCTTGTGTCAGAAAAACCCAAATATCTTACGGAACCCTATTATTTTCCAAAATAAAATTTAGCCTATGTTACTCGTGGATAATGTAGCTTTCGAATGGTGAAAGAATTTTTGAAATCGGTCCAGTACTTTTTGAGCCTATTCATTACAACCAAACAAACAAAGTTTTCCTCTTTATAATATTAAGTATAGATTTGCAAAATAATCATATTTTTTTAAGTTTTATCTATAAAAAATTTTAGCGGATACCCATTCTCACTTCTACGGTTATTACGTGGCCCACACATGTAGTGTGGGCCACGTAATAACCTCGCAGTCCTCGCCAATGGAAGGTTCATCTAATCTCATCTTATCTCAGACTAATTATCAGCTCGAGGTTAGTTACCATCTTACTGCGATCATCAATATTGTTAATTATGGAAATATCCCTCAAAGACCCTGTCGTTTCAAGGTTAATGGTTACAAGTAATTACAAGGTTAATGCTGTTGAGTGGAGGCAGTTCAGCATTGGACATAAACAGGCTGGTGAAGTGAAAAGTTAAGAAGTTCTTACGGAAATGGGAGTTCGCGCATAAAGCGAGGCGCGGAAAGCTAGTCTTCATTATCATCATCATCATCAGCCCGTATGACGTCCACTGCTGAACATGGGCCTCCTCCCAACGGAAGGTATTTTCCATAGTCACCATGTTTGGAAGGCGGGTTTGTGAACGCAGTAGTACGTTGTACCACACAAGGAAACGCTGCTGCCCGTTCCTTGCTATACGATTATTATACAACGTTGATATGACAGAGGGGCATTAAATTACGCTACATTTACTATACGTGTTTTTAATTAATCCGATACGGTATAAAAATAAAAAGCAACCAAATTGAGATTTTTTTTCTTTCAAACAAACTAAATAGCTTACAAATCAGAGTAAAACTTAACCACCCTTTGTAAATAAATTTCACTGACCTAGCAAAGCGGCAACGTCGCGCGCGCGCCGGTGCGCTGCATGTGTTATCTTGTGTCAAGGCGGGCGGCCGGTGGTGACGCCTCCGCTCGCGCCGGCTTTTATGATAGGTAAGGTTTTGAAGTAGGTACGCACACAACAACAATCACAACAAAATCACAAAATTTTTAAATTCTCGATGTGTCCATTCACATTAATGCACAAATTATACCGACGGAGAATATTGTTATTTATTTTTCTAATTAAATCACTGTCCGTCGCTAAGTACTTTAATTTGTGAAATGCTAAAACATTGTTGAAAACTTTAATTACACACACACACAACAAAAGTTTAATTACGTGTCCTATCACAATAAAAAAACAGTCGATCACAATAAAAACACTAACACTATAATTATAATCCCAAGTTACGTGTCCTGTCAAAATAAAAAAAGAAATAATGTCTTAAACTTATTTAGTGTCCTATCACAATAACAAAACAAAATCACAATTGTCTGCGCGCGAGTTCGGCAAAACAAAAGCGGCGCGGGCGTAGTACTTCCGTGTTACGTGACACGTACGTTCCAAAAGAATAGCATCGGCGCACTGAGGTGAGGCGCCCCACTTACCGATCGCAAGGATCTAGACACTGACCTATTTCATCGTAGGTTATACTCAAATTTATCGTTTTAAGGTGCATGACCTATGCGTAGACAAATCAGCTGTTAGAATAAATACATCGTGTTCAAACGGCGCAAAAACTTAAAAAATCATTTGCGACTAAACTACTGCTCCTATTTAATTGATTTTTGGTACAGAGCTTGGAAATGGTACCTAGTATAGGCAGTTTAAAGGAAAGCCCCTCTGTCGTATCAACGTTGTATACTAGCGACCCGCCTCAGCTCCGCACGGGCGCAATGCTGATGTATTATACATATTATAAACTTTCCTCTTGAATCACTCTATCTATTAAAAATCGCATCGCATTAAAATCCGTTGCGTAGTTTTAAAGATTTAAGCATACATAGGGATATAGGTACAGACAAAGCGACTTTGTTTTATACTATGTAGTGATGATGTTATAATGATCGGGACCAACGGCTTAACGTGCATTCCAAGGCAAGTCCCTCAACCAACCAGACCCGGAAAGAAATCTTAGAATTTACACAAATGTTTCCTGTCCGGCGTGGGAATCGAACCCACGACCACCAAGATACAAAGCGAGCCAACCGCAACGTTACGGAGGTTGTCGCTAGTCTTCAATAAAAAGTATATTTGAAATTAAGCTTTTTACTGTTCAAATATAATTAAATAGTCAACAATTACTACTTTAATATTAATGCAGAGACATTGCTAGCTTATTCGTATTCACTATCACAAACGATCGTAAAGAACGTAGAACACAAGATAAGGTGAAACAACAACCAATAAATTTCTTAAAAGCTTAATTCTCAGGAGCCATTTCAATGAATAACCGTATGAAAACTTTATAAGATCATTCCAAAACAAAATGGAAAGTTTAAGTAAACTCGATTACAAATTCATTGAATTGAAATCGTCTATAATTTTCAAAGAATCACATCGAATAATTACGGTGGACAATAGTCCAATTTTCTTCAGCAAATTATTAGTAAGTACAGTCAAACAAAGGCATACGTTAACACATTGTGAAACGCTTATTAAATGTATATGTATTTTTATGAAAATAGTTTATAGTTATGCGAATTTGTATACAGCTACCAGCGAATTCTTCACTCATACAAAATTACCGGCCATCGTAGAGACATAAACATTTTTTTTTTCATTATTCGATACTGACGGTGTGAACCTATCCATTTTATTGTCTGTACCTACGTAGGGTTTATCCAAACATAATTTGTTCGCAAAAGTTTCAATTACAATTGGGAGTTTCAATTTATTTGTGAATCTGAAGCGTGCCAATTGTTGAAACTTTACTAAATACTTCTTTTGCTGGCAAATAATAAACCTTTTGTTGGATTGGTAGCTTGCCAGCAAAAAGGAATAAATTTTTCCTTTGTATCGCTGCATACTTTTATGAAGAATGGTGCGTTGTATTGTTTATAAAGCAATCGTTAGTTCTAGAAATGTATATAACATCGAAAACTAACTTAACACGATCTAATAAACATTTCTTCAATACAAAATATCTTCTTTATATGTTCAACATACAAGAGGCTTAAAATAACCTCAGCTTAAAAAGTCCGGAAACTGTTTTTCAAATACCCTATATTGTTTTTTGAGTGACATAATATTTTGTCATGTATACTTGCTTGCTTCCCGCAACTTCTTCCGCGTAAAATAAGGAAAAAGATAAAAAAGGCGAACAAAAAAAACGGAGTTACTTCTTATTATTATTTATACAGCTTTCTAACAGTGAAGTCCCGTCTAAATACGTACTACTACGTTTTGTAGATTAGACGGAAGACAATGTTATTAAACAGGGACACACAAACAAAAAAAAATATTTAATCTTTTTATTTGGGGTGTCTACCCCAAATAAAAAGATTAAATATTTTTTTCGAAAAACAGCAGTCTGATTTTTATGATTATCGGTCCAACCGTTACTAAAATTAACCGAAAAAAATAGACACACATATCTATAGATCAAGATAGAAGTCCAATTTGGAGATCAAACCCACAACCATTAAAGAGAGACTTATATCGCTACGCCATGGAGGTTTTCACATATACATACATTTATATCCATTTAATAAAAAAACCTGTTATTATACTATTACAAAACATACACTTCAATTCTATTTATTTGTTTAAGATAATAATTATAAACTTTTCTGTTTTTTTTTGCCCGAGCCCACGATCAGTGTAACTTGATCGAAACGTCGGGTAATATAAAAAGGTAATTTTGTCGCGTTAATACATGTGTGTATATATTATAATAATTATTACTTAACGGTTCAACTTTAAAAGTTTTATATTGCTATGAAACGTTGAAATTTGTAGAACAACTTCTGTTGATATTACAAGTCAAAACACATTCTATGTTTAAATATGGGTAGGAAGAAACCTCAGGCTTACGTTAGCAGTCGAAACTTAGTTCCGCTTACCTTACGAACCATGTAAACGACTAACTCATACAGAATACAACTGCACTTGATTTATCAATAGATAGCTGACATATTGTTGCAGAACATTCTACTAAGTTAGACACTTTTATATAACCGTGACTTTAAAGTATTAAAAAAAAATAAGCAAACATTTAATCTATACTATAATATAATATTATAAAGAGGAAAGATCAGTATGTTAGTAACGACGTGGCTCAAAAAGTACTGGACCGATTTTAAAAATTCTTTCGCCATTTGAATGCTACATTATTATTGATTAGTACCGGTTATATTTAAAAAAATAAAAAAATAAATAAAATAAAATATTGATTTTGATCAACAAGTTTCTGATAAACGCGGTCAGTTTTTTTTTGTATCATTGGGATTTATAAACTTGGGTCTCACGATGCATAAGTACTGTTAATTAATAAGTATGCATCTGTAGTACTTTTGAAACAGTAAAACGAAGTTGATTTTTAAGTATTTTCAAAGGAAATGAAAATTGTCTTTGAACAAGACCACAGCTTGATGTGTTAAAAACGAGAAAAACAAACAACATTCGGAGTAAGGGATTCCAAAGTAATTCTTTAAAAAAAATCATGAAAGTTGTAAAGACTTCTACTCAGTGAGTAATGTAAATCAGCATTAAATATTTTGCTATGATAGACACTTTTATTTAAATTAATTGATAGACACTTAAAGTCTCGACTGACAATTATATTGCAAAACTTATGAAGTTGATCTAAACATACAAAAGGCTATGGTAATCGCCCAAATGAGCTCTGAAAAAAAAATACCTTCCAAAAACAATAAAATGATAAAAGAATAACTTACACAAAATATTTTGATGGCAATTAATTGGTACAGTTATAAGGGGCGTGATCTTATTTAAAAAAAATGTCAATAAAATAACTAAATCAAAATATTGACAAAAATATCATCTGGTATTGCTTAATTGTTTTTCAATGTTGTAAATGTACAATTTATACATGAAGGTCACGGTACACAGGGGCTGAGTCTAATTACAGGTTTTTAACTAACTTTGTTATATTAAATACGTTTTATATTTGTATTGTTTTGTATTGTTGAAAAGCTCCATTATAAATTATGAAATTAAAATAATATATTTTGAAAACATCTTATAAAGTAGTTATATACGAAACTATAAATTAAACATTCATCCATGCGTGTATTATAGTTGAAATCTTTATAGGTATTAGGTTAGACACTTTTATATAACCGTGACTTTAAAGTATTAAAAAAAAATAAGCAAACATTTAATCTATACTATAATATAATATTATAAAGAGGAAAGATCAGTATGTTAGTAACGACGTGGCTCAAAAAGTACTGGACCGATTTTAAAAATTCTTTCGCCATTTGAATGCTACATTATTATTGATTAGTACCGGTTATATTTAATTATGAAGTTCCCACGGGAACGGGAGTTACGCAGGTGAAACTAGTTGCTTATAAACTTTTTAAAACTTAAAAATCACAGTATTCGGATGTGATTCATTTATTGTGATTCATTTATTGATTTTGATCAACAAGTTTCTGATAAACGCGGTCAGTTTTTTTTTGTATCATTGGGATTTATAAACTTGGGTCTCACGATGCATAAGTACTGTTAATTAATAAGTATGCATCTGTAGTACTTTTGAAACAGTGAAACGAAGTTGATTTTTAAGTATTTTCAAAGGAAATGAAAATTGTCTTTGAACAAGACCACAGCTTGATGTGTTAAAAACGAGAAAAACAAACAACATTCGGAGTAAGGGATTCCAAAGTAATTCTTTAAAAAAAATCATGAAAGTTGTAAAGACTTCTACTCAGTGAGTAATGTAAATCAGCATTAAATATTTTGCTATGATAGACACTTTTATTTAAATTAATTGATAGACACTCGTCTCGACTGACAATTATATTGCAAAACTTATGAAGTTGATCTAAACATACAAAAGGCTATGGTAATCGCCCAAATGAGCTCTGAAAAAAAAATACCTTCCAAAAACAATAAAATGATAAAAGAATAACTTACAATCACACAAAATATTTTGATGGCAATTAATTGGTACAGGTATAAGGGGCGTGATCTTATTTAAAAAAAATGTCAATAAAATAACTAAATCAAAATATTGACAAAAATATCATCTGGTATTGCTTAATTGTTTTTCAATGTTGTAAATGTACAATTTATACATGAAGGTCACGGTACACAGGGGCTGAGTCTAATTACAGGTTTTTAACTAACTTTGTTATATTAAATACGTTTTATATTTGTATTGTTTTGTATTGTTGAAAAGCTCCATTATAAATTATGAAATTAAAATAATATATTTTGAAAACATCTTATAAAGTAGTTATATACGAAACTATAAATTAAACATTCATCCATGCGTGTATTATAGTTGAAATCTTTATAGGTATAAATCTTTCACCATGAACATTACGTAGGTACCAATATATTGCGATTAAAGGGCAAGCTTAAAAAAAAACTTTAATGAAATATTATTCCTGCAGTCTGATTAACGAAATACTTTAATGTGATGGTACAAGTTCAACGTATTTTATAGTTAGTTAAAATATTCTTAAGCAACCAAAAAGTAAATGTTGTTCAGCCGCCTCTCTGTTATCTTGGGCCATTATGATACGCATTCGCCTGAATTTCATATACCCTTCAGTTGAAATTTGACAAAGATAACCAATACGAGTAGTCAACCAACTGGCAGACATTATCGTAACATGCGAACCTTTGTATGCCTCTGATTATGTAGTTCTTCCAAATGAATTATAAAGTGAAAGGAAATTTGACTTTATGTTTTGAAGCTTAAGATTCACATTGGATTGCAGCCTTATCCTTCACTTAATATGGAAAATTATGAACATTATCTAGTAACACACTAATAATATATATAATAAATGATGTTTTGACGACAATATTCCTATAAATTGAACCTAAATTATAATTGGGAACACGTGTGTCTAATTAGGTGTTATAATTGTTATAGCTGTCGATTGTAGAGACAATTAACAACAGTGTTATTGAGCATTATGGACGGAATACAGACTTGTGCTTTGTTGTTAGTAGACGTCTGAATTATATGTTGTTCTATTACATAAATACTATCTCAATTAGGATTATAGAAATGGGCTTATTATGTTACAAATTCATATCTAGTTACTCAATAGTCTAGTCTAGTCTCTAGTTACGTAGGTATATACAAGTAAAATGCTTAAACGATTCCTTTAAATATATTTTATACCTAAAGACTAAATTTGCTGTTCTTTTATTAGTGAATTAAGTAGGTAACATAAGCTAAAAGGAGATAATTAAAATCAACTTACGTATAAAATACTAACAATTAGGAATATTTCTAGATTATTCAATTAAAATGACATCATCATCATCATCATCACCAGCCCGTATAACGTCCACTGCTGAACATCCGAGGGATGGTATTTGCCATGTCACCACGCTTGGCAGGGGGTTGGTGACCGCAGTATTATGTTGTACCACACAAGGAAACGCTGCTGCCCGTTCCTTGATGTAAGTTTATTATAGATGACGTAATAAAAATCGGGACCAACGGTTTAACGTGCTTTTCGAGGCACGAATGGTAGTCCCTCAAACAACAAGACCCGAAAAGAAATCTTAGAATTTACACAAAGATTTGCGGTCCGGCGTGGGGATCGAACCCACGGCCTCCGAGATTTAAAGCGAGCCCGAGGGAAGGTATTTGCCATAGTCACCACGCTTGGCAGACGGGTTGGTGACTGCAGTATTATGTTGTACTACACATGAAAACCCTGCTAGCCGTTCCTTAATATACGATTACTTATTATAGATGATGTTATAACAATCGGGACCAAGGCTTAACGTGCTTTCCGAGGCACGGAGGGTAGTCCCTCAACCAACCAGACCCCGAAAAAAATCTTAGAATTTACACAAAGATTTTCCGTCCGATGTGGGAATCGAACCATCGATCTCCGAGATTTAAAGCGAACCAAATACCGCTAGGCTACGGAGGTAGTCCTAATAATTAAAACAACAAAAGCTGTAAAATATTTTGTGAAAATTGTCATGTACCAAATAATAATTAATTTGATAAAATGATGTAGTAATATATTATTAACCACCTTTTTAACCCGCCACTTGTGACGTGAATTTGACTTACATCTTCGGTGACGCCGGTCCTACGCACCGGGTTTTTAACCCAAGATTTTCTTAATAAGCAATACTCCTTGCTACTTTTACTCGGCCAAATATTAAAAAGACATGTTTTTTTATCAGTAAAACAAAGATGTATCATAAAAAAAAATACGTTTATTAATCTTTACTGTATTACACTTATAACACTGAAAATAATCGATTTTTTTTCTAGACTTACGTTAAAATATAGACATTTGTAACAAAAAAAAAATTTTAATGCTAAATCAGCCTTTGGCAGTCTTATGACAATCGGAACTATAAAATTAAACCAAAAAACGAACTCCTTCCAACAAAAAAATACAAAAAAAAAAGTCCCCTCAAAAATTTGACTGTGAAGAGCCAAGCAGCTAGTGCATTTTGGCACTACATGCTCTAAATATAAATATTTCCTGCAATGGTACCTAGCAAGTATACCTTGTTTTTCGGTTTTTCTGCATGTTTTCTGCATCTAGTAGGTATAAGAGCTTCGAGACGACGAGTTTCACGTTCGTAAGACATGCTAAAACAAAGTTATAAGTTAGAAAATAAATTCCTAAAATACTAAGTATTTTAGTGAAAAATTTATAGAATTATGAAAAAAGTTTACTGATTACAGAATAATAATAATCACAATAATTAAACTTTCAAAATAAAAACATAAACTTAGCAAAAAGTCACAATTCAAAAAATTAAGCTATGACTATTTGACTTACGTAGTCTGTAACCCCGGTCTCACGCACCGGGTTGGCGCCAAAACCCCAAGACGTCGTCTCGCGTCGCCGGCGCAGGGTGGACTTATGGTAGGGGACGCGCAATGAGGAAAGTACACGAAATCACTACTCGATTCTATAGCGGATAAAAAAGTTATACGACTTTTTTAAACTACCCGGTCTTACAGACATACACGTCACAAATGGCGGGTTAATATAAGATTAACATTGTTCATTTTATATTTTACTTCACTTGATCAGTGTTAAAGTACTGAATAAATAACAAAGTTACAGTTACATGTAAAGTTTAGTTTCTACCCAAGCAATGATCAAGTTATGAGAAGTTCAAATGTATGCAGACGCATTTACCTGTTAATTAGTCTCGGAATTTGTATGCTGACTTTGAAGTGACGTTTGTGTTTGTTAATTCAAGTTATGCTCAAGATTTGAACTTTTCTTTTGAGATAGAATAAACTCAGTTTTAAATTAACACATTTTGAACTGTATTACAAGTGAATAATGTTCATATTTACGTGGCAATTATGAATAATAATATCCATTGCTCATTTAAGTTGGTTTTGGAATGTTGCTCATTCAATGTAAAATGTATAGAGGCAGTACATCGATGCATATCTTTTTGCACTTACGTTATATGAGATGGAAAGAAGTTTGCCAAAAAGGCACGCGATGCTTAGCTAAATAGATCGTATTTGTATTGGAAAGCACTTTCCAACGGAGTTGATAGAATATGTCAACAGTATTTGACAAAAAGTATTTGACTCAACCGACAATAAGGCTCGCATAATTAAAAAAATTCCTACCGGTAGTATATATTAAAATACGTTGTTTTGTTTGTTGTTTTCAACTATAACTTGTAAATATGTTTAAATGTCAACCTCTGTAGCGTAGCGGTATTTGGCTTTCTTTAAATCTTGGAGGTCGTGTGTTTGATCCCCACGCCAGACAGAAAATCTTTGTGTAAATTCTACTTTCCGGGTCTGGTTGGTTGAGGGATTTACTCCGTGCCCCTCGGAAAGCACGTAAAGCCGTTGGCCTCGATTGTTATAACATCATCTATAATAATCGTATATCAAGGAATGGGCAGCAGCGTCTGCTTGTGTGGTACAATATAATACTGCGGTCACCAACCCGCCTGCCAAGCGTGGTGACTATGGCAACTACCCTCTCTCGGGAGGAGGCCGATGTTCAGCAGTGGCCGTTATATGGGCTGATTATGATGATGTTTAAATCCTAGCTATCATTCTTGTACAGCATCCACCCTTGAACTTGGTCTTGGATTTTGCCATAAACACAAACCTGCCAATCCGGTCACCAACCTACTTGGCAGTAGCATTTTCCTGTGGATTGTAACTCAAAATTTCAGTCCAGGAAATTGCTACTGCCCATTGAAAATTGAACGATATTATCAATAATCATTGATGATGCTATAATAATCGGTACCTGTCCTGAAAGGCTCATAGTAGTAGTCTTATTAGACCCGGAAGGAAATGGTAAACTTAACACATATATTTATTTTCCAAAAGCGCCGTAATCGAACCTTTCGAAGCTTTAACGGAGAGTTATACTTTTATTCAAGTAAACTGAAAAATAGGACGACACGAGAGCCAGACTTTTCATATTTCAGTACGCTATTGTCCTGTTAAGAGATGATACGGCTGTGACAATATACTACTGACAATCTAAAGAGCTTAGTGTCATCAGACAGATTCTATTAGTTCATTCTTTATGAGATTCAACCGGTCATACAAAAAAGATTTTTTTGAACGATTTTTACTATAACGAAAATTGAATTGATAAGTATTTTGGCTTGGCAATAACTACTATTATTCTTTAACTTCAACAGTCCGTTTACGTCAACTGGCAAGCTAGGGTCGTGAAGGGTCATAATCTAGAGAACACCAATCTGCCTTTAGTCGTTTTTTTTGTTTTTTGTTTTGCGGGGGGAATTCCATTTACGCTTTCCCACCGCCGCTGCAGCGTATTCGCGCGCTGGCGGTGGGATATGTGGGGCTCCCTCTCCATAGCGTGGTATGCTAAACTCATACCACGAGGAGAGGACCCTACTCCACTAAAACCCCCCGGACACTCCTTCGATCCGCCATTGGCGGGGACCGGGTACTCATAAGCAATCCGGCCCTAGCGTCTAGTCCCTAGCGTCTAGTCGCTAGGGAGGCGGATTGGTGATCACTAGAGTTGCCCAACTATCGATAGTTTCGCAATCGATAGATGACCACGAAAAATAGTAACAATATCGATTGTGCTATCGATAGTATCGATACTATCGATACCACAAATTAACTTATACCATTGATTGGAAGAAGCCAGGGCCATTAAGGGATATTTTACGTTCACTACTGAACATGGATCTCCTCTTAACGAGCATAGACAAGCCAGGTCCGTTGTATCATAATCACCACACTTGGCAGGTGGATTGATGATCGCTGTTAGACAGTCATCATCATCATCATCAGCCCGTATAACGTCCACTGTTGAACATGGGCCTCCTCCCGAGGGAGGGTATTGCCATAGTCACCACGCTTGGCAGACGGGTTGGTGACCGCAGTATTATGTAGTAACACACAAGGAAACGCTGCTGCCCGTTCCTTGATATACGATTATTATAGATGATGTTATAACAATCGGGACCAACGGCTTAACGTGCTTTCCGAGGCACGGAGGGTAGTCCCTAGAGTTAGAATTTACACAAAGATTTCTTGTCCGGTGTGGGGATCGAACCCACGACCTCCGAGATTTTAAAGCAAGCCAATTAATGGTAAGATAGTAACTGGCCTTAATTAACTGATAGATGCTGCTGCCCATACATCGGGTGTATGTCCCATAGTCGCCTATTACGACGTTCATGGGAAGAAAAGGGCTACTCTATTTATGCTGGAAACCACATGGCATATATTCTCAATAATTCCTCCGGATATATTCTTAATTATTTATAATAGAGCTCGGCCCTAAAGGTATATTTAGCTGTTTATTGAATAGTAATATTCACTTAATTATGTGTTAATTACTTGCTCTTTGCAAGTACTGAACCATAAAATACCAATTAGCCTTCCATCTACGAACAAACATTCATTAAAAAGATGCAAATATGTGAATGGATACAACGAAAATTGGAAGGAGTAACCACTCCTTAAATTTCAGGTTACGATCGACTTAATTTTTAAACTTCAGGTAAGTATATAACTGTCACAAGACGTCCCACGTGGTTCTTTGTACACATTTTTTTACCAATGGTCACAATAACTAATGGCGAATATATAGAATATAACATATAATAGTTCCGTGTAGTTTCCGGCTTAGAATAGAAAACCCCATGTCTTCCCATGGGTGTCGTAAAAGGCGACTAAGGGACATATGGCTGATGGATGGGCAGCAGCATCTATTAGCTCAAGCTTTTCATCTTACTGCGATCATCAATCCGTCTGCCAAGCGTGGTGAATATGGCAATATCCCTCTACGATCCTGGCTTGCCAAGGTCTGTTAAGAGGAGGTCCATGTTCAGCGGTGGACGTTAACGGGCTGTTGATGATGAATATATAGAACAGATATTCGCCTTTAATTATCTTGTCTATATGTACAACATTGAATGCATTCAGTAGTTTTAAAGTTTACTAAGACAGACAGCTGTGTCGTGCTCGGCTTAGAATGGGTTTCATAAGAAGCAGCAGCATCTATCAGCGCAAGGATACTTACCGTGTTACTACCATGACCAATCCGCCAATGCTAAACGAAGATTATGACAATATCACTCAACGGCTTACTAAGGTTTGTTAAGAGGAGGCCAATTTTGAGCAGAGGACGTAGAACAGTACAGACAGACAGACAGACACTGCCGGAGTTGAATGTAGTGCTATTGGGACTTGCTATGGAGAAGGCGAGTCCCACATATCTAACCGCCAGCGCGCGAATACGCTGCAGCGGCGGCGCCGGTGAATTTCCCCCCGGACAACAAAAAAAAAAATTGTGTTTGTATTATTTTTCTATGAATAATCTCATAAATAAATGAATAGCTAGAGATTGCTCCCTACAGGTCATCTTTCTTCTAGATTTTGATTCGTATTTATATGAGAATAATAATTAGATTTAAACAATATCGGAATTATCCTACCGTACAGTATAGTGCAAAGCTTTTGCTTGTTAATTCTAAATCCCTAAGGGTGTGTTTGTGTAAATAATGTGAAGACAAAACAATACCTTAGGAGACTGCAGTCACACTAATTACTACGGATAGTGTTTCAATTAATAGGAAGAGTATCCATTTGTTGATTTTCAGTAAATGTATTTGTATGGGTTGATTACGCTAAAGTGACATGGAATGCTTGAATAAATTGACTTTGTATGTGTAATGAATATAAGGGTGAAAAGTGTAACATATCTGACTGGCTGGTTGGATGTATACTGAAAGCCTTTGCCATATTTCAAAGATAGAACACCCACGTCCTTTAATGATTTATGTATAATAATAAAATACAGTGTACTTATGACCTTTGTCTGTTTCATTACAATCTCTAATGCTATAACTATTGGCTACTAGGATGGGAAAATAGCAATGTCACGTGGATTCCGACACAAGATTTCAGACAGAGATTGATCAAGGTTATTTTTTTATTATTGACGTCTATTATTCCCTTGCATTGAGCTGCCAAAAGTAAGTTAAGTGTCAAATGAGATCTTTATAGTATCCTTAGACTAATTTAATTCGATTGCCATTTAAATTAATCTTTGACATATTGAATTTGCTATACAAATTCGAATGACTGAACGTTAAGAGCAATACATAATGTCAAATATTGATACCAGTACGTATGTAAAAAATAAGAAAATCATGTTCGCAGCGGTATATGGTTTTCATTAATTATACGTAGGTTGTGGATTCGATTCTCGCTCCGGCCAAAAATCTTAGTATAAAATCATAAATTTCTTTCCTGGTATGGTTGGTTTAGTGAACCCTTGGTCTTGGTTATACCAGGTAACGGGCAGCAGCGTTAACCTGTGTATATAATATACTGTAGTTATTATTGCAACCATAAAGCCGCCTGCCAAGCGTGGTGAATGTGGCAAGGCCTCTCTCTATTTTCAGCACAAACCAGCCTGACAGGCATGGTGTAGAGCTCAGGTGCATAAGCTCGGATATGTCAAAAATATTCGTCATATGTGCCTTTATCGTAAACTCGCACCTACGACCAAATGCATGTGAAGTATACAGTGAAACCAATGTTTCTCAATTATCCAGGTCCCACTTAACTAAGTGGGACCTGGATAATTAAGAAACATTGAGAATAACAATGAGGTTCCGGCACTTTTTCGTGGGTCGAGGGGCTTTTAGGACCGGGACCGCGGTCCCGGATTCCACCTATAATTTAAATATTTATTTTTCAGAAGTATTTTGCTACCACAAATACAAAAAGTAAAGTATGTCTTACGAAAGTACGGTCAACCAAAAAATTTTGAATAAGTATAAAAAAACTATTTTAGTTAAATGATAATTTGTCTTCTATTTCTAAAATCACAGCTTTCTATTGGAATAAAAAAAATATGTAGGTACTTATTAAGAAATATAATTACTATACTATATAAATATGATAATATGTTTAAAAATGAAATACAACAGTTCAATTAAAAACATTTATGTTTTTATCCCTTACATCTACACATTGCATATTACAACCTCCTACCTAAATTTAACGTCAAAAATAAACAGTATCTTAGTGAGCACATGGCAGCAGTAATAAAAATAACTACACTTATTGAAAACAATTACTATTGTAAGGCAAAAAACTGACAAAAATATGAAAGATCTTTTAACTTACAATATATAAAATCAGTCTCACAACATTTTTTATAAACTGATAAAATATGTCTTTTATTTTTAAAATCACAGCATTGTCTTAACTTAAAAATAATAAACAGCATAATAAACAACAACATCAAACCGCTATACCTATTAATATATATAAAACTAGCGGCCCGCCCCGGCTTCGCACGGGTGGACTTTTATACCCTCCCCCTGCCTACCCTACCCTACCCCTACCCTACTCCTACCCTACCCCTACCCTACCCCTACCCCTACCCCTAGCCTACCCCTACCCCTACCCTACATCTACCCTACACCTACCCTACCCTACCCCTACCCTACCCTACCCCTACCCTACCCCTACCATACCCCTACCCTACCCCTACCCTACCCTACCCCTACCCTACCCCTACCCTACCCTACCCTACCCTACCCCTACCCTACCCTACCCTACCCTACCCTACCCTACCCTACCCTACCCTACCCTACCCTACCC
Organism: Nycteola revayana; assembly: GCA_947037095.2. Lineage (NCBI taxonomy): Eukaryota > Metazoa > Arthropoda > Insecta > Lepidoptera > Nolidae > Nycteola > Nycteola revayana. Next base: position 12,495,764 of record OX344838.1, on the reverse strand, counting down.
TACCCCTACCCAAAAGTATCCTATGTCCTTCTCCCAGTTCATAGCTACCTCCCTACCAATTTTCAGCCAAATCGGTTCAGCCTTTCTTGAGTTATAAATAGTGTAACTAACACGACTTTCTTTTGTTTTTAAAATGTATTCTGCTATTCAGGACGGAAATAAATCCAACAAATCAAAAACCATGGCAATCGGTCCAGCCGTTCTCGAGTTATAAGTGTTGTAACAAACACGACTTTCTTTTATATATATAGATTAGTCTCGCATACATGTTAATAATTATTTGAATATAATCAATAGTCTTGAACTTAACATTAAACATTTCAACAAAATAAAATAATTTTGCATCAGTCTCAAAAGTATTGAAAATTGATTAGCTTTAAAATCTACCAACGACCAACACTTATCTGGTCATTTATTTTGGACGTTAAATTTAGGTAGGAGATTGTTATGTGCAATGTGTAGATGTAAGGGATAAAAACATATGTTTTTAATTATTGAACTGTTGTTTTTCATTTTTGAACATTATTATCATATCTATATAGTATCTTTAGTAATTATATTTCTTAATAGGTACCTACATATTTTTTCATTCCAATAGTAAGCTGTGATTTTAGCAATAAAAGACAATTTATCATTTAATAAAAATAGTTTTATTTATACTTATTCAAAATTTTTTGGTTTACCGTACTTTCGTAAGTCATATTTTAATCTATATTTGTGGTCCCAAAATACTACTGAAAAATAAATATTTAATTTATAGGTGGAATCCGGGACCGCGGTCCCGGTCCTAAAAGCCCCTCGACCCAATTTCATAGAATTACCTCTTAATGGGACTATTTAACCCGCCACTTGTGACGTGAATTTGACTTACATCTTTGGTTTCGCCGGTCCTACGCACCGGGTTTTTCAACCCAAGATTTTCTTAATAAGCAATACTCCATGCTACTTTTACTCGGTCAAATATTAAAAAGACATATTTTTTTATCAATAAAACAAAGATGTATCATAAAAAAATTACGTTTATTCATCTTTACTGTATTACACTTATAACACTGAAAATAATCGATTTTTTTTCTAGACTTACGTTAAAATATAGAAATTGTAACAAACAAATATTTTTATGGCTAAATCAGCCTTTGGCAGTCTTATGACAATATGAACTATAAAATTAAAACAAAAAACGAACTCCTTCCAACAAAAAACTAGAAAAAAATTCCTCTCAAAAATTTTTCTGTTTCAAGAGCCAAGCAGCTAGTGCATTTTGGCACTACATTCTCCAAACATAAATATTTCCTGCAATGGTACCTAGCAAGTATACCTTGTTTTTCGGTTTTTTTGCTTGTTTTCTGCATCTAGTAGGTATAAGAGCTTCGAGACGACGAGTTTCACGTTCGTAAGACATGCTAAAATACTAAGTATTTTAGTGAAAAATTGATAGAATTATGGAAAAAGTTTACTGATTACAGAATAATAATAATCACAATAATTATACTTTCAAAATAAAAACATAAACTTAGCAAAAAGTCACAATTCAAAAAATTAAGCTATGACTATTTGGTTTACGTAGTCTGTAACCCCGGTCTCACGCACCGGGTTGGCACCAAAACCCCAAGACGTCGTCTCGTGTCGCCGGCGCAGGGTGGACTTACGGTAGGGGTCGCGCAATGAGGAAAGTACACGAAATCACTACTCGATTCTATAGCGGATAAAAAAGTTATACGACTTTTTTGAACTACCCGGTCTTACAGACATACACGTCACAAATGGCGGGTTAAATGCGAAACTGGTTAAATTATATTTGATTTCTAGGATTTTTTCGATGTTTACATGATAGTTAGGTCGTGCGCTTCGCCCTTCGCGATAGATTCGTTGACTGCATACTAATGTGATACACCCTTTATTAAGTGAGACAGTTTATACAGGTTGGGACAGTTTTGGACACGATTGTTTACAAACATTTGAATTTCTTTCGCAAGTGCTTTGTTTGTCAGTACTATTTCAAATATTGACCTCTCTAAATGAGACAACTAAATTTTAAGCCCGTCTAATTGGAAAAATCCTTGGTCCCTTGAGATCCCAATTAACCAGGTTTCACTGTAGTACATCCTTCCTTAAGCAAAAGCCTGAGGTCAAGAATTGATTATTAAGTACTCTACAACATTTAATGTAGCAAGTATAATTTTAACGTCAGCTACAAATAACTCTTGAAATGAAATTCGCTCAAAACCGCCCAACATTCATAAAGGTTTCAGCTCCCAAACAAAAGTAAACCGATTATCCCAAAATCAATTCAATGATCGGAATCTAAGTATGTGATTAGCTGTCAAGGAAGACCGTCATAGTATAATTATTACATTGTTAAAGGCTGTTTCAATACAGTTAACTTTTATTAGTTGGGTAATCTTCCACAGTTGAGGCTTTCCATATGTTTTGCACGACGTTTTTTCGCTATCTAGTTAGTTTGGGGGACCGTTATCCTCACATAGTGTTCCCAACAGTGTTTTTATACTTCCCTTTTCCCTTTCGTAAAGGTTTGCTCGCATATTGTGGTTGGGTGGGTACCTTTTCATCCCAATTTCCCAAACAACGTTTTTGCAGAAATGTTTCCGTATGCATACTATGTCGTTTTGCAGGAATTATAGTGGCACAAAGCTGCTATTTAAGTACTTATAAAGCAAAACTGTATAAAAGGTAATAAAGAACTTGATTATACCGTACTTAAAAATGACTGATATACCGATATTTTAGGAAAATCTTAGCATTGATTGAATAGCAGCCTGAAGTTAAGTTAGTACCTCGCAGAGTTAAATTAAGTCTTGGTCATTGCAAAATAAATAGAGCTTGCAATAATTCTTTGAACATATTTTATAAGATATATTATATACATATCCTGCGAATATATATTTTAATACAATAAGTTTTGCCTTTTTCCTGAAACTACATCATATAAAGTTTTTGCATTCCTAAAATACTTTTCACGAAAATCTCAGATATATAGTTACTATCTACTTAACAAAAACACATAAACAATTCGACAAATTAGAATGCTTCTATTGAGAGTCATGCTTTTAAATTCAAAAGGCATCTAAAGGGCCTGGGTCGTAAACGTATTACTCAATTACCAGAATGGAATTCATCTTCATCTGGAGAGGCCTTAGTCACTCAATTTTATGAATTGGGGGTTTGCGTGCTCAATATTTGAGGTAAAATTTGTATGAAATACGTGATAATTCTTCTACTAATATTATACGAATTAAGTTCCGGGCATGATTCATAAAAAAAAATACCACGCGTGTTCTGCAGCATAATACATACAAGATTTTATATCAGCATCTTTGTGCGATGTTTTTTAGTTAGTCGTACTAATAAATAGCGTATCTAAAGCTAGACACTTTTTATAAGGTATTTTTACCTCAATTTCAGTACCCGTTCTAATTTTACATTTTACGCAAGTACATGCATTGGACTCCTAAAGCTAGTGCCCTATTTTGTTAATAAATAAAATAAAATGTTAAGTTTATATAACACCCAAATATACGTGTTATTGTAAGTTTGTTGAAACTTGTATGTGTTTCCAACATGTTCTCTCTCCACCTTGACAAACTATTTTGTCAAAGTGCTAAAGTTTGGACGTACTGAAAATTACAGGGAAATTTCAACTATGAACTTCCTTGACTTCATAAAATTCCTTTCTGGCAAGTTACATATATTAGAAGTCATCTAAAATGCAGGTGATAATATAGGAGTAAATATTAATCGTAATACATGGTGATTATTTATTTACAGAACCAACATTTTATTGAACCTTAATTAGGCATCTTCTTCGCCACAAAAGCGAAGCATATAAAACTACTAAACTACGAACCAAGGTATCTGGGATCAGAGGTTTTTATGAATAATGTTAACGGCGAGAAGTGCTATCTATGAACAGATATTTCTGTCCACAGTGCTTCCTATGGACCGAGATATCAACGAACAATGTTTCTATCAACAAAGTTTTCGGCAAAATGTGATGTCTAGGAATAGACATTTCTATTAATTGTCATTTCTGTGTATGGTGACGTCATACAAGCGTGTTTTTAAACGTTCCACGCGAAGTTGTTGCTTCTGAACCTGGTGTTCTAGGTTCGATTCCCAGCCGGGACAATTATTTGTGTGAACCGACAACAGACAGTTGTTTCGAGTCTGGTTGTGCTTTTTGTCCATGAATTGAGTGTTTGTGATGTCACTCGCGACACGTATTAATTCGTAAAAGTGGTCTTCTTAAAAATTTAACTAAATTTAAATTTAACTAAAGTACAAAAAAAAGGAAAACCTTTCAAAAAACAGTCGACCAAATAACAGTTTTAAAAATAAAGTGAAGACGAAAACAAAAGTGGACACAGTTTTAATATAAATGGTAACAATGTCTATTATACGATACGTTATTCTCCATTCTATGACTCCATCATAACGCTCATGCATCATAAATACGTCGAATTAGAATACGAAAATTAATGGAATATTTAAATTGATTAATCCTATTATAATGTTTATTCTACGTTACTGTACGCTGGTATATATACATACTACATTAACTATTATGTTTTGGGTAAACAAGGTGAAAACGAGTGGTAGGATAAAACACGCAAGGACGTTTTCCTGTTCTCTCATCGTTATACAATGTATCTTTGTATTTCTTAGCTACATTTCTGTGTGGTTTTCGGTAATTATCGTCTAGTGTGTGTGGTTTGACGCATTAAGAAAGATTAAGTATCGAAATATTACTTATAGATACTGGAGTATGTCCCTTATAACATTGCTTAAGGCTTATTACTTAATCCTTCTTATTTCTAAAACTTACTTATTTATCATAAAAAACTTTTGATCTTCTTTTTTTGAATATTAAAAAGTTTCATTTCATTTGGTATAATCGGTTCAGACATATTGATAAATATAAAAATATTGTCGGTAAAAAATAAAACAAATTTTCCCATTGCAATATACAAGGTGTAACGGAAAGGGTATATACATAAAAAGAGCAAGGCTGTTTTGGATGATAACAAACGATATGGCAAGGATTATTTAATCCTATCTCTACAAGTCCGGAAGTAATGATTTTTTTAAATTCATAGATAGCAGAACCCAAACTTTTCAAATTGAAAAAAAATACATCACTCAATCAGCTGATCGACGTCAACGAACTATTTGCAAGTAAAAATAAACCTCTTACTCCTGGTATTTCTGGATAAAGCGAATTTAGGAAACATATGAAACCGAGAATTTGGTTTCAATTCTTGGAGTATTTTATTTTGAGTTGAAATCCTTGCCATATCGTTTGTTATGATCCAAAGAAGCAGTGTTCTTTCTATGTTTATACCCTTTCCGTTACACCTTGTATATTTCTTTGTTAAGTTTACATATAAGTCTTACTTACATCGTAGGTTCGATGCCCGTGCCGGGCAAGAAACCAATGTATTAAATCTTAGATTTATTTTTGGTCTAACATCCGTACCTCGGATAGCTCATTAAGCCGTAAGTGCCGATTGTTATACCATTATTTATAACAATCGTATACCAGGGAACGGGCAGCAGCATTTCCCGGTGTCTTACAACGTAATTACAATTATGGTCACCAACCCGCCTGCCAAGCGGGGTGATTATGGTAAAATAACCCTCGGGTGACGCAATTCATGTTCAGCAGTGGACCGTTATATGGTCTAATAATGACAATGATGATGAAGTTACGTATTAATTGAATATCACAGAAAAAAAATGCACAGATCTATGCACCCATCTCCCATGAAAAGTTAAATTGGAAGCTCAAATCAAAATCTTAATATATAGCGATTAACTTCTTTGTCCCTTTTCTGATATTCTCCGGAATTTTAAGACAAAAAATATCTAAGCAAAGGAAGGAAAACTTTTTTTTTTTTTTACTAAATTTTCTACCGCCTAAATCTTCTCAACGACTAATAATGCATTTTATAGAAAGTGTATCCAAAAATAAAAAAGTATTTTGCTCATACGCCTTTGCTTTTGTAGGCCTAAAACAAAGTCGGCTAAATATTTTTTCTTCATTGTAGAGGATTTACAAAATAGGTCACACTGGATTACTTTTTACTCGTACTGTCTTTTATATTCCTCCATATTTTCTATTTGGAATGGACTAAAACCACAGAGGCTTTAATCCGCCGTTTGTGAAGGCCCCTAACAACTAGGGTACCTTGTACATACAAGTTTGACAAATATACCTAAATGGAGAAGGGCAAACGTAGGTACTTAAAGATTAAATTTCACATTGTAATAAAAATGAGAATAATTTCATATAATAAATGGTACCGCATTACATTCATACCCTTCAACTTACCTACCTAATATCTGAAGTTATTTTTTTTATTTTTCGTCATCATTATAAAAGATTAAACATAGTTCCCTAATTTACTTGCCTTTTACTTCTATAATATACAATAATATATGGACGATGGAGATGTTTGACTCCTTGTCCTGTTGCACTAAGGCAGACTGGCGCCGTCTGACTGTCAAACAGAGCTCATTAAAAAAAAAACAAAAAATTTAAATGTATAATTATATTAACGAATACGACCGATTAGACTTAGTGTATGTAAGAAAGTTGCACTGTAAATGTGAATGTAGGAGAGTGCTTCCTATAGAGCTACTTTTTTTTTCTTAATCACTGAAATGATCAATCTCACATTAGCTTTTGGGAGGCACTGTCCTAGATGCAAAAATGTTATGAATTGACAAACATATTTATTGTAAACGTTATTTTTTAAAGATAAAATCCAGACTTTTTTATAGTCTATCTTTTCTGGATGTCACACCGTAGGTAGAGAGAGAAAGACTCGGCGGAAGCTAGTATAGGGACGGTGGTTCTCCCGAGGCGGGGTTTGCGACGTATCTTCGCTTTAGACCGGGACCGCGACTGGGATCTCCCAGTCTGCGATGGTTGATCTAATGTCTCAAACCATACGACTTATTATTTTTATTATTATTTTGTGTAAACTCGTTTTGTTCGTGACAATTTTTCATTTTATTTTATTTATCTATATCTGTATATATTTTATTGATTTTAAAAATAAGATTATAAATAGTAGTTTAACATAAGTGACCATAGTGTTGATGTTTTACCTGCTGATATTATGGCTGTTGATCTTATCTCGCGGTCCGGTTTCAATGATAATAAGGCATTTGTGTTTTTGTTTAATCCACTTATACTTATATCAACATGTTGAGGACATTAGAAAAGTCATTGAATTTAACTAGTTAACGCTGTTTTGATTCGATAGTCACACAAAATTTGTCATATTTAAATAATATGTTCAATTTAAGTACATTGTTTTTATTTCGTAACACTTTAAAATTAAATCAGCGATTACTAATCAGGGTTTACTAAAGCCATAATAGTCTAATTAGTCGGTAATAAGAACATCGCGACGTCATTTTGGCAGTTATTTCGTTTAATTTATTATGCCATAATATTCACGCAAATCTTAAAATTAAATCACGTACTTAATATTATAATTATTTATACTAATGTTATAAAGTTGAAGAGTATGTTTGCTTGAACGAGCTTATGTCAGGAACTACAAAACCGATTTAAAAAAAAAGGTTATAAAGCCTTCTATATAAAGGCTATAAAGTCTATTTAGGAAGACTATCACGCTAAGCCAGTTTTAACCAAATCTTTATTTTTGTGACATATTTTTATTTCACTTTAAAAATGTGAATCTATAGATATAAAAGAAAGTCGTGTTTGTTACAACACTTATAACTCGAGAACGGCTGGACTGATTGCCATGGTTTTTGATTTGTTGGATTTGTTTCCGTCCCGAATAGCAGAATACATTACATACATAAAAACAAAAGAATGTCGTGTTAGTTTCACTATTTATAACTCAAGAACGGCTGAACCGATTTGGCTGAAAATTGGTAGGGAGGTAGCTAAGAACTGGGAAAAGGACATAGGATACTTTTGGGTAGGGGTAGGGTAGGGTGGGGTAGGGTAGGGATAGGGTAGGGTAGGGGTAGGGTAGGGGTAGGGTAGGTTAGGGGTAGGGTAGGGGTATGGTAGGGGTAGGGTAGGGGTAGGTTAGGGTAGGGGTAGGGTAGGGTAGGTGTAGGGTTAGGGTAGGGGTAGGGTAGGGCAGGGGTAGGGTATAAAAGTCCACCCGTGCGAAGCCGGGGCGGGCCGCTAGTGTGAAATAAAAAAATGTGGTTCAGCATAATAATAATGTTTATCTTTTAATATTGACTCAATACAAACTTTTTATGGTAACCAAATTGGTTTTAAAACAATGCATTATTAGCATTATTATTTTTATAAACATGAAATGAATACATTACTCAAGTAAAACAATAATATAAAAATTATATACAATTACTTTCTGTTAAATAAACCTCATAGCATACATACTACACCAAATCTGTAATTTATACATCCCATATCATCGTTTTACATCGTTCTATTTCACGTCTACTCGTATATTGTCTCAGAAGATTGGAACGTAAACTCCGTTTCGCTATCAAGTCAAGTGTGTATTGTCAGCGAATGAGTGAAGACGGGTACTAGGCTTCCTGCAGTGAATATTCTAGCTTTTACTATTAGTGCATACTGTGAAACGGGGACGTAGTAGTGACGATAGTTTGCTTTGTGATTTTACATAAGATGGCCTTAAGTTTAGTTTTCATATCTTTAGTCGTACTAAATTGTACGACTACAGATATGAACATTATATCGTTTTCATCGTCAACCATAGTCACCACGGCTGGCTGGATTTTTGGTATACAATTGTCATAGATGAGGTAATAACAGTCAAGACCAACGGCTTAACTTGCTTTCCGAGACATGGAGGGAAGTCCTTAAAACAACCAGACCAGAAAAGAATTACAAAATTTCACAATAATATTTTATGTCTGACGCGGCGCGGGGGTTGAACATATGAATTTCTAGACTAAAAAAATATATCTACCACTAGGTCAATCTGGTTGTAGAGGATGTGATGCGCTTGCAGTTCTCAGTGCCATTATTACTTTGGAGCCGTTTGGAGACTTTTTTTTAACAAAGACTAAGACACAAAGGCAAGCAGAGCTGCAGCCATTTGGAGCAGCACCGGAGAATTTAGGCACCCTGCCCTCGTGGTATGATTAACATAATCATTATTATGATGAGAGAAATTCTACACACCTCGACGTGTGACGTAAGACACTGTGGCGGTGGTAAAGCATTTGCCACCAGAAGAATCATATAAATGAATGTATTTTTCTGTATTAGAATGATAAAAAGGTCAGCTGCTGAGAACCTCATATAATCTCCGGCAAAGTTTCCTCAAAACAGGATGAAATATCGGGACAGTATCCAAAAATAACAATTAAGGACGCTTACCGGCACGCTCGAATGCTACCACCCATGCACACACTGCCACAGGAAATTGCTTTTAACAACTTTAATTGGACTCTCACAAGAAAAAACTTTTCCAATCTGCCTTTGTAAAGTGGTAAAGCTCTAAAGACGAGATTAAAATGGTTATTAAGCACAACTTGTTTGTGGAAGATCCATCTAATGTAGGCGGGAATTTCATGTAGGAACACTTAACTGAATATTTTACTTACATGATCACAGCGGTGTATTAAAAGTATACCAAAAGTATATAACTTTAATTTCTAAAAGAGGTAAATCATGGCATTAATACGTTCATCTATAGTAATATGTCCTGACATACTCATCAACGCCGAGGCAAAACTACTGAAGCTAGAAACATATTTTGACAGTGGCTTACTTTTGTGATGGTCCACTAAGAAAGGATTTTGTAAAATTCAACCTCTAAGGCGATGAAAATAGGGGACGAGTAAAACCTCGCGCGGTAAGCTACTCTCATATAATACTAAAGCCAAATAACATTATTGATTTTTGTAGTGTTCTATGCGTGAATGAGATCAGTTCTATTCGGTATTGGACAGCCAGAAGAAGAAGAGTCTTGAACTTGGACCACTTAAAATCAGGTGGGTGGAACTCATTTGCCAGACCAGGAAAAAATCTAATACCAAAATCCGGAAACTTAAAAATCGAATTGAAATCTCTACAAAAATGATAAACGATGAGTTTGTTTTCTTGATCCACGTAAACAAGTATTAAAAGTGGACATGGACTTATACTAAAGTATTTATTTTTGTATTTATTTATGTATTTTATGTGGTGATATTATAATATGTCATATGTCTAGAGAAACAATCATATCTTATTTTTATATATTTTTTTTTACTTTCATACAGAATATTGCTTTTGACAATAATAAATGAAGACCACTATCGGATTTAAACCAAGATCAAGAGAGAATCAAGACATTAGTCTTACTAATGTATTGACTTACTCAGCTTACTCCTACTTCAGCATCTTCATCATAGTCATATTATAGATTATATTGCTTAGCAATTACGAAATATGTTTTGTTTCACGTTAAAAAATCAGCTGTTCCATACATTCATGTTCACATAACTCGTCAAACATGGATGGGAGCAGCTGATTTTTTTTTCGTGATTTCTGGTTTGGTGCCATAGTAAAAATTGTTTGTTATCATGAGCACAATGATGTGTTTAGGTATCGGTCACTAATTACCAGTCACCATATGACGTAATTTTCACAAATTACAAACATACAACCGATACATTGTCTAGTGCGTTGATTGCATGCATCGTATATGCAGAGGTAGCTTAATAAACAATGTATGTAGTAGAACTGTTCTTTATTATGTCGTATTTATATAACTAAAATACTGTTCACAATTGTACAGTCATCATTATTAAAGCGACTACATTTATCAAACTTCTATTATAAAGGTAGTTTATGGTCGTCGTGGGAAGACTATGAATGAATCACGACATTTGTATTATGTAATGCGTATAGCATACAAATATATAGAATAATGTTGATTAAAAAAAATACCAACAGGTCACTTGACACCTCTAATAAATGTGCCCCAATTTATTTATGTTATCCCTTTTTTTACTTGGTGTAATTTTTGCAATAATGAACAAATATTGGACGATATGTATGTTTTAAACGGATCTTTATAATAATGTCCTTTTCATAAATTTAATGCTCAAGACAACATGCAATCACAGAACATATACCTACCTAATTACATGTACAAACAATATACTGATATCAACGGACCAACGTGACAGAGTAATTGGCTGGTGTGGTACCAATTGCCCTACACATTCAACTTACCGATTTGCATATTACCAAACCGATAGTTAGTGACAGGTCCAACACTATCACCATGCGAGCACACATTCAAAAACACTGTAGACACGGTGTTCACACACCAAATGTCAGCCGCTGGCACGCAAGGGACTCTAATGCAATATACAAGTAGGATTGGTAATTCTGTGTGTGTTGATGGAAAACGGATGTTCCTGGCATTTTGCCAAGACATGTAAGCTTAGTACGTATTGATTCTGTTTACAATGACGCTTTGTAAGTACGACGTGAAGGTAAATTGATTGGTGCAGTAGAATAAATAACACTATTTGTTGATCAGAATTAAGCCATTTATTTAAATTGGAATCATTTTTTTTTTGTAAATTCGACGGTTCATTGTCATTCAGAAGAATCATGATCAAAAAGAATCAGAAGAAAACGTTATTATATTGCATTTACTAACGACTTTTATCTGATTTCATCCACCTACTTTTCAAAAAAGAAGGGTACACCTTTTTTCATATAATAGAACAGCAAAAAATCAAATGAATCATAAATACATACGTACTGATAAAACATTAAAGAATGATTAAAACGATGTGGCATTTGTATTTGACATTATATCGTTGCTTAAAAACTAAACAACCACAAATCAAAAACATATGAAAAATTAAAATCGTACCAATTCTGCCAGCATTGATACTATTTTTCATTTCATTTTCGTTCCATTTGTGGCTGTTTTTAAGAAGCGATATAGTGAAAATCTCCTGTACTCCTAAACTAACTTTTCTTTACATTCACACCTGACTTTTAAAAGACTGTCATAAAAACTAATATTAATAAACGTATATGACTTAATTTATTTATTTTATCAGCCCGTTTCTCTCTCTTTAACAGACCTTGGCAAGTCAGGGTCGTTGAGGGATTCGGGGGGCCGGATTGCTCATGCGTACCCGGCTCCCGCCAACGGCGGATCGAAGGAGTGTCCGGGAGGTTTTAGTGGTGTAGGGTCCTCTCCTCGTGGTATGAGTTTAGCATACCACGCTATGGAGAGGGCGAGTCCCACATATCCCACCGCCAGCGCGCGAATACGCTGCAGCGGCGGTGGGAATGCGTCAATGAATTTCCTCCCGGATAACAAAAAAAAAAGTTTCGTTGAGGGATAACAAAAAAAAAAAGTTTCGTTGAGGGATATTGTTGTAATCACCACGCCGCGCTTGACAGGCGGATTGTTGATTTCAGTAAGATGAGAGTATCTTTGAACTGATAGATGCAGCTGCTCAACCTACGGTACCCATAGGAAGATATGGGCTGATCTACAAGTTTCTAAGCCAGCATTTAGTAAACGAGTGGTTAGATTTGTGGTCAGAATGTAAATTTTAAATAAAATTTACATTTACCGTTAAAATATTTGCCAACTAATTGCTAACAATACAAACATTTAACGTCAGCGTCATGTAATCGCTGTCTTAAAGTTAAATAATTAGTTAACAGTTAGCTGTTAAACCATATAAATTGTCTCAAAGGCTGGCAAATGCGACTGCATTTGGCCAGAAGCCAGGTTTAGCAAGAAAACCTGTATATATCGATTTGGGAGCGAGAAGCACGTTTACCTAAAGGCTAAACATTTGGCAAGCATAAACAATTTGTGTTATTTATTGTTCGGAGTGAATGTCGTTTACTATACTTGATTTGCGGTACACGTAGCGTGGTTTCTGGGTATGTAGCTACAGATTGTGTTTGCGTATGTGGTTGACGTTTAACAAACTATATTAAACTTATTTTGAGAGGTATCTCCATATTGAACCAAATGCCTTAAATCTTATACTGTTTCGGGCTAATTTATTAATAATTAACCAAACTTATCTTAATCTCCGAGTCAGTCAGTAAAATGTATTCGAAATTATTGACGGTGGTATATGTAGGATTTACGTTGTATCTCCAGTGATGATATGCAAATCATAAAATAGGAGACGGTATATCCACTTTAACTTTTCGGAATCTCCTCTGAATGCAAATTCCTCATACAATAGGAAATGAGGACATATGACTCCAGGTCTTCCCTGGTAGTGCGCGTGACCGGAATATCATGAGGCCTCTTTGGCAACATAACTAATCCAAAGAAGAAGAAAAAGTATATATACCCCCTCTTATTTACGTTAAAGAGCTCCTCAAAACACTCGACAGGCAAAGAATGTCATCCTTGTAACACAAAATTTTGCTTTTGTTCATTCAAATTCGAAATCAAACTTTTTATTTTATACTGAATTCAACAGACTAAGAACTTTATAAAATATTTTAGTGTCTAAAATAAGTTATCATTATTGTATTTTTTGTCGTGGTGCAGTTTGTCATGTTTGCTGTATTTTTTTGTAATTCGCTTTATTTCTAAAATAAAAGTCACAACAGCGTAATAATATGTAATTCTATGTACAAACATATTTTTATGTTATAGTTCTTTGAAAACAACTTCTGCCTTACAAATAAATCCCTGTGTCGACGGGTAATTTACAAACAGACGACTAAAATACATATTATGTACAATATGTATTTTAATTTTATTGTCTGTCTATACTCAGAACAGCTACCAACAAATAATTGTCTCAGGTGGGATCAAACCCAGAGAAACGCATCTCAGAAGCAATTACCGTAATCACTGAGTCACTGGTGCATTCAAATAAATAAAAGATACTCCAAATTACTTCCGTTTGTTCTGAAAACATTCCACTAGTTGGTTTACTCGTACTCGTGTGAGCTGTTAAGCACTTCTGCTCTTTTAATTAAGTTAAGTTCTTTACGACTCAGAAAGAAACTACTCTCGTGAAATTCCTAGATAAATTTCAACACTTTAAAGTTGGGTCTTTGTCGACAAATTTTATGATTACATAACAGGAGGTGTCGTACCTCCTGTTATGTAATTAGTATACTTGTTAGTATTCGTCTATTGGCTTCCATTAGCTGCCGTGACGTCGGATGAATAAAGTCCCAAGCGACAGTATGAAAGAAGTTCCCCAGTAGTATGTCGGATTTTTGATGCAAGACTTCAATTAATGATGATCTCGTAGACCCGAAGTCCGAGTGTCTTAAACATTAAAGTAGAGCGACAGTTCCAAAAAACTCCCTCAATCCTCCGCCAACGACCGGCCTGAGCCAAGGTACAAGCGGTGCCCTCTTGGATTCTTCTCTCCTCTTTACTTCGTTTGAACCGTTCATTACCTTAAAACAGTCTTATATAGTATGTTAAGCTTTTAATGGTGTACCTTTTTAAGGGAAACATAATGTGTGATTTGTCATACCACTGAACTGGCTTAATTCTTAACACTTAAACTTTCGGACAATAACAAAAGCATCCCTTATTCTCTCTTAATACCACCAAGCAGTTTCCAATTAGTTAAATCGCCAAGTAATTGTAGAAATATATTAGTTGATTAATTGTAGACCCCTTATATCCAGAAGTTCCTCGCATAGCCAAAATTATTGGATTAATTGGTTGGTCTAACTATTTCAGATTATGTTCATGTAATAGTTACTGTTGTAAGCTATTTGAATTCTTCACCATGTATGTATGACGTCCAATATTTAAGTATGATAAGTTTTGTACATAGTAGTTAACAATAATGTTCCTTATATTTCGTTAGTTTAATATAATCTTACGCAGTAGAGGGGGTATGTAGGACACCTCTTTGTATAACAATCGTATCCTAATCATACCACGAGGAGAGTTTATCTGTTAGTCGTTTAAAGGACAGTTACACATCATCATCATCATCAGCCCGTAAAAGCCCGTCCACTGCTGAACATGAGCCTCGTCCCGAAGTAGGGTATTTGCCTTAATCACCGCACTTGGCAGGCGGGTTAGTGACCGCAGTATTATATTGTACCACACAAGGAAACGCTGCTGCCCGTTCCATGATATACGATTATTATAGATGATGTTATAACAATTGGGACCAACGGCTTTTTAACGTGTAACGTGCTTTCCGAGGCACGGAGGGTAGTCCCTCAACCAACCAGACCCAGAAACAAATCTTAGAATATACCTACACAAAGAACTCCTGTCCGGCGTGGGGATCGAACCCACGATCTCCGAGATTTTAAGCTAGACAAATACCGGACGCCAAATACGCTACGGAGGTTGCCAGTTGCACAAAACATCCCTAAAAATTAAAAAGTTATAATTCCTTAATCCCCCCACTAGTGACCGCTCTGAGATGAGGCCCAAGTCCCACATGAAGCGCCGCCGTCCTGCAGCAGTTTTGCCTTTGTTGCCTGTTCTTGATTATGTCAGGAAACATTTTTTATTAACTTGTAGATAATATTATGTGTATTAATATAATATTATCTATAAAAAAACCAACAAGCAAAACAGGTAACAGGACTTTGTACAGCAGGTAAGCATTGCCATTCAACGGGGTAATGCTGCCAGTATTCTGCGAACCTTGCCAAGTAGATTAGTAGTATTTATAAGTTAGCTTTATTTTAAATTAGCTACTTTTAGTTGTATATTATGTATTTTATTCATGTAATATAAGTTCTCATGTCTAAAAAAAAGAAAAAAAAATTAAAATACATACCAATCGCAATTTTGTTCACACCTACACGTTAGTAGATGAGTAGGTACCTATAAAAGGGTTATGTCATGCCACGAATTATAATTTTGCATGTACAAATCACATAATTCACTGAGATATGCCGGTGTGCCTACAGATAATGGCAATTTATGTATTATTTACATTTTGTTTTTAGAAATATTTCCCGAATTTGAACATTATAAACATTTTATGAAGTCCATGATTCATACAAATATCATTTTAAATAATTATTTTCTACCTAAAATTTCATTTAAGTTTACCATGTGTATTAAATATGGTAATTATATTACCGTTGCTTAGTGCTGTACAATAACAATGAAAACTAAATAATTTACATTTCTAAGAAACAAAGCTTTATTATCATTAACAAGACAACTTACTTATTAATTAAGTGAATTTAACACAATACATTAATAAATTACATATCATATACTATTAATACCTGCTACATATTTAGCACTAATTCATTAATTCAAAGTCTTTTTTTTTTTTTTTAATTCAAAGTCTTAATGTTAAAACTCTTCTTCAATAAATTCTGTTTGATTTGACATTAACCTATAAAATTCCTTATTAAAATAATCGGTTATCATATTCCAAACATTTACTGAGTACCATACTACAACACTGAGTGAAAATATCATGCGAAAAATAAGACTGAGCATTGTGAAATAGTAGGTATCAAAGAACTCCCTAATTGAATTGTTTAAAGTGGCCAATAAATACAAAAAATTGTATGATAAATTTTATAAAAGTTGCTACTTAAATATTTTTTTTGAATTTGTAAAACAGATAATATAGAAGATATTTATTTAATATAAATTATTAAAAATAACAATACATTTGTAATATTTTAAAATCGTGACACAATTTTTGAAGGATAACATATTATAATGTGTATTGTCATTCTTGTGAATTTGGTTTGTGAACATGTGATTAAGTACATACATCGACTAGGTATTAAAATATACGTGCTTATTTTGCTTTTATTACATAAATTCAATAGATAGTTATTTAGGATACTACGGAACTGCTATTAACGCCTACTCAACCTTAAATTTATGATGATCGTCTATAAAATAGATTTACATAATCAATTCAGTCGTCATACAAAATGTCGGTGCCATAAATCATCTCCGAAATGATGCTATAGACTGTCTGAACGTGGGGATATACAAGTGTGGTAAGCATAACAATGCTATTTGCAATAACGAATAATTTCATCGTCTCCAAGCCGTCGGAAGATCTGAAAATGAAAGAAAAGTGTATGAGAATAAAATCTTTGAAGTTACGAAACGTTATGAAAATGGACCCGAAACACTAAGCTGTGTAGTAACGATAACTAAGGCTAACTAGGTCCTTAGGGTAGGACATTAATATATTTTAAACTAGCTGCGCTCCGCGGTTTCACCCGCGTTACTCTGCTCCAGTGGGTCGGAGCATGATGTTTTGTAGTCTATATGTTAATCCAGCGTATAACGTATCCCGGTGCAATTCAGACAATTATGTTCAGTAGTTATGACATGAAAGAGTAACAAACATCCATCCATCTATCCATACTTACAAACTTTCGCGTTTATAATATTAGTAGGATTGTAATATTATATAATATCGGTTTGTACACTTTACTTCAAATAAATTTTATCAAATTTCTAGTTCCTATCTTGAAGATTTCTATCACAGAAGTCTATTAACTTTTTTCTCGTAGTTCTGAAAGTATTACAATTTAAAAACTATATTTTTATTTCATTTAATAACAGCTTTGATTCCATCGAGAACTTCACGCTACCATAAAGTATAACAGGGCGATAACATTCAACGAGATTTTATTAGACAATGACATAATATACACACATACAACATACATTAATTCTTTACATATTGTACACTTACATTGCCACTTCTCACATAATATATTATTTGATATTGATTTTAGTATAGACAGTTTTAGATAGACTATTAGTTTTCCTTTCATCTCTGTATTTCTTTTTTCTCTTATTTTCTTAAATAGGAATATTATCGTGACAATTTACTGGAGGTGGGCGTTTATGACTGCAACACATTTTATAACTAAAGCAGTTTTGTTCCAATAAATAATTTATTATATTATATTATTAATGTGTGTTTTTAATTTGCTGAAACAAAGTGTATTCTGATTTTCTACCTTATTCGAGCAAAATGTGACAATGAAGTACAAAATAGTTGCATGATCTACTAATATATAAATTTAAGGAGTTTGTTATTGAGTTTATTTATTTGAACGCGCTAATCTCAGGAACTACTGCTACGATTTGAAAAATTCGGTGTTTTTTTTTCATATATCGAGGAAGGCTATATTTCATTATGAAGTTCCTACGGGAACGGGAATTACGCAGGGGAGTTACCATGGAAGCTTTTTGTTATTATAAAAAATAAAAGCATTTACAAGAGGAATCATTCTAAATAACTGAGGAAATATTTTATGACAATTGTTTTAAAATTCTATGAATCGAACGAGTTCGTTCAAAAGAATTAACATTCACTTGGATGCTTTTAAG
The DNA here is from genome assembly GCA_947037095.2 of Nycteola revayana. NCBI lineage: Eukaryota > Metazoa > Arthropoda > Insecta > Lepidoptera > Nolidae > Nycteola > Nycteola revayana. The sequence continues at coordinate 12,477,435 of OX344838.1, read as the reverse complement.
ATTCCAAGTGTCAAAACATTGAAAATCTAACTGCTTCGATTCAATGGCGCAGTTTCCTTCATTTTGACACTTTTGTTACAAAATAAACAGTAGATTCTTTTAATTTCTTGGTTATGGTTATGGTTCTTATCGCTGATTACGATTTCGCAATGTTTGTTACAAGTTGTCTATTATTATTAATATTATGATTTAATGGATTGATTTGCATTGAATTTAAGTATATTTGAGTATTGATAAAGAAATTACAACTTAAAAAAGTGCATGATAGAACACAACCTACTACATTTTATGTATTTTGGGTACTGAAGTACCTAAAATACATTAAATGTAGTAGGTTCTTTAATTCTCTCGAGAACTAATCCGAAAAGACTATGATTTTGAATAGTAATCTTTTGCATTAAGGCTGGTGTCCTTTACTAGGTAAAAAGTATGTGTATTACATTGATATGAAGTTTTCTTGTAAGATTTCACGAAGTTAATTTTTTTTTTCCTTTGAAGATCTGTCACCATTTATCCACGCTATATAATCACCTGAGCCATCCACCGAAGCCTTGTTCTTCATCGTCAAGTAAATCAGGTTTCACAAGCGTGGGTTCTGTCCCTTCTGTATTTGCTTTTGGTTCACTTTTCACAGTTTTCTTCTTAGCTGAACCACTGTTCAGTTTGTTTTTCTTCATAATCTACAAATCAGGTACAAATAATGAATGGTTTAAAAATCTCCAATATTTTCACTAATATTCGATGCACGTAATATTGTTTAGAAAGTAAATAAATGCTTAGCTGAATAAGGTACAAGCATTTATTTACTTGATCCATGGTTTTAAATTGAGTCAAACTTCAAAGTAAAAGTTTAAACTAAGAAAATTATATAAAGGTTATTGCACACGAAGTCACGGTAGCGGCACGCCTACAGCGCAGCAATTAAATTATCATTCGAAGTGAGTACTAAAATGTAGTTGTACAATTATGAAATATATTGTACAGCTACGTTTTAATTTTCTTATTGACATAAAACTCGACTCAAAGCCACTCACAGGCGAAGCTGTAAGCAAGCTGCCGGTGTACTTACAGCAAGCTGCCGGCGTGCTTACAGTGCACCGACTCATAGTTCTCACACTTCATTCATTATACTGAGACATGAAGACGAATGAATCCCAAGGGTTCAGTCACAAATACGTGTTTGCGGAGCAGCAGCAGGTACAAAATTGACTTACGCTGCGCTGCAGGTGCAAGCCAATTTTGTGCTGTAATCTTTTACCGGACGGATGGCTAGTAGTAGCTTCAATTTCAGTCTCACAGTGCTGGAGATGTGCTGTTGCCGTGATGTTATAGTGTGCGATGACCTTTAGTAATTTAGTTTTATGTAATAAAAGTATAATTAATAAACATCTGTCACGCCTATTAATTGATTGTAACGAGAATTTTGTTACAATCCTCCCCAACCACGTGGAAACAGAATATAAAAGTGGTAAAAACACTAAAGCAAATAAAATAGTAACCAAGTAAATGAGCGTACTATAAAAAAAGGTCTACACAAGTTAGACGAAATATTTAGAGCTGAAAATCTGTCTATGGTGTACGCGGGATATTTCAAATGTTTCGTCAAAAACTATTGAAACCGTTTATTGAGGCGTAACTTTTGAATAGAGGAACAGATTTGACTGATTTTTTGCATGCTAGTAGACCGTGTAGGTGCAATTTTATGAGTCGAGTAAAACTATCCAAGTGCTATAAAATATAAAAAGGTTTTTTGACAAATTTTATACGCATTCAACGTGTAGGTACTCGAAATAGTTTTGGTCAAAACTTTATGCACTAGAATATTTTTTAAGCTTTGACACAATAAAAATAGTATGTTAAATAAAACCATAAACATCCTTTTTGTTACTACACTAGCTTATACCGGCGAGCTTATCTGTGTGAAATAGTTGTTTGGGACTAACGCCCATTAACCCTGTTTAAAGCAGTATGAGTGATTTTTAAAACGTTAAGTTAGGCAATGTAAAACTCTTGATGAATAAGGTATTTATTTGGATCAAGACTTATATAATGCTTGTAAAAGCCTTTGCAAATAATATTATTTTTAACAAATTAGTCTGCTTAAATACTTTTTCGTAACCTTAAAAGATAAACTTTTTTTAGATCTTTTAAAAAGTAACAATACCTACATGATGTTTGCGACAAGATTGCATAATCTTATGACTTACGCAGCTCAAGCTCTTAAAAAAAAAGATTTTTAAATATTCTTGCTTTTAAATATTCTTACTTTTAAATATTCTTGCTCCGATCCTATTGGGCTTAGCGTGATATTATATATTCTATAGCCTTTCTTAATAAATGGGCTATCAATCAATTAAATAATGTTCCAAACCAGACTAGTAGTTAGAAGGGGTAGACAGAAGTAGTTAGACAAACAACCTCTTCGGCTTAAAACTATTATAGTATAGATACAAAGCCAATTATCAACTAATAAGCCAATTTACAACATGCTAAAATTTACTAAGTATAGTCTTTCTAAGTAGTCTACTTACGAGATTAAATTAACAACTTATATCTACAAGAAATATATATTCTACTTTACCTTCAGGCTAAACAAAACACTAACTTGGAATACCACCTGAGCCCCTAATCAAATATTATTTGATTCAATATTACTGTGGTAGCAAAGGGTGTGTGGTATCGAAGAAACAAGGCACGACTCGCGATGAACACCAACACACCTAACGAACCGCATTCAGAAGGAAACCTCTCAAGCGTTGATCGATACTCTGGGTCTGTGATTCTTAAACTTCTAGCATTACTACTTTTCACAAAATATGCCTCACCCAAGTCCATTGGCAGTTATACACAATACATGAATGAAGAATTAAAGTTGCTTAACTGCAGCAACTTTAATTTTTGTCTTCTGATCTATTGAAGAATTTTTAATATGAGGATGATGATTTTTGATGTAAGGATAGTTTTTATAGGTATTGACGCACCATAGGTTGAGAACCACTGCTATAGGTGCAAGTTGAGGTGAGGATTGCGATGAGCGGAATAGCGATTTAATTAAAACATAATTATGGGATGTGCTGTTGAATTCTTCCACTATTGAAATGCTACGTTTCATAGAGACGGGTGCTACCTTGCTACCTACCATACAAGGAAGAGAGTGTTTTCTTATTGCTTTGTCAAGGGGATGTTTTGTGATAAATCCAGATTGCTTTTATATGTTCGTAACTTTTAGCTTACTTTCACAAATGGAATAGGATAACCTCCTAATCCATGGCGTATATAAGTCTCGCTTTTAGTTTCGGAGGTAGTAGGTTCAATCAGGCTTCCCTGATTGGGTTGGTTGAGGGACTACCCTCCTTGCCTCAGAAAGTACGCTGAGCCATTGGTCCAGATTTTTATAATACAATCGCATATCAGGTAACGTGCAGCAGTGTTTCTTTATGTATAATTCACCAACCCAACAAGCATGGTGACTATATCAAATTCCCTCACTCGGAGGGAGGCGCATGTTCAGCAGTGGACGTTATACGGGCTGGTGATAGAAGCAGCGTGAAGCCGAAAGACCTGTTTGTCATAATATCATCTACAAGTATAAGAATCGCATTACTGATGAATGAATAGGATAATGATGATAAAAAATAAATAATGTAATTCTTTTATCATTTCACTTACTTAGTCCATGACCTAACATTTCGTTGTCGGTGTCTAACGCGATTATGAATTATTACTGCCGGGTGAATGCGTAAAATTCGACGGGTCGGGGCTCTTAGAGTAATTTTCACATCTTACATTCCGAAAAATAGCTGCTGAAAAAAAACATCTTTCTTGAGAAATATTTTCGTAATGTAAAGTCGCAAATATTTATAATTGAAGAGCATCGGTAGTCATACGGTGTAAGTGTCGAAGGTCGTGCGTTTAATTTCCACGCCAGACAAGATTTTTTTTGAGTAAAACTTTAAATTTATTTGCGTATTTGGTTGAAATAATGAAATAATGAACTTTATTCAGCACTTAGGTATTTACATTCACATTATAGTAAGATGCCTTAAGAATCCGGCCAAAGTCTAAGCGACATCCACCTGAGGTCACCCTTAAGGACCAACGCTCAGGGTGCCACTGGATTACAGTAGATTTACGTGGTACAGTGGTGATGATCGCTGGCACGAGATCACAGTTCGGGGAATAAGCAACAACGCGGTCCTCGGTCATGCCGTCGAGGATCCTACCCTAGTTAACCTGCAACCTTTCATTAGTACAATGTATATATAGCGAATGCACGCACAATTCCATTTATTACATGGTCAATTTATACCAGGTGCTCAATAAGACAAGAAAAAATAATGATAATACTTTAAATACTATAATGTAGATATTACTTAGTTGGTTGAAGGACTATCCTTTGTGTCTCGTGCAGAATGTTAAGCCCTGCTATACGTCCCCGGCTAATATAACATCAGTTATGACAATCATGTCACAAGTAGCAGTATTTATCCGTGTATTACTTACTATAAATAAAACTATGCTATGTACTTTATAATTTTTATTTTAAATTATACGCAAGAAAACTAATCAGATTCTATATATATCTATACGATATACTAATCAGAATTATTTTATCATCTATTGAGACATACCTCCAGGTAAGTCTCAATAGATGATAAAATAACGAAATCTAAATCAGGAATAGCGCTCTTCGTTTTCGTTATCGCGCTTTCCGGCTACGAGTATATTATATCAATGTGTGGGGACACATTACTGACATCGATACTAAAAATGATGAATCAAGACTATAAGATAACAAAAAACGCGACGCGTTCTATGTTTCAGACCCGACCCCAGCCCGCGTTGGTTGATTTTAATTCTTTAAAATACGCGACATTGTAACTATCATATTATTGTGACATAACAATAATGGTTAGTTTTTTATTAATAATATAGTCGTTGAAATGGAAACTAAGTTTTGGTCATTATCATTCTATTTGACTTATAATAAGTGCGTCCGATTCGTCTCCGTTATCAATAAACGTTTTCATTTAATTCTACTACGGTTTCCAACCTGCCTTCCAAGCCTAGTGAGTTTGGCAAATACCGTCTTCAGGGGATTTAAAAAAACAATCGATTTCATAAAAGACACTACTTTTTAGGGTTCCGTAGCCAAATGGCAAAAAACGGAACCATTTTAATTGAAATGTTTAATCATACCGTCAATTTAATAATGTTATTACTATTGAACGTCGTCGTTATTATAAGTTTATTTCTTCAAAAACAATTAATTATGTCATCATCATCATCATCATAAACAGCCCGTTTACATCCACTGCTGAACATGGGCCTCCTCTTAACAGACCTTGGCAAGCCAGGATCGTTGAGGGATATTGCCATAATCACCACGCTTTGAAGACGGATTGGTGATCGCAGTTAGATGTAAACCTTGATCTAATAAATGCTGCTGCCCATCCATCAGCCATATGTCCCTTAGTCACCTTTTACGACACCCATGGGAAGATATGGGGTGGTCTATTCTAAGCAGGAAACCACTCGGCACTGTTTTTATTAATTATGTAGCAAAATATATTATATTGTATTTTATAATTAACTTTTTAACTCGTTCAAGTATCACAATAATAATGATATTTAGTTCGTTACATAAAACAGAAGCTGATACGTTATTATTGCATTAATTATAATATTAACAGACGATGTATTTGACGATGTACTAATATTTTTTCAAAAATTAATTCTAAGACTTCCATATATCTTAGCTACCGCAGTTATTGTTTGAGAAAATGAGCTGATTGTCATAATATCATCTTCAGGTATGACAACTGAATCCCAGATAACGGGAAGAGGTCTTTTTCTGTATTGAAAAATAAAACTGTTCTTCGATTACCGTTACAAACCATTCTGCCAATATTGTCCCGTTTTTGGTTTTCTTTAAAGGTCATGGCACACTATCCCAGCTCCGCAACGGCACAGCTACAGTACGGCGTTGTCTCGAATTCAGGCTATGGTTAGCTGCCAGCGCACTAACTACGCATCGTGCGAGGTGCAAGCTCGCAGTCCGCCTACTGCTCACGAGATGCAAGTTCGCCGTCCATGTGCTGGTCTGGAGGTGCAAGCTCGCAATCCGCTGCTCACTAGGAGCAAGCTTGCTGTAGTTAAGGATAACCCTATAGCTTATACACAAATATATGCTTAGTCAGCCCTATCGATTTATTAAATATAGATCATTTCAAACTGATATGGGTCAGTATTATTCCAACTAAATCAATTGCATCATTATTATTTATTTTGGCTCTGGGTCAATTAACAGGTTACTTTAAATTGAGGTCGTAATAGTCAATGTAGAAATTGGGAGACAGTGTGTCTATGATAATCTGCGAATATGATAACATTCTAATAAAGTTATCTGTTTTGGATTCATTCATTGTCATCATCATTTCAGCCGTAGGACTTCCACTGCTGGACATAGGCCTCCCTCATAGATCTCCAGTTGTTACGGTTAGAAGCGGCCTACATCCACCGTCATCCCGCGGCCTTTACCAGTTCATCCGTGCATCTAGTTGGTGGACGTCCTCACTATGCTTATCGATCCGCGGTCTCTATTCGAGAACTTTTCGGCCCCAACGGCCATCTGTTCTAGTAGAGAAACCCCGAGCATAGCCCTCTCCAGAGCTCGTTGAGCTGATTAATTTGGACTATATTAATTGCACTCTGTGTGATGGTGTTAACATTTTCACGTACTGTCGGCTCTTTGCTATTTGGTTAACTAATTTCTAGGCAACTCGTAGATACATTTGGAAATATTATTCACTCACTGCAATCCATTGCAGTTACTATAGTACTATATTTTTATTCATTCGGTTTTTGGCAGGAGACGGTGCCTTTCTGATCACGCCACTATGAATTATTATTGCCGGGTAAATGCGTAAATGTATGACAATCGTATAACATGTTACGGATAGCAGTGTATACCTGTGTGTCAAGCCGCTTACCAAGCCTAGTACAAAAATTGCTTTGAAAGAGTACCTATAAGAGTTTATTGAAAAATATTAGATTTCACAAAACACACTTATTTTTATTTTTGCATATTTTCTTACATAAATTAACATATTTAATAAGTAAATTGTAACAGTGCTATAATATATATGGAACACACATGTAAAAAATCTATAAAAACTTGCACACCCATTGGGAATCCATCCCATAGTGATAACTCCAATATTGAGGAATCGATATAACGTAGAGCATCACAAACGGCATGCTTTAGATTTTGATCTGAAACGAACATTAATTGATATAAGTGTAAAATAATTTACTACTTAAAATTATATAGCCTAACGCGTGTCAATGCGCAACGATTTCACTTTATTAATGTTTAGAGGTAGGCTATTTTGTGCACAATTGGGCCACATTCAGTGTGGCCCAGGAGATCCAATATGGCGCTGCGGCCAATATGGCGCCGCGGGTGCCGTCGAGGGGCCGGATTGCTTCGTGCGTATCCGGCCCCCACCGGGGGTTCCGGGGGGTTTTAGTAGTGTAGGGTCTGTCCTCGTGGTATGAGTAAGCATACCACCGCTATGGAGAGGGCGAGTTCCACATATCCCGCCGCCAGCGCGCGATTACGCTGCAGCGGCAGCGGTGGGAAAGCGTAGATAAATATACCGAGAAAAAAAAATGTCTAGGGGAGCGACGCAGTCCTTTCCGGAATTCTATCTAACTAGAGAATTCTACCCCAGCTAACCTGCATCCTTTCACTATCTACTTAGGTGGACAACCTAGAGAAGAAAGGAAGAAAGAAACTCCAGGCTGTTTCTTCGTCATCTTTGGTGTCACAGTTTATGTATTGCTTTTGTTATTTTTTTTTATCAATATTTATACATAGTGAAACATACAGTATGTCCGCTAATGCACGCTCTTAGATCTAATAGAGCTTATTTTACAAACTAATATTCATTAATATTAATAATATATTTAATATTGTACAGAATAATATTGTTATTATTCATTTCGATGAAAAATACTTAATTTCATTTTACAATATTTTAGTAATTTCTTTACACATTAAAGCTTCGGCACCCATAATGACTTGCGGGTAAATTGCAAATGATTATTATTTTTCACTTACCTTCATAAGACAGTAATTGATCTGCAAGAAATTCTTTAATGGTATCTAAATCATTAAAAGCCAATTCCATTATTATTGCGGGAATGCCAAAAGTCGAAAAAATTGTAACTGCTCTCATGCAAAGTACAAAAATAAACCACGGATCTAGCCCGAAAAACATAATGTGGTGTATATCTATCAATGTTCGAGTAAATTCAAAAAACAGTGCTGAAATAATCTGAAAAATGTAAGGTTTGTTTTATTTTTGCTGATGTTTGCAATAATTCCGTTGATGTAAATGTATTAACTTACTCTGAATCTTATAATATCATTAGCACATTCTGTTAAACTCTTTGATAATGGTATGTAAGAATCAGTAAATATTTTTACAATAATTATTTTTGCAGCATCATTAAGGTTGTCTCTAATTTTAGTTACTGCCAGCTTGTGTTTCATACGTTTTATCTTAGATTGATATTTTTCCAAAACCAAAACCGTTGTTAAACGGCTTATACCACTTATAAATAAGAATAATTCAGTGAAAAAAAATTTTCGAAACATATCATTAAACAACCAATACATAATAATTCTAATTAAAATTAAGGCAAACATAATAAAGTACGCTCCGTAGCTATGGTATATGCAAAGCTTAGATGTATTATATAACGTCGAAAAAAATACTTGTGTGGAATTTTCGCTTGATATTAATGAGTATAAAATACATATTATTGCTTCTAACATACAAACATATTCAAAGACATTTTTATTTATATCTGAGAACAGGTAACATATGAATATAAAAACACAGTAAGTTCTTGCTATATAATTAGCAATATTTGAAGAACTAAACTTATAGTATAGACCGAATGCCAAACGTATTAACATTATGAAATTTAAAGGGAAAGAAAACATTTTGGTCTTCTATACTTAACGGTATTTCAAATCAATAAATATGCCACAGAAACACTACTTGTGCTGCAGTTATATGAGTGGTAAGCTTCATTTTGTAATTTGTAGGTAATATTAATTGAATAGAGTATAACAATTAATAGTGATATTATCGCAACTAGTTGGGTTTCCATTTACTAATGAAAATAATGTAAAGGAAGTATTTTTATAAGGACAATATTTTTAAAAGGGTTCCTTGTTGCTTGTAGCTCAATTTAAGTTTTTATCAAGTCATTAGTAATACATAGTATATTAGTATTATTCATCATTAGTAATGCAATTCGAATATTATAGCAATTGATTTTATCATATCTAGAAATTGGTGATGAAATATATACTTATTAGTCGAAATCATATTTTCAAGAGATAATAGTTGAAAACTAAAAAAGATATGCCCTGCAGTGGGCATAATCGCTGCGCGTGGACTTCACCTACATATTAAACAGGTGTTCAGAATCGCCATTAATGTCATTACGTGTAAACATTCTGAAAATAAAACCGTTTGATACAACATACAATTGCACCTGGCTATTTTTCTTAACAATATTATCATTAGCAAAAGTACTTCAATATTACATCAATTACGGACGTATCTTATATTTAAATTTACTTTCGTTTATTTCAATAAACTTTATTTTACTTACTTTTTTAGATTCGTTTTTGTTTTTGTTTAAATTGTTTTTGATAAAACGTAGCTACCATTACGACTTACCAAAACTTTAACCAAAACTAATTAATACAATTGGAGCCAAAAAGAGAAAAAAAAAAAAAAAACTTTATAATAAAATCTACTACATATAATTGAGAACACATCATGATAGGAAATAAATGTTAATACAAATCAATATTACAAAAATAGTGGAAATAACTACAAAATTATGCTTAAAGTTTTTTAAAATTATACAGTTGGTTCGGTTGTTGTAATTAGTACGATTAGTAGCGGAAAGTAGTAAGCCTAATTTCGTTAGTCGTTAAATGAAAAAATTATCCCCCCACTTTACATTAAAAAAAACCTCTAATAAAAAAACGTTAGTAGTGGATTTTTTTTCGTTTGTAGTAAAACAGAAAAAAAAAATAAAAAAAAACCATATAAACTATGAGAAACATTTTTACTACTAAAATAAAATTTGACGAAAACCTTTCAAGTAGGCGAACTATCCGATTACCTACTACAAACATTGAAACTGATAGAGGTACTTCCGTAAAGGTTTGTAGTGGAAGAACATTCAATTATACTCTCACCAAACTTGAGCAAATTGAAAAAACTTAGGTTTAGTCAAGATTCGACTGAATCCTTCCAAGAAGAAGGACTATCCGATTACTACAAACGTTAAAACTGATAAGGGTTATTCCGTAGAGATTTTTAGTGGAAGAATATTCAATGGTAGTCTCACCAAACTTGAGCCAAACTGAGCAAAATGAACAAAGTAAGGTTAGGGACGGATTCTACTGAATCCTTCCAAGTAGGAGCACTATCCGGTTACTACAAACGTTGAAACTAATAGAGGTATCTTCGTAGAGGTTTGTAGGGAAAGAATATTCAATTGTAGTCTTACCAAACTTGAGCAAATCAAAAAAACTTAGGTTAGTTAGTCGACCGACCCTTCTAAGTACGGACTATCTAGGAAGGTGGTGGTAGTATTTTAAATGTAGGTAGGTAGGTATATTTATGAATTTTTCCACCATTTATTTCGTAGTAAGTAAATTATGGAGTTTTTTGAGACAGGTATTATGACACTTTTGTCTTTATCGGTAATTTCTGCTGTAGTTACCTTTTCTAGTAGGTAGTTACTTACGCAATGGACAATGTCATCATAGGCAACCCTAGCGCATTCTTACCATGACGCTTTGATTGGCTTACGTGACTCCTACGGCGGGCAGCACAGTCTCGACTCTGTGAGCGCGTACTTATGGTACATTTCTGCTCGTTCTGAGCAGCAGGTATTATTACTAAGATTTTGTAGGCTATTATAGCCTAGGTATTTTCATCTTTTATGGGAGTGGTAGTAGTGTATACCTTTATAAAAAATCTATACATAATTCTACCGCCGCCGACGCGCTTTCCAAGAGTAGTGACTATGGCTGAAACTACCTTCAAAGGGTTTATTTAAAAATATTCGATTTCATAAAACACACTTATTTTTATTTTATGCATATTTTCTTACATAAATAAACATGTTTAATAAATAAACTGTAACAGTGCTACAATGTATAAGGAACACACTTGCAGAAACTGTATAGGCAATTGCACACCCAATAGAAATCCATTCCATAGTGATAAGTCCAATTTTGAGGAATCGATATAACGCAGGGCGTCACAAACGGCATCCTTCAGATTTTGATCTAAAACCAACATCACATTTATATGAGTGTAAATGTACAACTTAAAATTAAATGAGCCTAACGCATCAAGAGTTCGATTGTTGATTGATTGTGTAGATTTCGTATCCCGGATATACGGAGGTTTTGTGTGTGTTACTAAATATACATATTTATTATATTGTTAATAGGATGCTTTTGTTTTAGTTACTTCACAGGGCATAAACATAAGCAGGGCTGCAGTCTAAATAAATTGATTATAAACAACAAAGTAAGCAACCTGATCAAGAGCGCTCTTTGGAGCACGAAACTTAGTTCGGAGACGTCGCTAAGGAGTTTACAATAACAAAAAATGTCTGAAATTTGTGTTATTATTCAAGTATTTGTATGTTTTCTTTTCTTTTTCGGCGTGGCCTGCCGCCGCCTGCGTTTTTAAGTTTATATAGACAGTTTGAACAAGAACTTAGTTTTGTAAATCAAAATAAAACCATTTTGGTATGTACAATGATTTAAATTATAATACACAGAAAACATTGTTTTTTAAAGTAGGTAAGATTTGATGATATCTGATAAATTTCCACTACAACAACCAAACTTTAGAATAGTTTGGTGCAACTGTTATACTTGACATTTAATCAATGGCGGGTCTTTATATTTCGGTTTAACGAGTTACTGTGGTGATGGCTTATTTATGGAATTTGTACTAATATTATATATGAATATGGTTCATGGTTAATTTTAAGCTTATATATTATTACGAACACATTTATTTATAAAGCTTTATGAAATGCTGTTAGTTAAATTAAATTATGAGTCACGACTTTATTTAATATCTGTATCTGTTCCCAGCCTTTTGAGTAAAATGTATCTGTTAGAATATATGCGACATGGGACGTGTGAACTTTCATTTTTTTAGCGTTAATCACTTTCTCTATCTTGTATAGTTTTCTCCACGAGAAAGAAGAGACCAACGTATTCAGCTGCGTCTACGAGGCCTTAGATGAAAAGTAGATGAGAAATCTACTTTTCCGATGAACTTTTCGTGGTTGTCACCATATTTTCTTGCAAGGAATTTAGGAGTCTGTGTAAGCACTCGCATGACAGTCGCATATTGAATACTTGCGAATACTTAAAATATTTTTTAAGTATTTGCAAGTATTCAATATGGAGACGTTAGTCCGAAATGATGTCCACGTCTTGGAATCTTTAATGCGTCTACGGTCTACAGATTTCGTTGTCCAAGTTCCAGCATCAAAAGTTTGAGAAAACTTAAGTCCAGACCAGTTTGGTTCAGAATGTTATGTTCTCTTCAGGTTCTTTTTAAGCTGATACATGGCCATCTATCGGCAATGTAGTTGAGCTCTTGTAATACAATGCCAAAGGTATGTACAAACTATTTGAAAAGCTTTTTTTGTTTCGGACGGACATATACGGGCATAAAGGCGAGCAGAGCTCTAGCCTAGATACATGGTTTAGACACTACAAACTAAGCAACTTGCGCAAGAGGGCGTCCCCTGTGGGACTTGGACCTCGGCTCAGGGTGGTCGCTGACGGGGAGATTGAGGATTCATGGCTTTTAGTTTTTTAGGGGAGTTTTGTGCAACTGTCGCTCTACTTTGCAGTTCGTGGGCCTCTCCGACTTCGGACTATAACTTTCTCATAAAAGTCTGCAGTTTCGAGCTTGTTCGAGTGTAAATTGTGTGAACTTTCACAAAAGCTATAAAATACTCGTTACATATCCCATTTAATTCCGAAAGAAATTACTACACTTAAGTACACTTCATTTCTCGATATTTTAAGAATAACGTTCACACATTAAAGCTATACTTTGAATTTAATTCTATAATCTACTTACCTTCATATGACAGTAGTTGATCTGTAAGAAATTCTTTTATGGTATCTAAATCATTCAAGGCCAATTCCATTATTATTGCTGGAATTCCAAAAGTCGAAATAACAATAACTGCTCTGATAATTAACGTCAAAGTAAGCGTAAAATTTAGATCGAAAAACATTATGTAGTATATAATTATCAATGTTCGAGTAAATTCAAAAGACAGTTCGGTAATAATCTGAAACAACAGTTATGTTTGTTTTATTTTTTCTTATATTTGCTGTAATTCCATTAAAGTAAACGTCTTTAAAGATTAACTTACTCTAAATCTTATAATATCATTAGCACATGCAGTTAAACTCTTTGATAATGGTACGTAAGAATCAGTAAATATTTTTACAATAATTAATTTTGCAGCATCATCCAAGTTATCTTTATTTTTTGCTAAAGCCTGTTTCATATTATTTATTTTGGATTTATATTTTTCCAAAACCAAAACCGTTGTTAAATGGCTAATACTTGTTACAAATAAGAATAATTCAGCGAAATGGTTTTCATTTAATAGCAAATATGTCATGATTTTGTGTAAAATCATTTCAAACATAATAAAGTACGCTCCGTAGCTATGGTATATGCATAGCTTAGATGTTTTTTTATAAACCTTTGAAAAAAAATCTTGTATAGGCTTTTCGCTTGATATTAATGAGTATAAAACACATATAATTGTTTCTAACATACAAATATATTGAAACACATGTTTGTTCAAATCTGATGGGGAATATTCGGAAATAAGATGTATACATATACAGATGTAACACAAGAATGTTAAAGCACAGTAAACTCTTGCTATATAATTAGCAATATTTGAAGAACTAAACTTATAGTATAGACCGAATGCCAAACGTATTAACATTATGAAATTTAAAGGCGAAAGAAACATTTTGCTCTGCTATATTCAAATCACTAGATATGTCATAGAAACTACACGTGTTTCTGAGTGTGTGGAGTGGTGAGCTTCTATTATCACTAGTTGGGTAATATTGATTGACTTGCGTTTCAAAATAAAATAGATATTATCGCATTTGGTTAGGTTTCGATATACTTATGAAAATAATAGCTGGGAATGGATGGAACACGTGTTTTTTATTAGGGTTCCGTGCTACTTGCTCAAAAATTAAGTTTTAATCAAGTGATTAGTGTTATATAGAATATATTTATAATTTTATTTATCTATTTTAATGTTATTCATATATAGCAATGGAGTTTGTCGTTTTAAGAAGTTAATGATTTTGTTAAACAGCTTGTTATGATTTAAAAACATTATTAGTCGAATTGAAATTTTCAAAACAGAATAAAGTGCCGGTAGGTACCCATGTATACTCGTTTTATGGGTCACTAACTATATGTTATGACGACCTTGGCTTGCCAATGACTGCTAAGGGGAGGCCCACGTTCAGCGGTGGACGTAAATAAGCTGTTCAATAAATTTGTGTAGTTTAGTTCCCGCATCGCATTATCGGTCTAGAATCTTGTCTATCAATCATGACTTTCTGCTTTTAATCTTTTTTTATGAACGACGGTCGTTATTAATATCGTCGTCATGACAACAAAATATAACACATACTTTGTAAGTGTCATCAATATTTCTGAGTGCAATAATTGTAGGTACCATTAAGTTTTATTATTAAAATTTATGTTGTACGACTTGATGATAGCATCCAATTCTTTTTATAAACTTATTTTATCATCATTTCAATGCGACTAAAAGAAAATGGACTACACAGACTAAATCTAAGGTGACATGCAGTTGCTTTGATAATAGCATGGAGGTGGTAGAAAAAAAAGGGAAGCATCATACGAACATGATTTAAAATATACTAGCGGCCCGCCCCGGCTTCGCACGGGTGGACTTTTATACCCTACCCCTGCCCTACCCTACCCCTGCCCTACCCTACCCCTACCCTACCCCTACCCTACCCCTACCCTACCCCTACCCTACCCCTACCCTACCCCTACCCTACCCCTACCCTACCCCTACCCTACCCCTACCCTGCCCCTACCCTACCCCTACCCTACCCCTACCCTACCCCTACCCTACCCCTACCCTACACCTACCCTACCCCTACCCTACCCCTACCCCTACCCTACCCTACCCCTACCCCTACCCCTACCCAAAAGTATCCTATGTCCTTCTCCCAGTTCTTAGCTACCTCCCTACCAATTTTCAGCCAAATCGGTTCAGCCGTTCTTGAGTTATAAATAGTGTAACTAACACGACTTTCTTTTGTTTTTAAAATGTATTCTGCTATTCGGGACGGAAACAAATCCAACAAGGGGTAGGGTAGGGCAGGGGTAGGGTAGGGTAGTGTAGGGTAGGGTAGGGTAGGGTAGGGTAGGTTAGGTTAGGGGTAGGGTAGGATAGGGGTAGGGTAGGGGTATGGTAGGGGTAGGGTAGGGTAGGGGTAGGGTAGGGGTATGGTAGGGGTAGGGTAGGGGTAGGGTAGGGTAGGAGTAGGGTAGGGTAGGTGTAGGGTAGGGGTAGGGTAGGGTTAGGGGTAAGGTAGGGGGTAGGGTAGGCTGAACCGATTTGGCTGAAAATTGGTAGGGAGGTAGCTAAGAACTGGGAGAAGGACATAGGATTCTTTTGGGTAGGGGCAGGGTAGGGTAGTGTAGGGTAGGGTAGGGTAGGGTAGGGTAGGGGTAGGGTAGGATAGGGGTAGGGTAGGGGTATGGTAGGGGTAGGGTAGGGTAGGGGTAGGGTAGGGTAGTGTAGGGTAGGGTAGGGTAGGATAAGGGTAGGGTAGGGGTATGGTAGGGGTAGGGTAGGGTAGGGGTAGGGTGGGGGTATGGTAGGGGTAGGGTAGGGGTAGGGTAGGGTAGGAGTAGGGTAGGGTAGGTGTAGGGTAGGGGTAGGGTAGGGTTAGGGTAGGGTTAGGGTAGGGGCAGGGTTGGGCAGGGGTAGGGTATAAAAGTCCACCCGTGCGAAGCCGGGGCGGGCCGCTAGTATTAAATAATTGCAAGAAGATTGAAAGATAAGCTTATTAATGTCATTCACAAGGTTTTTTCGAAACTCAATCAAATTAACTGTTGTGATAATAGATAATAATAATAATTATAGATAATAAAGAAGAATGTCGTTTGTGATGCTTTGAACTAATTTGACTCTTCTTTGGTTAGATAATGTAATTAGTAGGTATGAAAAGGATTTCCTGTGAATAGAAAGAAAGAAATACGTTTATTTCAACTCAAAATAGGTGGTTAATAGAAATACAATAAAAAAACGCTATTAACAATAATCTTGCACGTTCTGCCGAAACGGTCGCCAGCGTTGGCTACATTGGCGTAGCTATTGAAGCTCAGGGAGGGCGCAAAACCTTACTAGCTTATTGCCTTTTCGTGCCAGCTTATATACGTATATTGCTAAAACCTAAACAGTTTAGGTTTAGCAATATACGCACATACTCCCGTTTGACAACCTCCGTAGCGTAGCGGTATTTAGCTCGCTTTAAATCTTGGAGGTCGGGTTCGATCCCCACGCCGGACAGGAAATCTCTGTGTAAATTCTAAGATTTCTTTCCGGGTCTGGTTGGTTGAGGGACTACCCTCCGTGCCGCGTAAAGCACGTTAAGCCGTTGGTCCCGATTGTTATAACATCATCTATAATAATCGTTTATCAAGGAACGGGCAGCAGGGTTTCCTTGTGTGTTACATCATAATTCTGCGGTCACCAACCCGCCTGCCAAGCGTGGTGACTATGGTAAATACCCACCCATGGGAGGAGGCCCATGTTCAGCAGTGGACGTTATACGGGCTGATGATGAAATAGTTAAGGACTACCAGTTTTTTTTTGACCCAGGGCCCTTGATCACATTTCTGCGCAACTGATTGGCTAGGCAAACATCGAGTGCTATTTTTCAGTCTACAGTTATTTATCTGTCACTGTTTTGAATTCCTGCATCGCTTATGCTGTAGCAATGTTATAATCCATTTATTAAGCGACTTTGTTTCCAATTTCAATATGTTCACACATAGTTTGGAATAAAAAAAACTTATAATAATTTGGCTTATAAAAACTATACACAAAAGTTTTATGTCTTTCCTAATGTTGAACAAAACTTGGTCACAATAAATTGCACTGACTTTTGTTAAGTAGACTATTTTATTAACTTGCCGCAGCAAGAGTTGGTCTTCACTGATATACATGATATTAACTTGAGTCTCAACTTGGCTGTTTCTACAACAAAAGGCTTCAGACCAAAATTTTAATAATTTGTGTCTGTCGACGGGTATAATTTTAATAAAAATCGCAAATGTCTTGTAACGCCATACATATTTCTAATATTATAAAAAAATATGTTATAATAGTATAAGTATACTTTTCAATTTATGCAAATTCTCCCATGAATAGACATGGAATATATAAACAAAAATAAATTAAATCATTCGGTCCCGATTGTTAAAAGTATAATAATCGTATACCATGGAACGGCCGGT
The DNA here is from genome assembly GCA_947037095.2 of Nycteola revayana. NCBI lineage: Eukaryota > Metazoa > Arthropoda > Insecta > Lepidoptera > Nolidae > Nycteola > Nycteola revayana. The sequence continues at coordinate 12,459,736 of OX344838.1, read as the reverse complement.
TGCGTTTCCTTGTGTGTTACAACATAATACTGCAACTACTAACCCACCTTTATTTTTGTTGTTGTCCGAGCGAAAATGCATTTAATACTAAAACTCCCCCGGACACTCCTTCGATCCGTCGTTGGCGGGGGCCGAGTACGCACACCACTAACCCACCTGGCAATCGTAGTAACTATAGCAATATCCTCCTTCAGGTGGAGGCCCATGCTCAGCAATGGAAGTAATAAGAACTGGATCAACGTTTTGCTAATTATTTACGTTTCAAAAGCATTGTTAAAACAAACAAATTCAGTGGTTACTTAGAAAGTAATTAACATCAAAAGCTAAGATCGAACATAAGCTTATGCATTATGTGTGTTAATTCACATTAAATACTACAAGCTGTCCCACGCGGTTTCACCCTCGTAGATCCCGTTCCCTTGAAAACCTTGACTTAAAATATAGCCCATGTCAATCACAAATAATGTGGCTTTCTATTGGTAAAAGAATTTACAAAATCGGTTGAGTAGATCCAGAGATTACAACCTTATAAACAATTCACAAACTATACCTGTTTAGTGCGGTATGTCTTCCGAGTGCTGATTTTTACTTTGCACAGCAGGTAAGCATTGCCATTCACCCGTCACCCGGGTAATGCTGCCAGCATTCTGGAAACCTTGCCATGTAGAATTGTTGTATTTTATAAGTTAGTTTTAATTTAAATTAGCTAATTTTAGTTGTATATTATATATTTTAGTCTAGAGGTCAGTTTATTTAATCTCATTAAATAAACTTTTAATATTAGTATAGATTGAAGCCACATACATTAAATCATGAAGACAAAGCTGACTTCTTACTTGGAAAGATCCACTAAATGAAAATTCATTGAGATAAATGGTTACAGATGAGTCCTAAGTGAACATGTTTTTCACGAGTTTTAATTCATCAAATGTAGGTGTACTATCATTAAACAAAAAAATAATTGCTATGGTATCAATTATATAGTACAGTACAGTAGGTACAACTTGCTCAAACAGCGTCAAATTACTATTATTCTCCATAGTAACAATGTTACCATGGAGAATGATAGTAATTTGACGCTTTTTGTATAAATTATGTTTGAAAATAGATAGTCACAAGAAATTTAAAATAATTTATCTGAATTTGTTTCAAAGTTTTTGATTTTTGTTTTTATCAAACTTTTTTTTTATAATTCTCCTTACTTAATGCACCTACCACACTATCTCTGCACCACCCAATGGTTGACTGGGAGAGAATGCCTCTGGCATTAAATCTGCCATGTACTTTCATATTGCTAAAGTAAGCAAATAAAGCAATAAAAATAAATTCTCTATAATAATAATATACCAGTTTTAACATTATACGTACACTTGTTATAAAGAACTGAGCATCGCACACGGTGAATAGTGAAAAAGTATTGTTTCAGGTGAAGTACAAAAACATTGAGTAATAGAGAAATAGTTCCAGTCAATCAACGTCAGTGGAGAAAGATTTTTACACGTTAACGGCTCTGTTGTGTACCTGCCTGATACTTTATTCTGCAACACCCGGTAGTTGGCTAAACTGCCTGACCCCGTTCTTGATGAACACGATTCCGTCATATTGCCTCTTTTTTTTTAAAACATGGCACTCATGCAACCTTTTTTTTACATTGTACCGCTAAGTGGTTATGTGTCCCAGATTTTTATTTATGTCTCAGAACTAAAAATGATGTTCATAAGATTTATTATAATGAAGTTAAGCACCTATTCATTGAAACAGCATTTATCTATGGGACACCGAGAACTCTGATTACATGACATCGGGATCCTTTTTTTTGACCTAAATTTTTTTGTCATAATTTAATTTGTCGTAATGAGTTAGGCATATTTTTCTTTGGCATAATAATAATGTCCCATAATTGGTTTTTGGCATACTGTTTTATTTAGCATAAATATAGTTTATCCTATTTTTTTATTCATAACTTTAATATGCATAAAGTTGTAAGGCATATTGTTTATTCGTCTAATGGTTATTTGGCATAATGATGAAGTGGCCCGCGAGTCTGTCACGAACCGCAGAACCGAATCGTGGGCAAACGACAATCGGTTAGGTTAGGTTAGAACTGCGGCCATACGATGCCAGAACCGAATTGCCGAACCGCCGCGCGCCGTAGCCACGCAGCCCAGGAGCCGTGACAGATACGCTGCTTGCTTGCATGCTTTTTACGGGGAAATAAAAACCACATAATACTTTAGTAGTAAATTTTCGGTGTATAGTTGTTATGCTTATACGTAAGTAAATTTATGCTTTGGGACAGTATGCTTAATAATTATTTTGCTAATAGTAGTTATGACTTAAAAAATTGTGGTTAAAAAGTTATGGCAAATTAGTATTATGCGTAACAAATGTAAAATTATTTATTATGCCATGTTAAATTATTACATTTTTATGAGTAAAAATAGAGAACCCATGACATCTGGTTACTTACGCTGCCGGCAATCAGATTGTCACAGGCCCTCCAGCATACAGCAAGAGTATGACCATCTGTAATTCTTTTGGAGAGCCAGGGGCTCCCAACTTCACGAAACCTAATTGACTAAACTGAGATCTGATTTAGAATTAACGGGCCAAGAAATAAAATAAACTAAAAGAGCATTAAACTGGCCATTCAAATTCTTCCAGCTCCATACTGTGATAATATCGATGTTATTCAAGTTATGAAAACGAGTTTGACGTCTTATTTAAATGGCTATACGTTTAAATTAGACGTCTACCTAATTATTGTACAATACAAATTGACCCTTATCCTCATAAGGCCTCAGATGACCCTTAAACGAAGTTAGATGTGAAGATTTTTTGTTATTCTTAAGCTAAAAACCTACTATATTTTCACGTCGTAGCAAACAAAGGGATGTATATTTGCTTAGGGTAGCACCTGACGACGGTATGTTTTTGTTCGAAGTTAATCGGGTAGCACAAGAAACATGGGCTAGACCGTGTTTATTTACACTGGCTTTTTCTTATTAGTAATTCTGGGATGTTTCTCTGTAAACGCTTTTTGTTAGATGTTGGTGAGATAAAATAATGATAATTTTGCGTAATTTAATGAATTTCGGTTATAATGTTATTAATTTTATTATTGAAAATATATAAAAATCACGTTACATAAGCTTTAGACATCAACTAACAGTTCGTCCAGTAGCAAATACGGGTATCTTTCCGGTAGATACCTACTATTTCATACTATAATATACAGTAATACCCCGACTTATGCTACCCCGTTTTACATTTATGAAATACTAGCGGCCCGCCCCGGCTTCGCACGGGTGGACTTTTATACCCTACCCCTGCCCTACCCTACCCCTGCCCTACCCTACCCCTACCCTACCCCTACCCTACTCCTACCCTACCCCTACCCTACCCCTACCCTACCCCTACCCTGCCCCTACCCTACCCCTACCCTACCCCTACCCTACCCCTACCCTACCCCTACCCTACACCTACCCTACCCCTACCCTACCCCTACCCCTACCCTACCCTACCCCTACCCCTACCCAAAAGTATCCTATGTCCTTCTCCCAGTTCTTAGCTACCTCCCTACCAATTTTCAGCCAAATCGGTTCAGCCGTTCTTGAGTTATAAATAGTGTAACTAACACGACTTTCTTTTGTTTTTAAAATGTATTCTGCTATTCGGGACGGAAACAAATCCAACAAACCAAAAACCATGGCAATCGGTCCAGCCGTTCTCGAGTTATAAGTGTTGTAACAAACACGACTTTCTTTTATATATATAGATTATTTGGATAAGGATTATTATAAACACATAAATAGCATGGTTTGAATTTGGTTAGCATTTTCATTAATGTTTAAAATGAAAAAAGTTGTTGTAGTGACATAACTACAATAGTTGAATATATGCTACCGCGGAGTTTTTTGTAGACATTATGATGTTCTTCAATATTGTTGTACATTATTTTGTTCTATCGCTAATAGTTTCGGCAGCGCATTCGACGAAAGACATTTTAAGACTCATTTTTCTACACCTTCGGTTACATTGTTCAAATTTTACCAAGGATCCCTAATTTGTTTCAAAATGAAATGTAGCCTATGTCAAATTGGAAAAATGTAGCATTGTATTGGTGAAGAATTTTTTAAATCGGCCCAGTACTTTTTGAGCCTATTCATTACAAACATACAAACATACAAAAATAGGTACAAATCTTTCCTCTACATTAGTGTAGATATGCCATTACGTTTTTTATAGTGGCAAATAGTTAAGTATATTTCTTTGATGTTTCCACTTCACTCTACTGACTTGGTACAGTAGACTTTATCATACCATAAAACATCTAAAATATCAGTCGACGACTAACGAGTATTTTTGACGTCACGATGCTAGAGCCACTAGTTCATACTCTGCAAGGCACGGTCTAGTGCTTTCTTATACAAACTCTAAGAGAATCTCAAGAGGCGCAAATGCTGTAGTAAGCACCCTTGATAGTGGTTAAGTATTTGTGCTTTTTGGCGAGGGAAAGTTGTGGCAGTGGGGATCAGGAGCCAAATTAATTTATAAAAACCTTGCAGCGACACTCTTTAGTGCAACACGTTCCACAAGTGCAGGATGCTAATCACTTAAAAATATAACACTGATTTTTATAGAAATGTGTTGCCAATCAACGAGGTAATGCTGCCAGCATTCTGGGAACCTTGCATGTCGAATAGATTTACAGTATTGTTGTTATTTTGTAAGTAGGTTTTTATCTAAATTAGCTACTTTGAATTATATATGTATTTTATTCATAAATGTAAAATTATGCGAGTAAATACAATATTCTCTAAGGTAGAATCGATTATCGCTAGACCAATCACCATCCATAATGATTTAAATATAGTTCATATATTTTATACTCACGCATTCAGTAATACCTTACTAGTTTCAGAGCACTAATTAAATCAATGCGGCGTGGCTAAAGAGCTTTTAGTTTTCCTGTTAATGAACCGTCAAATGGAAGACTAAATAGCGTACAAGTGTACCTATACATTGATAGTAGAGGTTGACTTAGCGAATGTAAAGTTTCATTCATATAATATTTTCTACTAAGTAGTAAAGAATTTTGCTTAGATAAACCTCTATTATTAAAGCAAGGTTATTTGGTTTTACATACTTAAACAAAACTTGAAAAACAGCTCCTGACTGCTACATTAAATATTTCACATGTTTTTAATGATAAATTCCGCTCTGGGCAAATAAATAACCGGAGATATGTCTGGGTGGCATACCTACTTTTCCGTTGGTTTCCGGATTAAAATAGACTACCCCATATTGCGCGAGGGTATCGTAGGAGGCGACTATCATGCAGCTGATGGATGGGCAGCAAAATGTAGCACCTCGAGGTTACTTACAGTGTTAATGCGATCACCAATCTGCTTGCGAAGCGGGTGAGTCGTTGCAAGGTCTATACAAAGGTGGCGCATATTTAAGGAAACTTAAGGAGGTGGTTTCTGCCAAGGATAACTCTTCGTTGATCGTGAATCAATCGCTATAGTACTAAGTGAATAACAGAAATACATTTTAAATAACCAATAGTTAAGTTTATTCTTATTCTTTATTACACTAATAGAAACACATAAAATATATATAGTATGCAGAAATACAATTATCACAAAGGCGAGCTTAATTCATTTATGAATTTTCTTCCAGCGAACCCCTAGTATGAGAAGAACATAGGGCGCTACCGTGTATAACCAACAAACTATTTATGTATAACTTGTCTAAGTTTCAATCGTTTTTATTAGGGTTCCGTAGCCAAATGGCAAAAAACGGAACCCTTATAGATTCGTCATGTCTGTCTGTCTGTCCGTCCGTATGTCACAGCCACTTTTTTCCGAAACTATAACAACTATAATGTTGAAACTTGGTAAGTAGATGTATTTTGTCAACCGCATTAAGATTTTTACACAAAAACAAAAAAAAAACAATACATTTTGGGGTTCCCCATACATAGAACTGAAACTCAAAATTTTTTTTTTCATCGCACCCATTCGCGTGTGCTATCTATGAATAGGTCTTCAAAAATGATGTTGAGGTTTCTAATCTCATTATTTTCTAAACTGAATAGTTTGCGCGAGAGACACTTCCAAAGTGGTAAAATGTGTGTCCCCCCCCCCTGTAACTTCTAAAATAAGAGAATGATAAAACTAAAAAAAATATATGATGTACATAACCATGCAAACTTCCACCGAAAATTGGTTTGAACGAGATCAAGTAAGTAGTTTTTTTTAATACGTCATAAACCGTAAACCGCAATTAACCTTTCATTCAATCAACTTTTATTAACATCGATCAAAGTTACAACGAACTACAAGAACTTTTATACAATGTTACTTGTTGTATTCTTGATATCAAAAATAGGTAGGCACTTGCAACTAGTACGGAACCCTTCGTGCGAGAGTCCGACTCGCACTTGGCCGGTTTTTAAAATGTTAGGATTATTATTTTACATTTCAATTAACTTACGAAAAGTACATACTTTGTTTACGTAATACATATTCATGAACACTTAAAGCCATGTTGTGGTCGTGACTTATAATATCGCTTTAGAATTTATTTATGTACAGAGGATCATTCTGTAATCCAAATAGATAAGGATTAGGATTTCATTCCCAGTGAGTAAACATCAAGAAACCGAATCCAAATTATAATTTACTCCTTCATTATTGTATTGAAATTGAAAATCGTGATAAAGACTTTTTGAGTTCGTTACCTACAGTTTTGCAATTTTCGTTTGACTTAGCTTCAAAGCTAAGTCTCGGACAGATATACATACATACTTGATTGTGTAAAAAAACTGTAATTATTTTCTATTGTAATGTATGTTCTCAATCAAAACTTTTATAACTTATTACATTTATATTCATGAAAGTAGCTAAATTGTTCTTGGTCGCCCAAATTCTTAAACTGACTAAACAAAATCTATCAAAAATCTACGGATTTACGCGATTGAAACAGCATGCAGGAAGCTAGTAATAAATACGTATCTAGGTATAAGTTGTTTCTAAAATATATGCCATCCCTAATGCTATTTCTTTCTTCACAAAACTTTGTTTATTAACCTAATCACTACCTACGTACAGCAGTTTTTTTATTTTTCGAATGGACTTTATGTACCCAGGAGGCTTGTGCTACTTCACCGGGCATTAACGCGAGCCGAGTTCCAACCTAAATAAATAGTTCACTAAATGCAGACAATAAAGGCATTTTCCATCTTCTTTGTTATCATACTGTATCAATTCCATAAATTGAATAAGCAGGTAGGTAGTAGGTACTATTTAACATCGTAAATATGAACCAAAACATAGCCTTGTGCAATAGAAAGCACGCAACGGAGGCTGATAATATTATTAGTTCTACACTTGGTCAATAGATGGCAGTATAAGTAGCGTATGGAAACGAAATACAGGTTGGTAGCTATTCGTAACAATTCTAATATTTTGTTAATATCTGAAATAGTTAATATTTGAAAATGAAACGTAATTATAAAACTTTTTTATTACTATTTTATGTGGTAAGGTAACATTATTACCGGCTTAGAATAAACCATCCCATATCTTCCTATAAGTGTCGTAAGAGCGGACTATGGGACACACCAGATGGATGGGCAGCAGCATCTATCTATCAGCTCAAATATACTCCCATCTTACTGCTATCACCAATCCACCTGCCAAGCGTGGTGATTACGGCAATATCCCTCAACGACCTTGGATGGCCAAGGTCTGTTAAATGTGGAGAAGTAGATGGAACGGAACGATGAAGTAAAAAAGTAAAAGGTTTTACATATGGAATATACCTATGAACCTTGCCACATGGATTTATCTTTTAGCTAGAGGAGTTTCTTCTAGGAAAATAATTGAAATATATATAAACTAGTGAATAAGTTATCAGGTAGTAAAATATTTTTTTAATATGTTCTTTCTTCTTTTTTTTTTTGCTTAATGCATCGTATTTTTGAGCTTACACATTAATTGAATCGTATCTTATGTCTTTTAATATTTTTGCTAAGAATACACCTTTCAAAAGGCTCAGTAACGAATAAAATAAGGAAAATAAAGCCAAAAACTTCCTTGACAGGTATTTATTTACACAAAGTGGGAACAACTTTGTGAAACGGAGTATAATTAAAATACAATTATTATTTTACACTTAACCAATACGATACTAAGTTAGTTTGTTTGTTTGACAAGGTTTGGAAAGCAACGAAGTTTGTTGAAAATTGTTTGACGTGCGGAAGTAAAACTTTTGAAAGGGAACATCAACCAACATGACCCTAGGGACCTGAAATTAGGAGGGTGTTTTCTTCATATGACGTAGGCATCTTATTAGAAAGGATTTTCCATTATTACACCCTTAAGAGAAAAGAAGAAGAAAGAAAAGGGGTGACAGAGTTTGCATGGAGAAATCGCCATTGCGAACGAAGTTGGGGGCAATAGTTAGCAATGTTAATCTTCTAGTGGTACAAGAGAGTGGTAAACGAATCTTTTAAATGAGTAACGCGTTTTGGTGCGTTTCTTCAAAATTACACTTTTTGTCAAAGAAATTATGAAACTCGTTATTATTTTTATTTGGTACGTTTACATAACCTCATCAATAGATGTCGTTGTCTGATCGCGATGATTTTGTTCTAAGTGCTACCTGACTTTTAATGTTTCATGAAAAACAAAAACGCTTCACAATCATGACAACCTGAAACAAATAATTACTTCTTCATGATACTACTGATGTAATATTAACTTAAGTTTGTTCATAATTTTTACTATTAATTACAGGCCATTTCTATTTGGTAGTTTCGTTAAATTTTTAGAATTATTTGTTCTGTGATTTCATAATAGTTGTTTCCTTAAGTCCTTCCTTGATTAATATTTATGTTACTTGCTTAAATAAATTTTCTTAATAATAAAGTTGTTATTGTGTTGAGACTTATCAAATAAACTTAAAGTATGTTTTTTTATTTGTTATTATTATAATGGCGTTAAAGCGGCCGTAGCCCAATGGCTAGGGCGTCGGGCTTGTGATCTTGAGGTCGCCGGTTCGAACCCCACCCAATTTAGCTTACGACGAGGGATTAACAAGAACTAGAGAGCAAAACTCTGCCAGTATTCCTTAAAAAAAAACAAAAAAAAGTTCTGACAATTTTTACATTTACAAAGGAAAAGTACAAGAAATAATATTCATTGGAATTTATAACATGTATCTTAATATCTCTTTTTGTGAACATTAAAAAATCGATTCTCATAATCATCAGTATGACGTCCTCTGTTGAACATGGACCTCATACCGGGGGAGGTCCATGTTCACCGGTGGACCGCATTCCAAGGACGATGACTATGGCAAGATTGCCATGGTCATCACTCTTGGAAGGCGGGTTAGTGACCGCAATATTATGTCTTAACACACATACAGGGAAACGCTGCTGCCACTTCCTTGTTATATAAACGTTATAGAAGATGTTATAACAATCAGGACCAATGGCTTTACGTATTTTCCGAGGCATGGGGGCCCTTAACCAACTAGAACCGGATATAAGATTACTTGGCCTACTGGCTACTGGCCTACTATGCAAGTTGCACAGTGTTTATAGCACCTCTACATACATTTATGCAAAATCCATTTACACAAATTACATATTATGTATGTAAATGTGATGATGCATAAATTTAAATAATTGTATTCCACTTCTATCAGAATACGACATAAAAATAAACATAGAACATAGAATGAATTAAATTTTGTGGTTTTTTTTTATTTAAAAAAATATATAATTTATTTTTTGTTATATTAAACATACGTCCAATGGGGCCCTTACAAAAAGCAGTTGAGATCTGACTATTGTTGGAGGAAAAAGTTATTTTAACAAAGTTGTGTTTTGTATGGGAAAATAATATGTATTATATCACAGAAATTTATTTACTAACGTAATCACAATACATGGCTTATCAATCTGTCCTCTGTAAAATGATAGCATACGTTTGAAAAGCACCATACTTATTATATTATAACTACGTAATTATGTGAGTATTGTTCATTATTCTTCATAAATTGCTTGTTTCAAATTCTTACTAGAAGAGCTCTGAGTTATTTGGTCGTTAGCTAGCTAACTTAGTTTAGCTCATACATATTATACATAGTTATGAGCAAACATACTCTTTAATAGCTCTATTTGAAGCAAATGTGTCAACTATATTATTATAATATTATCCACTGTTAAAACATAAGCCTCCTCCAAAAGGGGTCCTTGACAGACAGGTTGGCGACCGCTCAGGAAATTATAAACAAACTTTGTATGGAAAGTGTTTATGTCACCGGAAAATAATATGAACCGTAACATGACGAACTTATGTGTCACTCATATTGTTAAATTTAGTTAACTGGCATAATTATTTCATTATTTACTTAATTATTATGACACTTGACCTAACCTAACCAAACGAGACTATACTACTGTTGTAACAAAACAATAAAACTTCCAATAAAAAGCCAGTGTTGCCACTTAAAAATAAAATCACCAACCAAATTCGTCCTTAAACTAGCGACAAAATGCAAGTGGCTCTTTCAAAACCTGGCCCTTCATACCACTTCTCCCATACTGTTGAACTCCATTGGTTTAGGTTTATTTTTTTTGTTACCACTGAAACCTAATTAGTTTAACAAGTTACTAGAAAGTTGGTAAATTTACAATTTTTATTTTCCGATCACATATACACAGGTAACGTTGCTGTCCGTTACCTGGTAGGTATACGATTGTCATAGATAAAGTTATAACAATCAACGGCATTACTTGTTTTTCGAGACAAAATAGCCCTCAACTAACCAGATCCCTAAATAAATCTTAGATTTTGTCCGGTGCGGGAGTTTAACCCACATCCTCCGAGACTTCCCAGCTTTTCCAGCTTAGAATAGACCATCCCGGTGTGGAAAGACTGAGGGACATACAGCTGATAGATAGACAGCAGTATCTATCAGCTTAAGTTTACTTACTGCGATCACCTGCCAAGCATGGTAATTATGACAATATACCTCAACAACTACGGATTGCTAAGGACTGATGGGTGCTCCAAGACTTGGTGTAACTTATTCCGCTAAGCCACGAAGGTAGCAATATAATATTAACATATTATAATAATTATGCTACATTGTCAATCCGCACACAGTAAGAAACACGAGTTAAATTAATTAACGTGTGGTACACAATATCGGAAACACGCCCTCTGTTATGATCCAAAGGAATTTCGTTATTGGGAAGCAAATATTAGCGTACAAAATGTATGATGATTTAATTTTGACACGGTATTATTAAATAGCTAGTTTAAATATTTTAAATTTGAAATACATGATACAAAGAGGTAAAATTTGACTGTTTGTTTACACTGAATAGGCTCCGGAACTACCTGCTAGAAAATCGTTCAGAATAAGAAAGCTATGTCATCCGCTATCCCGCGGGAATGGGAGCTACCCTGGTGAAATCGCGCAAGGGAGGTTAGTACAACTTCTCGTGCGTAACTAAATAATTTCGTTTTTTTCAATATGCATAGCATTAGCCATCTCATTATTTAAAAGTTTGATAGACGCAATCTGTAAACAGAGGACTAGCCTCTTTTAAAGCCACCGGAAACATATAAATAAAATGTACCTATTATTAGACATGTTGCTTAGCATATTGGTTTGGCTAATGGGTGACTTGGAGTAGATCTTTTCACAGGCAGCACAAACGGTGTAGCATGTAGTCCCTTTCTGGGGCTAAGCACTGCCTGCACTACACACATACCTAAGAGTTCGTGTTTTCGACGGTACTAGTCCACTTTTGCTAATTTTGTTATCGTTCAAATTACTACAACAAAAAATTTTTCCCTTCACTTTCATTACTGTGCTTAGTTCTTTTAACGCTATATAATTTCAAATACATAGTACATCAATCGTAATAAGACGAAGTGGGAATTGTTTATATTTCTTCAATACAATTTTGAAGCGGCCGTAGTAGTAGAAGATCCGACCTTACATCGACCTTCACCGAGCTAATAATAGAATGAAACATGTTTTATAATAAATTAAGTATATTAGAAAATATATTAAAAATGGGTTGGCTAAAGTAATCCTGGACAGACTATTTTTAATTATTATTTAAAAAAATATTTTAATGAAATTTTAAAAAGATTAAATTAAATTAACGCATTAAAAGTATAGTCTACCCGTTTGTGGGACCGTGCTTTTTTACATGCATATGAAACTAAATCAAAAACAATTGTAAAATGAAAATGCATGAAGCATTTTTGACCTCGCAGAGGTTTAGTGTGGTGATAACTATATTTTAGAGTGTTCGGAAATATGTGTGCAGCTTTATAAAAACTCGGAATATAGCCCATAATAACGAACGGTAGCCCTTACCGTTAGTTATTTTTTCAATCAATAAAATATTGTTAGTTAATTTTATAAGCTTGTGTTAAATTAATACTTTATATATATTTATTGAGTTGGCATGCCTTTATTTAATAAAGAAGAATATGTCATAGTTTAAATAAATACAATAAAAAAATATGTTCGTATGATTCGTCCTCTTTATTGCTTTTTTTCATACCAAAGTAGCCACGTCTAAACTCATAGGAAATATTTGTATGTGTTTGATATTCTATTTAGTATAGGTTGTATATTTGTCTTTTAAGTTCACATATCTGTAAACTAAAGCTCATCTTATGTGAATATTTTATGTAGTGTATGTACAACGAAACTTGTGAAGCCACTATGTTTAAATAGCTCCTTTAGTTCAATGAGCTTGTTTGTGTGTCTGTTTACTTCAAATAGTTACAGTTCCCGTGGTCAATACTGATCTAGATTCAAAACAGGATAAGGAAAGTTTATGGATGTATATTTATTTACATACGACCGTACTCAAACGTACTCATACGATGTTAATCAAAGGATGATCAATGGAAAGCTATAACGTCTCAAATGGGTTACTTAAAGCACGATTAGCTAATTTGATTTCATTAAGTATCTTAAAAGCAAATGTTTATAAATTTCGCATTGGATTAAAATTTAGTCTGTAGGATTCAATTATGCGAACCACAACCAACCCATAACTTAGTTCAGTGTTAACACACTGAACTAAGTTATGAGTGCATAGATATGGTTGAAAATACATACATAATAGTATAAACCTATTATTACTGATCGAACCTCTTTTTCGGAAAATTTTTACTTTTCTATTTGTCTTTTTTTATATGATTTGTAATGTCAGTTTTTTTCCTATCAAAATATACACATCATCACAATACTACCAAGACCAGCGCCTTTTCATTTTAATTTTAATCTAAATTCATATCAGTACATAACACCTATATTTCAAAATTGCCTTAGCCAGACAGATCTATACAGCTTTTTATGACGAAATTGTGCAAAAAATATGCAACCCATACATGGTTTAGTGATATAGTAAGAAATAAACGATTACCTATGTAACTTGCAAAAGCAATTAGGCAGGAAATGTTTCGCAGATTGATAAAAAAAAATAATAGGCTGTAATTGGCGGCTAGTTGTTAGCCATAACTACAATAATTTATATTGAAGGTGGCTATGACAACGTAAAAAAAATTCACGATGCTATGACAAAGCGATTTTTGACGTTTTGACGGTTAATATGCAAAATAATCGCTATCGCATTTTTTACGTAATTGGCTTGTCAAATCAAATGACAAACGTCATTTTGAATGTGCGTAAAGTGTTTGTTTTATTTATGTTTCAGAAACTGAATTTAATTTGATGGCGCATGGCCAATTTTCTGTCAAAATTATGAAAGGAATAAATTAAAAAAAATACAGTTTTTATATAAAAGTTTTGTCAACATTGAAATTTATTTCTCTAAGGATGTAAAAACTAACCCTTATATATACCAGTAAGCTAATTATTTTTAATGTTGGCACCATAACATTGGCATTATTTACCTATCATGTTTTAAGTAACCTAATTAGAACATGCCTTTGTTAAAATTCTTGACCCGCAAATGACGCAGGGAAATTGACCCAAATTTTTGATACATAGCCAGGAAGAGAGGGATGCATATAGAAAGAGAGAGAAATATGGATTTGTTACCCAAAGCTTCATGTTTTCACTTTACACACATTATCGTATGTAGATTTAAATATTCATAAGTCATAAGTAGTTGAAAAAGTTTAATTGATATCAACGTTTTCTTTAAAATCTAAAATATTACAATTTAGAACTATACAAAATTAAAACTAAATTTGTGAAAAAAATATATCCGTTAGGCTGCCACTCGCAAGCAGGGTGACCAAAACACTGACTCCATACCGCTGGATAACCCAGATTGTTAATTAGCTGAGGTAAGAGCCCGAGCCCTTTGGTCACCCAACTCTTTCACTCAGCGTCTGTACATCATCAAAAAAATATTTCAATATATAGATATAAACATAATTTATCAAGCAAAATAGTCCGTCTCTTTCTCAGTACCTTACTTTCATTCATTAATGTTTTTTTTGCATTTGATAGATTATTATTTATTGCCACCTCTAAACTAAATTACAAAGTTAAGTTTAAGTTTTTCAATTAGTTGAGTATTAATATACACCGTGAAATTTTAATGGTTGTTTTCCCGAAGCAGAACAACTTGCCGTCGGTAGTACTATCGAAACATTTTTTTTTTTTTTTTAGACATGTTTTGGATTTAAAATTATTAAAAAAAATATTAGACAACTCGAAAGCGTTGAGCTCTTATTTTGCTTTAAACGTTTATGGATCGTTCTTTACTTTGTCAGCAGCGCGTGCGATTCGAGTAGTACCTACAAGGTCCGTCTAGTGTTACTACTGTTTATCACGCTTTCGAGTTGTCTAATATTTTTTTTAATAATTTTAAATCCAAAACATGTATAAAAAAAAAAAAAAATTGTTTCGATAGTACTACCGACGGCAAGTTGATCTGCTTTGGGAAAACAACCATTAAAATTTCACGGTGTATTTTATGTAGGCAGGACAACCTCCGTAGCGTAGCGGTATTTAGCTCGCTTTAAATCTCGGAGGTCGTGGGTTAGATCCCCACTTCGGACAGGAAATCTTTGTGTAAATTCTAAGATTTCTTTCCGGGTCTGGTTGGTTGAGGGACTACCCTTCGTGCCTCGGCAAGCACGTTAAGCCGTTGGTCCCGATTGTTATAACATCATCTATAATAATCGTATAACAAAGAACGGGCAGTAGCGTTTCCTTGTGTGGCACAACATAATACTGCGGTCACCAACCCACCTGCCAAGTGACGAGAGACGTTATACGGGCTGATGATGATGATGTATGTAACTATCTATTAATAATAACATAAACTTTTATGTGCATTTTCTAGTATGTTTTTAAAAACAGAAACTTAAAATTTATTTAACGTTATAGAAAAAAAATATCAACTACACTATACCTACTACTTACTACATACTCTAAGCCCATTATATACTCCGTTGATACAAAAAGTTTGCCTCCAAGGAAGCGAGAATTTCAGTAAGCAATGTGGATGGCTTGCTTAATGGGATGGAAAACTGGACTGTTTATCTGACACATCGGCTACGGAAACTCTCACAAATGTTATACTGACAGACGGTGATAGCTGAGACGGCTTCCTGTTTCTAATTAAACATAAAAAGTATGTTCGAAAACTCTTTCTATCTATACAAACATAAGAAGAAACATTTGCATTTCTTTATGTTATTATTCCTACAACAGCAATGGTACTATGTGAGAGACATAACTATTTTTTAAGAACCATTGTACCATGTACGGACAAATAAATAAAAATACCGGCCTAGTGCGAGTTTCAAGTGCCAATTGCCAATAAAAAAGCGTATGTTTATGAAATTAAATGTTTTATTTTTATATTTACGATTTATGACGTATTAAAAAAAACACTTACTATGTAGATCTCGTTCAAACCAATTTTCGGTGGAAGTTTGCATGGTAATGTACATCATATATTTTTTTTAGATTTATCATTCCCTTATTTACACTTCCAAAGTGGTAAAATGTGTGTGCCCCACACACATTTTACCACTTTGGGAGTGTCTCTTGCGCAAACTATTCAGTTTAGAAAAAAATGATATAAGAAACCTTATATATTTAGATAGCATTTTTGAAGACCTATCCATAGACAGACCAAAAGAAAGGGTATGATGAAAAAAAAATTGAGTTTCAGTTCTAAGTATGGGGAACCCCCAAAATTAATTGTTTTTTTTTTCTATTTTTGTGTGAAAATCTTAATGCGGTTCACAGAATACATCTACTTACCAAGTTTCAATAGTATAGTTCTTATAGTTTCGGAAAAAAGTGGCTGTGACATACGGACGGACAGACAGACAGACATGACGAATCCATAAGGGTTCCGTTTTTTGCCATTTATCTACGGAACCTTAAAATGTATCGTAGGATATTTATTTTTAGCCGTTTGTTAGTACAGATGCATGGATGTTTATTACTCTTTCACGCAAAAACTTCTGAATTAATTTGGCTGAAATTCTGCACGGGGATAGTTCATAAGCTCGATTACCATATAGGCTACAAAAAATCACGGTCCAACCCACTGGATCAGAGGAACGTGGGTAAAACCGCGGGGTGCAGCTAGTGAAATCTAAAACAAGAAGACTAATTTTAACACTTCTTTTACCATTGGAAAGATACTTTATCCTGGAGTAAAAGACTATAATATTTTATAACTTAGCCCCAAGCGATCGGAAATTACGCCGAGTAACTTAGATAGTAATATGTATCTCTACACTCATTAGACATTGACAGCTCGAGTCACGCACGCTTTCAGCGGGCTGTAGATATAGCGGGGATTAGAATTGTATATGAAACATTATTAGGCCAGTGAAACCGCACGAAATAATTTGCAATTACATAAAGATTTATATCGATATGTTCTAAACAAATAAATAAATGTGAACTGCCTTTTTGTAGTGGAAAATTAGAACTAAATGCGTAAATGTGTATTGAATAATAAAATCACGATTAAAACAAAATGTCTGTCTGTCTGTATCTTTGTTTGTTTTGGCTTATCTAATTAACTAACAATTACAGAAGCTATTTCGACGGGACTTCACTGGTTATATTCACTGGACATATATTTATAAGGTATAATATGATTTTATTTTTGTTGTTTGTTTGTTTGTTTGTTCGTGTATTCCGACTAATCTCCATAATTGTAGTTTAGATTTAGACGGGATGTTCATAGCTAGATAACTTTTTTAATTATGATTTTATGCGGATGAGCTGTCCTATCAATAAAAAGGCAGCATTTGAGCCTTACAATTCAAAATATTCGCGATAGTTTTGAGTTCCATTTCAAAAATTGAAACCGTAGAACTAAAACTGATGATGGTAAGTGAGGTTTCAAAAGTACTGGCCAGGACGCCCACAGTCACAGTACATTAAATTTAATAGGTACATTCAAACTTAGATCTTGAACTACGACATATAGAGCGCAATAACTTATAGCAAGTTGTCGTACCGTGCTGTGCTACAATTTGTCATATACTACCGCTTGGTTATGACTCTGTAGCTCCATTTTACAATATCCGGCCGTTCAACGGCTTCAAAGTTGTCGGTTTGCACTAGAAATATCTTATAATATTAGAACCTCTCATGTTTGAGGTCCCTTTGTAAGTTATAGTGGTGACTGATGAAGCATGTGTGTAGTCCATTTATTTGCAATGTGTTTATGAATAGGTGTAATCCTGAAACACAGTTTGAGACCGAGTTCGGACAGCAGCTTCTCATCAGTTTATTAGGTAAGGCTGGTGATTAGCGGCCGTGTCTGATATTGCGTTTTTCCTATTAGATTTGTATTATCTACCTAAACATTTGCAAACTTTTCTCAATGCTACATTGCCTGGCAGGCGTGTTTTGGCGTTTTGCTTTTCCATTTAAAGTTAATGTTAAAAATACTATTTATATATTCTAATAAAGATTTCCTCGAAGAATTTGGGGGAGGCCTTTGCTCAGCAGTGGGACAGATCAGACTAAAGAAAAAAAAACTAATATTTCACTGTTAGAACCTTTATGAGCAGAAATAAAGATTTTTATTTATATTATTTTTAAATTAGATTGGAATATTTTACTAACGATTTATATAACCTGCTATACACTAATGTTTTTTCAGTTTTTATTTTTATTTCTATTCGTCGAGCAACTACTTACTTCCGTGCTCACTTTCAAGATTTTAATATTTACTAGCGAACCTTAGCTTCCTTTTTTTATTCTATACTACTGTTGTGCCAAATGCTGCAAGCCCTCTTGCGCAGGTTTATTAGTTAATAATTAATATTTTCAAACCATTTAATAAGGCTCAAACAAACCTCGTGGATAACTACATATGTCCGTAGAACAAAATAACTATGCTACACTTGCTGTCTTGCATTCGCCTTCGACTCCTACATTATTCCAGCCATTTACAAGAAGTGTAATAAACTAACAGCCACTAATGAATTCCCTCATTAGTTTAAAAGTACTTTGTGTTTGAACTTAGTATGAAAATAACACGTACATTTTTTACTTGAATGATGAAATAAAATGATTACATCCTTCTGAAGTGTTAAAATATTAATTTTTTCATCATGTTCAATCATACGATTGAACATGATGAAAAAAATTATATTTTAATAATAAAAGTAACAAGAAAACTTTTTACTTAACAAAAAAAAGGTGCAAGAATAAATTATTGCTCATTAAACTACTCTTCCAAATACACAAAAACATAATTTGTTTCCTTACAAAATGAATGGATAGCTTTCAGCGCCAAGAAAATGTTACAAAAACAAAGTACAAAAACGAATAAGTAGGTATCCTTAAAATGTAATTTAATTAAGGCAAAGAGCTTTCTGAAAAAAATAAATAAAACAAAAGAATGTTGACGGAGATGCCTCATTAACGGTGTGCTAATTTGATATTATGAAAGGGTAATTATTATTGGGGAACAAATTGTATTGTCTTTTGTTAAAAAAAAAAGATATTGAGATTGGTGGAATACCAAATTAAAATGGTAAAACAATTATCACTTAAGTGTTGAAAAATTGTAATTTTTATTTGTAATATTTTTGTAAATTTCATTCAGATTTGTAACAATACTATACTCAACTATACCTTGATTAAGTTTTACCACAGTTTTACACAAAAAGCGATCGAAGCAAGTTATGCTTCGATTGCTTTTAAGGTAGGTATATCTTTTACTTTTCTACTTTTTAATAGGTATTTTGTAGTTAACATTATCATCAGCCCGTATAACGTCCACAGCTAAACGTATCACAACGCTTGGCAGGCGGATTGGTGACCACAGTAATATGTTATAACACACAAGGGATACGCTGCAACGCGTTCTCTGGTTAACACTTGCTGATGTTAAGACAATTGGGACCAACGGCTTGACGTGTATTCCGAGATTGCAATAACACAGCACGTCCACAGTATTAAGGAGATGATGTTTTCTGAAAAAATATTTTCCTACTATAACGTTTGTAGCTAATTTATACATATACTGCGCAAGTTGTGATGCCATGCCTGGTCTTTCATGTTGTGCTTGACAGTTTTATTATTTTACTAGCTGCGTCTAGTGGTTTTACCCACGTTACTCTGCTCCAGTGGGTCGGAGCGTGATGTTTTGTAGCCTTTATGTTAATCCAGCGTATAACCTATCCCAATGCAAAATTTCAGCCAATTCCGTTCAGTAGATTTGGCGTGAAAGCGTAACAAACATCCATCCATCCATCCATACTTACATATTTTCGCGTTTATAATATTAATTAGGATTTTTGAAAATTTTATTTCGCCGCATATAAGGCATTTATTAAATTAGTTTTAATGATAAGTATACAACAGGGCAGTTGCATGAAATACCTAAATATACAATTTTTACCGCCTAACAAGTTCAGTAGTTTTTCTTTTCATATACAACTAAACGTAGCTAGTTAAAATTAAAAGTTACTTATTAAATACTAACTATTCCAAATCTATACTACTTGGCGGTTCCCAGAGTCGCTAGCAGTTTTGCCCCATTTTATAAGTTAGTTTTAGTTTATGTTCCCTTCTTTTAGTTGTGAATATTAATTAAAAAGTAAAACTATCTAAAAATATTAAATGAGCGATAAAATTTACAAAGAACAGGCAACATTAAGAAATGGTCAGTGTTGCATGAAGGTTCGCTAATGGCAAAAAAGAAAAAAACCATCAATTTTTTAAAGTTTTATGTATAAACATTTTTTAAGAGCTCAAAATTTATTGCTAATGCAATGAATAACATAACAACCATTATAATTTCGATTACAATGCTCTATATTACAATGTATTTTTTCAGTTTTAATATTGTTAGCCGTATAACCGGAATGGTTATGTGGTTTCCGGCATAGAATAGACCACCCCATATCTTCCCATGGGTGTCGTTAGAGGCGACTAAGGGACATATGGCTAATGGATGGGCAGCAGCATTTATTAGCTCAAGGTTTACATCGTACTGCGATCACCAATCATCTAGCCAAGCTTGGTGATTATGGCAATATCCCTATACGATCCCGACTTGCCAAGGTCTGTTAAGAGGAGGCCCATATTCAGCAGTGGACGTAAACGGGCTGTTGATGAGCATTCACACATATACACATAGCACTTACTAGCTTCAGCGCTTCAATGCGTGCTTGAACGCGCTAATATCAGGAACTTTTGGCCTAATTAGAAAAGTTATTTCAAATTTAGATAGCCCATTTATCGAGGAAGGCCAACGGCCTATATACTGAGTGACTTATTTACCGTCTTGAAAATAATGGGGCGTGATATGAAATAGATGTCTAAGGCACAGTTACTTTATCATTTTTTTTTCTGACATAGATTTAAAATCGTGACAATTAAAATACGTAAGTACCTAATTAGGTAGTTACGTTACGTTAGTTAAAATAGGTGCCTATAATACCTAGGCCGCAATCACATATTATGAATGAAAAGAGTAAGCTAAATAGCGTAACTAACTACCTACTTAGGTACGTATTTTTATCGTTACGATTTTCACTCTATGTCAGTAAAAGATAAAATAACTATGCCTTAAACATATATTTCATATACATTTCACGCACTATTATTTCCAAGACGGTAAATAAAGTCACCCAGTATATATATAATTATGAGGTTCCCACGGGAACGGGAACTACGCGCGTGAAACCTGAAAAAATATTACTTAGTAGGTTTTAATCCGGGCCGGATTTAAAGGAGGGCACCCAGGGCAACTGCCCGGGGCCTCCACAATATAGGGGCCCCCAAAAAGAGATTTAAAATCTTTCAAATTCTGACGAATAAACTCTACAACTTTTCTTTTATTTATGTTCTCGGCGTTGTAGAATCATGATTAATGTAATAGTTCTTAAATATTGTGATAACGGTTCTACATCTATACTATATCAAATAAGACAATCATTAAAATATCAGAATTCAAATCGTCCTGAAAAGTATGTACATACTTCAAATTTTCTACACATTTAGTGGGAAAGTAATTTGTAGCCAGGGGGCTCTTCTTTTTTGCCCCGAGGCCTCCGGACTTCAAAATGTGGCCCTGGTTTTAATATAATAGTATATTCATGTTAATTTTCTTTTGTTTTTGTATTTATATACAAAAAGATATGTTTTACATATTACTTAAAATTGAATTTATTATGATCATAAAATAATGTTAATATAATTATTTATATTTTGCAAAAATATTAATATATGTAATAGGCTTATAAATTAAAGGACGACTTATTATATTGTCACAAAGAATTAAAATAACAGCCGTTAAATATTTTAGCAATAATTATATTAGATGGGATTCAAAATATAAGAATAAAAAAAATGGAAACAACACTTACTTTAAGTTATAAATAGATAAGAATTATATAAGAATTGAAAAATGAGAAAATAGGGATTATTGTTATTCTTGTTACCGAATATAACAAAGCTTACAACTGTTTATTAAAACATTCTATTCTGCTGAATAGTTAATGTATATTCTTTCTTCTTCTTCCTTCTTTCTATTTAAAATTATCCTTCGCTGTACCTACCTATTATTTTTGCCGGCTTTATTTAGTTCTTTTAATTACAAATTCAGATTACTTTGTCACCGCGTTAAAAACAAATACAAAAAAGATGTCCAAAATTATTACCAAATAATAGGTACTGAAACAAAAATCTGTAATAAAACACATGAAAGAAAATGTTTTCACCACGCAGTTATTATTTTTAACTACAGTTTACTTTACAGTTGTTCAAATAAAAACTTAAAAAACACCACAATTTTCTAAGCTGTGTGAAAAACTTGCATAATGCCAGTAATTTTTCTAACCTTTCATTAAACGTCATTAAAGAAAATTGCTTTCATAATTATCGGTTCTTAACAAAGTAATGCATAATTTTGTGCCATAAATATGCACATTATGAGTGTAATATTATACGTTCATTTTATACATCCTGTTATTATGCAATTTCTAAGTATGTTCAAGGAGTGTTCGTTACTGTGGCTATAAAGTAATTTTACTATATTAGGCTCTTCCTTAAAGTTTATATTCTTTGTAGGTTTTAGGATCCCAAATCTTAAAAACTAAAAATTAACCCTTGTAGGGTCACGATTTTGCCGTTTTGTATGTCAGTCTATGAAAATATATATGTCGTATCCATCTAATGCCAATTCCATGCCATAAAACCAGCTAGCCCGTTAATTAAACGCCGACATTCAATGAAATGGCTAGAGGACAACTAGCCAAATTGTTGAATTTAATTTTCATCGATGTGGGTGATAAATAGGTGGTTCAAAAAAACCACACCTAAATCAATGGAGTTCATAAGAAAGTAGCATAGTCTCGTTTAGTAATGTAAAAAAGAACGAAATTAATATCACTTGCTTGATTTACGTCAGCCAATCTCAAAGTCTAGCACTTTGAGTTTGGCTGACGTTAGGCTAAACAAACTAGTCAAACATTAAGTGGTGTTTTTTCAATCAACGATTGGCATTCAATTAAATGTCGGCGTTTAATTAGCGGGCTAGCCTTCAAATTAAATGGCCAATTTAACAAGTTGGCTGCAATATTTATCAGAAACATGTTAAAAGTTATGAAGTAGAAACTTATATCGAAAACTCAAAAATCAACCCATCGCTACAACGCAATCTGAAGTTATTGTGTTTTTGAGGAAATTGAAGTAAATAAATACAGGAATTAACTTCGCTAGTGCGGGGTTTTGTTTTCTTTATACCTAAAAAACAAACAAAATATTATTAAAGCCTGGTCATATGCTGCGTGACTTGACCAAATAACATAACCCATACCATTGATAAAATAAATACAAATATTCCACAGGTGGATGTAATTATCCCTTAATGGTACCAATATACGAGTGAAATCATTATATTAAATCGTAAAATATTACAGGATTATAACAAGTATAGTATTTTAATTAAAATCCAGCTCGGTTGCTAATGAAAATAAGGGTCTCATTTTGCTACACGTAAAGCCATGGAATCCTGGTCTCCCAATAACTTGGCACGCACTTTATTAGACACAGTACATTTTCCTGTTTGATTATGTGACCCTGTTTGCACAATTTGGAATGAATACATGCGTTAATTTGCGCATTTCACTTATAAACAGGGATGTGGCATCGTGTTTGTAATTGAGAAATGAACTTAATTTCGTATAGAGAGATTATTTTTGGAGCCGGGACGAGAGAATTTACACATTAATAAAGCAGTGTCTAATTAGTTCCTTCAATATTATGGAGTGTATAGTCTTGTAATTCACTTCAAAATGAATTAATTATTAATTTATAAATCATCACTTTTATCATTTCAGCCATAAGGACATAGGCTCCCTCATAGATCTCCAGTTAATACGGTACGAAGCGCCTGCATCCACTGTAATGCCGCAGCCTTTATCTGATCATGCGTCAATCGAGTTGGTGGACGTGCTACGCTACGCTTGCCGATCCACGGTCTCCATGATTATTATTATCTTCACTCATCCTTCCTTTCATGAGTAATTCGATAATAGGGGTTTTATTGTGACATTGTTCAACTGATAATGGTGAGAGGTATCTAAATAGTTAGCCAAAGGTCAATCAACATAAAGTTAAGATTGACCCCACATTGGGCGTATGGCACATGTGGACGATGGCGGGGGTAGAGAACGCGCTCACCTCGCGTCGTTCACACGCTCGAGGAACGCAAAAAGCGAAAGTGGAGTCAGCCTTATTTATTAATGATAATCTATCTAATTATCTAGGAAATATACTAGCTTATAATATTTTATGGAAATACCATGCATAAAGATGCACTTAGTGCTACTTATTGATGCTACTTGGTACAGTGCATCTATATGACTGAAACTTTTCGAGTGGTGCACACAACGGATAATCTTGTTGTTGGAGTTTTGCATAAGAAGTTATATCATAATAAACATACTATCCGTGCCTGCTTAAATCTCGGCATCGGTTCTATTTCCAGGCGCTGGACAAACAAAAAAAAAAACACTTTTGCCAAACAAAAACTTACTAACTATTTTACTAACTTAGAATCAAATATTTTTTCCCAAATTTAAAAACATCATCTATGAAAATTGTATACTAAGGAACAACATTTACCTACCTTCATACAACCACACGCCAAGCGTGACAACTATGGCAAAAATACTTTCTAGGCACCATATTCAGCAGTGGACGCAATACACGCTTATGAGGATGTTCAATTCACCTTATGCCCGGTAAAGTAGCAAAAGCCTCCGGTCTAACTGCATAATGTCTGTCCGAAAAAAGGCGAATTTCATAGCTACCAATTTGTTCATTACAGTGGCTGCGTTCGTCCAATTAAATCATATACCTAGTTGTTTCACGGTAGTTGAAAGCCGACAGACATTCAAGGCACCCACGTATACGTCCGCTATTATGGTCTGAATACAAACTCACTTTAGTTTTTTCATTGTTACGTGTAACGTTACAATGAAAAAAGTAATGGGTGCTCTTTGACTCGCCGAAAGTCATTTCATTAAATCTATGTGTCTAGATACTAGTAAGTGCATTTCCCGTCTGACTGTGTCGTTTCCTGTGATTTTTATCTCAAATTTTATTTTACAGATACAAACCTCGTCCTTAGAATAACGAACACAATAAAAAAAACTAATAATATGCGTACCTACATACATTTGAGCGATTTATTTTTATTTATATATTTTTTTTTACATTCCAATGTATAAACAGAAGAAATCCGGCCTAGTTTTACGTAAGGGTCCAAATGAAACAATGGTTGAGGTTAAGTTGAAATGTTGGCGAATAATTTGAGAGCCACATTCATTTAGCAATAAAAAATAAGCATTACGAATTTCGAAAGAAAAAATTTTTTCGAAAGAAAGACTTAACTTCTATAGCGGGCAGTTATATTTAAACTCTTATTTATAATTAAGTACCTAATATAATTAAACAAATACTAGATGGTTACGATATCATTAATTATATTGTCAATTTTTTGTCTAACATTAAAAAATATCTAGTCATCCATAACATATTCTCGCGCACTCTCAACAGAACAAGGCACAAAAATGCGAGCATTAAACCATTATATGAAAAAACTGATTATTTTTAACTTAAGTTAAATAGACTTAAGTTAAATAGAAAAATTTCAATATTATACTTAAGTTAATTTTCAGTTTAAAACATTATTCTTAGGTTAATTTACAGTTAAAAACATAATACTAAGTTAATGTACAATTCGATAACTAACAACAGAAATATTAATTATTAATTCTGTAAGTATCACTTGGAATTAATATTGTGAATCGTAATGGGGCAACTTCACACGGTAAGCGCTGTTATTACACCCATATCACACGAGTGATGATTCGAACGTGTCTGAAATGTACAAGTTCAAGCAAGAATATCGTATAGCCAGTTATCTAATAACATGAAATATATTTCCACATCATTACTTACAACAGTAATAAACCTAAGAACATTCAATGTTATATCTTCTTAACATATAATTAAAGGACATTGATAAAAATGGCCTATGAACCCACACGCATGAAACATTTACTATAATTACTAGTTCTTTTGATAATATTATACATTACAAATATTTCAATAGAACGTACACTTTTTAAAACATTTTAAAAAGTAACAAAAGTATAATTTCCGTCATATTCCTCGGTGTTATTATTTTTTGGTTCATTTTGAGGTTTTTATTAGGCACAGGTATTATAGCTCATACAGACTTGGGTCGTTGTAAGACTCTTAATAAGAGTTTGACACAGACAAGCATCAGTATTCTCAACACTTGATAGGTACGATAATGATTTTTAGTTACAAACAGTCCGCTATGATGTAGCGGAACCGATTGAAAGCGCTGTTTGAAACGAACAATAATATCGACACTGACAGTTGTACTTGTCATGTGACAGATGACAGAACATTTGACATTTGGTAGTAATGTCACTTGGCGTGCGCATTCTGTGCTCGATCTGCGTTTATTAACGTAATTATAACCTCAAAATCCGAAATTGTTTTGATTTTTTCGGAATTCTCAAAAGTGTCCGTTGTTTTAATTTAAGTTCAATCGAATATATACAGTACCTAAAACCCAAAAAGTAAACACACCTCAATGTTGTATCGTAGGCGAGCTATGTATAGATGACGAGCAATGTCCTTTTAATAGAAAAAAATATATAAGTATAATAAGTGATAGCAGAAAGTTTATTCGTTAAATTTATACTGATGACAATAACAAAAAAAATACTTTTTTTTTTTGGATAATCTTAAAATGTTGGACCGATGGTTTTACCATCAAATCATTTGGTCGATGATGCTATTACTATTAGCCTACAGTCACTCACAGTCTCAATAGACTGGATACTACTTTACACACACTTAATTCAAAGACTCAAAGCAGACTCAGAATTGTGAAAAGATGATTAAATAAAATAGTGATTTTCCGGGATGTGAATCGAACCCAGAACACTACGTTTTAAAAGGAACTACCGTAACAACTGAGACATCACCTAAACCATATTTCGTATATGAGTGTCTCTTATTTTTTCAAAAAAATTAATAAATTAATAAATACTTCGGTAAATGACAACAAAGTATTTCCCTTAGAATTCATTATATTGAAGATCGTAAAAAATAATAAAGTCACACAGAGCTTTCGAATAGAGGACTGTCTATTATTGGCTAAGAAGTGATCGTTGAGTTAATTCGGAGCACGAAATCTTAGGCGAACAGACAACTTAATATTGAAGACTATTGAATACGGTTGCGGAGAGGAAGAATGAAAAATGTTTGTTGTTGTAGTGCACTTGAGAGTTATATCGATGTCTAGTTGGGTAATGAATTTCGAGAGAAAACCGATAATATATAAAGCTGAAGATTATGTTTGTTTATTTCTTTGCTTGAACGAGCTAATCTCAGGAATTAGTGGTCCGATTTGAAAAATGTTTCAATATTAGAAAACCCTTTATCGAGCAATGCTATAGGATATATCAATTAAATAGGATATCACGTCTATTAAGACCAATAGAATTCCATGCGGATGAAGTTAAGGGCAGAAAATGGTGAAAGATGCTATATCTTTTGGATGTATAGATGTTATATGGAAAAATATACAAAAAAAAAATCGCGTTAACGCACCTATATAATAGTCACCACGCTTTATAGGTGGGTTAGCGACCGCAGTGTTATGTTATAAGAATAACAAACACGAGAAAAGACTGCTGCATGTTCCCTGGTATACAATTGTATGATTGCAGATTATGTTATAACAATTTGCTGTAACGTGCTTTCCGAGGCACGGCTACCCTCCCGCAATCAATCAGACTCGACCTAAAGTCTTAGAATTTAGACAAAGATTTCATGTCCGGTGTGGATATCATATCGACAACCTTCTTGAAGTCTAAGTACACTACAGGTGGCAATAAAAATATACTTTATTGAACATATACCTTACAATTTGCTTAATATCTTGCGCGTGTTACACATTATTTGAAAGGCGTACAAATGTATTAAACCCTGCATCCTAAACTAGGATATCCTGTGTCTTAGGAGTCAGTGTTCTGTTGTCACTTGGACTCAAACTTAAACCTCTTCAAGTAAGCAGACAGACGCTAACACAGCATACTATACACGGTAAATACACATGAAAAATAATATAAGCAAGAAACAAGAAAAGAAAATTGTGGGGACCGGGAGCCGAATTAATTTATAAATACCTCGCAGCGGCCCTTTTTTAAGTGCGGCACGTTCTCCGAGTGCTGGTTTCTACTTTGCACAGCAGGCAAGCATTGCCATTCAACGTGCCATGCTGCCAGCATTCTGGGAACCTTGCCAAGTAAAATAGATTTAGAATAGTAGTATTTTATAAGTAAGTTTTATTTTTAATTAGTTACTTTTAGTAAAGAATTTATTCATGTTTGTTCATTAAATAAAAATCCATATTTATTGTAATCATTATTATTATAAAAAAAGAAAAGAAAAAGAATAAGAGTCAAAGTAAACTTCACGTAGTTCCCGGCATAGATTAGACCACAACATGTCTTCCTTCCTTCCTTGTAATGGACATACAGCTTAAGGATGGGCAGCATTATCTATCAGCTCGAGGATCCACCTCACTGTGATCACCAATCCGCCTGCCAAGCGTAGTGATTATGGCTAAATCCCTCAATGACCCTGGCTTCCAAGGTCTGTTACGAGGAGGCCCAAGTTGAGCAATAGACTTAGACGGGCTGATAAGATTTTTTTTTTTTTCTGACGGACATATGTTTTAGCCCTGAGGCTACTCTACAGCTGTCGCTCTACTCTACAGTTCGCGGGCCTCTCGGACTTCGGGTCTACGAGGGCATTGGAAGGTTGGGCTGATAAGAATCTACTCCAGTATAAGTGAGAAATTATTGATTATTCCGAAACAGTTTATTTAAGCCCTTAATTCTCAACGTGGTCTAAATTACCTACAGAATACATTATTAATTAAACTGCTCGTTTAAAGGTACCTTACAGAATAACAATGAACATTGTAATGTCTTAACCAATTTATCCCAATAATGTTAATAGGTAGCTGTGAATATTTACGTTTAGAATAACAATTGAGATCACTGTGTGCTTTTGGAATTAAAGCACATTCTTAAATTAATAATTAAATATAACTTAGTATATTCATATTATAAAGAGGAAAGATTTGATTGTTTGTTTGTATTATATTATTATAGGCTCCGAAATAACTGGACCGATTTGAAAGCTACACTATTCTCGGATGAAATAGGCTATATTTAATTATGAAGTTTCTTAATAAACTAATTAAACTACGTGAATTGATGTAAACTCTGTAGAAATTAGCAGACTTTCGACACGAACCCGTGACTGCCTCGGATTCACCGAATTTGGCGTACTGTTTTATGCCACATTTGTAAAGAATGACGGCGGAGTCTAGTCGACGTGCGAGACCAATAAAATTGTAAAGTCGAAGTAGTCTTGAAAAGAAAAAATATTTAATTTAAATAAATCAAATAAGTCACTCAATAGTTTTGACAAATATGTATCATTATAAAATACCTACAGGGAATAAAGTAGACACCGCAAAAATACCAAGTAAATGATTGATACGGTAAAATAATTCAGAGTCTTACATAATAGCGATGATGATCAAATGCCAAAATGCTTACATCCAAAGGAAATAGTCCATTTGAGGGGTATAAACTTCTTAACATACCTAGTTTAATAAAAACAGTAGGCCTCAAATCGTCAAATATTCGTAGTTACATATTTTTTTCGAAATTCAATCGTATATTCTTAAAATAATTAAAATGCAATCCGTTGTTGACTTGTAATACAGATGTTACTACAAAATAATAAATGTAGCCCAATAGCTAGGGCTTCGGACTTGCGAACATGTGGGCACCAGTTTAATCCCCACCCATTGCACTACCGACGCGAACCCACTCGTAACACGAGGTTAGCTCAGCACGAGGGGTTAAAATAATACTAGTAGTCAGCAAAAATTCTAATAGTAGTCTATAAAAAAAGTTGATTGTAGGTACTAAGTTATATTTAAAACTTTTATGTAAACAAACTTTTGTTTGAAACGTTAATAAATAATCATTATTAAATATTATTATTTTATTAATATTACTATTCAACCGGAAACTATTTTGGGATTATAAATTGATTCAAAAAGGTCCTCATCCATCATCCAATCGTCATACCCATACCAGCATATTATTTATTTTAGTTACACAGTTGCAAATTAACCTGTCGAGAGTATACTCATTAAAATAACAGATTTTTTTATTAGGAGTCGTGTACCAAAGAATTTGCGGACTATTCTAAGCTGTGGCCACATTTCTCTACACTGAATAGCAAAAACCATATGATTACTTACTTGTCATTAATCATAACTACAACACATACATCAAAACCTCGTCCAGTGGCTTAGTTTTTTCTATTATATGTAACACTACTGAGGAAAAAGATTTTAGTTAAAGTGAAAGCAGTGATACATTCGAATGCGATTTATTATTTTTATCACATGTTTTATACATATTTCGGAGTGCATAGTGTAAATTGAGTGCAGTGCAGTGCAGTGCAGTAAATTGAGATACCAGCATTCGAGATAAATGCGGATGGTTTACAGAAATAAACCTACTTAACCCGAAACTAAATCTACAATTTAAATATAACATCGCCAAACCCGAGTTTTACCATAGTCACCACGCTTGACAAGCGGATGACTGCCGCGTTATATTAGTAACTGATATCCTAATATAACAATTTACGACATTTAAAGAGGCACGGAAAGTATTTCCTCAACCAAACAGACCCAAATAAACCTTAATTTTACAGAAAGATTTTTTCCCTACGAAAATTAAACCTACGAACCCATTGAGGAAAATATTATTTGTCAGTGACACAACAATAATTTCAATACTAAAGAATATTACTCAGAAAAAGTTTAGTCAGCTAACCCTACGTTATAAACCTAATAATCTAATTTTTTGCAGGACATAAAACGATTCACGACTTAATTTCACCTTCATCATCACCAGCCCGTTTACGTCCACTGCTGAACATGGGCCTCATCTTAACAAACGTTGGCAAGCCAGGATCGTAGAGGGATTCTAGGCATAGTCCTCGACAGCAGGTGGAGCTTCGGGGCCCACTTTCAGCTGCTGGCCCCGAAGCTGGTGGCGGAGGCGGGTGCTCTTGGCCGGCTTTTGCCGAATCTCGGCAGACCCGGGAGCACCTGCCGCAAGCTGTACGCCGGAGTAATCCGCTACATGGCGCTCTACGGTGCCCCCATTTGGGTCGACGCCCTGAAGAGGCGAAACATGACCTTGCTGCGACGTCCGCAGCGGGTCATGGCCATCAGGGCGTCCCGCGCCTACCGCACGGTCGCGTTTGACGAGGCCTGCCTCCTTGCGGGGTCCCCTCCGTGGGACCTGGAGGCGGAGGTTTTAGCCGCCGCGTACCGGCGGAGGTGTGAGGGGGCGCGTTCTGGCCGCGACCCCTTCCCGGAGGGTGTTGCACGGTGACGGACTGAGGTCCGTCGCGAAACCCTCCGGAAATGGCAGGAGTATGAGTTTAGCATACCACGCTATGGAGAGGGCGAGTCCCACATATCCCACCGCCAGCGCGCGAATACGCTGCAGCGGCGGTAGGAATGCGTAAATGCACTTACCCCGGGACAAAAAAAAAAGGGACGTAGAGGGATATTGCCATAATCACCACGCTTGGCAGACGGATTGGTGATCGCAGTAAGATGTAAACCTTGTGCTAATAGATGCTGCTGCCCATCCATCAGCCATATGTCCCTTAGTCGCCTTTTACGACACCCATGGGAAGACATGGGGTGGTCTATTCTAAGCCGGAGACCACACGGCAATAATTATAATTTAACCTTAAGAAATATTATTTTTAGCAAAAAGAAAATGAGTTCTAAAGATTTTGAGTCGTTAATCGTTATATTTCCTGCAAAAAAATTGACTATTATTATAACATATTTTTACAACGACACTTTTCACTCATTAGACTTTTTAAATAAATTTTATATCTTATATATAAAAATCAATTGCTGTTCGTTAGTCTCGCTAAAACTCAAGAACGGCTGGGCCAATTTAGCTGATTTTGGTTTTGAATTGTTTGTCGTGGTCCAGGGAAGGTTTAAACGGTGAGAAAATATGGAAAAATTTTGATGGAAATACTAAAAATGATAATTTTATTTTCTTATACAAATTATTATACCTGTCATATGTTACAGTTTGGTCCCGCCATAGATTGATTGACAAACCAAAAAGTGACATATACTATGCGTGCAAAATAAGAATAGGACTGTCACGACGCCATTTTGTACAGTAATACGCGCAAACTTCAGTTTAAATATTTAATGTACGCTTTTTTGGTATTTCTTTTACATTTCCCGTCAAATTAATTATAAATGAGTAGGATTTAAAATAAAAGGAAGTGTATAAAAAAATATATATTAACTATGTATCCGTAACTTTTCTTAATGAATACTGATTTCATACCTGTATTTATCCAAAATTATCCCTTAATGAAATTCAATAAATTGTATTTTCTTTAATGAATATAATGTTTATACAATAATTAAATGTGTGTGAATATAATGTGTGTGAATTGTTTTTTTGTTTTATTAATTCTTTTTGTACGATATGAACTGTGACCACATTTTCAACAAAATAAAAAATAATAACTGCTGCAATTATTGCTTTGAATTCGTCAAAACGTTAAAAAAATGTTGCTACTACTTATAGAAAAACGACGAATTTCTTAAAATTCGTCGTTTTTCCCGGTTGAAAATGCATTAGGGATCCAAGGCCACAGTGGCGGGGTATGCAGAACTCCCCTGTTTATAGCGATGATATGCTTATTATATCACTAAAAGATAATTTACCCACTTAAACTCAGGATGTTCCTCTAAATGCCAGTAAATTGAGCACCAGGAATAGCTAATACGTAGGTATACATCCGGTACCGTGGCGATGCCTATGACCTAGCAGTCATGGACTCTCCTGAATCTTTTATTTTAGGGTCCATTCAATGCACCTTTTGGGAGCGCACGGAGCACAACTACAACTCTACTCATCGTGGGTCGGCCTCTAAAAGAAATTTGGACTATGTTCCCTACTCCTCGAAGCCGAGGCTCCGGGGACAGCCTGCTGTCTGTGCGCCTTCGGTGAAATGGGCAGGAGAGATCTTTCTCCTGAAATCACTCAGCGGACTTCTACTGTACGGACAATGGTCGGTAGCAAGAGGACGGATCCCATCACTCTCGCTCCACCGCCCAAACCGCAAATACCTCGCACCAATGTGCCGTGTGCTGTCGCAGTGATGACTGGTGACATTGAGCTTACGGATCACTCTCCCTCTTTTCTTTTAGAACATTCTAGCATTTTGGGCTAGATCGCTTGAACCAGTTTTTGAAGAATGGATCAAAATACAAAAATAATACAAAGTAATC
Source organism: Nycteola revayana (assembly GCA_947037095.2). Classification (NCBI taxonomy): domain Eukaryota; kingdom Metazoa; phylum Arthropoda; class Insecta; order Lepidoptera; family Nolidae; genus Nycteola; species Nycteola revayana. The sequence goes on along the minus strand of OX344838.1, from coordinate 12,426,207 downwards.
TTATGGTGTTTGACATAACATTGATAGAATGCACGCTATTCTTAGTGCACATCACGGTTAGTTCAGTGCTATCACGCCTTATATTAAAAGTTCAATTTAATTTAGAAATTAAGCTAAGACAGTACAACGTCTGTCAGGTCAGCTAGATTGATCCTATCTTCAAAAACTGGAAAATCCCAAATTAATGGAATCGCTTAAAAAAAAGAAGGAGGATGAATCGAAAGCCGAAAACTCAAGTTTGGGCAGTTGAGCAAGAGTGATGGTATCAGTCCTCTTGCTACCGACCATTGTCCAGTTTGTAGAAGAGCCCGGAGCGTGTTCAGGAGAAAGATATCTCCTACCCATTTCATCGAAGGCGCAGAAATCGCAGGCTGTCCTCAGAGCCTCGGCCTTGAGGAGTGGGGAACATAGCCCCACTTTCTTTTAGAGCCTGACCCGTGATGTGTATTATAGAGACGTAGTGGTGCTCCATGCGCCCCCAAAATTTGCATTTAATGAACCACAAAATAAAAGCTTCAGGAGAGTCCATGACAGCTAGGTCATGTACCGTGTACGGATTAGCTATTACCAGTGCTCCATTAACTGGCATTTAGGGGAACACCCAGGTTCAAGTGGGTAAATCATATAATCGTGACATAATAGGCATATCATCGATCATGTATAGAGTAAATTTTTTAATCTTTTTTATTGTAATCTTATGACGTTTGACATAACATTGACAGAATGCGTGCTACTCTTAGTGCACATCACGGTTAGTTCAGTGCTATTACGCCTTATATTAAAAGTTCAATTTAATTTAGAGTTTTAGCTAAGACAGTACAACGTCTGTCGGGTCAGCTAGTCTTATATATAAAAATCAATTGCTGTTCGTTAGTCTCGCTAAAACTCAAGAACGGCTGGGCAAATTTAGCTGATTTTGGTTTTGAAATGTTTGTCGTGGTCCAGGGAAGGTTTAAACGGTGAGAAAATATGGAAAAATTGAGATAGAAATACTAAAAATGATAATTTTATTTTCCCATACAAATTTTTATACCTGTCTAATGTTACAGTTTGGTCCCGCCATAGATTGATTGACAAACCAAAAAGTGACATATACTATGCGTGCAAAATAAGAATAGGACTGTCAAGACTCCATTTTGTTCAGTAATACGCGCAAACTTCAGTTTAAATATTTAATGTACGCTTTTTTGGTATTTCTTATACATTTCCCGTCAAATTAATTATAAATGAGTAGGATTTATAATAAAAGGACATGTATAAAAACATATATATATTAACTATGTATTCGAAACGAGGCGATGATGAGATGAGAGTGGGGTTGCATGGATATGGGCAACGGAACCGAAGGGGTCAGAGGTTGGCTGATTTCCTGGAGAAAGAGGGACTCTATATGATGAACTCTTTCTTCCAGAAGCCACCTCACAGGAAATGGACCTGGATGGGCCCTGATGGTTCCACAAAAAATGAGATTGACTTCATCATGACAACCAAAAGACAAATATTTAATGATGTCTCTGTGATTCACAGGGTTAAAACCGGAATTGATCACCGAATAGTTAGAGGCACGTTAAATATTAATGTCAAATTGGAACGATCCCGTCTGAAGAAAGAAAAATGAAGTCTACGCTCCGACCTTCAAACGCACACATCCAAAACCCCGAGAGCTTTCAGATCGAACTAAGTAATCGCTTCGAATGTCTAGACAGCTGCGAATCTGTGGACGATCTCAGCAGCGGGCTAGTAGACACTGTGCATACGGTGGGGCTTAAATATTTTAAACCCCACCCTAGAAATAGACCTCAGAAACTATCCACTAATACCCGGGACCTCATGGCTAAACGACGTACGATGATGCTCCAGACTCCAGACGATGCGGAGTCATTTAGGCAGCTCAATAGACATATCTTAACGTCATTGCGTCACGACATTCGCTCCTATAATACAAAATGTATTAAGGAGACGATAGAGCGAAACCAAGGCTCCAAAGTGTTCGCAAGAGATACCTCTATTGGGCAAAGCCAGTTGACAAAGCTGAAGAAGGAAGATGGGGTAGTGACGTCGAGTAAGCCAGAGGTTTTACGGGAGATAGAGAGGTTCTATAATCAGCTGTATGCCTCAACAGTCAAGCCCGCTAACAGCCAAGCCAAAGACCCCAGAGCAAGGCTCACCCGACACAATACCGAAGATCTCCCGGACATCAGCCTATACGAGATTATGATGGCCCTTAAACAACTTAAAAACAACAAAGCGCCAGGTGATGACGGAATCACATCTGAGCTTCTGAATGCGGGTGGAACACCGATACTTAAAGTCCTTCAGAAGCTCTTTAACTCCGTCTTACTCGAGGGACAAACGCCAGAATCATGGAGCAGAGGTGTGGTGGTTCTGTTCTTCAAAAAAGGTGACAAAACCATGTTGAAGAATTACAGACCCATCACATTGCTGAGCCATGTTTATAAGCTGTTCTCGAGGGTCGTCACAAATCGTCTCGAACACAGGCTCGATGACTTCCAGCCTCCCGAACAAGCCGGCTTCCGAAAAGGCTTTAGTACCATAGACCACATACATACGCTGCGGCAGATTAGCACAATTACAACTCTACTCATCATGGGTCGGCCTCTTAAAGAAATTTGGACTATGTTCCCTACTCCTCGAAGCCGAGGCTCCGGGGACAGCCTGCTGTCTGTGCGCCTTCGGTGAAATGGGTAGGAGAGATCTTTCTCCTGAAATCACTCGGCGGACTTCTACTGTATGGACAATGGTCAGTAGCAAGAGGACGGATCCCATCACTCTCGCTCCACCGCCCAAGCCGGAAACTCCTCGCACCAATGTTCCGTATGCTGTCGCAGTGATGACAGTACAACGTCTGTCAGGTCAGCTAGATTGATCCAATCTTCAAAAACTGGAATATCCCAAAATAATGGAATCGCCAAAAAAAAGAAGGAGGTGATTCGAGAGCCGAAAACTCAATTTCATAAGTCATCACGCGGCAGCACACTGCACACTGGTCGAGGGTTTGGGCAGTTGAGCAAGAGTGATGGTATCAGTCCTCTTGCTACCAACCATTGTCCAGTTTGTAGAAGAGTTCGGAGCGTGTTCAGGAGAAAGATCTATCCTACCCCTTTCACCGAAGGCGCAGAAATCGCAGGCTGTCCCCCGAGCCTCGGCCTTGAGGAGTGGGGAAAATAGCCTCACTTTCTTTTAGAGCGTGACCCGTGATGTGTATTATAGAGACGTAGTGGTGCTCCATGCGCCCCCAAAATTTGAATTTAATGAACCATAAAATAAAAGCTTCAGGAGAGTCCATGACAGCTAGGTCATAGGTATCGGACGGTACCGGATGTACCATGTACGGATTAGCCATTACCAGTGCTCCATTAACTGGCATTAAGGGGAACACCCTGGGTTCAAGTGGGTAAACCATCTTATCGTGACATAATTGGCAAATCATCGATCATGGATAGAGTAAATTTTTCAATCTTTTTTATTGTAATCTTATGACGTTTGACATAACATTGACAGAATGCGTGCTACGCTTAGTGCACATCACGGTTAGTTCAGTGCTATTACGCCTTATATTAAAAGTTCAATTTAATTTAGAGTTTTAGCTAAGACAGTACAACGTCTGTCGGGTCAGCTAGTATATCATAGTATTTTAATTTTGATATTTTTTTATAATAAGATAGCTTTTTCTTTGTGTTGTTATGTTTAGGTCCATAAACGAGTTAAAGTCCTTGTTCCAAGTTCTATGAATAGGAGTACTCCTATTCATAGAACCGACTAGAAATATACAACACAGAAATGTACGAAACACATATTACATAATCCTTCATTAATATGCACTGCACTGCACTCCATCATTCAATCGCGCGTCTATATTTTGAGAAAATAGATCTCCTCAAATGTTATTTTCCATCCTTAAGCTTATTTTTCAATGTTATATGACGACAAAATAAAAACTTATAAGTAATGCCCAATTAAACTAAATGTTTATTTAGGTATTACGTATAAGTTTCTTAATGGTAGTGGCAATTGCCATCATACAGTTTTGTTATAAAATTTAAGCCGAATATATCATAAACACATGTTAGCCGTAAAGGAAGATAAAAGAGGTTAAGTTAACTTTTTCTTAACATAGTATGTTGGGCGACGGCTAAAATAGTTGTTCTCTTTTCAAAGTTTATCTTTTAGTAAAACGTACACTTGTGTACTGTCACTACATCGGCTCAAAGAACGATGTCTAAGTTTTGTGGAACCTAAAGAGAGCTTAAAGTATTTGAAGTTGCTTTTGTAAGGTACAAACGATCCAATAAAAATGTTTGCTTCTTCAGTTTGTGATGGTTTTCCACGAAAGACAACACAAAAATAAAAATAAACAATCTAATGAAATTGTTGAACTTTGAAATAATTAAAACACTGCAAGCAACATAATCGAATCCACTGGCACAAAAAAATGCAATACAATTTCTTTGAAAAGTACTTACTCTTATTTGTAAAGACCTTATTCGTGAAACTTAAACTACTATATTATTTTTCAAAAAGTCTTATTAAAATTGTCACCCGCTAATCCTGCCCATTGTATTTTCAGTTTAAACCAGGAAAGATTTAAGATTATATGAATTTATTCTCCTCATCTGCATAATATCTCCGGGTAGCACCTGTGAACTTGTGACGTGTCTAGCATGAATTTATTTAGCGCATTAGCCTAGCGTTGTGACATGTGTGAACACGACTGCACTTTGCATTTGAATGTTGAAGATGAGACCTTATTAATAACTTGGGATCCTGACTTTATCAACTTCACTTCAACTGCGTAAGCAAATCTTCGTGTTCGTAATAGTAACATGAAACATGTATTACATTAATTACGGATTGGATCCATGAGGAGATTATATTCCGGGTTTGGTTGGTTTAAGGACTACCCTCTGTGCCTCAAAAAGCACGTTAACCATTGGTCCTGTTCCATCATCAATAACAATTTGTATACCAGAGAATGGGCAGCAGCATTTCTCTGAGTATTGCGACAAAATATTGCGATCTCCAACCCATAGGCCAAGCATGGTGACTGTGATAAAACCCTCCCTCGGTAGGAGGCCCACGTTCAGCTGCGGACGTTACACCGTGTAAGGAGTTATAAATTATTACCATGGTACATAAAAAATCGATTCCCCAAAAGGTTGTTGTTGTGCCCCAAAAATCAACATATTCAAAATCATAACAAAAACAGACCTATCACATAGCATAGCACAAATATTATAGCTAAGTAAATCTAACCTCATTTACATAATGATGTAAATGAGGTTAGATTTATTTCCGTACTCTTCGTAATCTCTGTAATAGTAATTCTAAGAATGCTTAGAATTACTATTACAGAGATTCTCACACAAACTAGGGAGATAAATGAATTGATTATATCAGTGGTCTGTGGGTTTCAGACTGATACGCTACGGAAATAGGGCATAGTTTCATTAATACTATGTATTTAGGTATTGTTCTGAACTATTATTATGTAAGCGCTGAAGTCCTAAGATCGGAATGTGTGGAGTTGGTTTTGGTATAGGAATAATTCACTTAAGTGAGTGATTCAATCATATTATTATCGTGTTAAGCTAAATCAATAACTGCTGATATAGAAATCATCAATGTTATGCTAATTCGGACTCTATTGAAACGGATCAGTGACGATAACGATCACGGGATGTTAGACTTGGTGGACGTGGGTTTGATCTCTATAATTTTTATCCGATTTAAATTGGCTGGGAGATTATCCTCCGTGCCTAGGAAAGCACGTTAAGCCGTTATTTGTTCGTGAATTTTAATTGATTAATGCGATCGATGTTCAGCAGTGAATGTTATACAGACTGATAAAGATTATCCTTTGAATGCTAGAACTTCAACTGCTTAAGCAAATATTCGTGTTCGTAATAGTAAGATGAAACATGTATGACATTAATTATGGATTAGGTCCATGAGGAGGCGGCCGTATTTTTTGGAAGGGAAAATATAGTCATGATGTTTTCGCATTTTTCACCAGGCATTAACTAGATATAATCAAACAATATTTACTAATCTTGAATTTTCATAAGCTACAATCTTTATTCTAGCATGTCGGTTTTATTGCTCGCCAAACAATTCCGATGGGAAACTGAAGAAGTGTTGGATGGACTGTAACTATGCGGACTGGTCAGAGTCACAGAATGCAAAAAGATCTAAAAAGCTTCTGTTAAAGCAAAAGTGGAAGGCTGACAATGAAAGTCTAGATGAGAGTACGCCCACGGACTGTGATAACGGAATGAAATAAATTATGTAATTAATATAATAATAATATTTAAAACGACGATGTAACGATTGTGTGGCAGAAGCTTTCTTGCACACGCCATTCGTGGCAGTCTCAAATGACATCAAATTTAGAAAGACAATGCGCATATTCTTTGGTATTTTGTCACACCAATAAGAAGGCCTTACTATTAGTTGAAGTTATTCTCATAGTTAAGGATGATTCTCTTCAAAACAATGAATTTTATTAATTTCTATAATTTATAAATAAGTGAAATAGCGTAGTCGGTATTATGCATTTTAATGTAGGCATACTCGTATTTCCAATAAATTTCAAAGCTAGTAGAGGTGCTATGAATACATGATCTAGCTTAAGCACGCTAAGTACTTGACTCCGTAGCTCTCACCGATATTTGCTTTATACCAGTTACGCCTTCGCCCGGACAGTCTATTGTGCAAAAGAATAGCTACTAGAGGAACAAACCGTTTAAAATTATGATAATGTATTGAAATAGATTCAGGAAAGTAATATAATGCTTTCTAAACTTTCAGCATAGTAAACAAAGTTCCACGTGTAATATTATCTACACGTGGCACTATAATAAGGTAGAGTATAATATAAAATGAATTGTTTATTTAGGTAAAACATGCTAATGTGAAACCATCACTTTTGTTTTTGTACTTAAAATGTATGTAGGTAACTATTGTTTGCTCCTGACTGATTTCGGCCATTGCAAACTCTAAGAATATATCCCATCTGGATAGGATATTTTAAAGTGCACAATTTTGATCCCAAACACTGGTTTATTTTCTAATCCGTAAAAAAATCTGTAATGGCAGTTCTACCGACACGACCGATGAGAGATCTAGGACGACATGTTAACGACTTCCAGGCATGGGTGAATCACCCCTAACTTCCAGACTTCGGAATTGTACTTAATTATAATATATTATGATTAATATATAAAATATATTTGATAATAAACATCATATGATAAAAATCGTAGATAGTAACAATAGTAAAACATTAGAGAGAGAAATAAAAGCTGGATAGCGGATAACTTAAAAATTATGATAAAAGAGAGAGATAGACTGTTTAAAATATGGTGCAATGATCCAAAGAATATGGTTAAGAGATTAGAATACACTAAATATAGAAATAAAACTTATAAAGTACTTACTAAGTACAGCAATGATTATGATAGGCAATGTATTATTAATTGTAATAATGACATAAGAAAGATATGGCATAGAATAAATAAATTACTAGGAAAAAACAAGCAATCGTTGGATAGTGCTATATTAAAGAATATTAAATCCCAGGGTAATGTTCAATATGTAACTAATCAGTTTGCAGCTACATTTGACGAAGAAATTAAACAAATTAAACATATATGCGATAGTAATTTCTTAAATAGGGATAGCTACGTAAAAAAGCGGATAAGTGTATGAGATGGCCACTAGTAGTGATGATTACGTGAAAAAGATTATCAATAATATGAATGTAAGAAAATCCCCGGGTAGTGACTTCATACGAATGTACGATATAAAATCGGTAAGTGACAAAATGTAGACTGACTGAATGTAGAATGACAGTAAGTGATCGCGAAGTTGATTATTTTATCGGTTGAACAGCATTCATTTCCGGATAAACTTAAAGAGGCAATAATACGTCCTATCTATAAGAAAGGTGACCGTTGAACATATTCTAACTACAGACCTATTGCTATTTTATCCAGCATAGATAAAATAATGGAAAAATGTATAATTAATCAACTTAGTAACTATATTTACAAAAAAATAAGATATTACATGAATCACAACAAGGTTTCCAAAAGATTAAAAGCACTTATACTTTGCTATCAAATTTAGAAATTAATAAACGCAATAGAAGGGTGTGGAGTGGATACACCGCTGAGCGCATGGTTTAGGGACTATTTATCTTCGCGCTCTTACCGTGTGAAAGTAGGTGATACGCTAAGTGACGAGATTAAGGTACGGTGCGGGGTCCCACAGGGCTCCGGGTGTGGACCTGTGTGCTATTTAATGCATGTGAATAGCCTGTGTGGAGTACTCCAGAATTGTTCAGCACATATGGTCGCGGATGACCTGTGCGTACTGCGCGCCGGCGCCGACCTGAGTCAAGCCTGCACACTTGTACAACAAGATGTAAACGCAGTCGTTAAATGGTCTCATGATAACGGCATAGTATTGAATTCCAACAAAACATTACACACAGTTTATGATAATTCATTCTCCTTATTTGCCATTAAAAGAAAGCCCAAGTTCATTAGTCACCCACTCATTTGATTGTATACACAATAATTACGACAACTGTAGCTGTAAACCCATAGAAAGAATAAAATGTGCTACTTACTTAGGAGTTAAAGTAGATGAACAATTCTCATGGGCTGAACACATAGAGTTCATTTGTAATAAACTAGGGACAATACTAGGGAAATTCTATCACTTAAGTTACAGAGTAACTCGTAGTACGCTAAAGGTATTGTATCATTCGTTGGTGCAATCAGTTTTTAATTATGCTCTCGATTGCTATGGCCTCACGTATAAATCGTATATGGATAAACTAGAAAACATTCAACTAAGATTCTTAAAATTACTGGTAGATAAAAAGACTAAACATAATTGCAACAAAAACTATTATAAATTATTTAAAATATGTAAAATAATTCCCTTACGACTAAAACATCAATACCTACTCGCAACTCATAACCACGACAAGCGGGAGCGGGATCCATCATTGACTGGAGTAGCGAACGATTATAACACAAGGGCGATGACCACAGGTAAATACGTCGTACCTAAAGTTACCAATGTGTATGGCGATCGTTCATTAAAGAAACGTATCCCATATATATTAAATAGTCTACCTGCAGAGAAAGAAACGAACCCAACAATGTAAAATTTAAAAGTAAACTGAAAAAATATCTTATTAGTACTTTACCATAATAATTATAAACTATAAAATAATAAATAAGGCTAAAAATGTTTAATTTATATAAATATAATGTCCAAAGATTATATAACGTAACTTAATTAATATTATTATATAAATAGATACCTACCTATGTATACTTACTTTTATGTCTACATTCATGTTTAATTATAATTGCTCCATTTGTATCATGTTTTAAATGTAAAACAACAACATGCCTAATTAAATATTAAATATCTCATGTATAACCATTGATCTTGCAGGCAAACTGTGCATGTACAGTTTTGTGAGACATAATCTTTACATTATAAGCCTACTTTGTACCTTTTATAAAACGATAAATAAATAATAAATAAATAAATAATTTGATCATACAAAATGTATTCAAATTTCATTATTAGATAAAAAGAGTAAGTAAACGTTTATTTTTAGTACAAAAATGTAAACAACAAGTATCTACGCAATTTTCATAATAAACAAGAATAATAACTTGGTAGTTTAACATAAAACTTGACGGAATATACGTACTTTAGTTACTGAGGGAAGAGGCTGCAAAAGTTTTTTTTATCCAAACTTATTTAATTTACGTATAACGTAATTTGTAACTTTAAGTTTATGAAATTAAACTTAAGAAAGAAAAATATAGCATACTCACTCAGTAGGTAGGAAAGGTTGCAGGTTAGCTAGGGTAGGATCCTCGACGGAATGACCGAGGACCGCGTTGTTGCTTATTCCCAGAACTGTGATCCCGTGCCAGCGATCATCACCACTGTTCGTAAATCTACTCTTTACTCCAGTGGCACTCCAAGCGCTGGTCCTAACCCCTTAATGGTGCCCTCAGGTAGATGTCGCTAAGACTGTGCCCGGATTCTTGGAAGTTAATTTTAGACCTATTATTCGTTCATTCAAGATACAACATTTTAACTTTAAATAAAAGTTACAACATCTATTTTACGTATTTTTTATTGATTAGCATGCATGCCGTCATAAATGAGGAAAAGACTACCGGCGCGGTGTCAAATTTTTTATTTTATTTCATGATAATATGAGGAATTTAAGTAACTAACTTAAATTCCTCATTCCGCCGTGTGGTTTCCGGCTTGGAATAGACCACCCCATGTCCTCCCATGGGTGTCGTAAAAGGCGACTAAGGGACATATGGCTGATGAATGGGCAGCAGCATCTATTATCTCAAGTTTTACATCTTACTGCGATCTACAATCCGTCTGCCAAGCGTGGTGATTACGGTAATATCCCTCAACGATCCTGGCTTGCCAAGCTCTGTTAAGAGGAGGCCCATGTTCAGCAGTGGACGTAAACGGGCTGTTGATGATGATGAGGGATTTAAGACAAAAATATTATTTAAAATAATCACTCAGGTACCTTTTTTTTGTTGTCAAGGGGGAAATTCATTTACGCATTCCCACTGCCGCTGCAGCGTATTCGCGCGCTGGCGGTGATGACTATAGTCCCTGCGAATTTATAAAATGTATTCATTAATATATGTATATGAATACTGAATAATTGTTTTGACTATTTGCAAGTGCCTAGTTATAATAGTTACGTAATGGTATGGTTATTATTTTTTAAATTTCTTTTTAGTTTTCTGTAAACGTAACTTTCAAGTTCACGAATTAAACAAAGTTATAATACCACAAATGTAAGTATTTGTAAATTGAATAAAAATATAGGGAATCCCAAAACATTCAGCCGGAACACAAAATTTATTTACCGATCCAGTATACAGAACGGCTGCATGTCAAATTTTCAATTCAACTGTTCTTTCATAATTGTATAACAAACAACCTAACTTTTGAAGTTTCTATTAACTAGTTTGCGACCCGTGAATTTTGATTAGCATTGAATTTACTTCTGGAAAGTTCCTTGACGTTTCCGGGATGATTAAGTTCCTAAATGTTTATGTTATCTGAGATCTGCTTTGTTCCAAATTTTAGACAGCTTGATTTAGTAGCTGAAGCGTATATAAGTACGCCGTGTCTGGCAAACATCCTGAAAACGTGGCGTGGAAGGGAATGTTAGGATAAACTTTTAGTCTGGTGACTAAAAGTTTTGGCAAAATTTTATTTAGGTATCAAATTATAGAATTACTTTGAGTACAATAAGCGCTTTAATTATTATTTACTTCAAGTAAACATATAATTTATATAAAAAACTTTTTTTATTACTTTATCAGGTCATTTACGTCCACTGCTGAAAATGGGCCTCGTCTTTAACAAACCTTGGCAAGCGAGGGTTGCTAAGGGATTTTGCTGTAAACAACACAATTGGCAGGCGGATCGGTGATCGCAGTAATATGGTAGCATCTTTGAGCTAATAGATGCTGCTGTTCATAATCCATACTTAGCCGCCTCTTAGAACAAGAATACGAAGATATGGGGTGGAATTCTAAGCCAAAAATCAACGGTGCAAGACGTATGCCTATGTATGATAACTAATGACATGACAAAAAAAAATAGATGGATTTATATATCGCACCCCTAGATGAAGACTCCGGTAACTCAAAAAACCTCATTTTTCAGAAATGACGAAAAACTGTTTTTAGAGGATATAAGAAATATATCAAAGCTACTAACTCAAAACTCGTAATTTTTGAGTTAGCGGAGTCTTCAACTAGGTGTGCGATATGTATTATGGATTGGTCCAACAAAGTGTCGAATGGTAAAACATAAATTCTTGCTACTAAATTATTACATATAATTTCAATTCATTAATCCAAAAAAGAAAATTTCTAAGAACTAAGGTTAAAATGCACGTATTGCGTCCGCTACTGAATATCGGCCTCCTCCCGAGGGAGGGCTTTGCCATAGGCAGAACGCTTTGCAGGTGGGTTGGTGACCGCAGTTTACTTACAACATATGCAACACACAGAGAAACGCAACTGCCCATTCCCTAGTATACGCTTGCTATATAATATGATTTTATAACAATCGGGAACATCGGCTAAACGTGCTTTCCGAGTCACGGAGGGTAGTCCCTGAACAAACAAGACATAGAAATAAATCTAACAATTTACACAAAGATTTCTTGTACGGCGTGGGGTTCGAACCCACGACCTCCGAGACTACGTACGTGCGTTACGGAGGTTATTCTTCTATCTCTCGCTATTCTATAAACTCTTGGAACTTCTATAGCAAACATGGAAATATTAATTACTTAGAATTCACTCTGTGTGAAATAAGCGTTGTAAATAAGCCATGCAATGTAGTTATGGTGTCATATATGACGTTGTATCAGGTTTCTTAGAAGTCAATCGAATGATAAATAGGATTTTTTCTAGATTATTATACGACAAACACGAACGTCTGTGGCTGATTCTTGTAGTAATGCTTTGATTACAGTAAATTATGGATAAAAATTAACTAAAAATATACTGTATACGATTGACAGGGCACTCTAACATACATGCTTGTGTGCGTAAAATTAACGAGTGTATTAAGTTTTTTTTTTTCGGGCGGATTTGTGCTTTTACTTCTTCTCCGGGCTAAAGGCGAGCAGAGCTCCAGCCTTACTTAATGGTTAAAAACTACAAATTAATCAACCTGTGCAAGGGTGCACCCTGTGGGACTTGAACCTCAGCTTAGGACGGTCGCAGGATTATGACTTTTAGTTTTTTAGGGGAGTCGGACTGCAATCCGAGAGGACCTGAAGGTCTACGAGGGAATGCATCGGAAGGTTCTGTGCAAACTAAGGGGTGTATTCAGTGTTCAATTAGTGTATACCTACTTCAAAAAAACCGTTTTGCACACGTACATGCTACATTACGCCAGTGAAGTAAAATAATTTGGTTCATATATTTTTCTATTAATTATTTTAATCTAGGTTATTCCTGTTTTCGACATTCTAAGTATAAGGAAGCAAATGAGATTAAATATAACACTATTGTACGATGAAAGCGTAGATTCAGATATTCCCATTATTACCCATTTATCCGTGTATTTTAGAGAAACACGAATAAAGTAACTTATTAACTTTCCTATATTTCTGGTTGTTTCTTATGGCTTGGTTGGTTGAGGAACTACACTCCGTGCCTCGGAAAGCATGTTAAGGCCCATGTTCAGTAGCGAACGTTATACGGGCTGATGGTGATGAATTCCGTAACGACATGACTATGAAAATATCTTCATTACTGTAGGGTTATAGTACTTTTTTGTATTTTTGTTATTATATTATTTATGCTACATTAACTTGTTGTTGTTAAAATAATTTTTACATGTTTTAGTAAGTAGTAAGCCCTTTTCTTACTACATACTAAAACATGTTAAAAACATTTTGCATATGCCAATTTATTACAATTGGCATATTTAAATTCTGAGTACCCAAAAATTATTTATCGAAGCCACAGTCATAAAGGTACGTAATTACACTCCATATCTTTTTATTTATGGAAGTAAAATTAATCGTAGTCAAAAGTTTTATTCATTTCTTCCCGTCCTTTCCTATGAGAGCTTAAGAATAAAATATGGCCTATAGCCTTCCTCGATAAATTGGCTATCTAATACTGAAATATTTTTTCAAATCAGATTAGTAGTTTGATCAGAGGAAGAGTTCAGCTGCAGCTTTATATATTAGTATAGATTGATGGTTAATTAATCAAATCAAATTTACAGGACCTTAGTAAGTAACGAAGAACCATAAGAAAAAAATGGGAAAACGGAATACGGTACAATATTCTATACAGATTTTGATCTCTTCAAGGACTTGTAAAGAAATATACGTCTCAAAAGATCGTTAAGACAACACAATACCAGTCTTCAAACTTAGTACCAACTTTGAAGCTTGTCTAGCTGATAGATGGCGCTATGTATCTTAGAGAGAGCTGAAAGTAACTTACTGTTCGCCCAAGATTGATGTCTCAATGAAGTTTCAATGCAATTTTTCATCGATTTATCTTTCATGTACTAACGATGCAGAAATATATTAAGGCTATGTGTCATTGTGTGAATGACTCGGTCTTCCCAAGAATACTGATGTAAGCTTGACAAATTACGTTTGAGTATGAAGAATAATGGAGTTTTGACTTCACTCTACGGAATAATAAGTTTGGAAGGTGGAAAGTATATCAGTTGTTTGCGTAAAAAGATACGTTTAATATCTTAAAATCTCAGAGATGATCCTAGTAAATACTTTAAAGTCTCCGTGGCGTAGAAAAATATTTTGCTTTCAGTCTCAGAGGTAGTAGTTCCGATACCCACTTTAAGTCGTTGGCCCCGATTGTTAAAACAACATCTATAATATTCGTATAACAGGGAATGGGCAGCAGCGTTTTCCTGTGTATCAACATAATTACAACTGCGGTCACCAACCCGCCTGCCAATGTGACTATATATATATGGCATAAACACCCTCTCCGGGGAGGCCCAATGTTCTGCAGTGGGCTTTATAGGGGTTGATGATGAAAAAGACAGACCGAATAAACCTCAATACCGGTATCCTACCGAATGGACATTTACAATATATCCACGAATTCACACCAATTAATTCAGTGACTTTCCATAATAAATTATTGTCCCATGGTAGGTATTTATTTCGACTGAGAGTTGCGATTGTGTAACGGTATGACATCCACTGATCAATTAATCTTTCAACGAATGGACAAGAGCGATTGTTAATTTATTTAAAATGAATGAAAAAGTAAAATAAAATTTGGTTCACTGGAAATAATTAAAAAAATTTAATAGCGGTTTTCTTTTTTTACGGCAGCAGGCAATCATAGTATCACTTTAATTATTTCTATGGATACAACAATGGGATCGATGTGTTCATACATGTGTAGCGACATTATTAAGTGCTAGTGGTGACCAGACCCATAATTGTGTGTGCCTTTTTATCCACCGTATGATGTTTTACAGAGCTTGCAGAGAAAAAGAGGCCTTTTCCTTTTTCCCCGTAAGCTTTGCGGAACTGCCGCCAAGATTATGGTAGCTAGCGCTATACAAATCTACTGTACTGGTATTAGTTCTCCTTGTATTTAGCCTGGTTAAGAATGTTTAAAAAGTGGTAGAGTAGTCCAAATGCAAGGATTGATGTTAAAAGATATACAGCAAAAAGCCCGCATCCATCCTTTTTTTTTTTCTGGGGCGAAATGAATTTACGCATTCCCACCGCCGCGCCGCTGCAGCGTATTCGCGCGCTGGCAATGGGATATATGGGACTCGCCCTCTCCATAGCGTGGTATTCTAATGCTTTTGTCTACCGTGGCCCATTTGAGCCGCATCCACCCCTGCCGTTATAACCGTAAATACCGCTCTGCAGATCTTGTCCTAAACGTGGAAGACTACTTACTCGAACTTAATTAGCGCATTAACGCCATATTTATTTTAACTTTTTCTAAGAATACCAAATGTCACAATTTATCTAAAATTAATTTACACAAATCCCTTTAAAACAGTTGGATACTCCTAAAATGAATCCCGTTTCATTGATGTCATAACATTTTGATATGTTTTACACATCCGTATTAATAACGCTTTGTCCTGAATGGTTGATTAACTGATATATCAACATACAGGGTGTTTTCTGTAATATGACGTAGGAATCCAATATCATACGAATTATAATTGATTTACTGCTAAAAGCAAAAAAAGGGGTGCAAATTTTGTATGAAAATATCGAAATCTACCCAGAAAAAGTTACAGGGAACAGCTAGTTCCTTAATATTAGGTGAAAATGCAGTATCTTTTTGTGGAAAACCTTTTCGTCTTTCACATTTCTCAATATCATTATGCTATTATCTTTAAGTTACTACATCAAGAACATAAAAGGATAATACCAACTACTTCATTTGTAACTTCACTATTTTAACAATTTAACTTTTAATGCTGAATCGTTTACGGAGCTATGTAATGGCTTGGAAACTCAAAGTAGATGCTTCTGAGCCAAGAATTGTACATTACAGTTTTGAGAACAAACTTATCCTTTAATGTGTCAGTTAACTTTGTCGAGAACGTCCGACACATTTTTGTGACACTTATTAAACTGAAACTAGCGTTATGTTTTGTACATCGAGACACACACGCCTTTTTGTATTATTATTAAAAATGTGGGTGAATTTGGATGTTTATTTACCTGTAGAATTCTTTACCTTTTGGATAATAAAGACTTTGAAGGTATTGAAGAAAATCAGTATGTTAGATAAGCACCTGTATCTAGTTCTGATATAAATTTTGTTGTTATCCTAATTATTGTAAGAAGGAAGAATTGATATAAGCCAATATACGACGTTATTGACAAGGCGTTAAATTTGAAGATAAGCATTGGAACTACTAGTTGACTGTAACTATGCTAGATTTATAGAAGAATTTATTTATTGATTCGATTATTTATTTTATAAAAATTAAATGTAAAATTATGATTGAACACTTTACTGTATTAACCATCATTAACGCAAAAAATACTTTTATTTCGTGGAAAATAGTTCAGTAGCAAATTTTTATTCAACTGACAGAAAGTCGTTTATCTATGTTGCTGAAATTTCAATGTTAAATTAAATGCATTTTACCCTGAATGGGAAATCAGGGATATCAATCAACTATACGCTTAACTAGAGATTGAACTTTTTGTTGATAAAATATTTTGAAATGTTATAAAAATTAAAGGTTATTAATGATTTTGACATTTTGATATATTTTGTATAACAAATATCATAACATAAGTATATGGATTGACGGTTATGTACCTATAGATTGAAGTTTAATCTATAAATAGTTATGGTAGCTAGGACAGACAAATACCGTGGCTGTGAGCTCTTTGTGTAAGATCAAAGATTTCTATCCAGTTCTTTTTGGTGGACGAACTACCCTCCGTGTCTAGTAAAGCACGTTAAGATTTCTTTTTCTATTTTCATATAATAAAATACCACAATCGTATACCTGATAACGGGCCGCGATCGTCAAACCGCTGGCCAATAAGTGTGGTGACTATAGCAACGAAGGAATATCAAATTTGCAAAAAGCTATTTCTAATAGGTATCTTACTAGAACTTTAGAAAAGCGTAGCATGTGTGATTTCCGGCTTAGAATAGACGTTTTTGGTGTCGTAATACAGCTAATCATCATCATCATCAGACTGTTGTAGTCCACTTCTGAACAAAGGCCTCCCCCATCGATTTCCAGCGGGAACGATCGCTAGCGGTCTGCATCCACCGACTCCCCGCGACCTTTATGAGGTCGTCGGTCCATCGTGCAGGCGGTCGTCCTACCATACAATACAACTAATAGATTAGGCAAAGTCAAAGTCAAAGTCAAAAATTCTTTATTCAAATAGACACATTTAAAATATTTTAAATCATGTTCTTATGATGCGTCCCATTCTTTTACTACCACCAGTTCTGGACGTGGCAACTCTGAGAAGAACTGGCAAGAAACTCAGAGGAATCCTTTTTTTAAAATAAATTATATTTTACAATGATTAATAAAGCAGTATTGTTTCAGAGCAACTCACTCCCAAGCAGTTTTGTCATTAACATAATCAGAAATTTTATAATAAGCCTTTTTACATAATTTATCTTTGACATATCGTTTAAACTTGTTTGTTGAAAGATCTCTTACATTATTAGGAAGTTTGTTGTAGAAGCGTATACATTGCCCCATAAAAGAATTGCTAATTTTGTGGAGACGTGTAGCATGTAAAACGAGATTATGCTTAGATCTAGTATTAACATTATGAGTGTCGCTTTTTTTCTTAAAACTATCTATATTCTTATGAACATATAAAAGGTTTTCATAGACATATTGTGATGCGACTGTAAGAATATTAGTCTCTTTGAATTTCTCCCGTAGGGAAACCCGCGGACCAAGTTTATATATAGACCTTACAGCTCGTTTCTGTAGTACAAAAATGGTGTCAATGTCCGCAAAGTTTCCCCACAGAAGAATTCCATAAGACATTACGCTATGAAAATAACTAAAGTAAACCATTCTAGCAGTATCCAAATCAGTGAGTCGTCTTATAGTTTTAACAGCATAGGCTGCAGAGCTAAGTTTTCCTGATAGTTTCGCAATATGTGGGCCCCATTGCAATTTGGAGTCAATAGTTATTCCCAAAAAGACAGTTGACTCCACTGGCTCCAACCGAATACCATTTATTTGCACATTCGTATCAATGTGTTTCACATTAGGTGTAGAAAATTTAATGACTTTGGTTTTGTTTTCATTTAAAAGTAGATTATTAACATTAAACCAATGGACTACCTTCGAGATTGCATTGTTTACTTCGTCATAGCTGCGTAGCTGTCTACTTATTTTAAATGTCAAGGATGTATCGTCAGCAAACAATACTATCTCATGATTATTTCCTACATAGTAAGGTAAGTCGTTTATATACACCAAAAACAAAAACGGTCCCAGGATTGAGCCTTGCGGGACGCCCATGGATACAACAGAGCCTGGTGATATTTTGCCGTTTATATCAACCTTCTGAATTCTATTGCCCATGTAAGAAATCAGAAGATTGAGAGCCTGGTTCCTAATGCCATACCGGTGTAATTTCCTGACAAGAGTGTCATGGTGAACGCAATCAAATGCCTTAGACAGATCACGCAGAGAGCAGCATATATCAACTAAGAATACTTACTACGATTACCTAACCAACCGTGGTGATAATAGCAATACCCCTCAGCAAACCTGGCTGGCCAAGGTTTGTTAAAAGGATGCCCATGTTCAACCGTGGACGTCAATGGGCTAATGTTCGTATATAACAAGTTAACCTGCAATATTAATTGTCTAATTCAGAAGCTATCATAATGGTAATGTTGTCACATTGATAATGTAATGCATCAATCCATTACAGCCAAGTTATATTATGTGAGATAAATATCCACATCAATATTCTGTTACTTACTGTTAATGTCACGATTGATCTGAAATTACATAGTTACATAAATATAGGTGTATATGTTTACTATACATGATGACGATGTAAGATGTCAATGCTATTAAATTGTTTCGGTAATCCTGTTGTATAGTTTTGTAATAGTGTAAACAAAGTCAATTTTCGCGGCTGTCATAATATTATTCAAATAACTCCTTTTAAATCTGATATAATTGCGATTTTCACTAATCTAATATTTAGGGAATGTCCATCCATGTCCTCCCATGGGTGTCGTAAAAGGCGACTAAGGGACACATGGCTGATGGATGGGCAGCAGCATCTATTAGCTCAAGGTTTACGGATGTTAACCTTGAGCTAATATTGAGCAGTAGGATTACTGCGAACACCAATCCGTCTGCCAAGCGTGGTGATTATGGCAATATCCCTCAACGATCCTGGCTTGCCAAGGTATTTTAATAGGAGGCCCATGTTCAGCAGTGGACATAAACGGGCTGTTGAAGAAGAAGAAGAATATTTAGGAATGAATGTAAAAAAAAACATATTTTTACAACAAATGGCGGTTGATTTTATGGATACTATCACAACACATATAACAACGTGCGCGGCGTAGCGGCATAAGTCTCGCTTTAAATCTCGGGGGTCGTTGGTTCGATCCCTATGATAAACAAGAAATCATAAATTCTATTTCTAAAATTTATTTACGGGTTGCATAGACAAACACGAATAAATTATGATTCTATAACAACAGCCGTGAAATCCAAGCGGATTTTCATTGTTTTTTGACACTTTTTTGGTACTTAGTGTCAAAAAACAATGAAAATCTTTTAATGACGAAATACTCCTGTGGATCTGGTTGGTAGAGATACTACCTTCCGTGCCTCGAAAAGCACGTTAAGCCATTGGTCCTTATGTTATAACAGTATGGTCTCCCTGTGTTTCAACTAAATCCTGTCACCAAGTTACCAACTCGCCTGCTAATCGTGGTGACTATTGCAAAACCCTCTCTCGGGAAGAGGTACATGTTCAGCAGTGGTTGTTGTTGGTACGGGGCTGATGATGAAAATGATGATTAACGCCAAATGAATTAAGGTGTTACTCATTATTTTTGTAGATACCTAAGTATTACAAATGTAAGAAAAAACGAAAGAAATGTATTCTAACTGAATGGGTTCAGATGAAATCTAGCACACATACATCCTTACTAATATTGTAACGCGAAAGTTTGTGAGTATGGGAGGATGGACGTTTGTTACTCTTTCACGCAAAAATTACTGAATGCATTATGCTGAAACTTTGCACGGGGATATTTAATAAGCTTCATTATCATATACGCTACAAAAAATTACGCTTCGACCCACTGGAGCAAAGTAACGCGGGTAAAACCGCGGGGCGCAGAAAGTTAAAACTTAAATTAACTTATAGGCTATTTCATATCACTTTTGACAAATAACGCGTGTGAAACCGCGGCATTTGAAATCAATATATAATAATTTAAATGTGTACCTAATTATGGACAAACTATTAACTTTGTTTATAACACCAGCTAACCAATAATTGTATTGGCTCGCGTTCCCACAACCATAACTGTGTTTTATGTGTGATAAATGTGTATATGTATTGAAGTGACGTATCAAATACTCGACGATACTCACAGACATGTTGGTAAGAGAACTCTTATTTGAGGATATTTTTAGAAGAATATTGTTATCTTCTTCTGTATGTATTACCTATATAAAGCCGTGTAGTTTCCAGCTTAGAATAGTCCATCCCGTGTTTTCCTATGGGACACCCATGGGAAAATGGGGTGGATAGTTGTGAGAAACGACTAAGTTACATACGGATGGGCATCTAACAGCTCAAGACTACTTCACCATGTTACTGTGATCACCAATCCGCCTTCCATCAATGACCCTTTTTTTTCTGTTGTCCAGGGAGAATTAATACATTTACGCATTCCAACCGCCGCTGCAGCGTATTCGCGCGCTGGCGGTGGGATATGTGGGATTCACCCTCTCCATAGCGTGGTATCCTAAATTCATACCATGAGGGGAGGACCCTACACCACTTAAACTACCCGGACACTCCGTCGATCCGCCGTTGGCGAGGGCCGAATACCCATAAGCAATCCGACTTCCATCAAAGACCCTGGCTTGCCAAGGTCTGTTAAGAGGAAGCTTATGGTCTGCAGTCCTCGTAAACGGCTGATAAAGTATATACACAGCTTAAACCATTAATAAGATGCGGTAAAATTTGCTATGCAGATAGTTATTATAATTTAGGCGGTCTCTAAGAAAAAAATTACCAAAAAAGAAAAAGAGAGAATTCAAAATCTACGCAAAAGACAAAAGGATCGGGTATTGTACACATGTATGTTATGCAAAACTCTTAAGGCGCTGTACTTAGTCAAAATACGCTTCACAAAACAGTTTTTAGCCAAATGTTTACATTTTAGAGCAGCTAAAAAAATATATGTTAATCTTGATCATATTTATGGGGGGACCATTGTGTTCAAAACACGTTTTCGGTAAATTTTCTCGATAAAAAAAAACCATTTAAATTGAAATTGTAGCAATTGTAACTGTATTATTTATAAACAAATCTTGATAATATTAATAACAGTGATGTAATATATAATAATAAAGGGAACTGTTGTTTTTATTTATCGATTGGAATAAGATATTTGCAAGGATTAATGTATTAAATAACTCGAACGAGTCGAACGAAACGTTGCGCCATCGCGGCATCTCTTCGCTTCTCTTTCATTTCTACGCGGAGCAACAGTGACAAAACTAATACGTAAAAGTCGTCTATTCACCGCGCCTTAAAGTACCTACATAATACAGCTAAGTTTTGTGAACATATTAAATTGATGTTTGTTTAAGCTATTTAAATTGCCGTGTGATGGTTTCCGGCATAGAATAGACCATCCCATGTCCTCCCATGGGTGTCGCAAAAGACGACTAAGGGACATATAGCTGATGGATGGGCAGCAACATTTATTAGCTCAAGGTTTACATCTAATTGCGATCACCAATCCGTCTGCTATTCGTGGTGATTATGGCAAGATCCCTTAATGATCCAGGCTTGCCCTAGTCTGTTAAGAGGAGGCCCATGTTCAGCAGTGGACGTAAACGGGCTGTTGATGATTTAAATTTAGTTGAAAATAGTTTTTGCTAGGCTTGCTAAATTCTAAATAGTAAAACACTACTTCACTTTTTCGTATGTCTGTTTAGCCGCCAACTTTTTCATTCACTAATTTCTTCATATTCCGCATAGCCACTCATTTATTCTCAATAAAATAAGAAATGAACTTAACTAAAATTAATTAATCGATTAACAAAAATATATCGTATGTCATTGTATATCTAATATAACCGTTTTTTTATGTTTGAAATAATATATTTTTGTAATACAAATACGAGACATAAGAATAGTTTTACGGGAGTACGAAGGAATTCAATTTATTTGAACAGGCGTGTCAAAGAAATGGAAAGGCTCAAAGTATTATAAGTAGATTCGACGTGGTATTATTTACTCCCGCTCTTTTCAAATACCATTCACAACTGAGAAGTAGAGACCTTTCTAGAATTGTCATAGCTTGTTGACGAAAAACTAATGAACAAGTTTTTTAAGTGCAGTTAAGATACGTTTATTAACAGATCAATATTTTATATATTAATAATATAGTGATTTATAATGTTAGTTGTTTGATTTACTTAAAATATATCCGCTGTGCCCTAATAGGGCTAATCTTGATGTATAAACACATAAAAGCTATAAAGACTGATTACTAACACAATCAATACTAAAATCTTAAATTTTAATCAGTCAAATCTTGTTTACCATATAAACCTTTTTGTCTTTAATTTCTATTCATATACTTCTTCACTACATAGTAGGTATAAAACAGAGTCTTCCGCTGTCTGTCTGTCCCACTATGCCTAGATCTTTAAAACAGTGATTCATTCAAGTGGAAATTTTAAATGTTTATACATCAGCGTTGCACCCGCACAAAGCCGAGGCGGGTCGCTAGTTATTTTATAAAGCTAAGTTTCCGCAAAATAATACATAATAATAATAATAAATAATATTACCTATACAATAGATAAGAAATCTATTTGGAACAGACGAATTTTATTCCTGTAATGTTCGATTATAGTGTTCATGGACTTTGCATTTATATATAAACTTATTGGGGGATTTTCTAATATCAAAAAAACTTTATTGAATTGGAGTAGCATAGGCCTTAATGAATAAAATACATATATACAACTAATAGTAGGTAAGTTAAATAGAACGTACTTATAAAATACTTCTATTCCAAATCTGCTCTACTTGGCAAGGTTCCCAGAATGCTGGCAGCATTACCCCGTTGAATGGCAATGCTTACCAGCTAAGCAAAGTAAAAACCAGCACTAGGAGCCGGTGCCGTACTAAAAAGAGCCCCTGCGAGGTTTTTATAAATTAATTTGGCTCCCGGTCCCCACAGCCCCAATTTAAAATATCAAAATGGTGCGCATATGCGTAGTATTCAATTTACTGTAGTTGGATAGATGTTCAGCATGCAGTCTAACGTACGTCCCCGTATGCCACGTCCTAAGTACATGTGAAATAGTCAACGTCCGGCCATGCCGGTTGACAAATGACGTCCGAATATGAGGCCAGTGCTGGACAATGATAATGTCGCCAGTAACAAATGGAGAACTGCGGCGAACGGTGGCGACGCGATTTGAGGATTACGATATATTATTACGCCTAAACTATCATGGTTGATGACACGCTATGTGGCATGTTCAGTACATGGCGATATTTGGTTGGTTTACTGTCGAAGTTTGTCTGAGATTTTGATTGTTTTTATTCGTTTTGAGGTATGATTTAGTACGTGTAGTCAACAAAATTCTTTGAGATTCTATTGTAGAGATAGCTACTTACTAGAGGCTTCCGTGGTACTATACTTATCATTTGTTATAACTGATTGTAATTCTAATTATCCTAGTTCTATGGGACTTGTACCTACAATTAATTAATGAATTGTAACTCAGGAGTCGTTATCAGTCCATCGTTGTGACGTCCACTAATGACATTGGGCTTCCTCCAAAGGCGTATTATGTACAGCCGTACATAATAAGCCGTTGCTGCCCGTTAACTGGTATATCATTGTCACAGATCATATGTTAATCCCTCAACTAACTAAGCCTGGAAATAAATATTTGATTTAACACGAAGATTCTTGTCTGGAGCGCAAATAGATTCCTCGGATTCTGAGAATAAAGGCGATACCTATACTACTACGAAGTAAAACAAAATAAATGTATACAAAAGAAGTTAACAACTTGCTTCCTGCGCGCGGTTTCACCCGTGTAACTCCCGTTCCCGTAAGAACATCATAATTAAATAGCGTTCCTCGATAAATGGGTTATCTAACACTAAAATTATTTTTCAAATTGGAGAAGTAATTCCTTAGATTATCGAGTTCAAGCACATAAAACAACTTTCCAGCTTTATATATTAGTATCTAGAAAGAGTAGTCGTTATAACAACGAAAAAACATTTATATATAATATAGTTTAAATCCAAGGCCAGATTTAAGGGATCCAGGGCAACTGTCCCGGGGCCTCCACAATAGACGGGCCCCAACAATAAAGATTTAAAATCTTTCAAATTCTGACGAGTAAACTTTACACCTTTTCTTTTATTTATTTTTTCGGTGTTGTACCTTTACGTACAGACTACAGTACTTTGTAGAATCATGATTATTGTAATAGTTCTTTTATATTGTAATAACGGTTATTCATCTATACTTGTTTACTTAAATTAGAGACTCAGTTAAATATCAGGATTTAAATCGTCCTTAAAAGTAGGTACATACTTCAAATTTTCTACACATTTAGAGGGAAACTAATTTGTGGCCTGGGGTCCTCTTCTCCTTTGTTGTCCCGGGGCCTCCGGACTTCTAAATCCGACCCTGGTTAAATCGTTTCATCTTATAAAAAACATCTATGTAAATAGGTTTTTGACTGATGTAAATACTCTTTGTTTTTAAAGATTCGTTTTAATTAAATTTGTATTCGTGTTTTGTTTTTGATTATTCGCTTTTGTCATATTATTTAAATTAAAAATACATGAATTGCTCACCATCCAGACCGTTGAATTTTTATGTATTATTATTATAAAGACACAGGCAACGGTCCGCGATCCAGTCGTAAATAAAGTTTAATGGTTTCATCGTATAGTATATACCTACAATGAAACGTTTTAACCTATTTAATTAAAACTTACTTTACTTGACTTTTATCTAGCTATTATCTATCACTATAGTCTGATGATTATACTCCACATTATTTCCACTAAGCTTTTCAATCCCACATATTTTTAATCAACGTTCCACATAATGATCTAGATACATAGTTAGTCACGAGTGTCCCATAATGGCCACACGCAGACCACCTAGCCATCATGGCCAACAAACAGGCCAGTGATGAATAATGAATGAGCTACATTCATCTGCATACGATAGCATCATACCAACTGCTGTTTCCGTACCTGCCTAGTGATTAGTGCAATCTCATCGTTGGTAGTTTATGGTAGTGCTAAATCTGAATCGTTTGTAGCTGCGGTTTTAATGTACATATTGGGTGGTATTCTGTGGTTAAACGGTAAAAAATCGTCGGTCCTCACACCGGATAATAATAATAGATTTTTTTCACCAATGACACTAACATGACAAATGTTTTTTTATTTTATTTTTAAGTATTGTTATTACATACAATAAATATCGCACTTAATTATATTTCTGATCTAGGTAATGGTAAGTGGTGATAATTTTTTTTTTTAATCTAAAATTACTCGGTTGTGGTAGGTTGAGGGACTACCCTCCATATCTCGGAAAACACGTAAAGTCGTTGGTACCGATTGATATAACGTTACTATAACATGGTAGCATTTTTCGGTGTGTCTTATTATTACATAATACTGCAGTCACCAACCCGCTTGACAAGCATGATGACTATGGCAAAATCGCTCCATCGAGATGGAAGGCTTATGTTCAACAGTGGACGTTATACGGGCTGTTTTGCTGAGCCACGTTTGTGTAGTGTATCTATAAGAAGCTAGCCAAAACATATAGCGCAATTCAAATGTTTAATACCCTTTTTTAAATAATTTTAACATTTACCTATATTATAGAAGTTAAAGTTGTAAATCTCTTATGATTATCATATAAGTGTTTTTTTATTTAACTTAAAAAATACACCGTTTTAAACATAAGTTTTATTTTCGTGGACAGATTTATATCGAGATTATTAAGGGAACCATTTTTCAATAGGCTTCTACGTGGGCTAAGCTCATCCAAACATTAACAACAACATTTCAAACATACAGGGCTGATACGACAGAGTGGCATTAAATTACGCTACGTTTACTATACGTGTTTTTTATTAATCCGATACGGTATAAAAATAAAAAGCAACCAAATTGAGATTTTTTTTCTTTCAAACAAATTAAATAGCTTACAAATCAGAGTAAAACGTAACCACCCTTTGTATATAAATTTCACTGACCTAGCAAAGCGGCAACGTCGCGCGCGCGCCGGTGCGGGATGTTTTGCAATGATTTGCGTCAGAGCGGCAACAACGCATCGTAAGGAAAGATACATCGTGTTCAAAAGGCGCAAAAACTTAAAAAATCATTTGCGTCTAAACTACTGCTCCTATTTAATTGATATTTGGTACAGAGCTTGGAAATGGTACCTAGTATAGGCAGTTTAAAGGAAAGCCTCTCTGTCGTATCAACCCTGTATATTTAGAGAGATTAATTATATTACTCGTCCAGCGGGACATCAGATAAATGAAAAATAAACCTAGAATGTTCATCTTCAGACCACGTAAGTCATCTGTGTAGCAATACCTATTAATGTCCATCATAAGTCAACTATCAAGAGCGAACATCGTTACAGGACATCGTAAATCATGATTAGTTTCAATTACTGTGTTACTGTAATTTGGTACTATCCTTTTAAAGGATTTTTATAACTTAACCAAATATTGTCTTAACGTAACACATATTTTATCTAAAATCATGTAAAAAAACTGTGTGATTAGCGTATTTTTCATAAATTCAAAGTTTGTATTAAAAAATCGGTCTGAAACATCTCAGACGCATCAAAAATATAGTACTAAATTAGTTTATTGGCACAAAGTAAATGCAAAAACTACACATTACATTCTAGGGCTCAGTAGCATAAGGTCTGAAGTGTCAGAAACATTCATCGTACTATGTGCCTTTATCGTAAACTGGCACTTACGACCAAATGCTTCTGAAGATAGTACATCTGTCTTTATACTTCTGAGGTCTAGATTTGCTTTCACCCCATCACTATCTATATATATAAAAGAAAGTCGTGTTTGTTACAACACTTATAACTCGAGAACGGCTGGACCGATTGCCATGGTTTTTGATTTGTTGGATTTGTTTCCGTCCCGAATAGCAGAATACATTTTAAAAACAAAAGAAAGTCGTGTTAGTTACACTATTTATAACTCAAGAACGGCTGAACCGATTTGGCTGAAAATTGGTAGGGAGGTAGCTAAGAACTGGGAGAAGGACATAGGATACTTTTGGGTAGGGGTAGGGTAGGGTAGGGTAGGGTAGGGGTAGGGTAGGGTAGGGTAGGGTAGGGTAGGGTAGGGTAGGGTAGGGATAGGGTAGGGTAGGGGTAGGGTAGGGGTATGGTAGGGGTAGGGGTAAGGTAGGGTAGGTGTAGGGTAGGGTAGGGGTAGGGTAGGAGTAGGGTAGGGTTAGGGTAGGGGTAGGGTAGGGCAGGGGTAGGGTAGGGCAGGGGTAGGGTATAAAAGTCCACCCGTGCGAAGCCGGGGCGGGCCGCTAGTTAAGTATATATAGTAATTAGTAATATATTAACATCTTATTGTCACGTGCCAGACGCCTTTAAGTCATACATTTAAGGCATTGGGCCAAATTCTTAGGTAATTTAGGGAGTATATTAGCTAGGTTTAGATTAAGTAGTATATTTGGCTCAGCGGGAGTGTTTAACTGATTTTAGAATACATATGAATTGTGTCTTTATTATCTAAGATAGATTTAAAATTAGGTTTTATACTTATAACAATCATGATACTACATACATTTGCTAAAGAATGTTTTAATAAATTCCATTTGTAAGAACAAATCGAATTTAAAAACTTTACTTTGTCCTCTTGGATACAAATTCAACAATATAGTAAAATGTATCCATTATTTTAAATTCAGAATATCCCAAATTTAGTTCTACTAATACCAGTCAATCCTATTTCAAACCATTTCATAGCCCAAATTTGTTCGCAATATTCATCCAATCTGCAGTAGACAGTTAAATTCCTGTGGAATTTTGAATCGAAACCTATTCGTATTTCGTTTTATGAAACTTATTAGACATCATAAACTATAGGTTTATTATTATCAATACGATATATATACATATACTATACAATATCTATACTTATATATAAAGTCGAAAAGTGTGTTTGTTTGTTTCCTTGAACGCACTAATTTCAATAACTACTTGTCCAATTTGTAGGTTTTTTTTTTCTGTGACCATATTATATGTATTATTATAGCCCATTTTTAGAGGAAGCCTTGCCCTATAATTGTGAATGAAGTTACGCGGGTAAACCGCGCGCGGAACTACTTTATAATTGTGCCGAAACAAGGGCATAGTAACAGATTGATGTATCCATGAAAAAAATTAAAAGCATATTTAGTGCAATTAATTCTTATGAGAAAACTGCCGCATTTGTAATCCAAAAGGTCGTTGTAACCTCGTCAAATTAGTTATAACAATCATATTCGTTATTTATTACTTAGGATTATATTATTATGATATTGTTCGTTAGTAATATATATTTAATTCGTATTTATTACAGTTCAACTTTTTTTTTTCATGATTCGTTAGCTATCATTGAATTAGTTCTCCAGAAAATTATGCAAGCACTTGTAAATACAGCCAGACTACCCAGAAATGTGTAGCAAAGATATATTAGTACTGTTCTTATTAAGTGCATTTTCAACAAAACCTCATAAGCTTCCAACTACAATGTAAAGTAATATATTATTTCAAATCTACGAGTACATTTCGCGTACAAACTTGTACAAATAGTATCGTCTTTAAAAGTCGAATAAGAAAAATTCTGGTAAATTCTACTAAGAACGACTTTTCGATACCAATTCATACAGTTTTAGTAAAAGCTTTATACAATAGCAAAGTAAGCACCACCGGGAAACTACCGGTAAATGAAAATTTTGAAAATAGAAATTGCTTAACTAAATGGTTTTCGCATAAGAGAAAACAATTTGGAGCAAATATTTGCTAAGATGTATTTTTATTACTGTTTGTTTTTTATTTTGTATAATAACTTTCGTGAGTACCAAAACAAAAAGTTTAACTTTATATAGTGGACTTTATATAAAGTCCACTATATAAAGTTAAACTTTTTGTTTTGTTTGTATGGTTTAATTTTTATGGCCTTATCTTCGCCTTCCGAGATTATGGTCTAACGTAAGCCTATGGCTTAAAATCACCAAGGTGGCAAATTTGTGTTGCCGTAAATTAAATCATATAATTTATTATTTTTTAAAGATATTGGTTGGTATGTTATGTAATATATCTCTCGATAGGACCAAACCAATTATGGTGGTAAAAGTATATAATATATAAAGGTTATACATCCAGCTTAATATGCCAGAAATGAATGGTGATGCGGACTGTAGGTAAATTATGATGTCTGGGTAGAAATGTGGAGCGGGAATGAAGGATTGGCCATTTTCATATCAATGATAATCGTATGAACCAAGGAAGCATGTACTTACCATTAAGCCAGTTCGTCACAGCGCGGCTCTCGGCAAAATAGACAGCCTCGTGGTTCAGCGCGGATGATGTGAAGTAGCAGGATCCAACACTTAATGTTTATGGGTACACCAGACACAAGCGTTATCACACACAAACGGTTAGGTTAGGTTAGTCCAAAATGTGAGGATAAAAGTAAAATGCGGTAGCATGTAATCGAGAGCTCGTCTACACGCTGATATGGTTATATGTGAACAGTGCGGCGCTCGGCAATGCAACGACAGAGTTGCCACCTTGCAATTTAGTGTCGCCAGTATCACCGAACTTAAAGGTTCGTACAATGCCACTCAGGTGGCGCGACCATACAATTGGTATGATAAAAACGGCGTAAACAGATATAATGCTTCAAAGTTTATTTAAATCAACTTCTTTAGTTAGTACATTAAAACATTTATTCATTAAATATATTTTTTGTATTTGCCACCTTGGTGATTTGGAGCCCTATAAATAAAAAATAAAAATAAAACTATATATTCCGCACTGGATAATGGGGCAGCTCCACAAACACCTAATTCAGATACACAAAACACACCCAGACTCAGAACTACTATCCGTAGTTTCATATGGGAATCTAATCCAGAGTACCTGGTTTCCGAAGCAAATATTACTTAGCCACCGTTGCAGTCTAAAAACTCTGAATATATTATCGTACACATATACTTTTTACTCATAATTTTTTAAATAGATACGAAGGTTTAACCAGGCTCCATCCATTCACACATGTAAAGTATTATCACGT
Source organism: Nycteola revayana (assembly GCA_947037095.2). Lineage (NCBI taxonomy): Eukaryota > Metazoa > Arthropoda > Insecta > Lepidoptera > Nolidae > Nycteola > Nycteola revayana. The sequence goes on along the minus strand of OX344838.1, from coordinate 12,395,490 downwards.
TTTTATCAAACTAATAAACTAATTTTACATTTGGAAGGTACTTCTCAAACCCATCGCCAATGCAACGTCAACGTAAATGCTAGAAAAAAGTATGGAGCAGTTTATTTTTTATTTAATTAAATGAAAATATATAGTAAAAAAAAACTTAAGCATAGCTGACTGAAATATTTATTAATTAGCATTTTATAAAACTGTTTTTTATTTTTAATTAACTCTAATATTTTCAAATGGTACTGTACAATATTAGTTACAAATTCACTATACGAAGTTTTACCTCGTAGAATATTGTTATAGTTGTTTCTCATACAAAATAATAATAAATAACTAACATAAGTAATGACACTGTTTGTAATGAAGGGATTATCGTACCTACCGGGCCACATTGGGAGGCATTCATTTATCAAGCTACTAATCCTTGGGCGTATATGACAATAGAATTCGTTAAATCAAAATAATAATATGATACTGGAGGATTCCTTGCTAATATTTTAAACGCCTTTCGCGTTTGTGAGTATGGATGGATGTTTGTCTCTCTTTCACGCAAAAACTACTGAATGGATTTGGCTGAAACTTTGCACTGGAATAGTTAATAAGCTCGATTAACATATAGGCTAAAATCACTTTCCGACCAACTGGAGCAGCGTAACGCGGGTAAAACTGCGGGGCAAAGCATAGTTAGTCATAAATGTTGTACGAATTACTTGGTTTTTAAATTGTACTGTACCGATAGCTCAAGGCTTTGCGGTAGTTGCTTCTGAAACTTGATGGTCTGAATTCGATTCCTACTCTAGACAATTATTATTCGTATAAAGCAGATTTCGTTGTTCTGACTCAGATCTACCCTGATGTTTTGTGTTCGTGAATTGAGTGTTGACTAATTTCACTTGAGTTGTATTTTAAAATAAAATAAAAAAAAATATTCATGTACTTGGAACCAAAGTATACTACAACTGAATTTAAATATACCGGATGACTTTTTTTACCGTCTTGAACATAATAGGCCGTTATATGTATATGAAATAGACGTGTAAGGCATAGTTATTTAATCTTCTTGAGATAATATTGAGATAGCCCGCACAGTGGAATGTGAGGCCTCAGAGCTTGATGAATATATGCATATCAAAAAATGCGACCTCACTATTATCTTTCAAAACATAAGAAGCATTTACTACAATTTTTGATTTTGTACTCTCCTTATCAACATTTAAATTTGAAACGGACATAATAATCTTGACGGAATGTAGACTACAAACTCATAAACTTATTCCTAAACTTGATAATTATGAATCCTACTCTACAACTCACCAATTAAACCAAAACGACGGGGTAGTTGTCTATATAAGACAAACTCTCAAACCTAAAGTTACGGAAATCAACCTATCTCAAGCGTCTTGCCTCCAACTTCACATTTTAAATAACATAGTACTATGTGTGTACCGCTCTCCTTCAAACACGAATATTGATAGCTTTATAGAATCACTTAGTAATCACATAGACACATTAATGAGTCACAAGATTATTATTTTAACGGGAGACATTAACATAAATATAAAACCTAAGGAAACGGAAACATCCCACGATAGTAAAAATCGTAACAAGGATTCCATAAGATGACTGCATGTTTAGGTAACCTAAACATGCTGTCATCTTATGGAATCCTTCCCGGTCATACTCTAATAACTAGAGATAGGAACTGCTTAGACCATTTTATGTTAAAAATAAACAAAAAACAGGTATCTGCATTTATTGCTATATTACATACCTCTATCACAGACCATTACACTACATTCTTGTCTTTGTCTAAATTAAAAAATAACCAACATTCAAACAAAACTAAAACAAAAATAGATTTGGAACAAGCTCTACAAGACTTACAACAACAAAATTTATCAGAATTATTATTCTGCAATGATCCTAACCTACTTACTACTCTTCTAATAAATAAACTTCTAAACACAATAAAAAGCAACACTACCACACACAATATACCATGCTGTAAAATAATTATCAAACCTTGGATTACTACAGGTATACTTCGGTGTATCAGAAATCGCAATAAACTGCAGAAACAATTTAAAAATGATCCCTATAACGATATCTTAAAAATAACATATAATAGGTACAGGAACTATTGCAACAGCTTAATAAAAAAATTCAAACGCAAATATGAGAGAGAGCTGATAACAAACTCCATCTCTAATAATAGGTTATTATGGAAAAACATCAAAAATATTACATACAATAATAAATCAAAACATTACAACTCCGAACTACTAAATATTAAGACGCACCCACAAGAGTCAGTTAACTTTATAAATGAACATTTCGCTAACATTGGCAAGCATTTAGCTGAACAAATTTCGCCCACAATTAATAACAATTATAATAATAATAATTATCTGCCCTCACAATGCAATACGTTTGTACTTTTAGAAACCGACTGTTATGAAGTTGACAAAATATTAATGAACCTCAAATCTAACAGTGCCCCTGGCTGGGATAATATCTCGACTGATTTTCTCAAACATATCAGAAAGGAAATTTTCCCCATAATAACGCATCTTGCAAATCTATGCTTTAAAAGAGGAATCTTCCCTGATCAGTTAAAGCAATCCATTATTACTCCGATTTATAAGGGAGGGGACAGGGACGATGTCAATAATTACAGACCTATATCTGTCTTGCCTTCTATCTCAAAAATTCTAGAAAAATTACTCAATAATAGACTAGTAAAATATTTATCTAAATTTGATATACTTTCTCACTCTCAATTCGGCTTTAGGCAGGGTTTATTCACGGATGATGCAGTAGCTGCTCTGAGTTCTCAAATAACTGAACATCTAAATGAAGGGAATAAATGCCTGACAGTATTCCTGGATCTAAAAAAGGCATTTGATACCGTCTCTGTCCCTGTCCTAATTACTAAATTAGAAAAAGCTGGAATAAGGGAGATATTGTTACATTTAACTAAAGACTATCTTTCATCTAGGACACAAAAAGTAAAAGTAGGGGAACTCATCAGCAATGATACGGAGGTTTCATACGGTGTACCTCAGGAAGTGTTTTAGGTCCCACTTTATTTCTACTGTATATAAATGACCTCAGCAATTTGCGCCTCAACAACGCAAAAGTATTCTCTTACGCCGATGATACCGCCGTGGTTTTCTTTGGAAAATCTTGGGACGACGTAAGAAACAGGGGTGAGACGGGCATGGCTCAAGTCGCAAACTGGCTGAGCAATAATCTCCTTACCTTAAATTTACCTAAAACAAACTACATCTGTTTTAGTATCACCAAGCGTACCCAACAAATGGAAAGTTTTAATATAAAAATACATATCTGTGGTGATACTAATAGCAAAAATTGTGACTGTCTACCCATCGAGAAGGTCGCACAGACCAAATATCTAGGTGTTGTAGTTGATCAGCACTTATCTTGGTATCCCCACCTTGATCAAGTTGCTAAAAGGGTAAGGAGATTAAGTTGGATATTCAAAACGCTTAGACATATTCTTACAAAAAAGGTGGCGAGTAGCCGAAACTCCTCAAGAAATGTTCTTGGCGAAGTTTATACTGCACTTGTTCAGTCAGTCTTGATATATTGTATTCCGACTTGGGGAGGGGCTGCAAAAACAAAATTAATAGAAGTGGAACGTGCTCAGCGTGCTCTTACAAAAATTATTTATTTCAAAAAAATAAGATATTCTACGCAAGCAATTTACCAGATTAGTAATCTACTCTCGGTAAGAAAACTATATATAATGCAAATTGTGTTGAAAAAACATAAAACCTTACCATATAATCCTAATACATCATCTAGAAGAAAAAATAATATGATGGCTCTAGTTCCACAATGCAAAACCGTGTTCGCGTGTAGACAATATAACAAACGGTCAGCCCAATTATATAATAAAATTAACAAGATAACAAACATACATACAAAAAAATATTATGAATGTAAGCAAACAATAATAAACTGGATTAAATCATTAACCTGTGAAGAAACAGAGTCAATTTTAGAATACGTAAAGTAAAAAATAAAATAAAAAGGATATATATACAACATAAACCACACATATAAACCATTACATACACTAAATACACACATCCCTACACACATACACACATATACACTGCACATCACCAACATTCACACATGTACACCGCACACCGTCACATACCCAAACATGCAATTACCATCACTGCAGCCATATTCTTAGCATATCTATTAGTTAATTTTATTTTTGTTCTTATTGATTATTTTAATTTAATGTATCTACTTACCTTATGTGAACTAAATATTGTGTTATGCTATGTTAAAGAAGAGCGGAGTCTCCTAACACAAGCTTTATTACCTTAAAAGGAAACTTCAAAAACTAAATTAATTTATGTATACTGTTGATGCATAATAAACTATTTGTATATGTATTTGTACTTCTTTTTTTTACTGGCAAAGAGTGAAAGTCGTAACCGTAAATATGCGTACCTAAGATGGTAGTTACGCTATTTCGCTCACTCTTTTCATTCATATTTGATTGCAGCCTAGTATTATAGCCTATTTTTTATCTTTTAGTAACGTAACGTAACTACCTAATTATTTTACCTAATGATTTTCACTCTGTCTGAAAAATAATAATAATAACTATGCCTTAGACATCTATTTCATATACATATCACGCCCTATTATTTTCAAGACGGTAAAAAAGTCATCCAGTATAATTAAAACATAATACAATTTATTTATATTAATTCAAAACTTGATACATTATTTTGTATTCATGAGGCCGTTTAACGTACACTGTTGATTATGCCCATGTCCAACAATGGACGCTATTCTCTGAATCTCCCCGAATCTCCGCCAAAGGTATTGTTGTTGTAATTATCTCGCTTGACAGAGGGATGAGCGATTGGATGATTATGTTGTAATGTACAGGAAAAAACTACTGCCCGTTATCCTGAAATTCAGTTGTCATCAATGTTTTTGTCCAATATAAGGCGCAGAAAGTGACTCTCACTATAGATAATATCATTAAGCGATATTTAATAATACTGTTTCTCAAAGTACATTAAATGATCTTTAAGTATGTAAATTTCATTTTTTCGAAAAAATAAAATAAAAGGATTTAAATATTTCATGAATTTTTACCCAAAAGGTAAAAACCCCACTACTAAGATTCACACTTCTAAGTATTTAAAGTTCGAATAGGTATAAAAATAAGTTCAGATCTAAAGCAATTTCACCTCATGATGCAAAATGACAAATAGCAATTCAGAGTGAGAGGTTTTACACATTGCTTGTCCCATGGTGCAAAATAACAAATTCAGAGTTTCAACACATTGCCAACATAAACATTTTAAAAAAAGGACAAAAAATCCGCCCTAAACCTTTCGTGCAAAGATATGAAAGAAAAGTACTGAATTGATTATATCAGCCCTTTGTAATTTGGGTAAGTGATGGCACCTTTAAGTGAAGGCACTTTCCAAATTAAGTTGAAAGGGGATTGGAAGAAAGTTTCGAGGGCGTTATTACTATCGTTTTTGTTGAGTAATAGATGGCTAAATGGGTTTAATAAAGTGTCTTAAAGGTTACTTAGATATACCATAGAAAATTTATCTTTTTTAGAGAACGGACAATTACCTATTACGCCATGAAAATGGCGTAGTGAGAAATTGTTAAGCCGGTTAATATGGTTTCAAGCTTAGGATAGACCACCCCATGTCTTCCCATTGGTGTCGTAAGAGGTCTTACTCGTGTCGACTTGAGGATATACAATTGTTGGATGGGCAGCAGCATCTATCAGTTCAAGGTTACTTACCATCTTTTGATCACCAATCCACCTGCCAAGCGTAGTGATTATGCCAATGTCCCTAATTAGCTCTAGGCTTCTAAGATCTATTGAGAGGAAACCCATGTACAGCAATGGACTAATACGGGCTGATAAAGTAAAAAAGTTAATTATTAATTGGATGCCCATCTCAAGCGGCGCCATAGAAATGGCGTAGTAGTTAATTGTATGCCCATCTCAAGTGGTGCCATATAATGGCGAAGTAGTTAATTGTTGTTTGGATGCCCATCTCAAGAGGTGCCATAGAGATGGCGTAGTAGTTAATTGTAAATTGGATGCCCATCTCAAAGCTGCGCAATAGAAATGGCGTAGTAGTTAATTGGACGCCCATCTCAATGCGAAGTAGTTAATTTTTGATTGCATGCCCATCTCAAAGCGACGTCATAGAATAGGCGCTTTAAGTAGTAACAACTTAAAGCTTAAAATTTGATCGCTAATTGGTTATTTCCTATTAACTTTGAGATGGGCATCTATAGCATAATAGTTAATTAGTGATTGATCCAATTGCTATCTTACTCCCGAAATATTACAAGCTATTTAATAGAAATTTGACGCCACAGAAATTAACAATTAACTACCTATTACGCCATCTCCATTATTAGGTAAGATCGATACAATTTCTATCTCATTAACGAAATATGACATGTTATTTTGGGTAATTAGTTTTTTCCATTAAATTGGCCGCTAACAAAGATTCAGCCACTTTTATTTAAAACTGTTACAACATATTTTGAATAAACTAATCAACTATGGAACCAGAAATGAAACCAATTCAGTTTGCAGTCAAATTACATGAAAATGCAATATTGTGCTACCAACCGTCGATTGGCGAACATTTTATCCAAATCCATTACGAGTTTGAACATTTCGTTCTATTTTTTTAATCCGACTAGTTGGGCAACATATCGCTAGATAGATCTGCCTACAAGATATAACATTACAATACGACGCTAGTTCCCACAACGTGAGGCAATCAGACGGTATAACCGCGGCCCGTTTCCTGCGTTTAATGAGAAATTGCTGCTGTCAGTAGCTAACCCAACATCCTATATCATGGCAACTATGTTTCACAGTAAATAACTTGACATATAATTAGTACAACTGCTTTGAACAAAGTAAACAAATATGGTTCCCCTTAGATGCACTGGTAGTAGTTATTATTTATGTTGGATGACGCTTTCAGGTACAGTTATAATTTAGTTTAATAAGCCTTTTGCCATGTTGCATTATTGTAACAATTGAAATAAAAAACTTGATTTTACGATATAGGCTTCACTTCACTTAAACAGCCCAGTGACGTCTACTGCTGAACATAGGCCTCCTCCTAGGTCTACCAAGGTCTCGGCCAAGATCGGTAAAGAGGGCCATAATCATCACGCATGGCAGGTGGAATGGCGGTTGCAGTAAGATATAACGTTAAGCTTCTTACTACCCATCCATCAATGATAAATTTAAGATCATTGATGATTGTGGAGCACAATCCGGGAGTGCTTTAGTGCTTACGGTTTACTGTTCCTGCTGCTGTGCCAATTGCCAGAACCAACCTGCTGGCCAAAGCACCTCTCACGCGAGCAATTCGTACTATTAACGAAATTCAGAATAGGTTGGACATTTTTTCGTGATACTTTGGTGAACTTGCAAAACTAAGTTTATAATATATATAATATGTTACGAAAGCAACAATTAGTGTAATTTTGTGTAAGTTTGTAAAACATACTTATTTTTTGTGAAGATTACATTGTTATAATTATAAGGTTGTATCGTTTTAGTTATAAGTAATTTTGTATTAAGTTATTGTGTAGTTATTTGTAACTTTTAGTAATAGTGTTATTTAAAATAGTAAATATTATAAGTAGCTATCGCATTAGGTTTCTACACCTGTAATGATAGTTTAAGAGTTTAAAATAAATAAAATAAGACAGAAATCATATGTCATCTTAAAGTCTTAACATGAGTACGGTTACTGTTACAGATACCAAAAATATATTCATATATTATAAGGATATAGTAGTGGTGCATTATCGTCTGCAACGTACTTAAAGGGTCATTGTAAAATTATCATTTAAACGTAAATTATAAGACATATCGTCAATGATACTGCAGTACCTCAAAAGTGACAATTGCTCAAGCTATCTTTAAGGTTGAACATAAAATGAAGCAAATTGTTTTTTACCTTTGAAACATATATAACGAAAATATTTGTTAACAGATGAAATTACACCTTATTAGCAGGTGTCACTTACGCGATTTTGCAGTAACAAAACATTACAGTCCGACTCACTGGAGCAGAGTAACTAGGATAAAACCGCGGGACACAGCTTGTCCCACATAAAAGCTAACTGAAACATATTTAATTTAATTTTACACAGTATATTCCACATTATTATATATGAAAAATTAAACCACCTGCAAACTTCTAATGAATATACGATATTAAAAAAAACACATCGTTTGTTTGTCTTATTATTTTGTATATAAATTACTGTATTATTAAGTCCCATTTCCTCATTGATTATAAATTTACCGCTCTTAAGTCTAAATAATGCAAAAGTTGACGAACTAAGAAAAAAGGTTGCGTTTTCCTTAAAATAATAATATTGTACTAAAATGGAAGAGGAAAACCTTTTAAACACCTTTTGATATTTTATTAAAAGCCTGGAATGTTTTATAGAACATTTTATTGGATACTTTTTCTTAGATGGTAAATTATAAATGATTTATTCAAATTATTAATTCAGAGCATCTCTCATATTGTTCGTTTTGTTCAAAAGCATTATATACACACTTCATAAAATATGTATTATGAGGAAAATGTTTCTCTATATGAACTTCTCAAATGAATTCTTTATGATTATATTCATACCTGAAACCAAAATTATACTCGTAAAATCTGATTTAATGAATAGCGATTCAAAGAATAATATATTTAAAATAATATAAATGTTATTTAAAATTATCACAGAACCATTGGTATTTTATTTCAAACTAGCTTCCCGCGCGCGGTTTCACCCGCGTAACTCCTGTTCCCGTGGGAAATTCATTATAAAATATAGCCTATGTTCTTTCTCAGGCTCTAGACTATATCTGTACCAAATTTCATTTAAATCGCTTCAGTAGTTAAGGCGTGATTGCGTAACAGACAGACAGATAGACAGACAGACAGAGCGGGCGATAACATCCTTACTAATATTATAAATGTGAAAGTAACTCTTCACATTTATAATATTAGTAAGGATGTTATCGCCCGCAGAGATTTGTTACATCTAGGTATTTACATTATGTAATATATATATATTTTAATACTTACATATTTTAACTCCACTATCACACTATTACCATCCCTTATCGATTTTTGCCATAGTCGCCACGCTTGGCAGTCGGGTACAGTACAACAGCTTTCCGAGGCACGGCGAGTAGTGCCTCAACCAGATCTGGAAACGAATCTAGGAATTCGCAGAAATATATATTGTCCTGCGTAAAGCGAGACTTATATCACTAATCCATGAATGTTGTTTCTAATCTTCATACGATATGTAACATAAATCAGAAGTTTGAACATATCTTTACATTGTTTATATTCAATGTACTGTACATTGAATATAAACAATGTAAGGTCTTAAGGGTAAAAACCGCATTAAATTCGATTTACTAAAGCTAACTTTAGTGAGCTTAACGAATGCTATAAAAAACAAATGTATCGAAAAACTGATAGATAACAATTTGACAGCTTTTCTTTTCTTCAGAAAATATTCTTCATTATTTTACAGCACATTTTTCTCTGTCTTGTTCAACAGTGGAGGGTATTGTTCAAAAAATTGCTTTGCAACAATGGCCTTGAAACAGGCTATTTGGTGAAATTTCGCTTGAAAGTGATAAATTGGGTAGTGAACGTGTCCAATCTGGTTGATTTACAGTGCCAATAATCTCGGTCGTCACGCGACACCCGTCAGGTGTCAGGCAGAGCCGCGGCAAGCCATTGTCACGTACAGCAATGGAAACATACGTAAGGGAGTAAGGAACAGTGCCGTTTACTTGACTTGTATATTACATTAATATGATTTGTATATACTTGATTAGAATGTTACATTACAAATAAAAAACTAAATGAACTCAAAAATACTATGGTATTATTCAGACAAATATCTTTATTACAGTACTAGCTTCCCGCGCGTCGCTTCATCCATGTGACTCCCGTTCCCGTGGGAACTTCATAATTAAATATAGCCTATGTCACTCATGGGAAATGTAGCTTTCCAATAGTGAAATATTTTTTGAAATCGGTACTGTTGTTTTTGAGTTTATTAATTAGAAACATACACACACACAAAAATACAAATCTTTCCTCTGTATAATATTAGTATAATTAAACGCTTTGTCCTGTAACTTAATGATGGATTAACTCATAGCCTAAGCAACTAACCGTATACACCTGCAACTAAGAGCTATATATGACACAGGCTAAAAGAAAATATTTGTCTCAGATAAGAAAAGATTTTCATCTTAGGGTTTGTATTTTTAAAATTTAAATCCTAAGAAGACGCAACAGGAAAGACAACATTTTGTATGCTAGTAATATTTTAAAACTATAGACATCTCAACTTAGTGTAATAAGTTATTTCTGTTTATATGTTTCAAGGACGGTAATTTCATTTTAGTTAAGACTTAAAAATATACATACATGTTTTCTTTTTAATCTAAATGTCAAAAAGGCATAGAATTAAAGCGGCAGTTCAATATTTGAGTTATGGTCGGTAAAAAAACAAAAAACGCATGTTTTCAAACTAGTTTAGCAGTAAAAACTGAGCAGTAAACTAAATAAAAATGCGTCATAAAATAATTTAAACGGCCAGTTTAATAAATACTGAGCAGTGGAAATAGTTTAACTGGTCGGATAGGCGCGTACAGTTAACAAATCGTAATTAGTTAGTAATAAATTTTCTTTTAAGCAGTTCTATAAACGATAAGGCGGTAAAATGTATTCTAAATCTAGCTCTAGGCAAGTAGCGCTCGCCGGACACTGCCGCTGCACCGCCCGCTTCGCTCGTTCGGCTCGCGCACGGTTGGTCACGGTTCTAACATAACCTAACCAATTTTACCCAGTTCAAAAAGATGAATCATACAATCGTGACTAGATAATTAAAAAATGGTAAAAACATTTCTGCTCTAACACTTTATGAGCTAGGCTAGCACTGTCAAATTTTGCCACGAAGACCCAAGATTGATACACAAGTTTATACTTCATCGGAATGTTTTGGTCACTATATTCTCCGTCACTATCCGATTGAAAGCAATGGCACCACAGATGTATTTATTTGCGATGGGCCTGCTGCGCTTCGAACTGCCCATTCCAACCGTTTTACTGCTCAATAATTTATTAAACTCCTTGAGTAATTTTTGCACTAATATTGAATGATGAAATAACAGACCAATATTTTTATTACTTACTGCTTACCTATGTTTAACTGACTCACAAATTTACTAACCGCTGAAAAATTAAATAACGGTCCATTACATCTTTCAACTGATCATAATAACTTCTGTATTGTTTAAATAACAGTTGTAAAAATTAATTCTCTTTCAAAAATAATCAAACACATTGTTATTAACATATATTATTATGATTGTATCAACATAAAAAAGGAGCATAGGCATTTCCGCCAATTTAAACACCGCATGTAACAGGATATTGCAAATTGGCAATTAGTAATTTTATATCTTACATTTTGGTATATTGCCAATGTTTTGGTTACATGCATTGCTATTTTATTGCATTACAATAGAATGAATTTTGGTAGTTACCTGTATTGTTTATATCACCAGCACATATTAATATAACGTTACAGAATCTGTTGAAATTAATACCACCTGAATTTCGCCTGTAAATAGTACCTACTATTTCAGAATATGAATTATTCAATGCAAATTTACACCAAACTGCTTTGAATAAAACAGACTAAGTTATGTTTATCTAAATAGGCGTTTTTTTTTTAACTTAGGACCCGTATATTTTTCGGTTGCAAGCGAGCAGCAAAAAATGCCGGATAAAGGTCAGACAGACAATGAAAGAAGGCATACTGTCGTCCGATGCCTGTTTTCTTTGGCCCCTACTCAAATTTCGCATTTGGAAAATGAAACGTTTTCTAACAAAACCTTTTGTGCAGATGCATATTATATTCCGAAATTGCATTTTTATTTAGGGATCTTAACGGCATTTGAATGCGACTCAGTGTTGGAGATAAGTGCTCCTTTGTGCTGCCAAAAAATTATGTTATGTAAACATTGTTTGTATGAGAAATGTAATTTTATTTCGGTTTTCCTGTTGCGTTTATTATTACTTGTTTGAATAGAAGCCAGGTTAGATACATTTGGGCTAAGAGGGATTCGTAATCTTGTTAATGCGGTATGGTGTATGATGTAAATACCTACTTATTTACATGTTTATGAACATTTTTTTTGTAGAAGGAGGTTGTCGCTATATTTAGAATAACTTTTGGTGTATAGTTTTGATGTAACAGTCTTTGTAATTTAGCTGTTAATATTTAAACATATTAATATGTTAAGTAAGCTATTATAAAAAAAATCGGAGCTTTTCAGATTTTTTAAAGCAACTCCGTATGTTTGACCGTCTGTTCCACTTTTAAGTTTGAACCACTAAATCGATTATGATAAAATTTGTTATAGAGATAAACTAGACCTTCGGAGCGGACATAGATCTTAAATTTTATGCAAAGAGGCTTAAATGCATTAATTAGAAGATAAGATCTAGATGATATCTAAAAATAGTCGATGAAAGCTTGCCTGAAAGTTAGTCATCATTATTCCGCGCGTCTATAACATGTATTCCATCAATATAATAAAATAGATACTGCACGTAATTTAACATGTAGCAGAACAAACACCTGTCATCACATCAATGTTTTCAGTCATAATAAAATCATTATAAAGGAAACTGCAACTAGTACACAAAACGCTTTTGCTATGATAATCACCAAACACCATCGTACCGAGGATATTTGCACACAATATATCCGTGTAATTCAATCTGGTCATGCTATCAACTGAGAAATTGCATGGCCGCAGTACATTGACCGGTCTGCACTGAGAGCATTGTTGTGAGTATATCTCTCAACGCCATACGAGCCGATGTAATACAAAATTAGATTTCATAATTTCAGTCCATAACGTTCACAGTATAAAACCTGCTTGTGTTTACCAAGAACATTTCAAATCAAATCAAATTTTTTTTTTTGCATAAATATGAGTTCACAAAGTCCTTACAAATAATACGATCCATTTCATATTAGCCTTTCGGCGTGCAAATTTTTCAGTTGTATGTACATTTGATATCCTAATTAACATACCGCCCTGCCATGGTAATCCAATCTTGGCATGCATAAGTGACGGAGGAATTGCTCTGCCACAGTACATTGACCGGTCGGCACTAAGTTTAACGTTCTGAGTATGTTTCTCAAAGCCATACGGGTCGATGTAATATAATCTTATATTTAAACACCTTTGGATATAATAAATGTGTTTGTTTTAAAGTGTCATGAGCTGAATTAAGTGGACATCAATTTACGAAATGCGTATTGTTTATTTCGTTTTAAATTACAAAATATAAATTACTTTTCTTATTGCATTTTATATTTATCTAGTGTAGAATTCTATTAGCTAGTATTAATGTCAGAGACTCGTAGTAAATATGAATGTTATAAATAATTATCTTCGAGTTTCAGAACATTTATTGTTGATATTACTTATATAAATGACAACCTCCGTGGCATGGCGTAGTATTAAGTCTCTTGGAGATCGTGGGCTCGGTTGGATTTCCACCTCGAGCAAGAAATATTTGTGTAAAATAAATAATTCTTTCCGGTTCTGGTTGGTTGAGGGCGTACCCTCTGTGCTTCGAAAAGCATTTTAAGCCATTAGTCCGGACTATTTTAACATCATCTATTTCAATCGAATATCAGGAAAGGTACTTTCAGTGTTTACCTGTGTATGGTTATAAGCATTATACTGTGGTCACCAACCCGCCTGACAACCGTAGTACCTACAGCAACATCCCATGTTTATGACATGGATATTATATGGACTGATGATTGAAAAATATGTATAGGATTTCATACATAATGATGAAGATGACCAAGCTTGGCAGGCGGGTTGGTGACCGCAGTATTATGTTCTAACACACAAGGAAACATTTCTGCCCGTTCCTTGTTATAGACGATGTTATAACAATCGGGACTAACGACATAACGTGTAGAAAAAAATCTTAGAATCAACACAAAGATTTCATGCCCAGCGTGGACATCAAACCTACCCGTCCGACTTAAAGCGCATTTTATACCGCTAAACCACAGAGGTTGTCACAGAATTTTGCATTAGAATTTAATTATAGAACAAATACCTACATGGATTGCACTCAAATAAGTAGGTACTTAACTTTAGAAAAGAATTTCTATACACTCTCTACTTCCGATCGGCGAGCTTTTGAAAACGTTAACGGCATCAAAGCAACACACATCTATAAAATACACAACATTTTATTAGGTACCAATTTTCCGGTTTTAAACCAACATCTTTCAATAGCAACATTATTTTAACGACTGTTTCATAAACAGCTACGTTTCTTCAATTTGTGGTCGCTCAACATACTGAATGGTGTTTCTAAAAGGTACATTTTACGCTTTAAGGCATTTTATTTTAATTATACTGAAATACAACTTAATACTACGTAATTAATTATGAAGGTTTTCAGAATCACCAGACATTTATTTAGACTTTGTACTGGTTTCAGAAATTTCTCGATCTTAAACATGTACTACTTATTCATGGCCTGGAAAGTAACTCGAAACAACAAGACAATGTAGTTACTATATTTCTTCTTCTTAATCGGCCCGATTACGTTATGCTGAACATGGGCCTCCTCTTAACAGACCTTGGCAATATCGCTGAGAGATATTGCCGTAATCACCACGATTGGTAGGCGGATTGGTGATCGCAGTTAGATGGGCGTATCTTGGAGATGATAGATATTTCTGACCGTCCATCAGTTGTAGTCGCCCCTTATTCGATTCGATGATATTCTCAGCTGGAAACCATACGGCCAATAAAACTATATTTCTGCGTGGGCCTAATACCTTTTTTCTTTCAAACAATTTTCAATGTAATTCCGTTTAGACAGCAATTAATTTTATAGAAAAACTCGAATAAAGAAGCCAGTGATATAATGTGCCAGTCCAATGAGGTGGATGGCATCATAACTCGCTCTATGACATATAAAATGTGTCAAACATCGCATTTTATATGTCATAGAGTACTCGAAAAGGTTGTAAATAGGCAACTCACCAAATTTATTGAATATTGTGACATTTTGCCTGCAGTTCAATCAGGTTTTAGGAAGGGCCACAGCACTGCAACTGCGCTTTTGAATGTCACTGATAATATTTTGGCTGCGCAAGATGATGGAATGTGTACTATACTGGTGTTGCTAGATTTTTCGAGGGCATTTGACTCAATTAATATAAATTTACTCTTGGCAAAATTGTCTTATTATGGTTTTCACATAAATACAATAAAGTGGTTCGAAAGCTACCTTACTAATCGTGCACAATATGTAGAAACTCAAAGCTTAGACGGTACTACTCTTTCTTCAAATATTTCACCAGTGAGCAAAGGTGTACCTCAGGGTTCCATATTGGGCCCCTGTTTGTTCAGTATATACAGTGCCGATATAGTAAAATCAATTAATAACAGCCGGTATCATATATACGCTGATGACTTACAAATATATTTATCATTTAAGCCATCAGACTACGATAATGCTGTAAAAGCTATTAATGAGGACTTGCATAGAATTGTCAAATGGTCTGAAGATAACTCACTCGTACTTAACCCCAGCAAAACAAAATATATGATTCTGGGTACTGAAAATCTGTTACAAAAACTACAATCATCGTCGGGTACACATGGTCCTGCGGCTGTTACGATACTGGGACAAAGCATAGAAAGGGTAACTGAGGTTAGGAATTTAGGACTTCTAATGGATCAATCTCTACGATTCGAAAAACATATTGCAAACTGTGTGCAGAACTGTTTTTAACGGCTAAAAATTTTATATAAAATGCGCCCATACATAAGTCAACAGCTGCGAATACAATTGGTGGAATCTATAGTTTTATCAAAATTAAATTATTGCGATACAGTTTATGGTCCACGGCTCCTAGCTCGCACTGAACGGCTGATTCAAAGAGTACAAAATGCGTGCGCTCGATTTTGTTTCGATGTCCCACCCAGAAGTCACATAACCCCTTTCTACAACAAACATTTTATTCTTAAAATGAAATTAAGAAGGAAGTTGCACTTAGCTTGCCTTCTTTTTGGAGTGATTACTGCCGGGCACCCGTCGTACCTATACTCGAAACTCTCGTGGCTAAGCAATCACCGTCAGCGCCAAAGCAGACGATGCGCGCAGCAACTAGCCATTCCTCAGCATAGATCGACATCGTTTCGTGGCAGTTTTCGGTATGCGGCTTCCAAGATTTGGAATAATATTCCACCACCAATACGCGAACTAAAAAATATCAATTCATTTAGAAATAAAATCAAACAGCTGATGCTTACAAAACAAGCAGAATATGAGATGTTGAACATGAACATCTCAGTGATATGACCGTGACTTTTTAATTTAATTTTATAATCTTTATATATTTTCAAAGTATCAATTTCAATAAATTTATTTGCGTTATTAACTAATTAAATAGATGTAGGTAGTTGTAATAATTGTTATTTGATTCGAATTTTAATATAATAATTAACTTGAATTTCTTGAATTACTTACCTTTAGGATTACTTAGGTTTAGTTTTAACAATAAGTGAGCCACACGTTGAAACATGCTGAGTTGATAATAAAATTAATCGGCAGTTCACCCATATGTCACAGCTGACAGTTGCACCGGAAGTAGCCGTAATTGTTATTGTGTAATTTTAGAATATGCAGTATAATTATAGCATAAGTTAAAGTTTATTTATTTATTTAAAATGTATATCTTTTTTTACCAAATGTGTATTTATGTTTAATAAGGACAAATACTTCATATATATTTATTCTCGTTTGACGTTAAGCTATGTATATATATATATAATAATATATAATACGTATTCCATTCATTTATTACTTTTTTTATTTAGTTTTCCCTATTTTTGCATGAATTGTACCTAAGTATACTGTTTAAGTGTACCATCCCTTGTCCGTGGGTCACTACTCGAGTTGCCAACTGAAAACCAGCGCTAGGTATCGCCTAGCCTATGCTGAGGTGGCGACTTTTTCGGCAGAACATGCAAGGCGTCTCATTGTTTTGTACATTTACATGTTATATTTAATATCTTGTGTGTTGTGCTGAATTAAATGTATTTTCTTTCTTTTTCTTTCATGTCTCTCAGCGAATAGCTTGATAACAAGTGAAGGGGATCTTTATTAGTGTGCAGTACGACTCACGTACGGACAAGTTAGGACTTGTAGAAATGTATAAATTGTAAATAAATATGATTCGTTAACGTGTAACCGCGGGCGCACGCAAACCACCACCGATTGCGGGCGTCTCGCGGAGGTATAAATATAGGTCGATTTTATTGTAATATTCATTCTGATTTGAAGAGCAGTAATAAATGAACGTCTTTACGAAACAACCAAGAATTTAATTTCAAGAACCCTACAATACAGTCCACACCCTACAGTTTGGTCCTTCGTGAGCCAGATCAGAATCAAGAAACCAGCTAGCAAATATCAAGAAAATGGTTGGTACCAGAAGCCGTACCAACCAAGAGGAAAGCGAGGGACAGCGCGGCGAGCCAGGAAGGGAAGAAATCGGTCACCACAGGATCCTGGGCCAACCGGCTTCACCCAGCACGCAGCAGGAGACCACGACCGGGCAGGGGGCTACGAACGACGCCCCGCTCGCCGGTGCGATGGGAACCGTGACGCACGGGGATAACAGACGAACGAGGTCCCCGGCGCGGTCGATGCGGTCCCGGCGGTCTACCGAAAGCGTGGCGGCACGGGTGAAATTGGCGGAACTGGAGGCGACAGAGAAACTGGCGGCGCTGAAAAAGAAAGAGCTGGAAATAGAAGCGGAATTAATAAGAAAACGACTGGAGGCCGACGTCACGTTGATACAAGAGGACCAGGAAAGTGTCCACGACGAAGCCCCGGGAGAAAACCATCACCAGAAGGTCAGTGCGTGGCTAAGCGCGAACCCCGTGACGGATCAAGAACAGAAGACCAAGTCACGGGACGAGAGACACCTACGTCTCAACCTCCGAGGCCGCTCGCCTACACCCACGAGGACACGCGGCAGTATGGACCGGCTGACAGACGCCCTAGAGAAGATGAACAGACCACGGGTCAAGTGCGCCGACCTACCTGAGTTCACCGGGGCCCCGAGCGAGTGGCTGACATTCAAAGCTGCGTATCGGGACTCCACCAGCATATACGGCGTCACGGCGAATGAAAACCTACAGCGGCTCAGGGGCTGCCTGAAAGGGGAGGCGCGCGACGTGGTGGCTGCGCTGCTGTACACCGCTACAGAACCGGGTCACATCATGCGGACGTTGGAGCAGTGCTTCGGGAGGCCGGAGGTCATCATCGACAGAACGTTCGAGGAACTAAGGCGCCTTCCGAAGCCCAGCGCGTCGGCGGTGGACCTAAATAATTTCGCTGTTAAGTTACAGAATGTCGTGTGCGTGCTCAAGAACATCGACCGGCGCGGGTACCTATACAACCCGATGCTGTCGAGGGAGGTTCTAGAGAAGCTGAGCCCGCACGTGAGGTCGCGGTGGTGCGACTACGCAAGTGAACACGAGGTGTCGGCGGAGCCGGAGATCGTGCTACTGTCTCGGTTCCTGATGCGAGAGGCGGACCGAGCACTTAAGTACACGTACGTACCTAGTATCGGCAACATCGGCACCACGGCGGTACGGAGGGAAGTGAGGACATCGGCGACGCCCGTCGCGCAGAAGAGGAAGACGAGCGCGGTGTTCAACACTACCGCCGCAGTGGAGACCATGGAGGGATGCCCCGGCTGCGCTCAGCCCCACGAGCTACCACGGTGTCCCAAGTACCTACAGATGAGCAACGATCAACGATGGGAGTTGGTGCGAGACAAGAGGTTATGTTTCAGGTGCGTAACACATCGACATCGTAGAGCCTTTTGTAAAGCCAAGCTGTGCAGCGTGAACGACTGCCGCCGCGCCCATCACTCGTCGCTGCACTCCGAGGGGGTAACGGAACGACCTACCTCGGACAAGAAGGAACCGGAAGAGGCCGTCTTGTCGGTGGTCACCCGACCGACCGCTGACCCCAAGGCGGTGCTGCTGAAGGTGTGCCCAGTCACCGTGGTGGGACCACGGGGGGAGTGCCGGACCTACGCGCTCCTGGACGAGGGCGCGACCATCTCCCTTATCGACGAGGACCTGGCGACGAAGATCGGAGCGAGAGGACCGAGGCGACAGCTGCACATGCGAGGTGTGAACATGTCACAAACAGAACAGAACAGTCAGCTGGTCGCGGTACGTATCAAGGGGAAGGAAGAAGAGCTTCTCAAACTTCGTGCGCGCACCGTTAAGGGACTACAGTTGCGCCGACAGTCCATCCCGAGTGACCTGTTGAAACAAAAGCACCTGCGTGACATACCGAGGGAAGAGGTATGTTACGACCAAGCACGTCCCGGTATCCTGGTGGGGACCGACCATTGGGAGTACATCGTGTCACGGGAACTACGGGTCGGCGAAGCGAACGAGCCGGCCGCATCAAGAACACAGCTGGGATGGGTGGTACACGGAACAGTACCGCGCAACCTCATCCACCGGAGCCGAGATGACGACGTGCTACACCTCCATACGCCAGTACCGGAGGAACCTGCGGATGAAGATCAAAGACTACACGAGATGGTGGAACGACACTTCAGGGTCGACGCGCTCGGCGTCGCTCACACCCCCCGAGTGAGCGAGGCGAACCTCCGAGCCGTGTCGATAGTAGAACGTACCTTGAAGAGGACCACCGAGGGCTACGAAGTGGGACTACCGTGGAAGGAAGACGGGGTCCAGCTGCCGTCGAGCTACAACGCAGCGCTTCGCCGCCTACACAAGGTCGAACAGAAGATGGATGCCGACCCAACCTTCGCCGAGGAGTACACTAAGCAAGTAGAGAACCTGCTGAAGAAGGCGTACGCGGTGCCGTGCGACGGCTCTGAACAGACGAGCGCCGTTAGCTGGTACCTACCTCACTTCGCTGTGCAGAACCCTAACAAACCGGGCAAACAACGGTTGGTGTTCGACGCGGCGGCGAGGAGCGGCGGGGTCAGCCTGAACGACCACCTACTGGAGGGCCCGGACCTACTGATGTCACTACAGGGCATCATGTTCCGGTTCCGTGAGAAGCCAGTAGCCATCACAGCGGACATACAAGAAATGTTCCTACAAGTGAAGATACGTCCCGAGGACCAACCGGCTCAACAGTTCCTGTGGAGAGGTGCAGATCGGACTACGTCGCCCCGGCGCTTTAAGATGAGAAGTATGATCTTCGGTGCGGCGAGCTCTCCCTTCATGGCACACTACGTACGCGATTACAACGCTCAAGTGCACGCGAGTACTCACCCGTACGCCTTCGAAGCCATCACACGGAGCCACTACATGGACGACCTCGCAGCTAGCTACGATAGTGATAAGGAAGCCCGACGTGCCGTGTCCGAGCTAATGAAAGTGCACGCCGCAGCTAACTTCACGTTACGTTCATGGAATACAAATAATAGTGATGTACTTATAGAGATACCGGACGACCTGCGAGCATTGGCACCGACACAGCTGGGAGGGAGAGGGCCTGAGAACAAGATACTGGGACTCCACTGGAACGCGGCGCAGGACGAGCTGGGGTTCAACACATCAATGAACCGCGTCCCGGCCGAGGTACGTGATCGTCGCCGCGCTCCCACCAAGAGGGAAGCCCTCAGTGCGGTCATGTCTATATATGACCCTCTGGGATTACTGAGTCACTATACGATCCGAGCTAAGATCGTGCTTCAGAGCCTGTGGCGACTACAGATGGCCTGGGACGAACCAGTACCGGAGGAAGAGAACGAGCTTTTCGCATCGTGGTTGGAGCGCCTCCCGGACCTTACCCGCCTACGACTCGAACGATGCTACTCACTGGAGGGGTATTACGAAATAGAGCTGCACGTACTATGCGACGCGAGTGAACAAGCTTACGCAGCGGTGGCGTACTGGCGCATACTACGACCCGACGGAGCTATACACGTGAGTTTAGTGGCAGCGAAGTCTAAGGTGGCGCCGCGGCGAGTGCAAACTATACCACGGCTGGAGCTGCAGGCGGCGGTCATCGGGGCTCGGCTGGCGGCTACTGTGAGGAGGGAGCATCGGGTCGAAGTGCGGCGTACTAACTATTGGACCGACTCATCCACAGTGACTCATCCGCGTGCGCCGAGGGAGACCGCAGCCACCAGCACCCGGGGACCTGCCCCGAGCCCGCCTAGAACCGTTCCAGCGCCCGTTCACAAACTGCGGGCTGGACTACTTCGGGCCCGTGGTAGTACGGGTGGGACGCCGGCGAGAGAAGAGGTGGGGCGCGCTATTCACGTGCCTCACATCACGCGCGGTGCACTTAGAGCTTGTGCCCTCGCTGTCCACGAGCTCGGCGCTGATGGCGCTGCGGCGGATGGCGGCGCGCAGAGGGTGGCCGAGGACGATGTACTCCGACAACGCTACCAACTTCCACGGCGCAGACACGGAGCTACGGGCGGCCTACGCGGAGTGGGAGCCAGCGCTACGCGAGGAGGGACAACTGCACCGCATGGAGTGGCGCTACATCCCGCCGGGAGCGCCAAATCAAGGAGGCGCATGGGAGCGCCTGGTGCGCTCAGTCAAGGTGGCGCTGGCAGCCACCCTGAAGGAGCGGGAGCCGACGGACGAGGTGCTGGGGACGCTGTTGGCCGAGGCGGAGTTCTCTATCAACGCCCGGCCGCTCACGCACGTCAGCGTGGACCCGCAGGACCCGGAGGCGCTCACCCCGAACCACTTCCTGTTGGGGTCGTCGACAGGCCTGCCGACCATCGGGCCTTGCGACCTCGACGATCGACGGACGTGGCGAGCCAGCCAGGCGCTGGCCAACTGCTTCTGGCAACGGTGGGTGCGCGAGTACCTACCTACACTCGTGCCCCGAGGACAACCTGCCGACGAGAGGCGACCGCTGCGGGTTGGAGACATCGTGGTGGTGGTGGACCACAACCTACCCCGGAACGTGTGGCCGATGGGGAAGGTGGAGCGTGTCTACGTGGGACCCGACGGCGGCATCCGAGTGGCAGACGTCCGAACGAAGACTGGCATCTTCAAGCGTCCCGTCAGCAAGCTCGTCGTACTGGTGCAAGAGGAAGCTACGCGGGCTGCGCTGGGGGGAGAGATGTGCAGTACGACTCACGTACGGACAAGTTAGGACTTGTAGAAATGTATAAATTGTAAATAAATATGATTCGTTAACGTGTAACCGCGGGCGCACGCAAACCACCACCGATTGCGGGCGTCTCGCGGAGGTATAAATATAGGTCGATTTTATTGTAATATTCATTCTGATTTGAAGAGCAGTACTAAATGAACGTCTTTACGAAACAACCAAGAATTTAATTTCAAGAACCCTACAATACAGTCCACACCCTACAATTAGGTTGTAAATAATCTGCATGTTATGACTCCATGTCTCATTGCCAATAATAATTAATCTTAATGAAGTTAATAAATGCAATATATCTTAGTAAAAAAATGCTCTATATAAGTTGATTGATTCCCAAAGTGGCAGAGGTGGACTCGCATGGGAGACGTAGGCGTAAAAAAATCAGGTTCATAATTTATAAATGTTTAATATGATAAAAATGTAGTAAACCAGTAAAAAATAGCACTGTAAATAAAAACAAAATTTTAAACCAATTGTGCATGTTGACTTATAAGTTATAACTTTCATGTTCCTCATCCATCTAATTTTAAAATAGGTAATGTTATATGGTATGACCATATAACATCACAAAATATACCTATGCCTTTTTATCTTCTAACGTTTTGATCAAGTTAGGCACATTGATGTTAATCTCTATCAATGCAAATTAATCGTGAAAACGACCTATCGTCTTCTTAGCGTGTCGACAGCAATCTAAATGGACTCGGCCCAGAATTCGGCCACTTGTTTAGCATCATCACCAGCGTCCATCAGTTCCTGTAACGCGCAGCTGACAGGACACGCAGGAAACGATATTTAGTGTCCCATCGTTTGTTGAACAGCACCACACTTACACTCCAAGGCGGAGTCGTCTATGAATTTCCACCTGAACAGGTTTTCCTTGCTGGTCGAAGCACCTGGGTTCGGAGTCTATTTAAAGACTTCCAGGTTGCCCAAGGCAAATCATGTCCAGGCCGGAGGTTTTCAGCGGGTGGGACGAAAGGATTGAGTAAGGATCTACCTATAAGACGGCAGCATTGCAAACAGTACAAAATCATTTGAATACCAAATTAGCTTGGAAAAAGTTTAGACCACATTAAAATCACTGAACAAATCAATCATCATCAATCAAAACTTAGCTAAGTTGTTTGTTTTGCATAATAATATCAAGTTTGGTGGTAAAAACGTCTAAAAATAGGCATGGCTAGGCATCGTTTTGTTTTGTAAAAAAGTTGTTAGTGTGTAATATGTTTGAGTATGTGTGTACAATAAAGAGTATTCTATTCTATTATGTGATAGAAATGGAGCACCCCCTGGTCCACTAAACTAGTTTGGTAAACTTTTAATTACGTCGTATTTATGAAGCTTCAAGTTCAATTCCAAGTCCAAGTCCAAGTCCAAGTCACTGCGCCACGAAAGTGGTTGTCAGCACCAGTTGTTGTTGTTGTGTGATATAATGATTAGTATTCTCCCTTCTCATTCAGAAAAGAATGCAAAGAATGGAAGTTATGCGGGCTGGTAAAGAAGAACAATCGCATTTAGCCACAAATAGTAAAAAAACAATATTAGGGACATTGACAGACAGCCGTTCTGAGAAGGAATCAACTCACGACCTCCACAATTTAAGGTGAGCTGTATTCAGCTACACTACGTACGGATAATGTCAGTGTATGCTAGAACAATTTTTGAGCCTGTGAGTTGACTTTGGAATGTCAGCCGCAAGTGGCTGACATTCCAAAGTCAGTCAATTCAGTTCACTCTTTCAGTTATCATTTTTATTAAATTTGGACCATTAATTTTATAATAATGATAACTGAAAGACTGAACTGATTTTGTATCAGGACTGTAAAAAATAGTTCAAATCAAATAAAATAAATAAGTAATTCCATACAAAAAGAATGCATTACCTTTTGTTCCTTACTATTAATAAACTTTTACGGTGATATGGAAACCCTTATAGATCTGAGTCATACGAGGTTTAAAAAAAAACAAGTTCTTCTTTGTTTCAGGAAATAAGAGTAATTTTTGAAAAACGAAACGGACAAACAACTAAAGTATTCTCATCGAGTATAAATTTAGTAAAATTATCAGCGTATATATTTCAATTTCGTTTTGCAAGCCATCAAGAAAATGTTTTTTGCTAACTGTTCGATGAAATAATTGTTGATTAACTAAAAACTCTTCTTTCTTACTTTCTTAATTTATAAAACGTTTTGTTATAAAAGTTCTTCTAACAGATTTCAGCCACAGTGGTTGACAGTAATTGACCATCTGCGCATCAGGATATATTATAGGGCACAACAGATGTTCTCTCAATTCTTTTATTATTAAGATCTAATGGTACTGTTCCAACACGGCCGATGAGAGATCAAAGGGCTCAGACAAAACTCCACTGCAGTGGAGTGATTGCTAGCAGAATATTACTAACACAAATGTATGGATACTTGAAATTTGTTACGTGATTAAGCGGGCCCGGAAAAAATGACGGGCAGTAATTGGTTGAATATTCTTTGAAACTAGCGATTCGATGTTTCGGTTTGAAGTTGCATAAACCTTGTAGATAGCATAGTGCTCTTCAAGGCACGGGTGCTAATATTCTTTTCAAATAATTATTTTTTGACCACAAGACCAATGAGGAAATCTAAAGTCAAAACGTTTTTTTAATATACAGCGCCAGTTTTAGTTGATATAAAGATTTTCAACTCAAAATATCCCACAACTGTGCAAGGGGTTCGCCCAACGCCTTCCACGTATGCCTGTTATATAGCTTTAAAAAACTTAATGACACTTACGTCAGTAATTTGTTTTCCATCACATTTTATTATCTTTTAACGATATACTAACGCAGAAACGAATCACCTGCATTTAAGAGTTAGAGTCACGTTTTACAGGAGCATAACATACGAATGATCTACGTAGCAATCCTGCTAAAATTAAACAATAAATGTGATGTTAAACGTCAACTTTTATTATTCAATCATGCAGAAACTACATGAGACTATCAGCGTTATACAAGAACAATATTTGGCTTTAAATATTCACTTGAGTAAGTGATGATGCGCTTTTATGGTCGCTATTGCTATGATAATAGAAATTATCAGAGTGGCAAGTGGCTGACATTCCCAAGTAAAGTCTCAAGTATTGTTCTTGCAAACGGGAGTATGATAAACTGACATTCTCCTTACGTGGTGTAGCGAAATACAACTCACCTTAAATTGTGGAGGTCGTAAGTTCGATTCCTCCTAAGCAGAACGGCTGTCTGTTAATGTCCCTAAAATGGCTTTTATTTTGCTGTTTGTGGCTAAATACGATTTTTCTTCTTCACTAGCCCTACTTCCATTCTTTGCTGAAAATAGCCAGCCTTTGAAGAGACAATACCTACTCCTAATGAGAAGAGCGAATACCAATCGAAATATCATGTATTACAAGGATCTTAGTTAATACATGATAACAACAACAACAACTGGTGCTGACAACAACTATTATAACATAACGTTTTATAAAGTAAGAGAGAAGAGTTTTTAGTTAATTAACAATTATTTCATCGAACAGTTACACGTATTTTGTTAACATGTATTTTGTTAACTGTTTTAACATAACTTAACATTGCCATTGAAATATGAAAATAACTTGATGGCTTGCAAACGAATTTTAAATATATAGGCTGATAATTTTACTAAATATATACTCGATGAGAATGCTTTACTTTGTATATTTATGTCAGTTGTTAGTCCGTTTTGTTTTTCAAAAAATATTCATATCTCCTGAAACAAAGAAGAACTGTTTTTTTTAACCTTACGGTTTTCATGTCACCGTTAAACTTTATTTATAGAAAGAACACAAGGTAATGCATTCCTTTTGTATGCAATTTATTAATTATTTTATTTGCTTTTAACTATTTTTTTACAGTTCTAATACACAATCAGTTCAGTCTTTCAGTTATTATTATTATAAAATTTTGGACCATTAATTATATCTTAATGTTTACTGAAAGACTGAACTGAGTGTGTATCAGAACTGTAGAAAAATAGTTCAAAGCAAACGTTTATTGTTATTCAAATAATTAAACTGGACAGGAAAGATAATACAGATTACGGCATCAAATATAAAATTTATATCCCATAAAATTAAGGCCATTGTGTATGCATAGTTCACGAAACGACCGACCGTTATGATGCTATGCATATTGCTCAAAGTTTAACCGACAAAATTAGTGCCGGGCTTCCTAAATTTGCTTCCCAAAATCATTGCGGTGGACAGACGTTTTGGATAGATTTGACGATAGTATATAGGCAAGTTCATTAATTTGCAGTTTACTTGTGAAAAGGAAGTACAAAGGTGTTACAATTTTTACATGTGCACTGTGTCTTACTGTAATTGGCATACTATAAAAAGATGTAGGTATTTGTTCACTGATTGAGATCCTTAGATAACAGTGTTTATGTAATCAAATTCTAAATCATCTGCAGCCTGTATAAGTTCCACTGCTGAACATGGGCCTGCCTTGAAGAGGGTGTTTCCATAGTCACCACGGTTGGCAAGTGGGTTGGTGACCGCAGTATTATATACGGCTAATAGCCGAAGTGCGGCTACACCTAGTTTTAGCCGGCTACAACTAGGTGCAGCCGACAACTTGCGGTTAAACTTAGGTCAACCTTAATAAGTTCCTATAAGTTCCTCTAAGTTAACTCTAAATTAAACAATACCTATACAAGGGACAAAAAGGTGTTGGGGTGGTTAAAAAAAAAAATAACCTAAACCTAAACCAATGGAGTCGAACAGGGACTTATAAACGCATGTAATAATTATGTTTCATATTTCTTTTTGTTTTTTTTTTTTTTTTTAAAAGACAACTCCCGCACTAGTGAAATAAATCCCTGTGTCGCGGGGGACTTTACAAACATACATTTCACGGACACAAAGTACACCCAGACTCAGAACAATTATTTGTGGTTCACACAAATAATTGTCCCGGGTGGGAATCGAACCCAGAACACCAGGTCCCAGAAGCAACTACCGTAACCACTGAGCCACCGGTGCAGTCATATACAAAGGTAAACGCAGCTGTTCGTTACCTGATTGTCACGGATCCTTGATGCTAACTTTAATTTTGTTATCCACAGTTGTATTGTTTAACGAAGCAATAGCTGTTTAATATTCTATATGTTTAAAGGTAACAATGAATAGAACATTTCGCATTTCCAAGTCAGACAATATGATTACTAGCGCCATCTATTATATAGGTTTCGCATGTAGTAAATTATATATCTTGACAGTTCGTCATCATCATCAGCCCGTATGTCATCCACTGCTGGACATGGGCCATAGTCATAGCTAAGACTAAAGAAGGCTAAGGGTTTTTTTTCCGCACGGACATATGTAGTTAGCCCCGAGGCTTTTGCTATTTCATCGGGAATAGCAAAGGGGGTTTGCCTAGACTATGGCAAACCCCTTTAGCCCTCTTCTTTTTTAATAAGACAATTCCACACTTTACAGACGAAACGACAAGGCAACTTTACAAACACAAAAATCACACAGACAAAGCACACCTAAACTCAAACCGTGTGATCCCGTGGTTCACACAAACAATTTCCCCCAGTACACCAGGTCTCAAAAGTGGGCTTACAACATAAAAACTCAAAGAACACCACTTCTATTCCACTTGAATAAGGGGAAACAGAGTAATCTTATCCAACACTATATACAGTAATGTCCGAGTTTAATTTGTTAATTACCCCATGGGAAGCATTACCAAGATAAAAGCTCGCTTCTATTTTAACCCAGCTCAGTAATGCGGAAACTAATTAGGGTATAGTTAAAGATAGTTCATTATATTATGTCCTCACTTTTTATATAACGCTAAAATTATTTATTATTAAAGTTAAAATAATAATATGTAGTGTACCTTCCGCTCAACAATGTGCCTAAATGCTAGGATGCACTTTTTGCACTACACTGTAGCCCAAAAAGAAATGCATAATATACAGAAAAAACATGCAGAAATACAATCCGAAGGTCTTCGACAGGGCATCTGCAGCACTTGGATATATTTTTGGGCGGAATTAACACAAGATACTTTGTGTGTGTTTTTAAGACATGTATTGTATACATTTCCGCAAAGTAACACCTGGTTCTATTAATTGAAGCATTGTAAATATTATCGTTTGAATATTTTTATATCAGATTACTTATTTTGTAATGAAATTATTATACCTAGCTACTATGTCGTATGATATCCTATAGATACTATGTACTAGCCCGCAACTATGTCTACGTAAAATAAGGAAAATGTTGTTTTCGAAATAAAAAAAAGTCTGAGGTGTCTATAAGGAGAAGTGCAGTCTATAAGGAGTAACCTTATAGACTACATCGATAATAACTATAATATTACTGTCGCCTAATAAATATAAGCGTTCTACCAGTGAATTCTCGTTTAAATCGGTACTACAATTTTGGTGATTTATTGGAATACACGGACTAACTAGAGGCAGACCAAATAAAACGTTTACCGTATAAAATTAGCTATCTGGCCGTGAAAGTCCCGAGAATATCAGTCTACCCGTCTACACTTTGTGTATACATTCCTATGCATTTGGTAATAATAACAGGTTTTTAGTGTGTACAGACCCTACGATTTTATTTATTTGATGTTTGATAAGTGATTATAGAAGTACATATACAACATTATTTATTTTCACCGTCAATTTACAGACAGGCAGTATTATCTTTTATTGTAGAATAAAGCTTATTTTTAATTGTAATACATATTATTATTACACATAAAAAAACGGTTTTTAAAAGAGTGTTGAATTTATGTCATACAGTATCTTAATTGGCTAAATGTTGACTTGTCCTTTACATAATGTTACTTAGCGTGTATGTGTTGTAAGGGCTGGCAAGGGTTTATTAATTATGTGAACAAAGAAGGGCCGAAACTTTCAACAAAAACCATGGGTTAGAATGAAACCCTAATTATGCGAGCCTGCCTTTTGATGTATAGTTGTTGTTTTTTTCAAATTAATGAACATTATTCAATCTAGTCTTTTAATTAATAACATTAAGAAAACTACGCGTCTACTACATTAACTTTCAAACAAAATAAAATTTAATTTGGTATATCCTGTTTGTGTTTGTTATGTAACATTCATATTAACTTGTATACAACCATTAAATGTATGTAGATAAGACATATTATAATATATTGTCAGCTAAAGCAAGTTTAAATAGCTAGGTTTTTTTACAGTAGGTGATTCGCAGATATTAAATTTGTAGCCATGCAAAGTAAAACTACAAATATAAAACACACAGGGAATGGTTACTACTTATTCCACGGAGAGTACGTAGCCGGAGAAATATATAGACTAATCCTCTCTTTTAGCAATGGTAATAATACCTCTAAAACCGGCGCACACGCAAAAGCGCTCGTTGATGAGGTCCTCTTACGAGTCCGATAGTTAGTGGGCGTACTGCCTACTCACTGCTGCGATAAATATACCGCGAGGCCACCTAGACCATTTGATAATGGTCCACAAACCCTCCTGAACCCATGAGAGGTCCAGTATACACTTTCAGGGACGCCCGGAATACCAGGATGTCCCACCGCCGCATAGGTACAGTCTCATATGGGAGTACAGCCCATATTCCCTGTGCCCCGAGACTATTTCTATGGCGGTGGGTTTCTGTCGGCCATCTTTTACCAAGACGTCGTCTGCGTAGCGGGTGTGCCTCGGGATACATTTTTCACGTAGTGGAATCTCTCAACTAACCAAAAGAAATTTAATTCTTTTACAAATATTTCTTCTCTGGCGTGGAAATTAACACCATGAGCTTGATACCGATAGGCCACGGATGTTGTCTTTATCTAATTGAATATGCAATTTCGAAAAGGGCACCTCTCATATGGCTTGTCTATTGGAATTGTGCCTTTTTCGAAATAAGGTCATTCAATTAAATCTAACTCAACAACACGTTCTACATAAATTTCATAATACCCAAGTCTAGAAAATCTTAGTTATTTTCATCCTATCTCACTTTATCCTATTTAGCTCCTTCGCTACTTAATCCGTTAGAGCTTAATTTAATTATTGTTTATTGTAGAAGTCTTATTATTAAAGGACAAGTCTATTTATTTGTTGACTGAAATTGGATGTTTTATTGAACTAAGTTAAAGTTTGTCAGTTACCTACAATGTTTTCAATCATGATTATAAATAATTTATCTGACGTTAATTACAAATTTATAAAGGTGTTTGGTAAAACGATTACTTTTTATTAAAAAATAATAATAATTGAGCTATAAGGATGCTGCGTGGGGAGAAACCATGTATAACGATTATATAGTGACGAATGTCAAACGAAATCGCTAATCCTTCTTCGCGCTTTAGAAGTTCGCACCCGACTTTAGATACCTCACATTCTCAACACGAAGCCGGAGTCGGCTACGGAGCCCTTCGGCTCAACCGCGCCGCGCCGCCATGACCCACCTGTATTCATATGTGGCGAGGAACGCGGAAGTAGAGACACATACTAGATCCCCGGGATCCCCTTAACCAACTTACTCGGACAGGCAGATCTGCCTTTTTTGGGGAGAAAAACCAAATCAGTTATTCTACTATGAGTATAAAGAAGAAATACATACAATGTGTATAGTCTGTTTATGACATGTCGAAATTTAAAATAATTTATTATTTTCTAAACCATAAAATAAATCACATAATATATTATTTCGCACAGGTAATCCGACTTCACGTTGTAACTTTATCAAACTAAAGTAGGTATTTATAGTTTAGGTAAATTTATTGAACCTTCATAAATAAAACCTTTTAAGGCAGTTTAAAATCACGTAAGATTATCATAAATAATTAAAGTAGCATAGCGCCTCCATAGCGTAGCGGTATTGACAACCTCCGTAGCGTAGCGCTTTAAATCTCGGAGGTCGTGGGTTCGATCCCCACGCCGGACATAATTTTTTGGTGTAAATTCTAAAATTTCTTTCCGGGTCTGGTTGGTTGAGGGACTACACTCCGTGCCTCGGGAAGAACGTTAAGAAGTTGGTCCCGAATGTTGTAACATTGTGTGTTCTAATCGTATATCAAGGAGCGAGCAGCAGCGTTTCCTTGTGTGGTACAACATAATACAGCAGTCACCAACCCGCCTCCCAAGCATGGTGACTATGGCAAATACTTTTTTTTTTAAATTAAATATAGACTTACGTTTGACCATAATCTCGCTTGATGGAAGGCGAAGATAAGGCCTAAGATGATACACGCGTGCCTAGAAAGTGTCTGCTCACTTTATCTTTAAATATGTCTAGATTATAGCGTTCCGGAAAAACTGACCCCGGCAGAGAATTCCACTCCTTAGCCGTCCGCATTATGAAAGAAGAAGCAAATCGCTTCGTATGAAGGGAGTATCAGGTAATGTAGAACCTTCGCACACTCCCCGAAATGTAACCGATAAAAAACCGATAGGCAGGTTACTAATTTACGGTGTTCGAGGCTCTGAAGACTTGCCTCCACAAGTGAGTTATTGCCTATGACTCTCTTCGCTCGGCGCTCCAACGAGTCCAGAGCATCCAGCTGATATCTAGCAGACCCATCCCAAAGATGAGAACAGTATTCCATTGAGGAGCGAACTTGAGCCTTTTAGAGACTTAAGAGCTGCTCCGATGTGAAGTACCGCCTCACCTTGGAGAGAATGCCAAGTTTTTTGGCTGCAGTGTTTGTAATGGACTCGATGTAGTCACCGAAGTTTAGATTAGAAGAGAGGTCAAGCCCTAAGAGCTCAAGATGGTCGCTGATCGGAACGGAAACATTCTGGAAAGTCGGAGTCAGTTGGAATGGACTCCGTTTCGCCGAAAAAAGACAAGCCTGTGTTTTTGAGGGGTTAAACCCAACCAGATTGGCATTACCACATAAGGAGACAGCCTCCAAGATTGAGTTCACCCCCTTCATCATCGACTCCCTGAACGACTGAACCTTTGACCCAGACTTCGCATCAGACAAGTATCTCACCGAGACTGTGTTGTTGTCTGCGTACCCAAAGATACCGGGAGTAGATAGCAAGTCGTTAATGTGCAGCAAAAAAAGAGTCACGGAGAGAACAGATCCCTGAGGGACACCGGTATTAATACCAAGAAGATCGGACGAGGCGCCATCAATGACAACTCGAATCGACCTCCCCCTCAAGAAATCCTGAATCCAGGTACAAAGTCCGGGAGCAATACCGTAAACCGGAAGCGTACCAATGAGACTTGCGTGCCAAACCCTGACAAAAGCCTTAGAGATATCAAGAGACACGGCAAGAGCCTCACCTTGTCTCTCAATGGCCTAGGTCCAGAAGTGAGTAGCATAAACAAGAAGATCCCCAGTAGACCGGCCTCGACGGAATCCGAATTGTCGGTCATAGAGGAGATCGTTGTCTTCCAGGTATGCTAGGAGACGGTTGTTTAAAACACGCTCCATACACCTTACAGAGTATGGAGATGATTGCGATTGGTCGGTAGATGGCATGGTCGGCACGACTACCTTTCTTGGGGATCGGTTGAACATTGGTAATCTTCCAGGATGCTGAAACTAGACCAGTCATCAAGGATAAGCAACAGAGGCGAGTCAAAACAGGAGACAACTCAGGCGCACTTGACCGCAAGACGATGGCTGGAATGCCGTCAGGCCCACTAGCCTTATTCACATCTAGAGTGCTGAGAATTTTAAGTACCACTTTTTGCCGAATGTCTTAATCTTAGTCTTAGGCATAGTGGAAGTGCAATGTGGTAGCCTGAGTGGACTTTTACCAGCAGTATCTAGTTGTGAATTCTTCGCAAATAGAGACGCAAACAAGTTTGCTTTCTCTTTGGCGGTGTGAGCTAATGAACCGTTCGGCTTCTGCAGTGGCGGCAAAGAGGACCGACAGAAATTGGCTTCGACCGATTTGGCAAGAGACCAAAAAGCTTTACTCCCAGATGGGTAAGATGCTAGTCTGGCTCCAATGCGGCCAATATGGTCAAAGCGGGCCTTGCGTAGGGCACGTTTGCAAGACTTGGCAGCACCATTGAAGGCTTGCTTCAGTTTCCGAACATTTGGCGCTTTGCGGGCTCGAGCATCCGCCCACGCTTGGTAAGCAGAGTGCTTAAGTGCCTAAGTACTATCACACTCAGCGTTGAACCATGGGCGGGCTTTGTTTTGGAGTGAGACATCAGAAAATGGAATGAAATACTCCATTGCCTGGCATATCACTCCAGAAACAGCACCCGCGCATCTAGCCGGGTCGTCTGAAGAGAAGCATAAGCGCAGCCAAGGGTAAGACGCGAAGAAATGCCGCATCTCATCGCAATCTGCTGACTTGTATCGCCATACACGCCTAGTCCCCTTGAGAATGGGATCGGGTGGCGAGTAGACAGACACAGATTTCACCAGACAATGGTCGGAGCTACCTAACGGTGAGGAAACCGCGACTTGATATCGGTCTGGATCGGTTGTCAGCAGAAGGTCTAAGCAATTGGCCGTATGGCCATCAATGTCGGGCACCCGTGTCGGCCCAGTCACCAGTTGGGAGAGACCAAGCGTCAGAGCAGATGCATACGCTAGTCTCCCAGCAAGGTCGGTGTTCTGGTATGGGTACACCACTCCTGGTGGTGGGCGTTGAAGTCCCCCAGAATAACTAGCTGCGCCGATGGGTACCTGAGCTGAGCTAATTCAGCTGAGTCCGAAAGATACTGAAACAACCTGGTTGTCTCCATGTTGTCGGTGTGCGACCGATAGACACTGGCATAAAGTATTTGCTCCAAGCCAGTGTCCACCAGAACCCACAAAACAGAGAAACTGGAATCCTCAATGTTACGGAGACGTCGACAGCAAATGTCATTACGAGCATACACGCAGGTGCCAGCGCGTGGCCTGAAATTGTGCTCCAGGGTGTACCCTGGGTAGTGCAAGTATGCTGCGACAGCTGGACATCTGATTTGCGTCTCCGTGAGGAACAGCAGATGTGGTTTTTCGGTCTCAATGTGGTGATGGACCGGGATGAGATTGGAGTGTCGACCTCGGATGTTAGATAGGTGCACTTTTAGCGCGAGGGAGTGCAACCGCCACCAGCAGAGCAACCCACCCTCGGGAGGTGGCCCATGTTCAGCAGTGGACGTTATACGGGCTGATGATGGCATAGTAAGCGTAGCGTAGGTACGTAAGCAAAGATTGCCCACTGTCCAGTGTATACTACGATGACAATGCCGAAAATACTTCAAATATGATATCAAAATATATACCTACTACTTGTTTACATATTTATTTAGATCGTGGAGTATCGTTAAACGATCGAGCGTGCCGTTAAAATCGCATGGATATGCTCCGCGATACTGGTACGTAATACCCACCTGCATGAGGATATAAAATTAATGGATAAGCCTGGTGTTATGTTGCTTAAATACGGTTTATAAAAAGTTGATGGAAATAATAAAATCAGTTATTGTTTTAATCGTAACAGTATTTTTTACACAAAAATAAATACAAAATTGTTACAAAAAAAAAAACTTAATCAGTCGATATAACGTTCGATGAACATGGGCCTGAATGTTCGGCGAAAGTAGGGGAACTTTGGACTTATGTTCAGTGGCCGTAATAAGAAGCCAAAGCCGTTGTTCCCGATTGTCATCTATGGCTATAGGTGAATTTATAATAATCGGGAACAAAGGTTTAACATTCCCGTGCGGTTGTCTCTGATCCAATAAAGATTCGTGTATGGCGCTAGAAACAATTCGACGACCTGCGAGACTTGAAGCTAAGCTAATACTGCAATTTTGACGTTATATTAAAAAAAATATGTACAGAATACTTATTTTTCAAAGTAACAGGAAAATAACAGATTTTAAGTGACACGGGCATTCAAACATCTAGTGCCAGTAGAATAAAGCTCGCTCAAGAGCCTTTTGCCCTTCCCAACGCTGAGCTCTGGTGACCTTACCTACTCAAGCACAAAAACGCAACATTAATCAAAAATATTATTTTGGCTGTGGTATTCTGTAAGGAGCAGTTACTTCGAGCAGCTTTTATTAATATCATGTCCAACGCCCATTGCCCTTTCTCCGAAGTAATTGGTCACAATACAACATCAATCGGGAGGACTACATAAGATAACATATTGCAAAAAAAAATAAGAGTGATTAAAAGCCTCTTCCACAAACTTAAGATCATTGGCCCCGCATTTCATATCGAAGTCGAGAACGCGTCGGCATTTCCCGAACCTTTAGGGAGACCTACGTGACGAGCTTTCGCTTCTAAAATATTTGTACTATTCATCGCCGCGAGTATTAAATGTGCGCTATTCGACCTCGTTTTATCACACTTTATTTTTTTACGAACCTTGATACTGAATATGTATGGCAGCTCAAAATAATCGTTGTTTTTTTAGGTTATGTTTCGGGCGCGCTTAAAATACGGCAATGGTATATTTGGACGAATTGAATTTTCGAATTTCCGTTGACGCTACCTGTGTTGTAATTAAATAGTGGTATATCTGAAATACACTATAATATAGTAACGGATAAGTTCATTAAAGTTGTAGTGGGCAGAACCTATAATACGGAGTACAGATGGCCGTTGGGGCCAACATTTTCTCGAATGAAAACCGCGAATCGGCAAGCGTAGCGTCCGCGGTTGGTGTAAGGACGGTAAATCTATGAGGGAGGCCTATGTCTAGCAATAAATGTCTTACGGCTGAAACGATTATGATTATTTAATTATATTCCACATTTCAATTATTCATTAGCTAATTAGAAATATATTTCAATTCATCATTTATTACCACTTCGTTGATATTAAAACTATTTCATAGCTATGTATTTTATCGCACGTCTATGCAGAGTCTCCTTTTATACGCCGGAATGTGATGTTTAATAGGTTGGTGTTAATCTAGATAATAAAATATATGACTTTCTATCATTCGATTTATTTTATCAGAAGAACTAGCTTCCCGTGCGCGGTTTCACCCGCGTAACTCTGGTTTCCGTAAGAATTTCATCATTAACTATAGCTCGAGTTCGGAGTTTTCTAAGAAAATGAGTATTATCGAAGAAAAATAAAATAAACATAAATCGTGAAACAGAATAATAATATGCAATCGCTGTAAATATTTTATGGTCAGTAGAGGTGTATGATCTCTAATCTTTTATAACACTATCTATTGTGTGAACCCTGCGGGAAAATGAGAGAAAGTGGGTAGATGCTAAAGAAATATGGTGCTAGCAAAGAATGCTTGGAGTATCGTGGACCGAACATCGATTAACGTCTCCTTTTTTGCCCAAGCTTGCATCCTCTCCTCTTTTGGACACGTTTATCGACGTGGAGATGTGTCCATAGAGCAACTAGTGGTGCAGGGCAGAGTGGAAGGTATCTAAATGCGAGGAATGTCACCCATGAGGTGGACGGACCAAATAAAGGCGGCAATGGATGGCCCCGTCCTTTCATGAATGTGCTTGACCATCAGAAAGGAATGGAGGCGAGTCAAATGTGCCACAAAAACCTACAATGACAACCGCGATCGCTCTGTCAGTAGAGTACCAATTAAGAAGATCTACTGTTAAAGGGATGACTTATATTTTGGAAGCATCTTAAATATCAATTTCATTTAAGAGTGCACCGTATTACATGCTTTATTTATTATTGTTACCCATTTATCGTTTAAATTACAGTCAGATGTTACACGTAAGAAGTTTAAAAAAAAAGGGTTATTCTTGATTAAATTACTGCAAAGTCATCCAAACATAGCATCCCTTGACAACAGATCCCTTTTTAAATCGAATACTTCCTAAGCTCTTTAAATTTCAAAAGCCTTTTCGTATCCGAACTGAAGATGCGATATCTAAAAGGCAAAGGTTTCCCGAAGAATACCCGGGGTAAAATATACTTGACTAGTGATGCCAGGAAATTGTGTCTACTCGTATATCTACTAAAAGTTTGGTTTGGTAAGAAAATACTTCGTATAAAAAGTAATCTCATTCGATTATTCGACTTCATCCATGTGATGCTATTGTTTTTTTTTTTTTTTATTCAATCTGAATATCTGAAGACAAATTATTGTATGTATGTACCTATTGTTTGCTGCACACTATGCTACACCCGACGCGACGCGACGTGACGTGTTCATAGTGTGATTCTGGTATAAAGAAAACAATTCATTTCATTCGACTCAACACGCGTCGCGTTTCATCAGGTCGCGTCGCGTTTTAACAATATGTTTCCGCCTTTACTCCTTTTGATTCTAAGAGTTAACAATGTATTCTAAATCAAGCTATGTTTATTTATTAGCTATTATTGTGCTTAAAAACATTTATTTTCTCCAACAACAACTAAATTAATTATGGTTAATACTTTTTTCAATTTTGAACAGCGTATTTACAAACATAATTCGACACCTCACTTAAATGAATACATAATAATTACAAATTATAAATACTGCTGATCGATTATGTAACTTGCCATAACAATGCAACAGCTTATATTCTTTCAAAATTTAGAAGATTAATCGTAACAAGTCAAAAATGTCTCGTTGCCATATCAATTGGTAGCTATAGTACTGTTGTCACAATTTCACAATTTCTGTTATTGGTTTTTACTCTTCTCCGGCGGGTCGGATAGTATATGAAAAGCAAATGTTAAAATTTCACTAGACAAATTGAATTAGTCTTTGAATTTGGTTTTTTCATGGGCTGCTCTACCTATTTCATAACTTCTAAATTGGCTTAACGAAGCGTCAAAACCTCGTTTTATTAAAATTCGTTCAGCGTGCAAAATTTGATAAAAATACGCAACAAAGTATTTTTTTAAATATAGCATATTAATTTTCTAATTTAGATTTCAATTTGAAAGACACTATTCTAAGCTAGTTGCTAAATGGTGCTGCCCATTATCTAGCATACGCTTGTCATCGATGTTATAACAATTAGAAGAAGACACAGAGAACCGCTACTTACCATATATCAGATTGCCTTCCACTAAAAATGCATGAAAGGACCCTTCAAACTCTTCTTCGAATGCGGCTCAACGCTCAAATCCTTTGTTTCTTGCGGTAACTGACTGTAGCCCTTAGCGCATTAACTCCCGTGTTCAAGAACAACACTTGAGACTATGGGTTTACTTAGAAATGGCAGGTGTTACTTTGATGATTTCTATTACCCTAGCAAGAAAGAAATGAGACTACTCGCGTAAGTGAATACTTCATTATCATCATCATTTCAGCCGTAGTACGTCCACTGTTAGACATAGGCCTCCCTCATAGATCACCAGTTGTTGCGGTTAGAAGCGGCCTGCATCCACCGTGATCCTGCGGCCTTAACCAGATCGTCCGTCCATCTAGTAGGACGTCCTACGCTATGCTTACCGATCTGCGGTCTCCATTAGAGAACTTTTCGGCCCCAACGGCCATCTGTTCTTCGTGCTATACTGCCGTGGCATAACTAAAATGCCGTTATCCGACATCTGGTCGATTTTTAACTTTTAATGCTGTTATAACGAGAAAAGAAAAATCTACCGATCTGTATTTCCGAATTTTCAATACCTTGAATAGTTTTGGAAATAATCATTTTAAGAAAGCCGTTACGTACATATTTTCCTCGTGTGAAATAAGCAAAAATGCCTTTAAGTAACTTTGTGAGTCTATACAGCCGCTATAGTTCATTAACTCATATTTTTATGACAAGTTTTTCATATGTCTGCTTCTCTTGGTTGCCGTTAACAGTCTTTTGTACACTATAAAGCGGTAAAGGTACTTTAACTGTTTTATTGTTAATCTTTTTTTATTATAGAAGTTTACTTTTGTTAAGCTATAACGCCGTTAATTGAAAATGCTAAACTTTCATGTGATTAAGGATGTTTTACGGCATTATAGGTTAATATTTGACATACTTGTATTTTGACTTTACGTATGTTATAAGCCAGTGGCGGCATTTCCAAAACTAAACAAAAATTAATTGTCCGTCATTATTAGACTAAAATGACGTTATCTCACACTAATACACAATAAAGCCGTTAACTGATCTCGCGCGGGTCGGGGGGCAGCGGCTATGTAACGATCCTGTTCCGAGATCAGAGGGGTCGGGGGTAAAACTAGAGCATCGCACAGCAGGCACTTTTTGGGTGAGGACTCGAGGACTCCAATCAAGAGCTTTTGCGTGAAAGAGTAACAAACATACATACATCCACACATACAAACTTTCGCATTTATAATATTTGTAGGATACATCTATGTCATAATCTATATATCTATTTACATAATATGTCCAAAATCCAATAAGTCCAAACCAGTTTTAACGATTTTGATGAAGTTTGAACGTAGTTCGTTATATTTCTATGTAGGCGGGGATAAACATTGTCAAAATAAGCTATATTAAACCTTAAAATCTACGAAATAACGTCGTATGCATCTGCAAACAAATATATTGGTCTACTTTTTTTCACTTATTATGGACATACTGACGTTTTATATTTATCAACTCATATATAAAAGCGAAAGGTCATTCATTCACTCATCTCGAAATCTCAGAAACTACAAAGGCCTAGGAGTCTCAAATTTTGTGGGTTCATTTAGGACATAGGTGCTAACTGAGACGGGATGTTGCTAAATTCAACCCCTAAGGAAGTAAGAGGGGGTGACAATGTTTGTATGATTCAAATTCAAAATTAATTTATTTCCAAGCATTTTTGTCACAAAAATAATCAGATTTTTTTCTGAGAATTCGGAAAATTTTGAAATTTGGCTTTAATAGACATTTTAAACTTATTTATAGACAAATTCTCTTATACTTTTGGGAAGTTTGTTATAGAACCGTATACATTGTAGATAAAACATAAAAGAGTTACTTATTTTGCGGAGACGGCTAGCATGAACAATAAGATTACCTATGCTTATATCTAGTACTAGCGACCCGCCCCGGCTTCGCACGGGTACAATACTGATACCTACTACTACGGAATGTCTTTAAACCTTTAACAAACGGCCGAAATTTGGTCAAAACAAACAGAAACAAATTAATATGGGTACCTACTAAAACTCAGTGAAATAAGTAGGTGGGTATACTTTTATCGTATGAAATACCTACCTATACTCTTCAGGACTAACAATACAACAAACACTAAATAAATAGGTAGGTATTCAAGTAGATACTTGAATACCTATTTATTGTTTGTTTTGTGTTCGTTGTAACTATGATGGATAGATATCCCTCATAGTTACAACGAACACAAACCAAAAATTTCCCTTATAATTCTTAAGGATCGAGCGCGCATAATCGCATTCTGCCTACCTCACTCGCTGCGCTGCGAAAACACTCGCTGTTATTTTGCGATAACTTCTAAGTTATTCATTTAAAATATATTGTGTAGGGGTAAAATAATCTGCATGAAATGCTTAAGAATATTAACATTTAAAATGATAAGGATAAATACTGAATCCGTCTGATTAGCTTTACAATTACCGCATTCGAAATGATCATTTTTCTAAAAGATAAAATGGATATAGCAAGTTAACTTTGAAAGATAGACATATGCTATGCAGACTTTTTTGTAGATCTAAAAGGGAAGAATATTTCCGCCATACATTGTTTTGTTATATCTCATAGGGTTTAGGCAGCGTTTTCGATGAAAGCTCCCAAATGGCTTAATTTTTTACGACACCTCTGACAAATATCAATATATATTAGTCAAATGTACACATAAACTAAACAAATCATATACGTAAACCTTCCGGAAGAATCTTTCTATAGATTGGTAACAACCGCATGAAAATCCATGTAGTAGTTTTTGAGTTTATCGCGAACAGACAGACAGCCAGACAGACGCGGCCGGGGAATTTGTTTTATAATATGTAGCGATGTAGTGATAGCGGTCGCCCGCGGCTCCGTGCGGATGTCGGTTACCGCTGCAAAAAGCCTACCCAGGAAAGACACGGTCAGCAAAATGATTCCCAGGTCAATTCACAGACACCGACACTAACATCGACGACGCAGTCACTATCCGCAGGCTGCTCAGATTGTCTTTCTGTGAATGTTAAAGTTGTTAAAGATGAAAATATTTAAATGTAATACTAATAAAATACTAAGTTTTCACTTCTGCCGGCAGTCCCTGAGTGCAACCCGTTGTTTTAGGATAGATAACTAAAGCGATTATTGTAGAGGTTCTCTATAAACAACATTTGACGTTAAATTGGTTCAGGTAACAAAATATACTGATGGTCGGGAGCCCCGACCTGTGATATGGCAACGTAAAGTTGCCCATGCGTAAAATATTCTTTGCGTAAATCAATTCCTACTTATTTGAATGTTTGGCCCTGGGATTTGTTTATCGTTAGTGCGAAAGAAATTTTACTGGAAATTGGAGCCTTTTGAAGGGTATAGGCAAATCAGTAGGGATCATGGGTATTCTTGGTATATGAGCTAATTCACCAGCTGCAGAGCCGGTGATAATCTTCGCTACTATTAAATTATCTTATAGCTTCTTTATAAGAAGTCTCGTGCCATGTTGGGGGGGCTTAAATTTCTGAGAAGCATTATCGGCGTGCCATGCCAACTTTTAACGACAGTTCATGAGGTGGTAGCCCAGTAAGGTTCAGAGAATTTAAAAATTCCTGGGGGTAGTGCACTGCGTCCTCGATGTTAGTGACGGTGTCCATGGATTTAGCAGAAATTGTAATATTTTAATTTCGCCATATCTTTAAAACCAAACGTCCAATTTTAATAATTTAGGGACCAAATATTATCTACATAAACTGTTCTTAGTGATGAACTAATTTATTTTGATAAGGATTAATAGCATGAGTAAAATAAACGCGTTTAAATGTAGTCCAAAAAATTCTAAATAAGAAAATGGTTGTGGTGCCTCACTCGACATAGATAGGTATAGTGTGTCGCGGACTTTTTTGTAGATATTTATGAGATCTACAATTAATTAGAACATTTTATGGTTCTATCTTTTATAGTTTAGGCAGCGTACGCAAAATAAGTAACTTTTCTGGTTGATTTTTTACACCTTGTGTCCGAAAAACCCAAATATCTTACGGAACCCTATTTTTTTTCCAAAATAAAATTTAGCCTATGTTACTCGTGGATAATGTAGCTTTCGAATGGTGAAAGAATTTTTGAAATCGGTTCAGTACTTTTTGAGCCTATTCATTACAACCAAACAAACAAAGTTTTCCTCTTTATAATATTAGTATAGATATACACTTATGTGTGTCGCTTTTTTTTACAAAATGAGTCAATATTTTTATCTAAATATAACACATTATCATATATTATTATATATTATGATGCAATGGTTACAATATTTATTTCTATAAATTTCTCAAACTTTGCTTGGCGACCCAGTTTGTAAATAGCCCTTACGACTCTTTTTTTCAATATAATAATGCTATTGATATCCGCGTAGTTACCCTAAAGAAGAATCCCGGTACGAAATTATGCTGTGAAAGTAACTGAAATAAACGATTCTAGCCGTATCAACATCAAATACCCGTAAGCCGTCTAATTGTTTTTACTGCATTTACTGCAGAACTTAATTTTGCTGACATTTTCTCAATGTATGGTCCCCATTGTAATTTGGAATCAATGGTGATACCTAAGAACACAGAGTTTCCACAGGGTCCAAGCCATTTACATTAGTGGAAACCTGTCTAGCATTGGGTGTTGAAAACTTGATTACTTTAGTTTTCTTATCATTTAAACAGAGATTATTAACATGCAACCAATGAACAACTTTAGAGAGTGCATTGTTAAGTTTGTCATAATCATATAGTTGTCTATTAAATGTCTTTCTTATCGTTACAGTTTCACCAAACACTACTTGTAAATTATTGTATTTGAATCTAAGATTGAACCGAAATGTATCAAATCTAAAAGAAAAGGTGACATACTTAAAAAAATCCGGCACAAGTTCTGATTATAGGAATAATAATATAGACTGATGTAAGTTTATTGAGATTGATTAACTATTTTAACTAAATACCTAATCATTTTAATTTTAAACATCGTCATATTATTTTAAGTTATTTGGTAAAGTGACTGTTTTAAGATTTGAATACCATATTTTTAAGAATACGTAAATATTATCAAGAAGGCTATAAATGTAGATAAAAAGTTGAAACTAAAATTTAAATAAGGCAGATTATTTTTTTTGTTTTTAGTATAGGATGATTGTTTTTTGACAACCTCCGTAGCGTAGCGGTATTTGGCTCGCCTTGAATCTCGGAGGTCGTGGGTTCGATCCCCACACCGGACAGAAAATCTTTGTGTAAATTCTAAGATTTCTTTCCGGGTCTGGTTGGTTGAGGGACTACCCTCCGTGCCTCGGAAAGCACGTTAAGCCGTTGGTCCCGATTGTTATAACATCATCTATAATAATCGTATGTCAAGGAACGGGCAGCAGCGTTTCCTTGTGTGGTACAACATAATACTGCGGTCACCAACCCGCCTGCCAAGCGTGGTGACTATGGCAAATACCCTCCCTCTCGGGAGGAGGCCCATGTTCAGCAGTGGACGTTATACGGGCTGATGATGATGATGATGATGATGATGATTGTTTTTTATTAATAATAGAAATTTACAGTTTGATGTTTAAGGAGAAGAGTCCACTTAGTCTTGATTGTTTATAAAGTGTCTCAGGTTTCATTAAGTATTCTGTATGTAAACTTTATTTGATTGAAAATTTATTTTATATTATATTATTTTGAAGGTACAAGTGGTACCTAATTAATATGGATAAATAACTGATGTGATATTTGTAT
Organism: Nycteola revayana; assembly: GCA_947037095.2. NCBI lineage: Eukaryota > Metazoa > Arthropoda > Insecta > Lepidoptera > Nolidae > Nycteola > Nycteola revayana. The sequence goes on along the minus strand of OX344838.1, from coordinate 12,351,383 downwards.
TTGTGAAAACTAAAAGTTCCTAATAAATCTAGTTTTAAGTGAAATTTTGTCAAAGTTAAAACTTTTAGCAAAAATAAACCCTATTTTAAAGCTTTAAAAAAATATATTTACTAAGTGATTGATAAAATAATGACATTTATTAAAAAAATGTCTTTATTTCTAGTAACTTCATGTTGTTAAATATTATTGGTTCACTTTTTTTTTATACCTTCTGTTGCGCTTTAATGCCGTTAAACTATAAGGTTTTTACTTTAACCACGATTTAGCTTAACAATGATTCAAGTTTTTCCCTTAAATTTAAATACATTAATAGGTTACCAGACTTAAAAGCAGTAAAGTACCGTTAAACACACTAAAGTCTAACATGAGTCAGTTCAATATTACATATTATTATTAAGCTAAATAGACGTTATGTGCTTTAGCGACGTTTTAGTTATTCACCAAAGAGTTTTTTTTTTAGCATTTTAACAGACAATAGTTTGCTATGAAATAGATACACTAAAATGCCGTTGCGCTATGCGGAACGGCATTTTAGTCGATGACCGATAAGATTTTGGCAACACCGATGATAAACTAAAATGCAAAAAAAGTTTTTTCATTAAATTAAATAATATTTACGATATGACAGGGGAGTCATTCGAAAGTATTAAACTTGACCCATTTTTTGGTACCACCAATTCTCAAATAAGTGTTGTCATTGAAAAGTTACATCAATTTTAATTTTATCCGCGGTTTTTGTTCGTTATTCAAAAATACGGTTTTGGTAGATAACGGCATTATAGATATATCACGGCAGTATATGGCCTGCCCATTGCCACTTCAACGAACTAATCCGTTGGGCTATGTCTGTAACCCGCGTTTTTCTAAATATCTCCTCATTTCCGATTCGGTCTCGTAGAAAAACCCCGAGCATAGCCCTCTCCATAGCTCGTTGAGCGACTCTGAGCCTGTTCATAAGGCCTATAGTGAAGCACCACGTTTCGCATCCATAGGTCATCACTGGCAACACAGTGAAATGTCAATACTTAAAGACAAGTATTGATTGTGGCATACCGCTGTAAGTGTCGTAGGTACTAATACCATCGACTTAGGGCTTCCAACACGACCCGTATGACACCGATCACCGACTGCAAGAGTCTAATATCACTTCACAGGGCCTATTCTATTCGGCCCGCTATTTGCGTGTGCGAGCCTTGTCTACAACAATCCTTCCAATGCTCTAGTAAGCCCAATTCTCGAGGGGCCAGCGAGCTGTAACTGTAGTAAAGTAAAGCTACCGTTTCGCAATTATTTTCCAAAAAAATTAAAAGTTATCAATTCGCAACTCTGACCAGCTACCACTCTCGGCTCAGGTCTAAGCATCAAGGGGGGGTAAGTTTTAAGAGTTTAAACAGCTAAGTCATTTAATGAGGCTGGAGCTCTCTTTTATTCCCGATGAAGAAGCAAGTCTTTTAGCTAGCTATAACATCCACGTTAATAAGAAACAAAAAATCCTTGGGTAACAACACAATTTTTTTTGTGTCCACTACGGGAATCGAACTCACGACGTCTGACGTAGGCTGTCGTGGTGCTTTTGATATGTTTTGATGTTTTTTTGTTAATTATTTAAAAAATACAGAAATTAATTGGGCTGGTTCCAAAACAAAACAAAATTGTGTAAATCCTACACAGTTTTGGAGATTCTCTAGTCCTGTGAATCTAAGCAACAGTCAATAAAGACGTAAATACGAATCCCATTGGATTAACGATTCGATCCCCTGGTTTTGAGTTAGCAGTCAACAACTTGAAAACAACCGTCCTTGCCATTTCTAAAGAAATTCAAACTCTCAAACAGAATTGAAAAGGTTATGGCATTCTATTTTAGGGATTGTAAGGACGTTGTTGAAGTATTTTACCTGAAAAGGGATCTACTACGGAAGGGATTTGAAAACTATGATTACGAAAAACCATTATAGAAAAAGCGCGTCAAATTAAGCTATGGTAGGTTACTTTACTTTGTCAACATTGTCTTTACGCCCACTTCTGAATATGGGCCTCCTCTTAACTAGCCAGGTAAACCATCGTTGATAAATATCGCCATATTCACCACGCCTGGCAGGCGGATTAGTGACCTCAGTGATCTCATCTGGTTAATATCCTTGGGCTGATTTATGCTGCTGCACATCCATTGGCTGAGACATAGGTTGGTTTATTCGACGCCGGAATCCACACGGCCGGTTTTTTACCTACATGCATATAAGTGTATATTTCGAAATTCTAACGTCAAATCGTCAGAGTCTAATACGAGTTTAAAAGAATGACTATCTAAATAAAATATTAATAATATAAGCCGTGACACTGCAACAAACGACATGTCTTCCTGCAAAATTTTCGATTTCGGGTTGGATCCGTTATTTTGGTTTAATCTAAGGTCGTGGTTATCAATTTTTTTAGACCAAGATCAGTTTAAGCCAATCCATATATGTTAATCTTAAAATGTTTAAAATAAAAGTGCACCCGTGCGAAGCCAGGGAGGGTATTTTTCGAACTGTACCTACTTTTTTTTATTCAGACTAATAATAATGGTGAAATTAAGTTATAACATGAACTATGAATGGACTGCAATTGGAGTCTATTCATTACTCATTCAAAACTTTTAATAGATTTAAAATATGTATGTTGCGTTAATGTATAACTTCCATCATTCATATTTCCTACTTTATGTACTACTTTTATTACACGCTTAACTAGAGCAGCACTAGCTACATAGGACATGAAAATGCGGCGCACCTTGTATACTTACAAGTAATTTAAGATTCAATAATGAATGGCAGTTGTTAACCTGAATTCTCCTTTTATTTACATCAAACAAAACTCTAATTGTATAGAAGAACAATGCAAAATTAAATAATCGAACAAAGGCACTGAAATTAATTTACATTATGCATACTTTATGCTAATTCCGGGACGATTATAAGATTAAGTTCTGCGTGAATTACTGTCGTTTCTTATAAGAAAAAGGCGGGCTTGTTTCGCCGCCTTGTTGTTTTCGGGTGATTATATAGCGGTAGAATCCCCTCATACCTTCAATGGACCGTCGGCGGTTTCGCAATTTAGTTGGAACGGGTGATGAGAAAAATTTGCGGTGTAGTCGTTTACTTCGCGGGGCGCGTGCGCGAGAGAATTCGCGGCGCGACGGCGGTACGGCCCCGCAGTTCGCCGCGCGGCACGGCGCGGTCACGCTGCGCCATTAACCGCCTCACCTCATCCCGCGGACCCCCCCAAACGTCAACTAACTAATTGATTTATAAACCTAAACATTAGTTAGCGAACTTGCATTAACTTTATGTGACGCGCGAATTCTAGTGCTGTGTACGTATAACTTTTTTTAAGAACAATAAATTTGAAGTTGTACTTAGGTTTAAAGTGAATTTTAGGGATGCCGAAAACTTTTTCTGCTTGTTTATGAACCCGGAGTAGCAGCAATATGTCATGGTACAGTGACAGTGGATGAATGATGGTAAATATTATGTTGCTATTGTGTTTAATTTTTGTCGCTGACTCATCGTGACAGAAACACGCTAATGGATCCCGCTGTTGCAAAATACAGACGAAAAAAAATAATGATTTTAAAAAGTCATTATTTTTCATGTCACGCTCTGTAAATTAGAATATTTTTATAAATAGGAAGTAAGATTTTTGTTTGTCAGTAATAACTATATACCTATAACAACCCAAGCATTCAAAACAAAATTAATTTATTGCGGATAAATTATACTACTCAATTTATGTTGTTAGTGTTTTATTAATGACTGTTCCGAAGACAATTTAATAAAGACATGGAAAACAAATAATATAGAAATAGGCACTAAATAATTTGCTAGTTTTTTTTATAGTGAAATAATGTACCTACCTCAAAATTTTATTCGCTTTGAATAATATAAAAATATATTTAATTACATTGTAAGGTGTGCTTATGGATTGGCTTTAGGATTGTTTATTGTCCGCCATCAATAAAATTTAGATTTTTCTAAACTCCATAAACCCAAGCGAACCTTTAGTTATTTCAACAGTACGTGAGAAAATAATTATTTACTTTCAACAAAAGAAATAAGTATTAATTCCTCAATATACTTTTACTAAGTAACAGTAGCTAAGTAGCAATTGGTAAATTAGGACATTTCCTGCTTCGTTCGTCCCTTTGAGCTCACTGTAGATAAAGCTATTATCTCTTCAATACTAAACAACTTCAATCGCAATCCAGTTTTATTACAGCCAATATTACTTTTGTAATAAGATTCGAGATAGTTTGAACAATAATATAAAAAGTGTACTAAATGAACAGGTGAGAATGTAACATAATGTTATTGTAGATGGCATTTATTTTATTTTATGAACATAACATAAAACAAATGTTGTAGGCTTTTTATGATTTATTTTTTTTGTTAGCTGACTGTTTAATTATAAATATTCGCTGTTCGGTAAATTATTTAAAAATGTAAAGTATACATTCACCCTGAGTAACATAGGGACTCCCACGGGAACGGGAGTTAGGTAATAAAAATAAGCTACATCTTAACTTATCTTTTGATTATGAGTTTTTGTTATCGGTATAGGAGTTCTGTATCTTATTCAATGCCATCAATTATATATTATCATTACGAATAATTAGTTTGGCAAAGAAAATCTGTTAAATGATTGCTGAAGCTATAGTTAGTTCTTCAATAAAAATAAAAATAAACTTATTTGGACCGTCGGTGTCCATCATGTAGTTTAACGCATACAAACATTTTGAGACAGGATGTCTACCCAATCATTGCTCATCATCATCACACACGATTATCAAATTGTCTGCGTCTACGTCTGCGAAACGGTGGCAATGACGCATCTGTATTGTTAAAGCGAGACATTTATATGTATTATATTATTTATATGTATTAGTGTCTCTACCTGTGAAGTTGAAAACGGTATCATATGCTTATTAAACATATCCCGAAAAAAATCAAAAGTGTATATACATATGATAATCTGTAATGCCATATAATTAGGTGGAATCGATGTGGCCAAATACTGGTCAAGTTTGATTTAGATAAATGAATAGCCTTTCGACTCGAGAAGAAGAAGATTTGGTCTAGTTTTATTTATTCATTCGATTCTAATACAAATTATTTGGGGTTTGTAGGTACACGTGGAAATTATGATCATGCTCGGTCATTAATTAAGATGATGGTCAGTTAGGAACATGATCAGTAAACGGTCGGTAATTCAGCAACAATGTGCTATTTAAGTATTATTTATTGCACACAATAAATATATTAAAAAAAATGTTTATACAACGGAAACAAGATTGTACAAGGCGAGCATAATTCAATAATGATTTTTCATCCACCGAACCTTTATGATTATGCATTAGATTAAAAGTGCATTGCCAGTGTACAACAGACGAATCTAATAATAATTTATACCAAATTTGTAAATACATATCAATGAACATACACACTAATAGACATACAACTACATGCTAATATTAAAAAAAAAAACAATATTTAAAAAATAAGTAGATATTATTATAAAAAAAATTTATATACGACATATTTATATACTAACTTTATTCGTATCAAAATAAATTAATACCATCATAAAATGCTTAATATTTGCTATATTACGATACATTGCGATATACTGAATTCTCAGTGCATTTATGGCGTTCCACAGCTTAGATGGTAGGTTAGGTACAAGTTAAATGTAGACTGATATATCACTTAAGCGACAGATTGATATTAACAGTCTTTGTCAATATAGTGCCAGTCTATAATCTAATTAGTGATTAGTATGCTCTGCTAGCTTTATAATCAGTTTTAAGATTTTAACGCTAACCAGGAAGTGGCGTTTCGAGCGCCACTTCCTTCAAAATATGGAAAGCCATATGTTGAGGGTTTGTAAAACTTTAATATCGACCTTCAATTAGACTACTGTCCGATGCCCCTATAGAAACAAAGTTGAGTGACCCATAAACAATAAACTAAGGGACAGTGTTTTTTTTTCTTACTGATGTATGTAGTTAGCCACGAGGCTTTTGCTACTTCACCGGGCATAAAGACGAGCAGAGCTCCAGCCTTAATGAATGGTTTAAAACTACAAACTAAGCAACCTGCGCAAGAGGGCGCCCCCTGTTGGGCTTGGACCTCGGCTCAGGGCGGTCGCTAGCGATGAGATTGAGGGACTATGACTTTTAGTATTTTAGGGGATTTTGTGCAAAGTGCATATAACTCTCTTAAAAAAATATAGAAGTCGTCATCCCGCAATCTTTTCGTCACCTCATCGATCGTTAAGCCCCACAGCGGGAGCTTGTGCTGGCGCAAGTTACCTACTTTGATTGTGGCATTTAAACCATTTGTTAGTATTAGTACTTGAAACCATTATTGGAGTCCGGTGAAGTAGCAAAAACCTCTTGAATAATTACAAATATCTACCCAAAATTTATTAAAGAATCCATTTATTTATTTTTTGTTTTTACCGCAAAACAACCTACTGTCCACAGAAAACAAACGAAAAACATTAATTTGTATATATATTGCTACCCACAGAAAACAAAAGAACACCATTGATTTGCTTAGGTATATATATCCATTTTTGCTGCAAACCTAAAGAAAATAGTAGGTACACAGATAAGTTGAAGGCAAATAAATTTCCAACATCCTTCTACGAGGCAAATGCCTCACTGGTCAAGCGGTAATGTGTTCAGCCGCAGATAAGCTCTCGGTTTCTAGCTAGGATTTTTCTTACAAGATATATTTTCAGTAGCATCTTGCATGCTAGAAAGCCACTGGTTTTAACCACAGAGTAAAAATGCTTAGGATGTATAAAGAGAAACATTATAAAATGATAAAGTTAATTTAATGAAGTTATTTCTCTCATTTTCTTGAAATGTTTAGCTCATACTAAATCGAATTAAATTTTTAGTTTAGTAAATCAACCTTCTTGGATCTTCAGCATAATAAATAAATAAAAATGGAAAATATATAAATAAAATAAACCAATGTTGCCATATAAAGCAAAAAGCTTTATTATTAATACTGCTAATCCAATCAACTCCATTCCACACTCCTCCGCCCCAAGTTGTGTTGAAATGAGTTCACCTTTGTATTCCTTTGTTTCTACGGAAACGCATTCTAAAGCAGCATGAATCTTCAACGGTGTATGTGGTAATTGTATGATGACGGAGTAAGAATATCACCGACCCATCTCATTGCGAGGGTGGCTTAATTGCGTGAAAAACTGTAACTGACTTCGTCGTAGAGGTCATGTAACTAAGACTTAATTTAAGGATAACTCTACACATCATCCTGTACCAACCTGAACCTCAAAAACACAATACCGCCCAAATTATGGTACCGAATCGCAGGTGCTCCCAGATTCCGACAGTTCTATCATTATCGGCTACGGCAACGGCCGCAGTACCCAACGTCTTGAACCAGAACCAGAACCAGAGGCCTGAGTCTACTATCGTAATGGTGTGTCGTGGATCTGTCACTGACGTCTCGATGGTTGGTTTTCTTTGTCCTGTGGATTAATAGATTAATTAATATGCAAAAAACCTGACCATCTAGACGTCAGTGACAGTTCCACGACACACCATTACAATTTTAGTCCACTGCTGGATATAGGTGTCCCCTTACTTGCGCCATAACAGCATGGGCCTGAGTCTAATACTCAGGCCCCTGATGTTATGGCGCAAGTAAGTGGACTAAAATTGCTGATTGAATGCTTGGTTTGTTTGTTTACCGTTAAGATAGGCCCCGTGATTGTTATCGAAGAACGTAGTGATATTTTAAAACGTAAAAATACTTATTTAAATTCATTTCTCCTGTACGCACGTATATCCTATTCCAGCTATAGACACTTCTTTTGAATTTATAGCGGTTTTGGCTTTTAGCCAACGCTTAAATACGCCACGAACCGTATTTTTCAGGTTTTGTTCGCATATGAAATAAAAGATCTTAACCCGATAACGTTACCCGAGCTTCCAAATACTAAGTTATTCAGAATAAATTTCCAGTAAAACGTTTATCATACATTTTTCGCATACAAACTTGCAATGGAATATTCTTTCGCAACGCTTAAGTATCGTTGTAAGCAATCGTAATTGCGATAATTGCCATATTTGCATGACAATATGGAATGGGTGATAATTTGTATGAGTGTAATAAAATAGAACCATTCATCGTAGTTAGGTACTTCAGTTCCTCATATCAATTTTGTAATATAATGCAGTCATTATATTAAGTGGATAGTACAAAAGGGCTTCAAGATCAGGCACCAAATCAATGCATAGGTGTAATTAGTACAACTTAAAAAGAAAAAAAAACTGCTTGCTTTTTCTTTAGTCTTAGTTTACTTTACAAATAAATTATCTTAAAATTGTATCCTAGCTTTCATATAAAGCATAACATAGTCTGCCTGATGGTCAGCGGTTATTTATTTATTTAAACTTTATGCACCAAACGGTATAAAGGCGGACTTAATACCAAAGACATTCTCTACCAGTCAACCTAAGGCGCAAAATACACAGAAGCGATGAAAGATTCGGATACGATGCGGATGAGAGACGGATACGGCACCGATGCGACTTGAATTACATATAAAAGGCAAAACTTGTCCTCTTCAGAAGACGAAGATGCGTTTGCTGTGCTCCAATTTATGAATATAAAAAATGTGCATAGACCAAGGTCTTATTGGGTGCATCCTGTATGGAGTTTGTCACAAGAACATAGATTTTTAAGATAATGGAAAAATTATATGAATATCCAGATCGTTTTCCTGAAGTATACAAAATGTCATTATCTAGAATGTTTCCATATTATATTGAATTTTTCGTTTTGGTTGCTCAAACTTGTATTCGTACTGTATAAGCGATACCTGCTCTTCGCACGGCGGTCGGTCGCAACTGCAAGCGAGGTGGCGCAGATTCTCAAGTGATAAATCTGCGCCGCATCCTTTCTGTGTAATTTACGACGCATCTCTTTCATACATTTTGTACGAATAAAATTTGAAACGACAACAAATCCGATTCACATCCGCATCGTATCCGAATCTTTCATCGCTTCTGTATGTTTTGCGCCATAGGGAGATGCAGATAAAAACATGGAAGGAGCACTTTGAAAGACAATAAATGAGATAAATAAAAGAAATAAGTCCATACAATAATAACATAGAATACAAAAATAATTCAATAAACAAACTGCTATATATTAGATAGTTACATAAATACATACATATCATAATTTATACGTTTATTACATACTAGCTTCCCGCGCGTTCGGTTTCACCCGCGTAACTCCCGTTCCCGTAGGAACTTCCTAATTAGATATAGCCTATGTCACTCAGGGTGAATGTAGCTTTCCAATGGTGAAAGAATTATTGAAATCAGCACAGTAGTTTTTAAGATTATTCATTACAAACAAACACACAAAAATACAAATCGTTCCATTTTATAATATTAGTATAGATAATACAACACTTAGTAGCTAATTGCTAATATTGGTTATCAGTTATCACGCGCGGTGTCAATATGCAACAAAAATGAAGTGATGTCGAGGGCACAAGAAGGATATTTAAGAATGTTATTTGGTTGTGGTATATCAAGGTAGATTTTTAGTCTAATAGATCATTTTATGTGAACGCAATTATAAATGTAATAAATGAACTGTGGAGATAATTGAGCCCATATTTTTATTTTATAATTAACAACAACGACAAAGATTTAATTAGCAAAATCAAACTCTTTAATATATAATGTTAAGTATTTGACTTCACAATATATGTTTAACTGCGCCTGCATGTAGGTGGGATAGTATTTTTATTAATTAGTTTTATACCAAAAAATGTAGTAATCGCGCCGTGTGGTATAGTATAGGTCTAAGCCTTTACTATACTATACCATACCACACGGCGCGATTACCATCCTATACTTCCCAAGGGTATCGCAAAAAGCAACTAAGGGACATACACCTGATGGGTAGGCAGTAGCATCTATAAACTCAATGATTCTCTCCAACATACTGCGATCACCAATCCGCCTACCAGGCGTGGTTATTATGGCAATGTCTCTCAATAAACCTGGCTTGCGAAGGTCTGTTAAGAGGAAGCCCATTTTCAGCAGTGGACGTAATGGGGCTGATAAAAGAAAAAAAGTAAAATGACTTTAAGATCCTCTGTTCATTTTTTTTTATTATTCTATTCCATGATAATGTCATTAGTACAAAAAACTTAATCCTATAATTGACAGACCAACAGACAGCAAAGCGTGATGGTTTTGTCGCAAATAAATTGGAATTCTAAAACGTCCAAATTGCCAATCTAATTATAGCGCCACACGCTAATAATGCCATAATATTTGATTAAATTTTCAAGCTACTAACTACCATTATCAAATTTAATTTAGAATTTAGGGAAGTCCGTAATTAAATTTCACACCTATATTAATGGAAATACAGTCTAAATTTATGTGTTAATTTGCAAATGTTTGCGGTGTTTTTTCGCCGCACCCAAACAGTATTTGAATAATAACATTTTACATTTGTATTTAGGTTAGTTGAATAATTTATATTAAACTGACGTTGTTTTATCGTTATTTTGTTTGGAACTAGCTGAATTACGCAGTTAGATCCGCATAATTTATTATTTGTAACTTTTTCAGGCTACGTAGATCGTTTTCTAGGCACTTAGGGCCCTCGCCCACGTGACTTGACACAGCGATGCTGTCGCGTGTTTACATCGATACAGTCGCCAGCTGTGTGCCCTTGCCCACATAACCACACCGAAGTTCGAGAGGCCCGTGAACTGTAAAGTAGTGAGTCAGTTGCACAAAACTCCCCTATAATAATAGAAGTCATAATCCCTCAATCTCATCGCCAGCGTCCAGCCGGGGTCCAAACCCTGGACCTGGTTGCTTAGTTTGTAGTTTTTAAACCATTTATTAAAGCTGGAGCCCTGCTCACTTTTATGCCCGGTGAAGTAGCAAAAGCCTCGTGAAATCACGATTCAGTTGTGTTGCAAACGCAATTCTGTCGCGATACAGTCGCGCCATTCTTCTCCATTATTTCCCCGGTGTCTTCTGATACGGTCGTGCGTTCCCATCGAAACAGTCGCGACGCTAGTAGCGCGTTAGTAGCGCGTTTGCATCGTTTCTGTAGCGCGTTGCAAATGCGACGAAAGCCCATTAGAAACGATGCTGTTGCGCGTTTACGAAACGCGCGAATGCACCGCTATGCAAACGCAATTCTATCGCGATACAGTCGCGTCATTTTTCTCCATTCTTCCCCCGCTGTGTTCTGATGCGCTGTAGCGATGCGATGCTGTTGCGCATTTACGAATCGCGCAAATGCATCGCTACAAAAAGTTGTCGAGGGTGAGGGGCTTAAAACTTAGGTATTTCAAATACCTATAGGAAAATTTAGGTAAGCAATTTATTTAAATAAAGTGGACTGTTTTATTTCTTATATTAAATATTTTGTCTATATTTTATTAAACTCTGGTGCTAAAGCATGAACCATAAACCACATCAAGGGTTGTTGGCTACCCACCTTAGGTCTGAAAACAAGTATGTGGTATTTTGTTTGTTCTTCATAATATAACTATGAATAAGACAACCTCCGTAGCGTAGCGGTATTTGGCTCGCCTTGAATCTCGGAGGTCGTGGGTTCGATCCCCACACCGGACATGAAATCTTTGTGTAATTTCTAAGATTTCTTTCCGGGTCTGGTTGGTTGAGGGACTACCCTCCGTGCCTCGGAAAGCACGTTGAGCCGGTGGTCCCGATTGTTAAAACATCATCTATAATAATCGTATATCAAGGAACGGGCAGCAGCGTTTCCTTGTGTGGTACAATATACCAACCCGCCTGCCAAGCGTGGTGACTATGGCAAATACCCTCCCTCGGGAGGAGGCCCATGTTCAGCAGTGGACGTTATACGGGCTGATGATGATGATGATGAATATAACTAAATAGTCTGAAGCGTGCCGTAATAGTACAAGTCTAAAAGTTAGACTTATACCGTAATGCCACGCTACTCGGAGGTCACGGGTTCGATCACCACGCTGAAAATATATGTGTAAAAAAATATGGGTAAGATTTACTTCTGGGTCTGGTTGTTAGAGGAAGCACGTTAAGCCGTTGATCCCGATTGTTATAACATCATCTACACCTATTGTAATGGAACGGGCAGCAGCGTTTCACTGTGTGTGCTACTAACTTATTACATTATACTGCGGTCACCAAACCGCCTGCCAAGTGTGGTGGCTATGGCAATAACCTTTGCTCATATTCATTTATTTTATTATTAAAGTTATACAATTAAAAATATCTGTCTGACCTAGTATTTTAAGTAAACTAAACAAGCGTTGTGAATTCTTTTGTTTTACTTTTTCTTTTTTAAATTCCTTATTGTGAATATATTTGCATTTTTATTGAATTTTAACTGTACCTATGACCAGAAAAAAAATACTGATTGATTTCTAAACAAAAATAAAATTTATTTTGGTTTAATAAATCAGTGTTTATATATGTTTTTAATAATTAAGTAGTACCATTATTTGTCGGTCTTATCAACTCCTCAAAAAGTAGGCTATCCGATGCATGACAGCAGCTAACCAGTAAAACCAATCTCAGAAGTGTAAAATGCTGTAGTTTTCACAAATTTTATTACAGTATCATGACCTACTTTCTTTAACGTTAGTCAAAAGAAATTCCTTCCACATGAATGTACACCAAATAAAGCAAAAATAAAGGCTGTAGTCCTAATCGCTCAGTCTAGCGAGAGAATTGATTCGTGAATTCATTTAAGTACCTATGCATAAATAAAAATTAAAAATAGTTTAATTAATTAGCATACGAATAATATTGTAAATACATATATATTTATTATAGGATAATCAAAATTGATCTTTAGAAAACAACTTCAAATCTTGGTACTAGGAACTTAGTTACTTACGCTGTCACTTACGTATGCTTTACTAAAATTTTAGAAAAAAAGAATAAGTTTGTTTGTATAAACAAAAAACGTAACTAAAATAAAACTTGGTATTTGGTACTCCTTACTAAGTAATCCTACGTATACATACTTACTAGAGATGGGCCGACTATAGTATTTGCCGACTAACCGACTAGCCGACTAATCGGTTTTCAAAATGCCGATTAGTCGGCCGACTAATCGGCAATGCCGATCATTCTAATACCTACTTGTCGGAGGAGTTCGAGCTTTTTCGTCATCACTCGACTTAGTCATCGCGCGACCGCTGAGCTTATTTACTGACTGATTAATACGTTCCTATGTTGTAAAGATTGTAACTTTAGATAACTACTCTAAGTAATGTTTAGAAATTATAAAACAAGTCTAAATTATTTGTTTTATTTCATTTGTTATGCGCCGATCATAATCGGCATATTTTGCCGAATAGTCGCCGACTAGTCACCGACTACAAACGATGCCGAATAGTCGGCTTTCCCGACTAGTCGGCGGCTAGTCGGCCCATCTCTAATACTTACCTACCCTTGCTTTTTACTAAGAATTTTTTTACTTATGGACTTTGGTTCTTGTAAAACTGGGGTCCCAAGAAAATGAAACTATCCCAATTAGTTAAAAGCGTAAAGCCGATGGAATATGGTCGATAACTTTTGGTTTTATCACGAAGAGAGATGCACACGAAGCAGAGGGATTGCGATCATAGATTTTCTAAGACTTTTGCTTTTTAAAACCTTACTTGTGACCTACAAGTAAGGTATTAAAAAGCAAAAGTCTATGAAAACTATATAATTGAATATGCCTGTAAAAACTATATAATTAAATATAGTGTATGATGGTAAAACCAAAAAATGAAATCGGTCCCGTAGTTCCGGAGCCTGTTCAATGCAAACAAACAATCAAATTGTTCCTCTTTATAATAGCTACTAGTACTTAGAGATCTAAAAGTTGAAGAGTATTTTTACATTATGACGTGTGAATCGGATAAGAGAGGATTAATAAAAATCCAGCCCATTAAAAGGGGTGGCACTTTATCGAAAAATCTAAATTTACGCAGACAAGTCGCGGGCAACAGTTCTCTGCCTGCTAGTTGGTAGCAACTTGAAACTGAGAAATAAGTTGAGCGCTTTGAATTAATTATTTTCTGCACGACTTTCTCCTGTCAGGACAATGACTCACAAGAAATCTAAAACATACAGATGGATGGATATTTAAAATAAATGTGATAGTAATACTTATTAGTATCTATACTAACATTATAAAAAGAGGAAAGATTTGATTGTTAGTTTGTATTGAATAGGCTCCGAAACTACTTGACCGATTTGAAAAAATCATTCACCGTTGGGAACGTACACTGTTCCCGAATGACATAGACTTTAATTGATTATGAAGTTCCCACGGGAATTTACTCATCAAAATGTCTTCATTTCAAAATTATAACTAATTTTGTTCATTACCAAAAAAATGTTATGACTACTCAGCATATTTGTGATTAAGGCAAATATCATAAAATACAGTAAAAGAAAAGTGTTTTCAAACTGCTTCCACATTACTTAGGTATATTTAATGAGTAACAAGTAATATGAGATACGTAATGTCTGCTAATTAGTCCAAAAAAAAATTATATTGAAATTATGCCTCAAGTTAATTGCTTAGGTTACTTATATAATTACGTATGTAGTAATTATTATAATACGATATCTGTTGAATATAAAGATAATAATTATGTTTTCAAATTAAACATAGCGGTAATTTTATACAAGGCAATGTTATTGTAATTCTAATTCTAATATGGTTTAACGAAAATTAACATTATGTTTGAAAAATTTGTCTTGTGCGTAGTAACAACATTTAGTTTTGTAATTTTTATTATCTTAATTATCAGCTCGTTTAAATCTACTGTTATGCTGTAAAGGGCTACCCTGAAGGTGCCATGATAGTAAATATGCTTGACAGGCTGGGTAGTGGCCGCAATATTATGTATATGTAGCTACCTACACGACGATGACGGGACCAAAGGTATAACGTGCTTATTGACTTACGGAGAGTAGTACATCAACAAACTATCCACGCCTGGGAACAAATCGTTGATGTTATAGAAAGTATTTTATCACGAATACACGACGCTTGAGCCTTGAGTCGACACTTACATTGCTAAGTCACAAAAGCTGTCGCAAGGCGCTCAATAGATTTAATATATAAGTCGCTTCCAATATTCCTTAACAGTTAACAGCATAAAGAAGATTTTTGTCACTTACTTAATTAATATATGATTACGTTAGTGTCAGAGAAAGTCTGAAAAAAAAAAAAAAAAAAAAAAAAAACTTAAAATTTTAATTTTATAAAAAGAAAAGTTTTTCATGTAATAAATTAAAGAAAAATACAAAATATGTGTAAATCATAGGGTGAACTTTCATTCCGCAATTCGCCGGGAGCAGTGGCCGGTATACTTAAGTGCCTTGAGTATGTGCGAATATAATTCAATCCAAAAGACACATAATATTCATAATAAATCTTTATCTGTATAAAATAAGATGTATTTTATTAATAGTAGAGAAAAAAATATTTTATTTTTAGCATTAATTTCTTTAATAACGTAACTACTGCATGTGTCACATTTTACTCGGCTTTACTTTATCAGCCGGTTAACGTCCACTGCTGAACATGTGCCTCCTCTTGAACAGACTTTGGTAAGCCAGGTTCATTGAGAGATATTGCTGTAATCATCATAAAGAAGAAAAGACAGTTTGGTAGATTTGCGATTGCTGTAAAATGGGAGTATTTTTGAGGTGATAGATGCTGCTGCCCATTAATTAGGTGCCCATTAGTCACCTCATACGATACCCATAGGTCTATTCTAAGCCGGAAACCACAAGACAAGATACACATATGACACGATCTCCTATTAAATGGATGGTATAATAATATATTAATATTAACTAACCGGTTGTACTCACGATTTTTCATCATCGGATATGTCCGACTAGTTTCGAGACCATCCCGAGGTCCATTCTCAAGGAGTAGTCGACTCGACGCGACGGCGCGAATCGTGAGTACAACCGGTTAGTTAATAAATATGTGTACCTCTCACGAAAGTTTTAATTCTAAAATGGATGGTATATTATTTAGGAGCACCTTATATTTTAATTGGAAATTTCTAATCAAATGTTGTGTTAGGGATAATAAATTAAATCCATCCCCCTAACATTATTATGGTTATTTGCTCAAACTTCTGACAAAATTTCCATCAATGAAGAAACGAATTACTAATCTACTCATCACAGTAATTACGGACTCGAAGCTGTAAATTGGTTGTTGATTGACTAATTAATAGGCGGCTGATTCAATTTCAACGCCAAAATTTTGTACCAAATGTACGAATACGTTTATTACGTGATTATATTATTCCTTAGGATTATTTCTGTTATCTGCCACAAAAATGGTGCCGGCATTACCGTTTATATTCTGAATTTGTGTTTCAATTTAGTTTTTTAATTTTCACTGCTGAACATGGGCCTCCTCTTAACAGACCTGGGCAAGCCTGAGTTGTCGAGGGTATTGCCCTAATCACCACGCTTGGGAAATGGACTGGTGAACGCAGTAAGATAGTAAGACATCTTGATAAGATAGAGGCTACTGCCCATCCATCAGCTCTAAGCCCCTTAGAGCCTCTTACGGCACCCGTGGGAAGAAATGAGGTGATCTATTTTAAGCCCGATACCACACAGCGCCCAGACACCACACGGGGCATATGTTGCAATATAGTAATGCATTACAATGAGTAAAATGCAAAGCTATATGTTTATTAAAATTATAAAGTTATAGACTTAATTGTTTGTTTGTTTTAAATGAACACACAAAACTACTGGGCTAATTTCAATAATTCTTTAAATTTTTTTCATAAAACAGCTGCTTTGTCGAGGTGTAACATAGGCTATATTTTATTATAAGATTCCCACAATCTATGGATAATTAAAAAGAATAGTGTTACTACGCGATTTTATCCACATTCTATCCGTTATTTATTATACCTAAATAAAAATGGTAAGCGAACAATTCAGATCGGTTTTAAAAATATCCCGCGGCGAGTTTAATTTGGGAAACAATGAAAAAATCTAAAGTATAAACTCTCCCATGCGAATCCAGTCGCGGATGATCAAATATTTAGACATATCCGTATTTAAGAAATATCTTATCTCACTTATGTAAGTAATGACATTTATTTAGAACTCTGTAATTTATATTTACTTGACAGATAAAAAATGAATAAACATTAAGGCTGACCCTATATTAGGCGCGTTCGGTTTAGTCTCACATGCAGACAATGACGGGAGTAGGGAGTGACGTTGTCGGTAGCTACGTATCAACTCGCGGCGTTCGCAAGATGTTGGGTCAGCTTAAATACAAAAGTGTGACTAATGTATCTAATATCAATGAAAATCGACACATGTACCTGGTCTATAACTTTAACTAAAAACATACGTTGATATATAGTATCATCACTTAGCAACTGTTAGTATTCAAAGATGAAAAGTGTCTAAGTGTGAAGTGTTCTCATCTCGGTCTGAGCCGTAGTCATCCCTCCTTAAGAATGTCCTCAGGTGTGCGTCGCTTAGATGTGACAATACTGGCTGAGAGCCTTTTATTTCGCCATTTACTAGGTGTCTCACTTTTACTTAAAAGTAAAGCGTTAATAAATAATAATGTTTGTAACAAATCTAACAATTCAGCTCATGAATAAGGAATTTAATTATTTTAAGTAAATACTTAAACATTTTAGGAGTTTAGACATGTTATATTAGGAATGCATTATTGTATTTGAAAGAAAGTCTAATTCTATAACAATACCTCTACAATTAGGTATGTACAGTATTATTAAAAATGAGATTTGATTAAATATTGGATTAATTTTATCAGCTTTTTTTTATTTCATATTCATAGATATGAAATAAAAAAAAGCTTGACGTTGACTGCACCGGTGACCACTAAGACTTGGTGGCTCAGTGGTTACGATAGGTGCTTGTAAGAACTGGTGTCCTGGGTTCGATCGGGGACAATTATTTTCGAGAAATACGAATAGTTGTGTCTGAGTCTGGGTTTATCCGTGAATTATGTGTTTGTAGTGCAGGAGTTGTCTTAAAGAAATATAGGATTCCATCATCACTTGGCAGAATAAAGAATAAGCTACCTACGAAAAAAATGTAATAGAAAAATAGCAACAATAATATTAATATAATACATTCGGACCACGTATCTTCTATAAGCCCCAAACAAAGACAACGGCGACAGAATTTCAACAAGGTAGGTATTTTGTGAGAACACATAGCATCAGTTGGATGGCAAGATGTATTATCAAATTCTGTGGTCCCTCGAAGCTGTAAAAATATCAATTTATGTCAACGTAATCTAAATTTATGGTGATTTTTGAATATATCAAAGTAAAAAAGTAAATCAAAACTTTTAAGACACTTTCCATTGAGGTAACATCGTAAATTTTATCATGAACCAAGGTCTTACGTAACAATTTTTTGTTTACATAAATATTTAGATGCATTAAAACTTCCGATCCATCTGCAGTATCAATACGTTGGCACAAACAAAATTAAGTAAGTTGAATAAATCTGAATAAAATTAAAAAAAGTTTCTTTATTGTAAAATGTTGTAATATTTAGCAGGTTAAATAAAATATGCCATGGCATATCTAGTAATTTAGTGATGAAGAAATTTATTTGAAATAATGTATTTTATTTTTCCGTACAAAAATTAAATAATAATAACTGTTGATAATAATATGTCGTTTATTTATACTTACTATGCTGGTCACATCTCCCAATCCTAACCTGGTTGTTATTATGTATTTTTATAAATAAAAAAAAACTGATACCTTAATAAAGTTTTTAGTATGTAAATATAATACATTATACTATAAATAACAAGTGACAATTAAACTGACAAACTAAAAATCATTATCCCTCAATCTCACCGCCAGCGACCGCCCTGAGCCGAGGTCATAGCCCCACAGGGTGCGGCCTCCTGCGCACGTTTTTAAACCATTTATTAAGGCTAGAGCTCCGCTCGCCTTTATGCCCTGCGAAGTAGCAAAAGCCTCGTGGCTAATTACGTATGTCTGTCTGAAAAAAAACTGTAATATTACAGGAACACGGTTTTATGTTAAGTTGCGTGTTTTACGTTACATTATAGCCGAATGATACAGGTGAGGCAACAAATAAATATTTAGATTGATACTTAAGGCGCGGTGAATAGACGACTTTTACGTATTAGTTTTGTCACTGTTGCTCCGCGTAGAAATGAAAGAGAAGCGAAGAGACGCCGCGATGGCGCAACGTTTCATTCGACTCGTTCGAGTTATTTAATACATTAATCCTTGCAAATATCTTATTCCAATCGATAAATAAAAACAACAGTTCCCTTTATTATTATATATTACATCACTGTTATTAATATTATCAAGATTTGTTTATAAATAATACAGTTACAATTGCTACAATTTCAATTTAAATGGTTATTTTATGTTTTTTTTTTTATAGAGAAAATTTCCCGAAAACGTATTTTGAACACAATGGTCCCCCCATAAATATGATCAAGATTAACATATATTTTTTTAGCTGCTCTAAAATGTAAACATTTGGATAAAAAACTGTTGTGTGAAACCTATTTTGACTAATTACAGCGTCTTAACATTAGATGTTTCTGATATATTATAGGAAAACATTAATTTAGTAGTTTACATTTACAAACCCTTAAAATTGACCTTAATTAAAGGCGAAATTATTGCACAAAATTACCGATTAATTATCGTTAATGTAAGTTTAAAAAATTAGCAATTGAATATGAATGACATATTATTACGTAGTTGTGTTAAAATTATTGTTTTCATTGCAATATTCAATGAAAATCATTGTTTTCCCACCATTTATCATTAATCAATCATAACATTTCATGTATTTTACAATAAATTTATTTATAATTGTGAGCGAGTGGACTGTAATCAAAATAAAATGAAAACAGTATGGTTGAATTATTGGATATTTGGCAGCCAAAACCACACGTAAGACAGACACTGACACTCAAACAAAATATAACGTTATAAATAAAGGAACAAGTTGAAAAAAGGCCTGTTAGCTAAATATAATGATACAGTGAATCATTTAAGATTATTATGTAGTATGAAACTTTTTGAAATTATTATATTCTTTAATTTACTTGTAATATTTTGAATTTTAATAAATAAATAGACATCTTAACAGTATTTCCCTAACTAAAAAATAATAATATAAAACACAAATATCTTGGGTACTCTGGGTTAAGTTTTCTGTTTTATTTATTACTTAGTAATGATTTATATATGTATCAACATTGGGTTACAGTTGTGTTGAATTAAAATATAGTTGCTCTGCTCTAGTTGGTCGGAGCGTGATATTTTGTAGCCTATATAATCTAGCTTATAAACTATTCGCGTAGAAACTTTCAGTCCATTCAGTTCCTTTTGCGTGACAGTGTAACAAACACACATCCATATGAATATAGTGAAAATGTGAAGGATTGTAATAATTTAAAATCTTTCACGTTTATAATATAAGTAGGATTCATTTATTCCCAAAACAATCTGAGAAATTCAAAGCAGCCTACATCCTTTTCCAGTCAAAACCCGATGAATCCCAAAGTAACAAATACATAACTCTTGGCAACAATCTCCGTCTGTAAATAACAAACGTATCCTGAGATCAGCCACGCCGAAAACGATAAAAAGCCCAGAGAATTGACATTGACCGAAAAATTGTTCGCAGAATCTGTCGAAGCGTTATAGTGCTTGCCAATATAGTAAATCAAGCGGAACAAGTAAAAATAGCGTTCGCAATGCATCCCCAATTGTAGTCCAGTGTTACGAATAGATAGTCTATACATAAAATACGCTTTATGGCGCCAGAGTATAAACATTCTACATATTTGGCTCCGCCGCCGCGCCGGTAGTCCTGTGGTGACGGTAGCTGCTCTTGAGACTCGGTTAACTGCTTAGACTTGGTAGGTTGATTGGACTAGGTTCATTGACTAGACTTGGTGGGTTGATTACATTTGGTATATTGATGAAATTCGGTAAGTTGATTACACTTGGTAGGTTGATTACACGTGGTCGGTTGATTACACATGGTAGGTTGATTGCAGCGGTGGTGGGAATGCGTCATTTCCTCCCGAACAAAAAAAAAAAAAAAAAAGATTGATTACACGTGGTAGGTTGATTACATGTGGTAGGTTCAATACCTAAACTTGGTAAGTTCAATACCTAAACTTGGTAGGTTCAATATCTAAACTTGGTAGGTTCAATACCTAAACTTGGTAGGTTCAATACCTAAATTTGGTAGGTTCAATACCTAAACTTGGTAGTTTTAATACCTAAACTTCAATACCTAAACTTGGTAGGTTCAATACCTAAACTTGGTTGGTTCAATACCTAAACTTGGTAGGTTCAATACCTAAACTTGGTAGGTTCAATACCTAAACTTGGCAGTTTCGATACCTAAACTTAGTAGGTTGATTACACGTGGTAGGTTGATTACGCATGGTAGGTTAATTAATCTACCATGTGTTATCATGGATTACACTTGGTATGATTATTAGACATGGTAGCTGTGTAAACCAGATGCCAATTCTGCCCAGGTTCTGTATTATGCTGTATCTATAATTATAAGAATATCATTGTACCTTTAGAGATAAATAAACAATATTTAATTTATTATTTATTTATATAATCGTTGAAATAGATAAATAAAATAGGAGTTACAGAAATGTAAAGGTGGATATATGGAAGGAATTGTAAATGAATATATTATTATATTTGCTATTCAACCACGGCTTAATGGATTTGGATGGATTTCAGCACTGCGATAAATTATAGTCTATTAAAGCACATAGGCCATATTCATTCCGGAAATATAAACGATTCAAGTGATATGAATATACAATTATAAACTCATTTTTTGTATATATTGTCAGTTATCATATTTTAGACTAGTTAACAATAAAATAGAGTACGCAGTCTTATAATAGAGGCATAGATTTATGGCAGGCGGCTTGGCGAACTGAGGTTTATGATCGGTGAAAGAAAATTATATTTGTTTGCATACGATTGTGGTATTTTTATCTAATTATACAGGGTTTTTAATCATGCTTAAACATCATTTTTTTGATTCATAAATGATTTAATGTAAAAAGAAATATAGTTCTTAAGAGTACCTATTTAACACTACACCACATGAACACTACATGAATATATTAGTTTGTCTGAAAGAACTCGCGGATAGCGTTAGTGTCGCCTGTTGTACACTATTATTTTTATGTAAGCTTCCCTTTTATACATTTTTTGTGCCAAATAAAGAGTAATATTAACGTTTATGAAACTATGAAAATTATTTGAATTAATTAATTTTAGTAACATTGAATGATTTTATTAGGTGCTAGGAAAGTAGGTAATACTAAAATATAAATAAATAAAACTAATATACTTTATTAAAACTAATAATCAAACTAAAATATGAAAGAAAAAAAAAATGCAATTACATTATGGCAAAACCAAATTAAGAATTGTATTATATCACTTTGATATGCATCATTTGGTAACACATAAATATATTGTTTAAACTACATGCCAATGTAAAATGA
Organism: Nycteola revayana; assembly: GCA_947037095.2. NCBI lineage: Eukaryota > Metazoa > Arthropoda > Insecta > Lepidoptera > Nolidae > Nycteola > Nycteola revayana. The sequence continues at coordinate 12,328,704 of OX344838.1, read as the reverse complement.
GTTGGCTAGTGACCCTCGCGGGAATAATATGGAAAACGACGACGCTCAGTTACTAAATGAACTACTGAATAAAACGTCTAATTACAGTTTTATGGAAAACAGAAAATCACCCCAAAACAAACGTACTTAAATAAATAATGCCAATCCTTAACTTTTTGAGGATTATTTTACAGCCTATTAGTAAAATAAGTGACATTACATTTATAAAAGACCCTACCGACCCGAAAGATGCTTCTTCACGCCTCATTTAAAGGACCTCATGTTAAAAGAGGTAACATGTGCACCAGAGAATACCTTTTTTAAAATCGCGACAAAGAATAGAGTTCCCAAATCCCTTTGTGCGCGGTGAAAAGGAGGTCACATTAAAATTGTTACAGTGAGTTTTCGATTTATTATCAAAAACTAGAGCGTATACTCTAATCGCTTAGTGAAAAATCAGCCCATCCACTTCATTTTTTCACTACCACTTTTATTTCACACCTTTAGTATCCTGATGAAATTAAAGTGATTAAATGTGGAATACTGTTTTATTAACATTTTTAAAAAACGCCCATTAACCCGGAATATCCGGTAAGAATGGCCGTAGGACTAAAGAGAAAATGGGTTATTTTCCCTTTAGTCCTACGGGTACGGAAATAGTAAATATTTTTTACCTTTCCCTTTACTTTTCCTGCTTCCCAGCTTGTCGTTCTCGAATTTCGTAAATGTTACAGTGATATGTCCTCGACAAATTTTAATAATATTACAATCTACAAATAAAATATGAAATAAATGTATATCTATACTATACTATATCATATTATGTTTCATTTATATATTCAAAGAAATTGCAGCGAAAACAAACCTATTATTATTATTAATAATTAAGTTATAATAAACCCTAAGGAAAAATCTAATTTAATATCTACCTAAAACACTTTCATTCTGAGCCACTTTTCTGTTGGACTTTGAAAATGTCCAAGGTAAGGACATATTTACTTCTCAAATATTTTTACGCGTTCAAATATTTCAAAATAAAATAATTTTGACATTTTGTATTCTAACACTTACTAATATATAAAGTTGAAGAGTTTGTTTGCTTGATCGAGCTAATCTCAGGAACTACTGGTTCAATTTGAAAGATTATTTCGGTGTTAGAGAGCCTATTTATTGAAGAAGGCTAAAGTTTATATATTTTTATGAAGTTTCCACGGGAACAGGAATTTCGTGGGTGAAACCGTGAGCGAGAAGCTAGTGCGCTATAAAAGATTGGATGAGTACTTTACAGATATGAACTCTAACATCTGTGTGCAAGCTCATAATAAAATAAGGAGAAAATGGGGTTTTATAGTCCATACTACTAAGTAGTGGATATCCTTTACTAAGAGGATGGAGTGATCTATTACGACATCAACCTTTAAGTAACTTCTAAACCTAGCTATATTAACTTTTGATGTACAGCGGTATTTTAAAGACACGCTGCGCCCCGCGGTTTTACCCTTGTTACTCTGCACCAGTGGGTCGGAGAGTGATGGTTTGTAACCTAAATGCTAATCAAGGGTATAACCTATCCCGGTGTAAAATTTCAGCTTATTCCGTTCAGTAGTTTTCACCTGAAAGAATAATAAACATCCATCCATCCAAACTTACAAACTTTCGCGATTATAATATTAGTAGGACTAGCTCTCCGTGCACGGGAGTTACGTAGGTTAAACCCACCTACGTGACTCCCATTATCGTAAGATCTTCATAATTAAATGTAGTCTTTAGATTTCTCTGTAAATGGGCTTTCTGACATTGATATAATTTTTCAAATCGGACCAGTATATCTTGACATATAAGTTTTTTTAAGACGAGCTAATTTTCTTAAGTCACAGTCACAAAGCACACCAAGATGAAGCCACCAATTATTAGATTAGCATTTAGAATATTATAACAGTTTCCTTGACATTTTCTCCTTATTATATTTCAAAATTAATATTATTAAAATTCGACCACTGGCAGGATTCGAATCTGCATCTTAGGTAAAGCCCCCAATTCCTTAACCAATTAGGGTACGGTGGAACCACAGCCGGTCATCGAAATTTATTAATCTCTTTGTAACACGTCTTTAAGGGGGACGTCAGTGCCATCTATCGGTAATGATCCGCATTACTTCCACAAATATCTCCAAAGTTACATTTGGTATTAAATATTAAACGATGACACCACCCGTTTTTCACATTTAAAAAATTCTCCTTATTACAATCGATTTCCTTTCCATTTTAAACATTTACCTACACAAAGGTTTAACGCATCCCAAATAGCTCAGGATCATTAGCGAACATCAAGAAATGTAAGCCAACCTATAAATTGTTACAAAGTAAAGGGCATTAAATCTTTGTCAATTAATTACGTTGGAGCAATTAAAACTGAAATACCCGCAATGGCAATTTGCGAACAACGCAACAAAAAGGATTTTAAAGTTAATAACTATGGTTTATTTAAAATTTATGTAAATTAATGCTGTCACCATTGGCTTTAAGACGCTTTTTTATGACTATGAGTTGCCTCAGTCTAGTGGCTTCTAGATCATCGTAGGCCTTGTCATCATTTTGTTTTCGTTACCATTATTTAATTGGTATTGACGTATTGTCTATAAATTCTTGAGTTTGTGCAGAATAGACAGCAATTTAGCGTATAAAGAATAAAATTGCTTGTGTCCTTAATTCGACATTGACTGTCAAAACAAATTGCATTGCGGCCCGACAAATACAGGGCAGATAGTGTTGTTAGTTAAGTTTATAGCTACTTGGCCTTGTTCTTGAATTTCTAATCCTCTACCACTTATCGTTGTCGCGGTCATCGTATTTCCTTTAGTTCCTTTAGTTTTTGTTACCATTATTTGGTATTAACATATTGTCTATAAATTCCCTACATTTAAATTAAAAAGAGAAAACTATTCCTCGATATCTCATGAGTTAATGCATGCATGGAAAGTATTTTTATTGTTGTATCGCATTTCCAAACACGATTCTGACTTATTTTTTATGGTTTATAGTGTTTCTCTGTGAGTATGTTATTCTGTGTATGAATTTTGCAATACTGTGTGTACCCTACCTTATATACCAATACTGATTCGGTGACAATAACGTTCTAAGTAAGTTTGTCAGTTATTGCATCATACATATTTTAGTCACATTCCGTGCCGCAAGATCAGTGGACCATTACAACATGTATACAGTACATAAACATATTTTCCTCTTACAAGAATATACGCTTCAAGTAACAGTAATATTATAGGTAATATTATATTCAGCTCAGACTAATGGCAAACACTCAAACCATCACATATTTGTATTTACTTTTCATATCTCAAACGTATAGTCTCTTATTTTCTTATGTAACAACGGCCCAAGCATTACCTAGCTCGGAAATCGAAACAGAATATCTTGGGGAACCTTTCTATATCACACAATAATGTCAGCAATGTACTATAGAATCAACACATATCAACCAACTTTTCCTTATCTCCGAACAAAAGAACATTGGAGCTCCTCCCGTTATTATGTCCTGAACTAAATTGAATAAAAGGCAGACACGGACATTCGTTGTTAACCTTAAATCGCCTCAAATGACTGACAATAGACGTGATTGTGCCAAACGAGGTGATTTGTGCCAGAGCACAGGTGAATATATAGTCATAAGGACAATTTCCTACTTTTGTGAATGTTATCACTTTCTTAGATGGTTTGGTAAGATATATGACACACCTATCTGTGTATCACAGTTTTGTCTTTTTAACAAATTTGATATCAATAAAAACGGGTTTTCAACATTGTTAATAAGATTAATCTAAATCTTTAGAAAAACATGCACCATAAGTATGACTTTTTTTAAAAATACAGCAACTTAGCTTACTTAAGTTAAGTTGCTGTCTATTTAACAATAAGTACCAACTGATTTACACAAAACAATTGGAATTACGTGGGGCGTAATTCCATGTTTTGTGTTTACTTCATTCGAAATTGTATCGAAAACGTGTTGTAAAGGAATATGTTGTGGCCCGGAATATATAGGGCTGTCCTAGCATTTAGATTCCTCCACCTCTTAATTTAAGATGAGAAATGATGAGAAAAATTACTCCGAGTTATTGCTTAGCTACGAATTCTTGTAACACACAAATCCATACACAGACTTGTTGGAAACAGAGATATAGTCAACAGCAACGCAGCAAATCCTCACATGGTCCAAGTGCTTCACACATGTCAAGTTAATCACACATCACACTATTCCTAATAAGTTTCTGATATGGTTGAACGACTTTTCTACCGGAATCAATGTACAACTTAAAGTTCTGATGAAGATACTCAAAACTCAGTAAAGGTTTACCGCGCTTCGGTGCTTAACCTTGTCAATTGGAACGGACTGCGGCTGCGGTAGACCAACGAGCTAAATAGATTTTGGCAGGATTTGCTGGTAATAACTTTATCGGATAGTTATAAGAGGGCAGTTGAAATAATAAGCCTTGGTTCGTTTAGATGTTTTATTATTTTATGATTAATCATTACGTCCTATAAAAATACAAATGTGTTTTATCTCTATAGAATCAACTATAGAATAAATAGATAGAAATAGAATCAAATATAAAATAATAAAATGAAAGACGTTACTATACAACGACATTTAATTGTAAATTTTATAACAATCACTTGTCGTTTACTTTAGTATTATTAAGATCTTTCGCATTTTATGTCAACGAAACAAACAGCGATATATATTTAAATGTCACAAGACTCAACTGGTGTCTTCAAATAAACTACATATAATACAGAATCGTTGTCGCTCACAGTCACAGTAAAACATGCACTCATTGCTCATATCTCGAGGCAGATGACATCATTATTGCATATAGTAAATGTATTTCATCTCAGTATATTTAAGTATAAAGTTTATTGTCTACCAGGTGTTTTAATTTAAGATAGGTTAAAGTAAATTCAATTTACTTTATCTTATCTGCCAATGACGTGATAATCGATAGCTATCAAACAAGGCTGGACAGTACTACCGCCCGTTGCGTCTTGTCCTTGGCGATTTATACACGACATCAAAATAACTGCTTTCAACCCCATGAAAGCAGTTATTTTGACAGCAATTATTACTTTTAATTATATTTTAATTAAAAAAATAATAAAGCCGTTTTGCTTTTGGACTTTATAAATATAGGTAGCAGTGGTTTTAGTGGGAGAGGTTGCCACGTTATCATTAACTATTGAACCCTGGATAACATAGCGTTCTAATATTGTAAATCAATTTATATATCCGTCCATTTTTTTGCACCACGAGTTAGCCACGAGGCTTTTGCTACTTCACCGGGCATACAGGCGAGCAGAGCTCCAGCATTAATAAATGGTTTATAAACTACAAACTAAGCAAACTGCGCAAGAGCCCCCCCCCCTCAGCCCAGGGCAGTCGCTGGCGGTGAGATTTAGGGGTTATGACTATTCTAAATCTGTCTAGTAGTTTTAAAGTTTGATCGTATCAAACATACATTGTTTTTAATAAATATATATAAACAGAAAACACAGTCACGTTGCGTTGGATAATTATTTGTCGTCCATAAGAAGTTTCGAGGGAAGTGTTCAAAAAAATTTACACTAAAATTTAATTATGGAGAAATAGAGCAATTCAAATTAATTACTCTTAATTTAATAGAAAGAAAAGTAAAATAAAAACAGTTTGCTGATGACGAGTATTGTCTAAGGAAGGTAAAAGATAAAATAAACTCTGCAAAAACTTTGAAGAATATCCTTTTGACTATATTTGGTGAAAATTTCAAACTTTCACAGATGATTAGGGTAGTCCCCCAACTAACCAGAATCGGAAATAAATCTTAAATTTTAAACAAAGATATTATTTGTCCGGAGTCGGAATCGAATACGTCGTATGTTTGATTGTGACTTTGAGATTTAAAGCGAGACTTATCAACGACGATTACGGAGGTTGTCAATACTTGAAAACATTTAGTTTTAACTAGCTGCTGCCGGCGACTTCCGATGCATAAAATAAGGATGTTATTAGCTAGCTAATAATGAAATCAAAATGGGTACTACCATTAAGAAGATTATGCGGAATACAGGGACAAAGAAACAAAGTAAAAAGTACCCTTTATTATATTTTATGAAATTAGCTATCTACCTGTGGAAGTCTTGTTGAAAATCTGTTCAGCCTTTACTAAGATTATCCGGAACTAACATACAATTTTTCTTAAATTAGTTACATTTTTAAATGCATAATACAGTAAAAACCTCATCAATTCAGCCGTAGGACGTAGGCCTCCCATAGATCTCCATTTGTTTCGGTTGGAAGCGGCCTGCATCCACAGTAAAAAACCTTTTATTTTTCAAATAAACACTATAACTTATTTTATAGAAGAGTTTAACCACAAATTTTATAAATTAATTTTTTTTTTTTTCAAGTGGTCGATGCTATGTACCATTCTCTGTGTAAATTATTCATTTCTAAAAGGGACATGAATATTAATATTTTGGAAATAAACCAAACAGGTGATTAGTATAATAAATAGATTTGTATCAATATACGACTATTCATAGTATAATCAACACAAAAAAAGGAAAAAAAAGCAAATTAATAATGTTTAAAAAAATCGTCGGACATTTATGTAGTTATCTACAAGGTTACTTCACCGGGCATATATTTAAAATCATCTCATATTTTATTACAATACAAGTCATTGATTTAAGCGCTACGCCAAACTATTTAAGTTTAAAAAAATTACACGACTTAACTTATACCCTATTAATATTCCACATTTCAGGTTGTTTACTCCAATACATTTGGAAGAAATTTAATGGACTATGAAAGATAAATAGACAGATACGGGTGCCTTTATATTAGGCACGGGGCTTTATAAATACTGGTAACCGATTAAGTTCTGTAGTACTATTAATATTTTTGATGAGAAAACTCCAAGTCCAGGAAAATATAAACTTTATAAATGTGTTATTATTTTTTGCAAAGCTCCATTGATATATATTTAGTTTATGTGCCTTCTACTCCGCAGCTTTACAGCCGGCTTACCGCCCGCAGATTTCTGGGAACTCCTTTCTGAACCAACTTCAAAAGGCCAAAGAAGTAAGTTCAGTAAGGACTTCTAAATTTATTATTATATCTTACCAGTACTGATATCGCTATAAATAATTCAATGAATTTCCAAATAAAGTATTTAAAATATAAACGTTCGCCTAAATATAAACACTGGGTTTTTTTCTGAAACGTATGTAGTTAACCGTTATAACCGTAACAAGTGCTGGACGTCTGTCCCGTCACTCCACTATTAATGATATTATTAATCGGGTCTTCAGCTCGGCCAATATGCCAGCCATTTTAAAGCCTAATGGCATTATGCAAGTCGACGGCTAAGACGCCCGACGGATTGACTCTGGTGCCGTGGAGGATGGGACAGCCTTTGGCGTGGAACGCTACGTGCGTCAACACCCTCGCGCTGTCTCATCTTTCCGGGACTCAAAGTAGGGCTGGCGTAGGGCAACTTTTCCAAGTAGAATAGTAGAATTATATTAGTTAGTTTTATTTACTACTTTTATTTGTATATATGTATGTATTTCTTAAGTTTCTTTGTTACGTTACTTAACCGGGCATAATGACGAGCAGGGCAGCCTTATTACGAGTAAATGTTGAAATACAACAAATATTAAACATCTCAACAAAACATTTAATAAAGAAAATGTCCCTTTGTAGAAAAAAATATTAAAAGATGTCTCTTGTCTCTTAAAACTGTACTTTATAAAGGCGGAGAAAAATGAACTCGATGGTCGTCTACTTTCAAAATTAAAATTGAGTTTCAGTGACTGCGTTTTGTCTTCATAGTACAAACTGCCAATCGGCTTACTGGAGCACCCGGGGGGTTTTAGTGGGTAAACCTTCTGCACCCTGGTAGGAGTATATATATCATTTCCAAGGGTATGAATATAATAGGAACCTTATGCCAATGCAAACCTCTCGAAAAAAAAATATATGACATGTTTAAAAAAAAAGTAACAAGTACACAAAAATATATGTCGAGTCAAAAGGCAAACAAGATCTAACCGTAAGTCATAAATCATAATACTAAAATAGTAATGGCGTGAAAGGCTTCAAAAGGCAACCAAGTCAAATAATTAATTATATTTAGTTTATTAAATATTTGAATATTTGACTCCGTAGTATCTGAAAACATAACTTTTATTCGACTTTATTTTAAATCTATCGTATCTATTGATATCGTATATCTACAAGGATTCCTATCCAATTTCAAAGCAAAAGATCTATATTTGATAGTAAACTTAATTCAAACTCCCAAAATGCTTTGTAATTTTGAGATTTATGCTTCTCTCAGTAAATTTATTGTTGTTTGCCTTTTACTAAAGTTTGAAGCAACAGTTTTTGATGAAATATTGACTTTGGTTTTGATGCAATGTATTCTTATTGTAGAATACATTATATTGATTAAATCATTTATGTACAAACTGATAATATGGAACAAAAGAAAACAAGGATGCAATTGCACAAACGTACATCTTATTTCAATAGAATTTTCTTCCAACTGACCCGCGATAGGAAATGAAAGCATAATATATATCTTCTGTAGTTTATATTCATAGGTACATATAGTTTACCAACATATTTAGAATATACACAAATACAAATAAAGGGTGTCCCAACAAGAACGCAAGATTTAAATTTTAAATAAAACACAGATATTTAAAAAAAAATCGTGTAACTTTATTATATCGTAAAGTAGACAGAATGAGGTTATGTATGGAACAACATATCGGGCAGATGACCGCCGCGGCTTTGCTGGCACACACGCGATCTTTTAATGAAATTTTCAATGACCGTTTTGCATAAATGCTGCGGTATTTCATTAATGCAGCGTCCAATTTCCTCTTTTAAGGCTTGAGTCGTCGTCGGCTTATTCGCGTAAACCATCGACTTCAAAAAACCCCAAAGAAAAAAGTCTAATGGTGTTAAATCGCACGATCTAGGCGGCCAATTCTGGTCGCCAAAACGCGAGATAACACGACCGGGAAATGACTGATGCAGCAATTGAATTGTTTCTCTGGCTGTATGACATGTGGCGCCGTCTTGTTGAAACCATATGCCCTCTACATTCATTTCTTCAATTCTAGGCACGAAAAAACTGGTTATCATTTCACGATACCGAACACCATTGACTGTTTGCGCTTGACCTGCCTCATTTTCATAAAAAAAGGTCCAATGATGCCTCCAGCCCAAAATCCACACCACACAGTGACACGTTGAGGATGCATTTGCTTCTCGTGAATCACTCGGGGATTTTCCTCACCCCAAATGCGACAATTCTGCCTATTGACAAAGCCATCAAGATGGAAATGGGCTTCGTCACTGAAGATGATTTTTTCGGCAAAATCAGCATTTTCATGTTGTCTCTCCAATACCCAATTAACGAACTCCCTTCGCTTTCCATGGTCAGCTGGCTTCAGTTCCTGAGTCAATTGAACATTGTATGCATGAAGATGCAAATCTTTCGTCAAAATTCGCTGCATAGTGGATTTGGAGACACCAATTTGCTGAGCTCGGTGTCGAATTGAGGTGGATGGAGTTTGAGCGACATCATCACGTACAGCTGCGACATTTTCGGTCGATCGACCTGGTCGAAGGCGCGTTGTTGTCTTCACATCACTAACAGACCCAGTTTCGGCAAATTTATCAATTAATCTCTTTACAGTTGACTCTTTTGGAGCATTATTGTGACCCCAAATTGATCGCAATTTGCGAACTGTAGCCGCAAAACTTTCACCATTTTGGTAAAACAATTTCACAATGAGAATGCGTTGTTCATTCGTGTAGCGCTCCATTTTTACTAACCTCGTACCTTCTACTAGCAAACAATAACAATTGTTCAAATGTCAAACAATGACACTTCGAATGGCGCCAAATTTAAATCTTGCGTTCTTGTTGGGACACCCAATACATAAATGTATATTCAGGGTAACGTTAGAAATTAGGCTCGTATTTTAAATAATACATTTTTTTGTGTTACTTACATAGATCAAAACGTTACTATGTTCACCGTGCGAATACCATTATAAGATTATACTTTTAGATATTCTTTATTTACAAATGGATATTCACCCATATATTTTCGTTATTAGTATAGATGATCTATAGATAATAGTATCTTAATTTAGTCGTTTTTCCAAAATTTTGGAAAAAAAAATTGTCATTTATGCTAACTTTATGTTTGGAATGAGCCGTGCTCGAGCATGTGAACTATGCGAGCGCCTCGTTCCCGTTCCATAACCCCCGTTTTCCATATTTGACAAACGCTCGAAGACCGCGCACGCCGACTGCGTGGTCAGCTTTACAAGCAACTACATCTATAGCCGAAAGGATATTTTTGGCATGATTCCATACGAAATAACATTACTCGAGTTGAAGGTAAAGCTAATTAGCTTCGTGGCTAAGGGGTCACTTACACCCGTACTCAAGTAGGGCTGACCAATTTCATTCTATCCCAAAGGGTAAGTTCAACGATCCTGTATACAGCTCTACCTTATTTAAATTCCAGATTAATGATACTCGTAAATCATATTTTTGGCTCGTAAAGGGACTGTTACAATATTACGTATTTAAGGTTTTATGAATTTCTACTTAACCTTATAAATTAACACTGCAAAATTATATTCAGAATGTTGCTTAAAAAAAGGCTTTGAAAAATTATTTGTGTTTATTAATAATATGATTTGCCATGTGGTTTCCGGAGTGAGAAAAGACTACCGCATGTCATCCTATAGGTGTCGTAAAATGTGACTGAGGGATATACAGCGGATGGATGTGTAGCAGCTATCAGCTCAAGGTTACTTACAATCTTACTTCTATTACCAATCCGCCTAGAAAGCGTGGTGATTATGGCAATATCCCTCAAAGAAAATAGCTTGCCAAGGTTTGTTAGGAGGAGATGAATAAATAATTATATATGTAATTATATCTTAAGCAGTTTATTTAAACATCGAACAATTCGTCGAAATCACTCTGCTATTTAAATACAACATTTCACATCCTTTTTACAAATTTCAAACCTAATAATTTATATCCTTTGTTCTTTTTTGCGTCACAATGAAGCCATTGAAAATCTTAACTTTTTATATTAATTTGTATTGCGTGAAAAGTAACACCATTTTATGAGTTATGTAAGTGATTTGACTTTGAAATATATGTAAGAGAAAATGTTGGAAGGCACTCCTAAAATATGAATTAAACACTTATTTCAGTCAAAGTAAGTACTAACAAAAGGTTAAAAGACCTTCACTTAGATTTTGAATTATTTATAAGGGACCGTGTGGTAGAGGTTTAAGTATTAGATTAAAAATTTAAAAGGGATTTTTCTTGAGAGGACGGCCACTATAGAAAATCCCTTATTCAATGGGAATGTTGAATATTTTAAGACGTAATCGTGAATCACTTTATAGATCTAAACATCATAAGCCTCGAGCATTGCAAATGCATATATCTTGGTTGAATAACAATACTTATTGGCAAATTGGGTGTCAACTGTCTCGGATATTTTATATTTTATCCCGCTTATACTTTAGCTAACGCTGAGGGAAATAAACTTCAGGATACAGTTATGTACAGTACAGTCTAGATTTACAGCTTTCGCTTTGCTATCTGGCTCACCTGGCGCGATTCTCATGGTGCTGAATAACTATGTAGTACATACATATAAACGCGAACAACCTGGCAAGTTAAACCGTTTTTACTTTAATAGTATAAAGGAATTCAGAGTAATCGGGTAATAATTTGAATTAAAGGAACTCTTATTATCGCGAAATTAACAAAAAAACAATATGTGAAGTACCGTTTTCTTCAGTTTGATTTAAATTGTAATGTTATTTGTTACCTCTATAGGTAACGTTGAGTTGGTATTTATTGTTAGTAATGGAAAGAAAAAAATTATGCCGATTATTCGAATCACTGAACTTTTGGAAGGCCGTTTGTTAAAAGATTAATATTACGTTTCCATGGCAATACTGATGATAAAACGTCCCGCTTATTATTAGCAGCGATAAAAAAACATGTTATACCTACTTAATGATAACTAGCCTATTCATCATCATCATCATCAGCCAGTATAACGTCCACTGCTGAACATGGGCATCCTCCCGAGGGAGAGTAATTGCTATTCACCACGCTTCGCAGGTGGATTGGTGACCGCAGTATATGTTGTTCCTTGATATACGATTATTAAAGATGATGTTATAGCAATCGTTATATTAATCGTTATAACAAACATAATAATATATTTATGTAAATGTTGGCGACTGGCTGGGTAACAGGTCTTTTTTGAAAATATATTTATTTTTGTAACTAGTTCCTTTTAAAAATAATTGTCTTGTCATGTTTTTATAGTGTCAGTGGGTGTGTCGATTTATTTTTGTATCAGAATAATAAAATAATATAACAATGCATTCATCCTCTTTTTATTTCGTTTCACCTTTTAAATACAGTCACTCGCTCATAGATCCTCAATTTTTTTGTATAAAAATGATTAATCATTTACTTTCATATAACATAAGCATAGCCTATTTTATGTCTGCATATTTAAATACAAGTCTTAATAAATTTAATTTTACTAACCAAAAATGAATACCAAGAAATACTTAATAAATCTCATTTTATTAACTAAAAATGAATATCAATTTATACGCCCGACAGTCATAAAAAAATGTAGGATAAATTTTAACCACAAAATTCCATGGAACAAAAACATAACTTTTCAATTTAAAAGAAGCGACCGCATCGGGTACATGAAAAAAATTCACGAGATACGAGTATCATGCCACTAAACAAAAAAGTTACTATAGAGATGAAACCAGCAGCAAATTCCTTAACCAAGATAAATTTGAACATAATATTATATATTATTATAACATTTTATTTTTTGTGGGCCTCAACAAAACGACTTTAGATTGGGAAGATCACATACCTACTTATTGAACGGCGACCGATTAGTTTTTAGGTTAGGCAAAGTTATCCTAAATAATTACTTATTTATTCGATCAGTACCTAAAAATGCCGACAATAACTAATCATAATAATATATGTTAACTATCACAATCGTAACTAGCTTGTTTTTTTAAACCGCTACCGTTACGATAGTTAAGTTATGTGTCGCGGAATATTTTACAAACACGCAATTGACGGACACTAAGCACACCCAGACTTAGAATAACTATATATGGATTTCCCGGGTGGACATCGAACCCAGAACATCTGGTCTCAGAAACAACTGCCGTAACCACTGAGCCTGTGCAGTCAAAAATTCATGTCAAGGTCGATCGATTCTATTAATTCGGTTATTTTAGAGTATAACGAATCGTAGTGTTAATTTAATATGTCAATTATTTTAATAAAATGTAAAAAATGTAATGATAGTAATGTTTTGATTTTACTTAAAGAGTTAAATTTTTAGATTAACTTTCAACTTAATCGAATATAACTTTTAACAAATTTTGACTATAAAATATCCGTTTTTTTTCTAAACGAACATACCTAAATATAGGGGAAGAAATTCTTAAGAAAAGGGTGTTAAGAATTTCTTTACCTATATTAAGGTACTAACATTATAAAGAGGAAAGAGTTGATTGTTTGTTTGCATTGAATAGGCTCAGGAACTACTGGACAGATTACAAGACTTCTTTCACCATCAGTAAACACCTTATGTTATCCAGAACTAACATAGGCTATATAATTATATTTGTAATGATAAAGTTCCCACGGGAACAGGAGGTATGTAACCTCGACTGGGAAGCTTGTTTTGTAAGAATAAACTGACTTCAACATAGCTATAACTATCAACACATTCTGACTTTAAAATATTCTATTCTTTTCTTAACAAATCACTTGTTAAGAATTTCTTCCCCTATTACCCGAAACTCTATACAACCAATTATAACCACCCGGTGATGCCCAGGGCCTGACAAAGTTCTCCTCATAAACGCTGCATGAGAATTGGTTTGAATAAAAATGAGTATGAAGCAGTTCCGCAGTTTTTTGTTCCCCAGCTTAACAAAATATATAAAACGGTTGGAGAAAACGCCTTTATTTCCTTGTACCCTACAAGTAGGGTTACCAGCCGTCCGGGTTTCCTCGGATTTGTTTAGAGGGCGTCCGGGGAGCGACCGGGCTGGACTTCATTTGTAGTCCGGGTTTAAAAATTAAAAGTATCGGGCCATTCGCGACTGACGCACTGTACCCGAGCCTCAATGTTTCACAAAAATAATTGACATGTCCGGATTCTTGTTTCTAAAATCCGGAGATTTCACGCGTCTTATCCGGGTTACCAAATTTTAGAGATGGCAACCCTATCTACAAGGAAGAATTCAGAACAAAAAATGCAAAGAGAGTATAAATTACGTCTCTGAAAGTCGCAATACCGTTGGATGCTTGTTATCTACATACAAAATTGTCGCAATAATGTGTCCCTCACTTTTGTAAGAGTATATGAAAAATTCTTGTAAATAACTCCTTGTTCTGTATAGTTTATTAATTTAGTCTGCTATTTATGTCTGAAGGATTCTTGAATGAGCCATGCATAATGTCAAGTAGAGATACCGTTAGTGTAAAAACATGTTTTGGTACTGAATATACAGGGTGGCCGCGGAGTTGACGTTCAAACGCAAAATTTAGATACTTTATGATGAGGAGTATCCGAATCACCCCCATGTATGTTCTACGGTTTTGCGTAGTTTTCGAGATATAGTTTTTTTAATGATATTTTTCGTAAATTTCACATAACATCAGTTTTCGATTTTTTTCTCGTTCTGTTGAACATTTCTTGTTCAGTTTTTCTTTGTGATAACTAATTAGCATAGTTTAACCTAACACCCTAAAAAGTATGGTTTATTTAGTCATTGCAGAACTGACTTAGAATTTATTCGAAAGATCAAAATTAGGATTTGAGCACAGGTACATAAATTTTCAAAGTATAAAAAAAAATGAAAATGGTGGAGATTATTAAACTTTAAAACAAGGCCAAAGAAAGTTAGGGTTAACGGGATTTATTTTCTGTAACTGACCTTCAAAGTAAATTAAATTTATTTAAATCTTTGACTTTCTTTGAGTTATGATGGATTTGAGTAAAACACAGTTAATGTTGAAAATTTCGCCCTCCCACAGAAATGCACAGTCTACACCACCGCAATTCTATCTCGAAAACTACGCAAAATCGTAGAACATACATGGGGGTGATTCGGATAGTTCTCATCATAAAGTATCTTCATTTTGCGTTTGAACGTCAACTCCTCGGCCACCCTGTATATGCAATTTACATTAATGAGCCTAAATTTCCGCTTCAAATGACAAACTGAATAATTTTCGTGTTGATTTTATTACTAGCTTCCCACACTCGGTTTCACCCGCGTAGCTCCGGTACCCATGGGAACTTCATAATGAAATATAACTCATATAACTCCTGGATAACGTATCTTTCTAATGTTAAAATCACTTTCGTACTTTTGAAGCCTTTTCAATGCAATTTTTCCTCTTTAAAATATTAATATAGCGTATCTATTTATAACCATTACCTATACAACTCAGAAGTGGTACCCCCGATTTACTGTTCTTATACTATGTGTCCTATATTATTCATTCTTTTCTTAACAAATCAGCCAGTATTTTATTATGTTCCAATAAGTATATCTCAAGCAGCTTAGCAACAAACTCTTTCACTCAATTATATTGATATAGATTCAATTACGTGTATTAACCAATCGCTCTCATAACCGATACCTTCTAGGAAAAGGTAAAGTAAATAACTAATTAATCACGACATCCATGACAAAGATACTCAGTACCCACTTCTCCTTCAATACTAGTATACCAACTGTATTTATCTTGGGGTATACATTACATCTGCCTTGTCAATAATAGTATGTGTGATCTCGAGAAGATTGGTTTACGTAGAACAATGGTGCGGATGCCAGGATTGGTGTTTTAATGGCATGACTTGATTGATTCACGAGAGTAAGGAAATTGGCTACGATGCTCTTGTGAACTGGATAGGCGTAGGAGCACATATATTCGGATTGGATTACTTATGAGATCTGACCGATAGAATAGAAATACGACGACCTATTCGTAACGAGAGTGAAGCAAATAGTTTATGCTATTTGATCCTATTTTTGTGTTGATGTAAAGTTCAAATTTTATTTTTACCAGAATTCAAACATATACATAGAACTGGATAGTTTTAATTAATTTATTAATATATGACATTAAGTATATGTACTTATAGGCACCTATTTTAAATCACGGGTCGCGTAACGTCTGGTCGCACGTTTTATTGTCAATCATACATAAATAAGATATTACCCGTGATCTTTATTCTTTTACACATATATATTTTATGTAAATACTGATAGGGATCATCTAATGCAGTATTTTTCCATATTTTTGATTTCGCCACCTCTTTACCGGTTGAAAAATCTGGCGACCCCCTTGGCTTTAGATAGAAAAATAGATAACCAAAAAGAAGACTGCGTAAATGATTTTTTTTATAAGACGCGAATGTTTTGAAAATAAGCACGACAAAGATGTTTGCTTACAACCCCCGTGTCTGAATTCGTGACCGTGAGGGAGCCGCGACACACAGATTGAAAAACACTGGTATGATGGTAAATTAGTTAGCAAATGCTATATAAACGTAGATGTACGAACTCACGCCTTTTGCCAACCTTTTTCTGTAAAGGAGCAAAATAAAATTAATAACCTCCTAGCAAAACTCTACTTTTCAAATACAACAGCCATAAAACGCTGTGGTATTTTAAATATAAAGGTTCTTCCCCAGTCTAGCACCTCATTGGCCATACTAGCACTAAGCGCAGCCTCTTTTAACATTTGTATGTTCGAAACTTAAATATTCTATTTCGCCTTTGAACGAACAGCTATCTAAGCGATTCCTCGGAATGCTACCGAGCGCGTAATTAAACCTCTTTTATTTATTCTTAGCAGACGCATTTAATCAAATGTCACTCAATGCGACGTTCAATTTAAATGCAAAGCGCTTTTACATTTAGGGTTCCTAATAGCTTGTACCATTTAGGTACATAGGTAAAAAAGACGTGTTTCCCCAATTCAAGAAGGTATATTCTTTCTTTCTTCTATTTTGTTCTGTGTCACAAACGAATAAAAGCATTTCAGTATATGAAAAATAGGGCTTATAGGGCTAGATGACGGAAGTACTTTACATATAAATAAATATGAGTCTTTAAAATAAGAAGGCTTTATTATTGTTTAAAAAAGTGTGCAAAAATTTGTTACAGTAGAATTGAGATTTTTAAAATATTCTAATGAATAACAAAATGTGTGTTTCAAAGCTATCGGAACTCCTCAACTTGTTTATGGTATTTTTATATTTAAGTTTAAAACATCATCATCATCAGCCCGTATAACTATCACTTATAACATCGTTGGCTATCGCAGTATCATGTAGATTATACAATCCGAGGCATGGAGGTTATTCCTTAAATCAACCAGACTTTAAAGGAAATATTGGATTTTGAACAAAGGTGTTTTGTACCGTGCTTGCAGTACGGTACAAAACCGAAATATATTGTGTATTTAATTTGTTGTGTGCCATAAATATTCTCGAACAAATAGGATACTACTTCCTATTGAAGATTTCACTACCAAATCGTATTTAACATATTGTCGCATTCAGCTTTATGTACATATTAACATATGGAGAAAACTTTATTCAATAAATAAAGTGCTTGAAAGGAATAGAGATTTACGATCAAACTTGCATGAACACGACTTTACATGTAAATAGTACTTACACCTAGAATACGAAAATGAAAAGGTTTCCGAATAAAATATATTTGAATAAACTATTTTAAACCTTCGTTATTATTGATGACTAAACCTTTTTTGACAAAAAAATTACAAGGCAAGAATAAAATTTAAATAATATTGAAAAGAAGAATATAACTTCTTTTCAATATTATGTAAAATTAAAGTAAAACCTATCAAATAATTAAACATATTTTTGTTTGAGTTAGAGTATTATAATTAAATTAATTTTAAAATAATATTGTTATTTATGTCTATGTCATGAGTTCGTTATAATAAAAATAACTATGCACTTTTTTTTAATAAGGTAGAATGTAGAATTATTACCAAGTAGTTTTTTTTTCTATTTAAATATCACTCCCACACTAAATATATCGATAGCGTAAGATGTGTCGCTTAAAAAAACCCTGTGTCACAGAGGGAATTTTACAACCAAAATTAGTATCCCATCCAGCGAGACTTAGAGCAACTGTATGTGGTTTACACAAGTACTTGTCTCGAGTGAGAAACAAAACCAGCACACCAGGTCTAAAAGGCAACTACCGTAACCATTGAAACATCAATGCAGTCAAAAAATAATAATCAAAATATAATCGCCAACGATGGTTATAAAATTGTAAGAACGAATCCACAAAATTACACTTCTGACGGGCCCGAACATAGACCAAGATTTACACTTCTGACGGGCCCGAACATAGACCAAGATAGGCGAAAAACCCCGGCCTGCGGGCCGAGAAGTGGCCCGCAACTGCATTTGAATTTTCCCACCAGCGCTTTCATTGGCCATGCTTCTTTGTTCGCCATAATCGTTTAATTTTGATCATCATCATCTCATCACATGTTCTCCGCAAAGAAGAGGCCGTTTCGACTGTCTCCTTCTTTCCGAGATGTATCCGTGCAGTTAACTGACAAGCTTGAGCTGTTAGGCGTTGCTCTTTCATCGACTCTAAATTTTGGCTCATATATTGAGTCGAAGGCCCAAATAGCCTCCAAAAAGCTTGGCATCCTCTCGAAGGTGAGAAAGTACTTCACACCAAATCAGCTGCTCACATTATACAAAGCCCAAGTTAGAGCATGTATGGAGTACTGTTCTCATCTTTGGGATGGTTCCGCAAAGTATCAACTAGAGGCACTGGAGTCGCTTGAGAGGCGCGCCAAAAAGTTAAAAGGCAATGTAGCCGAGTCTCAGCTGCAAAGCCTTGCGCACCGACGAAGGGTTGCCAGTTTGTCGGTTTTTTATCGGATACATTTCGGAGAGTGTGCTGAGGAACTGCACAACTTAGTTCTGCCATCAGTACATGGTCGATATTCCCAAAATACGTACGAAGCGCTTCGAGTCCCCGTTTTTTGTACGTACTGCGAATATGTGGAACTCCTTGCCGGGGTCTATATTTCCCGATAAGTACGATACCTTACCTAGAAGGAACCGGTTTACTCTTGATTTGAAGAGACCCATTCTTCAAATCAAGAGTAAACCGGTTCCTTCTAGGTAAGCGTGCTCCATCCTAGGCTATTCCGATGCTTAACATCAGGCAGGGTGTAGTCAAACGCTAAACTACTTCAAATAAAAATTAAAAAAAATCACCCTGTTGTCGTTGACAGCTAAAGAAAGGCCTACCTCGTCAATTTCTAGCGGGAAAGATTGCTAGCGGCCTCCATCCACTGATTCCCTGCAGCTGTTATGAGGTTGCGGTCCATCGTTCAGGTTAATTTTAGTAGTTACCTATAAAAGTATTTGGCCCGGCGCCACCTTCTAAAACATAGTTGCCCACTTAGAAAACGCATTGGCTGGCCTTTCTCTGTACCGGTGATTCCCAAAGTGATCATCTCGACGGGGATCTAGGACAGCGTAAAAAAATCAGGATTGCAAGTAGTAAGTAATATTAAGCGGCCGAAGCCCAATGGCTAGGGCGTCGGACTTGTGATCTTAAGGTCGCCGGTTTGAACTCCACCTATTGCACGACCGACACGGCGACGTGAACCCACTCGTAATACAAGCATTTCAGCTTATCACGAGGGGTAGCTGCTAGTAATCTTTTTTACATACTTATAAACAGGAAAGTTTTTAAAAAGGTCTACGGGGAAAAAGTTTGGGCGTCTCAGCTTTATATGGCTGCTTATCTACAATACTGAATAGAAAATATTATCCATAATCATGATGTGAGCTGATAAAAACAGTTTTCTTCAGTGATATATTGACTGTATGTGTCGTGAAGTTCTTTATACGATTCTCTATTTGGTTTATCGGATAATAATGTCGAGGAAATATACTGCTTATCTCATAAATCTATGTATTATTCTAAGCTTATTATAATTTATTAGCCTTATATAAAGTGTTATATTATCTTTACTATATTAAAGCTCAGTAGAATGAAAGCGAGCTTTATCACCCTTATTTGATCTTAGTTATGACATAACTAATATCAAATAAAATAAGTACATAATAATATTACTAAATAAAGATAAGATAAGATTTTTATCGGGGTCTGGTTGGTTCAGAGACAACCCTCCGAGCCTTGGAAATCACGTTGAGTGGTTGGTTCAAATTGTTATAAGGTTATCCCGCCTACAAAACGTAGTAGCTATGGCATGAAACCCTCCTTGGAAGGGGGTCCATGTTAAGCAGTCGACATTTGCACGGGCTGATGATGAAGCAATATCTGTTTTTTCAAATCTCTATTTCTGATTTCTTTGTAATATTCGAAGTAAAACAAAAATTATAAACTCATCGTTTCAAAAACTTTTCAAATTGACAATGACACTTATTCTAAAATACTGGAATACAATAAATTTCCGAACTTTTCTTGTATTCAATCGAGAGCTCATTGAGAACTATATTTCATTATAGCAAACGCTCTACAATAAAGGATCTAATAAATCATGAGGACTTATCTTGAAATCTAGACAATCCTCTTTCATGTAAGTAAGTGATATAACAAAGATTTTACTCAACTTTTCGGGTGGAACTTCAGACCAAATAAAAAACAGAGACGAAACGCTGCAAGTAAAACACTGAAGCCGGTAGAAACTCGGCCTTGGCGTATACTTACACAACTTACTCACACACGCGTACTAAAACTATGCGTTACCTTGTTAGTCGATATGTTATATTGCAACGATAAGTGCTTGATGCAATAACAAACTTCATTATTTGTTAACAAAAATTCCAAATGTGTCATATAGTGGTGTACAAATCTAACTTTTGTTGGAAAATAAATGTATTTCTATTTTTTTTAAACATCTCTTGACTACTAATGTGTGTTAGTAGTTAGAAGGACCACTATTTTAACAAACTAGCCACCCTCATCCTGTCGGCCCTTTCCTCGTCCCCCATGAGCTCTGTGCGACCTTCCATTGATGTTATGTTTCTGTGCCTAATCACAGAAACGAAACATCAATGCATAAAGTTATTTGGCTGTGCCATGCCTTTTAGTCGTGGTGGAAGGATCGGCCAGTCTGCGCTACCGACATGCCGTGCCCAAACCGTTGCCTAGAGTGCGCCGGATGCATGATAATTTATTTAATACATCACACGAGGAGGCTCCTTCTCATGCACCCAAAACTTTCCAAGCCAAGCCTTTTCTCTTCTTCTTCTGTCGACACGAAAAGAAGAACATTTGGCTGTGGTAAAGTTACTGCTAATACAAAAAATATCTCTTTTACTGTGTTTATACGGCAATAGACTTCAAAATACGATAGAACCTTTATTACCACTGCATACTATATATAAAATATCTTATAAAATAACATCAGGCTTACTAAAAGAAGATTACCAATATTATTAATGTACCATTTCTATATGTGTATTTTCCATTTTATGTTAATTATCCGTGTCAGTAGTAATATGAACAAACAAACGTAGTTTACATTATAAACAGTGGCTACTATACATACTTATATATATATATATCTTATATCAACACACAATATATATTTTTTTTTTTTTTTTTTTTTTTATTCCAATTACATTATCTTAACGGTATACACCAAAACGATATTATAAGCTATAGTTACTAATAATAATGTGAGTTGTGTCAACAGCGTTTACTTTAATATTTAAACCTCATTTTCTCCGACCGCATCAATCAGAATTAATTTAATGAATGAAACTGTTTAATAAGTTAACCGGATTGTCGAACAAATAGGTAAATATTCGTCATTATATTTGATTAAAAGTACTTATGTGTTAAGTGTATACATGTTTTTTTTTCTTCCTACTTTAAATTGAGTAAATTTATTTTATATGGACATTTATATAATTCATTCTGTTATAAAATAAAGACGCGTAGACGTGATAAACGTTCAAACGAATATATTATTTTATTTTGGAACTTTCTGTAGAAGTTTTTTTTGCATATCTCATTGTATCTACATATAAGATAAAAAATTGTCAGATGAAACGATCGTGGTGAATTTCATCTGACTATATTAGCTACCTCCGCAGCATAGCGGTATTTGGCTCGCTTTAAATTTCGGAGGTCGTGGGTTCGATCCCCATGCCGGACAGGAAATCTTTGAGTAAATTCTAATATTTATTTCCGGGACTGGTTAGTTGTGGGACTACCCTCCGTACCGCTGTAAGCACGTTGAGCCTTTAAAGCAGCAAGCACGTTAAAGGAATGGACAGCAGCGTTTCCAAGTGTGGTACAACATAATACTGCGGTCACCAATCCGCCTACCAAGCATGGTGTCTATGGCAAAAACCCTCCCCAGGAGGAGGCCCATAATCAGTAGTGGAAGTTATACGTGCTGATGATGATGATGATGAATAGGCTAGTTATTATTAAGTAGGTATAATGAGTTTTTTTATCGTTGCTAATAATTAGCAGGACAATTTATCATCAGTATTGCTATGAAAACGTAATATTTATCTTTTAACATTACGTTATACGTATTAAACGGCCTTTCATACAAAAGTCCAGTGATACGAATAATCGGCATGATTTTTAGGGTTCCGTAGCCAAATGGCAAAAAACGGAACCCTTATAGATTCGTCATGTCTGTCTGTCTGTCCGTCCGTATGTCACAGCCACTTTTTTCCGAAACTATAAGAACTATAATGTTGAAACTTGGCAAGTAGATGTATGTTGTGAACCGCATTAAGATTTTCACACAAAAATAGAAAAAAAACAATAAATTTTGGGGTTCCCCATACATAGAACTGAAACTCAAAAGATTTTTTTTCAACGGACCCATACGTGTGGCGTATCTATGAATAGGTCTTCAAAAATGATGTTGAGGTTTCTAATGTAATTTTTTTCTAAACTGAATAGTTTGCGCGAGAGACACTTCCAAAGTGGTAAAATGTGTGTCCCCCCCCTGTAACTTCTAAAATAACAGAATGATAAATCTAAAAAAAATATATGTTGTACATTACCATGCAAACTTCCACCGAAAATTGGTTTGAACGAGATCTTGTAAGTAGTTTTTTTTTTAATACGTCATAAATCGTAAACCGCTATTTACCTTTCATTCAATCAACTCGAATATAAAAAAAATATAAAATAACATTACATTTCATAAACATACGCTTTTTTATTCTTGATATCAAAAATAGGTACGCACTTGTAACTGATGCGGAACCCTTCGTGCGCGAGTCCGACTCGCACTTGGCCGGTTTTTTCTTTCCATTCTCAAAGCATTTGTTTAACTACAATTATCTCACTAATTACTAACAATAAATACCAACTCAACGTTACCTATAGAGGTAACAAATACCATTACAATTTAAATCAAACTGAAGAAAACGGTACTTCACATATTGCTATTTTTATTAATTTCGCGATAATAAGAGATCCTTTAACTCAAATTATTACCCGATTACTCTGAATCCCTTTATACTATTAGGTACAGTAAAAACGGTTTAACTTGCCAAGTTGTTTGAGTTTCAGTACTACATAGTTATTCAGCACCATGAGAATCGCGCCAGGTGAGCCAGATAGCAAACTGAAAGCTTCTGTAAATCTAGACTGTACTGTTAGTACATAACTGTATCCTGAATTTTATTTTACCCAGCGTTAGCCAAAGTATGAGCGAGACTAGGCCGGATTTAAGGGCAACTGCCGCGGGGCCTCCACAATAGAGGGGCCCCCACAGATTAAACTCTACAACTTTTCTTTTATTTATTTTTTCGGTGAAGTACCTTTGCATACAGTAGTTTGTAGAATCATGATTAATGTAATAGTTCCTAAATATTGTCATAACGGTTACTCATCTATACTTATTCACTTAAATTAGACAATTAGTAAAATATCCGAATTCAAATCGTCCTGAAAAGTAGGTTCATACTTCAAATTTTCTATAAATTTAGAGATAAACAAATTTGTGGCAAGGGGGCTTTTCCTTTGTTGCTCCGGGGCCTCTGAACTTGTAAATCCGGACTTAGAGCGAGGTGGAAAAATCCGAGCTAGTCGACACCCAATTTCCCAGTAAGTACTGTTATTCAACCAAGCTTCTCAAGGGAAATTAATCGCCAAGGCCGAATAATCTTTGTAACGTGGACAACTTACTGTCTTTCACATCTTCACTCCTCGATTTTCTTAACAAAAATAATCTAATTTCCGACGATATTTGAATGTTTTTCCTATGTTTAGTACAATATTAAGAGTATAGACTATAATGCCATCGTTGCACGGTATCTGTTTCCCTACTAAATAGGGATGAAGACTAAAAAAAACGATTTAGTCCGTCAATTAGATCACAAAAAATATTAATAGGTACATAAAATATATATATGTACGTACACGCAACAGTTAACATTACCCAACTAGAATTGGATAGACCTAGGTGAGTATGGGTAATATCCGAATTGACATGTGTTTTGAATTGTAATTCGGACTTTACCCAAAAAGCTTGGGTAATACTTACTAAGTAGAGTCGGGTAGACCTAGGTATACTCCAACTTCTTGCATTACCCGTATCATATATATTGAAGAGCAAAACATATCAAGCCATCTTGAAACGTGATATTTTCGATCTTTCAATTTAACCTTACTTTTGCAGCATGACGTTATAATAACACCAGGAAATCAAAATATAAGAACGTTGCAAAACCTCTATTGCCATCGTTAAAATTTAACGGGTCTGTCTGTTACATAGATGTAGAAATTTGCTGACTCTTATCACTAACAAAGTGTTTGATATTGTTCATTGGGATGTTCAACACCGTCAAACAAGATGTCGAAACTCAGTTAGTATAGCCATGAATACTATAAAAATATAATTAGTCCGTAAGTTAGATTACTAAAAATATTGGACACGTATTTTTTTATTTATTAAATCAATAAAAAATTACAAAGATACAGAGCAAACAACAAACCATAAAGTTCCGGAGACGTCACCATCTCCTCCTGGCTTGTGACGTCACTACTAGGTAATTTTAATGCGCTGTTTATCCGTCATTATTTGTTTCAGGAACGCAAAAAAATCCTTTTATTCTTCATGCCTTCTTGTGGAACAAAAAGTTTACTTTACACATTTTTAGTATTCCCTTAAGATAGTATAAAATCTAAGTCGAAAACAAAAGCTACGTTGCACATTATAATATAGCATCACATTGTAATTTCATATCGTGAAAGTCTTTAACACCTTACAAAAAGAAGTTGCTAATTAGATCTACCCGACATAATAGTCGTATGCCATACGGCCGTAGCGTCACAACATGTTGCGTCACGGCAGCTTGCAACGTTCCACAATGCGGTAAAATGACGTGTCATGCATATTTTTATCTAAATTTAGCTTTATTTTAGTTTTTTAGCTTTCGTGTTAAAAACTTAGACGGCATTTGATGCTTACGGTGGCACTTCATCATGTGTATTTAAGACTAGACATTTTAAACTTGATGTTGAGTTGAGATGTTCAAGTCTCGCCCGAAGTTGATATCCTACCGACTAAGTTTCAGAAGTTATAATTTATTGCCATATTTGAATAGGTATTTTCTATTTTAGTTGTTTACGCCCGTGTACAGTAGAATGTTAGCAGTAAAACTATTTTAAGCACAATATTAAAGTAGTTTTAATATGTGTTTTAAATATGTTTTGGAATCGCAATAATAACAGTAAAAATAGTGAATACCTTTTAATCTGTAAGTACTAGAAAAATATTAAAACCAATTTAAATAAAGCTACGAAAATAAATCTCTATTAAATATTCAATTTTCAGAAGAACAAATATTAAAGAGTAATTTAACATAAACAGGTTTAAATTATTCGTACATTCAACGCATATACTACTACTTTTTTACGAGCGGGATATCGTCGGTTGAGCAATGGTTGGGGATCGAACCGGCGACCACAAGATCACTAGCCCGACACCCTAGCCGTTGGGTACGGTCGCTTCATATTATAATAGTATATTAGCCGTAGTATTTATAAGTTACTTTAAACAAAAAACATACTACTCAAATAGCTGTGATAAGTGGGATTCGGTAGAGCTTATCGCCAATGATCACTAGGCAACACCGCGCTACCTGTCATTAAAGTTTAACCACATTTGTACTAATTATTTATGTAATATAATTTATGACAGCATTAATCTTTATAATATTTGTGTCACTAATAACAATATTTATATTATTATAACGTCAACTCCAGTTGTAACGATCCATTTTAATGTAGGTACCTATGTCTATAGGTACTAACAAGTAAGTGGTGTGTCTGTTTGTTAAATTATATGTAAGTATATTATATACCTCTTCAACAAAAACAATATTTGTTTTTTTTCTCTCTCGGGCTGTTGTTGGGTTATCTCAGGTTATACGTTACAACATAATACTATGTGCCTGCCAAGTGTGGTAACTATTGACTATACCTCCTTTGAGAGGAGGCCTATGGCTAATTAATATGGTAAATTCGCCTAGGACAACTTCTAATAAATAAAACACGTGTAAAAGTATTACATCATTTTGTAGACAGGTCGGCGGTACCAAGGACACAAAGCAATACCTAAAATAAAATTAAGCTGTCATACGGCTTAATGTCTTTACATAAATGTTAGGGCTTTGTTCTAAGAATTTACCCGTGTCATTTTACGAGAATTGGTTTACACATGAAACAATAGTAAACATTTTATCTTTCACAATATTGGGACCGTACTGTATAACTTTTACGACTGAGACATTATATAAAGGTTAATGTTAAAGGCTAGACGTTTTTTATAATTCTTTTTTTTTTTTGACGGACAATTCAAGTCCACCTCGCCAAAGACGTGCAGTTTTCTGACATGGTTGTAAAACTACAAAGTAACATACGCAAGACGAAGCGTCCCCTTTGAAGCTAAGGTCCTAGCTTAGAAGGTTGCGTGCGGAATCATCATTTATCAGCTCGTTAACGTCCACTGTTGAATATAAGCCTCCTCTTTAACAAACCTTAGCAAGCCAGGGTGAGGAATATTGCCATAATCCCCACGCTCGGCGGGCGTATTGGTAATTGCAATGAGAACGGAGTATATTTGAGCTGATAAATGCTGCTGACCTTCCATCAGGTGTATGTCCCTTAGTCGCCTCTAACGACACCCACAGGGAGATATAGGGTGGTCTATATTCCGAGCCGGAAACCAGACGGCAACATGCGAAAAACATGGCAATTTTTTGATATATTGATGCTTTAATTTTAAAGTGATACAAAATGAGATAATCATTCAACGATGAAATACTGCTAAAGTTTAAAAAGGATTCCTCCGAGTTTCGTGCCAGTTCTTCTCAAAGTTGTCCAGAACTGGTGGTAGGAAAAAAAAACATAAACGACGAATCATAAGAAAATTATTTAAAAATATTTTTAAATGTGTCTATGTGTATAAAGATATATTGACTTTAAACGCCAATTGATCTGTAATATCAGGTGACTAAAACTCACTATCGTAAAGTTACTCATTTAGTTTTGTGTCACTATAAAACTGAAGTAGCGGTGTGTAAATAAACCGTGGTTGCCTTTAATTAAATGCAGATAAAATTATATTTTATAATATGATTTATGTATTTAAGGGACTTTGTCTATGATTATCACAACAATATATTTAGCACTAACTCTAGCAAATGTTCGTGAAAAATAATTCAAAGTTAAACTTTAAGTTCATTATCCTCGATTAATAGTTCCCTTCGGCCGAAATTTAATTATCTCACCCAAAATCCTAACGTAATAATGTAGTACGTATCGTATATTAAATATATAATTTAAGGTATATTTATTTAGTTAAATTTACTTCAGTAGGTAATCAGCGACTTTTTTTATTTCCTGTGTTGAATTCCATGTTCTATTGGCAGATATCCAGAATCCATTCCAATTCTTCATAGGCTTAGTTTCAGTCAACCACTAAGTAAACAGAACTGCCAAATATTCACTCATATATATAATAACAAACCAACTTCCACAGATTAAAAGAAGAAGTAGAAGAAAACCACCTGGCACTTAGGATTTGCTTGGGAATTAAATCTCTGTAAAACTAACCAAATTGACTTATAAAACTCCCAAGTACTTTGACAAGTACTAAATGAGAAGGTCATATGTAAATAAGTGTGGTATACACTTAAATCAATTTAAATAACATAAACAAAATTTGTATTTGTAATTATTTAAAAGGAAAGTTATAAAACACTGCTTCGTGTATACTGCATTGCAGTCATAAATGAAATAAAAATATAAAAGTTAAGAAAGCCGATAACAAGCACGTGTTGTGAATAAAAATACTTATTGCACTTGCAGTAGGTATTTATACTTTATTAAAGAAAGGCTGAACGTATTTGTCAATTAAGCATTGCGCTTGCATTATTTTTTGTAAATACTTGTTTAAGAAATATAAGAAATGATTTTCTGAACTCAATCAACTCCTCTTCCTATAAGCTTTTTAATACAGTAAATAAAACCACTAAAATGGAACATAACATTGATTTATGGTGATTTATTGTCAATAAGTTAACAGTTACACATTTTCAGTGACATTTACAACGCATGAGGCAAATCACAAATGGATCTGCACCACTTAAGTAGATTCAAGCAACAGTCATAAAGTCAATAAAAACAAATAATGACACGGAACCTCGCATAAAAAAAGTTTTCCTTAAACTTAAGTCTCATAGTCCGCACACTACTCCGCAACTCGAAGTGTAGCGCGGGAGGGCGTATTCTTACATTACTTATAACTTTCAATATATATATATATATATAATTATATATATATATTTTTTTTAAGGTTACTTGCAAAATTTTGCTGTCTACCGGTAGTATGTTGAAATAGGTTTAATTTAATGTAAATTATATCTGGCTGACTATTAACGGTTTGGTAGAAATATATTAGTTTGTAATATTAAAAAAAAAAAATATCTTCCATGTCACCTTTTTTTGTCTATCCTGTCATAACTACCGTTTTCTTATAATATACATTTCCTATTTATATTTTCTGTATTTTATTATTTTACGTTCTGTGCAATACCCCGCTACACTGGTTATGGGCCCAGGTCGGAGTAGATGAGAAAAATACGGAATTGAAGAAACAGTACGAAAAGAGTACTTGTGTTCTGTGTTCTTGTGATCGCGGCCAAAGTTCTTCTGTAGGTGGGACCTGCGAGGAGTAACACCATGACTACGGTAAGAATTGAGTTACTTGATAAGAATAATTTCGAATCATGGAAGATTCAGGCCGAGGCGATTCTAATAAAGAACGACTTATGGGAATATGTTGACGGTAGAAAACCTAAGCCTGCCACAGTCCCAGAGGCGGCGTTATGGGAGTCTAAGGACGCGAAGGCGAAGGCAGAACTAATTTTAGTTATGAGCCCGAGCGAACTACAGCACGTCAGAGGGTGCAAGACGTCCCGAGAGGTATGGACAAAATTGGAGTCCACATATGCTTCAAAAGGACCTGTGAGAAAGGCTGCCTTACTGAAGCAGCTCTCTATACACAAGATGAGCGAAGGCGATGATGTTCAGGAGCATTTATCTAAATTTTTTGATGCAAAGCATAAACTGCACGACATGGGTGTAGAAAAACATGACGATCTAGCGTCAATAATGCTGCTCTACAGCTTGCCACAAAGTTTCGAGAACTTCAGATGTGCGATCGAGTCAAGGGATACATTTCCAGACCCCGAGTCTTTGAAGATTAAAATCCTCGATGAAAGCAAATCTAGAAATGCCGGTGGTGAAAACGCTTTAATAGCTGAGAATAGGGGCTACTATAAAAAGCGGAATGCTCGTAGATCTAATTTTACCAAAACGATTGGAGATAATGAAACTGAATCAAGCCAGAAAGTTATAAAATGCTTCAAATGTCACAAAAAAGGTCACATAGCTTCGGAGTGTAAAAAGTTCAATAAACAAGGGTTAGTGAAATGTGTGCTAGAAACAAGTGAGACCTATTCTGATTCTAGTTTTGTAACATTTTCCTGTGTTTCAGATGAATGTCATGCTGCAAACTGCGGGAATGGAAACTGGATCATTGATAGTGGTTGTACAAGTCACTTGTGTAGCGATACAAAATATTTTGGAAATACATTACTACCTTATTGTGGAAAATTGAATTTGGCGACTAATCAAAGCACTGTTGTACAAGGTAAAGGTACGGTTAGATTTTCCGCATGTAATGACGACTCTAAAAGTGTAGTTCAACTTACAGATACATTATATGTTCCTGATTTGCGAACTAACTTGATTTCAGTTGCAAAAATGACCGATAGTGGGCATGTGATCACATTTAGGGATGATAGCGCTCTAGTGACTGATGGCAAAGGTATCGTAAAGTTAGTAGCTTATCGTAAGGGAAATTTGTATTGTGTAAAGGAACAGTGTGCTCAAGCTTCTGCAATATCAAATGATAATGTTGACATTCAGGTTTGGCATGAGCGTTTAGGTCATCTCAATGCGAAAGATTTAGTAAAACTCATGAAACATTGCAATTTAGATGCGAATATTGATATGACGAACATCAATAGGCTAAATTGTTGCGAAACATGTATTCGTGGTAAGATGAGTTCCATCCCTTTTGTCCGTTCTTGTGGACCCTGTGATGAGACATTAAAGATAGTGTATTCCGATGTTGTAGGACCTATGAAAAATAGTTGACTTACTGAAATCGGTTTAGAAAATTTCGGCAAAATTGTATTGCATGCGGATAATCAGGGAGCGATTGCTTTATCAAAGGATCCAGTTTTTCCATTCTCGCAGCAAGCACATAGATATTACTTATCATTTTCTGTGCGATACTTTGAGAAATAATAAGAATATTGTGTTACGGTATATTTCTACTGATATGATGTTGGGAGATATACTTACCAAACCTTTGCCTAAAGAAAAGCATTATTATTGCATGGAGGGTTTAGGCATTATCTAAATATGAGGGTTTTTAGTTCGTGTGCGAGATATAATTTAAGGGGGCGTGTTGAAATAGGTTTAATTTAATGTAAATTATATCTGGCTGACTATTAACGGTTTGGTAGAAATATATTAGTTTGTAATATTAAAAAAAAAAAATATCTTCCATGTCACCTTTTTTTGTCTATCCTTTCATAACTACCGTTTTCTTATAATATACATTTCCTATTTATATTTTCCGTATTTTATTATTTTACGTTCTGTGCAATACCCCGCTACATTGTTAACCCCTTGTGCTAAGCTAGAATGCTTGTGTTATAATGATTTTCGTCGGTAGTGCAATGGGTCAAATGGGGATCGAAGCGGCGACCAAACAATCACAAGTCCGATGTCTCTAGCCATTGGGCTACGACTGCTTAAACATGTATGTATGTATTACATTGTATACACGCATCAAGCGTTGCATTTCAGTCCGAGTTAAGACCCGCGGGAAAATGCGGGGCTGTTTGTAAATGGTCTAAAGTTATATATACAAGTTCTCAACATATTATTTCCATGTAAACGCTCACGGTCAAAGTTAATTTTGCCTCTTTAGTAAACGGCGAGGTCAGGAGTACCAAGTTGAAAATTAACACAGTAACTACATACCAACACTTCAACGCTTTTCATTAATTAATTATTATGTGTTAACCTTGAAACGTGAACGTTACTTTTAAAATAAAAAAGTTTAATCATCGTGAAACCTTACTTAATATTGACATTCTACGAGACATTTTACGAATAGTTAGTTTAGATACAAAAACAATAACGGAAAATTCAACTATAAGTTTGGCATATCGCTTCTTAGATTCAAGTTACTTTCATTTTGGATGAATATAGGGTGATCCGCAGGATGATAAAATACTATCCTTTATCCTACTCTTTTTTAACTATATGGGGAATGCCGCGGCCGCAAGAACAGCTTATAATATAATATTAAATGTTTATAAAAATCAATATAGATTTTAATAGAATATCGTTATTAACCCAATAAGTTCATTTAGAACTAGCTTGGGTAAGTCCTTCTATGTTACCGAATAACATTGCTATTATTTATTAATAGGTACTATCTTCCTGTTCCTTGAGTTATACCTACCTAATTCTTTTTTTTATTGAAGTCATCTCTCCTACTACTATACTATCAATTTCATTTAGTGGGTTGATCGAAACGAACCAAATAAAAGTGTGTATTGCTACGTTCCAATCAACTAAATTACCGTTTCCATTAAGTATTATTTCTTCTTTTAGTTCCAATACCATTCCCAACTATTTTAAGTATCACTACATATTTGGAATAGGACACCCACAAGCGTCTATTTATCTATCCGAACGCGGTAAAGTCAAAAAGTACAGAACGAATTTTCATAATTTTTTAAATGTTTTGAACTCTTTACGAAAAAGTTAACCATAGGTATACTATCATCATTTCAGCCGTAGGACGTCCACTGTTGGACATAGGCCTCCCTCATAGATCTCCAGTTGTTGCGGTTAGAAGCGGCCTGCATGCACCGTGATCCTACGGCCCTTAACCAGATCGTCCGTCCATCTAGCAGGTGGACGTCCTACGCTACGCTTGCCGATCCGCGGTCTCCATTCGAGAACTTTTCGACCCCAACGGCCATCTGTTCTCCGTGCTATACTCCAACGGCCTGCCCATTGCCACTTCAACGAACTAATCCGTTGGGCTATGTCGGTAACCCGCGTTCTTCTACGTATCTCCTCATTTCTGATTCGATCTCGTAGAGAAACCCCAAGCATAGCCCTCTCCATAGCTCGTTGGGCGACTCTGAGCCTGTTCATAAGGCCTATAGTGAAGCACCACGTTTCAGATCCATACGTCATCACTGGCAACACACACTGGTTGGTGTTGGGTTAGGTATAATACTATTTTTCAAAATTGAGATTAATAAAATTGATTGTGGTTCCACCGTAGCCTTATTGGTTAAGGCATTAGGGGCCAAACCTAAGATGCAGGTTCGAATCCTGCCGGAGGTCGAATTTTACTAATCTCAATTTTGAATGTGAATACTGTTTTCACCATTAGAAAAATGTACCAAAGTAAAGTGAAACCGTGCGAAACAGCTAGTTATGAATCTTTTTAAGGCACAAAACTGTAAGTCTAATCAGCAAAGGCATTCCGCTTAAAAAAATTTCCCACGTTTCATTTACAACACCGGTAACTATCGGGCGGTGAATATCAAACAGATACCATTCCCTAGACATATTAGTCTAGGATACGTAGGTACGTAAATATTAACCTAATAACGGTACCATGTGTACATTACTAGATTAGATGTGATTAATGCAATATGAGGGGTCAACAGGTCTTAGATTAGGTCTTCTTAATCTTATTTCTTTACATAGTAATTTCATAACATATTTGTTTCTTGCCTCCTAAGCTGCGGTCAAGAATTTACCATTGATAGACTGGCACGTATCGCTCATGTGCCGCTGCAACCCTGCTGTAGGTTGCTCAGTTTGTGGCCGAAGTTAACATTTTCATTCTACGATATGAGACCACATGAACCATCTTAAAGACTCGGAGTGTAGCAAACATTTGATAGCCGCACTTTTATCTGGTTATCAATAGTAAATATCAAATTTTGTGAATACTTTAATACATTACCTCGACAGTACCAACAGTGAGAAGAACGTACCCAGTTGTGGTGAAACTTAAGTACTACTAAATGTACTATACTCGTTGAGTTAATCCTTGAAAAGTTTTAGTCATCAGCACACCGCACTTGAGTAGGAAAATTCGTATGTATCAACACATTTAATACTGTTATTTATTCTAACCATAACATAATCACAGTCTCTCGTGTTAACTACACTAACGCTGTTAACCATTGAGGACCTTCCTCGTTGGAAGTAAACCTTAATAGAGCAGCCATATTAAAGTCATTATAATAATTAAACTTTTATTTTAGTTCCAACTATCGCGAATATCGTGCAATGAAGCCTTCTAAAAGCATCAAACTACTAACATAGGTAACGAAGTTTTACAACGGTGCTTTTAACTCTAAATGATAAAATTAAATAAAGTGTGTGTGCTAAAGTGAGATACGAGATTAATTCCAAACAAAACATCTTACAGCTAATAAAGTTCGTCTTTTAATAATAGAATATATACATAATACAGCATAATATATACTATGGACGAAATATTAACCATTTAATAGGCACATAAGGTTTTCAATGTAATTTTATATATGTATAACAATCAAAGCACATCAAATAATTTATTTACATAGATATGAGTACACAAAGTACTTACATATCTACATATTTTATATTATGACTTTCGGCGTGCAAATTGTTAGAGTTATGTACAAAATTTATTAATTATACATTATTTCATAAGTATTTTCCTCGATATTATACATATCGCACCTTTAAAACGACAATGCCGTATGTGCAAAAAATTAAAAAACTGGCCTTTTAATGGGATACGATTTAAGTAGTATTTTAAACGTTTCCCATTAAAAGGCCGATTTTTGAATTTTTTGCACTTACGTCATTGTCGTTTTAAAGGTACGATATATATTAACTAAAATGGTCATTAAAATATTCGTTTAAGGTATAATACGCTTTTTGTACTAAAATCTCTTTTAATTTAGCTTCGAATACCATATGTTTTTCTGTATTGTGTAGTTTAGTAGGTTGATAGAATATCCGTAACAATAAAATATATAAAATTAAATTTATTGCGTCGAATTACATTCAGATGTTGTGTTTCACTTAAACATTTATATTCTCATTTAAATTAAGCTCGTCATTATGATGAACACACATGTTAACGCGATTCGTTTATTCATTCTGTATGTAAATACTTAAAGGCTTAATGCAGTGGAGGTACACATTACGTTCGTTCAGTTATTAGTTACACTTTTTTTTAATTTTTAACATTTAATATATTTTCAAGATAGTACTGTAATTACCACTATATAAAAATATCATTCAACACTAATTCCACTTTGATCAGAAAATTAAAACATTACGAAATAGTATCAGATGGACCTGTATACTAGTATATTCATGAATTCAATTGTTTTTTTTTATGTTAATTTAATAATATTTCGCCTGGCTAATTTCATAAAAAAAAATCCAAACTAAAACTATAGAATCTACAAATTTGATAACGTCAACGTGCTAAGGGTTTAATACAAACGTATGGCTAGTTTTTGAAGTACTTTAAGTAACTGATTAAAATAATTTGCGATATTTGTTTAACAAAAACAGCTTTGTTTAAAAAAAGTGTTATGGGAATGGCTCCTGTTATTTTTAATAAAATTCCTAATTGTATTAAGGATCAACCTTATGAAGTCTTTAAAAAGAGACTCACCACCCTTCTGTTAAATAATTGTTATTACTCAGTTCAAGAATTCTTAAATGATTCTTCTATAAATTAATTTTTGTATGTTACTAACGTTGTATAAGTTTTAAGGTTTAATTATTGTGAGCAAATGTCGCACATAAATATTTGTATGCCTAAATAGGCAGAATGGACAAGGATTCCATATACAGGGTGAAATGTTAGTCACCAGCCAAATTTTTTCTAGGCATTAGGTATCATTCACTAACACCAATTTTGAAAAAAAAACGATACCTAAAATTTTCATAATTTATAATTTACTCGAAGGAATTATCCGCTCTGCGTGGTCACCAAGTAAAATGTTAATAATACTACGTGCCGCGCGAACATCAATGAGAGCGCACGTCGTTACCCCCGCCCCCACTACCCCTGAGCGGCACTACCTATGATCTAGTCGGCCACGCGCACCCCTTCGCGGGCCTTTGTGACGTGATTTCTCAATATTTTTGTATTGAGTGATACTAAATGAAAAAACACGTATTCAATGATTTTTACTAAAGATTAACATATCAAAATTTGGCTGGTGATTAAAATTTCACCCTGTATATCTGTAACATCAATTGTAAACACCTACATTCTATGCAAATAAATGATTATTATTATTATTATCGGTGGGTTTATTTAACTCAGCTCTAGGCTGGATTAAACCACATTTACGGGTCGGAGACCAAGTAAATGTGGCGTGTAGTGAGTAGTTCTATGTTTGTGGTGTTTGTTCTTCTGTTTGCATGAACTTTCTTACTATTCTGCATGTGTTAAGGATAGCGGCTTTTTGAAGCGTTGTATATATAAATGGTCTCAGGTCTAATAACTTAATGCTATGGTGTAGATGTTTAGGTATTACTCCGGTTGTAGATAGAACTATGGGTACAATATATACTTTATCTTGTTTCCAAATTCTTTTTACTTCTTCTTTCAAGTCTGCGTATTTACTAATTTTTTCAGTTATAGTCTTTTGAATATTGTGAGTGTTAGGAACTGCGATATCAATAAGGTAAGTGGTTTTATTTATTTTATCTATAAGAACTATGTCAGGTCTATTGTAGTGGATGGTACGGTCTGTGAGGATGGCGCGATCATAATATAATTTGTGAGTTGTATGTTCTAGGACTGTTTGTGGTGTATATTTGTAGTAGGGTGTGTAAGTGTTTTGTATGAGTTTATGTTTGTGTGCAAGACTTTGGTGAATTATGTTTGCGATTTGATTGTGTCTTTCAGTGTAGTCTGTCTGGGTGAGTGTTGTGCATGCTCCGGTTATATGTTGTATAGTTTCCGGTTGAGTGTGACATCTTCGGCATTTATCATCTGTCATTGTAGGATCTTTAATAATGAATTTACGGTAGTTTTTAGTATTAACTATTTGGTCTTGTATTGAAATCATGAAACCTTCCGTTTCCGGGAATAAGCTGCCTATTTTTAACCACCTATTTGATGCTGCTCTGTCTATATGCATTTGTTCCAAGTCATGTGGATGCCGTCCGTGTAATACTTTTTTCTTCCAGTTTTCGATTTTCTGTAAATTTGGATCAATTGTGATAGGATTTTGTAGGTGTTCGGTGTTGATATGCTCGTTTAAGTTTAGTGGTGTATAGTTAAGATCATTTTGAGTTATTAGTTTATGAATGCTGCTTGTATGTGATTTGGTGCGAAAGAATGTCTGTAATGAATGAATTTGTTTATGCCAAAGGTGATTAATATCTATCATTCCTCTTCCTCCGTTCTGTCGTTTGATAGTAAGTCTCTCTATTGCAGATTTAGGATGTAAGTGATTATGTTTTGTTAGTGTTGTACGTGTGGTTCGTTCTATGTTTTCGATATCTGTTTTAGTCCATTTAATTACTCCAAATGAATAAGTTAAAATAGGGATGGCGTATGTATTTATAGCTTTATTATTATTATTTCGGTTGTGTTGTTTTTTTTTCTCAGCTTTTGGGCTGGAATTAGCTACATTTACGGGCCAAAGCCAAGTAAATGCAGCGTGTGGTGTGTGTTTATGTGTTGTGATGTGCGGTTACTTCATGTTCATCTATTTGCATGAACTTCCTGACGATCCTACATGTGTTCAAGATGGCTGCCTTTTGCAAGGTTATATAGAGGGTTTCATTAAGATTTAATAATTTTAAACTATGGAGAAGATGATTAGGTATTACGCCTGTGGTAGAAAGAACAATAGGGACGACGTATACTTTTTCTTGACGCCAGATTCTCGTGACTTCATCCTTGAGCTCTGTGTATTTATTAATTTTTTCAGTGATTGTCTTCTGTATGTTATGTGTGTTGGGAACTGCGATATCTATCAGGTAAGTAACTTTCTTTATTTTATCTTGTAGGGTTATATCTGGTCTAATATAATGGATAGTCCTGTCTGTGAGTATAGCGCGGTCAAAGTAAAGTTTATGGGTGTTATTTTCTAAGATAGTTTGTGGTGCATAATTGTAATAGGGTGTATTGGTATTTTGAATGAGTGCGTGTTTGAGTGCTAGTTTTTGGTGAATGGCGTTTGCTATTTGATTATGTCTATGAGTGTAGTCTGTCTGTGTAAGTGTTGTGCATGCGCCTGTGATGTGCTGGATGGTTTCTGGTTGAATGT
Organism: Nycteola revayana; assembly: GCA_947037095.2. Classification (NCBI taxonomy): domain Eukaryota; kingdom Metazoa; phylum Arthropoda; class Insecta; order Lepidoptera; family Nolidae; genus Nycteola; species Nycteola revayana. Next base: position 12,290,528 of record OX344838.1, on the reverse strand, counting down.
GACATTTCCGACATTTATCATTTGCTACGGTAGGGTCTTTAATTATATATTTTCTGTAGTTTTTTGTGTTAATGATTTGGTCTTGGATAGCTATTATAAATCCCTCAGTTTCTGGAAATAAGTTGCCTATTTTGAGCCATTTATTTGAAGCTACTGTGTTTATGTGAGGTTGCTCTAGATCGTGAGGGTGTCTACCGTGAAGTACTTTCTTCTTCCAATCTTCAACTTTTTGTTGCTGTCTGTCATCATTGGTGTTGTTTTGTGTATTTGTCTGATCGTGCAAATTAAGCGGTGTGTAATTGAGATCGTTGGCCACTATGGCTTTATGTATATTACTACTGTAGGATTTTGTGTAAAAGAATGTTTTTAGGCGACTAACTTGTTTTTTACAAAGGTGTTGTATGTCTATAAGGCCTCTCCCTCCATGTTGTCTTTTGATGGTGAGTCTTTCTATTGCAGATTTTGGGTGTAGGTTGTTGTGTTTCGTGAGTGTTGTGCGTGTAGTTCGTTCTAATTGTTCAGTGTCGGTTTTGGTCCATTTTATAACTCCGAATGAGTAGGTTAGTACAGGAATGGCAAAAGTGTTTAAGGCTTTTATGAGATGTTTACTAGAAAGTTGGGTTTTACAAATGGCGTGAAGTCTCTTCTTATACTCTGTAGTGAGTGTATTTTTAATTCTGACATGGTCTAATCCTTTTAGTTGCGTGTACCCTAAATATTTATACAAGTCAGTCGGTTCCATTGCTGTTATAACGTCCGTGTCGTTTACTACATAATCGCCTGGTCGTACCCTGCCTTTTACAATGTGAAGTGTCCTACATTTATCCAAGCCGAATTGCATGTTAATGTCCTTACTAAACTCTGATGTTACTTCTACTAAATTCTTCATTTCTTTTTCTGTTTTTGCATAAAGTTTGATGTCGTCCATGTATATTAAGTGTGATATTGTTGTTTGCTGTGGAGTGTGTTTCAGGCAGTATCCGGCCCTACAGTTTTGTAATAAATGAGACAGTGGATTTATTATTATTATTATAATTTTCAACATTAGCACCAGTGAACAGATATTACCAATCGCCAATACCAAATACCAATCGCTAACTAAAATATATTACCAATCGCAATAAATAATAGGCATGTAGACTTAAAAAATATAATTAGTCCGTCAGTTAGATTACTAAAAAATAATAGACACGTATTTTTTATTTATTAAATCAATAAAAATTGGCAAAGATACGGAGCAATAACAAACCACAAAGTTCAGGAGAAATTTTACCTAGTAGTGACGTCACAAGTCCCCCTGGCTTATGACGCTACTGCTAGGTAAAATTGTACCTAGAAGTGACGTCACACGAAATTTCAACGCGCTGTATATTCGTCATTATTTGTTCTAGGACCAAAAAAAAATCGTGTCTGATATTTTTGTTAATCTATCTGACAGACTAAATAGATTGTTTTATTTTTCATGCCTACTTTTCTAAATTATTAGATATTTTTATAGTAATAATGTAAAGTTTTGGAAAAAATATATTTGTTCATAAAACAAATACATAGTTTAACTCACCGAGTGGCACACCATAGGTAGAAAGAGAAAGACTCGTAAGAAGCTAGGATAGGATCCGGCCGTCCTCGCAAGGCGAGGCTCGCGTCGCGTTCTATATGCTTCAGACCCGATCCCAGCCCACGCTGGTTGATCTTATTTATATTTATAATATAATAAGCGACTATCACATACCATAACAACATTGGTAAATTTTATTTAAAAACATTATTGTTGAAATGTAAACTAATTTATTAGTCGAGATTGTTTTTTATTTTCATTATCATTGTATTTGACTTATAATAAGTACGATCGATTCGTCATTATCAATAAACATTTTCATTTCATTTCATCTGTGCGTGGTTTACACGAGGGTAACGAATAGTTAAAACTTATTGAAGATACTTTCTAATTTGACTAGTATAGCGTTTCGGATTTACAAAGTTCGTCGTTCAACACAGGAAGCGGGAAACATTTTTATTAATGTATATTGAAAGCTTGAGAGGGGTGGCAGGATGCTCTAGGAGTCTTCTGCGACCTCTCCAAGGCATTCGATTGTGGAGATCATGAAACGCTCGTGCTAATGTTGAAGTATTATGGTATTTCTTATAAATCACTTGATCTTGTAACATTAGATACGAAACAAATAGTATCTATAGACGTCATGAAGTCTCCTGAAGCACATTTTGTAAACTTGGGTCTCAGTGAGCAAACGTGGGTCTATTTCTTATTTAAAAAAAATCTTTTTGTCACTTCATTAATTTATTAATCTATTGACATATTTTGTAGATCTATTTGCGAATTGGCAAACGCCTCCTCCATCCTTTTCCATTCTTTTCTTTCTTGGGCCCCTTTATTTTTATGCTAAACTCTTGTTCTGGAGTTGTCCTTATATATTTTTTTAGTTAGTGAATAAATTGTCTGTTTCTGCTCATAATCATATCACACATATGACATTCCTTCAACACCATTTAAAACACGACAAATACATGTATATTTTATATTAACTTATTTCCATTATACATATCAAGATGTGAATAATTCAAGCTACGCCTAGCGAGCTCTAGCACATTCTGTTTTTTACATAAATAGTCTTCTTTTTTTGAATAGTCTATTTATGTAATGACTAAATTTATTCTAGTAACTTAGTCATTACATAAATAGACTATTAAAAAAAATACAAATTGAGAAACTTTCCATAGCCTAACGCTGGAATATTAAGCTTTATTAAATATTATATTTTATTCATGTAGCACTGAGGGACACGATATGGTAACATTACAAAGCTATTTTATTTACAGCCTCTATAAAAGAAGACGTTTTTATTGTACTTAAATATTCAACTACCTACTATGACGTTATTTTATAGCAATGTAGGCTATATCATTTATATAACATTACCAGAAACGGAAATGTAAAATAAAGTCATTTTTACGAAGACTTTGATGTCCGCTGATCTTTGATTTCAATCTATCTGTCACGGAAATTTCATGTTGAATGTTGAAACGTAATATTTTTGTTGACACTTTAAATTAAGTTCCATAATAACCGACATAAAATAAGAAATCTTTATTGTCGATAAAGGTTTTTTTCAATGAACATTGTGTACTAGTACAATAGTACGGATACAATCATGTTCGAATTCAATTTTCAGTTGGCCGATTGTATAAGTATTATGTAAGCAAACGTATATGCGCTGTTTAGTAATCTAGCTTTAAGCTAAGGTATATTTGAAGTTTAGTAACTTGGCTTCATTTTATGAAAGGTTGCAATAACAACGGAAACTATTTAGATATAACCACTACGGGAAGGAACTAACGGCAATGTGCGGTTTCAAATGAACATCCTCTGGTTATAATACTACATAATAACTTGCAAATAATACAATAGGAACCTTTTGTAGTATACATCTTAAATAAAATTTAGATAGGAAGAAGCAGAGATATCGTACACACCGTAATTCTGCCCAGCTTATTGTACTTGCAGTAATCGTCATTGGGATTGGGATTTTAGGATTTTCACTTTTTTGCGAAAATGACATTTCAGGACCGTAATCTATACCTACTTAAAAAAAAACATATATTTTTTATTAGAAACATGTTTTTTATTTAACGAACAACGCCGTACTTGCCATTTATGTGCAAGTACGGCGTTTCAATTGAAAATCCCAAAAATGTCGATTACTGCAAGTAGGTACAATAAGCAGGACAGAATTATTATAGTGGATGGTAGAAACGACTTTTCTATAATTTATCCACACCTACTCAGTATTAAAAAAAGTGTGTAATTAGATTGTGGACACAAAGGCAGCGGACAAAAGCGGGCGGTGACAGCGGAATCGCAAGAGATTTATCTTTTTCGCGATTGACTGATCTAAATATTTTTGGTTCATATGTCTTTATCATGTGCATTAAATAGTACTAGTTTCACGCCGCTGGACTTTCATGGACGGTTCCATAAAAATGTATGCATTAAAACAAAATCCCCGTATCCCCAAAATAAAATTATCATAATTTCATATATTCGTAACTTACTTGATCACAATCGAAAAAGCATCGACTATGTAAAGTTAACTCATATCATACAAAAGCCTATAATTTTGCATCAATGAATATCTATCCGATAACATTATAACATCAACTACAGTAAGTTACATACATTGTAATGACTATTCACAACTTCAATAACAAGGGCCCTGAACATTCATCACATAGACAACATATCAAATTATATCATGTTCATTCCGTACATTGGAATTGAATTTCATTTTGATCCTTTGTAGTCCCGTTAAAATTATCCATTCAAATATGAAGTATAATGATCAATACTGGGCCCCCAGTATTGATCATTATACATTATACTGGGATCACCAATCTGCCTATCAAGCGTGGTAACTACGGTAAAACTTCGATAGAGTCCATGTTCAGCAGTGAACATTATACTGACAGATATTTTCTTGTAACACAAATAAATATTCAACACGTTCATACCCTGTTTAAAGATGTTGTTATAACAATCGGGACCAACCCGTAAATGTGGTTCGAACCCACGACCTCTAAAAAAAATGTATTCAGTTTTCTCTTTTCACAATGTGGACTTTAAAATCGAGACAGATTTACAAATAGAAAGTAGTTAATAATGATAATAAATATACATTATTAGGATGTATCTGACTTTATGCACAGTATGGTGTGTTAATACACTCAGATAAATGCTACCTGGTAGCTATACGATTAACAATTCTATCAATCGGGGCTCACGGCGTAACATGCTTTCTGAGGGACTGACCCATTTCAGTAGAGGGACGATGCTGCTTTTAAAACTCATCGAGGATTTCTGAAAGTGTAATTATCTTAAGTAGTCTAAAATACCTACCACATTTTTCAAAACAATTGCTTGTCTCCACTCTTTAAAAAAAAATTAAGCACAGTTTTTTTAAAAAGTGATTCTTAATTAAGTCCAACACCAAGAAATTGCAAACCACATCAAGAACTTGTGTATTATTTGGCGGCTTTTGTTCCTAAGATATACTTTTTTGTCCTGCAAATTTAACAAAACATTCCACAGATTAACGGTCAATGTTTATTCATATTTACTCTACAATAGGAGTACATTAATGGACTGATAATGTCATTCCGTCAACGTTTTAAAACCTTTAAAGGATTCCCAATTTTTATTAAATTATTTTATAAATAAGTCGTATTTTTTGTTGGTTTTATCATGAATTAACATGAAATACTTTTTCATTAAGCATTTTCATGTAGAACATAACATAGACTATTAAAATTTCGTTATAATAATCAAACGGGATTTTTAGCTTATCGGCTAAAACAGTACGGTTGTAAGTGGTACATGAACATTCTTGTATAATTTTATTTTAAATAATGGTATTTTATTTTATTACTAGCCGTTCGAGTCCGTCATCCCGTTCGAGATTTCCCGTATTACTAGAAACAGACCAATTGGCTGTGTCCTTCTCAAGATATGCTCGCTTAATGCTTTTTCAATTGTTTACAATTACCGGGGTTATCCGCTAAAATTAAATTATGAAACAACCAACGAAAAGCTGACACAATTAAATGTTTGACAATCGAACAGTTTAATCTTTCTATGGAGTCATTCGAGTTCATTCCATTGACAATTTGTAATAATTAAAACGAAGCTACCCTTCTCACTGTTTTGTTCATGACAGCAGGATTTCGCGAGTGGATGGTTTAAGCAGTTGATTTAAATTTTAAAATAAATTCGGATTAATAAGTAATTATAAAACCCATTTAAACGGATTTGGTGTTCTGCTTTTTGCTAAAAGACTATGTTTCAAAGATTATATGTGCTTAACTATATGTCTAGCGAATCAGTTGGGCATCTGAGCTCAAATGAACATAAACTTATCAATAAATAATGGATTAACTATCCCCCGATTCAACTATGCTTATACATAGTCCACTCAATCAGTTAACGCCTACGGCGGCCAATCTCTAAGAAGATAAGCCATCTGCAGGATATAGTGTATGCACAAACACAGGTGCACTCTTCGTTCCTTTACTCTCAAAATCCGGTGAGACGGTTCTATCGATACAACCGGTTCTATCGGTTCTATCGATACATTGACACAACAAGCAAAACCGACATGTTAACGTATTATCTGAGGCATGCGTGAAACACTGTCAACTTCCAGATTTTGGGCTGATCATTATTTCTCAGTGAAAAATGTCTAATTGGTAACACAATTTTATACCCGACCAGGGATCCCACTAGCTAGTTACAGCATTACCGATATATTTTAAATACATATCATCGAAGGTTAAAGTTGAAAAGTGGCAGCTTTTGTTGCATTTATTAAATTTATTTTATTAAATGGTCGGCGTTATCGTAATGTTAACTATTTTTTGTTTTGGCCATGTGAGGTAACACTTAATTTGTATACTTGTTTTTAAGTCTCAAATTCTGCTAAAGTTGTAATGTTCAAAGGTGTTACAAGGGTGTGAATAAAAATAATGAAGATAGGCTTTGTTCTTTCGTATTTTAGTGTTTTTTTATGACCCTCGCACCCCATATTGTAGCTTCCATAAATTTGTTAAGGTTGTTATTCACATGGGGCTAAGACGATTTATTGTTTACTAGCGAGCCGTCCCTGCTTCGCACGGGTGCAATGCATGGATCATACATACAAACCTTTCGCTTGAAACAGCCTATCTATTAAAAAAACGCATTAAAATCCGTTGCGTAGTTTTAAAGATATAAGTACAGACAGACTTTATTTTATACTATGTAATGATGTTTAAACGTTTAGTTTATATGTTTTTTTTTAAATCAAGTAGCTAAGCTAGCAGATATACTTCCAAACGAAATATGACGAATTGAAATTTGAAACTAAAATATTATTCACAGTAAATTTTTTGTCGTTTCTAATAATTCAGTAGAATTTCTGAAGGAAATCTTTTAGTAAAAACAAATGTTTAAGTATTTTAATTTTTTATATAACGTTACGTATTAAAATTTTGTTTTTTACAGAAAAAGGTTTCCTTCAAGAAGATGGCAATGATAAATTTGCATTACAAAATGATCTATATGCGAATGGTCTATACACATCGATGAGTTTAAATTTATAGACTAACATCAACAGCGTCGACTGAAAGGGGTCAGTGCCTCAGAAATCACGTTGAGCCGTGGGGCCCGTTTTATATTACATCATTAATGATAATCGTATATCTACAAGGTATCGATTTTCTGAGTATATACCTACTATATACATAATATTGGGGTCACCAATCCACCTGTTAAGCGCAGTGATTATTGTAAAAACCCTTCGAAGCAGTCCATGTTCAGCAGTGAATATCATCAGCCCGTATATCCATTGCTGAACATGGGCCTCCTCACGTAGGATATTTTGTCATATTTAACTACAAAATTTTGTAAAATATCATATTTTTTTACGCTTAATATATATAAACTAACAGATATAACAATCTGTGGAAGCATAAAATATTACAGCACTCAGGTTCTCTTCTTCTGCTCGCAAAGCATAATTATTAACAATATTATTTCGTTTCAGTGACCCGTCTCGGTGAATGATAATTATGGGACACGCGGCGAGCGGTGTGAAAACCGCTTTATGGGTATCTCTTCTACATGGCTTCTTTTTCCTCATCGGTAAGTACCTCTGTTTTACCATCACATAAAATACTTTGCTCATTATACTAATGTACTTTAACAATATGGTATTTAAAAAAAGATGATAAAAGTAACGATTCAATGTTTCTAAATTTGAAATACGAAGGATAATTTTGTTTTTTATTTTATTTTTTTAGACAGTTGTGTTGCGAACTTTGAGGTTTTATTAGTATTAGATTATAAATGTCGCTAAAAAATTAATTGATATCGTTACACGTGTCGTTTCTTTTAATAACATACTTAAAAACGTGTGACTAAATTGATAATAAAAAAGAAATATTACAATTGAACTACTATATTTGCCCATTCATATTTTAATGGATAGGTGTCTGAACGAATAAGCCCATTTTATGATATATCATAAACTCCTTTAAAGTAACTTAACATATTACTGGTATAATAACTGCCGCGTTAGTCTAGCGTTAATTTGTTTGACGCCCGCTTGATCGAGCCAATCAATCCAACAAAAAATCTAAGTAGGTAGTAACCCGATATCTGAAAGTAAGTGGGGTTTCATCCGTGCCTAGGAGAGCACGTTAAGCTGTCGTTCCTGCGCCTGATCTCACATCGGTGGTGTTCGTAGAACCAAACTCTGACAGTAAAAGAATAGAGAGTGCACCTGTGTTAGCGCACACACTAGTTCATGCACAGATTGCTCTTATTAGAGATTGACCGCTGTGTTGTGAATGGTCGGAAGTATATATATTTCGCAGCTATCTAGTTAAATCAGCCATTTAATCGGAAGGCTAGCCCGTTAATTAAACGCTGACATTTAATTGAATGCCTACCGTTGACCTCAAAACCTGTAGTGCAACGCTTTGATATTTTGCCTTTCGCCATGTCATTGAAAGTCGGCGTTTAATTAATAGGTTAGCCGTTCCAAAGAATAGCTGATTTAAATAGATGGCTGCGATATTATATAATATCACTATTTGTACTGAATAAATAAATGAACTGAATTTTTACTTGATGTACAAAATATAGTATAATATATCAAACCATTTTCTTTTACATCAACGTCTTAAGCTTAACTTAACTCAAGGCCACAATGATAAACGATAACAGTTTGACACACTTTAACTACACACCAGAAAAGGTAATTTATTTTAAGACGCCCATCTTAGCTAAGGCTTCTGGTTTATTAAGAAGATACCAGACAGAACGGTAATTGGATTTGACTTAACTAACTTTTAGAGATAATGACTTTGCAGAACTGACTGTGCTAAACTGCACTTAGAATACACTACGAAAACGCTAAGAGATTTCAAATGTTCTATAAAGTAAGAAGTTGCGAAGCTTTTCATTACGGGAAGAAAATTACTATCGTCATTTCGTCTTTAAGGCCTTTAAGTTTCGTTTAATGTTTTATTCATATATTTAAATATAATATAATTTTGCATAAATTTACTTGGGTTGTCAGTGGTTAAACTTACACATTTAACATTAATTTTAATAATCACATAACAATTACTTAAATATTCATTCGCATATTGTACTTTCAAATTATAGGTCACAGAGAGAATGAATGAAAGGAGACTAACAGGTAGAATTTATATGGCGAATGTGAATGGAAGTGTTGGAAGGGGAAGACCAAGGCGGACGTTCCATGATCAAACCGAGGACGTTCCTAAGGAAGGCTAGGTTAAAAGTACCTTAAATCGAAGGACATGCATGAGGAGATTAATGAATGAAGAAGAGGCGAAAGTGGTATGTCAGGATCGTAGCTAGTGGAAGGAAGTGGTATCTGCCTACCCCTATAGGAAAGAGGCGTGAATGTATGTTTGTATTTATGCAGTAGGTCACTCAGTAACTGTAAAGATTAACTACTTTTTACTCGATATTTCATCCGCATATATTTTGATTGTCATCAACCCGCCTGCCAAGCGTGGTGAATTCGGCAAATACCGTCCCTCATGAGGTGACACAGTAGTTGACGTTTTATGGACTGATGATGATAATGATGACATATGATTTCTCCTAAAAAGCTGTAGGTAATATGAATGAATGAATTGAAAGACATATTTTTTTAATAATTTAACAAAAAAATACAGAGTCAAACCACTTATCTACATCAAATAAAAGGGGACAAAAATGACTTGGCTTTTTATAAACCAACGAGATGGGCCCAATAAACAAATCGACCTTTTGGCATTCCTCTGGGGCTGTAGAAAGAAATGCATGTACTTACTTTTCTGTCGGATTCCATTCAAACTCACTCAACCAAAATGGAATAAATACGCAACAAGAATCACAAAAGAAGTCGTCGTATGATTTACGAGTTATGACTAAATATAACTCGGAGTAGTATCAGCGAGCATTTGGCAACCCACAATCGTTGTGCAGTGTAAATAATAGCATACCAAATGTAAATAAATATATATTTTGTTGGAATTTTGATAAATAGTAACAGTAGATCATTTAGCATTGCCTCTATATACAATTTCTTCCTTTTCCAAGTGTAATCACAGGTCTTTGGCTCCGAAAACTTCTTACAAGTGAATCCTATCAATCGAAACGAAATTGGAATGGTGTTGTTTAGTTGTGGCGTAAACGGAATTATCCAAATATTTGAATATTTAGTTAATAAATAAAAAAATAGATTGAGAAATCTATTCGGCTCTCTAATTTTTTTTATTATCTATATCATATCCATCAAGAAACTACCGCCTACATTTCTGACTATTTTATCGCATTTTCTATGAGTTTCCATTAGATTTTCAGTTAGGTACTACAATTCGCCGTCCTGTCGAATAGTTTCTTTAACGGCTGCGATTGTCGAAGAAATTTACTAATACATATTAAATTGCCTGGTGCCGTGTGGTTTCCGGCTTAGAATAGACCACCCCATGTCCTCCCATGGGTGTCGTAAAAGGTGACTAAGGGACATATGGCTGATGGATGGGCAGCAGCATCTATTAGCTCAAGGTTTACATCTTACTGCGATCACCAATCCGTCTGCCAATCATGGTGATTATGGCAATATCCCTCTACGATCCTGGCTTGCCAAGGTCTGTTAAGAGGAGGCCCATGTTCAGCAGTGGACGTAAACGGGCTGTTGATGATGATGATGATGATGATTAAATTGCCAAAACTGTAAATTTTGCAATCAGGAATCAGTTCCTGCACACAATTCATTATGGTGTTGAAACTTAATGTTTACCAACCTATGTTTCTCCAAATTTTCACAAATTTATATTAACATAAAACAAAACTCAAATTTACCTTATGAATTTTACTTTTTCCTCATATTTTCATCGTTGTGGGTCATTTATTGAACTTTTTATTTAGTATATTGGATTCAGATATAATAAGGATACATACTATAAGCATCTTTCTGCGCATAAAAATATTTCAAGCCATGCATCGTATGACGGCGCGTATCAAGCTGCGATTAACAACCAACAACATTTATTAGTTAAAAGTACTTCCTATCTTTGGTAAGCTGATGCTTACTCTGCTTCTATTTTACATTTAATAATACTTATTAATCCTCGTTTCTTAGTGTCCGCATTTGATATGCTAATATAAGTATAAGCTAAGACGATAGTTATTTCTCTCGCTCGTAAATATTTAAGCTTCAACTATAGAAATGGCATAAAGTGGTGAATTGTGAGAGTGTATTTGTTTTGTGTTTGTTTATTTCCTCATAAACCATGTTTTTACGAACCGTATATATTATTGTCATTGGATAATCTTATAGTACATAATACAAAATGTGAATATAGACACTGTCATTCAGGTTTGTTGTTGTTTTGTTTATTTTGTGTGTGTTTTCTAGTTAAATGTATAGTTTAATTAAATTTATTTAAATGTCAAAATGATACGGAAATGTTTATAATTGTCGTTTTATCATATAACTAGCTTCCAGCATTCACGAAAGTTTCTCCCGTTCTCGCAGGACCTTCATAAATAAATAAAGTTCATAGCCTTTCTCGATAAATGAGCTATTTAACACTGATTTTTTTTCTCAAATCGAACCATTAGTTCCTGAGATTAGAGCGTTCAAGCCAACCAACAAACAAACAAACTCTTCAGCTTTATGTATTACTATCACTACATAGTATAAAACAAAGTCGCTTTCTCTGTCCCTATATCCCTATGTATGCTTAAATCTTTAAAACTACGCAACAGATTTTGATGCGGTTTTTTTTATAGATAGAGTGATTCAAGAGGAAGGTTTATATGTATAATACATCAACATTGCACCCGTGCGGAGCCGGGGCGTATATAAAAATATGTTTATTATGTGCCCTAAAGCACTAAGTTTTCTTATGCTTCGCTTAAAAATGGTTATATAAGTAAAATAAAAGAGAACCTGTCTTAAAGGATACTGAAAACCATAAGGATTGCATAGGATTAAATATAACCACCTTAATGTTTAAGACTTTAGCCCGTAGGCACAGGTGGCGGTCGCGCTTACTAATCCTGACGATTAAAGTAAACGGTTAGATTAAATGGATATAATAACATCTTCGTCTTCAACGAATCTGGTTTGGAATGGTAAGTACAAAAGCCTTCAATGTATGCAGATTATATTTATGGTAAATCACAGATTTTGTGACCTAAGTAGTCGTTCGTATTTATAAAATGATATCTTTTGTTGTGGCCATAATCACTACGCTTGCCAGGCGAATTGAATTGCAATAAGTTGGTGAGTATCCTTGAACTGATAGATGCTGCTGCAAATCTGTCATGTATGTTTGTATGTCCCTTAGTCTTATGGCACCCATGGGAAGATATAGGGTGGCCTTTATTATTCAATATTTATAGTTTTTTGTTTATTTTCAAAGTATTATTGTATGTTATATACCCAATAATTATCTTATAATACGTATTATAATAATAATATATGTATTATTATCTTATTATAATACATAATGTATTAAAATAAGATTGTTATATCGGCAGCATATATCTTAGATATATTTTTTGTACATTAATATAATTTCTTTATCCTATATTATCATAACAAATAGGCTAGTTGACACTTTTTTTAAATTATTCTTATATGGTTTACAATGTTTTTACTAGATCAAGAAAAAAATATGGCATTTATTTGAGATCTAGAAAGCATTGAAATAAATATTTTAACATTGGCTTGACATTTAGAGATGAAAACAATGTCAGCCATGTTGGTATATATACATTATCTGTGTTCGAGATCGATGACGTCATGACTTAGAAAGTGTAAAGGTGCAAGTTGGAAGCGGGCGACGTGAGGCGGCGGCGGACGACGTGTCGCGGCGACACTAGGTACTGGTTTGTAAGTATTTCTATGAAATTCCCTTGAGAAAGAAATTGCGTTATGCGATAAAACTGCCCATTGTTATATAGGTATCTCATATGTTTTTTTTTCTTGTGTTTTTATGTCTTGTTTGCTTATGTACAATACAACAATAAAGAGTAGTTTATACAGCTGTCTAATGATATGATGAATAATGTTCTATAATACGGCTACTAGATACTAGACAGGGTGACTTTTTTTACCGGCTTAAAAATAATAGGGCGTGATATGTATATGAAATTGATGTCTAAGGCATAGTTATTATTATTATATTTTTTTTATAAAAGATTACTTACAGAGTTTGCAGTCTACTAGTATTCTTGTTAACCCCTCGTGCCAAGCTAAAATGAGTTCACGTCGGTAGTGCAATGGGTGGGGATCGAACCGGCGACTACAAGATCACAAGTCCGACGCCCTAGCCATTGAGTTACGGCCGCTTCAAACTGACATAGAGTGAAAATCGTAACGATAAAAATACGTACCTAATTAATTAATAAAGAATAATAAACTTAAAGTGCTTAACATTAAGCATGAGTAATTTAATTAAACCTTATAAATTTATAACGATGTATTATTAGCTAAAAAACAGCTATGCTCTTCTCTGTATAGTAGTTCCTGCTTAGGTGAATGACCTTTATTTCACTTCCTTCTTGCTTTTAACTTTGACCTTTTCCTTTAGATAACGAAGTTCTAACAAAGGAAAAAAGTGTCAGAACGGTCAAGTTTTTTTTTTGTCGTTCGTATTTTCCAACAAAAAACGGACTCTTTTCAACATTACCTTCCACTTCATACTATTGCTTTGTCATTGTTAACAAAGTTCAAATAGTGAATCAGTGCTAATAATAGAAACATCGTTTTTTTTTTAAATATTACTAGCTGACATTTGCATTCTACTTGTTAACCCCTCGTGCTAAGCTAAAATGCTTGTGTTACGGGTGGGTTTACGTCGGTAGTGCAATGGGTGGGGTTCGAACCGGCGACCTCAATATCACAAGTCCGACGCTCTAGCCATTGGGCTACGGCCGCCTGAATTTGATAAGACAAGTTGATAAGACATTGATATAATTACTAAGAAGTTTTGTTTTATCTGATCTTAAAATTCAGTACATGTTTTATTCAACTGCTTAGCAAATTCTACTTAACAAATAAAATTGAAAAACTATTAGTCTCAGTAGCGGTCGTACGTTTAATCTGCATAGCTTTAGGTCATAGGAAATATCTTTATCATTTTAACCTAAGCCTTCTTTATTAATCTTTCAGTCCATTGTCCGTTTGAGAGAGTGAGGCAAAACCTTCACTATCAACTGTAGGTTTTGAGTTTATCGTGATTAGATAGACAACCTCCTAGGTATTTGGCTCGCCTTGAATCTCGGAGGTCCTAGGTTCGATCTCCACACCGGACATGATATCTTTGTGTAAATATTAAGATTTCTTTCCGGGTCTGGTTGGTTGAGGGACTACCTTCCCTGCCACGGAAAGCCCGTTAAGCCGTTGGTCCCGATTGTTATAACATCATCTATAATAATCGTATATCAAGGAACGGAAAGCAGCGTTTCCTTGTGTGGTATAATATAATACAGCGGTCACCAACCCGCCTGTCAGCGTGGTGACTATGGCTACTACCCTCCCTCGGGAGGAGGCCCATGTTCAGCAGTGGACGTTATACGGGCTGATGATGAAGATGAGATAGACATATAGTGGCGACAAGGGTCTTTGTTTTATAATATGTATCAATAATTAATATTCGTTTTGCCAGTATAAACTTCCTACGTTTACTAACTATTGCATAAAATTCCGTAGATCTCAGGAATTACTGGTCCGATTTGTATAATTCTTTGAGTATAAGATGGCCCATTTATCAATAAAGGCGATAGGCTATAGGATTCTATTATGAAGTCCCCACGGGAATGGTAGTTGCGTGTAAAACCGCGCGCGGAATCTAGGTGTTAAATATATATGAACCACAGAGTTCTAGGTTTCAGGTTAAGAGAGTTCCCTGATGAAACTAATTTAAAGTTTCACTACCTAGAGTAGGGTTAACAATTATAAAACAACATTAAAACTATGAGGTAGCTTACATTATAAGGAAATAAAACGGTTTTAGCGACAGCCTCCGTAGCGTAGCGGTATTTTGCTCGCTTTAAGTCGTGGAGGTCGTGGGTTTGATCCCCACACCGGACAAGAAATCTTTGTGTAAATTCTAAGATTTCTTGCCGGGTCTGGTTGATTGAGGGACTAGCCTCCCTGCATTGGAAAGCACGTTAAGCGGTTTTTTTTTTCGTACGGACATATGTAGTTAGCCCTGAGGCTTTTGCTACTTCACCGAGCATAAAGGCGAGCAGAGCTCCAGCCTAGATAAATGGTTTAAACACTACATACTAAGCAACCTGCGCAAGAGGGCGTCCCCTGTGGGACTTGGACCTCGGCTCAGGGCGGTCGCTGACGGGGAGATTATGGCTTTTAGTTTCTTTAGGGGAGTTTTGTGCAACTAGCGCTCAACTTTACAGTTCGCGGGCCTCTCAGACTTCGGGTCTACGAGGGCATCAGATGGTTTTTTGCAAACTAAGGGTCAGGAGGACGAGGGGGGACGCGTCACGTTCGCGGGCGCACTCTTCTCCGGCGGGTCAAAAGAACGATAATACACTAAAAAGGCTAGTAAAATATCTCAATAGTAATATAACAGGAAAGAAACAAGCCAAAGTCAAGTCAAATATCATTTATTCTGTAAAATGGTTTCCTTTTTTTTCCTACCGTACAGTGCGTGACATAGTGACCAGTAGTCACTCCGTCACGCACTGCACGGTAGAAATACTGCCAAAAGCTCAGTAGAACCTTCTTTTTTTAAGTAAAAAAACACTAAGTATACATATGTATATGTTTTAAGCTTTGTTTTAGTAGAATTTTCTAGTTATTTTCAAAAGTGAATAGCGAAAATTATAAATCATAAACTGCGATTATGAGAAAAACACAAATAAAGTTACACTAAAAATAGCAGGATAATTTTTAAATAATTATGAACAAAATTTTCGTAACTGAAAATCTTTTAGAAACGTCAAAGGAATTCCCGTTGCATTAATACACCTAGCATGAACTCATTTAATTTAACTTTTAAATAAAATTTGCTTTATCGTAATATTTGTTAATGTGTTTTAATTTAACACTATTTCTAAATTGAAGTCATATTAATATAAATCTCAAATCTCTCTCCCTCTCTCTCAAATCTCAAATCACAACTATGGACTGTGTGTGAACTATGACTGTAATTCTGGGATCTGAAATAAATGAATAAATAAATAAAATAATAAAATAAATACTTAACCGTACTTATATAATTAACTTAACCATATGTATATAAACTTATATATTTATATAAAACTAGATAAACACTATGAAACCGATTTAAAAACTTACATTATTAACGAGTATATTAATTTATGAAAATGCTTTTCTACTTAAGCCGACATAGATATAGATATACATATTTCTGTCTCAGTTCTTGTTGAATATAACACTTATCAGGAGAATATAGTATTAATTCATTTATTTACATTTTATAGAAGGCTAATCAAAGCCTTACTTTGGGTAGCCTTCTATAAAATGTAATAACATTAATATTCCTCATTATGTTTCCATTTTAAATAGAATTTCCATTTTTCTTATATATATATATATACATACATAATAGACACTTAAACACGTACGTAGACATTGGATAGGCGGGCCGGTAGCCGAACCCGTGACTAATGAACCCAAAAGATTGATGAATATGCCGAGAGGCAAAACCGTCGTTGCAGACACGCTGAAGGTCACGTAAATAATCAACGGACTGTCGGAAGCCCTTTTGCTGAAAACTAAATCAGTCAGCGTTCACGAACGTTCAAACATAATGTTTGATTTTAGTTTTTGTGGGCGATACTTTAAAACTTAAAGCAGTTGTGGCATTGTTTTGTATTTATTTTTATTGTAAGTAACTCATTTTTAAGATAAGATCTGAATGAAATGTACAACACTTCAACAACATTCTGCAATTATACGTTCAAACATTCTGCAATTATACGTTCATTCCTTCATTCAATCATTCGTTCATAAATTTTAATATGTGATTAACAGTAAACGATGGGATCCTTTAATAACAAGTAAAACTGTTTATCCAGTGGTTAACCAAAATATATACCGAAAATATAACCAAAATTTTATGCCGACAAACAATATTATCATAATAAGTACTCATAAAGGCAAAAGTTTATTAACTATGTAATTATAAAATATAAAAAATGGAGGGTTCTTTTGGCAGTAATTATTATTGCCTACTTTATGATGAGACTTAATTTTTTAATAATTCTTTCATTTAAATGAAAAAACTTTTACACCTTGAATTTGTAAATTTCTAAGAGTCAAGATTTTTTTTCACTACCTCTATTCTAGGATGCTTTTTAATAAATAAATATACTTTGACTTTTGCTACCTGATAAATGAAACAACTATTCTATACTGTTTATTTCTTACTACCTGTGCACGCGACTTCATATCATTCACTTCATGTGGAATAGTGACTTTCAGTTGCTACTTCTAATTATTTAGGCTTAAAAAATGACGATACTTCCAAACAATATTTTTCCCCCCTTTCAACCCTTTTTCGCTTTATAAAGTGGCCAACGTCCTTTTTCTGGTTCTCAACTATATGTATACCAAATGTAATTTAAATCGGTTCAGTAGTTTTGGTGACAGACAGACAGAGTTACTTTTGCATTTATAATGTTAGTAAGGATAGTTCCAGGAACTACTTCTCTTCCACGCTCTAAATATATTTCTCTAATGACTTCCTACAATTTGTTGTGAATAAACCTAACACAGTTCTAACCGAACTTGCAACTCAAATTACCAACAACATTTTCGTTTTCTATAGCATGACTTGCGGTCTAATACATGAACTCTAACTCCCAGCTAAATTGGGCCAAAACAATCCACAAACATCTAGTCACTAACTAGCTAACTAAGCAAGGAATACTGAAGTTTCCAAATTACGCTCAGTTAATGGGTTCCAAAAATAAATTCCGCGAAACATTAAATCTAGTTAAAGTACCTGAAAACTTGAAACTAGGATTATGAATGTTATTTCAGCTGTTACGGTTGGGATTTTAGTTTAAATCCTTTTGGCTGACTTGGAAATTGAGTTATGTAAATTAATGCTTATTTACCAAGAGCGACATGAAATACTTAATAAATTGATTCGAATATTTTGTAGTCATTAAACGATATTGTATAAGTATGAATTGAATTTTAGTAAAGCTTATTTAGAGCAACTAAGGACAGCAATTGCTTCAGCTAGGCTATATTTTCGAGAATTTTCTCATCCATACCTTCATCAAAAATAAATTGTTGTCAAAAGGTCCCATACAACAGCATGTGCGAGCAACGATGCATACCATATACATGTACCAAAATCTAGCTGCATATCACTACTACGACGTAGTAGTTACATCAACTTAATGACGTAGTAACTGCTACGACGTAGTACGTACCATGCATTAGGGTATGTCGCTACGTAGCTATTAAGCATTATTAATGCGTGTTGTACAAATTATTATGCATTATACAACATTAAAGACTACCTTTTATCTTATTTTTGTCACACATCATCTTAGTTAATTGGGAAATTGGATTTCCGCACTAATTACTAACAAGTGTGTGACGTAAATAACAAAAATATTTGCTTATAATATAAATACTAAACGCATTGTAGTAACGTATTGACATGGTTCTATGTTTAACATACCTGTTTCATGATTATGATTATTTTTTTTTCTGTTTTAACCAGTTTGCTTTTGTTTCAGCTGACTCCGGGACTGAACCATCGCTAGAGCACAGTACTTTGGACATTTCCTCCCGTCACTTCAGAGCAGAATTTCTTCAAGAGTGGTCAGGCTCTCCTGATGCTCCATACTTCGACTCGAGTACGCCTAGAAATATTACTGGCTTAGTGGGACACCCAGTTAGGCTGCTGTGTAGAGTGAAAAACTTACAAAATAGAACCGTAAGTACATCATTTATATCCTTTACTAGCTTTCCGCGTGCGGTAACACCCACCTAACTTCCGTCCCTGATATCTGTATATGATGAAAACTTCATAATCCATTGTAACTTATAGCCTTTCTCGATAAATGGGCTATCTTACACGAAAATATTTTTTCAAATCGGACTAGTATTTCCTGAGATTACTGCGATTAAGCAAACAAACAATTAAAGTCTTCAGCTTATGAGAAGGATGCGCATATAAAATTGTGTTTTTTAATAAATGTTCCATGACAACGATGCATAATATAGCCGTACTCGTATAATTTTAAAACAATAACACTGCTATATAAGAAACTGAATTCTATGAATTGCAAAAACGATTGTACATAAATATTTAAGCTGGTTATTCTCATTAAACATTATTCGTGTTCACATTCATCTACATGGTGTAACGGAAAGGGTATATACATAGAAAGATCAAGGCTTCTTTGGATCATAACAAACGATATGGCAAGGGTTTCAACTCAAAATAAAATTGTCCATTTTTTTTTTTTTGCACACAAAAAATAAAAATGCGGAACCCTTTATTCAGAAATACCAGGAGTAAGAGGTTTATTTTTACTTGCAAATAGTTCGTTGACATCGATCAGCTGATTGAGTGCTAGTGATGTATTTATTTCAATTTGAAAAGTTTGCTTTCTGGTATCTATGAATTTAAAAAAATCATTACTTCCGGACTTGTAGAGATAGGATTAAATAACCCTTGCCATATCGTTTATTATGATCCAAAGAAGCCTTGCTCTTTCTATGTATATACCCTTTCCGTTACACCTTGTATACTAAAGTACCAAAAATGCATATTTTTTTATTTTAACGTAAGATTTTATAGCCAGTCAGTGCCGAAATTTGAATAAAATATGCTCAAGGGTATTTTATAGCCGGACTATGTATGGTGTGCGGAATAAATCGGATTATCAAAAAACCTCTAATCGGATCCGAATAAAAAGGGTCACACTGAATTATACGAATTGACCTTGTCAGTTACATCGTATGTTTTACGAATTGCTATAGACATAAATCATGGTTTTTTTTTTTATTATGGAGAATGATGGTATTAGCTATGCCAATAAAGCTATAAGATAATCTCTATAATAGAAAATGTAATTAAGCACAAGTTTATTCCCAAGCATTGGTGCATTTTCTATTTATTGTATATTGAACTATTCCCGTAAAAACTTCATAATAAAATATAACTTTAGCTTTCCTCGATAAATCTGCTATATAACACCGAAAGAACGTTTCAAATCGGACTCATAGTTCCTGGGATTAGCGCTTTCAAGCAATCAAACAAACTCTTCAGATTTATATATTAGTATAGAGGATAATAATAATCATTTATTCTGTACCAAATAAATGATTATTTGGTACAAAATAGTAAGTAGAGAGTTACTTACCAAATAAATGATAATAATTCATTTATTACCAAATAATAAATGAAATGAATAATTGAAATGTTGATTGAATGTTGATTTAATCAACATTTTAATCAACATTTCAATGTTGATTTTCATTGATAACGACCATAAAAAAATATTTTACTAACTTCCCGCGCGCGGTTTCACCCGTGTAGCTTCCGTTCCCGTAAGAACTTCCTAATTAAATACAGCCTATGTCATCCGGGCATAGTGTAGCTTTTCAACGTAGAAAGAATTGTTCAAATCGGTCAAGTAGGTTTGGAGCCTATTCAATACAAATAAACAATCAAATATTTCCTCTTTATAATATTAGTAGGTATATATTAAATGTATTGATGTAGGTACCAATAATAAACAACGCTTCCCAAAATACATAATGACGAGAATTGCTCTTGATATTATAGTTTCTTACATACGAATATGTTTCAGTCACATAAAAGTCAGTACACATTTTCCGTGACCAGTTGTTGCGTATTTTCGATCAAGTCTCGTAATATCTTCGTTCAGAGATCCGTAAAGGAATATTGGCTTATTTAGCTAATTGAGGAAAATCACTGAACATTTTTCTGTGGTATACGTTTGCAATCAAACAGTGTTATAATAATATTATCAAGACTAAGTTAAAAATTCTGGGGTTAATTTTAGTAAAAATGAAAACACAAAAAAAGAAATGGTTGCTGATTTCGTTTCGTAAAAAAAAATACAAAGTTTTAATTGAAATATATGTATAAATTATGACTTATGTAATGTATTGTTTAAT
Organism: Nycteola revayana; assembly: GCA_947037095.2. Classification (NCBI taxonomy): domain Eukaryota; kingdom Metazoa; phylum Arthropoda; class Insecta; order Lepidoptera; family Nolidae; genus Nycteola; species Nycteola revayana. Next base: position 12,269,283 of record OX344838.1, on the reverse strand, counting down.
GAGCTATTAATAGATATGATATAGTATCTATTGAGGAATAATTAAAATGTTATATTTATAAATATTTATTTTGGCGTAATATCAATGTTTCTTTAAGTAACACAGTACATAGGTAAACGAAGATACATCTATAACCATGACGTTACTATATTTCGATCGGTTCGTTCCCTACGCCGGACAAGAAACTCGTACATATTACGTGTAAAAATAAAAGCGGCAAAAGTCGTTTTACTTCACATCTATATTTTAACTGGAGTATGGAACATTACGTGGCGTGAGAGTACTTACTTTACGGTCCTATCTCCGACCTAGGTTTTGACTCTTTACAATGAATACTGTTACTTGATATCTAAATCGATCTTTATTTAATAGTAACTTGCCGCGCGTGGTTCTTCCCGTGTAGTCCTTCATACTGATGGAACTTCATATTAATAATTAACCTAGCCTTTCTCGATAAATGGGCTATCTAACACATAAATAAATTTTCAAAATGAACTTTTTCATATGTATTACTATGACTGGCAAATCGAGACGAGAAGATAATTTAATACTAACATAAGTTTTTTACATTTCATAACTATATGCAATAAACAGTAGACAACCAACGAGTTTGTCGCGGGTTCGATTTCCATGCCGGACAGGAAATCTTTGTGTAAATTCTAAAATTTCTTTCCGGGTCTAGTAGGCTGAGGGACTAACCTCCGTGCCTCGAAAGGTTTTTTTAGAGCATTACAGTATACAGTTTTAATAATTATGACATCCACATCGTCAATAGTTCGAGCTTTTACAGAAACACTATATATTATATTCAACTTAAGCTTCTATAAAACTTTGATCTAAAGCAAACACGAAGATCCCTGCCACCTCTCATTTAGTCTGTTTTCTTCAGCTGACTTAAGTAAGTAAACATGACACTGAAAATAGCTGTTAGTAAACAACATTAAAATATTTTTATGGCGAGTTATAAAGTATGGCAGGTCGGAAACACTTGGAAGTTTTTAATAGAACACTTGTGACGGGTTTTATAAGCAGCGCTGTAAAAATTATATCATCTTTTCAGCGAAAGTCACTTAACTTTTAATGTAATGAATCAAATTATAATGTTCCTTGAGATTTATATACTTTGTTACGATTTAAAATTATGGATCTTTTTTGTGGCAGATTCCGCACTTGGGTAATAATTTCCTTTGTTGCGATCTACTTTACAAACACATGCTTCACAGTCACTGTCAAAATCACAATGAAAAAGAACTGTATTTAATAGGTTATTATTCTTATTCTATGAATAAAACTACTTAGGTAACTACATATAACTAGCAAATGCAACCTGTGAGTGCTGCTAATTGTAGGATATTACAGATAATGTACTCCGTCTGTCATTAATTCCTCTACTCATAATAAGTTCATTTTTACATTAATTATTATAGGTGTCAGAGAAAATTTATAACAGCATACAATTAAGTGACACACACCTGGGAGCACCCTATAAATATTCTTTTCATTATTTTATCGTTTTTATTATCAACCAGTCTGTAGCACGATAGAACTTACTAGCACAAAACGCGTAGAATACAACCTCCTGACAATTTACTTTACCTGTTAACTAAGTATAGCAAACTACATATTTCCGTTTCAATTTTCCAGTCTGTTGAAAGTGCAATCTTATTCTATAAACGGTTTTCTAGGATGGTGCATTTGTCGTTCTATCTCTTCAAAATAAATCTAAAGAACGCACAAGACATTGCAATATTTTATACTGATAAAGCTTTTACAAAACTGAGACGTTTGTGGCACATTGAGTGGCAAGATTATAATGGTTATTTTGAAAATAAAAACATATGTCGCAAAGTTAATATTAAAGGACATAAGTATTTGTACATTGCGCCATCCAAGTATCCCTAGCCCTACATGGGGTGCCCTATTGCGCAGGTTGCTTAATTTGTAGTTTTTAAACCATTTATTAAGACTGGAGCTCTGCTCGTCTTTATGCCCGGTGAAGTAGCAAAAGCCTAGTGGCTAACTAAGTAAGACATTCCGAAAAAAAAAACATCCAAGTAACATCAATCATCATTAAGGGGACATCTATTTTGTTATGAGACATTAAAAAAACAACCAAATTAACTCGTACTATAAACGCTTGCAATGCTATCTACCTATATCAATAATGCGTTATCGACTTTATCGTCAACCCATTAATTCAGCTCCGGCAATCCTACTCACACAGAGACACATTAAAGAATAAAGTTATTTGACTGTATTCTCTAAGGTGCCTCCACAGTCAAATAACTACCTTAGCAGCGTATGCGCGCGCTGGCGGTGGGATATGTGGGACTCGCCCTCTCCATATCGTGGTATGCTAAACTCATACTATGAGGAGAGGACCCTACTACCTCTAAAACCTCCCGGACCGATCGGCCCCCGCCGCGGGCGCGGGATGTCCGGGGCCACACTTACAGTGGTCCATTTGCCCAATTATAGGGACGCCCGGAGTGTAGAGGCGTCTCTACTCCTCATGGGTCAGCCTCGGAGGGAGCGGGGCCCATGTCCCCCACTCCCCGAGGCCGAGCCTAGGACGGTAGGCGGCGGGATTCGGCCCGCCGCCGACGGCCAACACGCCGTCTGCGAAGCGGGTGGGCGGAGGGATCTACTTCCCTCTCCCGCTCCGCGGCCTCCTTCTGTGATTCATTACTTGTCTACAGAAGGAGGCAACCGCCTCCCACGACCTCTCACTTTGGACCATCTCCAAAATGATGGTCGGCAGCGAGAGGTCGTCTCCCACCACGCCAACGAGCTCCTCCCGCTCGTTGGTCCACGCCGGACACTCCACCACCGTGTGCTGTGCCGTATCGTCGGCACAGTCACAGTGGTGACAGCGAGTGTCCGGCTCTCTCTGCGCCACGTTGCACAGGTAGCAGCCATGGCCTATTACTACCTGTGTAACGTGGTAGGTGACATCGCCGTGACGGCGACCGGTCCACTTTTTTAGATGGGGCCGAATCGCCTCCACCGTACGCAATCCGCTCCGCGGCGCGGCCTATAGCCGCTCCTGCCATTTCCGGAGAGTCAAATAACTACATACCTCCCCATTCAACTAGCTCACTGACCCTAATAACGCTATGTTATACCTCTCTTACAGAGGCTATCTCTTCAAAACACAAACATAAATACATTTTTATTCGTAATCCAGAGTTTTAAGTTGTGAAAAAAAGGATAGTTAGTAGATAGTCGTTTGTTAAAAAGAAATGATAAGTTTCGTGACCGACCGATTCGACACCATCAACGACGGTCGTCGCTCGGACTATTGGATAGTTGGCCGGATACCGGATATTCAGCGAGTTGTAAGGCTAAATGGTCGGATATTGGATAAAGTACATAATGCTTGTGAAGTTTGCAAAACGCAATAAGTCAGTATGAGCCCCTTTGACATGCTGCTTACTAAAATTTGGCCGGCTTATATAAAGGAATTACACGAATATAAATAACGGTCAAAGATAGCAATTAAATAATAGCAGCCTGTGATCTAAATCCATGTAGGTATCGCGAAGGTGGTGAGTCGGGCTGTGTTTTGTCCGTGAAGTATGAAATTTCATCATTTACAATTAATTTGACACATAGCACACCCAGGCTCAAAAAGAAATCCATGGTTACCACAAATTAATAATAAATTAATGTATTCATTACTAACTATGCGTATATTTCTCCATACTAATTTTCCCACCTCTTCAAAATCTAGGGGTAGAATTAAAAAATCCTTTCGTAACGAATTCCTACGTCTCCATCATATAGCAAATACCTCTAAGTTTTACGTCTCTACGATCAGTGGTTAGACTGAGCGTTAAACCTTCATTCGGTTAGAACAAAGCGCTTTATTAATATAGATTGACTTATTCTCTTGGGTGTGAATCGAAACAAAACACAAGTCTACTTTTACTACCGTAAAACACTAGTCCATCGGAAACCCAAAATTAAAACAATTCTATACCTCGCTTAAATAGTTAAATAAATTCATTGTGGTCTTATAATCAATTTCAGGTGCACATTTAATACCCCGATACGTTTCAATTAGACCAATGCACGTTGCAACCAATAAGTAATTAATGACCTGATCTGTCAACGCGACCCAACGAACCCAATGATCAATACTTCAAAGGATAATTATTATTGAGGTTATTTGGTTCTACCGTATAACAGTTGATAACGAACGACTTGCGAATATTAACATGAGTTATTATAAGCTACGGGTGAAATACAAAGAGACAAATATTCTTACAGTCGCATCTCAATATGTATATGAAAACCTTTTATATTTTCATAAGAATATATATTATATATCGTATTACGTTTTAAATGCTGCCCATCTCCACAAAATTAGGTTTTCTTTGTATACGCTTTTCCAACAAACTTTCTACTAATGCAAGATATATTTCTATAAACGAGTGTAAGAGATATGCCAAAGGCAAATTATGTAAAAAGACTTCACAAAACTGCTTGGGAGTGTGTTGCTCTGAAACAATACTGCTTTATTAATAATTGTAACATAGATTTATTTAAGAAAAGTATTTCGCTGAGTTCCTTGCCAGTTCTTCTCAGAGTTTTTTTTTTTAAATAGGTATATGTAGTTTTATTATTACCTACTATAAAAACCCCATGAATTTCCATTTGCTGAAATGATTCCAGTATAACAAAGCTTTCTAATGTTCATATAATTTCGATCAAGTACAAGTACTGCCTACTACTCTTTATATCAGTATTGAAGTATTATAAGTAAAGGGCTAATTATTTCCCAATTTCAGTTCAAAAGTTCTCTGTTGCTACTACGTCCATTAATAAACATGTACCAATTTGTCGCTTGAACCCAACGTAAATATCTTCATTAATAATTTGTTCTTTGACAGCTGAGAAAGCGCTTGTAATGAATACTTCTTCAAACGCTACTACGTTCGCTTATTTATGTTTCAACGGCATTCGTTATCTTAGTATTATTTTCTTCTCGTTCTCGTTCTATAATTTAAAAAGAATGTACTATCTTTAAAAATATTATAAAGAGGAAAGCTTTGATTGTTTGTATTTCAATATGCTCCGAAACTACTGCGCCGATTTCAAAAATTTGTTCACCATTGGAAAGCTACGTTCACCCTGAGTGTCATAAGCTATATTTAATTATGAAGTTCTCACGGGAACGGGAGTTACGCGGGTAAAGCCGCACGCGGGAAGCTAGTGTATTATAAAAAGTTGGTAGTTATAAATAGTTGAGAAGTTTAACAATTCATACAGGGAGCCTTTTTTTTTTTAATTCGCCACGGCCCTTTTATTGCACCACGTTTAGTGAGTGCTGGTATTACCTTTGCACAGAAGGTAAGCATTGCTATTCATCAGGGTAATTCTGCCATCATTCTGGGAACCTTTTCAAGTAGTATAGATTTAGGAATTTAGTATTTAGTGAGTTAGTTTTAATTTAAATTAAGCTACTTTTTAGTTTTATGTGGTCATTTACTATAGGCCTTATGAACAGGCTCAGAGTTCAGAGCTCAACAAGCTATGGAGAGGGCTATGCTCGGGGTTTCTCTACGAGATCGAATCAGAAATGAGGAGATACGTAGAAGAACGCGGGTTACCGACATAGCCCAACGGATTAGCTCGTTGAAGTGGCAATGGGCAGGCCGTATAGCACGGAGAACAGACGGCCGTTGGGGCCGAAAAGTTCTCGAAGAGAGACCGCGGATCGGCAAGCGTAGCGTAGGACGTCCACCTACTAGATGGACGGATGATCTGGTTAAGGCCGCGGGATCACAGTGGATGCAGGCCGCTTCTAACCGCAACAACTGGAGATCTATGAGGGAGGCCTATGTCCAGCAGTGGACGTCCTACGTCTGAAATGATGATGACTTTTTAGTTGTATATGTGTATTTTATTCATGAATGTACAATATAAGAGTAACGATAAGAATTAAGTATCGATTGAAGTGAAGACAACCTCCGTAGCGTTGCGGTATCTGGCTCGCTTTAAATCTCGGAGGTCGTGAATTCGATTCCCAAGCCGGACGGAAAACCTTTGTGTGAATTATAAAATTTATTTCGGGGTCTAGTTGGTTGAGGGAAGTGACTACCCTCCGTGCCTCGAAAAGCACGTTAAGCCGTTGGTCCCGATTTTTATAACATCATCAATAATATTCATATATCTGGAAACGGGAAGCAGCGAACATTGTGTGTTACAACATAATACTGCAGGCACCAACCCACCTGCCAAGCGTGGTGACTATGGCAAATATCCTCCATCGGTAGGAGGCGCATGTCAGCAGTGATACGGGCGGATGATGATTCTTTTCGTTCTGATACCTTCATAAAGTCATTAACTAACAAAGCAATCATCTGTCTTATTTATGAGCACCGTAAACTTTTTTGCTGACGTTACCATACTTACTATTTATTGCTCTATGGCATTATAACAGAGATTTTTGATGAACAACTACCCATATCTCTTACACGCTGTCGGTTAGTAAATTCGCCATTAGCATGCTAAATGGCCGTTACGTTTTCATAGTTAATTAAAGTTTTGATAAAATGTATAAGATGCTGACTGCTACTGAAGCTTCTAGAATGCAAATTCGTAGTCTGTTACGCTAACGAGTTCTAGAAGTAGACGTATTAAGAAATTGTACTTGATAGTTATGTAAGAAGTTACTTCTAGAAATAAAGATTTTTAGTTTCCGAGTTTTATAAGTGTTGATGAAAAATGTTTACAGTCAGACATTAAAACTTGTGCCGTACCTACTTAACATAAGCACAAGTTATGTCTGTCTATCAAAATAAACGTTACGGAGTGAATGAATAATTTTAAGCTCGAAATTCCGTTGGAACCTCATCTTAAAATATAATCAACTAGCAGTGCCCGTGACTTCGTCCGCGTGGAACAGTGACTTTGACAATCTTCATCCCCCCTTTCAACCCCCTACAACCCTCTTTTTTGCTATAAAAAGTAACCTATGTCCGTTTTCATTTGGTACACTATCTGTGTACCAAATTGTATTAAAATCGGTTTAGTAGATTTGACGTGAAAGAGCGACAGACAGACATACAGACTGAGTTACTTTCGCATTCATAATACATATGTATTAGCAACGAAGTAAGTTTCCTAATGACGAAATATTTTTTAAATCGGTTATAGATTTTGTTAACAGCCTCAACGTTTTGACAGTTGGTTTCCCAGTTGCTGTGTTTTATACGCAACAACTGAGCAATTTTACATTGTGCGTTATTATTCATTGCGTAGTGCCAAGAGGAAATTTTGTAGCAAAATAAGTACCTACATCAGTGTTCTATAAAAGTTATTATTGCAAGCCACCCTAATCGTAATTTATAATAGGTACCTACATTTTGTCGCCGGTACAGAAGAGCCTAAAACGGGAAAACTTTAATGTAGTCTTTGTACTTTCTGTTGTTTACAACAACAAACTCTTTCTATGATGTAACTCAATCTCGTCCGATTTTTACAGCCGTCCCACCAAAGTTATTTTGTACACGCCAGTTTATTTAGAGGTTTCTATTTTGTCGATATCTCGACACATTTCCAACACTTGTGCAGATAAAAGTTAACGTTTGGTTTTATTTGTGAATTTTATGTGTTCGATTCATGGCAACCCTTTTCAATTGTATCTATTTATGCCATCTATTTCCGATGGTTAAAGCAAGAAACATGGCGGTTAGCAGAAATAACCTTTTCATTCTTTGTGTTTTTTATTCTTGGATGTCGTGTGTAATACGATCATATTTCTAGCGAAGGCACATAAGCTGCAATTGATAGCAGCAATGGTTCTAAAAATATATTTTATATGAGAAGCAATTATTGGAAACTAACAAAACGTATTTTCTTAGGAAGTAGGAGATTGTCTATAATATTATTTAACTTTAGATTTATCTAAGCACTCATGTTAAATACCTTTTATAGGACAAACAAACTTTATTAATATATATTATGACTTGCCTAGGCAAGTCATAATATATATTAATAAAGTTTTTCAAAATTTTAAAAGGTTTTTTTTCGCAAAGTCAACACCTATAAACTTATGGCTTTAACTTCGCTTTTAATACACAATAATCCTACTAATATTATAAAAGCGATTTTTTTTTGTGTGGATGTATGTATGTTCGTATATGTATTTCACGCAAAAATTTATGAATGGATTTGGCTAAAAGTTCGCACGCGGATAGTTTATAAGCTAGATTAACATATAGGCTACAAAATATCATGCTCCAACCCACTGGGACAGAGTGACGCGGGTAAAAACGTGGGGCGCAGCTAGTTACTTAAATAAATCACAACACTATCTAATCTGATATTAGTTATGTAACGTATTTAACAGCAAGTATACTGAGGTGGTTAATTTCGGCATACCTTAATACATAGGCAACAAACAGGTCAAATACTAGAATGCCAGAGTGAAGCCAGTCTACTGTAATAATCATTCCAACAGACTAATTGTTGCAATGAATGCTAATGTTTCCTCTAGAACTCAATTGAATAGTTAAACACATATTGCACTCATCGACCTTTGCGTATTCATCAATAAGCTTACTAAATTATGTAATCGTTTTTTTTATGTTGCTTATACCGACTGATTTATTGCCGCAATAATACGCATTGAATGATGTTATATGTATGATATCTTAAATAGAGAAAGGCGGACCTCCACTGAGTTTTTAACTGCTATACTGTGATCATAAACGCTTTGCAGCGCAATAGCTGCTAACCAGTAACCCGAAGTCCTCTGGTGATCCGATTTTTCCGATCCGCATCTCCTCCTGCGGGAAGTGGAACGTCTCCGCAGCGGCAGCGGAGTTTGTAGTTTCTGTATGAAAGGATGTCTATTAAAATTGAACTTCAATATGTTGCTCAACCTTACAGAATACCACAGCCATTGATGAATGTTTTTTTTGTATTCATACAACATACACTTACATTAAAGTTGCCCAATGCGTTAGCGTAGACATAACATTTACAATTTATAATTATTTCTTTCTAAGTTGACAAAAACAAAGTTATGGCCAGTGCGAACCCATTCAGCGAACCAGAGAACAAATCAACATTATTATCATGCTGTGTTAATGTCCGTGAGTAAGGTTCAAAGAGCTCACGAAGGCAACGGGGAAAGACTCAGTAGACTAAGGGTGATTAGTACAGCACATATCTACTGTACTGGCACTAGCTGTCCCTGTATTTGGGTTCCTATGCCCTATGTAATACATTTTTATTTATTTATTTATGAATACACATACACACAGAAGATATTAAATATAATAAGAGAGACAAACAGCAATATACAAAGGTACTACTTATTTCTTAAGAAATGGCTTCCAGTAGACCTGTGACAGGAGAAGAGGTAGAAAAAAGTTTAATAGGAGATACATACAAAAATACATACTTTTATATAATATAGAAACAAATGCCAAAATAATCGTGATTTGGTAATTATTTATGTGATTATCAGACATTTATTTAAATATTAATGTTTGCTTAGGTATCGTGGGTACGTCACCGCGACATCCATCTGCTGACAGTCGGTCGCTACACATACACGTCGGACCAACGCTTCGAGGCGCAGCACAAGCCGCGCTCCGAGGAGTGGGCGCTGCGCATCCGCAGCCCGCAACGACGAGACTCTGGCCAGTACGAGTGCCAGATATCGACCACGCCGCCTATAGGACACGCTGTCTTCCTCAATATTGTAGGTCAGTACAATGATACAATATAAAAGATCAAAAACTGAGTGCAGCGCAAGCGTCGCGATCCTTGTTACTCGTGTGAGTACCAGATATAAACGCCGCTAATGGTAGAAGTTGTTTTTTTTACTGTAGTAATTCAGTATAAGGATGTTGTATTATAGCTTTGTGAGACAGAAATGCTAGTATATTAGTATTGATCACTACTTGGACTAAAACCTTTATGTATATTTCATATGTTACCATACCTTTACCTATATTCCATATGTTCTAATGGTGATGATAGTGTGTCAGTACCTACTACGCGATATGTCATTTTGCAATACGGTACCACTTTGTGGGATAATTCAGGACGGCTCACTGCGGTTCAATATCCCCTAAACCGTCTGCGGCTAATCTGAATACTGCAAACATCTACAAAATGTTTCCTTAGACATTTTTTTTTTTTTTTAAAGACAACTCCCGCACTAGGGAAATAAATCCCTGTGTCGCGGGGGACTTTACAAACATACATTTCACGGACACAAAGTACACCCAGACTCAGAACAATTATTTGTGGTTCACACAAATAATTGTCCCGGGTTGGAATCGAACCCAGAACACCAGGTCCCAGAAGCAACTACCGTAACCACTGAGCCACCGGTGCAGTCAACCTTCTGTAACGGATTACATAATATCGTATTGGTAACAAAAGCAACTACAGACTAGGTTTTGCTGGATTCAGTAGGTATATCTGAAGTCACAGAACCTCCGTAGCATAAGGTATACGATTCACCTTAAATTTTCAATTTCCGCCACGGACAAAAAATTTTTGTGCAACATTGAAGATTTGTTTTCGGGTCTGGTTGGTTGATGAACTGCCCTCCGCAATAGACGATATGCCGGTTCGGTTGTTCCCGATTTCATAACATAAATTGTATTAATCGCATACCAAGTACGCATACGGGCAGCAGCGTTCAGTGTATATGCTATGCACCATACTACAGTCACCAACTCGTCTGCCAATTGTGGTGAGTATAACACCCCTTCGAAGCAGGCCCATGTTCAGCTGAAATCGTAATACGGGCTGATGACAACGGCTAAACTCAAAGGGTAGACTTCTACGCAGGATATTTATAGAAGTTCTACCAATCTAAAACTCCACTCACTGGCAATAAAATGCGATAGGTCAAGGGAAAGATTGACTGTTTTATTTGCTCTTATAGGAAAGAGACGGGTTTATGGTTTTAGCAACTCCTTGATCCTGAATACTGCAATATATAGCTATAATTATGTGCTATTATATCACATATTTATGTAGCCTTACTCCGTAATGGAAACCAACAAACACAATTTCACGTTTTCAAACTAACGGAATCCCATCAATGTACTAAAATATTTTGTACATATCGATTCAAATATTAACATTAACAAATGAGATATTGTATTTTTTGTGTTAGATATTTTCTCGGTATACAGTTATGTTTAAAAAAACAATGGGTTAATATTAATGATATCCTTGTTAGTCTTCGATACTAAATTTAATATTCTAAGTAAACACACACACACAATAGAGAGTATTGTGTGTGTGTGTTTACGGGTAAGAAACACACACACACAATACTAATAGATCACCCCATTTCTTTCGATAAGTGTCATAAGAGGAGACTAAGAGAGTTGATGAATGGGTAGCAGCATCTATTAGCTCAATGTTACTTACCATCTTACTGCGATCACTTCTTTACCAAGCGTGGTGATTATAGCAGTATCCCTCATTGACCCATGCTAGCTATGGTCTAAAGGGGAGGCCTATGTTCAGCAGTAGACGTAAACGGGCTGTTGAAAGATACTCTATTTAAATAACAACACAGTTGTAGTTAGTACAAACATAAAATATTTGTTAGCTGAACATCTGTTAAATGTAAGCATTAGGTCCCAAGAAACGCTTACATTGTTTATATAACAGACCTAAACAATCGGAAACACAGGTAAGTGTTTGCTGATAATGTGTTTACCTACATTTTAGTTTCTACTTTGTTTTGAGTGGGACTGCGAGGATATATTTTCTATTTAGATAAATGATTCGTCTCGCGACCTCGAATAAATACGGTGCTTGCTTAAAACTGCTCCGTAAATGCGGTAACCCAATTTTATTATAGGTACGTTACCTCAAATAAAATGAGAACTTTTTAAGTGAAATGTTAATAAGACTATTTAATAAATTGCCTGAAAATCTTAATGATTTACGAACGACATTATTTAAAAAGAGATAGTACCAACTATTACTTAATAAATGTTATTATGATGTAAGAGACTTTCTTGACGATAAGCTTGCGTAGTAAACTAATGTTTTTGACACTCCATGTATTAGAACCGCAATTTATCTATTATAGATATTATTGTTTATTCTAAATGTATTTACACGCACGTATGTGGCAAAATATGTGGAATTTATTATTATTGTTATGTATATTACTTTGTATGACAACCTCAGTAAGGTAGCGGTATTTGGCTCGTTTTAAATCTCAGAGGTCGTGGGTTGGTTAGTTTGCAGTTTTTAAATGTTTTTTTAAGACTGAAGCATTGGCCTTTATGACATTGAAAACATAAAAAAATCATCACAAACTTAATATGTCCGTCTAAAAAAGAAATAAAACTCCGTATTTTCTTTGGAATCGATTTTATCTTTATTGCACTGTTGTTACGACAACCGAAAGGTGGATATACCTTCCAAACATGTCAAAGTATATTTTTACTTTATAAATATTTGCTCGACGCAGATATTGATACTTCAACCTTCCGGTGTCAGAGAGTGGATGATGTTGACAATCAATATCAATCTACTTTTAAAGTCCATGTATTATGTTTACCTTAAACATGACTTTGATATCCTGTATACGAGATATTCTGGATAAACTTGATGTTCCGTCGTCCAAGGAGGTCAGTTGACACCTCTTGTATCAATTATCATTGTACCGGAATGATGCGCTGGTACTTGATATTTTGCGAAATAAATAAAAATATGCGCTAACTTTGCAAGCCATGCATGTATATATTATAACAAAAGTAACAGTCGAGGTCGTTGAGGAGAGTAGGGTTGTGGAACAATATTTTTTTACACCAATCGCAGCGTATCTTAACATAAATGAGCGCGCTAATTCGAATACCCAATTGAATATATTTACTACCTGCTTATTGGTTCAAACTCATGAACGTAATTTTAAACATTGTAGTTGTATATTTGTGACTCATAATAATAAACTTTTCTTCTTATTACAACTGTGTAAACTCTCTCTTCTATTGGGAATAGCTCCGAAAGTCTGCTAAGCTCAACAAAGCTCAGAAAGGAATTATGTCAAAACGATCTTGATCTTAACACTATATAATTTTTCGATAAATATTGTATAAACTTTTATTTTCAAGGTATGTTTTATACGACCTTTCAAGTTTTTATTACTCAAAGTAATAAAGCTAATGCTATTCATTTGTTTTATACTTCGGACAGAAAAGCATCAAACTAATCTGCAAAGTAGACTTTTACAATATAGATTTTCAGTTACGTCATCATCGCTTACGTCATTGTTAACGGTAGAATAATATTAGACTTTGTAGGTTAAAGGGTACAATCTGTTCTATGTCCATTTATTCGTAAGTGCGTGTATCATGAGCTCTGTCACTTTGACAATATTCTTATTTATATATCATTATACTTTGGCACAATTAAGACTTTAAGTATTTAAAATAAGATATTCAAGTAGGAATACTGATGTTAAAATTACCCATAATTAATAAAATATTACACACACTACTTGATAGAATAAGCTTAAGCACTTGTTCATTTTAAAATATACAGAGAAACCCTTTATAATGTCACCCGGGTTTTATATCATTTGACATCATGGCGACTATGGAAGTAAATATATAAGCGCTTACAATTTTAATTAAATTTTGTTATATTTTTCTCTAGAGCCGGAAACCATAATATCAAGTGGACCAGAGCTGTTTATTCAGGCCGGGTCTACAATTAACCTGACATGCACCGTACGGCATACTCCAGAGCCACCAAGCTCTATCACTTGGACACATAAAGAACAGGTGAGTTTTTAACTTAGCGCTTAGAATATTGTTATAGAATGTATCGCGAGACGTTGCTTGTTCTTTTTTACAAAAATGCAATTTTTCTTGATAAAAATACATTATTACAATAATTATAAACAAACGGATTCGATTCAGGGATGAGACGCATTCTAAAATAAACTGATAACAACGTTAATTTCTATACATGACAAAATAAAATATGTAGTTTGTAAGTATAAATTGGTGGAAATCGTCGTCCTTAATATCAATCCAAGATTAAAAGCGATAGCGTTTGCCTATATAAACACACTAGCGACCCGCCCCGGCTTCGCACGGGTACAATACTGATACTATAATGATACTACAGAATGTATTTAAACCTCTAACAAAACGGGCGAAATTTAGTCAAAACATACAGAAACAAATTAATATAGATACCGACTAAAACTCAATGAAATAAGTAGGTGGGTATACTTTTATCATATGAAATACCAATACTCTTCAGGACTAACAACACAACAAACACTAAATAAATAGGTATTCAAGTATCTATCCATCATAGTTACAACGAACACAAAACAAAAAATTTGCTCTTTCTTAAGGATCGAGCGCGCATAATCGCGTTCGGCCTAACTCACTCGCTGCGCTGCGAAAACACGCGCTGTTATTTTGCGATAACTTCTAAGTTATTCATTTAAAGTATATAGTGTAGGGGTAAAATAATCTACATGAAATGCTTAAGAATATTAACTCATTTATAATCATAAGGATAAATACTGAATCCGTCTGATTAGCTTTACAATTACCGCATTATAAATGATCATTTTTCTAAAAGATATAATGGATTGAGCAAGTTAACCTTGAAAGATAGACATATGCTATCCCGGACTTTTTCGTAGATCTAAAAGAGAAGTATATTTCTGCCATACATTGTTTTGTTATATCTCATAGGGTTTAGGCAGCGTTTTCGTTGAAAGCTCCCAAATGGCTTTATTTTTTCCGACACCTCTGACAAATATATCAATATATATTAGTCAAATGTACACAAAAACTAAACAAATTATATACGTAAACCTTCCGGAAGAATCGTTCTATCGATTGGTAACAACCTCATTAAAATCCATGTAATACTTTTTTGAGTTTATCGCGAACAGACAGACATACGCGGCCGGGGACTTTGTCAAAAGCCTACCCAGGAAAGACACGTTCAGCAAAATGATTCCCAGGTCAAATCACAGACACCGACATTAACATCGACAACGCAGTCATTATCCGCAGGCTACACAGATTGTCTTTCTGTGGATGATAAAGTTGTTAATGATGAAAATATATAAATGTAATTAATACTAAGTTTTCACTTCTGCCGGCAGTCCCGGAGTGCAACCCGATGTTTTAGGATAGATAACTAAAGCGATTATTGTAGAGGTTCTCTATAAACATTTGACGTTAAATTATTTTCAGGTAACAAAATATACGGATGGTCGGGAGCCCCGACCCGTGATCGGGCAACGTAAAGTTGCAGCAAAAATCGTAATATTTTAATTTCGCCATAACTTTAAAAGCAAACACCCAACTGCACTTAGTGATGAAATAATTTATTTTGATAAGGATTAATAGCATGAGTAAAATAAACGGTTCTAAATGTAGTCCAAAAAAAATTCAAGATTTCTAAATAAAAAAATGGTTGTTTTGCCTCACTATAGGTATAGTGTGTCGCGGACTTTTTTGTAGATATTTATAAGATCTACAATTAATTAAAACATTTCATGGTTCTATCTTTTATAGTTTAGGCAGCGTACGCAAAATAAGTAACTTTTCTGGTTGATTTTTTACACCTTGTGTCCGAAAAATCCAAATATCTTACGGAACCCTATTTTTTTCCAAAATAAAATTTAGCCTTTGTTACTTATGGATAATGTAGCTTTCGAATGGTGAAAGAATTTTTGAAATCGGTCCAGTACTTTTTGAGCCTATTCATTACAAACAAACATACAAACAAAGTTTTCCCCTTTATAATATTAGTATAGACTAGCGTGTTTGCCTAGCCAATGCAGACCTATTCCGCAGGACATGCGAGATTAATTATCATATTATATCTTATCATATATATTTTTTTTTTATTAAGTCTTATGGAATTTTTATTACATTGTAAGTTATGCTGAAATGTATGTATTTTCTTTCTATATTTCTTTAGAGAGTAAAATTGGCGGTCTGGTATACCACCAACCAACTATGTACCACGTGTTAACGTGGTACATAGTTTGTAGTACACAATAGACTGCTAAATGTATTATGGTTGGTAAACACCAATCATAATATATTTTCCAAGCTATTAATACAAATAATGTTAAAAAATCGGTTCAGTGATTTAGGGCTCTTATACATAAACATGATACGACATGGCGTCGTGCTACAACATGTACAAAATTCAGCGGACGTATGTTATTTAGTACAGTTTAAGTTTACATGGAGAATACTCTTATATTCTTTTCTCTAAGGTGAAAATAAAAATTCATAATCACTAGTCTTTAAAGATATACATTACCGTAGGACACGTATACGTTAGAAAATGATCATCCAAGCGGTATTTCATGTGCGGCGATTGAACTCATAAAATAAATGGGCGACTCGAGGCCACACTCGAACTATAAAGTTAACTGTACGAAAACGAAATTGCCTAATTTTACTTATTACAATATTTTTTTCGTTTTTTACATAAAATAATTATGTTTCATATTTAAACACTATTTTATTTCGTGTGCCATGTTTTGTTTTCACGATAGGTTTTTGTTTTTTAATCTTTTACTCGTGGCAATGATTTTTAGATATTTAATATAATATCTCACTTTATATTTGTCACAGTTAGAGCAGCTACGAAAAAAAGTGAACATAGATGGACAAAGATCACAAGATGCCCGTTTTTGGTTACACATATAAGCTATTTTCTGTATGTAGTTATTTAATGTGTCCAATATCTAGATCCAATTTATTTAAGTCGCCGGCCGCTAGTTTTGTCCTCAGGGCTATCTAAGGATATCATAGAATCAGAAAACATCCAGAAGCTCTCTTAATCTATGATCAGGAATGAAATCGGAATAATATAAAATTATTATTGGGTAGGTATAAATTAGAATTCTTTTCTTCTTCAGTTTTAGTGTTAAAAAGAATTCGTGTCATTTGCATTACGAAGCTCTGAAAACGAATATTCGGAAATCTAAAGAATACTCGACTAACAGTTACACAGAACTAGTTCACTGTTAAAGTACTTAAATGCATTGTTATCATAGTATTGTGTTATACACAAAAGAAACGAACAAAAAACTCTCATTAGTCGAACAAATGCAAACCTTGAGTAACGGGGGAAAATTTGGCTAATAACAAAATTTGGCGACAAATTCTCGACAGCCCGGATTAAAAGCATTAAATCCCCTGTGTACACGGAATTGGGAACTCAATTTTGACTAATCCCGAGTCAATCGATTTCATCCTTGGTAGTAATTACTTGTTTATTGGAATTTTGAAGCAATAAAATAGCACATTAAGCTTTAATATAGCCGTATAGATTGTAAAGTTTAATAGATTTTATAACCGGAACAAACAAATATATTGAGAAGCGTAGCATAGGGTTAGTACGCTTAATGAGCTGTAGGACTGGGGAAGTTCCTCGAGCTGTTTTTTTATTATTTTTGATTCCGGATGGAAATACATTTACGCATTCCCACCGCCGCTGCAGCGTATTCGCGCGCTGGCGGTGGGATATGTGGGACTCGCCCTCTCCTTAGCGTGGTATGCTAAAATCATACCACGAGGAAGAGGACTCTAGACCACTAGGACACTCCTTCGATCCGCCGTTGGCGGGGTCTGGGTACGCTTAAGCATCCGGCCCAAAGAAAAATTTTCCTAAAAAAATAAGTCTAATATATATCTATAAAATAAGTACCTACTAGTATTTCATTTTCTCTTTGGATTTTATCTCGACCTAACTCACAGACCAACACAGCCAAATTAAATTATTGATTAATTATGTGTTTCTGTGCATGAGTAAAGTCGCCACAGCTCAAAGGGCAGTACATCTACAGCACTGGCCTAGTTACCCGATCTGTACGATGCCCACATGGGGCATTTGCGTAGTCACGACCAAAAAAAAATGTCATCACTTATGTGATTATTTATATATAATAAAAGTTTTTTTATGCTCTAGATAATAAACTTTGATTCGGCTCGCGGAGGGATATCACTGGTCACAGAAAAGGGCTTGAAGAGTACAAGTCGTCTGCTAGTACAACGAGCTACCGGTTCTGATGCGGGTGTCTACACTTGTGGGCCTAATAATGCCCCACCTGCTGCAACAAGGGTCCATGTGTTATCTGGTAAGAATTTTTCTTTAATAAAAATTTATTTTTATTTTAAATATTTTTTTTAAGTGACTATAAAGGTGTTGCCAAATATTAAAAGTTTTATGATTAGAAAGTTAATGTTTGAAAGTTCTTTGTCACTTTTTTCTGACTAACTTATTATTAAAACAATCGGCATTTTTCTCATTTTAGTTTTTTTACTATTTATACACCTCGTTAATATCAAAATCAGAAATGCATCTTAATACTCAATACTTTATTGCATTTTACAATGTATTTACAGGTGTTTTAACATTATAATAAAATGTGGTACCAATTATGAACCCTGTCGGGCATAGCAACATAGCTAGATACAATCGGCCCTTTCCGGCTTCGCACGTGTGCACATTTCTAGTAAAAAATATAGCCTATGTTATTCAGGAATAATGTACCATTGTAATGGTAAAAGAATGATCGAAATCCGTCCAGTAGTTTTTGAGTTTATTCGAAACAAATATACAAACTTTTCCTCTTTATAATATAAGTATAGATTAGGAATGATAATCTTAATCAATATAATTAATTTATTTTTTCTCAACAGGTGAACATCCAGCAGCCATGCAACAAGGCTGCGCTAAATCAACGTTAGATAAATCAGCTTTTATTTTATGTTGCTTTTTAGCAATATATGTACTAAGAAAACCTTTTAGTGATCTACAATTTGGTACTTGAATATTTTTACTCTTAGTTATAATGAAATGAAAAATCAGTCAATAATCGTATTGTAATGATATTCAGTAAGGTGAATCTTAAGAAAAAGGGAGTGTGATTCTGATTCATATTGAGGGTTCCGCTTATAACTAAGCTAAAATATTATGTTTGTAAATTAAAACGAAATAAAAAAAACATTTTTTCGTACAAATTTTGATACGATAATCCAATTATATTTTTAATGTACGGTCGAAGTAGGATCCATTTTTTTATACTACGAAACTCATTTTATATTGATACCTACGTATGTAGCGGTGGACTGTATATTCAATACATGAAACTGCACTTTGATGAAAATAATTGTGTTCAATGTTGTTGTCATGTAAAAGATAGAAATAGGAATAACAATTTAAAAAGGATTAAGCCACAGCCAGTCGCCAACAGATATGAATGTTTACGAAGAATAATATATTTACACTTAACGTATCAGCAAATTCCACTAAATACCAAATATTTTCTCCTTCGACTGTACCCAATATTTCCATGTGTTTTGTTTTTATTAATTTCGAATTACTTTCAAATTATTTACTTAGATGCCTACTAAATAGTTATTCTTACTCTGTAAATTTCTTAAAAAAAGCTTTATTTAGTCACGATATCTCGAAATAAGTAGATAACTTTATGACTTTAACTGTCTTCTTTCCTTCGCTTCTTTCAACTTGCTCCATAAATAAGATTTTGTTCGGATTGTTAAACTCTTAACAACAGAATGGTTTTGTGTGGCAGCAAAAATATAACTGAGTGCGTTCTTTTTTAAGTATCTTGTATTGTTCGAAGGGTTCATTTTATTTGATACAAATTCTTTTTTTATTTATATTTGTTAGCTACTTTTAAATATGTATTTGTTGTATTTTTACCAGCATTGTATATAAACATTCATTGTATTTGATTCATTAAAAATATTCAATGTAGCTAATGCATTAATTACCGATCTACAATTGACTTGACGGCTTAGATAAATTTAATGTTATGATCGAAAAATAAAAATATGGAGATATTTACGTACAATCAGCAACTGTTAAATGTCGCTGATATTGCAATTGCTTATAAGGTTGAAAATCAAATGTAGCAAATTGTTTTAGTTTTTTTTACCTTTGACATCACCTATAAAGAAAATATTTCTTTATAAGTGTGTGTACGGTATTGCAATAACACCGATGATATACTATTAAGAATGTGATTGCCTAATGTTTTATATTATATGACGTAAACGTTACATTATCCACAGTTTGTCACAGGACAAGGGTATATAGACAATGCCTTTAGTTTACTAATTAAAAAAAACATGTTTCAAACAAGTATTTGAAAAAGGAAGCAATCATATTAAAGATAGCATAAACATATTGTTGTGGCAGATTATACGGAATATTATATTATTGTTATGGAGGAACAGACATTGATATTTCTATTTATAACTAAAATTTAGATGTAGTTTTCACTGGTGAGATAAAAAGAAACAATTATTCGAAGTGGGAACTTACAAATTACAAAATTATTCTATTGTATTTAATAAAATTAAATATGCAGGGGACTTTTGTTTGTGTGTCTCATACGGTAAAATGTGAAAAGGATTTTTCCCAAGCTTGAATCAGTTGCAAAATATTAAAACTAAAATAAGTTTATTCATTTTGAAAATGTAAAAGATTTTTTGCCTCAGTATTTCAAGCTAAAACAATTTAACTCAATTCCAATTAACTAGGTACCGGAAAGTTTTGAAAATTACCTCAATAGGCGAAATTACTTGATAACATTAAGTTATTTTGAAATTTTAAAAATAAATAACTGATTATTTAAGTTGAAGTGGCAAGTGTGAGTGGCACAATCGGAAGGGAAGACCTCGACAAACGTTCTCTGACCAAATCGGAGACATCCTCGCAAAAGGTCAAGTAAGATCCACCCTAAACCGACGTGCTTGTATGAAGAATGTTATGAGAGTGAATGAAGCGAAAGATGTGTGTAGGGATCGTAGCAAGTGGAGGTCCATTGTCTCTGCCTACCCCGCTGGGAAACAGGTGTGAGCTTATGTATGTATGTATGTTATTTAAGTTCCCCTTCAAAAGATTGCGCTTCATTATTTCTTCTATGAGGAGCAAGTATTGTAAAAACAAATGTAAATAAATGAACCCAATTAATGTCCAATTTTAATCATAGTTAATTACGAATGTACATAAAATGAACGTCAACGAAATAAAATTTTGCTATAAATTATAATAGTTTTATTGCTTTCAGTATTTTCCCCTATGACTAGAAATCGTATATATTCACAATCATATTATAAAACCGAGTCAATCACGCAATGACATTACACATATTTATAGGTTTACTTGTAGTATTTATTTACTACTTTGACCCTACCACTAACTCAGTTATGAACTATCTCATTTTATACATACATATTGTAATTTTCATTTCTCCCATAGGTGTAGGGAGAGACAAATGAACGCCACCTGTCTTTCCTGGCACATTTCTTTCACATTCATCATGTATTGTGTTGTGTTGAGCATGCGTTCATGCATGCTCGCCGGTTAGAGGTACTTTAGATCTGAGCCTATTTAATACGTCGTCAGATGTCAACATATTTGTGTCCCATTTCCGACCCATTTCCATACTCCCATTCCTATCAAAAGTTCTGGAGCATATAGTTCATCGCCAACTTTCTGCATACTTGTCTCAGAACAGTATCCTCAGCCCCTTTCAATCAGGCTTTAGACCAGGTCACAGTACGGTGACGGCATTACTTAAGGTCACTGAGGACATACGCTGGGCCATGGAGCAAAAGTCGCTCACTGTTTTGGTGCTTCTTGACTTTAGTAATGCCTTTAACTCCGTGGATTTTGATATTCTCCTTGAAATTCTTAAATCACACAATTTCTCCTCGGAAGCTGTGGCCTGGTTCAATTCATATATTCGAGGTCGCTCTCAACGTGTTCGCCATAAAGAGTCTTACTCTGAATGGTGTTCACTAGTAGCAGGCGTACCTCAAGGTGGCGTGCTATCTCCTTTACTATTCTCCATTTTCATCAACTCTGTATCTGTCATTTCCTCTAATTTCCATCTCTATGCAGATGATTTACAGCTTTATCGTCATTTCTCTATAAATGAGGCCAGAAACGCCATCGCTGCAATTAATTATGACCTTAGCAAAATTTACGACTGGGCCCAATCATACGGACTTCGTATTAACCCTGCCAAATCTCAGGCTATATTAATTGGTAGCAGACAATTCCGTAATGGACTAGATGCAGCAACTTTTCCACAGATTCTGCTAGGTGGAGCAAACATACCCTATACTGATGTTGCTAAAAACCTAGGGATCCTTATCGATCGTAACTTATCATGGAAAGCTCACATAAATGAAGTCAGTAAAAGGGTACACTTCACTTTCCATACACTTAAGTGCCTCCAGCATTTCTTGCCGTTACAAACCAAGATTATCCTAGCTCAGTCACTTATTCAACCCATTTTGGACTATGCTGATATCTGGTACTTGGATGCCACAGAGGAGCATTTATATTTAACCTTCGTAAATTCGATCATGTCTCTCAATTTCACAAGGATCTCAAGTGGCTCCCAATCCGCCTTCGCAGGAACACTCGGATATTATGTCTCCTCTTCAACATCCTACACAATCCTACATACCCTTCCTATTTACGTGATCGATTTTCCTTTTTGCATTCTCCTGACGATCAATGCAGGTCTCACCTTAAGTCTCTCCTCAGTTTTCCCCCTCACAAATCCGATTTTTATTCCTACTCCTTTTCCGTGCATGGGGTTAGATTATAAAATTCGTTGCCCGCTCACATCCGCAATTGCAATTCTCTTTTGTCATTTAAGAGAAAGGTGAAAGAATTTTATCTCTCTTCTTCATCATAATGTACGTGTAAGTATGTATTTATATTTAGTATGTAGTTTATTCTTATTTTATATATATACTAGCTGCCCGCCCCGGCTTCGCACGGGTGGACTTTTATACCCTACCCCTGCCCTACCCTACCCTTGCCCTACCCTAGCCCTACCCTACCCCTACCCTACCCTACCCCTACCCCTACCCTACACCTACCCTACCCCTACCCTACCCCTATCCTACTCTACCCCTACCCTACCCCTACCATACCCCTACCCTACCCTACCCCTACCCTACCCTACCCCTACCCTACCCCTACCCTACCCTACCCCTACCCTACCCTACCCTACCCCTACCCAAAAGTATCCTATGTCCTTCTCCCAGTTCTTAGCTACCTCCCTACCAATTTTCAGCCAAATCGGTTCAGCCGTTCTCGAGTTATAAATAGTGTAACTAACACGACTTTCTTTTGTTTTTAAAATGTATTCTGCTATTCGGGACGGAAACAAATCCAACAAATCAAAAACCATGGCAATCGGTCCAGCCGTTCTCGAGTTATAAGTGTTGTAACAAACACGACTTTCTTTTATATATATAGATATTTATGTATATGTTTAGTTATTGTATGTATGTATGTATATCGACCTACACACTTCTAAATTCTTCTATCTTTCGACTTCTCCTCTTGCAGGTCTACTGGAAGAGATTTCTTTAGAAATAAGTAGTACCTTTGTACATAGTTATCTTTTTGTTGTTTCTTTTTTGTATCTTGTGTGTGTACATAAATAAATAAATAAAATAAAATAAAATAAAAATATTTACGCCTAGGACGCCCTCTTTCGGCGTCTCCATTTAGATTCATTCGATATCTTTATACCCTTTCTACATACTCAAACCATCCCAACATTCCCTTTTCAAGCTTTGTCCCTGTCTTCTTGCAACCCACATCTCTACACTAAACGTTTTTTTCACTAAATTTAACTCCACACATACTGTTCAGTGCTCTCATCTACATTTATTATATTTCCATACTTCTTTTTCCATGCCAACGTTTCGTTATATGTATTCATATCTAAAAATTACCATACTAGCATAACATACCATACCACGGTCGAGTTAGTTGAGGATTACCTTCAGTGCCTCAAAAAGCACGTTAAATTATTGGTCTCGATTGTGTTAACAACATCTATAACACGCGTATAACCGAGAACCGGTAGTAGCGTACCCTTGTATGTTACAACAAAATATGGCAGTCACCAACCTGACAATCGTTGTGACTATGATAAAATCCTCCCTCGGAAGGAAGCCGATTTTCAATAGTGGACGTTATACGGTTGATGATGAGGAATCAAGCCACAACTGAAAGAGTTCGGATGAAGTTTCTTCCATTCAGAGCCATCTGGGCAAATTTTGGCTAGGCAACCCCTCTTAGTTTGGAGAACTATGGCTCAGAATGAGTGATTTGGCAGCGAGATTCACTCGTATCTCGCTTCCAAGTATCTCAAAAAGTCTATGTGTTGTCATCAACACAGGCTTTTTTATTCCGGATAGATGTCCACTATCGTCGTAGCAAGAGAAGCGCGATGGAACGCAGTGGAAACTGGATTCACGATACGACGCGGCTGGGCAAGCAGCTAGTACGAACTTCGTATGTGCGTATATCTCAAGATGTAACAAGTTTTAGCCCCAGAATGGTGAAAGTGGAAAGTTGACACATAAAACTAAATAAGTGTAGTATATCAAGAAAGTACGCGTGTAAAAGAGCTAAGCAAATAGCGCGCGCATCATCCCGCAATTCGCTCTATATAACCGAAAGGTTGGTGGAAGGTTGTGGGTAAATTTGTCCTCGTACTATAGTATCTTAGGGCGTTACTACTGACTTATATTATTCATTAAATCATGACAGAGCCTCATAAACCGTCTTCACGTGTCAAGAAAATAAACCCTTAACGCCCTTGATGTTTTATTCATAAATACTTAACAGACACTATTGCAGCAAGAGCAATTTATAGTGACAAAGATAATGACACCTAACGGATATGATACAAAGAGAATGTCATAGCTTAATGAAATGTTGTAAGTCGTTCTCAAGGTTGTACAATATTTTAAGTTTGTACAGACATATTGATAATTTATGGAAACAGCAATATCCGACACATTGTATGTAATATTTTTTATTTGAGACGACTGGAGTATTATAGTCTGTCGTTGCTTTAATAAATCCTCCTATATTAATAATGATATCATCAGTGATACTGCAAAATCGCGTGAGTGACAGTTGCAATAAGGTATTATTTCACATGTCAAGAAATATTTTCGTTATATCTGTTTTAAAGGGCCAAAATTAATTTGCTTTATTTGATTTTCAACTTTATTAGCTATTGTCATTTACCTAGATTGATTGTCGGCGATGATAATGCATTACCGCATTATATATCGATATATCAATCTACACTTTTAGAAGATGCGAACATTTGAATAAATTAATGGAATGGACTTACTAGCGGCCCGCCCCGGCTTCGCACGGGTGGACTTTTATAACCTTTGTTACTCAGGGATAAAGTAGCATTGTAATGGTAAAAGCATTATCGAAATCCCTCCAGCAGTTTTTGAGTTTATTCGAAACAAACATACAAAAATACAAACTTTTCCTCTTTATAATATTAGTATAGATAACGCCAGAATAACTAAACGGACAAAGTTTAGCAAAGAGGTAGAAAATAGTCTCAAATATTGTTTCAGTTTATAAAAACATTTGTACAGTTTCGATAAAATATAATAACGTGACATAACATGCCCTTGATAGAAACACTACGTTCCATCAAACTTACACACTCATTCGATATAAAGGAAGGTTTCGCGAAAAAAAGGTTGGTAATTATGTTATTGCAAATAAAAAATAACACAGACGTTCCTTTATTTATTGGGCCCAGATTTACGAACGGATCGAAGACACTCTTGGAAGTTAATAGAACTTGAATCCGACAAAGAATCTTACTTCAATACTGAAGATTAATTTCTTCCACTTGTCGATAAGCGCGTATTTTCTATCTTAAATTGATAGTTTCTTGTTCGTTGCTTAGGCAAACTAATAACTCTGAATGATTTAAAGTAACCAAAACTGGGCTAGGTATTTAATACAAATACCTATTTACATACATACATATAATCACCCCTTTCTCCCATGGGGGTAGGCAGAAACTACAGAACGCCACCTGCTACGTCCACGTTCATACATCTGGTCATACACGCACGCCGGTTGCGAGTACTACGCACCTGACCTTTCTGGAGAACATCATCTATGAGGTCAGTGTATGTCCTTCTAGGGCGTCCTCTCCCGGCGTTTCCACTCACATCTGCCTTGTAATTACCTATACCTATTTATAGGAACAGATATTACACAATAAGGAACTAGTATTACCTTTTTACAGGAACAAGGCCGGGATTTAAGGGAGGGCATCCAGGGCAAATGCCCCGGGGCCTCCACAATAGAGACTTAAAATCTTTCGAATTCTTACGAGTAAACTCTACAACTTTTCTACAATTTATTTTTTCGGTGTTGTACTTTTACATACAGTAGTTTTAAGAATCATGATTTATGTAAAAATTGTAAAATATTGTAATAACAGTTATTCATATATACTTGTATCAAATGCACTTCAAGTAGACGATCAGTAAAATATCAGAATTCAAATTAGAGAAACTAATTTGTGGCCAGGGGGCTATTTTCCTTTGTTGCTCCGAGGCCTCCGGACTTCTAAATTCGGCCCTGTATAGGAACAATTATTATAAAAGATGTCTAGTAAATAAAAGCGTGTATCAGGTATATAAGAGAATCATTTTAAATATCAACAACATCAGCCTAATCTTTCCCACTGCATATAAATGAAAGGGTTTATAGGATTAAATATAGTTACTTATACTGTATACGGTTCAGTTTATTTCTATTTACTAGATCTAAATACATGTACCTATTACCCAAGCGTAATTAAACCTACATCATGAGAGTCTGAAAGAAATAACTATGTCTACTTTTTATTACTGCTGAATTTTACGGTTTTTGGTTAGTTCTATTTTATAGTTATTATAGTTTTAAACTAGATAACATTCAGCACGTTGTCACGGAGTCTTAAAACCTTAGTTGATTCGTATTTTTAGAGTATAAACAGGTATTTTTTAATGAGATTTTTTGTGATAGAAATTTCTTTTCGCCTCAAAAATGCGGTATAACGGACTGATGTGTATTTTTAGCCGTGTGGTTTCCGGTTTTTAATAGACCACCCAATATCTTTCTATGGGTTTCGTAAGAAGCGACTAAGGAACATACACATGAAGGTTTTTTTTGTTTGACTTACGTAGGTAGCCATGAGGCTTTTACTACTTCACCGGGCATAAGAGCGAGCAGAGCTCCAGCCTTAATAAATGGTTTAAAAACTACAAACTAAGCAACCTGTGCAAGAGGGTGCCCCCTGTGCGGCCTGGACCTCGGCTCAGGGCGGTCGCTGGCGATGAGATTTAGGGGTTATGAATTTTAGTATTTTAGGGGAGTGTTGTGCAACTGTCGCTCTACTTTACAGTTCGCAGGCCTCTCGAACTTCGGTTCTAAGAGGGCATCAGAACACATGAAGGATAAGCAATAGTATCTATCAACTCAAAGATATTCCCATCTTACTGCGATCACCAATGTATCTGCAAAACGTGGTGATTGCGACAATATTCCTCAATGACCCTGGCTTGCCAAGTTCTGTTAAAGAGTTCAGCATTGAGCGTAAACGGTCTAATAATGTAAAGTAACAGGGGAAGCAAGAACAACACTTTGCTTTAAGTATTCACTTGAGAACGTAGTACTGTCGAGTTCTCTATTGCTAAGATAATAGAAATCGTCAAGGCGACACCCGACACTACCAAGTAACCTCATAGTCTCAAGTGTTGCTCAGGTTTTGTGCATATGAAAGTTAGTCTATTTTTTTTAAAAGACATCTCCTGCATTTTTGAACTAAATCCTTGTATCAGAGAATGTTGCGAACTCTTTTATTTATGATCTTTTTAGTTTTATATTTTCTTTTTTTTTATTTATATTTGTACATATATTGACAATTTCATATTGTATTGACTGTGTCACGGAAAAACGTTGTTTTTGATTTATCAGCTTAAATAAATAATTTAATATTCATAATTGCTCATATTTCGATTTCCTCAACAGATAGACTTTACAGTCACATAATTCATGAACACAAAGCGCGCCCAAACACAGAACAACAATCTGTAGTTCACACATATAATTTTATTATTTTAACATGTTTTTTTTTAAATTAATCTACATAAAAAAAAAATCATTTCAAAGACTTTCAAGCAGTAAAAAAGTTTTAATTTGGCTTATTCTAAATAGAAATGAGCGCCGGATGACGTTAGTGTTACGGTTGGTAGTCGAAATTTCTTGATCAGAGATGAAATTAATAAAAAACTGACATAAGCTAATTTTTGATATTAGCTTATGTCAGTTTTTTATTAATTTCATCTTTTTCTTACGCTTGTGATAAGAATTTTATAATAGAAACCTATTATAAAATTCTTAATTTTAAATAGGCAAAGGTAATATTTCAGTCGATCATAGTCCGACCGTAACGATGTCCTCATCAGGCATTTTTCTGTTTTTTTTTTCTCAAAAAATAAAGAAACGGTATTTTTGTTTTAGGGTGTTACGAATGTTGAAATGTTTACTTGAAATTGTCCAGCTAATAGTAAGTTAACTATCTATACTGACAACACTAACAGACTTGACAGTAGAATAGTGGCTAAAAATGTCCTTAATATTTATTATCAGCCCGTATAACGTGTAACCTCCGTAGGGTAGGTATAGGTAATTTTGGCTTGCTTTAAATCTCGGAGGTCGTAGGGCTGCTCCTAGGAAATGTTTGTGTTAATTCTAAGATTTCTTTCGGGTCTGGTTGGTTGAGGGACTACCCTCCGTGCCTCGGAAAGCACGTAAAGCCGTTGGTCCCGATTGTTATAACATCATCTATAATAATCGTATATCAAGGAACGGGCAGCAGCGTTTCCTTGTGTGGTGCAACATAATACTGCGGTCTCCACCCCGCCTGCCAAGCGTGGTGACTATGGCAAAAACCCTCTCTCAGGAGGAGGCCTATGTTCAGCAGTGGACTTTATACGGGCTGATGATGATGATATTACCATTTCATCTCGAATAAAATCATAAAAACGAATTGTTCAATGTACCTATATACTAGTAACAATTATTTTTTATCTCGATATTCCTTACTTTAAGGACGAAGTCGGCATACCCTAAAGTCTTATTTAAATATTTAAACGTAATTAATTATACCCACTTGTAGCAGCGAACGAACGGACCGTTAATGAGGTCCCAGTATAATTTATTTTATTAACCAATTTGTTTATATCGCATCCCGTGTTTAGGAGAAAGGAACATTATTCCTTTTAAGTTATTTGGTAACTTGTAGAAGACACGGCCTGATAACGGAGTGCTGGAAATGTTTATGCCTTTAATTGTTATTCCTTGTTATATTTTAACAACAACTGGGAGCGTTTCAGCTATAAATATTGGGGTCAAAGTAAATATTGACGAATCGAAATTGAGAGATTCGGGCTTTTTTCAATAAATATTTTAAGCTCCGTAATCATCTTCCCCACCCTTGTCTTCCAATGATTGTATGATGCGACTAAGGGGCATTTACCTGATGGATCCAGGTTAGTTACCATCTCACTATGGTCACCAATCCAAGCGTGGTGAATATGGCAATGTATCTCAACGACCATGACTTGTCAAGGTATGTTAAGAAGAAGCCCATGTTCAGCAATGTAGTAGCGGTATGAGTCTTGCTTTAAGTATTAGAGGTTGTGAGTTTGAATCCCGTATCGAAAAAAATCTTTGAGTAAAATCAAAAAATCATTTCTGAATCTGGTGGGTTGAAGGACTACCTTCCGTTTTGAAAAGCCCGATTTCATCATCTATGACAATAATTTGCCAAGTAATGGGGAGCAGCATTTATATGTGTGTATGAACCTACATGTAATTAACCTGACTTTTAAACGCGGTGGCTATGGTAAATGCTCAGACTTGTATTCTTACGGTTATATTGTCTGATTAATAAGGTAATTATAAATATTTAATTTTATTAATTTTCCTCATCAAATATGATATCGACGCGTATGCTGCCAATACCTCCTAACTAACATTATACCAAAATATTGAGTGTTAATGCCATCTGAAAGCAATTTTAAATGTGGCAAATTATTTAACCCTCAAAACACTTAATACATAAAAAAAAAACATTTTCAAACATTTATGTAATGCCTAACGGAAAATGATTTAATATATTGTCTTACTACTAATATTAAACTTGTCGTAAAGTTTAGAGTAATAAAAATAGTATTTATTATTTATTTTTAGCGTTATATCGAAGTTTTGTTTTGTGACATCGTGAATAAGGTAAGATTTACAAAAAGAAATAAAATACAAAAACTGAATCCCATCAAGAGTAATGTAAAATTAAGTTTATAAATTTTACACTACCTACTCTTGTTGCGATTCAGTTTTAGTTTTTTTATTTCTCTTGATTTTGGGTTCACAAATAATATATAATATCAATATTTATATATTATCGTTGGGAGTTAAGTACCAATAAAGATTGCAAACGAAATAAATATTTGATTGTTTATATATTGTGTACCTATCTAAGCAGAGAAGAGAACCTAATACGCTCTAATTGACAGAAGGATACAAACAGTGGCCTTTCCCCTGTTAATCCAAATACATTTTCTTTTTCCCGATGAAGTCAATTGACCTCAGACAAGATTTCATTTGATTGCAGTTATCTGAAGGTTTTTTCATTCCTTTATCGAGAAGTTCAGGTAGGTACCCTATATTTTAGGTTCAACGTGATAAATCTTTGCCTTGTAGGTCCAGTATGTTAATATGTGTGTTTAGATTTGACAATTTTCTTTTGCCGAACACCACCGTATTCTTCAGTCTTGTCTTAAGTCAAGTAATCAACATCTTATTAAAAACTTGGCACAAGAATACAGTTTTAGTTGGCTCTTTATAACTACATAAAATTTAAGTTTGCTGCTGTTATCACAAAAGTAAAGTCCCGAACACAGGTGGAAAAACTCAGATACACTATAACTCCTCTTATTGCATAGCCCTGCCCTGACGTTTCAATCACCTATTATAAATTTAATATACATGGCCTAACTCTGAAAAAATCTGTCAAGCACATACAATCAGGAACACAATCTGAATACGCCGATAAAATTTTAATCCCAAAAATAGTAAAATAAATTTAAAAATGGAGAGTTTGAAACTTGGCACGAATTAAGTTAGATTAGTAAAGTTTGGTCTGTTCAGTTAATTACTCGACGAATCTCCATCAAGTCGTAAAATTCAGGTCTCAATCAAGTAGGTTCATAATAAATCACGTGAGACCAATTAAAATCTCTTTAAGAAATGGTATTGCATAAGTTTGCAGACGACTAATTAGTTCTTTCACATTTTAATCTAAGATTGCGTCTAATTATGTCAATACGTAGTATTTTACTAGACCATAAGGTTGATATTTGCTCCCTTACCCTTTGCTCATCAAAAGACACGCAGTCTTATTTTTGTCTGACTAGTTAACAAGCAGAATTTAAAAATATTTAAATTAGTATTAAGGCCAATAGAAAAAAAAAACTCATCTTTTACCTGTATGTATATAAAATAGGCATAATAAGACGGTCCTAGGCATGAAGCAACATCAATAGTATAAATGATTTTTGATGCATCGCTGGTCTTTTAGCCATTATTTTAGTAGTAGCCATTAATGTAAGCTTATGTTTAGATATGCAGATATTAAAGTTAAATACACCGTGCATTTTTTGTCGTTGTTAATACTCAGTGAAAGTTTTTTTTTTTTGTACAATTGATCCATGTTTATGCCTTTTTATTAACATTTAAAAATACAGATTAATGTGACTTTAAACCTGTACTAGGGGCACCTTCATACAACCTAGAATAGGCTTTTATTACAAGGCACAAGACTTAATCCTGCCATGTACATTTATTATTATTTCCGTCTCTTTGAGAGTTACTTTTTTTGCAAAAAAAGATGATAATAAGTGTTTTTTTCATGTTACTTTTCGAAAGTAAACTGCAAATGACAAATCTTCTGTCAATTATTAGCAAGATTAAAAAATTAAGGTGTATACAGCTAAAAATATTCCAAAGATCTGAAACACACGGATATAATCTTTACTAAACTTAAGAACCAACCAAACTTTTTCCATCAATATTTGATTGCTTTCTTAACAGTTCCTAAACAGTCTGTAAGTAATAAATAAATCAATCGCAGATAACAAGACGCCGGGTTTGATTGTGGGCTGACCCTAAAACTCCCAATAAGATTCTTCTAACAAGAAAAATCGACAACTGAACCACCGGATTGCGGACTTAGGAAGTTGCCGGTCTAAGATATAGCTAGGCAGCTACGGGCAAAATACCTACGAGCTATGGCTTATATTTTTTCCAAATTTATAAAAGATATTATTTACCATATAATTATTATAAATACCCACATACTTACTTGTTAATAAGTGATGACACTACCGCAGAGCCGACAGTTGCGCTAAAATAACTTCTAAAAAATTAGGTCATAGTTTTTTCATCCCCCGGCAATCTAAGTCAAACAGGAGGCGACCTCTTGCGCAGTTTGCTTTATAATGCAATTAATTAACCATAATTGTAATAAGGCGAGAGGCTGCTCGCCGTTATGCCCGGTGGAGTCTTATAGCTGTCTACATAAAGTATGTACTAAAAAAAACTATGAATTTGCAATGATTTATCACTACAAAATCGGCAGTGTTATGAATTTAGTGTGTTATTGTAAGAGGTTCCTGATTTACAACGTTGCACGCCAGCGAGTCGGAGGTCAGTACAAGCAGTTTTGTTTTAATTCTACCGTCATATGATTGTATTTTTGCTCAAACTGTGACTTTTCTCTATAATATTATAGCAATAAGGAAATAAGTTACTTTTACGTTACTGGTTATGTTGGTAGTCTTAGGCTACCGTTTGATAAAACAACTGCTCTGAGGACAAGGTTGGATATTAATCACAAATAAAGGTAATTAAAAAACAATTATAAATATATTCAGGTACATAAACCTTTTTCTCTGCACCACGCTATGGTTGACTGGCAGAAAATGCCACCGGTATTAAGTCCACCACGTACTCATCATCATCATCATTAACAGCCCGTTTACGTCCACTTCTGAATATGGGCCTCCTCTTAACAGACCTTGGCAAGCCAGGATCGTAGAGGGATATTGCCATAATCACCACGCTTGGCGATCGCAGTAAACCTAGAGCTAATAGATGCTGCTGCCCATCCATCAGCCATATGTCCCTTAGTCGCCTTTTACGACACCCATGGGAGGACATGGGGTGGTCTATTCTAAGCCGGAAGCCACACGACAGGAAGCCACCACGTACTATTTAGTGCTAAAGTTTTAAATAAAGAAAATAAACCACAGCATTCCGCAATTTTTTTTATTCACATTTGTAAAATATTATCTCAAAATATATTTGAAATTTTTAATAAAACATAGTTAGAATTGATTACTTAATTTCTGACTATATTAACATATATTTTTGCCTTCATTCTCACTACGCTTATGTTGAATTTTATCTTTAGAACGTGGTGCCTTATAAGAAATGTATGACTGGAGCGCGCGATCGCGCTTATTAGGCGTACCTACTCGTAACCCAGAAATGGTAACGAATTGGGAACATTTCTAATATCACTTTAGAACTCCTCTGAGTCTTAAGTAACGGTATCATTCTACATAGCATTTTTTTACTTACAAATTTTATATTAGGTCTTTACCTGTGAAATTGCCGTTCTGTTCCTGTTCAAAATAATTTTTGGTTGAGAAGAAAGAAGTCTAATTTCAAATTAATTTTATTTTAAAAACATGGAATTTGTTTTCCAAAAGTAGTCATTTGTTTATTGATTAGTGTTACATTTTCATCGCATTTCAATCTTTTTCGTCATCATGGATACGTTAAAAATTCGAGTAATTACCCAACCAGCAAAAGATATCCTAAAAATACCACCAGCACGTTTCTATTTGAGCTATTGGTGGTGAGAAAATGTCGAGTAAATGATCTGTGCACGTTCTCTCAACGAGATTTGGGCGCACTTTTCTCTGCTTTAAGTGATGTAAATATCATAAGATTATCGTCTGAATAGCCAAATAGTCGAAAGAATATAGAGTAATCGCAATTTGAAAGTTACTAAGTATCATATTAATCATCAGTATGCCATTTTTCAACACATTAGCTTTTCCCAAGTCGGTAGAAGCGCTTTCATTCGAAAAAATTATAGTAATATTGCATTGCGGTTGCAATCACTCGACTCTTTGATCGAGTGAATGCAACCAAGCAGCATTCATTGACCATATTATTTCTTCAATTACCGGAGCTGTTTGTGAAAAGAAATAAAAAATTATATTTAATATAAGTATTAAATTTTGCCATATTATTTGTGCCATACAATTTTACAGTCATATTGACAATTCGTGACCTAAAGTTAGCTCAAAGGTGTTTACTTTCCTATGCGGGGTTAAATTTTTCATCTACATTCCTTACATTTTAGTTAATATTTTCATGGGCCGTAAGATTTCTTAGTAAATAATGAATTACAAATAATATTAATTTAAAAGTTTATCTAATTCGCCATTAATAGCAATTCACTTATCATCACAAAGCATTCACTCGGCTTTTAGCTGAGAAATAGACATGAGGTTTCAATTTTACGACTTCTAGGACCGCCATTGCAGTTAGTTTGGGGTTCCTTAGCGCAAAATGTCAAATCCTTAATATTAGATCAAAATACTGTTAAAAACTCCAGAGGAAATTAAGAGAAAATTAAACACAAACAAAATATTTTTATTATATGAGCGACTTTTTCAAATTATTTCAATGGCAATTTAAATGGTTGACCACCATTAGTAAAACTGTATACTTACCTAGTACAGTGCTGTAAAAAAATTTATTCAACTTTCATACCACAACTATGCTGTAAGACGGCTTTCAAATGATGTTTAGAGCACCTTTGGGGCTATAATAGAAAAATTTTAAGCGTTTTCTCAACTTCAAAAATTTAGCGGAATTAAAGCCTTGTAAAAAGCTATTATATGACATTAAGTGCCGTTATAGTAACTGAGATGCTAATAAACAGCGTTTACAGTGCCATAGTGCTATAAAAGCTAGTTTTTTGACAAATTAGCAATTCAGTTGCTTTCAAAGAGCTGTCATAGGACTTACGGATGCATGAAGGTTATCAAGAGACATCTTTATATAATTATCGAGTACATGCAATATGAATTCGTCGAGTACACGTTTACTAGACATGTTTATAGGGCCAAAAAGCGTTGAAAGCTAAAATATCTAGACAGCTGCTTTTAAACGGCTTTTTGAAATAATAGGATCTTTCATACGAGTGTTTTTCGATTCATAGTCGTGAGATTAATTGATCTCTTTATTTGATATACGATCTCTTTGCTAGTTGGGTATGGAATATGAGTACAGTCGTGGCAGCAACGCGGCTCAAGCGGCACGCAACGTCAACGACGTTTACGGAGCTAACACTACAAACTAACGCACCACCTGTTATTGGTTTGCTCGCTTCCGTTCTGAAAATTTCGGCCTGAAAAATGAACCTCGCGGTCGTCCAAAGACTTTGGTCGACAATGACGAATTAAAGGCGATTGTGGAAGCTGATGATACACAATCTACGGCTGAATTAGCAGCAGCTTTCGAAATTAGCGTCAAAACAATATTGGTCCATTTGCGTCAAATTGGCAAGGTAAAAAAGCTTGACAAATAAGTGCCCCACGAACTCAATGATCGTCAGCGTGAAGTATGCATCGAGACGTGCCTTGCACTGCTCAACAGACTTTTGAACCGCATTGTTACCTGCGATGAAAAATGTATTAATTATGTTTGATAACCGCAAGCGCTTAGCAAGTTGGTTGGATCCTGGTTCAGCACCTAAACAATGCCCTTAACGAAAACTTACCCCTAGAAAAGTGATGGTCACTGTTTGGTGGTCTAGCGCCGGTGTGATTCATCACAGCTTCTTACCAAACGGGGTGAGCCTTACCATTGGTCAATCGCTCGTCTCCGCTGCTCCGGCACGACAACGCGCGACCCCATACTGCACAGCAGACGGTCTCCAAGTTGCAAGAACTGGGGTTGGAAGCTCTCTGTCATCCGCCCTACTCAACAGACCTTGCGCCTACAGACTACTACTTTTTCCAGAATTTGGATAACTTCTTGGCGGGAAAAAAAATCAATACCCGAGAGGCAGTACAAAATGCCTTTGAATAATTTGTTGCCTCCCGTCCAGCTGATTTCTTTAAGAAGGGCATCAATAAACTGCCACTGCGTTAGCAAAGATGCATTGATGGCATGGGTGATTACTTCGATTAATATAAATAATAATACATGAAAAAAAATCGTTTAGTTTTTTTCATACTAAACGGCAATATCATAAGCACCTATTATTTAAGACAGTGTAGGTTGAACTCACTTAGATAAAATAAATCTAGAAACGAATGTTGCGCAATATTTGGTCATATTTATTATATTTATTGTAAACATAATTACGAACAAAAGTCGTGAGATAAAATGATGTCACATAAACTCATTCAAACCATATTTTATAACCACCTTAATTTTTTTGGAATATGATTCACATCTTTAAGAAAATATTTGTTATTTTTTAGAACAGTTCTAAATTTAATTAAAAATTAACATACAAATACAAACGTTCCGTATACCTGGGTGAACCTTGTAGTAGTACTTATAAGCAACAAAAAATTTGAACACTAATGTCCATTGCGAATCAGGGCACAATTTAACTAAATATACGTAAAATACAAAACGTTGAACATATAACGACCGCCAATAAACACTCAATAACAGTAAAATGAAATCGCTATCCACAAAATAAATGTAACAAAAGCAATTAATTTAATAGCAGCACCGATAGCCAATTCATTCAAACCGGTAATAAACCCTTTTTAGAAGTTCCAAACCTCACATTAATTGTGCTAAAAAGCTGACTGAAATTAATACTATCAGCAATTCTATTCTGGCTGCAGCAATTTGTCGCGAAACCTTTACAATTTAATTATTCTCTTTAATATTCTTGACTCTTCGGGGAACCAGCAAAGTTCTATTCCTGTGATTCGATGAGTGATATTAAAAGATTTTGCCGTCTAATTGGAGGAACTAAATTGAATTCTGCTCAAATTGGAGAGCAACAAATAAAATACAATTTCCAATAGTTTCAAAAGATTAATTCAGCTCAAAATGTCAAGTAAAAATTGAAATAAATAATTTCCAGTCGCTTCATAAATCTTTAGCTACTGAATTAGGTTTTTCTTTAGCATGTAATTCTTTTATCACTTTTTTTGTATTTTTCTCTTGTAATCGTTTTGGGGCAAGAAAAAGGAATACATGTGAACAAAATGATCCCAATGGAGATTACTAGGAAAATTAACTTGTTCAAATAAAGAGCACTACATTGCACAAGATATTCGCAATAACGAAAGGAGGAGAGAAGGAATAATTATTTTTCCCCATTTCTTTGAGAAGCTTCATTTAAGTCCATGGTCACGTTGGCTTGGAATCCGTAACAAGTTTTTTCTTAGTCAGCAAAAATTAATTCCTGTAATCGAAACTGAGACGAACTTAATTCCAATATGGTAAAAAGGAGGTATCTTTTTAATTGGACTAAAGAAAGAACGCACGCTTCCGTATAAATTGTAAAATGAAATTGTAAAAATTTTTGAAAGAACGTTGAAATATAACTCGAAGCCCTCTCAGCTAAAAACGAACATAGTGGATCGTTTTATATTATTCTATTATTAAATATCAGTAATATCTGTTTATAAAACGTTTGTCGTTATTAACGATGAAACATAAATAGTATGAATAATAAAACAAAATGTTGACCATAAAAGTTGTAAAATTTATTCATATTTACAGTTTCCTAATACTGTTCTTTCAAAACATCGTCTCCAAAATAAATGTAGTCATCAAGTGGATTAACCTGAGACAAGACAGGTTGATGTAACTTTTGCTAAGTCAATTTACGAGCCGAATTCAGGTTTTCGGTGAGCCCGCATGTCGACTTCAAAACCTCGTTAAAAGTTAACTTAGGTAGTTAACCGAGCTGACAGGTTTACTACGAAATATTCGCTTTCGGTATCAAATGGCATGCAAAACGGATCTATTGAACAACGCACGCTATCAGCTGCCAATGGTCGGATAGTTGGAGTGATTTCTTCATTAGCTTCACGCAGCGCCAATTCTAAGGATGCTATGAATTTTCAGTTTATATTTAAGTAGTTGTTTGGAAACGATACACGTTTCCAAACTATTTAATTGGAAGTGGTAGATCCAGTATACGCGTATTAAAACGAAGATAAGTAGTAATAATAAATTGTTATGACAAATACCTATGTAAAATTTTGTTGTTATAAATATTAAAGTACCAATAAGACTAATAAGACAGAACAGGTCTCAAAATCCACTGCCGGAACCGCTGTCCCACCGGTGCGGTGGTGCTCGATTCCCTACCGGAATAATTATTTGCACGAACCACGCATAGTTGTTTTGATTCTGGGTAAGATTTGTGTCCGTGAATTATATGTTTGCTAAGTCCCCCGCATCACAGGTATTTATTTGTCTTATGTGGATTTTTTTTTATTTTTTTATAAGACAGAATGAATATATTCTAAGACGCCATAATAAAATCACTTTAACTGCTTTTAACTTTATTTATGTTGTAACTTGTTTCTTGCTTGCTATCTGTAGTGTGCTGCATAATTTACAAGGTTTCGTTTTTAATTCTTTAATGGATGTGTAATATAAACAAGTAAAACACATTAGTAAAATTGTGTTTTTGCTACGTGTACAAAAGACATTACTTTATTTTAATACCACAAAAGAATGTTTGCTTTCCCGTTTATTCGTTTATTCAAAAACCTATAAACAATCAAAGCTTAATAATACCGAACAAAAATATTATTCTTTCTCTAAAAATAAACGGAGAGAAGGGATGAAAACAGCGTTGTACCGCACATTTATTATACTTGACTTTTTTATCTTCAATAGAAGCATAACTGCCTTATTCTGTTACATTAAATATTCTCCTTCCGTATCTTCGTTTATTACCTAGCATTTTATATGTTATTTTGTTGCACAAATATTTATGAGTGAAAGTCCATTTTTTCTCTTATAACTTAACATATTAGGAGAGACAGAATAGAAATCGGATTACTTTAAATAGTTTTATGAGGTTGTTATTGTAATATATTGCTATGATTGAACAAAACAACGTACAATTTAACATAGATTTTTGAAAGAATACATTTTAACAGACCTATATATCGAGGGGTGAAAGGCTATTTGTTTGAAGCGACATTTTGGACGATATGGAGTTATATACATATTCGGATTCAGCGAATTTTTCTGCGTCGTCTGAGCCGGGTTTCGTACAATTCTGAGCACTTTTATGGCGCTTAAAACAATGCCATTTTAGTGCATAATTCTCAAACATGATGTATGATCCGACTTCAAATTTGCCATATTTTTTTAGTATATCATTTAAGCTGTATACAAAAACAGAGAATCGGATCATAAGCCGTTATTCCCTTCCTAAAATTTTTGTTCGATGGCAGATAAATCGTTTTTCGATGTAGCTATCTTTAGATGAAAAGTCCCTTCAAACATTTTGCTTACGACTACTTACTCTGTGCAATGTCGCTTCAACCAATTTGCCGTCAGCCAAATTCATTAAGACTTGTCGTCGGTTCAACCCTTTTCGCAACAACTGTTTTTCACTGTTTAGAACAACCAAGTTATATAACTCCTTTCAAAATCTGAGACATCAAACAACTCTTTAAGAATGTTCATCGTTGCTTAAGCCAACTTTCCTGTATCGTTAAAAAAACCCAAAACCCAAACCCAAATTGGTAGTTAAACAAAATAGCCTATTCCTATTATTATTGAGTAACGTCGATTCAATCATTTTGCTTTGTCCTGCATAAGTACTGTAAAGTCACTTAAACCATTTTGCCTGCTGCTGATTAGTGACAACGTTGGAAGTTGAATCATTTTTCTTTACTCTAAAAATAAGGCGATACAGATCATTTTGTATTAAGCTACAATTAATCTTATACTCATAACTGTTTTTTAATTGAAAATTATACCAAAACATTCAGGGATTTTTTTTTCAATAAAAATTTGCGATCCCCATTATAGAAAGAGCACTAGTTTTTTCATAACGATTTTTTTTCCAAATTTTGAATCTTTAAATGGCTCTCCTGTAAAGTTCGTAAAATGTCGCTTCAAACAAATAGCCTTTCACCCCTCGATATTATTATTAAGTTGCTTATAGGTAAATCCAACATTCACAGTTACAGATCTCTTGTGTCATATACACCTAACTATATAAACCTGTTTGCGTTTTTTTTAATTAACACGTTGTATTAACAAGGTACAAATTAAAATTGTATAACTTAATTCTAGGTTGTGGTCGCCCAGTGGTCGAAATTCGACCATAATTAAAAATATATTACCATTCTGCTCGCTTTCGCTGTATAAACTTACTATAAGTGTCATCATCATCAGCCCGTATAACGTCCACACATGGGCCTCCCCCCGAGGGAGGGGTTTGCCATAGTCACCACGCTTAGCAGGCAGGTTGGCGACCGCAGTATAATGTTGTCACATACAAGAAAACGCTGCTGCCCGTTTTCTGGTATTTGGTAAATTGTTATAGATTATATTATAATAAGTGAAACCAACGGCTTAACGTGCTTTCCGAGGCACGGAGGGTAGTCCCTCAGCCTACCAGATCCGGAAAGAAATCTTAGAATCTACACAAAGATTTCCTGTCTAGCATGGGAATCGAACCCACGACCTCTGAGATTTAAAGCGAGCAAAATAGCGCTACGCTACGGAGGTCGTCAGGGTTGTGAGTTTTATATTCCTCCGTCCGTGCATCGTCCGTAAACAGGGGCAAGATTGTACTTCACGTATTAATATAGATATTTTATATAGATTATTCAAATGAAAAAAAGTACAATATTATTCTCTTATATTTCAAATGTCTCAAGCGGTGGTAACAACTAATTTAAGATTAAAATTGAACATCTTAATTTACTAAGGGCTCGTCACATGGGCTGTTAATTTACCGCAGTGAATAGCCTGTCAGAATGAAAGCCAGCTTTAACACTATATCCTCTAATTAAAACCTTATAACGCTTTCAGTCGTCAAGTTAAATTTCGAACGAAAAAAGGAGAATTGTTGTTTTCATTGAGTTTCTTAATTAAGGAAATTCACACTGATTAAAAAAACGCACAGAGTAACATCTTTTTTTCTGATATATTTTTTTGTTTCAGTATATTGAATTTAATTTGTAGCAGACAGAATTCAAAATAATTATAATGCTCTTTTTTTTGTATTTAATA
This sequence comes from Nycteola revayana, assembly GCA_947037095.2. NCBI lineage: Eukaryota > Metazoa > Arthropoda > Insecta > Lepidoptera > Nolidae > Nycteola > Nycteola revayana. The sequence goes on along the minus strand of OX344838.1, from coordinate 12,227,997 downwards.
TTTGACGTACTATACGAGAAATATTAAATATCGAAAAAAGTGTATTATAATTATTTTGAAAATTCCAATTCAATAGATTTCATGTAACAATTTTTTTCGGGAGCTCTCAACAAGAAAAATTAACATTTTGAAACGTTTTTCCCTAGCACATTGCACCTATAGGTCTTAGCTTATTTATCTGTTGTAAATTTTAAGTAATTTATAAGTTAAGTGTATGTGTGTGAACTATGGACTGTAATTGTTTGAAATAAATGAATAAATAAAAATATATATCAGATTTTTAGAAATCTTACCAATAAGTTAAAAATTGAAAAATTTCTGAGATTTCCTGAGAGTATCTATTATATTAGTATAAACTAATAATTTAGTGCGTTAAATGGTTTATAGGTAATTAGTGATACATATTATTATATATCACATATTTTATAAGGCTTATTAACCGCGCAAGTACCTACGTGCTTAACCAGCCGTATCCATCGCTAACATACTCGTATCTACCATAAATGTCATCATTATACTAAGAATTATTATAAACATATTACAATATAGCTTCCCGAGCGCGGTTTCTCCCGCGTAGCTCCCGTTCCAATGTGACCTTTATAGTAAGACATAGCTTATGTTACTCCTAAATAGCGTAGCTTTCTAATGGTGAAAGCAGTTTTTAAATTGGTTTAGTAGTTCCGGCGCCATACAGAGGAGTTCATAATTAAATGTACGACCTATTTCGAAAAGGGCAGGTCATTGGAGTTAGTCCAATGAACAACCCATATGAGTTGGACCCTTTCCGAAATTGTATATTCAAATATAGCCTATGTTAATCAGGGATAATGTATTATTCTAATGGTGAAAAAATTATCGAAATCCGTTCAGTAGTTTTCGTAACAAACGTACATACAAAAATACAAATTTATGATATTACTATTTGGTATAATCTATACTAATTTGACATAAATTAATTATTATAAGAATCGTCCGTTGAACACCAGCTATACACTTTTAATCAAATAGGTACATCTTTCACAAAGGTTTGCTGAAAAAAAATTCATTATTGAATTAAGCTCGTCTTCGTACATGTTGTTTCCGTTGCATAAACATTATGTTTAGTATTTACTGTGTACAAAAAAGAATATATAAATAAATTTAATAGATATAGATTAATACGTTCGCACATTTCAATTAACTAAAACAAGTTTCGTTTATTCACAAGTTTATGTTACTGATATAATAATAAAGTTACAAAACGTGCAAAATACTTTTTCTCCAAATGAAAGAATCTTGCTAACTTTGTTGGGCAGTAGCTAAATTATCCAAGTCTTAATGAAAGACCAAAGCTTCTTCTTATTTTGCGCAAAACGCTAGAGCTGAAAACTAAATGTACCAACACAAAAATAAAACCTCCGCTTTTATTTACCTGTTTCCAGCAAACTCGTCTGCTAGATTATTGGGTTTTCAATTGTCTATTTTAATCCTGAAAAATCTACTGATTGAGTAAAATGCTATTAATATTTGTCGACTGTTTATGTTGTTTATAAATCCAATTGAATGAGTTGCGAAAGTGTATCATCACTACATATTATAAAACAAAGTCGCTTTTCTGTCCCTATATCCCTATGTCCCTATCTTCAAAACTACGCAACGGATTTTGATGCGTTTTTTTGTAATAGATAGAGGGATTCAAGAGGAAGGTTTATATATATAATATATTAGCATTGTACCCGTACGGAGCCGGGGCGGGTCGCTAGTTAGGTATAAGTTTGACATTTGTATATTTGTATCTGTAGCATTGTCGAGAAGAGTACCGCGGCACTCTTTGTAGGATTGATCTGTATGTGTGTGTGATACAGTTTTTTTACTATTTGCATTCGAGTAAACTTTTGATTCTGGCTCAATTTTGAAACTTCGCTTAACAGATACTTGTATATACCTTGATTTGCATCAAAGTATTGACGTATATGATTTACTAGTTTCCAGCGCGCAACTGCACGCGCTATATTCAATATATATATATTTTTTTTACATTACAAAGGACAAATACTGCTTAAGAGGTTTTGCTCTTACAAAGTGATAATTTCCACAAAAGCCTGAACTTTAACATTCCAGGAGATGGAGAAAAAACCGGACCCTTTTTCTGATTTATGATATAAGTCGGGTCAGTTGAAATAATGTCACAACCATCACTTAAGCTTTACATGTAAAGTACAAATGATATACGCACCTAATATTTTGTAGTTAAGTAATGGAATATTATTTCAGAAGAAATATAATAAAATCTATTAATACATATCAAATAAATTTATATTCTGTTTTGGCCCGTTTACCACCAATCTAACTGAATATGGTTTACTATAAGAAAACTCATCTTTGTTTTTAATGATTACTAGCGGAGTTTGCAGACTACTAGCATTCTTGTTAACTCCTCGTGCTAAGGTAAAATGCTTGTATTTTTAGTGGGTTCACGTCGGTAGTGCAATGGGTGGGGATCCAACCGGCCACTTGAAAAATCTAGGAGTTAAGCTAGATAGAGCCTAGATTTTTCAAGCGACCGTAGCCCAATGTCAATCTTTAAATGTTGTTATTTAATAACTGGCATCCATGTGTACAATAAAGAATAAATTAATTAATCCTCCTCAACCTCCGTAGCGTAGCGGTATTTGGCTTGCTTTAAATCTCGGAGGTCGTGGGTTCGATCCCCACGCCGGACAGGAAATCTTTATGTAAATTCTAAGATTAAGATTCTTTCCGGGTCTGGTTGGTTGAGGGACTACCCTCCGTGCCTCGGAAAGCACGTTATTCCGTCGTTCCCGATGATTAAAACATAATCTATAATAATCGTATATGTATATCAAGGAACGGGCCGTAGCGTTTCCTTGTGTGGTACAACTTAATACTGCGGTCACCAATCCGCCTGCAAAGCGTGGTGACTATGGCAATTACCCTCCCCGGGAGGACGCCCATGTCCAGTAGTGGACGTTATACGGGCTGATGATGATGATTAAATTAATTGTGATTTTGTCTGGGGTCTGTTTGTAATATTGACCGACCGATTTTACTATTTTTTTTTTGTTTGTTTTCAGCCTACATAATCCGACACACCTAGACCGAAATTCCAACCGACATCATGGCAATAGTTATCAAACGACCCAAACAGTTTCCTCCAATAGAGGTTTATTTAGGTGAACATCTAAACACAATACTTACTACGTCGTTCCCCAAATACACTGAGCATAATCCGATTACCCTGACTAAATAATGTTGTAATCCATGTGTAATTATTTCAAGCCTTGTTATCCAGATGTTACAAATGTGTACGTACAAATATCTTATAATTAACATTAATTTATATCCTGGTAAATACGTTCTGGTATGAAAACATTATGGAATCAGCCATAGCTTACATTGTGTAGATAGATATAGATGACATGTGGTGACACCTGTCCCCTACTATAACTGATTCCAGCCAAAAGAATGATACAGAAAATAGAATAAAACCATAGAAAATATTTTCTTATATATAATATTTTAGTATTTAATGTAGTATATTCCGCGCATTGCGATCGCAGCATTATGCGATGGATGCTACAATATTTTTTTTCCCTTTCCTGAAGGGCGGGAACCTATTTCTCCCATGGCATGGTCATGCCACGCCACGCCATAGCCATTGAGCTACAGCTGCTTAGTGCTTAAGTTAAAGCATGTTTTAAAATCTATAATATAAAAATGAATCGCAAAATGTGTTGGTAAGCGCATAACTCAACAACGCCTGAACCAATTTGGCCAATTCTTATTTTTAAATGTTCGTTGAAGTTCAAGGATGGTTTTTACGGCGAGAAAAACATCGGTAGGGTAGGGTAGATGTAGGACACCGCATAAACGAAGTCTCTCCGGGCCAGTTAATTTTATACAAATGTTTAGGTCTTTTATTTAACGATTGAGGCAGTACGAAGTCTGCCGGGTTAGCTAGTTTATAATAAAAAGCAGTATTTTTAAAGATATCTTTAGAGATTTTACAAAAGTTGCTCAACGACATATTTCCTTGTGCTACTTACCTACATTATGTTTCTGAATACCATCTAGCTGTTCATAGTGTCCGGCGTATCTAAAGAGACAACAGGGTGAGCCGGGGTAAATTCAGCGCGAACGTCACCCGGCTGCCGGCAGCCAGCCGAGGCTAATCGTCACACCCCGACAAGATACGCGACCGAGTGTGAGAGGTTGCTCGATAAACTATCGCTGTTAATATGGATTTATGGCCTCCCAATTGTGAGCGTGAATTGTTTGTCTTTAACGCTTTCTTTTTCCGATATTCCGCTGGCAATGATTTTTCGGCATTTATGTACTAGCAAATGTTGTCGCGGAAAAATTTAAGGGCTACTGTATTGTAAGTACACAATGTGTTATGTATCCTTATTTTGTGTAAACTTTTCAACTCCGTTAATAGACATTTTGACCAGTAATCGACCACACTGATAGCATTAGTGGGCCAAACGTTCAACTCCTCCAAGTTCAGGTATCAGGGTATGACGAGCACGCGAGTACATGTAGCATTAACTGCAACTAGGCACCACAGAAGCACTCAGTTTTATTATCGCTTATCATCCTCCACTTATGGAAATTTTGCCTGCAGCCACTTGGATTCGTAGCCTGTTAAGCGTATCCGCACTGGCCATTATGCCCAGATGGTAATTCATCCGCGGGTTGCAGTAAGTTTGCTGGAGGGGGCAAAATTGATTTCCACTTGTCAAATCGAGTGTCGCTTGGATCTGCCATTGAAAATGCTAAGCGAAGAAAGCTTTTCCGACTTTTAAGTCTGCTACTGGGTGTGACGGTGTCGTGGAGAGAAAGTCTTAGATCACATTTTTGTGTGACATGAGAGGTTTTCCAGCAAGAGGGTATAGCTTCACAAAAAAAATAGGATTGAGGTCCGTCAATCACGTTAAGGTGGACACCTTACCGTGCTTCAGAAAGCCGTTGATTATTTATTACATCTCCAACTATGCAACCAAGAGCGTATTAAAAATAGAATACTGGAGTATTGTATAAAAATCAAGACTTTAGTAAAATTTAAACAAGCCAATACTCGTAGCGTTTCCATTTATAATGTTACAACATAATACTCCGGTCACCAACCCGCCTGCCAAGCGTAGGACAATGCCAAATCTCTTTTCTGAGAAGGTCCATGATTAACAGTGGACGTTTAACGGGCTGCTGATGAACAAGTCTTACAGTGTTTCTTGTACCTGACAAGCTGATAAAAATTAATGATTACTTAGCATCTTTATTAAATTTCAGAGGGACTATAATCGCAAACCCGATAAATCCAATATACACAAGAAATAGTTCTAATATAATAACCAGCTTAAATGGGAATTAGATCTATTCAGAAATCTGTATTGAGCGCTGTAGGCAGAATGCGACAACAGCATCACAATACCAACCGTCGACGTCGGCGAAACTTGAAAAGCAATTTCGGGACAAGCACGTTTAATAAAGTATTGCGGCGTACTTTGTTCCCTAAATGAAGTTTAATCAGTTTTAGACGATAATAGCTATTAGGAACTTCAGTTAGTGACTTACTCTATATAATAAAATATTGTTTTCAAATAAAGGGTCCGAGCGTAAACCGTACCTTTGGGTCGCGGTACTTATGTACTTGTTTTAAAAAAGTAGTGGTCGCCCGATCAAATTTTTTTTTCTATTCTAACTTTATCAAGGTTTTATAGTCAAATACAATGTTATAATAAGTAAAATGCAAATTTATTCATGCCAATAATTCTCAAATACATTATCCTTACTATATTTACTAATATTATAAATACGACAGTAGTCTGTCTGTGTAACTGAACAGTTTTAAATGAAATTTGGTTCACATATAGGGGGCCGTTCAAGTATTACGTAAGCACTATGGGGGGGCGGGGGGGTCTTTGCTTTGCTTATTTTGGATGACATGGGGGGTAGGGGAGTCTAGATGATGATTACGTCATCGGTAGTTATTTACTTTTTTACACGAATGGCAACCCTCACATTGTCTTTGCTTGAAAACGAAACGCATTTTCGGGGATTCCCGCAAATAATGGGGAATTACCGCGCGTTATTCACTTGTCTAAATTTCCTCTGTCAGTGTATTGTTTCGTTTGGATACTATAGCGAGTAGACGTATTGTAAGCATAGCAAAGCAAGTTAACATTTGTGTTACCGTGTATTCCATTAGCCAAAGTTTAATGTTTAAATAAGATGTCGTTTCAAATAGACAAATCCAAGTTATACCAAAAACTGTTTGAAAGTTTTAAAAAATCTCATACAAGTACGAAAGTACAAAATGTACAAAAGTTAGTTAATTGAAAAATGTTTACGTAAGCATGGGGGAGGGGGTAAGAGCTTTGCTTACTTTTGCTGACAAGGGGGATGGGGGGGTAAATAATTGTAATAAATCTGCTTACGTAATACTTGAACGGCCCCTAGTGTAGAATCTGAGAAAGGACATAGGCTTTCTTTTTAAAGCGAAAACAAGGTTTCATTAAAAAATATATAAATAAAACTGCTACTTAAAGTCTCTACTCCTAGTAGGGACGAAGTCGCGAACATGGCTACTATATAACGCAATAAATATTTCAAATTTCGCATTTTTTATACCTATATAAAAACAATACATTTAATCGCACTAATTATGTAATAACCATTGTGACATCTTATTACGAATAAATGGGTACTCAAAAATATACGCTACTGAAAATTTAAATAATACTTACCTATCGTATTTAAGCAGTATTTCAGTTAAATAGGATTATTAAGGAAAATAACTGTAATACGGCTACATTAAATGGCATAAAGATACTTAATATAAAGGACCCCGGGTGCCTTTTGTTAGAACATTAAACATCAATATTGCTTAAATTACTCTATTGGGAGTTAAGTCGGTAATTAACATGAAGTAATAATTTAGCGGAGAATAGGAAAGTTTATACAAATGTCACAGATGGATTGCTTGATTAGTTGTTTTACATAACTACTAGTCGCTTTGCAATAAAACGATTTAATACGAAATTGTTATTTTTTTCTTTATTCCATAATTAAATATTATAAGGAAGAAATTACTTTTGCGGTACTCTTAAATGTTACTTGATTGTTATACAGATCCTATACTAACGAATGCTTTTGAGTGTATGGTCCAAAGCATTTGATGATTGACATTATGCTATTATTAATTTATAACGCCGTTATCTCTTCAATATTTTTCTTTAAAACTAGCACCTATATTTAAAAATTAAGTAAATTATACATAAAAAAACATAAAGTAAACACGGCAAATTCAATTTCAGTTATAATTCTGACGGCTCCAATATTAAGTTTCCCCCTTTGAATCACTCGATTCCCTCACTCGATTCCCATATCAAAAGTTTATCCGAATGTTATGCGCATCTTATGAAAATACCAATATCTGATTTTTATGGCATAAGTCTCGCTTTTAGTATCGGAGTTTGTGCGTTTGATTTCACGTCGGACAAGAAATCTGTGTGTAAATTCTAAAATTTCTTCTGTTGGTTGAGAGACTACCTTCCATGCTTCGGAAAGCACGTCGAGCCATTAGTCTCGAATGTATAACATCATCTATAACAATCGTATACCGGGGAACGGGCAGCAGCGGTTTCTTGGTAGTAACAACATAACACTGCGGTCACCAACCAAACGTGGTGACTGGCAAAACACTCCCTTAGGTATCCCTAGCAGTGGACGTTATACGTGCTAAATTTGATGGTCAAGGATTTTAACGATTCTTAATTTTAATGTTTTTGTTTTTTTATTGAAAAGGAAAAGGACTAATACTATTATAATTAATTCAGCCATAAGTCTATTAGGTAAACGTCATAACAGTCAATGTAGAGATAGATTCTAACTCCTCTACAGTACCAAATATCTAATGTAGATGAGTAAGATTATTTATATGTCCTTCTTTTCAAAACAAACCGACCGATTTATATCATTTGTACGAGAATAGTCACAAGGTTGGAGAGTGATATAGGCTATTTTTTATCCCGGAAATACGAGTATATTTCATTTCTACCGAAATACTTTCTTGGACCATGATTCAAAGCTATTGTTAAGGGCTAGTGGGTATTATATAAAATTACCAATGAAATATATTTATAACTTAATAAAATGTGAATGTTAAAATAGGTGACAGCTGAAATAAATATATAGATGAGTCACTTATCATAGGAGACCCAAAAGTACCGAACTGAATGGCAACTATCAATCTAATGACGGAGCACGAAGAAAACATATAAAAACCTGGTAGGATTTGGAAGAGACTTTTGCCCAGCAGTGTTAAATTATAAGACATCGAAAAAAAAAATTCGTTATTGCATAATCTCATAGACATTAAAAAAAAACTAAATCTAATAATGCAGGTGGCTAGTGCTATTAGTTCCTCTAGTTTGCTTATATATAGAGTAATCTATTGGTAACAGATTTTTAAATTGTGATTCTGACACGTACAAGTGTATAGCCTAAGTGCTGAATAAATTAATTATTGTTATTAAAATTCTTGGAAAGAAAGAAATGAAAGAAAATTATTGAACACACAACAATAATAACCATAAAATAATAATAATATAATTAGAATAAGATATATGAAGGAATACACATAAAACAACAAACATGACACAAGAAAAAAAATAAAGAACATACAAAAAGGGCATAATCACAAACACAATAATCATGGACACAGTAGGCAGTGAAACGCGGGGCGTGACTAGACATATTAAGTTAGGCTTTAATTGAAAAAGTAACTATGTACATTGCGATAGTCACAAATAACTCGGAACAAAAAGCGTGATAAATAACTTCTTTCATAAAAATACTTGCGACAATAGCTAACGTAATACTAAAAATATTTCTATACAATTTGCAATGCAGATTGCAATTTATATTAGTATTCTTACAAACAAGTCACGACAAAGTTTTATACAATCCTGTCGGCAAACTTTGAACTGTGAAAGCAGAAATAAAATCTCTTTACAGCTCAACTTTTTTTTTCATTTAAAATGCTTAGAGGAACGCGTTTAAAAAGTACACTGGATGAAACAGAGTTAAAATTGGTACAAAACATTATGAAAACTTTACGTAAAAGGTTAAATAAAACTGAACTCAAAATTGTTGTCCAACGAAATTTTTTATACAATATATGTTAACTTAGTCACATATTTATTATTCCTTAGGAATAAAATATCTTCTAATAAATGGTTTTAATTTAATCTCGCGCTGCTACACCAACTTAATGTGTTTTTTTGCACCTTAATGATACCCAATTTATTTTTCGAAATTAACATTACCTACTTGTATTCTATTGAATTCCTGTCTAAAATTCTTTTACCAACTAAGGTAGGATGTTTAAGAGGAACAATGACACTTAAATATGAGATTAAAAATAATTAAAATATATCAAATAAAACCGAAACTCGAAAACGAATTCTTTGTTCTAATATATAATATATTTAATTTCATAATCTAAAATGTATCTCTAGATAAATTGTTTTCAATATGTATATTTTAATTAATTATTTTTTTTTATTAATTCTATCTTACAAACTCTTCTATCTCCCACATTTTTTCAATTATCAACAACACTTGTAACATTGCAGAAGAGTGTGTAATGCGTAACATTGTAATGTTACATGACACTGTTTTAATAACCCAGGATTTATAAAGTGTGTGCTATAAGAATACTTTATTTACTTTCTTTGGCGACAAATGATATCAAAGTACTTATGAATAAACCAAACCTATAACATTATTTAAAAATAAAAAAAATGTACAACACCGGAAAAACTCGTGGTTCCTTGTGGTGACTTGGTATTGTTACAAAACATGATTGCATTATAATCACTTTATCCTTTTTCATGTGATATGGGCTATCACTTTCGTAAGATGGCGGAGTTCTAAATCTAATTATACAAAAATTTTCAACCGTAGGCTCACCGTACGTTATTGTAGGAATCTTATGATTAAATATTGGCTGGACAACCTAGCTTCCGACTGCGCGGTGACTCATTTGATACCGTAGTAGCTTCTAAAACTTAGCGTCGTGGGCTCGATTCCCACTAGGCATGATTTTATTTGTGTGAACCACACATTGTTATTCTTAATTAGGGTGCTTTGTGTCCCAAAATTGTATAGGTTAGGGTTTGTATAGTCCCCCGCTTCACGTGAACTATTTGAGTATGCATAAGAGTTTTCTTAAAAACCCCTTGTTCTTAGTATTACTGTTTTAAACCGGTTTTATTTTTTGACAATTATTAATAACAGACAAAAGTTCATGTCCACGGAAAGATCTTTTCTCAACAAAAGCTTGTCAAAAGCCACATAACGTCGTAACAGTAACATCATACTTAGTCGTTTAATAGACAATTAAAGATTCTGAGCCAATTCAAAACTCAGTTTTATTACTTGATAGAGAAGAATCAATTCCGTTTGTAATTTGGTTGCCAGTTGGTCATCTAGGGCGACGATTTCCCAAATAGCCCGAGGAAGTTATAGCGGTTCACGTTGGTAATTTGTACTGGCGAGTCAGATAAATTGAGCGCCCCGTTTTGAGGACGACATTGGCGAGGAATAAACTAGTACGGGTAGCAAAGGTGATTTATTTTCTTCTTGAATTGCCTGAAAAGGGTCGTCGGCGGTAGTTTGTTGTGCTTGAATATTGTACGGGAACTAATGAATATTGTAAGGGATTTGGGACAGGTTTAATAGTTATTACTGGTTTGTTAAATTGCTGGTTTGTTGCCCTTTTGATGTCAATGGTTTTGATTTACAGTGACGTTTATTAGGTAAAATGTCTTTGCTTTTTTGGACATTGATATTTTGGATGTGGTATATTAAGATTCAGATTTATTCATCTTTAATAGTTTGTCGCACAGCCGTGCATGTTTCTGCAAATGCGTTATACGGACTTTATTCCAAACAGCCAGTATAACATTGATTTCATTAACAAGAAATAATTCATCGTATAAATTGACATAAAATATTATTTCCCCCACTTTATTATTTAACTGTCAAATACTCTTAAAAATTATTGTTTGCCAAAACAGACCGCTTCGAATTAGATACCATTTGTAAATCATTCATTAAAATTAATAACCATTCGAAACTTCATTACTTACCTTCGTACGGCACTAACGAAACCTAACCTAACCGCGACGTTAACAAAACCTAAGCCTCACTTCGCTCATTACGCTCTGTCCGTTTATGACCACAACTACGGTTTCGGCAGTTAGTTACTCTAAATGAATCACAATAGATCTAGTTCGAAGTGCCGTGCGTCGCCCAATTTATCGGTACTACGGTGGACCTCCCCGTTCCGGTCGCGTAACCACAAATCATGCTCTATATCGCACTCGTTCCAATGATCATAATAATACATTACGAAATTAATATTAACAATGATTATTTGATTTTGGAACAGTACAAAGCTATTGTGGACTGGAAAACGTTTAACCATCTCACTGGTAATTAATTAGTTTTGATGTAAGTGATTGTAATGAGATTGACTTAGTTATAGGTATATTTTTGCGTATGAACAGCATGGAATTGAATACCTATTCAAGGTGACGTTTCAGCGACAGCGTCATTAATTGATTTAACGTTCAGTGAACAAGTATTGACAGATAGATATGCAATGATGCGTTAAATGTGCATTTTGAGTTTCTAATATTTTAAAAACACGCTCCTCCGTCCACCCGTATACGGTCAAATCTACCCCATTTCCCCCAATATCGAATCGTTCGCACGGAAATGTGAACGTTGAATGATTTTCGCCATTGAATACGAAAACTTGTATTTACATGTGAGCTGCCATGACTCGAGGCGAAATTTATTCTCCACTGAGTGTTATGGATTCGGTGGAAGCCATCCTCGAAAAATACAGGTGCATTGTATGAAAAAATGAAAGGTAGGTAACTGCTGAGTGACTAGTCACTTTCATGCATGACAAATGTCCTGTTTGAAATTCATATTTCAAATAGGATATCTAGTCTTACCTTCATTTGTTTGTCATTTGAATTTCAACATGTGTATTTTTGAATGAATATAAATGGAACATTATAATAATCTTATTCGCTCTCCGTACCTTTGTGGCGGAGTGGTATAAGACTTGACTTTATTAGCGAAGGCCTTGGGTTCGATTTCTGTTTCGGACAATAAATCTTTGTGTGAAATCAAAGATTTCTTTCCGGGTGTAGTTGGTTGAGGGTCTGCCCTCTGTGTCTCGACAAGCACGATCGATGTCAGAATTATTATATACCAGGTAACGGGTAGCAGCGTCTACTTATGGTTATACTAAGGTATACACAATACTGTGGCTACCAATCCGACTATCAAGCGTGGTAACTATAGCAACAATCTACTTCGAAGTAGGCCAGAAGAAATGTTCAGAAGTGGACGGTATACGGGTTGACAATAATATTTATGACATAGGAATATTAGATACCTGTTTATTTTATTTCTTCAAGCTTACTTCCTCAGTAAAATAGGCAGTGTTTGAATTTAGAATATACCTGGAAATAACATTAGGCATACGTTTATCACACAACCTCCGTAGCGTAGCGGTAATTGGCTTGCTTTAAATCTCGGAGGTCGTGGGTTCGATCCCCACACCGGATGGACTATATACGGGCTGATGATGATGATGATGATACGTTTATCTGCTTTAGTCGTATTAAGCCAATAAAAGTCTTGTCTTTGTGTTTAGAAGTGTGAGTATTTTGAAAAGTCTCTGTCAAACAGTGAAGACTCAATGGCAGTATTGGCCTAAATATCTTCAAAAGAAAACGATTTTATTGGCGATTTGTCAATAATAGACAAGCGAGGGTTAATACCAAGTGATCTCTCCGAGTATTTAGTGACGTCATATAAAAAGAATGATAAATTTCGACAACCGATTGGGATCCACCGTAGCCAAGATAAGATGTCGGTTCGAATGTCCATTTTGAAATATAGTATATGCTTAGCTGTAAAGTGTCCAAAAATGACAGTACCTAACTGGTAGTTCTGGAGTTAATATATCTCCCAGACTCACGGAATATTTTTTCTATAAACTGTATAATTACTTATAATGGAGGAAAACATTAATGAATAATTCCTTATGCTAATTATTAACAAAAACATTATAAATTTGTGACGCTTCATAAAGCTTCCCAAAATGTGTAAAAGAAATATACACACAGCCTAGGGGCAAGGTCCATGACCCTCATAAATAAATGTTCGGTCTACTGCTCTTTCCTGAAATAACATTATCGGTAAAACATACATTTCAAATTCAAATCGTATGGCGTCTACATTATGCGGGACACATCGTATGTACCTACCTTATGTGAAACCCCACCAGTCTACATTAGGATGAAAGCTTTTGTGACAAGCTTGGTGACTACTTTTGGGCTAGTATTCATAATGCGATATCAAAGAATCAATTTCAGATTGTGGAATTCGCTGCCCGCTTATATCCGTTAGTAGTTGCAATTTTGTTTCATCATTCAAGATTTAAAAAAAGAATATTATCTCTCCTCTACGTAACATTATATATACGAATATAAGTATGTATTCATATACTTTTTTTTTTTGCTGTCCGGTGGGCTTTTTTTTAAATTATTTATTCTAAACAAAAAATCAAAAATTACAATTAAATTGTTCCTCGCCAAGCGACAGAGCTTGTTGGCGAGACGCGCTCGTTTACATAATATTAAAGGTACCTATTTCACATTTATTATTGTACTATTACTTAAATATTTTAAATTCTTAAATCTATGTTAAAACTCAAACACAACAAAGAGAAAACATAATTACAACAAAACAGCTTATCTTAAACTAGCGGATCCACTACATCGCGGGAATGTAACTCACTGATAACAGTGTCACATTCGCCGAGCAGTATGATGCATTTACGCATTCCCACCGCCACTGCAGCGTATTCGCGCGCTGGCGGTGGGATATGTGGGACTCGCCCTCTCCATAGCGTGGTATGCTAAACTCATACCACGAGGAGAGGACCCTACACCACTAAAACTCCCCGGACACTCCGTCAATCCGCCGTTGGCGGGGGCCGGGTACGGATAAGCAATCCGGCTCCCCGACGGCACCCGCGGCCAGTATGGCACCGCGGGATCTCTTGGGCCACACTTACAGTGGCCTATTTGCCCAATTATAGGGACGCCTGGAGTGAAGAGGCGTCCCTACTCCTCATGGGAAATGTATTCATAGACCTATAGTATGTAGTTTATGATTCTATTGTATGTATGTATTAATGTTTATATTTAGTTATTGTATACTATGTGTATCTACCTACACGTTTTTAAATTTTCTTACTTCTGACTTCTCTCTACTTACTTCTGTCTACTGTAAAATATTTCTTAAGAAATAAGTAATACCTTTGTACATTGCTGTTTGTCTGTCTTGTTGTATTTATATCTTCTGTGTGTAGCTACATAAATAAATAAATAAACATTTTTAAGTCCTTGTCGGACTTTATACAAATGATGAAAATTTCCTATTTATCGAGAAACTTATTCAGTAACTCCCGTACAAACTTTGTATCAACCTTCATAGTTATAAATAAAAACAATTAAAAGAGATAAGAAAGTGCAAGAAGTTACTCACAAAGTGAAACTGAATTGTTTAAAATAAATAGTAAAAAAAATTAGCCTATTTGGAACATTGTATATTTATACATATTTTGGTGAGTAAATAGTAATCTGGATACTAAATGAGAATCAAACAAGTGGGCAAGTTGGAATTTATACGAATATGAGTGGTTAAATGCACTTGATCACTATTAAGCCGTATCATGGTGAAATCAACACCACACGGTTGACCACATATGGTAAATGATAGCTAGAATTATATAATCACATTATTATTTTGTAGCTACAGCACGACATTTATAAGTATTAACTGCTCGATTATTATTTTTTAGGGATCCGTACTCGAAGGGTAAAAACGGGACCTTATAGGGTTTCGTCTGTCTGTCTGTCACCAGGCTGTATCTCAAGAACCGCGATAGCTAGACAGGTGATTATGGTGATGGTAATTTCTGTTGCCGCTATAAGAACAAATACTAAAAACAAAATTAAACTAAAAATAAAAACTAATAACTAAGAAAAGAAAATAAAAAACTATGGGATAAAAAATTAAAATAAGCTATACCTACAAAAACGACAACTACTACTCTACCTAAGGGCTTAGGCGTCAAAGAATTCCTCCACATCCGAGTCCGCTGCGGGGAACGTCCCCAGAAGACTGGCAGCATTGCCACGCTGAATGGCAATGCTGATGCGTTGTCCTAAATAAAGGCCAGCCTTCTGGTCACGGGAAGCGTCTACTAGACGCTTCGCAATATCTTTGTACAGTGACCGCGCTCCCGGAACCCACGACCCAAGCGTCTCAACCCCAAACGGCTCAAATATATAATTACCTGCAAGGTTTGTATACTTGCGCCGCTTGGAGGCTTCCGCTGTTGCGGTAGCAGCGCCCGCAAGCCGCTCTGTATTAGGAAGATGGGAAGGCGCAAGGGTGTCCACGCAAGTCGCGTCTCACACCAAAGACCTTCCCATCTTCCAAGGCAGCAACGACATCCCATCAGGTCTCCTGCCATCGTCACGTGCCAAGCCATTAGGTTCTAACATGGCCGGGACGCCGGCGGTGGCAAGAGCACGACGGATGATGTCATTTAGGCCGGCCGCCGAGGTATTCTACCGGCGCTCCTACCATACGACAGGCCGTGATGTCCGAGGCGGCCGACACCTTCCCCGCAGCGACCGCAATGCGGAGAAACGCAGGCAAAATTTTCAGTTTTTTCCTCTACGAATGGTTTGAGACCTTCGTCTAAAATAGGAGACCCAAGGAGGCGTAGGGAATCTTTTTCCAGAATTTTTATATTGGGCGCTATAACTTGAAATTTTTGAATTGTCGTCTGTCTGTCCGGTAGGTCAATGATGTATATTTCACATTTAGAAACATTCAATTTTAAGCCAATCGATTTGAATTAATTTTTGAGTGAGATTAGGTCGTTTAGCACAGTATCTACCTTGCTCCGAGAATCCCGTCGTCCAGGTACCAAACATTTAATTCAGAATTTAAAAGCCTAATGATAGGTTGTATCGCGAGGCTGAAAATAACCGGTCCAAGGGGGTCGCCCTGCTGGCATCCTACAGCTGATTCCAGAAGTTGGTCCTTGTAGATTAATTTAGTTGGTACTCTATAACACTGCCAAAGGTATGCGTAAATTTCCGGCGTTTCCTTTTGAATCTGTGTCAGCAGGGCGTCCCTATTTACAGAGTTGAATGCATTTTTTAAGTCAACCTTCAAAATTACCTCAGCTGCCCCACTCGGTAAATATGTTGACAGTGCGTGGACAGCAGCTTCGCAGCCCTCCTTTGAACTGAAACCCAATTGGTGGGGCTGGAATAAAACCGAAAGTTTACTGTTGTAATAATTGCAGCAGGTTTTGGCTGCCGTACGCCTGTAAATGGAACCTACGGCAATGGGGCGGATACCAACATCCCTCTTGTATAGGGCGCATAGATTGGGCCCATACAAGACGTCAATGACGGCTCCGTTCACAACACCGCGAAGCATAAGGCGGTCTAACTAGGGCGGTCAGCTCTTCCAGCAATGTAATACCAGCCTCTCCTGCGCTTGGACTGGTAAGTTCTTTTAGGTGTTGGGGGGTTAAGCCATCAAGACCCCCGGCCGAACCAGCGCGAAAGGAGCTCACCGCCGCAGCCACAACCTGCGCTGAAACAGTCAGGGCCTGTGGGTTATCGGGGGGAGTGGGGAAGCTTAGGCGTAGGAGGAGATGGATGTTTATCTTTCAAAGCCATGATTGTGTCTGAAGAGTATGGCGCTACCACGTCGCTACTAAAAAGCAGACGGGCTGCCCCTCCGATATCTCCGTCAGCTAACTTGGATTCCACATGTTGAAATTTATTTTTACTAGAGTGATCATTTTGCAACGGGATCGCTGTGAGGTCGAGACTGGTACTGGTACAATTTGTTTTAATTTGTGTTCTGAGAGATATCGTTTTATTTTTACATGATGTATCTACGTGTAAAACCCTGTAAGGAAAAGTTAAAAGTACCTCCCAAGCCGTTTCTGAGTTCTCCCGGCATGCTTGGCGTATGAGTTGCGACAGATATTTAGCAACACGAGGTCTCGCTCCCCGGGGAACACGCTTTAGTACTGGGGTCGAATGTTTTAGATATGCGATCGTTTTCCACAAAGGATCTGTATGGCTTGTATCATTTTCTGGTGTACGGTCTAAAGGCAAGCTCCGGGTTTTATGGATTTTACCGATATGTACGTTTAAGCCCCGCTGACTGTTGAATAAACGCACCTGAGGACATTGAGGGCATCTCACCGGAGGATTTAAAGACGTTGAAGGTTGACTTTGTTCCGCTTGGCCATCGAAACCGCCTTGGCTCTTGATTTAGGCACTTAATAATAAATAATCTAGTTGAGCTGATGCATTTTACATGCTGTATGGAGATACAAAAGCTATTATTAGCTTTTTGTTGATAATCCGCTAAAATAAAATAAATATTTAGGGGGGGCTCACATACAACTTTTTTTTTTTTGGTCGATATCAATAACAGCAACAGGCCCTTGAAAATGGTACGGAACCCTTCGTGCGCGAGTACGACTCACACTTGGCCGGTTTTTTTAATACTTATGTGGTTGTAGTTCTTCTATAAAATCTAGTTTAAGCAAAGAAGATCAATGTTCCGTTAGATACGTAATAAAAACAATGCCTTAAAATAAATGTAAGTTAGTATAAACATAAGTTTTGAAATCAAATGAAATAAGCCTCGCAGCTTATTGTTTTATCAGCAAACCGTACGACTACTGCTGAACATGGTATTTGCCATACCCAGTCACCACGTTTGGCAGGCGGGTTGGTGATTGCAGTATTATGATGTAGAATCGCTGCTGCAGGTTCCTTGATTATTATAGATGATGTTATGACAATCGGGACCAACGGCTTAACGTGCTTTCCGAGGCTCCGAGGGTAGTCCGTCAACGAACCAGACCCGGAAAGAAATCTTAGAATTTACGAAAAGATTTCCTGTCCGGGGTGGGGATCGAACCCACGACCTCCGAGATTTAAAGCGAGCCAAAAACCGCTTTTCTACGGTGGTTGTCTGTGAGCTTATCGTTTGTTATTTCTTAAAACGAAACAACTATAATAAAATCTAATATGAAAACTTGCGAAACATCTACTTGAATTGTAAAAACAAAATGCATCTACCTATATAAAAAAATATGCCGTTGACTTATTAGATTTGCAATAAAGCCGCTCTTTTTACATTATATTTACTCAATTTTTCAATATAATTCAAAAGCCAATAAAAAAATAATGTTGAAAACATATTCGGTAAACAAATTCTAAACAACAAAATTGTTTTAATTAGTTACCAGTCCTAAGTAAATCATAAAAATATATAATTTAATTTTCAAGTACAAAATTCTCTTTGCTGAATAAAGCTCAAAACATTTAACAAACAAACAATTTATATCTTCTCAAAATATTTCAAAACAAACACTTTAGCATATTTCTAAATAAACTCAAACACTATAAAATAGATTTTAATACGGTTATTAAACAGAGTGGGTGGTAAAACAGTGCGGCATAGATTGTTTTATTTGCATTTAAAAGACAACTTTCGCACATTGAATTAAACACCTGTATTGCATACACCCAGAAAAATGGGGCTCGTCCCAAGGGAAACTTTACCATATTCACCACGGTTGGCAGGCGGGTTGATGACGGCAGAAATATGTTGTATAACACAAGAAAACGCTGCTGCCTCATCCCTGGTATACACATATTAATAGATTATGTTACAACAACCGGGACTAACCGCTTAACGTGCTTCCCGAGGCATGAATGGTAGTCCCTCAACCAACCAGTCCCGGAAAAGATCTTAGAATTTACACAAAGATTTCTAGTCTGGCGTGGGGTTCGAACCCATGACTAAAAGAAGCGTAACTTAATGCATACTTAGAAATATAATAAGTACCTTATTAACATTTCAGTGTTGGTAGAACAGGTCGTGAACTAAGTCTGATGAGAATTTTCTATTTACCAAGAAATTTATTCAGTAACTCCCGTACAAAGTTAGTTTCCTTTCCAGCTTCTTAGTAATAACTTAAAACAATTAAAAGAGATAAGATAAGGAAATGCAAGACGTAAAGTTTAAGTTTATCACAAATAATTCGGAGTAACCGGTGTTATAAAAGGATAGGTTCGATTCTTTAAAGTATTTACTTTGAAGATCCGAACCTATTTGAAACATTGTATTTCAGTGCACCTACTTGTCATTCGTTTATGGTTTTTTTTATTGACATATCTGATACAAATATATGCCCTAGTTTCTTAGCAAAATTTTTATTTCAAATAGGAGTACGAGTAAATAATATCAATGCGTTACAAATATTAAGCCCATACAAGTTCATGAGAATTTATTAAAATGTATAAGATATACGAAAGTATAAGAATGAATAAAAATATTCTTAATTGGTTTGAGTTGCAAGTCAACAATGAAATACGTATAAAGTTCTGACGTATCTGCAAAAAAATACTGGAGTTACTGATAATACTTTCAATTTTGTCACATTATTTGATTAATTAGGGTGAATTTAAGAACATTAATTAATTTTTATAAAGACGTATTTTTAAGAATAGACTATCCTACCCATAGGATGGTCAACACTCATGTTGGAAGAGGTAACTAAAAAACATACACCAGATGGATGGGTAGCAGCATTTTTCAGCCCATGATACTCTTATGTTATTGCGATCTTCAGTCTGCCTGCCAAGCATGGTGATTACTGCAATATCCCTCAACGACCCTGATTTACCGAGGTCTGTTAAAAAGGAGGCCCATGTTCGGCAGTGGATATCAACCGGCTGATAAAAGTAAGTAAGTTTTTTAACTTTCGCTTTAAATCTCGGAGGTCGTGGGTTCGATCCCCACGCCGGACAAGAAATATTTGTTCTAAGATTTCTTTCCGGTTCCGTGCCTCGGAAAGCACGTTAAGCCGTTGGTCCCGATTGTTATAACATCATCTTTAACGATTGTATACCAGGGAACGGACAGCAGCGTTTCCTTGTATGTTATAACATAATACTCCGGTCACTAACCCGCCTGCCAAGCGTGGTGACTATGGCAAAAACCATGCCTCGGGAGGAGGCCCATTTTCAGCAGTGGATGTTGTACGGGCGGATGATGAAGTTTTTTAAGAACTTAGTCGCACTTTGTTACTAAATGATACAGTAATAATCGTATATCAAACATAAAACACTGTAGTACAACTCCACTTAAATAATAGTGTTCTATAAATGGACATTTACTTGCATGCATATCTTGAAGAAAACATTACAGACATCCGTATCAGTGACCCGGTCACGTCACAACTCACGCGTAATGCGAATGCATAAAGTAACTTACCTCGTAAACCCCTTTTTGTGGAAAGATACGAATAGTAGAGGACTTCTTTAATTATACGGCCTGTGAGTTTTGATTGCTTGGTTTTGTCATTTTGTGGTTGTCTTATAGTTCTACAGGAAATGTAATGCAAGTTACGGTCAGCAGTCAAGTCGTATACCTTAAATGAGTTAAACTATAATGGTCGTCATCTCACAGCAAATGGATCTTAAAGAGCGATCACATACGGCCTGTTTTTGACGCGCTGACGACGTGTATTTTTGATAGTTGCTTTATAAACGCGTATTACCAGTTGTTTCAATGTTCTATTTTCAACAAACCGACGCCCTTGCATTTGTTCAGCATTCTGATTGCATTCTACGCGCGACGCCAGCAATTAGAACGCGATAAAAATACGTAGCGCCGTGGGCTATCACACTTAGACGGAGTCAGTCAACATTGGTATCACTCGTATATCAAACCTTCAAAAGGAGGAAATTCACAATTTTGATCTGGTAGTTTTAAGCTTAATAAGCTCTTGTAGAATTAACAATCTAAGATTTTCTTCCGCGTCTAGTTGGTAGAGGGATAACCCTCCGTGCCTCGCAAAGCAGGTTAAGCCGTTGGTACCGATAGCATTTGTACCTGGGAGCAGCGTATTTTATATTTATGAAAATAATAATACGAATCAATTTTATTACTAAAACCCATTCGGCACCATTGAAAATTTAATGATTAAGTCTAAATCCGGCTTAGAAAATGTTTTAATAAGAATTTGAAAGTGTTAACTTTTGAGAAGTTTAATTTGATTATGAATTTCTTTCCTTAATACAAATGTCTCGTTAGTCCAGCGGTAATATGCTCGACCGTAACTACCGAGGTCCCGGGTTCGATACCCGGTTTGTGTAAAAATTTTGGCTATTAGATTATTCGTCTGTTCGGCTGAACGCGTGCGTACGCGTCCCCTACAAAACTGGCGTTTTCTATGGACATAAGCTGAATTGAGCTGAATAAATGAGATTAGTCCCTAACACTGAAGATTTTTTCAAATCAGACCTGTAGTTCCTGAGACTAGCGCGCAAGCAAACAATCAAACAAACTCTACAGCTTAATATATTAAATAAAGGTTTAATAAAAAATCTATCTCTAAAATCTTATTGATACGATTCATATTATTGGCACGAGGTTCCGAAACTCATTTGAAAGGCATTCTTAAAGCCTAAACCAATATTTAAGAGCCCTTAAGCACCTTATTATATTGATCCCTATTTTATTAAAGACAGAATTCTTAACAAATATCCTTCAACGACTTTGGCTTGCCACGGCCTGTTCAAATGGAGGTCCATATTCAGTAGTGGATATAAATGGCCTGACAAAATAAAGTTATATCTTAATTGTATAAAATTCTAATAAGTAATTTAGGCATTAGGCTGTCACTAATCTACGTTATTATCTACGTTACTTATTCAATATTACTTAGTTGAATACTGTAGGCAACATTAACGAAGCATTTACAACAATAATGGTCTCCTCGGGTCATATATTCTTCATTTTAAATAAACAAACTTTCCCTTGAACATAATATTTACTTACTAATGCTTTTGACTTAATTGTCCGTAAAAGCAAAAAGGCAATTTAAAAAGGGAATTGGAGCAAGAGTCGTTTTAAAGCAACTCCAAACGCTTTGAAAAAAATATTGCAACCTCGAAATATTGTTCAATTTTAGTTTGCTGTAACCTCTTAAGTTGATAAATTTACCGTTAGAATTTCGAGCTAGAACTCTTTCTATTGTTGGCACAGTTTTTTTATTTACTTCCTGTCATCAATCCATGTTTAAAAGAATAATACAGGTGGATATGCTTTTATAGAAAATCCAGTTTTTGGTTTCTTTTAGATGGATGGAGAGGGAGAGGAAGGCCAAAGAAAGATGGATGGATATAAAGATGAAGTGATATGAAAGAAAAAGGAGTAATTGATAGTGTGACACATGTATATTTTTTCACAAATATTTTCCTTTGTAAATCTGCAATGCCGATACGTACACGTAAATATTGAGAGTTCTTATATAATATAACCTTCGATTTAACTGTCGATATAAACTTACATCATAAGCCATATAAATAAACGTAATATCCGCAGCTTACAGAACATTAACCTGAACAGCCTCCGCGAACAACTCCGATAACATAAAGTGAAGGAAGTGGTAGACATTTCTATAAGCATATAAATTTGAAATATCTGTTTGTTAGGTTTAAAGAGAAATAAATGATCATGCTTTATTCTGTTCAATTAAATAACATTTTATATAAATGAATAAAATGTATACATACAACTAAAAGTAGCTAATTTAAAATAAAACTAACTTATAAAATATTACTATTCTAAATCTATTCTACTTGGCATGGTTTCCAGATTGCTGGCAGCATTACTCCGTTGAATGGCAATGCTTACCTGCTGTGCAAAGCTGCTGTAAAAACCAGCATTAGTTTAGTTAAAATCCAATAAATATAATACATTATCAATACGCCTCTTTGCTTCAATAATGTGATAAGTTTCTTAAGTCCACTTTTCAAGATATCACATTATTGAAGCAAAGAGGCGAATATTATATTATACTCATAAGAAAAATATTGTTCCTTTGAAAATATCATCTGTCTGTATTTTTTTTTCTTCGGGTATCTTCGAGACTACTGGATTATAACGGTAATTTGACTGAAAGGTTTTAGTTGAAGACACAAGGCATTATATAGGCAGTAGTCTATGTGTGCTTTACAGGTGAGGTACAGATAAAGTTTAGGCATTTAAAATCTAATATGCGGGTGCAACCGCATGGGACAGTGAGTTTTACATATATTTTTCCCAAAAGTAATTCATTTGGAACCGCATTTGGGCGGCTACAGGAACCCACTGAAAATTTCATGATTTATCGTGTGATGAATGACAGCATTTGCATTTGAAAAAACATATCAGGTAACGTTCAATCTTGTTTTTTAATCCTATGCTCAAATTGTATATTTTTTTAACAATATATTTGAATTTCGTGCTAGTTTCGGTTAAATACAATATTTTATTTTAATTTACCTTAAAGAAATAATTTGAAATGACTGGGATTTTTTTGATAGAGCACAATTTACTATAAATTGTTGCGTATGCAATGCACATATACTACTAAAAGTGGCTTATCTAAGTTAAATATATCTTATAACATACTAAACTATTCTTAATCAATGCTACTTGCCGGTTCGCAACTATGTCCGGTGAAGTAGCAAAGGCCTCCTGGGTCCACAATAAAGCCCATCCGAGAAAAAAATCAACATAATCAAAATGCTAGCAGCAGTGCCCCGTTGAATAAGGAATTATAATACTATACTAAATGTATTATAAAAAATCTGGCTACTGATATTTAAAGAGAACAATGGCCAGTATAAAAAGAACATTACTCGTGAAATATAATGTTTGAGGACTCAAGCGGTTCCAACCTTCTTATCAAAACAAAAAAAAATTAATAAGGCCCATCTATTTTTTTACAAAGACTAGCTTTAAGGCTTACTGCTGACGAAATACTTTACGATGTTTTTTTAAATAACAAAATAATATTTACAACTTAAAACAATTATTATAATTTAATTGTTAAATTATAAAACGTAGTATTATAGTCCAAAATAACTGCTGAGTGCAGCAAGTTATATAATAAAATATTAGCAACATCCCACAGCTTAGATTGTACCCCACGAAACGTTGTTGGTTTTGGGATGATTGAGTAACAAAAGCTAATAGATATTTTGTTACAACGTAAATTGTGATATCCATAATATTTAATTGATTATAATTTACTTAATTTTCTTGGCACAACAAGCAACGTAATGAAAATGTTACTTACTAGCTAAAATAAAGTTTCTTATAATCTTTTTCTCTAGGAGAAAAAGATTAGAAGATATAAATATTATAAGATATTTCCTGCAGTTAACAAGTGAAAAACTCATAAAGCTCTGATTTAGACCTAATCATAAATTTTTAGTTTTTTAAACTAATTTAATAAAAAAGAATATTGTGACAAATAACGTTTTCACGTTCTTATTTTACTGTGTTTTGTTTCTTGAAATAGATGCCTTTTATTTGTCTACGTTATCAATGAATTGTGACTTTTATTTATTAAAAATTAACTCGTATTTTTTTCACCATAAGGTAAATCTTAAATCCAAGGCAACTTACCGGTCACCCAACACCATAAAACTGATAATGTTGTGACCATAAACTTTTACGACTCTCAGTATCTTTAGTTTGTAGCAAGCCTAACGCGGCCTTCTTATCTGCCCACGGGATCGATAAACCTACCAACCTCCAAGGAAATTAGCGGCTCGTGATAAATTGATGAGATAAATAAAGTACTTACTTTTTAGTAGAATGGGAACAGTAGATTAGAGATTTATATTTATGTACAATATGCTATGTTCATGTTAAATTAAATCATGATGACTATATAATAACATAGAAAACCAGTTTAAACTTATGAAAGCTTAACAGCAATCGGCCAATGTAGTTACTATTACGCCGTATTATTATACTGCTACGACGTAGTAGCACACTGCTACGGCGTAGTCGCACAAGCAGCGTCTTATGGTACATAGAACGTACATGAATTTTAATAAGCAATTTTCAAAATTTCCATCTGAGAATAAAATAGATTAACACCTTATATTTTTACAAGATTTCTTATACTGTTTTCTTTGCGTAACCGTTCTCGTGAGTTTTCTTCATGAATATAATTATGGCCTAGGTATGTTACTCGGCAATATACTCGTACACTTCGGTTAAATAGTTTTTGAGTTTAAACTAAACAAACATTTTTTCCTATTATAAAATTAGTGAAGGTACTGCCTTGCATTTGATTTTCATTCATAGTTGTTTTATTTTTCATTGGTAGTCCACAAACATATATGCCAATTGTGTTACGTCGAGTGTGTGCGACGTGAATGAACACGTGAACATTTCGGTAAAATTATTCAAACGTTTTTTTACTTTTTGTATAGACTCAAAACTATTTATACGCAAGCTACAATTTCACACATTAATCACGTTGGTGGTTAAAACAAAATAGTTAATGGACTGTGTGCTTTTAAATCGAGGTACCAAACGCGTTTACCGTGTCTATGGTTTTCGTGGTAACTGCTTTATGGGCTCCATTTTTATCTTTTTTCTATACAAATATATTTTTATATCCTTCACTAGCAACATACATATGATACAGATTCCTAAAATATCTTCAATATTGAAATTTTATTTGACATGAACCTTTAGACCTGTTTCAAATATATGCAGAAGTAGTTTCGTATTTTTTCTTTTTTTCGCATATAAAGTCAAAAACACAATGAGTTTTATGGATTGTAGTAAAGTAAACCATTTTAATTAATAACTGTCAACACTGCTAACAATTTGCAAGCTATATTTCACCTAGCTCGATATAAATCTTGGTGGTCGTGGGTTCGATCCCCACGCCGGACAAGAAATCTTTGTGTAAATTCTGAGATTTATTTCCGGGTCTGGTTGGTTGACGGACAACCCTCCGTGCCTCGGAAAGCACGTTAAGCCGTTGGTCCCAATTGTTAAAACATCATCTATAATAATCGTATATCAAGGTACAACATAATACTGCGGTCACCAACCCGCCTGCCAAGCGTGGTGTAGTCACCATGCTTGGCAGCAAATACCTTGGCTTTTCTAATACACTCCCCGGAAGGAGGCCCATGTTCAGCAGTGGACGTTATAGGGGCTGATGATGATGGCATTACATCAACATACAAATCTTAATTCAAGAGTTTTAAGTAAATCTCTCTCCAAAACATATTTATCTGGAGTTAAAGTGCTTCAGTGAATAATAAAAAGCCACATAATCGTTGTTTTTAACTTTACAGCGCTATGACCCGTATCTATGAACAAAGTTAATGGCTCGAAACATTGTTATATCCACTTATTTAAAAATGAATGTGGCAACACTTATTCTAATTGTGTGTGAAAGAATTATTCAGCGTACAACTTTAGAATTCGATAACTGTAATACGATCCTATTCTTTGTGGTTTTTTTTGAGAACACAATTTTAATGAATATTAAATATTAAATCTGAAAGGACGGTGTTATTAGATTTATTATGTAATATATTATTTTAGTCTAACAAAGTTTCTAATCCTAACACGGATAGTTCAGCGTTTAGTTTGAATCGTGGGAGTAAATTTAACCTATGTATACACAAGACTTAAACGTTTACACACACTTAGCTCATATATGAGTTGACTTGTCTATAATTTGATGATGATTGAATTGAATTCGGATGTTTGCACTCACAAAATATACAAAGAAATCAAAAACCTTTATTCAGACCTAATCATAAATGGCTTATGTTTAACTTACCATCAGATATAGTAAAAATGATCACCAAAATTAAACCCGCATTTTAATGTAAAATTGTAACCAAAGTTTTAACATTTCGCTATCGTATTTAAGCAAAATGACTCCAAATAAATCATTGTTAACCCAAAAGTAGTAAATGATCACCAAAAGTACCTAAATGTTTTACTAATTTACTATTCGGTTCTGGCACTCGCCGGCCGCTGCCGCGGCACCGCTCGCTTCGCTCGCTCGGCTCGTGCGTTGTATGGCCGCAGCTCTAACCTAACCTAACCGATTGTCATTTTTCATTGATTTTATTAAGGTAAAAATAGCGCAATAATTTGCTCGCTAAGATTTGGTGATCATTAACTACATTTGGTGTTCGAATACAATTTGAAGTGCAGTCGTGACTAAAATAGCTAGTACTATTATAATTTTAGACTTTATTTTTCTGGTGTCAAGTATATATATTTTTGGTGGTCATTATATTTTATCCCATCATAAATATTCAGTTTTTCAAACTGATTTTATGAATTATAATATTGTGACAAATAACGTTATCACGTTCTTATGTTAATGTGTTTTGTAACTTGTAAAAGATACCCTTTATTCTTCCACGTTATTAATAAATCTGGACTTTTATTTATAAAAAAAGCAACTTGTATTTTTTTCCACCATAACCTTATTTCGTATAAATTCAACGTTTCCTTTGGCTATTTTCCAATAAATTATATGAAAATAGCCGTGTAACATAATAATTAAGGGTATTTAACAAGTTACAAAGCGCTAAAATCAAGAACGGCGATAGTATTTTGATGTGTTTTGTCACAAAAAAGTATAGTGTCTTTTTATTATTCATGAGGTTATAACAGAGTAACAATCTCATTCCCACAAATTCGTCATTATCAACCCTTATAACGTCCACTGCTGTACATGGGCCTCCTTTCAAGGGAGTTTTGCCATAGCCACCACGCTTGGCAAGCGCAGTTGTGATTATATTGTGCCACACATGTTGCTGTTGCCCGTTTATATAAGCGAACTTTTTACAGTTACACTAGGAAGGTTAACATTAAAAACAAAAAGTAAAATATAAAAAAGATTGTAAAAAGGGCACTGCTTACTTTTTATGGAAGAATAATTTCTTCTAGCAGACAATACAATAAGAGGTCTAGAAAAGTGTAAATTTAAGGTAAATTATTTTTTTTTAGATGAAATGATACTGAGTATCCTTCTTATATAATAAATGCGAAAGTTTGTATGTGTGAATGTATGTATGTTTGTTGCAAAAACTTCTGAATGGATTTGACTAAAAGTTTACACGCGGATAGTTTATAAACTGGTTGAACATATAGCTACAAAATATCATGCTCCGACCCACTGGAACAGAGTGGGTAAAACCGCGGGGCACAGCTAGTGAACTAATACTGATACACCAATAAATACATATTATGTAACATTGACATTCATACAAACATGTTAATAAATACTCTCAGGATATACTTAAACAACGTTCCTTCACTCGTTAACATATCGTGGCTGATACTGCAAAACCGCATAAATGACAGCTGCTAATAAGGTGTAATTTCATCTGTCCAGAATTTTTTTCTTTATACATGTTTTGTAGGGCAAAAAATCAATTTCCTGCATTTGATTTTCAACCTTATAAGCCTTATTGTCACTTACGCGATATACCGCTACGCTGCGTAAGTTGTCTACATATTGATAAAATACTATAAATTTATACACCGTGTTTGTTAGTTGTTGCTAATACTTGACGAAGTGATTTATCGTTGGTCTCAATAAAAACTCCCGGATGCTCCAGACCCTCTCCTCATGGAATGATTAGCATATAATTTGCTATGGAGTGGAGATACCTAATGCATAAAAATGCAATAAAAATAATCCCATTGTATGCTTAGATCTTCAAAACTACGCAACGGATTTTTATGCGTTTTTTTTAGAAAATAAAGTGATTCAAGAGGAAGGTTTACATGTATAATATGATTTTTTTATCGGGCTCATCCCACCCACATTCCCACCACTGCAACTCCTGTAAGCCAGGACAAACAGTGGCACACACTGGTAATGCAATGAGCACCGAGGCTCACCAAGTCCCGGGAAAAAGTAAAACTGCCTTGAAACCCGCAACGAATTTAATCAGAAATAGATTAGGAGGAGAAAGAAAGACTCATGTTTGCACTTACACACTTTGCTATTGAAATATTTATCCTGTATATGTATCCTGACATATTTTTATTGGATTCTGCACATGAAGATTGGTGGCCTTGGTGTGCAGTATCAAATAAACATATCGTGTGCATTTACCATCACTTTATGTTTCCCCTTTTTTTTTGTTGTCCGAAGGAAAATGCATTTACGCATTCCCACCGCCGCTGCAGCGTATTCGCGCGCTGGCGCTGAGATATGTGGGACTGGCCATAGCGTGGTATGCTTACTCATACCACGAGGAGAGGACCCTACACCACTAAAACCGGGTTGGCTGGGCCGGGCACCCATAAGCAATCCGGCCCACTTTATGATTCCCCTAACATATTTTACCAATAAACTCATTCAATACTCTTTAACAAGCCACATAACATTATAATTTCACAGTTGCCTGCCGAAGTTACTCTGAAGACTGATAATACGACATATAAAATATTACGACATACGTACGCAACCTTTGTTAGCAATGTAACTTAACAAAGCTTGTGCTATCTCTGTCTCAAGAGACCAATGATTGCTTTCTCTAAGGAAATTAGTGGTAATGACGCGTCTAAAGTAGTTACAGAAGATATCAAATTTGCTTAATAGGATTGAACTAAGATTTTCTCTACGGCCAATAAATAGGTAATAAAAATTCATGGCGTCAATTTGCTAAGAAATCTGTAGCATTTGTAACGGGGGGTCCAGTGGTTGGGGCTCTATTGTTTAGTTTTATTGTGTGATTGTATTGTTATATTCACAAACTGTTTCTAATGAACATGAACTTACAAATGTAAATTTATATCTAATATATTATTTGTTAGGTGATAAATTTTAGTTCTTGAATTATGTGGACGCATTTGATAGATTTGCACTTTGCGATACGATCAGATGAATGTGATTGGTTTAATGGTACGTCAACACGTCACTATTCACGCAATAGCTCAATCATTCAATAAAGTAAGCCAATCGTATAATTGCGAGATCTCAATCATTTAATCACCCGAAACAATCCGATCATGTTTTGAAATTTTAGCCGTTTCTATCAAATATTCATCGCTTTACTTGCTTGAATAATTCAAAGAAACTGTAAATGTAATTTGAAGATTATGGAGATCAAGATTGAAATCGAAAGAAAAAGCGTAGTCATAGGCGTAAAAACTTATATTTTTAGCAACTGCGACAAAATCATTCTTGGTTAAAGCGTTTAATTTTAATCGCTAACAAAAGTGTACACCATCAATGTTTAAACTAAGTGATAACACGTTTACTTGCCAATACTATAAATACTCAATTATATACTAGTCGTATAATTTTGACATAGACTATTAAAAGTATTACTGTCACTGAAAGGATTTTAACCAAAATTGTAAGCTGACCAAATAGTTTATCGTCTAGATAGGTGGTCAACCTCTGAAAACGAAGGAGCCATTTTTCATACGAGTACATACATTCTTCATGCACGGTCATAATAACTGCACTGGATTCACAGGCTTACGTGACTACGTAACGCAGCGTTCTGACCTACCCGAGACAATTATTTGTGTGAACTGCAGATAATAATTCTGAAGTTAGATGTGCTTCATGTTCGTAAATGATGTGTTTGTAAATCTTCCGCCAATCAGGAATTAAATTTCTAGGTAAAAACAGTATGGTTTAAGAACAGATAAATGAGATTTCATGTGAAACGTTATAAATATAAGAAGCGGCGAAGTCAGGCCGCGACATATCTTTTATTTTAACCTAATTAATATATTTCTTATATGCGATATCTTTTAAATGTTATGTTATGTAGTATACTTTATACTAGTATGTTTCATAGTTATTGTTATCACTCTTTGTTGTACTAGGAAAATTAAATGAGGTCATATCATATTATTATTTATTAGTCTAAGAAGTCCACTTCTGAATATATCGTCCATCATTAAAATATTCATTATACATAGTTTCTCAACAATATATAGAAAGCCGACATCAAGATCTAAAAAAAAAATCTGTGTAGATTCTAAGATTTCTTTCCGGGTCAGGTTACCTTAGGGACTCTCCGTGCCTCGGGAAGCCGTTGGTTCCGATTGTTATAACATCATCTGTAATAATCGTATACCAAACAACGCCCCAGCAGCGTTTCCTTGCGTGTTACAACATAATACTGCGGTCACCAACCCATCAGCTAAGCGTGGTGACTATGGCAAAAACCCTACCTCGGTAGGAAGCTCTTGTTCAGCACTGGATGGTATACGGGCTGATGATGATGTACATGACTTCAATATAATAAAACAATCAAGATAATAAATAATCTTTAAACATTGCTAGACCGTAAGTTTCTTTAAAAATATACCAATAAAAATATAGGAGTACCTATATACTCGTAGTTCTTAGAATCTTGTGCAATTCACACTAATTTACTTTATAAAAGTATTGTATAGAAATCGTTCTTGAAAATGAGAACTCGAGGGTATAAGCTTATAAGATGCTTAGGTATACTTATTTTTATATTTACAATATAGCTCTTGCCCGGTACATTTTACACGTAGATTTCATCGTACATACTTTACTACCTGCAAGTTTTCCTTATTTTTTTAATAAAATAATTTCCTAAGACTTACACTTAGATCTGTGTTAAATTTAGCCTAAATCGATTGAGTGAATTAAGAGTCAAACGTTACTAAAATGCCTTTCTTTCTCCTTTTACCCCTAAACCATTAGCTTTGCTGGTTCTTTCACATTTATATTAAATTTATACTAATAATAAAGCTGAATCGTTTGTTTATTTGCTCGAACACGCTAATCACAGGAACAGCTGGTCTGATTTGTTTTTTTTTTTTTTTTTGGGTTTCGTAGCCTATTTATCGAGATAGGCTATAAGTTATATTTGATAATCATAAAGTTCTTACGGGAGCAGGAGTAACGCGGGTGTTCTTGTGTAATGGCATAATGGTGATCATGGTAATTACAGGTTTACTTACCAAACAGTATTATGAATTATCATTTTTTTTATTAATACATAAGAGGCAAATGTTGCCGGTTATTCTATTAATATACAATTGAATCCATTGAGGAATGAAAAATTCGGCATACTGCTAGTTCTTATGACGAAGGTTCTGATATTAATCAATTTTCCAAAACTTGGGAAATACTTTAGTCCAAAGATAGTATGGAGAAAATAACAATGCGGGTAGAGTCGCGGTCAATAGCTAGTTAAAAGAACATTTTGTTTTTATACAATAAATTATTTTATTTGAAAATAATTTTGTATAAAAACAAAATTTTAAGCCAGGAAAAACATAACACATTACATTTTTTCCTTTGAAACGTGAAAGTATTGCAAATTCAATCAAAAGCCGTAAGATTTTCCTCGCTATGAAACTCCATCTCAACAAGTAGCCGATTGAGATAAGTCACGCGTGCTTGCTTCGTTTTTAAGTTCAATGAATGAACTACAATTTCATTTATTTATTGGTTATATTTATATTATACTTGCTGACGTTGAGAGACGTTGTACTGTCTTAACTAAAACTCTATATTAAATTGAACTTTTAATATTAGGCGCTCTGAACTAACCGTGAAGTACAATAATATATTTGGTTTATTTTCATCTTTCAAGTTAATTATTTAACAATGTAACTCCTAATCAGTACATAGTATAAAACAAAGTCGTCTGCCACTGTCTGTCCGTCCCTCCCTATGTATGCTCAGATCTTTAAAACTGCGCAAAATATTTTGATGCGGTCTTTTTTAATAGATAGAGTGATTCAAGGAGAAAGTTTATATATATGAAACATCAGCATTGCACCCGTGCGAAGCCGGGGCGGATCGTTAGTTACTCATACTGTTTTTAACGGTGTAATTTTTTTATATTTTAATAATTATATTTTGACGATATATGCCGCACGCATCCTTTAAATGTTATGTCAATCCTTCTCCTGACAATAAAAAACTTAACAAAAAATATTTTGCAAAATCGGTTAAGCTGTTTACGCGTGACAAGCTTACGCAGTGTTGATTGACGTCTTTTTTTCAAAGGTATATCCTAAAAGTTATATTCGCAACGAAGCTGTCCTATTGCCATATACTTGACAAATTCTAACTTCGAACAGTTAAGAAGACATCCGCTGATTATAAGAACCGTAGTATATATTAACTGAGCCAATGAAATAAAAACTCATAGTGCTTTACTTCTATCAGATTGAGTGACAAGGATGTGGGTCACGTTTTCACAATATTAGTCTGTCTGTCTATTTGTTCCGGCTAATCCGAAACGGATGGACCGCTTTTGACGGGATTTTCACTGGAAGATAGCTGATATAATGAGTAACTTAAATAAGTAAATTCTACGCGGATGAAGTCACAGGCACAGCTAGTATTCAAAGCAAAAGCAGCCGTAGCCCAATGGCTAGGAGCGTCGGACTGGTGATCTTGTGGTCGACGGTTCGATCCCCACCCATCGCACTACCGACGCGAACCCACTCGTAACACAAGCATTTTAGCTTAGCACGAGGGGTTAACAAGAATAATAGTAGACGGCAAAACGCTGCAAGTATCTTTAAAAAAAAAGAAACTGCAGTGGTATCCATATTTAGCGGAGGCTATAGGCTGTATAACGTCCAATAATGATGATATTTTTCGAATTACTCAGCAACCAGCGGCAGTAGACCACTATTAAGAACCATATCATTAAACATTGCAAAATTAGGAGCATTTTACTTATATTTTATATTATGTTCTTAGTAGATGTTCAGGACCGTCCTGGCCCTCAACATCTACTAAGAACATAACAATAAGATGTTTAAGTAAAACACAGCTTTTCGCATATCATACTTTTAATCACTCGAAAAAACGAAAACATATCAAAGATTTTAAATATAAAAAGTATAAATAACGAGCCTGTACAAATTATAAATATTTATAAAAGGTACCTTCGTAGCGTAGCGGTATTTGGCTCGCTTTAAATGTCGGAGGTCGTGGGTTCGCTCCCCACGCCGGACAGGAAATATTAGTATAAATTCTAAAATTTATTTCCTGGTCTGGTTGGTAGGGAATACCCTCCGTGCCTCGGAAAGTACGTTAAGCCGTTGGTCT
This sequence comes from Nycteola revayana, assembly GCA_947037095.2. NCBI lineage: Eukaryota > Metazoa > Arthropoda > Insecta > Lepidoptera > Nolidae > Nycteola > Nycteola revayana. Next base: position 12,193,859 of record OX344838.1, on the reverse strand, counting down.
CGATTGTTATAACATCATCTATAATAACCGTATATCAAGGAACGGGCAGCAGCGTTTCCTTGTGTGGTACAACATAATACTGCGGTCACGAACCCGCCTGCCAAGCTTGGTGACCATGGCAAAACCTTCCCTCGGGAGGAGGCCCATGTTCAGCAGTGGGCGTTGTACGGGCTGACGATGATGATGATAAAAAGGTTGGTTTATCCGTGCCAGTAGACATAAATATAAGTTTTCAGTGCACTAGTAAATAATGATGATTTTGGCTCTTGTAACACAGGTCTATCACCTAGCACAGGAGTCAGGGACTTCACACTTTTTTGTAACCACTCTCTTGTGTAATAAAGATTATTATAGATTATTATTATTATGAACTCCACAAGTAGGGCCACTTAATAGTAAATACTGACGTTAGAAGTTATTCTTTGCGGGTGTCATCATTTCTGTCTAGTTTGTAATAAATGTGAAACAATGTTGGTTCTCTTTCGTTTTCTTCGTGGACGAAGTTTGCAGTATTACAATCTCTGTTAAATAAAAAGTTGTAAATTATAGAATACGGAAAAACGGTTGGTATTATAGCATTAGTTTAACAATAAAATTACGTTAACCAATTACAGGCACTTGTAAATCGTCAAACATTATTTTGAAAATTATTTTTTATTTATCAGTCTAAAGAACAATTGTTATTTATAATTTATATTATTTATTTTTTTTATTGTCGCTAGAACTAATGCTTGTTCTGTCTATGTTATGCCAAAACATGCCAAAACATTTACATCACCATGCTAACTTCCACAGAAAAATGTTTTGAACGAGATCTAGTAAGTCGATTTTTTTAATACGTCATAAATCGTGAACCGCAATTTATTCTTAACTCAAATATAAAAATAAAAATAAAAACATATATTTTCATAAACATAAACATACTTATACATAAACATACACATACACACTTGACCAGTTTTTAAAGTTTTCCTATTTCCTTATTCATACACTTGGTGTTCAAATGTTACATGCGAAACGTGTCTAGTCCATCATTGCTTAGTACTACAAGTATTAGAAGGGTTAATGTACGCAACCCTTATCAGACTTACTGGGGTAGTGTTTATTATTCCTGGTGGTTTACCAAGTACTTCACTCAGTTCAGGGTAAAGTTGAATGATTTATAAGATTTATCGGTTTGCTTAACTAAAGTTAAGGCGAGCCGATTAGGGTAGTATTATTGAAATAAGCTAATTAGAGTTTATTTTTTAATACTTTTACTGAAACAAAACTTGTATCTAATTATTAGAAATAAGCCTATCGTGCTCTACGAGGCTATAATAAGAAACCCAGAAAACCTAAGCCAAATCCGGGACTCGAACTTAGTAAGAATTTTACTAAGATCGAACAGCTTACTACTATGTTAACCAGGCAGTCAATATAAAATTCATTCTAAATCTTAAATAAATATTAAAGACTTATCTTTATAAAACCTATATTTAATTTATCAAATTGTTATGTTGTAATTAACATTTTTTTAATAACACTAACAGGTTATATCTCTGTTGTGGAAAACGAATTTAAAAGTACCTATGTGCCTATCTACGTAGTTATTATAGGTTTTCTTCAGTTGGAAAAAAGGTTTTGGATTCCAATAAAAATACCTACGTCGTAGTAGATTCTGAGAAATAATTTACCAAATCTATACTAATATTATAAAGAGGAAAGATTTGTATTTTTGTGTGTATGATTGTAATTTGAGTGACGATATGTATGTAATAAATAATGTTTGTGAGTTCGAATTGTCTACTACTCATTTGATTTAAACCTGCGCCAGCATTATTCTACGTTATTACTGACTACCACGCTTTTATTCGATTTTATTTCTTTTGAAAACTTACAGCCAATTACCAAACAGTTCATTACACTATAAAAGAAGGCCAAAGTATTTATTAAAAGGTATCCTAAATCTTATTTTTTATAAAGCTACAAACAAACGTGAATAAAACAAAACCACTTTGATAAAGGCACTTCTTATTCACATACTGTCACCGAATAAATCAATTCCTAAACCCGTTCCACATTGACATAAATTTACTACCTTATTCGTAAACCAAGTACGTAGTCACTCCAACTAAATGAGACTCCACACATTTTTCTAACCAAAAGGACTAGCAGTTGTTGCATCTGACGCAGCGGAGTGTTCCAAGTGCCATCATCATCAGTCAGGGCGAGCCCGCGATAATTACTTGTGCAACCCTACAGGACGGGACGTGCTTCTGGCAGCCCTGATGTACGAGGGTTGTGAGTTCCTACGGCTATTTCAGTATAATGTATACATTTTTTGCCTGCTCTATTTGTAGATCATGTATTTTATGCAAAGGTGTACGGTTTGTTATCCTTTATTAAAGTAGTATGTTTTGTTGTGCAAGGAGACTGAATAAGATACTTTGTTAATTTATAAAAGTGGTTATTAGTCATTATATTTCTTCATCATCAGTATCAGAATTAGGAGGTCTCGAAACTGCGGTCTCCAAGACATGACGGTGTTCCCGCGTTCCCGTGAGAATCGGACCAGTAGTTTCTGAGATTAGGGCATTCCAGCAAACAAACAAACTCTTGAGTTTTGTATGAGTATATTAGTATATAGATATATCTTGCTTCTAGAAGTTGCCGAAAGAGGTTTTGATATATTTGCCATGTTTCGTATGTGGATTGCATTGTTTACGTGTTTATAAGAATATGGTACTACGACTTGGTCCTTGCATTAGATTGTCAGAGATAGATAGAGGAAACCAACAACTGCGCATTCCGAGACACATGGTCTTTAAATCATGCAGACTCAGAAATATTTTTTTGCCAAATATTTTTCAAGCTTGTTTGAAATAATCTATTAAATTACGTACATATGTATAAATAAATAAAATTTGACTTATTTTTTAAATATCTGCTGACGATAATTACATATAATTATCATCAGCAATACTTTTAGTTAAATAGAAAGAAAAACTTCAAACCGATTGACAATAATCTCATACAAATTCTTTGTTTCCTTTTAACAAACAGAATCTTAAATCACGCTCTAGGTGCTGTTTCGTTTCACTCACACATTGAAAAATCTGAGCTGCTTTCGTATTCAACAAAGTGAAGCTAAGTCAAAACAATAGGATTAGAAGCGTAGCTCAGAAAATTTTATAGCCTACTATGTCAAAGTTACTCGTAGTACCTGAGTAGGTAGGAAAGAGTTTTCTACCTACGTATATATATATATGTAGTGAAACTACGATTGTATGTTCAGAATGAGAATACTTTCTTTAATGAAATTATCTGTATTTATATAATTTTTCGATATCGCCGCTTTAATTTGATACTGGTCCAAAAAGAAAATATTTAAAGTTAATTGATATATAATTGCAGGTGCCTAAAACTCATTATCAACAAGCGACACGTTTTGTTTTAGGCTACTATCAAATCAAGTAGCGATATGTAAGCAGATACACAGTCACATAAAGAGAAACATAACTGATACATTAAACTAATTGCTGCAGGATGGAGTAGCATTTCATTATACCTAACGTTTCAGGACAATGGAGGAATCTTCGTACAGATCAGTCAGTAACTGTATTCTTGACCATATATATCTTTTGAGGAAAACATAATCACACGACTAGAACTTTTTGTGCACAAAATATTTTCGATTCAAATTTGACGTTTCGTTTAGTGTCGTTACCCGTTGCCGCATGTTATTTCGAACTATTATGTCTTAAGTGTTGGTGGACATATACATTGCTAAAAACTCTCGATACGATCGATATAGAATAGTTCCGCTGAATTTTGTTGAGATCTTTGAAGAAGAAACCAAGCGGCTGCCATTTTCTATCAACTTTCTTATCGAGAACCGAATCAGCGCAGACATCTGAATAATCTCATTAGCATGAGAGGTGTCGTTTTGGAGGGACAACTAAGTGTAACAGCTCTTCCGATGCTTTCTATACATATTTTAAACTCAGTTTTCGCGAGGCATACAATTTTGTATTTTTTTTCGGACGGATATTGGATCTTATAATTATTTTTCGAAATTAGTGTAGCAAAAGCATCCTAATTCCATGAAATTTTCTTTGATAAATAAAAATACTTAGATGCAACGTAAATTTAGTTTTAGTATTTTGGCTTAAAAGAAGTAAATAAGAAAAATATACATATTAAGCTATATTTATCAGTGTTTTTATTTCATTTCTTTCCAGTAAAGTTAAGTGTAAGTCCATCGAGACTTAAATAACTTTTAAAACTACTTCAGGTACGTCACGGTGCGCATGTTCAGAAGTGGGCAAGATGTTCCACCATTTACAGAGTATTGAGTTATTCCAAAGTTATTGCAGAAGCATTTTATATTCGATTCGTTTTATAAATTCAAAATACTAGTTTTCATCGAAGTGACTTCGTAACTAACCAGATTTAAAAAGGACGATAGATGTTACTAAGATGTTATTCCTAGTTTACTTCATTCATAACTAGTTTATTCCCGCCACTTAATTTACTTAAAAGGATTATTATCTATCTCATGAGGAACCGTATAAATTTCAAGATAAAAAGAAACTGATCAAATGTTATAGTTACTGAAATTCTCTTCTCATTTCATTGGTTAAATAGACACACAGTAGACAATTATATTAAAAAGCCATTACTGAAATAGCTCAATCCAACCTGATAAATAAGACCACAATCAAAACTATTACCAACAGAATCATATGTTGCAGTCAAACTAATACAATATTCAAGCAAATGACAGTCATAAAACGTAGCTCGATCCAGGATTCCGCCAAGTTAAACTTTAAAATACGGGTATAAAATTCAAGTCTTCAACATGCACACAATCTTTGAGAAGACCGAAAATAAACAAATAAAAGCATCGTTCTGTACGCGTACCAGGAATGCCATATTCGACCATTGGTTTACTAAATTAAACCTTGGTTTTTTATGATTTTGACGCCTGGTTTTAATCTATTTTACGCGAAACTGAAATATACATGTACAGAACAACTGGATAAACTATGCGTTATTACATACACCGGCATTGGGAAAACCATTAACCATAGAATTAAAGTAAAATACGTAGCTTTTACTGTCGAAACCATCGAGTTGACTCGACTTGAGGGAAGTTTAGGCCACACACCCTCGAAATATTTTCATTTTTTTATCAAAAAATTATTCATTTAAACTTCAACACTATAAAGTACATAGGATAATTTTGCATTTTGGTCGGGAATGGTTATTTTTTTGTTGTGGCCTTACCTATTTTCCTGTAACACCCTCAAATTCACCGCGTCGCCTCGACTGTTACTATTGGTTGCGCTACATTTTATTTGAGTACCAAATGCTACTGTTTGTTTTGTAAACGCGAAACTTGGTCCACTTACAGTTTCCGATACCAGCTCGACTTTTTCTGGATGTACACTTTGTGAGAACTTGCAATATTACAGAATGTATTTGAAAAGCATTTGTTTTACGAGAATACAATGTTAAAGGCGAAAACACATTAGTAAAACGCCAAGCCACGCCACGTGACAACACCTGTAAAGGCGGAAACATATTATTAAAACGCCAGGGTACCCGACGACACCCCACGCGTGTTGAGTCCAATCAAATGTATTGTTTTCTATAGACCAGAAACACACTATGAACATGGGTGTTTATAGTGTGTTTCTGATCTATTCTATTCTATAGAAAACAATACATTTGATTCGACTCAACACGCGTGGCGTCATGTCGTCGGGTGGCGTGGCGTTTTAATAATATGTTTCCGCCTTAACGTTGTTACGCTCAGAACAACGGGACCACGTAATATTTCAATGAAGTTATATGTATGCTTTGTATTTGCAGGGCGCCTAATTGCTCTGCATATCTTTTTAATGTATTTTTACGTTTATTTTGCAAAAACTGCGCGGATGGCGGAGTATGAAATTTCGCACATTAATAGTTTACTAGTCGGCCCCGCGATTTTACCCGCGTTACTCTGTTCCAGTGGGTCGGAGCGCGAAAGTTTCAGCCAAATCCGTTATGTAGTTTTTGCGTGCAAGAGTAACAAACATCCATCCATTCATCCATATACTTATAAACTTTCGAGTTTATAATATTAGTAAGGATCTATATCCTTACTAATACTAGTAAGGATTTAGTAGGGATATACATCCCTACTACACAAGGAGTGCAGAATGCTTATATATTTTTAGGTAATATTATGATCGAATCGCGACCACTGTCGATCACTAGTTCGTATAAATGTTTTACTAAAAATGTTATGCTATTAGTTTCTACGAGGAAATTAAATGGTCAACCTTTACTATAGGTATATCTTTAAATTCTGAGGAATACATATAAAACAATACACTATTTTGACTCAAAAAATATTTTAATTTTCAAAATTGGTATATTTTATTTTTTGTCAGCGTCACTTAATTACTGGAGTGCTAGTATCCGCACCCTAGCACCCTAGTAATTAAGCTCGTTTAAAAATAAAATAATTTAATCGTTCGCGTTCGAAAATAAAATGAATAAATATTTAAAAAACGTTTCAATAATAATATCGAGGGGTGAAAGGCTATTTGTTTGAAGCGACATTTTGGACGATATGGAGTTATATACATATTCGGATTCAGCGAATTTTTCTGCGTCGTCTGAGCCGGGTTTCGTACAATTCTGAGCACTTTTATGGCGCTTAAAACAATGCCATTTTAGTGCACAATTCTCAAACATGATGTATGATCAGACTTCAAATTTGCCATATTTTTTTAGTATATCATTTAAGCTGTATACAAAAACAGAGAATCGGATCATAAGCCGTTATTCCGTTCCTAAAATTTTAGTTCGATGGCAGATAAATCGTTTTTCGATGTAGCTATCTTTAGATGAAAAGTCCCTTCAAACATTTTGCTTACGACTACTTACTCTGTGCAATGTCGCTTCAACCAATTTGCCGTCAGCCAAATTCATTAAGACATGTCGTCGGTTCAACCCTTTCGCTACAACTGTTTTTCACTCTGTTTAGAACAACCAAGTTATATAACTCCTTTCAAAATCTGAGACATCAAACAACTCTTTAAGAATGTTCATCGTTGCTTAAGCCAACTTACCTGAATCGTTAACAAAACCCAAAACCCAAACCCAAATTGGTAGTTAAACAAAATAGCCTATTCCTATTATTATTGAGTAACGTCGATTCAAACATTTTGCTTTCTCCTGCATAAGTACTGTAAAGTCACTTAAACCATTTTGCCTGCTGCTGATTAGTGACAATGTTGGAAGTTGAATCATTTTTCTTTACTCTAAAAATAAGGCGATACAGATCATTTTGTATTAAGCGACAATTTATCTTATACTCATAACTGTTTTTTAATTGAAAATTATACCAAAACATGCAGGGATTTTTTTTCAATAAAAATTTGCGATCCCCATTATAGAAAGAGCACTAGTTTTTTCATAACGATTTTTTTTCCAAATTTTGAATCTTTAAATGGCTCTCCTGTAAAGTTCGTAAAATGTCGCTTCAAACAAATAGCCTTTCACCCCTCGATATATTCATGCAAATTCACTATACTGAGCATACAGCAGTTACGCTTGTTAACTCTTCATAAACCTGAACAATATTTGTGTCATTCAGTTCTGACTCAGGGTGTTTTGGTTTTTATCTGCACTAGACGAAATATTTCACTATCGCGAGATTCGCTTAAAATAGCTGTCAATCAATATACGGACAGAAACTGCAAATTTAATCCAGATATAAACTAGTGAGCGATTGTAGAATCGCCCTCTTTCAGGTCAACACTGTATGAAACTGGGTGACCGAATGGATTTTATTTAAAAGTTGTTTCCGAGCTGTTGTGTTTCATTTGTAAGCGGTAGGTTGAACAAAATTGAAAGTATTGGCGTATCGGCGAGTCAGTGCCTTATTCCACTGTATTTAATAGAGCTTGTAGTGTAAATCGTAGTAAAATAAATATTTAGTAGAAAATACTTTCCACTAATATTTACATTTGTGGAAAGTATTCCGTTTCGACGGGTTATAATTCGCTGCTATTATGTTGCATTCGTTTATCTTTATCGATGTAGTATAGAATAATTTTATAATCATCAGCCCTCTCCACGTCCACTGCTGAACATGGGCCTCCTCCCGAGTATTTGCCATAGTAACCACGCTTGGCAGACGGGTTGGTGGCCGCAGTATTATGTTGTGCCACACAAGGAAACGCTGCAGCCCGTTCCTTGATATACGATTATTATAGATGATGTTATTATAATCGGGACCAACGGCTTAACGTGCTTTCCGAAGCACGGAAAGTAGTTCCTCAACCAACCAGACCCGGAAAGAAATCTTAGAATTTACACAAAGATTTCCTGTCCGGAGTAGGGATCGAACACACGACCTTCAAGATTTAGAACGAGCCAAATACCGCTACGCTACGGAGGTTGTAGAATAATTTAAATACCTATTTATTACTAATATTGTAAATGAAAAAGCTTCTCTGTCTGTCTGTCTAGACTCTTAAGTTGATATAATTTATGAAATTTGGTACAGAGACAGATTAGAACTATTTCACGTGGACGAATTAGCAGGAAATAACTTATGATAAAAAGATTAAGTAAAGCTTAACTTAATGATGTATGGTTTTATATTTAAAAAGAAAATGTTTGTCTTTTCATTTCAATTAAGTAAGAACCGAATGGTCGACAAAATGCGATTGTGAGATTTATCCAATTCATTTGTAAGATTTATCCGAACATTGCAAGTTAAATAAAAGCTTCCAAAAACACAATGGTCGTGAAGCGAGTAAAATTGCTTCTCTGTTTCGGTAGGTAGCGTGTATTACGGATGGGCAGAATAGCTCGCAATAATAAACTTCAGTTCATACCACTTCACTGTTTATTTTGGCAGTCTCTTATCACAACAAAACAAAGCCACGAATGATCAACGACCTAAAATACAGACGGTTTTGTACACAGCCCCTGACTTAGCGAACATCATCTTGTATTAAGCTATACATAGTTACACATGTTCATTACTAGCATGAACGCATGCTACTATTGAGCAATCGCTACATAATTTTATTAGTGGGTAAATCAATATTTTGTAGTAATAACATAGTAATACACATTACAAATAATGTAGGTATTGGATACTGTCATACATATTTAAATATTGACTAAATGATAACCTTTATTGAGGCATACAGTATATTTTGTTTACAACAAATATGGACTTATAAAAATTATAATAACAGAATATAATTTTATTTAAATGTTAATTGAGAAACAATGTGTATAAGGCTACGCGTTTGCGGTCTGTCAGCTTCTGTAGGATGTAGATTTATATTCAAAAAGTAAGAGCACATTTCACGACGCGTTTTACACCCGCGGTACAAGCGGTTGTATGCGGGTCCCGCGGCACCGGCGGGCAACTTGTAGAATTCTGCGGGCGACAGACACCCGCCGCCTTCGCGAGTTGCTTCCGCGCACTCTGCGCCAAGTTTTCAGGCGATGATCTTGGCTGTGTGACCGCACGAATCGCCGGTCTCGTGAGTTTAGAAATAAATCCGCAGTTCCATTACCGCGGCGGTCGCGGGTTAAAACCGTTCCGTGAGTTCTTAGCCTTAGTGGTTTAGGTGCAAAGCACGACTCAAAGTACCCTAAATCCTGATTCTCAGAATTTCCAATTCTCAAACAGCATTTTTTTAATGGCTAACTCAGATAATTAGCCTTTTCAGATAATTATGAGAATTTGGCATTTTGAGATTTTGAGATTTTGGCACAAACCGATATAATATTGTATAACATTTTCAATTATATTCGTTTCTTTACTGTATAAGTTCCTAATAACAATGTCATGCTTTTCATGTAACTATCCATATTGAAAATGTAATTTCTGTTTAAGGGACAAAAGGCAAAGCAGATTTGCAAGTCATTGACCAAGAAACAGACGCTATTTCAAGTATTCTTGGAAAACATTTTATATTATGATTGTATTCTATTTTTTTAAGGATTACTTTTAGAGTTTTTGCACGTCTTACGAGTGAGTTCACGTCGATAGTGCAATAGCTGGGGATCAAACTGGCGACCACATGATCGCCGGCCATGATGACCAAAGTCCGACACCCTAGCAATAGGGCCACGGCCGCTTCTATATTGTAATAGTTTGACACCACAATCAAATATATTATAATAAGAAAAAGATCAATAAAATATTACAAATTTTGTGTAAAAGTAATGTGAAGAATTTTATCATACCATGAATACATACATGATAGCACCATAACGATACCTTGTAAAAGTGTTGATACCTATGAAAGTGACATAAATGATTCTATAAATTTAATGGTAAAGTAGCTAGATGATAATAACTTAAAAATTAACCTGACTAAAACTAAATTAATACATTTTAATCAACGGATCAATAGTAAAAGTAATTTAAAAATACACTACGACGACCAGCTTATAGAGGAGGTAGAAACAGCAAAATTTTTAGGGCTTCACATTGATAAAAAGCTGAATTGGAAAACCCATATCGAAATGTTATGCAAGAAAATCAGTCAATCTGCCTATGCCCTGAACACATTGTCGTCTATGATAGGTGTGGAGGCATTACTTACAGCCTACTATGGTCTGACAGAATCCCATTTACGCTATGGTGTCATTTTTTGGGGTAACTCAACAGAAAAAGACACGGTATTCAAGGCTCAAAAGAGATGTGTTCGTTCGATATTTAAAATTAAACCTACTGATAGTTGCGTGCCTTACTTTAAAAAGCATAAAATTCTTACTTTGCCTTGTCTGTACATTTTAGAGGTAGCTGTATTTGTCAAAACAAATCCACACCGATTTAAAAAATTAGATGAAGTTGTCCCACGTAACAGGCGAGACAACAGTAGGATATGCGCTCATACTGCGAGAACATCACTCATGCGCAAAAGTGTTTTTTGTATGGCCCCTGCGATATACAATAAATTGCCTAGAGGTTGGAGAGAACTGCCCTTGTCGCGTTTCAGAAATATACTGAGAAATTTTTTAGCTAATAAAGCGTATTACAATGTTTTAAATTTTTTGAACGAAAAGGACTTTTCTCTTCCGACTTCTAAAACAATTTAGTTAAAAATAATGATTTAATAATGTATTTTTTTTTTTACTGCATGATAAAGAATATAATTATACTGACATAATAATATAATTTAGTTTGGACTGCTATATCTTGACATTTACTTGTTGTTTATTTTGAAAATTTGTAATTAAATTCAAAATTACTATACCTACAAAATTTGTACGCCAATATTGGCAAAACATGGACGCTCACAACATATTGTAATACCATGCATGTCTGATTCGACAGTACATGTAAACGCATGTTTTTACAAATAAATTATCTTTCTTCTTCTTTCTTCTTCTACAAATTCAGTTTTAATATCGTCTACGTCATCAGCCCGTATAACGTCCACTGCTGAATATGGGCCTAATCCTGAATAGAGGGTATTTGTCATAGTCACCACGCTTGCCAGACGGGTTGGTGACCGCAATATTATTTTGTACCACACACGGAAACGCTGCTGCCCGTTCCTTGATATACGATTATTATAGATGAGTTTATAACAATAGGGACCAACGGCTTAGCGTGCTTTCCGAGGCACGGAGGGTAGTCCCTCAAACAACTAGATCCGGAAAGAAATCTTAGAATTTACACAAAGATTTCCTACATAATATCGTCTACATATCATAAAAAATATTCTATATAAACAAAGTCGACTAATCGGAAGCAGTACCTACTTGTGATACTAAAACCCAAATGTTAGACTTTATCTAATTAGATTCCAGAGTCTTCTAATTAGATACCGTCTAACGTTCTAAATCTGTTTATTAATCAATATAACTTTACTTCAACAACTTCGAATTGGACCGGCAAAACTTTTGTTTAAAACGAAAGTAGCGTTTGCAATGGAGTTGAACATACGACTACGAGCAACGTTGGCATTCAGACAGATAGGTACAAACAAATACCGTTGCACTCCGTACTATTCAGTGTAGTGTCGTGTGTCGAGTCTTTAGAAACGGAACTAAAATTATTGAGTCGACTTAAAATGTAAGCCAATTAAATTCGAAACAAAAGAAGCATTTGCGTCACAAGTAAATTGAAAACGGAATATAAGCAACCAAATATATTTGAACTTTCATTGATCATTAAGTCAAAGATATGAAAATGTAGTTAGGAAATAAGACCCTGTACCTATACCAGGATTAGTTATTTTTTATACTGTACAACCTCCGTAGCGTAGCGGTATTTGGCTCGCTTTAAATCAAGGTCGCTTTAATGGAGGTAGTGGGTTCGATCCCAACGCCGGACAGAAAATCTTTGTGTAAATTCTAAGATTTCTTTCCGGGTTTGGTTGGTTGAGGGACTACCCTCCGTGCCTCGGAAAGCACGTCAAGCCGTTGGTCCCGATTGTTATAACATCATCTATAATAATCGTATATCAAGAAACGGGCAGCAGCGTTTCCTTGTGTGTTACAACAAAATTCTGCGGTCACCGACCCGCCTGCCAAGCGTGGTGACTATGGAAAATACCCTCCCTCGGGAGGAGGCCCATGTTCAGCAGTGGACGTCATACGGGCTGATGATGATGATGATGATAAAAATGTTAGCTGGTGACAAGAATTTTCGATAGCAAGAGTTATTTACCAATATTTTGTGATAATTCGAGTTCAGCGTCGTCACATCACTACTGCAATGTGTCTGACTTAGAAATTGGTCAAAGCTTAGGACTGCACGTTTTATAGTTAGAAGGACTATCTTTGTTTTGAAACTTTGCTTTAGCTCCAGTTTGTTTTGTACGAAGCTTTTGTGTTTAATTAATGTTTTGGCCGTTGATTCACAAAGCTTCGCGTCTATGATTCCAGTAGATAGTTATCTACCAAAGTTTATTTATCTATATACTATCTGGGGGCACGGCAGTGCCCCCCCAAGTCGAGTAAGAAAAAAAAAAAAAAAAAAAAAAGGTGCACGGCCGTACCTATCTTTTCTCGAAGCAACTCAGCCGATTTTCGACCCCCTATAACTTCGTTGTGGATAAAGATAGGAGCCTGAATTTTCAGTAACTAAACAAGCTTTGTAAAACTACAGTATATTTCAAATGTCATTCAATTTGAACCAGAACTTTACGAATTATAACTAGTCAAAGTTTGGTATTTTCGGTAATTTTGTCACTCGCTCACTGCTGACTGACCGATCATCAAAATGTTTAGGCACTTCTAGCAGACGTAGAAGCTTCAAATTTTGAGTATAAGGAGAATTTAGTGTATAACTCATGGGAAAATTCCAAAATTTTGCAATTTCGGTCCAGTTGTTCAGTTTCATGAACTGCATTAATAACTTTGTTATTTCTTATAAATGTATAGGATTACAAAGTTACATTTGCAGTCAGTGAATCAGTGTACATGAATAATATATGTTTGATTTAATGGAGGAATAGGTGTAGATAGGGACCTAGATGTAATTATGTTGAAAGGTGGTGACTAAGTGGTTAGATTAGTTGTTTCAGAGACCTGGTTTTCTGCGTTCGATTCCCACCCGGGACAATTATTCGTCTGAAATTCAAACAGTTGTACTGAGTCAGGGGGTGCTTTGTTTTCGTGAATCTATTGAGCGGTGAGACCTTCGCGACACAGGGATTAATTTAACAAGTAATTAAAAAAAAAAAAAAAGTCGTAGGAAAAAAAAAAACAATGGATTGTAAAAGTAAGATAGTACATAAGTTGTGCTATGAACGATAGGATACTAACAATCAGTACAGCGTCTGATGGAGGTGGCTTTCCCGCTTGAGCCATGTCTCAGCAGGAGGCTGCGGTCCCTTGAGAAGTAGGGACCCCGTGTAATCTGGGCGTCCCTGAAACTGGTTATTTGGGCGCAGGGGAGCCCGCAACACCAATTGAGTCACGGACGCTGCCAGAGGGTATCCCAGATAGGCAACAGTACCTGGGCCCCTCACCAATTGTGGTCGGAGGAGTAACCAGGGGTTTTACTCTCATGGTTTGATTAGCATTCCACTGCTATGAAGAGGGCGAGTCCCACATACCCCACTGCCCGTGCCGGAACACCGCAGTGGCGGAGGAGATGCGTAACATTCTTGCATTCCTCTGGACAAACTTACACCACGGCTTTCACGCTTCCCGTTCGAAACACAGAAAGACGGTCACTTTCTTCCAAGCAACTAACAAATCTTACTGTGATATCGAAGGTATACACACAAACCACGTTTTATTAATCTGACACAAACTATATTTATATAATCATTTTATCAAATATTTTTATACACAGTTTGATGTTAACTAGGTAGCTTTAAATTTACTTATGTACATATTAGCTTGTTCCCTAGTGCGGGAGCTGTCTTAAAAAAAGGCCATAATCGGACATGTATTATATAGTTGTACCAAAATTCCATCAAAAACAGTTCATCAATTTCGTAATTTTAAAAACCTTTGACAGGCCGGAAGCCAGAAGGCCGTGAGTGCCATACATAAGTTCATGTTAATCCTCTGTTAAGCTTGATGTTGTAGTTTTCGATTAGGTACATTGACAATATTTATAACCAATGAGAGATAACAATTTTACATAGGTACGGATTAATTTTAAATGACGTTTGACGAGTGCGACGAATATCAATAAAGCATAAAAAAAGTATACGACGCATCTGTTCTTGTTTCATATGGTGAGTGTTGCCATGCCAGCTAGGTAGGTACGTGGATATTCATATGTGCGTAAGTTAAGTTATTTTGTAAATAAGGGCACAGAGTTACTAGTCTGGATGGTTTACATCAAATTTAAGTCTACTTTGGAACTATTAAAGCGCAGGAATAATCCATTTGTGAATACAATAGACTAAAACCGGCCAAGTGCGAGTCGGACTCGCGTACTAAGGGTTCCGTACCATTTTCAAGTGCCTACCTGTTGCCGTTATAGATATCGAGCAAAAAAGGCCAAAAAATAGTTGTTGTATGGGAGCCCCCCCTTAATACTTATTTTATGTTTTGTTATTATAGCAACAGAAATACATAATTTGTGAATTTTTCAACTGTTTAGGTATCGCGGTTCTTGAGATAGAGCCTGGTGAGAGACAGACAGACAGCCAAGTCTTAGTAATAGGGTCCCGTTTTTACCCTTTGGGTACGGAACCCAAGCATTTAATGTCTAGACATGCTTAATATTGTTGCATCAAAGATATCGAGAAAAACCCATAGAGAAATGGAGTGGGCTTTGAGAAAAACTGTAGCTGAAGTTCAAGAAGTAGTACCGGTAAAGAAAAAGAGGAACACAACCTACAAAAATTGGAAAGCTCATCATCAAGTGACAGAGTGGTAAAATCCATTGTTGGTATTTTACAAAATAATGTAAATTGTAAAGCAAAGGAAAAAAGTACAACTATCTACAAAAAGAAATGAGATGCCATCAAAAACATACTTGTAAAAAAACCCAAGTCTCGTAACGCAGTTCTTTTACAGTAAAACGTTGTGAGATCTAAGTAATACCAAGTCGGTTAATTTATTCAGTCCCTACTTAAGGGACCTTCTATCTTAAGCTATTACGTAATTATCTCACCTTACAGAATCTTATTTTGACCTTATCAAAGTTCAAAACTTTTATGTTATGAATATTAGATTGACTTGGCCATCGCAATAAACACTTGTGAGATACATTCTAATTATATCCGATTTTACAATATCCTGTCTTAGTACATAGTAGTAGAACCCCCATGCAAAATTTGAGACACCTAGCATTTGTAGTTTCTGAGATTAAGTGAGTAGTGAGTGAGTGAATGAAGTACCTTTCGCATTTATATACATAGACTAGCGGACCCGACAGACGTTGTCCTGCATGATAATATATTAATATATTTTTATTAACGATATGTGAATCTAAACCATCCAGGGCGCCACCCAAACGCATACAAAAAAAATCATTCAAGTCGGTCCAGCCGTTTAGGAGGAGTTCAGTGACATACACACTCACAGAAGAATTATATATATAAAGATTTGAGGCTTAAATAAATAATTAAATTAATATCATTATTGTTATTCTCAACTTCTCAACGATCAAAACAATCATTCAAAATAATCGAAGTCAAAAAAGGCTATAGGCGGACGTTGTGAGTGTGGATTGTCCAACTACCGACAGTTCCTTTGGTAACAAAAATAAAAAAAATATCACATCCAACAGCGCGGATTTCGGCAACTACCCTCACGTAGTTGCCGAAACCCCCGCTGTTGGAAGACGCCATTGCTGACACTCATCAGTCTATCCGTGACCACGACTGGTGTAACCCATGTCGAAACGCCGGTTTATTAAAAAGGTAATGGTAATGGTAAAGGTAAATTTGCCTTAAAATTGTACCGCGATTGAGAGAAAGTTTAAAAACATTTAGGCTATAGTTGGTCATGAAGAACCTATTGGGACGGGAGTTGCGCGGATGAAACCGCGCGCGAGAAGCATGTAATAATATAGGTTTACACTACAATGTAAGGTATCCAATGAATAATATTATAATAAATCTATAGCTTCCTCCTATCTTCTAAATTGTAATTCAACAGATACTCAATATGTTACTCATTATACTCATACTCATGTATACTCATTAGTAATTAATAATATATTATGATAATTTTGCTCAAAAATATTTCTGGGATTCAGTAACTGCTATAAACTAATTAAGTTCGTTTTATAATCAACTAGAACATTTTAGCTTTGATTAGATTCAATTTTAAAATGTAAAAGCCAATTAAATTATAAACTCCCACTTGCAGCATTTTAAATGAAAGTCACTTCTATTCAGTGAGTGAACTATATTCTATTTAAGTTAGCCTTTTCAGCTGGAGTGATAATTTTATAACACTAATTCGATTCTAGAAAATTTGCTGTCTTGTTTAATAAATGGCTATGAAGTTATTTATTAAATTGGACAGAAAACTAAGTATGTAACTTTTTGTCGAGATAATACAATTGCGAATATTTATGAAAATTAATAGTAATTATTAGTTTACTTATTTAGTTTTAGTCATCATCGTCCTCCGAGGATCCGCCCATCAATTCAACAGATACGTGTACGTCCACTGCTGAACCTAGGCCGCCTCTTAACAGACCTTAGTAAGCCAGGGGTGTTGAGGCATATTGCCAAAATCACCATAGTTGGCAGGCGGATTGGTGATCGCAGTAAGATGGTAGGTAACCCTGAGCTTATAGATGCTGCTGCCCATCGATCGTCTGTATGTCCCTCAGTCGCCTCTTATGGCACCCATGGGTGTCGTAATGGAAAGAGTTAATTATTGATTCGGAAGGAGTCAACGACATGTATAAATAAAAGTGTCACTGTTTCACAAAGCTTATCACAGTTAAACCAGGTCATAACAAAAGTCACTTTCCCAAGTCCCCTACCACTCAAACCCGACAAAATATTCCCGTATAAATAACGCCAACATTTAACGCAAAAACCCCACCATTGTACTTGCCCAACTTGAACCAAAGCCGACTTGAACCAAATACATTTAAAATACTTATACCTCTGGTAGAGTAGATACGGGGATCGCATGCATTTCTTTCTATTCTGGTCCCCATTCTTATACAAGAGGGAATGCATTACCCTTTGTGGGTTGACATCTCTGAAAGCATAAACGGTCGCTTGTTTGCATTCACTTTTATGCTCAGTGAAAAAGTTTTCCGACCATTATGTGTAGTTTGACCATTTTGTTTGTTATACATATATGATGCGATTCCTTGGTGCTGTGTTTTCCTGGCTTTTGTATAGCCAATTCTTTTGGGTTGTACAAACAGCGTAAAAGAAAGGTTGTGTAATATTTTTAATCAGCCGCGTGTATAGAGTATTAATGTGTGCTAGCATGGAAGTTTATAAATGTAACTTTTCTTTGGTAAAGGATGTATGGTTGAAATATCTTTTGGAAAAGGCTGATGATAATCATCAGCTCGTTTATGTCCACTGCTGAATATGGTCAGAGGACCATGTTCAGTAGTGGACGTAAACGGGCCAAGGTCTTTAGGAGGAGCCCTAACAGACTGTGACTAGGCAGGGTCTAAATTTAAATAGGTATTTTCCAACAGTGAAACAATTATGTCATACTTGAATAATCGATTTGTTTTCATTTTAAGTAAGTATAATCTAAAAATTATTCATCTATAATTTTTAAAACCGATAAAAATAATCTATTGTTAGCAAATTTTAAAAAAACTTAAGATACGCATTTTTATTAAGGGGTATTCTCCGTCACGCAAATTTGAAATAGTTTAAAATAGAGTCAGTAATCCGGTTAAAAAACATAAAAAGTATGTTTGGTTTAAACCAAGCGATATCCAATTTTATTTCAGTTTTCATTACAAAAGAAGAACGACCTACATACAAACTATGCACAGTGACTTTAAACTAAATACAAACCTAAGCACCGATTAAGAGCAAAGTTCGGTTCCGTTCAATCAGTTATCCAAAGGAGTTGTTTGCATAATTCGCCTAATGAAGTTCTAAAAGTTAAGGCATTCATTAATCCAAGAGAGCGACACCATTAGCACATCGATTTTCAATTTAATTGCGATATTGAAAACCGCTTTTATCTAGTTTGCACTTTTGGAGTACAAGACACGAGCGAAAGAAGTTGGTACAGGTAAAAGTAGTATTTAATCTCGGGTTTTTTTTTATAAAAAATAGTAATAGAAAAAATAGAAATCATTTCTTCATTTTTAACATTATACAATTTGAACATTTGCCTTGACATCCACACTAGGCATAGCCTGAATCGTGGATATCAATTAAACATGATTAACCCAGTCTAGAATTAAACTTAAAACTAAAACAATACCAAGAAACTGACTAAATTAAAAATACATACTAATTATAATATCTGTCTCATTTACGCGTGACTATATGACTGTCAGTGTGAAGTGAGGGTGTACTTGTGTGGGATAGTGTGAATGTAAGTGAGTGAGTTAATTAAGAAAGATGAAAAATTAAAAGATGGTTTTTAGTAGGTTTTCTATATCCTCATAGTTTAGGCCAGTAATATATTTTAGAACTTTTGTTTCCGCGTCTCTCGAGTTACAGTGCCGCAGATTGCATGTTTTAACTAGTTTGTTATATAAATTTGGAAACAAGTATTTTCTAAACCTTTTCGCAAACGTAGTTTTGCAACCTGGGACTGGAAGCTTAAATACTCTTGATTTTAACATAAGCTTGTAATCAGGAGAGTTCTGAGCATGCTTATGCGATGACATGACCGCATGTAACACGTAGAGTTAGTTGTCTTACGCTTTAAAGACCAGCTGTTTTATAAACTTCTACGGTTGGAAACCTTATTGGTTTCTTAAGCATAACTTTAATGGTTGCTCTTTGTGCTCGTTCTCATTGTATTAAATGTTGCCGTGCCTCCCCAGACGCTTAAACAGTAGGTAAGAATGGATTGGCAGAGTGATGTGTAGACAATTTTGATGAGTTTTTGATATACCTATATCATTCGTCGGTTAACGTTTTAAGTTTCGGATATCGTGGATTTGATTACCATGCCGTAGTATGTGTATTTCTTTTTGCCTTTGTGATTGGTTTGGATTGTTACAACATTATCTATGACTAGCGGCCCGCTCCAGCTCACAATGGGGTATTTGAACCCAAAAGCTGGCCAAAAATATTTTATTACCTAAATCTTTTCTAAACAGTATATAAATACCGGAAATTACATATTCACGCCCATTATCTCAGAAAGTAGGGATGGCAGTACTTTAGGGTTGTAAAAAAATATTAATTTCTACCAGTCTACCTACGTACTGTGTTATCTATTTACGTACTTATTTCAAGTGAATTACTGGCTATAAAGCAGTGTTAACAATGTTAATAAAAAACGAATATTTTTATTTAAAAAAAGTATTTATTTTAAAATTCATCGTCACAACTGTCATCATTTTTTCCAAAACTTAAATTGTTACTATTTTCATTTGCAGGGAGTAAAAGGCTTAGAACTTGCTCAGGAAAAGGCTTTGATTTTTTTCTGGGGGGGTCTCTCATTCCGGTTATTACGGGACCTGAGGTTAAAAGAAGCCTATTAATAATATCCCGATTGCACGCCTCTCGGGAATATTTCCGCGCATATGACAAGCGATAAGGCCTTAAATGTTTATTTCTAGCTTCAGCAGCTTCTTCTGAGAGTAGTCCAACCGGGAGTATGGCTTCTTTTATAACCTCAGATCCATGTACCAATATTTATGTAGAGTAGGGGACATGGGGTAAGAACTAAATAATTTAACATACAATTTAGCTGTTTCCTGAACATATTTTTCAAACTCTACTATGTTTATAGAATATCCGCTACATAAGATCTATCTATCTAAAATAACTTTTAGGCGATAAATAAGAGTATGATCTAAGCCTGTTATTTCCGCTGACAACTCATCGTTTTCAAAAAATCTTCGGCTTATGTTGTTATCATTTGAGTTACCAAAATTGGCTTTAGGCATATCAACAATTAAGCCTAACTTTTCTCTAAACTATCCCACTCAGCCAACCTTGGTTGGTATTTTCGAATCTAGCAGCCGTTTTTCGTGCAGCTAACCACCTTTTTTTGAAGTCATGCTTGATTCTTCTCAATTTATTGCTAGCTTCATTTCTTAAATCACCTTGATATGATTACAAAAACCCTTGTTCCATTGTATCAAGTTTTGTCACAAAAGATGATCCAATAGAGCCTTTAATGATCGAGTACAGCTCATTTCGACCATATATCTTCACTCCAGAGGGTCCTGTTAAGAAAAAATAAAGAAATAATAACTTAATTATTTTTACCAAAAAAATTGTACTTCCACTTAATTGTTCAAAAAAATAACAGAGGGCTCATTAAGAGAGCGGCAAATTTTCTTATAAGTAGTTTCACAGATATGTAAGCATTAGCGTCATTAGGTTTTATTTACGTGACAATATGGAACAGTACTTTAAAAAAGTCTTTTCACTGTTGAAATTTAGTTATTTTTTTAGAGAAAAAGGCATGTCATGGTGATGGTGTTTATCGTTACTAATATTAATAATAAATCGATTGAAAGTAATTTATTTTGTAGAGCTTACCTGGTTGTGCAAGATCCATAGCAAAAACTTCCACTAGTATGCTTAAACACAGAAACAGACAGATTGCAATAACAAGGTTATTAAAGCGCATCGATTAATCACACGTACGTATAGAACGAACAGTAACTTTCGACTGATGTTGCGGGCTGAGTACAAACACAGGTAAGAACCGGTTTTCGGTACTTAGTGCGTTAGTTATCTAAGTATGAGAGTACATAATTGTTTTAATAAAATAATTATTATTCAAAAAACGATTTTTGGCCAGCTTTTGGGTTTAAATACGCCATAGTGCGGCTTTGCTATAGATATAGATAATCGTATAACTATCTGTGTATTCGTGTTCCTATTCGTATAAAGTTATCAAAAAAATAACGGTCAGATCAGAGACAGCACATAATACCTATATGTCGCTATCGAGAAGCTGATTAAGCATCGTGCCTATTATAAGCCCCATTCGAGGGAGGCCCTTGTTCAGCAATGGCCGAAATGCGGGTTAGATTTGAGTCCACAAATATCGATTAAAATTTTGTGATAAGTAAAGGTAGAAATAAATACATTTAGACTTGGTTTTGTCGACACAAATACCTATAAATCGTAAACAATGGTTGTCCTAACAAACTGAATTGGAATTAATTGGAAACCCAATGCAAACTACCGCGCTACACATCGGAATTGCTTGCGTTACGAAACTGGATCAAACCGGACTTTAATATATAAAAATATGAACAATACCAGAGACTATAAGAGACTATATAGTCACGAAAGACAATAGTCACGAAAGACAATAGTCACGAAAGACAATAGTCACGAAAGTTATAATACATCTAAATATTGTTCACACATTTACGTATAACATACATAATTTGGTATAACTTTTGAATAACTTCAAAAATGTGTACCTTAAATTTTCTTAAATTAATAACGCATGGGCGGGAGCATGGGCATGGATATAGAATGTTTTTTTTTTTTTTTTTTTTTATTTGTAACCAACCTTACGTCTACTATTACAGGATAAATCCCAATGCAGTAGCAAAGACACCAACTTGTTTATTTCCTATAACATATTATTTTATATGCTGTCCTTGTAAATTCACTCAGTGTACAGTGGAACAAATCTAACTCCGAAGCAATATCGTTGAGAGTGCGCAGTGCGCGTGTCAGTGGTGCCTCCTTTAGAAGGTTAGTACGCACGCGCGGCAGGCCCAGCGGCGGTAGCGGGAGGAGCTCGTTGGCGTGGTGGGAGACGACCTCTCGCTGCCGACCATCATTTCGAAGATGGTTCAAAGCGAGAGGTCGTGGGATGCGGTTGCCTCCTTCTGTAGACAAGTTATGTCACAGAAGGAGGCCGCAGAGCGGGAGAGGGAAGTAGATCCCTCTGCCCACCCGCTTCGCAGACGGCGTGTTGGCCGTCGGCGGCGGGCCGAAACCCGCCGCCTACCATGTGGGGAACATGGGCCCCGCTCCCTTCGAGGCTGACCCATGAGGAGTAGGGACGCCTCTACACTCCGGGCGTCCCTATAATTGGGCAAATGGGCCACTGTAAGTGTGGCCCTGGAGTTCCCGCGGTACCATATTGGCCGCGGGTGCCGTCGGGGGGCCGGATTGCTCATGCGTACCCGACCCCCGCCAACGGCGGATCGAAGGAGTGTCCGGGAGGTTTTAGTGGTGTAGGGTCCTCTCCTCGTGGTATGACTTTAGCATACCACGCTATGGAGAGGGCGAGTCCCACATATCCCACCGCCAGCGCGCAAATACGCTGCAACGGTGGTGGGAATGCGTCAAAGCATTTCCCCCCGGACAACAAAAAAAAAAAATAAAAAAAAAATGCCCAGCGGCGGTGGCCGCTGGCCGACCGGTCCGGGACACACAGCCACATCGCACCTAACACATCCTCGTTCTCTATTCTACCCCTAAAAACCTTAAATACATAAGCCACTAGCGTGAAGTCAAATCCTAACCTTTAATTCGTTGTATTTATATTAGGTACCCTACCATACCTAATATAAATAAAGTCGGTTACATTTAAGAGTAAAACGGGTATACCCTCGTGGCTTACTAAATACGTTTGTCCGGAATAAAAATAGTATGGATTAACGTACAGGAATATCATAATATACCATTATTCGGAAACCGGACACATTAAATATAAACTCCCGCGCGCAAATTTCACCTACGTACTTTTCGTTCCCATGGGTCATAACTAAGATAACATCTAAAATTGTAACAAAAAATCGAATCAGACAAGTAGTTCCTGAGATTAGCGCGTTCAAGCAAACAAACAAACTGTTCAGCTTTATCTATTAGTATATATATGTATTTGTTGATAATAACAATTGAAATAGTTAATGTTTCCGTGATTTAAGACTAGCTGCGCCCCGGTTTTACCCGCGTTACTTTGCTCATGTTAATCTAGCGTATAAACTATCCCGATGCAAAATTTCAGCCAATTCCGTTCTGTAGTTTTGGCGTGAAAGAGTAACAAACATCCATCCATCCATACTTACAAACTTTCGCGTTTATAAGATAAGTAGGATTATACATTTTGTCATTAGCATCGCTTATGGCTTCCACCATTGCATTGTTTAGATTGCCTGTCGTCAACTAGAATCTGAGCTTGTCATCGCTAAATATTTATCTCGTTTCAATTGTCTAAGAGTCCTTGAGAATGGCATTGAATCACAGACGACTCGATTATATTGAGTGAAAATCGATTACTTATTTCAATGTCTAATAAGTTATAACCTCGAAGATTGAGGAAAATTTCATATTTCACTAAGAAACCAAGCAAATAGATTATTTTCCTTAACGGTTTTATTTGTAGCTACAGATCCAGTTGCCCAGATACTCTTGAAATGATTTTAAATCGCAGATTGTTATGATTGTTGTTATGCTGTCCATATATTACATAAAAGTTATAAAAAAAACGTTACATTTATGAAGTAATATGTATTTCGTGTTATATGGAAGATTATCAGGTTTCATCTGCGTCATGTCTATCAGCCCGTATAACGTCCACTGTGGAACATGGGGCTCCTCTCGAGGGAAAGGTAGCCCTTCAACCAACCAGTGCCGGAAATAAATCTTAGATTTCACATAAAAAATTCTTCTTCGGATTGGATATCGAACCCACAGCCTCCAGATTTATAGTGAGACCAATACGCCACGGAGGTTATTGTCAGATATGGCATAAATAAACTTAACATGGAGGAAGTATGTACATACAAAAATCTATCCCAGAAATTTCTATAGGAATCACAACACAGCGAAGCGAGAACCGGGTCTAACAGGTATTTTTAACAGAACCTACTAGTAAATAATAAATAAAACTGTGAAGTACTAAATAATATGAAGACTTAGAGCTTATCAAATACTCCTGTGGAGCGCTTCAAGATTAAACCGCAAACTAAACCTTCATTTCTATTCGCATATCAAATAAATCTTCATACATACACTCGTTGTTCAAGATTATCACAGTTTTAATCATACTGAACATTTTTTTAAATTATATCTTTGCCTATAAAATGTCTACTACTATTTATTTGCGTTGATTTTATTTGTTATTTGAATTGTAAGAATCACAAAGGTTTTGTGATGTTGCAGTGAATTAGTAATTTAATTACATTTTCTGTAATACCTACTCAACTTTAAATAGAAAAATGTTTTCTTTCAAAAGATGTGTGACAACAATTAATTCACAAAAAAAATATTCGAGTTAAAGCAAAAACTGTGCACGCACACTGCTACACTGTGCTTGTAGAATTGTATTATGTTATTGTAAAATCTTATTTCAAAGTGTCTATTGATAAGGTAACATTATAATTTTGCGTAATAACAATTATTTTGACATTTTGCGATTGATCGCTTGTTACCTGGTGCATTGCAGTCGCTTAAGGTATTTCTTGCTCTGTTTCATCATAGAAATCTGTGATTTCAGTTTCTGTAGGTAACAATAGTACGTTAAGCATTTTAGGCATAGTTTAATAAAAACAATGTGATTACCAAAGGTGCTATTAGTAGAGTCAAAAGAAGTATTTTCATAATGTAGTATATAATAGGGAATCAGTGGAATATATGCAATTTCAATGGGTACGTCGAATATTCAAATTGATACTCGTATCTCGGTTGCAGCTATTGTTTGCTTAAGCAGGGTTATATTTGCTCAGTGTGCATAATATTATACCAAGATCGAGTCGTCTAGCAACTGACGTAAGCTACCATCGTACTCTGTGGATTCTATGAGATGTAAACAAAAGCGTTATTAGCTTTAGCTATCAGAAATTTTGCTACTCTATCTTAAATCTTTTACCCGTAATACCTAAAGGTTTTTATAAACATACAAAAGGCATCAACTCCCACAAGGTGAATATATTTTAGCTTTATATTGTAACTTTGTAAGGGAAATAAATAAATATTATTATAATTACTAAGGTCGTATAAAGTTATCAAAAAAATGGCGATCAGTATGTGTTATCAAAATTGCGCATGCTAACAATTACGCACTGCTTTGTATCTAGACATCACAACTTTCACAATAAATCATAGATTCAATCGGAACCCGTAGAATATACATTGAAATTGGCATTCACTTCGTGCCCAACTCTTGGAAATTGTAATAAATTGCGAAAAGTTGCGGTACAAACACTTTTTGCGAACGTAACTTATTCATTTTACGAGTGCAAAAAACTTTTACATTCGAACAAACCCTCAAAGTTGTAGGGCTCTCAAAATTTAGCATACAAAATCGTATCTAAACCGTCCCAACAGTTATCTAAATGAATATACTATGGAAGTTAAATAGGGTAACCACGAAATGCTTTTGCTGTTCCCACGCTAAAGTTTTCCCCTCAGATGTTTTCCACAGTTGGACGAACGGAGCCGCAACAAAGCCAAAATTAGCCTGTGTAGGAGAAACAACGACGTTCTTTGAACATTTTCTATAACAACGGTTTCACTGACCTATTTTTTATTATAATCGTTGGTGTTTTAATCAATCTTCAATGAATGAGAGGAGTTTCAACGCAACGGCCGGAACACTCGGGTATTTTACGAGATTGTTTCAATTCTTGTAATCTGCAATTCATCTTTCGACGGCGCCGGAATACTTGCCGTTTTAATTTATAATTTTTGTACTTAAAATGTTAATGTTTGAATCAAAATGGAGATAGGGCTGCGTTTGAGCTTGGGATTTTATTATTAAAAGATTATTTCATCTTGATATTTTTATAGCTTTAATGAGTAATTTTTGTGACTGCAGATGTAAATATAAGCTTAATAGATTTTGCCCTCAAGAATATTTGTTTCGCTTATGTAAACAATACTTTTAAAATACAAACCAAATAACAACTACCTGTAGATTTTGCAACAGTGTAATTTAAGTAACTTATTAACAGTTGTTATAATACCGTGTCTTCTGATTCTATACTAATATTATAATGAGGAAAGATTTGATTGTTTTTTTGTATTGAATAGGCTGGGAAACTACTGGAACGATTTGAAAAAATCTAATTATTTTTTAAATATTATTTTATATCTTTGATTGAATAGTCTTAGTTCTCTCCTTTGAGTAGGTTATTATTTAGACAGACCATAAGTGTCTCGACGACCACGCTTTAGTGCTACCACCGGATCCAATACGCCCCAACTGAGAAGACACGGCGAAACAAACTCAGTGTGGTTATTCTACTGCCGGTTTCAGTGCGGCCTCATCGAGCCGATCCGGCGCAACTACTCAGATGGGCATGTCAAAGATGTAATCTTTATATGTGTTAACGCGTTTCATTTACATTCGCTTTTACACTGATATTAATACGTCAATAATTCTGAATAGGCATTTTGCGAAAATATTGACATAAGAGTTATAACAATGTGACAGCCGGGCCTAAGCAAATAATCCATTACGTTTTGATGACACCTGTCATAAAAGGAATTTATTCAGTATTCTGGTCAATTTACATAATATCTTCGATATATTATACATTCGAGTTTTCAATCTTTACTTGTGGTATATAAACGAAAATAATTTAAAAACTTGAACTTAATTTCATTTTTTTAAGAGCAAAAAGTAAATGTTTTCCATCATGTCCTTATTTCATGAAACAAAGCTGTATAGACTTGCACTTGACGGGGAATAAACTCCACAATCGTAAAATTTTATAGATGATGGAAATGTGGGACAACCTCTCAGAAGTCTCAGAGGTCGTAGGTTCGATGCCCACGCCGGCCTAAAAATCTTTGTGTAAATTCTACGACTTCTTTCCGGGTCTGGATGGTTGAGGGACTACTGTCCATGCCTCGGAAAGCACGTGAAGCCATTGGTCCCGATTGTTATAACATCATCTATACCAATATATCAGGGAACGCAGCAGCGTTTCCTTGTGTGGTACAACATAGTACTGCAGTCACCAACCCGCCTGCCAAGCATGTTGACTATGGCAAATACCCTCCCTCGAAAGGAGGCCTATGTTCAACAGTGGACGTTGTACGGGCTGATGATGATGAAGAAAATGTTTAATTATATTATCTCTTTAGTCAATATTTTTTTTTTGCACCTTCACATTTTCATTCCGAAACAGTTTCAGAGAATTTTTTTTAAAACTTATTCCCAAGGAATGTTGATGAAAGCATAATATGTACCTGCTACCCATAAAAAAACTTTCCTTACTTGATGGATATTCCTAGAATTTTTGAGCTTGCGGCTTCGGGTGTTATTAGACGAGAAAAAACAAACATTGAAGGTAATTTCAGAACATTAATCGTTTTTTTTATCTATGTCAACATTCCCTCTGATACATTAACTTTTTTTCTGAAAATATCCCAGAGTAGCAGAGTAGAAGTATCAAGCAATGATTGCCAATCATCTTTTAAATAGAATCGCTTAATCACGTG
Source organism: Nycteola revayana (assembly GCA_947037095.2). Classification (NCBI taxonomy): domain Eukaryota; kingdom Metazoa; phylum Arthropoda; class Insecta; order Lepidoptera; family Nolidae; genus Nycteola; species Nycteola revayana. The sequence continues at coordinate 12,165,861 of OX344838.1, read as the reverse complement.
ACAAATGTCGAGTACAATATATTTGGGTTAGCGATTTTATGCTAGCGATCGCTCCGCTATAGTGACATTTTGTCTAGGTCCACAGGTATCTGTCTGCGGCCGGACCAATGGCCGCGCGTTGCCGCGGCGTATTTCACCGGTAAATACATGAAGGTGAAAGAACAGGCAAGCTAGAGACTAAAATGCTTCCTGTGTATTTGTTGCGGTTTCTGTAGGAAAGACAAAAAGAAACAAAAAATAGATGAAAAAATACATCACATATTTAATAGCGTAATTTTTTATAGTTTCGTTTTTTTTTGTTTCAATTAGTGAAGAGATAATCTGCATTGATTTGTCACATATTGGTAATACCTACTTTAAAATCTTGGCCACAAATCGGGTCTTGCTATACCGTACTTCTAAAGACTCCAAGATAAACTGATTTCAAACTTTGCTCAGAATTAAGTTAGTTGAATTCGTTGTCTCCTATATTATGGTATGAGAGTGATACACTGAAGCGGATTGTAATCTGATATCTTATAATAATAATAAATTTTATTCGGACCACAAGAATACAATTTTGTTTCTTTTAAATCTGTTTCTTATACTAATTCATTTTTATATATGTATTTTACCCAATTAAAATTATTCGCGTATTTAGTGCTTCTTTACTTTCTGTAAGACCGTTTGCCAGTTAGCAGAGGCCTGTTTCAACCTACTCCATTCTGATCTCTCTCTGGCTACTTTACTCCATGTTTTGTCTGCAACCTGCCTGATGTCATCGTCCTATCTTTGTTGTTATCCGCATCTTCTTCTTAAATCAGTTATTTTTTAAATCTGATGAAAAAAAAGCTTGCAAAAAAACTTAATATCTTAATTAAACTGAAAAATGACGAGGTAATTGCATCAGTGGCTCAGAGGTGATTAATTATAATGATATGAAGTTTGGCAGTTTTAAAAAGTCATACGGTCAAGCAAGATGAAAAGGCATAATACACAAATATGGTATAAATGTTTTATTCTTCAAATATTATTCATACGACAATTATTATTACGAAATATATATATATATATATATCATAGATATCTGTTAAAATTAATATAAATATTTTGTTATTAATTATTCAAGACTTTATTTTTTAAGTAGCAAGTAGTTTTTTAAGTCCGTTAAACCTTAGTGCACCTTTCCACCGCCGCGCCGCTAGAGCGTATTCGCAGCGCTCTGGCGGTGGGATATGTGGGACTCGCCCTCTCCATAGCGTGGTATGCTAAAAACCCTAGTGCACCTACCAAGATATCTCTCCATTTCTCTAATGTTTGACTGGTAGAAAGTGCCTTAGACATTAAGTCCACCAATGTACAAATTAAAATGTACTAAAGTATAAATATATACCGGAACGACTACAGCTACGATTGTTATATTTCCATGAATATTTTTAATTATTTGAATCCTACATATACTGCTAAATTGTCCTTGTTCTTCTATTTTGGAACATACTTACAATTTGGAGTTTCAGCGAGACCGGAATTAGTTCCGCGACTCTGTTTTAAACTAAAGAGGTTTTGGCACTCAATTCGAGATATGAAAACTTTCAAAGAAACAGTATCGATATGAGCTTTCGATACGATATCGATAGTTTGAAGAGGTTGGAACTATTTATGGGCTCTTTTTATTAGTTCAATAGTGAAAGAAGACATATTGCGTTATTTTATTCATATTTAACATAAACACCGTGATTTTTTAATAGTTGTTAGCACTGGGCAGGATGATTTACCATCAGCTTTAATATCAAAACGTAACATTAAAATGTTAAAATAAAAACATTTATTTTTTAACATGAAACAACAGTTTCTTAGGTTTATTACACTTCCAGACACAGAATAAACGTAATTTCTACTCTCGAATGGATATTACTAGTTTAATTACTACAAAACGATCAGCTGGCAGCGGTCAGCGGTTGACACTTTGACGGTTTATGTCAATATAATCTAGCTTGTACGAACCCTTAACACAAATTCGAAGTGATTTTAATTTATTATGCGTTATGCACACATAATAAATTAAAATCACTTCGAATTTGTGTTAAAAAATTATATACAATATGCTACGATCGATTATACTACCAAGAATAAATTGGTAATCAATTTGCTAGGTATTAGCTACCTTTAAAAATTACAGCGTATAAGAATACGCTACAGATAATTACTTATTACATTTACTATAATTAGTAATTATCTGTTATATGTTTGCGAGTTTGGCAATAAAATTTTGATACCTACTCAATTTACAAAATATGAAACGAATGGATGGATTAAAGATGTTGCTAATACAAACTTTAGCGAATAAAGATGTTTCATTTCTTTTTTATGAAAATACGAGCAACCCTCGATTGTCCATTTATTCGCCTGTAAGGAACCTTTTTTACGGATCTAAAATTTTCCATTGTAACCTATCAAATTGGTGTCACATCCTGTTAAATCAATAGGAGCGTTTAATAATTCTTTTATCAATTTTCGCATCATTCAGCCACTTTCTTTACTTTCTTTACTTTCTGCTGCTAATTTGAAGAATGATATAGGTACTTTGTAATTTACGTGCTACCAAAAAAATATTATTTATTTTTACTTGCAAGATGATCGCGCGGCAATGTCTACTTTTTACCCCAGGGTAGATTTTGTTACGATATGACATAACTTCGATAGGATACGATGTCGTAATTTTTATAAGTACAATAACGCAACAAATGTATTAATATAATATACTTATATTAATACATTTGTTGCGTTATTGTTACTGTACTATTATTGGCAAATTTAAAATATAATTTGATTGCATGCACCCTATTCAAGCTTATACTTTACAGAGCATTAGCCTGAGTCATCATCATTATCAGCCCGTATAACGTCCACTGCTGAACAAGGGCCTCCTCCCAAGGGAGGGCCATCCAATTGGCCACAGTCACCACGCGACAATCGGGACCGACGGCTTAATCGAACCCACTAACTCCGAGACATAAAAAGTGAGACTTACACCGCTAAGCCTGAGTAGAAAAGTATTTTTACTCAAATTTATAACTTTGAAGTTACGTAAGTATCTAGGGGACTTATCCCGCCCTCTGTTTGATAATTTTATCATAAAACTACACGACCACCACTAAATTACGAAATAAATAATAACGTATCACATCTGTACTAATATAATAAAGCTGTAGAATTTGTTTGTTTACTTGAACGAACTAATCTCAGGAACAAATAAGTCCGGTCATAATTTTTTTTTTCTGTGTGATATATCCCATGTTTCGAAGATTTTAGGCTATATATACACTGAGAGCTATAGGAGCGGAAGATCAATGAAGAATGTTTCAAAATCGGGCTTAGCCCAAATTAATTATTACATGCGGAAAAATTCGCAGGCACAAGCTGGTTAATAATAAAATAAATCACAATGTATTTACGTTATATAACATACTTAGTGTTCAATGGATTGACGTTTAATAATGTTTATTCATTTAATTATATCGATCCGACACGGAATCAGTGTTATTGCTTTACTAACAATTATTATTCTCAATGGCTGCATGCGTCGATGTTATTCCTATTAGTTTGGTAAATATTTAATATTTGTTAATCATTGTCATATAGTTTCAATTAAGCATTATTTATTGCTTTAGAATTAAGCGCACTCATTTGAAACATGTATGACACCACATATTTGTTAAAGCGCTCAAATCTCCATTGAATTGTATAATTGAAACCAAAGCTCATAATAAATATTCGTAATCAGTCGAAGGCATTAGTTATTTAATACGGACAACCAGAACATTATGTGAATCATTAATAACACTGCAGTGTTTTTTTTTTCTTCCATAAATAATAGTGACCACGGAGACCACGAATGGAGACCACGGATCGGCCGGCTAGATGGACGGATGACCTAGTAGGCCGCCTCCAACCGTAGCAACTGGAAATCAATGAGGGAGGCCTATATCCAGCAGTGAACCTCCTATGGCTGAAATGATGATGATGATAAATAATACCCAACAGTTGTACCTTCATCTAGTTACTAAGGATATCCTGTTAACTACTAGTTTTTTTTTCGGACGGAAGTATACTATAAGCCCCGAGGCTTTTGCGACTTTACTGGGCAAAAAGGCGAATAGAGCTACAGCCTCACTTAATTGTTTAAACTTCGTTTCAGTACAAACGAAGTTACCTGCGCAAGAGGATCTCCTGTAGGGCTTGAACCTCAACTCTGAGCGTCGTTGGCGAGGTTTGAGCTCATCTAGGAGGTAGGAAAGGTATTTAAACAAAAAAATAAACAACAATTAGAAACGAGATATTATTGGCGCTAACCAAGTAGGAATTGTTACCTAAACTTAACGTTTACGCAAAATTTCAATTGATTCGTTGAAATCTGACTTTATTATCAGTGGTACCACTGCACTGGGCCGCAGTCCAGGTGCTTCCTTGAGGGGCTCCCTCATGGGAGCCCCCGGTGTGTCCCTTAATTGTTTGTTTTTATAAAATTTGCGTAATTAATCTACTACTTAATAATTAATGTGTAAGTATTAAAGACTTATTTTAAGTGCAGGAATTTGTGACAAACGGACAGACCGAGTACAGTGTCTGTAGTATCCTCAAATTTTCTGCTACCTATTAGTTACCTAGTTTACTTAATAGGACAAGAATAATAATATACTGGTTATAATTTTTTACATTGACAAGTGGAACTATAGATATGTAAATACCGAACTTTTGAATAAATTAATTATTTACCTGTAAAATTTTGTTGTTAAATCTGATTCGAATTTTCAATATAAGATAGCGATGGAGACAATCAAAATCAAAATCAAATGTTGATATTCGTGAAAATATACACAAATTAAAAGTATTAACAAATAAAAGCACTATTTCACCCAAAAAAAATGACCTATTAATATCGAACGTGTCCATCTTTCACGCACGCTCGGCGGAAACTGTTATAGCGTAAATTCATAAATTCTTTGCTAACTGCACAATTTCCTCGGTTTAATGGACACGGCTGAGTGACAAATGTCTTTGTCAGGAATGCCAATCGGAGAGTAGATCTGAGCCAAACAATCGACGATCAAAGAGCCAAGTTTGAAGCAATGTAGTCAGCTTTGATATTGGTGCAATTCGGAATGATTACAAATATCTGGTTGTTGTCGTAATGAAATACATAGTTACTTGAATAACGGATTATATTATTTTCGGTATGTTAACATAATTTACTAGCATCCCACGCGCGGTTTCACCTTCCCTTACTCTTGTTCCCGTAGAAGCTTATAATTAAACGCCCGCCTTTTTTGCCCCCTTATTGATTGCATTTTACAAAGACATACTTTCTTAGTGGAAAGGAAGTCGGTTTAAGACAGATAGAATAAGATGAGATAGTTAGTATTTTGTAAGTTAGTTTTAATTTATTAGCTAGGTACTATTTGTTGTATATATTTTCCTTGTAAATAAAATAAAATTATTGTACTTTATTGTACTAACTTATGTGTATGAAACAATTATTTAACAAAATAATTGTTTCATACACATAAGTTATATGTGGACTAATAATGATAAAAATACCTATCTTCGGCAAATCCTAAATTCGAAAAATCTGATAATTTTCAAACTGATTTATATGTAACACAAGAATATCTCATATCACAACTTTAAAAAGTTGCATTCAATAGACTCGATGCCATAAACATACACACTGCAGGTGTGTATGTTTATGGCATCGAGTGTATTATAAATTATCAATGCGAAAGTAATTCTCTATCTGTTCCTCATCTTAAACCGCTAAAATACTAATGCGTATAATAATATACTACATTTGCAAGATTTATTTTTCCTAAACTCCAGATCCTACCACCATAAAATTTGATTAAGAGATATACGTATTCTGTCTTGTAAATGTTCATAGACTACTTCTGATCTCAAAATTGGAGTGAAGTTGTAACCCAATGAAGAGTGGTTCCAAAGCTAGAAACAGATATGTGAAACAGAATCATTCCTTTTAGTGTCAACCGCCAGTGACTACCCTGAGTCAACAATTAAGTCACAAACGGCAACGTCAACGTCATTGTGTGGCAGCTCTTGTAAGTTGTTGAAATTGAAACGCAGCAAACGTGAAGAGGTGAAAAGGAAGCCGGTGTGTTTTACGTATGATAGTACCTGATTGCGACACGATTAAGTTTGTAATACCGTCAAAATCACTTATTTTTTCGGATGGAAATTGTGTAGTAAGCCAGTAAGGTTTTGCTACTTCAACGGACATAACACACAGTCACTGCTTTATAAAGGTGAATTAAGAATTGTATTATATATATATTATATATGTATATATTATATTATATGTATAAATATAGCATACACAAAAGACTAATCTTGCCTGTTTTAATATTAATAAGGTTATTTTCAGCCTACAATATTTTTTCATCCGTTAATTCTGAAACCTTTTAGTAAAGTGAGTTGAGTTGCTGCGTGATGCAGTTTACTTCAATGGTTTATATTTCATCACAGGAATACTTTATTCCTGTTGCCGAGTCGCCTTCCAACCGCCCCTAAGACTACCCACTGACCCAAGTATTTCAAGATTGCTGACTCAAATAATGTGCCGTGCTTTTCCATGAAACTGTATAACATGTCGTCACTCACTTCGGTACGAGCATTGTCCGAGTATAGTCTTAAGTCATAAATTGTAACATTCAATTTAATTTTTGATTATTAAATTTTAGTCAATCATACCCAGGCCTAGTCATATCTGGTCTCTAAATATATTGGTTTTTTTAATATTTAATTAGCAGAATGATGACTTCCAGAAGCTTTTTATTTGAAGTAAAGTACCTACATATAAAAACGGTTTCACAGGAATCTTAGAACACATTAAGTTTCTTGAAGTAAGGGCAAATTTTCATCACATACGTAACCGAAACCTTAACACTGCTTGAGAATCTCAATTACACTCGTAACCGATCCTAACTTAGCCCCATACCTCTTAATTACCACTACTACTATGGGTACTTCAATGAGGGTGAAACAAAAACTATCACATTGAACTGATACATACTGTCTTCTCGTATTAGTAGAGTTGATTTTACTTTGATACATTTTGGTTGTTACACTAAAATAAATAAATAAAATAAAAATCATTTTTATTTACGTAAACCTATTACAGGCACTTGCTAATAGTCAAAACAATAATTTAGTATTTAGTATTATTATCTATAATTATCAATTTTTATAAATTTTCAAATTAAACAAGTATTTAAGTTATTATTTTAATAATATTTTAGTCTTAACGTCTTAGTTTATTATAATGTCTTATAAGTACTTCTTGACTGGAACTGTAAACAATGTTTAATTTACTCTACGTTACGAAATTCTCCCTCATAATCAAATCTTGGCTTTACCCATGTCGTAATGGATGTGTTAACATATGCTGAAGACGGTGAAGAAAACTGGTGTTGAAAATGCAATTATAAGATAAACAAGTTAAAATTTGTTTTGTTTACTTCCCACGACGAGGTACGTTTGTGAATGCGGAAATTTGAAAATAAATTATTCCAAATTGTGATTTAGTACAATCTTACTGTTTATGGCGGTAAACGGATTTTTGTTTATTTTTCTTTCTCATTTATTTTCGGTATCATGGATAGTTATTTTAATACAACTCGACCAACCTTTGTAGTTACAGGCGTCCTAACAAAATGTATGGAGTCGACCCCAAATTGAAATTAAACATTATTAATTTTAAAAAAATAGGCATTTTAAATATGCATGGCTATGGAACCCTTTCATGTGCGTGCCTGACACGCGTTAAATTACTACACTTTAAATACGAAAACGATAATCAATTATATAATGAAATACATTTGAAACCAAACTAAAACGAAAATAAAATGTCGTTCTGAAAATAAAATGTCCCAGAAGGATGTTTCAGTGGTACATTGGATTCTAAATAAACCTAGCCTCAGCAACGTTTATATCTTTAGAATTTGTAGAATAAACGGGCTTAAAATTTTAATGACCATCTAAAGTAGGCACTTCTTCATTTAATTTTGAAAAAGATATTTAATCTCGCATTTCGCAGTTTTAGTTGACTTAAATATTCATTACATAAAAGTAGGGACCCATTTAAAGGATTGAGTTAATAAAATTTAAGTAAAATAACGCTTTACGCTGTGTTTATCTTTTAAAAGCAGCCGTAGCCCAATGCCTACGGGCGTCGGACTTGTGATCTTGTGAACGCCGGTTCGATCCCCACCTATTGCACTACCGACGTGAGCCCACCCATTTACTATACCCGAATACTAGTAGACTGCAAAAATCTGCTAGTAATCTTTATATAAAAAAATTAACCTTTTATTTTTCTCTTATAACGTATAACGTGACATTGTGAAATTGTAACTCTTAGAAAAAAATTATGAGGATCATTTTTGTAGATAACTTAAAGATATACAACTTACAGGTATTTTTCGATAAAACTTACCGTTTTCGAAAAAAAACAAAAAACCTCAAATTTTGACCTTTGAACCCGAATAACTTTTGTAGCGCACATGGGATTAATGGGGACTTTTAAAACTTCCTTTCTCATGGTAAACCCAAGCTCTCCACGAAGTTTTAGCTTTTCGGGGAATTATTGTTATTTGACTACTATTTTTATGTCTAGGTTGACCGGACTACTGGTTGAATGCGATGAAATTTAACACGCCGTTATTTTATAGCTTCACTAAGAATGATTTTTCCAAAATGCATCATGCATTTAAATGAATATAGAATAAATATCTTATCTCTCTTTGTAATTTTAGTAAATATTCAAATCGATCTTTTGCAAATATCTACAACAGTATTTGATATCGATATCATCATCATCAGCCCGTATGACGTTCACTGTTGAGCATGGGCCTCCTCCCGGGGAGCCTATATTTGCCATAGTCACCACGCTTGGCAGGTGGGCTGGTGACTGCAGTATTAGGTGGTATCACACAAGGAAACGCTTCTGCCCGTTCCTTGTTAAACGATTATTATTATAGATGATGTTATAACAATCGGGACCAACGGCTTAACGTGCTTTCCAAGGCACGGAAAAATCTAAGAACTTACACAAAGATTTCCTGTCCGGCGTAGGGATCAAATCCACAGCTTCCGAGATTTAAAGCGAACCAAATACCGCTACGCTACGCAAGTTGTCACATATTTAATATATCCAAACGAATTCTTTCTATTTGTTTTGAATTCAGAATATTGTGTGTACAATCGTAAATACTTTATTTATTGCTAATCTAATCCAAATCCAAATTCTATATGAAGGCAATCAAATACATTTGCAATTATAACTGCAATTTCAACACGGTTTTACGTTCTCTACGAGACACGGGTGTGTGAAATTACTGACTTTGCAATTGGTACTGCAAATTTGGTTCGAGCCGAAAATTAAACTCATTTTCGGATAAACACATCATCGATATTATAAAAGCTTTCAAAGCTAATGGTGTACCTAATTAACTTATATCTAAGACTTCTAAAATACACACAAACTCAGAACAACTATTTGTGGTTCACACAAACAATTGTCATGAGTAGGTATCTAACCCAGAACACCAAGTCTCAGAAGCAACTACCGTAACAACTAAACCACCGGTGTAATCATCATCAGCCCGTACAACGTCCAATGCTGAATATGGGCCTCCTCCCGAGGGAGGGTTTTGCCACAGTCACCACGCTTGGCAGGCGGGTTGGTGACTGCAGTTTCATTTTGTAACATACAAGGAAACGCTGCTGCCCGTTCCCTGGTATACACTTTTTATAGATGATGCAGCTTAACGTGCTTTCCGAGGCACGGGGGGTAGTGCCTCAGCCAACCAGACCCGGAAGAAAATCATAGAATCTACACAAAGATTTCTTGTCCGGGGTTGGGATCGAACCCACGACCTCCGGCGAGATTTAAAGCGAGCCAAATACCGCTACGCTACGGAGGTTATCAAGTGTAATCAGTTTTGTGAATTTTAATTTTAGGTGGTGGCTAAATGAACACGGCAGTCTTTTCCGATACTTGGTGTTATTGGTTCGATTTCCATCCAGAACAATTATTTATGTGAACCACGATTAGTTCTTCTGAGTTAGGATGTCGTTTATGTGAAATGAAATGAAATAGTTTATTAGTAGCGTAGACGAATAATTCGCGCTTGTTATACGTCATTTACAATGCATACACACTTAAGAACATTATTTCTATTTACTTAAATTAAGAACAACAATATTTCATATTTTATTATATACCTACAGAAAGTATTTAATAGAAGTATTTAACTCATACCTTCTATTAAAGACTTCTATTAATGATTTGCCCTAAAATCGTACCGCGATTGAGACCCACGTATACTTTAATTATGTGTACAAATCGCGAAAGTTTAAAATAAATATAAATATCTTTAAACCTAAACCTATATTTATAATCTTATTTTTTAACTCATAAACAATATCCGGAAATTATGTGTTGGTATAGTCCTCCGCGACTCAGGGAGATATTTCATTATTTTCGTGGTGTAGGCTCCTCTCCTCGTAGTATAAGTAGCATACCACGCTATGGAGAGGGCTAGTCCCACATATCCCACCGCCAGCACGCGGAAACACTGCAGCGGTGGTGGCAATGCGTAAAAGCATTTCCCCACAGACAACAAAAAAAATAAGAGATATTTCATTAATGCGGGAGTTGTTAAAAATAGTTGGGAGTTGGCAAGAATGTTCGCAGCCATTTTCGCAGCATATGTAGACACTAAAAATCCTTCATATGTAGAAATCAGATCTGTTATACTAAAGCAACCATGACTGTAGGTATTTTGATACTAGGCATTTCCCGGCAAACCTCTTATCTGAGCATACTCCAGAAATCTTTTTTCAATTTTTGTTTTTAAACAGGTAAAACATTTTTTTATTTAAAGATTTCAATAACAGAAATTTTTAACTCCTTTCTTGCCTGCCAGCTGTGGAATAGAGTGTGTTAAAATATATATTATATACGTTCATTTTCGTACAAATTTATTTTCACTAAATAGATTGAAAGAGTGACCCAATCACACGGTTATGTCTCATGTTATGTCTCATGTTTAAAGGGACAATCGTCTTACGTAGATTGTTCATAAATTTGACAGAGCAATTAATTCTTTTTAGGATAATTTGACTGTTTCAACGTTTTGATGACAAATGGACAATATCATTTTATACTGGGTCTTATGGATCTAATAGTTTTAATTCAAGCGTTTTTCTTATGTCAAATTGATGTCCATAGTGATGTGTAATTTTGGCCACACTATTTAAAATCGTGGTTAAGAGGTTCTTTGCTAAGTTCCTTAAACCCAATATGTAAGTTTACGAGGAAAAATGGACCAAATCCCGTAAATAATCGCTACATCGCCTACATCATAACGGTCTGAAATGTCCAAGGGTCGATCCTTAGGGATCGCCTTATCAAAAACTTGGGTCCTACTTCTTAATATTTGTTTTTATCGCCTCCAAGTTTATATTCATTTTACTCGTGTATTATTTATGATGTTCGTGTGCAATCATAATCCAGAATAGAACTTTATATGGTCATATCTTTAAACCGGCTTTTTAACGTTTAATTAAGTAATCTCAGTTTTTCTCAAACAATCTAAAATTTAATAACATATTATGAGAATTATTCCAATTAATTAACCGATCTCTTACGGGCAATATAAAGTTTTGTTTTTGGGCGAACATACATATGTAGTTAGCCAGGTTTTTGCTCCTTCACCGGGTATAAAGGCGAGTAGGTCTCCAGTCTTATTAAATTATTTCTAAACTACAAGTTAAGTTGCGCAAGAGGGACTTGAAGCTCTATGTTGCTGTTCGCAGTCTGTTCAGGCTTTGGGTCTCTCGTAGACCCATCCGTCATTATAAAGTTCTTTGCAAACTGCCTTAGGGTCTGGAGGGCGAGGGGTCTACATAAAGTAATACGGTTCTTATTACTAAGACTCCACTGTCTGTCACCCACCAGACTGCTAGACCGTTGAAATTTTCGCCCTGAATTGTGTACACGTTGAGTTTTTAATTAAGGAAGCGGCCGTAGCCCAATGGCTAGGGCGTCGGACTTGTGATGTTGAGGTTGCCGGTTCGAACCCCACCGATTGCACTACCGACGTGAACCCACTCGTAACACAAGCATTTAGCTTAGTACGAGGGGTTAACAAAAATACTAGTAGACTGCAAAAGTCTGCTCGTAATCTTTTTAAAAAAAACAGGAAAAACAGGAAACAGGAACAGGAATTATTCTTTACCATACACATAAGAAAAAATAGCATTTAAGTAATTTAACGACGCTTATGATTTCGGTACTCGAATAAAGAGGATACACAAAGTCAATTCGACTTGATAATGTTTGGAGCAAAGTAAGCTCTCGTACGTAGTTGTCAACCGTATGGAGTTTTTTGTATTTGTCAACTGTGATAACTAGATTTCGCGATTCGCGAAAGCATAGAGTGGATAATACCATATTTAAGATGCCGACATACCAATTTTGAATTAATTAATTTAAAAGTTACATTCAAATCATTGCAATTTTTAATGTCATCATTTTATTATTCATTTCTTCATACTTTTTCTCTGTCAATTTTTAAACTTCAAATTACATTTAAAAATGTTTGCTTTCATTTTTCATACATGTGTGAAGTTAATCGATTAATTTACGCACCGTGCAGAAATAGGCAACTAAGGCCACGGAAAAGCGTGCGTAAAATGCGGGTTTAGGTCACACTGTGCTATAAATAAATTAAGATTTAATATAGCTAAAGAAATCTTGATTTTATTTGGGTACATAACTATAGGTATCTCTTCAGGTATTTTATTCATTGACATACTACCTAGTAAGGTCTATATCATTCGTTCATTTTAAATGAAGTTAACAAGACATACACGTCCGTATAATTTATACCTACCGCTTTAACACAATATAATTTTTATTCCGTGTTGCGACCCAACATTTCCCAAAACGAGTTGGACAATGAACAAATACAGAAAACAATTAGACGGCAATGTTAAAAAGTTAAAAAAATAAAGCTACTCGGAATTTTTACCGCTGCAAAATGAGAGTCTTGCGAAAACAATGGTCTCGGCTCGCGTCTTTCAAACATTCGCCTTTGAAATTTCGCTTCAAAGACTGAACTGGAAACCGGGTTTTTTGAAATATTGTTCACAGCTTCTAATGGAACATGAATTTTTAACCTACTTCGATAAAAGTAGAATACTGCGACTTCTGCAACTGCATTCGTGCCCAACTATATTTTGGGTATTATTTTTAAAGTGTTTTTTTTTAACTACAGTTGTATAAATTGTCAAAGAAGAATAAAACATTTCCAAATTGAAATACGCAGTCTTTAATTATTTAATAGAGTTTTATTCTGTAAAAATTAAAAGGGTTAATGTTTATGTTACATTAAAAGTTCATTGGTATAAATATTTGTGTAAAGACAACTGACTTTGCCTTATTACTAGTGTCGGTCGTAAAAAGGATAACTATCTATTACAGTTCAATTTTTTTAAATAAAATATGTGTATAACATATTCGAGTGTATTGAGTAACTATGGTGTCACGGCGATGAACAACAGTATCATTAAGAATATCAAGTTAAGACCTATTCGCAACAAACGGAAATTTGTTTAATTCAGTTTCCGGGGTTCTTAACACAGTCGTTTGAAGGAGCATCAGAGGGGTTTATTATTATTATACCCCGCTGCCGCCGAATGTATCGTGATGCTTTCCCGGATGCTCCTGCGAGTATATGCTAACGAACATAATAGGGACATCGGGAAGTTCAATTCATGACTATCCGATCCATTTTAACTAACTAACGTTCCGTTGAAGCTTGTATACATTTTCAACAGTAATTAATTTGTCTATCTATATACATATATACTTAGGTACATATATATTATAAAGAGGAAAAGTTTGTAATTTGTATGTTTGTTTCAAAAAAACTCAAAAACTACTGTACGGATTTCGATAACTCTCAATATTAGAATGCTACATTATCCCTGGGTAACATAGGCTATAAAAGTCTATCCGTGCGAAGTTCCGCTAATTCCGAATAAAAAAATAAGTCTATTTATTTTGCTAAAGGAGTATTTTTTATCTACTACATATATACATATAAATGAACGGTTTTCCAGGGTTTTCCTTCACTTATGCTGTAAGTAAATTTAATGATTATATCTCATCATAGGACAGACGGACAAAGAAGTGACCCTATAATGGTTCCGTTTTATCTTTTTAGAAAACAGAACTCTATTTTTTAAATAAACAATGCAAAAGAAAGGGCGTAGGGGGAAACTGGCCTCTGGTCCGCGGCCCATATTACACGGAGTAGAAAGAGTAGTGGAAAACTGGGCCGAATGCGTGGGCCAGATTACCATGGGAAAATAGTATCGTAGTCAAATCGACCCATTGGGATTTTATTTAATTAAAATGAAAACATAAGGGTGCGAAATAAAACTTCAATATCAAAATACGTGTACAGTACACGTATTTTGATATTGAAGTTTTTTTAGTTGAGCTAATTACATCTAAAAAAAAATACAAAAGAAAAATTGCGTCATTGTATAAACTATTTAATAAAAGTGCCGTGTTTGGCCTGGATTAAATATTTATAATTATATCGTTCATACCAATACTCATTTGCATTTGCAAAGAGGTATTATATAGAACAAACATGTTCTATCTAGCCGTGTGGTTTCCGGCTTAGAATAGACCACCCCATGTCTTCCCATGGGTGTCGTAAAAGGCGACTAAGGGACATATGGCTGATGGATGGGCAGTAGCATCTATTAGCTCGAAGTTTACATCTTACTGCGATCACCAATCCGTCTGCCAGGCGTGGTGATTATGGCTATATCCCTCTACGATCCTGGCTTGCCAAGGTCTATTAAGAGGAGGCCGATGTTCAGCAGTGGACGTCGACGGGCTGTTGATGATGATGTTTTCATTTTAATTAAATAAAATCCCAATGGGTCGATTTGACTACGATACTATTTTCCCATGGTAATCTGGCCCACGCATTCGGCCCAGTTTTCCACTACTCTTTCTACTCCGTGTAATATGGGCCGCGAACCAGAGGCCAGTTTCCCCCTACGCCAAAGAAAGTACATCATTGATATCTATATATTATTATACGGCATTACTTTATCTGTTATTATTATTATCTCAAAACCTATCTCAGGCACCAGTCTCACAAAACAGCTTGTATATTCATATCGCTGAAATGCTAGAACTTAAGTTCGAACTATGGTCTACAAACATTGTCTACGTGTCTACATATATCATGTACTCGTAGGTATTTGTGTGGTGTCCAGCTTAGAATAGACCACCCCATGTCTGCCCATATGTGTCGTAAGAGATATACAGCTGGTAGATGGGCAGCAGCATCTATCAACTCAAAGATACTCACCATCTTACTATGATCACCAATACGCCTGCCATGCGTGGTGATTATGGCAATCAACCCCTCAACGACCATGGCCTGCCATAGTCTGTTAAGAGGAGGTCCATGTTCAGCAATGGACGTTAACGGACTGATTACATCGAAGAATGTACTAAATTTGAAGAGTAAAATAAATACAAAATACCATCAACATCAGCCCGTATAACGTCTACTGCTGAATATGGGCCTGCTCCCGAAGGAGGGTATGGCCATAGTCATCACGCTTGGCAGGCGGGTTGGTGACCGCAGTATTATGTTGTAGGAACACAAGGAAACGCTGCTGCCCGTTCCTTGATATACTATAATAATAGATGATGTTATAACAATCGGGACCAACGGCTGAACGTGCTTTCCGGGTCCCTCAACCAACCAGACCCGGAAAGAAATCTTAGAATTTACACAAAGATTTCTTGTCCGGTGTGGGGATCGAACCCAAGACCTCCGAGATTTAAAGCGAGCCAATTACCGCTACGCTACGGAGTTATCAAAATACAACGCATAAAATAAAATGCAATAGAAATATTAAAAAGTTTCTAGACTTCTAGCAATTTATTGTCAAATAATATAGTTAACGTTCTCAATATTTTTCAGTCTCTTAATTTTACTAAGTGCAAATCATTTATTGGTTCCTACCACTAAATCTAAGTAAACTTCCACTTTGCACTAAAGCTTCCGCCATCAGGGAAAAATGTTGATTACGTCGGGTATATTTTGCCATTTGCAAATTGAAGCAACTGAACTAGATTTTTGAAGCCGCAAAATATAGCTAAACCGTTTTTAGGTTATTGAGGTTAGCTGGCATTCATTGATTAGCCTGTCAATTTACTAAACGAATACTTACATATATCTGTATCTAAAAGGGCTACTGGCCATTACAGTACATTCCAATTCGACACGTATTATTTCGGTCGTATGACTCAATTTTGTAATGCAATAGAATTGTTAGTGCGAGTAGACGATTTCTGTCTTAAGAATGCGGACTATTGGAAAAGAAGGAACATTAATAATGTTATCTCTCGGTATCTCTAGCGAGAGCTGACGTAGTGATTGACATTGTTAGGCTTCATTTAAGGTTTATTTCTATGCGTAGGGAGCGATTGCAACCGCGCACAATAAATGGCGCGATGACGCACGCGGCTGATGCGACAATAGTCAGAGTATGATAATGAATAAAGTCGTTTCCGAATAGCCGATAGCAGTCGGCCTCTTACTTTTTTCGATACACCCGCGCGTCAGTCGCATGCGATGAAACGTGCGTGCGGCGGAAATAAAATTTTATGGAGACGCGGACTGTTTCCCATGGCATAATGGCATTGCCTGCACTGATATTAAACATAAGAGTTTTATAGTGTGTTTACGGAGAAGCAATTTTACTCGTGTTTCTTTTTTTTACAAATACTACTCGAATATTACTACAATTTCACTGTCACTCTTCACGTCTCGCATCATTATAAATTGCCAAATAATTTAATTTATGCGTATGATAATAAAAGCTTCTTCATGTGCCGCCGTATTGTAAGGAGAAAACGACCGACGCGCCGCGAGACGCCACGCGCAACGCCCCCGCGTGTCCGTAAACGAGACAGAAAAAGCTTATCAGCATTTTGAACATTCATTATATGGGGTCTTTCAAATAGGGCGGGTCGATGTTGACAGTGTGTGGCGGCCATGTTGTTTTGGCGGCATCTGTCAAATGCGTTGTTATTTCTTCAGGTACTGATGCCAAATCACCATGGCAAGTTACACGGTTGAGCAAAACGTCAAAATGACAAAACTTTATTATCAAAATGAGTGTTCGTTAGTGCAAACGTTTCGCGCATTACGTCCATTTTACGGCAGACGCGGTGGCCCTTCAAAGTCGACTCTCTTACGTTTGGTGACCAAATTTGAGACGACTGGTGCAGTAAACAACCAACCAACACCCTTACGTCCAAGGAATGCCAGATCAGCGGAGAACATCGCTGCTGTCCGTGAGAGCATGCAGGAGACTCCGAGGCAGTCGATTTCTCGCCGTGCACAAGAACTCGGCCTTTCGCAGACTTCAACTTGGCGAATTTTGCGTCGGGACTTGGGCCTACACCCGTACAAGATCCAACTTACCCACGAGCTCAAAGTGAATGACCATAGACAACGCCGTTTGTTCGCTGACTGGGCTACAGAACGTTTGGAAGGGGATCCCGATTTTGGCCAAAAAATCATCTTTAGCGATGAGGCGCATTTTTGGATGAATGGTTTTATTAATAAGCAAAATTGCCGTATATGGGACGACCACAACCCACATGAGGTTTACCAGGTGGTAATGCATCCACAAAAAAATAGTTTGGTGCGGATTTTGGTCCGGCGGCGTCATTGGTCCGTACTTCTTCGAAAACGATGATGGCGAGGCCATTACTGTCAACGGCGAGCGCTACAGATCAATGATTAACAATTTCTTTTGGTCTGAATTGAACGATATGGACGTGGACAACATGTGGTTCCAACAAGACGGCGCAACGTGCCACACAGCAAGCGACACAATGGACATTCTGCATGAACGGTTCGAGGGTAGGGTTATCTCTCGCAGAGGTGACGTGAATTGGCCACCAAGATCGTGCGATTTGACCCCGCTACTTTTTCCTGTGGGGTTTTCTCAAGTCGCAGGTCTATGCCAATAATCCGCAATCAACCGATGCCCTGAAAGTCAACATAACGCAGGCCATCGCTGAGATTCAGCCGGATCTATGCAGTAGGAAAATTGGACCTCTCGGATCCGTGCCACCGTTCGAAGCCGCGGTGGACATTTAAACGATGTCATATTTCATAAATAATGGCATAAATGGGCTTTTCAAATAAAATAATAATTTCTTTAATATCTCACATACAGCTTGTTTTATTTAATTTCCACATCGACCCGTCCTTGTTGAAAGACCCTTATTATAATTATAATCGACCAGCTGCAACTAGTTCATCGATTTTAGTAATAGGATCATCGTTATATTATTATACCTATTAACCAGAAGTAACTTAGCATACAAGTACATCTTGTACATATAACATCGAGATATAATTTGCTGCGTTAAACCACTAGAGACTGCTAAGTAATTAGTTTAGGTTACAGTATATATTCTACGGTTCACTTCGGTGCAAATAGGTTCATATTATTATATCAGCATCGTTATTCATCTGTTTATAGACCTCTGCTGGCCATGGGGCTCACATGAACGGGGTTTTACATTAGTTACGGTTAGAAAGTGGGTAATAGTAATATAATGTTTTACTAGACAGATATAGTCAAGACACTGCTACCCGTCCCCTGTGATACGACTGGTATAACACCTAAAGCTTATATATTTTCTCTGTGGAGACTGGAGCCCTGTTTGTCTTTATGCCTGGCGAAACAGCAAAAGCCTCGCGGCAGACTACATAGATGTCCGGCCGAAAAAAAAGACAATCTGAATTGACCGCATATAATTCGGTAACAATCTAGTCCACGAAGACACTGTCTAACAAACATAGTTATTGCGTCAGTAAGCCTTGTCCTCTCAAAGCATCTGCTTGAAAACAGAATATTTTTTAGCAACACAAAGAGTTGTCTCAGATCCCGGAATCGAACGTACCATAGTAATTAAAAGCATACCCGCTTAGTCAGGAGATATATCCACAATCAGTAATCTTCAATTTCTATTCACACTTCAATACACGTGTACTCGCCAAGTGACTACAAAGTCCCGATAAACACACAATTACAGTGATATTCAATAATGAATGTACACTCGAACACAAACGACGCAACGTCAATTGTTGCTTTGCGAATACGGTGAGAGATCACAAATAATTCGGTAACAGTCTAGCATTCGAAGACGTACTGTCCTATTCTGATTTCCGCATTCAACTAACATAGTTACTGCGTCGAGTAACCTTTGTCCTCTGAAAGCATCTGCTTGAAAACAGAATATCAAATGATACACATTCAATACGACTGAATCAGGACTTTGGAAAGATATCGATACAGACCTGATCTAGCCTTTACTTTATTATAATGTATATTGAAGGTTCTTTATGAAAATAAAAGGAGTGTTTTTAATTACTGCTAAGTATTTAAATTCTTTCTTTCGGCGATGGGAGGATTACAAAATTTCGGCCTCTTATATTTTTTTATTTAATTATTTATACAGGATGTTATGCATTAGCAAGTTCCGGTGTCTCCATTATTGGCGTTTGGAGAAAGCACCTGTGGGGTTCTTATGGGTAATCCCTCTCCTCATGGTATGATAAGCATATCATCGCCATGGAGAGGAGAGTCCTACATACCTTTATGTTACGGCGGTGGGGATACCTAATGGAAAAAAAAGGTAACATTTACTATTTAATTGTCAGATAAAATCTAAGTTATATTTTCTTTGGTAACCGAAACCGAACCGTAGCATAGATACACAGGTAAATAACTTTGTAATGCCACAAATGTTTGATACTCATTTCCAATTTGCAGAACGAGTGAAAATTTCCTTAAAATCGGAATATTCATTAAACTCTGTTTACTTGACTACTGATAAGGTAAACGCAGGTATTAACGACCCCCCTAAGGCAATTTTAAAATCAACCATATTTTTTTAGTATACTGGTTCCTCTAAAGATTAATTGTTACGTTTTATATGCTAGTGTTATGTATAAAAAATGTATTTACTGAATCAATTAAATTTAAATAAAGGATTATCTTGTAAAAAATAATTTACAATGTGACTTAGTCGATTGTTGCAATTACCGACCCATAAAAACGGCTGTGAAGCTATTAACGATTTTTATGCAGCTATTCCCGATCGTGTATGAGAGGAGGCCTTTTTCCAGCAATGGAATGTATATAAGCTAGTGGTGATGATGATTACCGATCTTAATAAAATGACACAAAACAAAAATGCAAATACTTATTCGTAATTTTTTATTATCGTTATTCTTAATAAAACAATTAAGTACTCCCTAGTAATACCTATGAACTAAATAATTATAAACTTTTAAAATAATCAACATAATATTATTAATACACATAAATATTTTAATTTAAGGATTTCAAACTCTTGGATATTTCTTGAGAACATAAAAAAAAAAAAAAACACTGATTGCTTCGGCGAGTTGTGTTTCACTGTATACTTTTCGCCGCTTTTGTGACCTCTGGAAAAAAATATAATTGTATGTTTTATGTTGCTTTAGCCAAGAAGTAGCATTTATTAATTATTAAACCTATTATGTCATATAAGTAGGTGAGAAACTACATAATCTATATACGATCGGTAATAGCTTCTTATTTGTTGCTATTGCCGACCTTCATGGGTCGGTAATAAAGTATGTAAGTATAAACATAAATTGTATTACCGACCCATAAAAAAATATTATTTTAATTCAATTGACCTTCGGATTATAAAATAGATTATAATTGATTAATGTCACAAAAAATATGAACAAATGCACACTGTTTTAAACACAAAAATAATTATTTATTACTGTAACTATTCAATATCGATCCTCGAAAAATATCATAACTTTGGTTAAGTTGTCAACGCTAAAAGGTAAAAACTAGACAAGAAAGTTTAGTCGCTAATAGATTTTTTTAAAGACTGAAAGCTTATATTTAATCTGGTCCATAAAAATGCTTGTGTTAGTGTGATATAATAACATAAAATAAAAATAAAACGAAAAGTTACGTTGCTGCCATTTCCGACTTATGGGTCGTTGATAGCTACCACGACTAAAACTAATGAAGCTAACACCATCCCATTTTAATTTCAAGTTTTATCGTTTCAAATTACTTTTTATTAATAAAATGTCGTAAGAAATCAAGAGTTGACATTTAAATGAATACATTTAGTAATATAAGATAAAGTATAGACGTCATTTGTTTGTATAAATGTCTTAAATAGAAAAGTCACGTACTTACTTGAAGGAATAAGGGAACAGTACGACACGTTCTGCGTCCACGCTGCCTCTCAGTAATTGACGTATTTTATCTCTTTTTTGCACAGCTACTCACAATAACGTAAAAGTATACGTTGCTCAAGGAATAAACACGTGTGTAACTTTGCCTACTTATAGCTAGAATAGTTCTGGAAACGTTAAAATTTGAATTACTTTTATAGGTCGGTAATAACTACAGATTTCCGATGGGTCGTTGATAGCTGCGTTTACCTTATATGTAAATATCATTGTAGTTTTTATAGTAAAAATATTTATTCTATCAAAGGAATTCCAATGGGTATTTTTTTCAGCAGTGTTTCTTAGTTGCCAAGTAGAGCACTGCACGGTACAAAATGCAGATGCCTGTATAAAATTGGTATTTTAACGACATATAACATTTTGAGTATATGAAATCCGAAGCATATATTTTTAAATATCGAACACAAGCTCGATTAAAATCCTAATCTTAAAATTTTCAGAGAAAGTTTATCAGACGAATAAATTTAAATTATAATTTTTTGTATAAAAAATGTTCTAACTGAAATTTACTGGACACCTTAATTTTATCTGATGATTGAAATTGTATCCATAATCTTAAAGAAGACTGATACTTAAGTATAAAATATTTTATTAATTATACAGTACATAATATAAATCTTTGAGATTTTTTAACATTTTTTTCTTTTCATTTTAAAACGATTATAAGCTATTATAATCGTAAAAAAACAACGGAGCTCATATGAACCAGGAGGCTAATCACGTAGGTATATTACTATGACTTTGACAAAAAATATTTTAAATACCTACGTAAGTTAAAGTTGCTTAAATAATACAAAGGAAATGCGTTGCAATAACCGTATAGTAATGCTAATACGTTAAAAGCTCGGTAACAAAAAATACCAGCTCAGTACATTCCAGCTTATGCTTTTAATTTAGCTTAAAACTGTAAAATGATAATGTTGCATACATTTAAGCTTAAAAAACTTAATCACCTACAGTGAGTAAGTTTACACCGAATCTACTTGTACCGAGTATAAAACGAAAACAACTAAAACCTAAAATTAAATTTAAAAACGAGGTGTTATACTTTACCGACTTAACCACTTTTACACCTAAGCACCAAAATTCAAAAATTCAAATATGCAGTACCTATTGAAGTAAATCCTCACTTGGTCCGAATACATTACGTATTCAGTGAGCATGTCTTATTCATAGTTTATGTGCCCCGGGTGCGTGGCGAGCTATGGTCAGCATTCAGGTATAATGCTGCAACCTACTGGCGGCGAATATTTAGCAGTAAGTAGCATTGCTTACTTAGCACAATATTGGTACTATAGAACCATGTTCTTAATAACGTTATAATACTTTGTACATAGTATAATTTGTTTAAAAAAGCCAAAGAATAACTTAGCAGGATTTGAAAAATCTCTTTACATTTCATATCTATCAAAAATAAGCACGGATCGAAATTGGTTTTTTTAAAAGTCTTCCGATGCTGCAAATGACCTGTAATGAGAAAGACAATTCAGTTGAACGACTGGAAGTAAACTTCCTTTTATATGAGCTGAGTTAAGCGAGGAGGTATAACATGATAACGAGCTAAATTAAATCTGGTTGCCAATGGTACCACTATGACACTTAAATATTCCGAGTTCGATTTCAAAACAGTTTGTAAACGACAATCAATGTCATCGGCAAATTAATAAATAGTAGTAAGTTTTTTTTTTAGTTTACATCAGAATGAGCGCGTATCCCGCCATTTAACATGACAGTTTGGCGGAAAGATGATATTATGTATTTTTTTTTGTAACTTGTGTTTTTAAATAATGAAAAAGAAATGTGGGTGTTATTTGCGTTAGTCAGCATAGTCGGTTATAGTCTTGCTAAAATACTAAATAAATCTCACCCATTATTTATGACAGAAATAAATAAATAGTATAGGTATATGCCACACATTATGCCACTTGCAACTCGATTGCATAACAAGTATGATTTAACTGTAGTTCTCCACAATAATATAGTCAAACAGAAAATAACAAGCTTTATGTTGTGTTCTGAAACATTGAAATATTGAAAAACGGTCTTCAGGAAAACACGAACGTAAATTGGTTATTTATTTATAGATACGTACTAGAAGGAATTAACACCAAAGCCGATACTGAATGTTATTTGTACCTATGGTATTTTTGAATTGGAGTCATTAGTACTTTGATTATAAGATTATTTAGAGAAATACAGATAAATAAACACATAGTGACAGTCTAAGGCCTATTTCTAGGTCTATTTCTAAGCTCTAAATAGGTTCTAAAGAATATTTATTAATAAAAGAGGATTAAAACTATAATTAAAAGGTAAAAACGGGTTAGCTCCACGATGGCATGGTCCCGCGGACGTAGCGGAAACTTACCATAGCGGAACGTACCCTTAAAAACATAGCCTAAAATATAATATCGTTCATATAAAATGTGACAACCTCTGTGGCACCTCGCTTTATCTTCAATGTCGTGGGTTCGATCCCCACGCTAGACAAAAAATCTTTGTGTGTAAGATATATTTCCAGGTCCGGTTGGTTAATCAAAAAATTTAAGATTCATCAAGTCGGCCCAGCCGGTGTCAACCCAACTTTTTTAAATATATAATAGTATATAAATGTCGAGCCGGAACGTAAAATGGCCAATTTTAATTTTAATGCCCATAAATCAATCATACCAATAAACAAAATCCATATCAGATTAATGGTTTATTACAGTTCGACCGTAATAAGATATTGACTTCCGAAATTAATTAATAAATAATTTACTGTCTTGCGTCACAACTTCCAATTTTTTTTAAAGATTACTAGCAGAGTTTTGCAATTTAATAGTATTCTTGTTAACACCTCGTGCTAAGCTAAAATGTTTGTGTTACGAGTGGGTTCACGTCGGTAGTGCAATGGGTGGGGATCGAACCGGGGACCACAAGATCACAAGTCCGACGAATTTAATATTCTATACTTTACTTATTCTATCTTATCATTATATCCAATATAGCATAGCTTTCGGTGCGAACACGATCACTAAAAATTCAGTAACACGCACCCGCGTATGATTTAGTCGAGGCAAACTGTCTTAACCGAGTGAAATGTTACCGAAGTTGTCGACTCGCTAAGAATACTAAAGGGCAATGTAAATGTTGTTCTCAATATTTATATCGGTAGTTCGACTTGGGTTCGGCAGTTTAGCTGTTATCGTGGGAATTAATCCAGTAAATCATATCAGTTTTTGTTCGACAAAATTAGGTAGTGGACTTGAATGCATGAAGTTGTAAGGGATTGAAATAAATATGTGTAAGTGAGATGAAATCCTCCGTAGCGTAGCGGTATTTGGCTCGCTTTAAATCTCGGAGGTCTTGGGTTCGATCCCCACACCGGACAGGAAATCTTTGTGTAAATTCTAAGATTTCTTCCCGGGTCTGGTTGGTTGAGGGACTACCCTCCGTGCCTCGGAAAGCAAGTTAAGCCGTTGGTCCCGTTTGTTATAACATCATCTTTAATAATCGTATATTAGGGAACGGGCAGAAGCGTTTCCTTGTGTGTTACAACATAATACTGCGGTCTCTAACCCGCCTGCTAAGCGATGTGACTATGGCAAATACTATCCCTCAGGAGGAGACCCATGTTCAGCAGTGGACGTAATATGGGCTGATGATAAGATGAATTCTTACATTATTGTTTCAATATTGACCAGATGTATTAGGATATCGTGTTATGGTATCGTATCGAACAAATGGACTGACCACGTCTCTTACAGAACCAACCCTAAATGCCTAACTAAAGAGGCCGACGATTAAGCCGCAGTAGCAAGATGCCATTGGACGGGTCTGATTGGGAATGTTTACACTGTTCACAGGGAGTGAATATCCAGCCACAATTTATTATCATTTCAATTTATATTCTATAGGTACGATTTACTGGTGTGAGTCAACTAACATCTATTTTATAATTTGTTTGTAGAGGAAAAATATACTTATAAAATTAGGTAGTGAAAATGAATTGCAACTACATATTTAGTTAGCCATTCTGATAATTTCCGTCCTGTAGGACGACCTAAATTCTGTAATTTACTATATTCCCGTAGAAGGTGCAGAGACAGGTGTAACACGCCCACATTTCACCACATACTCGTATGTTACGTTCCAACCTAGGTAACATGGAGCGGGTCTATTAGCATATACTGGGCACTAATCCAAACTTCAAACTTACCTATGTATAAATGAAAGTTACTTAATACCTACCTTTTTCGGCGGAACAATTCAACATCAGTAATCAGCTTTAAGTTGATTAAGATTAAGATGTGGTCTCCTGTAATTGAGGGAATACACTACCTCACATATTGTAAAACGCTAGTTAATAAGTATTACGTAATGTGCATATCACTTGTTGGAGGCCCGTAATAACTAAATAAACATCAACATACCTCAACTAGAAATTGTGCCCAAATTGAAGCCATAGAAATTATAAACCACTAGTTTACCACGCGCGGTTTAAAGCACCTAGCTCCCGTTGTAATGGAAAGTTCATAATCCATACTAATATTATAAATGGAAAAGTGTATTTGTTTGTCCGTCTTTCACGCAAAAACTATTAAATGGATTTGGCCGAAACTTTGCACGGTGATAGATAATAACCTCGATTAAGATAAAGGCTACAGTGGCTCCGACCCGATTGGAGCAGAGTAACGCGAGTATAACTGTGGGGCGCAGCCAGTTACTTGTAAATATAATGTAATATACATGTATGTTAGTCCTGGATAACGCAGCTTTATAATGTTAAAAGACTAAGACAAATAATTTGAAATCGATCTTATACTTATAAATGTTCTCTTTGTAGGTAAATACTTTAACGTTTGTATTTTAATTATAAATAAATGCCAATGCCTCGTGATAATATTGCCTAGCCGAGCTATATTACACTTATAGTTTTTTTTTTTTTTTAATTTAACTAACTGAAATTTTACGCACTACTAGTATTCTTGTTAACCCCTCGTGCTAAGCTAAAATGCTTGTGTTATGAGTGGGTTCATGTCAGTAGTGCAATGGGCGGGGATCGAACCGGCGACCACATGATCGCAAGTCCGACGCCCTACGGCCTACGGCGTAGACGGGCTACGGCGGCTACGGCCGCTTTTTTATATAAAACTAAATAATTTAAAAAATATCTTGAATGCATTCCAGTTAATCGCACAGCAACTCACAATTACTTAATGTATTGTAAAACCTGACTTTGATATCGTAAATTTGCTATTGAACGAACGTGCTCTGTATAGATAAGAACCACATAAAATATTGCTAAAGATTTTCTGACTTTTCCACAAGTAAGACTTTAAATTATCCTTATAACGGTTTTGGTAGCAGCTGGTTGAATGCATTGTGGGATTGTAGAAACGATTTCTGTTCGTGGCCAAGCAATAAATGGATCGCAATTGCAAGTTCTATTTCAGACACAATATTAGACAATGGACTCGGTAGTGATGGCTGTTTGTGCTATATTGTGCCTAAATTCGAATATCAAGGAAAACATAAAACATTACATTTTAATATGAAAGAAAATTTCCAATTTATTTATCTAAATAAATCCCGTGATTGATGTTACTGCGCGTTGTCGAGAGTCAGAGATCATTGGGGAGGCGAAATACGAATCAAATCGGTCGGCATGATGACTTGCGCTATTGGATTGTGACTGGTAAAAAGCATAGGGTCGAGGACAGAATTAATAAAATCATATAAACTTTTAAGCACTGTCTTTCCATGGTCACAATGGGACACTACAATATTTTTACTTTTCACAAAAGATCTCAGTGAAGATTTCTTGTTCGAATATCAAAGTGTGCTTCTTACACGTGTTATCCCATAGAAAATGGAAGCAAACATACGAATATTATTTTATTAACAGTGATGATATTAAATTTCACACCTTTACGAGTCAGCGATAATGTTGCGTATCATACAAATTGTTTTATAAGTAAAATTACATTCATGAACAAAATAATGCCCTTCTTACTTTATGTCATTCGGTCAATTATTGTACGATCGCATGTCTGGTGTATTTCTCGTATAAAGTTACTCGTCAAATATCACATGTCATTTATATGTAGTACATGTTATATACACGTAGTACTTTATAAGAGCTGCAGAGGAGTGGCAGTGTGCCAGCATTAGCAGTTTAAAGTTTTGCTTATTTGGTGAGTGTCTTAGAGCACTACTTAAAATAAGGTTTCATGTTACAGACGCCGAGTGCGGTGATATCGCTTTTATACGTATAATTTTCTTTGATAAGTTGTTGTTATTTTAACTAAGACGCTAGTAGATAGACCACAGCTGTGCCTTTCTCTTATAAAGCTTTTGAAGTGTTTTACTTTGTCTTATAGAAGTTTCGGAGAACCAGTAGATAATATTATAATGTACAAGATACAAAGAAACACGCTTTCACATTTTCGTAAGATATCTTCTGAACAAGTATATTTTATGTTCAAATGTAAACGGCAGCACGATTGTGAAATAAGACGATAGCGATTATGGAGCAGCTAACGAGCGATAAGTCGCAAAATGTTATTAAGCCTTTATGCTCCGTGAAGTAGCAGAAACTTCATGGATAACTACATAATTATGTCCGTTCAAAATAAAAGGTCGCAAAACGTTAGAATTATATTAGTAAAAATGTGATATTGCCGCTACGCGACTTTGCTTGTCGCTCTTTGGTGACTAGCTGTAATTTCATTGACGTTTTGCAATTGATCATTCGGCAGCAATCATTCTTCTATATCGCTTACGTATTTTTTACTTAATTAGACTGCAGCTTTTGTATACCTCCAAGGCTTACTATATTATTATGAGATATTTTTATTAATGATACGGTAAAAAAATGTGGAGTGAAATTACTTTTTTGTTTGTTGCGTCAAGTTTTTCAAATTTTAACAGAAAAATTATTATTACATAATTGTTTGTAATAATAATTATATAAACAATCATTGAATTTTAATTATTTATGAGGCACGTAAATTATTATTAACATTTATTCTTGACTAATTTAGGTCTACCGTTGCTTAAAAAAAATTTGGTTTACTATATGTACCGTTTACAAAATTTACGATAGAATGAGTATCGATGTCAATATAATCGATTTGGAATTGTATAATTTCACATCCCTAGTCCACTAATAGTGAGGTCAGTAGTATTTGAGGCTGTGTTCGAATCGGCTAAGCTGCGGAGAGAAGCTATTAGGCAGCATTTATAGAAGCCCAACAATGCCGTGTAACTGATTTCTCTATTAATGTACTTGTAATTGTGCCTTCAGCTGTTAACAATTAATATATTATAATTATTGTTTACGTAATGTTAGATAGTTAAATTGGGAACAAATCACGAAACAATTTTCATGCATGACTTTGTTGTTATCTGACACCGACCGCAATGGTTTTACGTGTGTTTTACTGGTTACAATCACCGATGAGAGATTATGGTTTTTAGGTGATATTGGATATTATAAATTAAGTATTTTTACATACTTTGGCTGCAACGAAGCAGCTATTCTCAGAAACTACTGCTCCGATTAGAAAAAAATCTTTCACTGCTAGAAAGCTTATGATTTTATAAAATAAATAAATAAATAAAATAAAAATAAATAAAAATCATTTTTATTTACGTAAACCAATTACAGGCACTTGTAAATAGTCAAACATTAATTAGAAAAATTTAATTAATTATATTTGTTATTTATTTATACCTATAACATTAATAATTTTTATATTATCATATATTTATATGTTATTATTATAATTTATTTATTTATATTGTTCTTAGCGACACAAAATGCTTGTTCTGTCTATATTATGTCAAAACAATTGTCATTATTTGGGTGGACCATGAGCATATAACGACGGACGCGCTTTAATGCTACCACCGGATCCATTGCGCCCCAACTGAGAAGATCCGGCGAAACAAACTCAGTGGGTTACTTTACTACCGGTTTCAACACGGCCCACATGAGACGGTCCGGCGAAACATACTCAATAATATAATATACAATAATGGACAAATACGCGGGGTTTTGGTCCAATTATTATCATTTATTTTTAGTAGGCATACACATTTATTTCCCAAACGGTTGTCTTGTTATAATTTATTTTAGTTTTACTCAATAAGATTGAATGATATTGAGACAGAACTAGCGGTATTTATAATTAAAGTACACCATGTATGAAATCAATTACAGACAGTTTACAGAATAAGATACAGTTCTAATTACAACTACTGTACTTGGCTGTATGGTCCTCAGGGAGGTAGGTGCAAGATGGTTCCGATAGCCAAACGTCTTTATCTTCAATATAATCCTGAATACTATAGTAACCTTTCGATATAAGAACAGTTTTAACATGTGTTTTAAATCTAGTATCAGGCAAGTCTGTGACATAACTAGGGAGTTTATTATAGAACCTAATACCATTTCCCATAAATGTCTTATTAGTTTTGCTAACTCTAAATCCTGGAACAGCAAGTTTGTGCTTATTTCTTGTGTTAATATTATGAATGTCACTTTTTTTTACTATATTTATCAATATTTTTTCTAATAAAAATTATATTTTGGTAAATATATTCAGAGGGCACGGTAAGTATATTTATATTTTTAAAAAGGTTACGTAGAGAGTCGCGACTACCTAATCCATATATGGCCCTGACCGCTCGTTTTTGTAATACGAATATAGTATTTACATCGGCGGCTGAAATTGATGATTGATTTATGATTAAGTTACTAGGAACTTATTTATGCCAGTGAAAGTTAAATAGTTTATTATGGTAAAATTAACGTTTGGGAGGCCTATTTCAGCAGGGGACTTCATACGGTGATGATGTGATCATCAACATTCATAGGATACTCTGCTATTCAGGTATTCAAAGTATAAATAAATACAAGTGTACCGATTTAAGTGAAATTCTTTGCTTAACTTTCATCTAAATAACATCGTTAAACAGACAAAATGCTCTGTAAATATGTAAACTTCCTTACGACAAACCTTATCATAGTCACATTTAAACTTGTTTCCAACTGCCGTATTCCTTACTTACTCAACATACGATATATCTTTGTCGTAAATAACAAACTTAGTAGTTACAAGGATTCTTGTTAAACATACTTATGGATATTTATATGCTATGTTGCAAATTTTAACTTTCTGCATTTCTTCTCGTTCGTAACGTTCTACTATGGCTACCTAAACTGACATTCAGTACGCCTAATTTTCTTAATGGGACCTGGAGCCCAATCACGTAATTACACTAATTACTATGACTGCAATAAAAAATATCTTTATTGCTG
Source organism: Nycteola revayana (assembly GCA_947037095.2). Classification (NCBI taxonomy): domain Eukaryota; kingdom Metazoa; phylum Arthropoda; class Insecta; order Lepidoptera; family Nolidae; genus Nycteola; species Nycteola revayana. The sequence continues at coordinate 12,135,099 of OX344838.1, read as the reverse complement.
CATTCATCATCATCATCAGCCCGTATAACGTCCAGTGCTGAACATGGGCCTCCTCCCTCCTCCACTGACTGGTGACTGGTGGTGACTATGGCAAATAAACTTCGTATTTGCCATAGTCACCACGCTTGGCAGGTGGATTGGTGACCGCAGTATTACGTTGTACCACACAAAGAAACGCTGCTGCCCGCACCTTGATATAAGATTATTACAGATGATATTATAACAATCGGGACTAACGGCTTAACGTGCTTTCCGAGGCACGGAGGATAGTCCCTCAACCAACCAGACCCGGAAAGAAATCTTAGAATTAACACAAAGATTTCCTGTCCGACATTGGCATCGAGCCCACGACCTCCGAGATTTAAAGCGAGCCAAATACCGTTACGCTACGGAGGTTGTCAAACTACACTAACATAAAAAAATCGACATATTTTTTTTGCATGCATAGTAAACGCAGAGTGAGCGAAGAAATTGTTATCAAAATAAAAGTAATATCATAACGTGATTAGCCTCCTGATTTTAATGTTTCACACCGTCCACTCATATCGAATTCCATATCGTTTGTTTATGATAACTTAAGCTTTGACTACTAGGCGTAACTTCATAAGTGGGTATGTCTGGAATAAACAAAACAATCAGACCCGTGTTTTGTTTACTTTTGTGGTTTTTATTCAATAATAATGAGTTAAGTCGAAATTTGACAGTCTCGCCCCTGGTTTTGTGTGAAGGATACATTTGTTTTAAATTGTTTTGTTACCATTTTTTCTAGTAAAGCTGAGGTGTTGGAGTGCCGTGACCTCATTTACACCAGAAAAATGCCATTGGACGCAGCTGGAGCAGCCAGGGCTGTAGCACTCGCAGATGCTGGGTTCAGCCAGCGTCGGATTGGACGAATGCTTGGATACCCACGAACCACTATTCAAGATGCTATCCGGCGTTACAGAGATACTGGTTCCTACACGAGGAGGCCAGGGCAAGGTCGTAGAAGGTGTACATCAGAGAGAGACGACCGTTACATCGTCTCGAACGTTCTTCGAAATCGGTTCACAACCGCTTCTGAGGCTCGTAACCGTTTGTTTGAAGTACGAAATGTAAGTGTGAGCCTAAGAACAATAAGAAGAAGGTTAGCAGAGAGGAATCTGGGATCATTTTGACCAGCTCGAGTCCCAGAACTGACCGCAACTCACAGAAGAGCAAGACTTGCATTTGCTCGAGAACATTTAAATTGGACTTTGGAACAATGGAAAGCAGTTCTCTTCTGTGGTGAATCAAGAATCGCTTTACGAGGTCCAGATGGTCGCCAGCGCGTGTATAGACGCCGTGGTGGAAGGTTTGCTGAATATACTGTGGTTGAAACAGTGGGCTACGAATGAGGCTCGATAATGGTGTGGGGTGGCATTTGTTACGACGCCCGTACAGAGTTGGTCGTCTTCGATAGAGGCAGCGTTAATGCTCACAGGTACGTAACAGAAGTCTTAGAACCACATGTAATGCCGTTTGCGCCATTCATTGGCAATAATTTTGTTTTAATGCACGACAACGCACGTGCACACACCGCGAGAATTGTAACGGATTACCTGGACGCCGTCAATATTTAGCGATTACCATGGCCAGCTCAGAGTCCAGACCTAAACCCTATAAATCATCGTACACCAGCTCCTACGACCATCACTGATCTAAAAACTGTGGCTGTTGAGGAGTGGGAGAACATTCCACAGAGCGACATTCAAGACATAATCGACGGGCTTTCAAATCGGTAACAAGAGGTCATTAGGGCCAGAGGAGGAGATACACATTATTAATGCGACCATTTAGAGTATACTTTTTTTTTTAATTAAATTTTTTCTAACTTTTGTTTTTGGTAAGAAAACTGCAAATTCTCATTTTTTTTTTTGTTTCAATTAAACCATTTCACAACTTACGCATATTTCATTTGTTTTCGTAAAGGTTTACCCAATGTATCATTATAACAAAATTAATGAATTAACGATAGAATTTTGAAGAAATTGACAAAATATAGGTGGACGGTTAAATGTGCCCCTGAGTGTACATTATATCCAACTAAAAGTAGCTTATTTAAAATAAAACTAACTTATAAAATACTACTACTATTCTAAATCTATTTCTACTTGGCAAGGTTCCATCAATGCTGGCAGCATTATCTCGTTGAATGGCAATGCTTACCTGACGTGCAAAGTAAAAACCAGCATTCGGAGAACATGCCGCACTAAAGAGGGCTGCTGCGAGGTATTTATAAATTAATTTGATGCTCCCGGTCCCCACGGCCCCAATGCTTCGACACCAAAAGGCAAAAATACATAACCACTAGCAACGGTTATAGTACCGTTGATGTGAGTGAGTGGTATGTATGTGTGAGTGGTATGTATTTGCGCCTTTTGAGATTCTAGATGAATTTATTTTTGTAATAAATATTAACATATTTTACTTGATTGACCTGTTAGACATAACTACTGTGGTGGTTTGAATGGATGAAGATAATATGTCAAATGGGACAAAAAATTCAAGCATATTTCATTAAACTTTTTAAATTGTGTTGTATTATATTGTACCTACTTTATATTTACTTTCTGATGCCCTCATAGATCCGAAGTCCGAGAGGGCCGCGAAATGTAAAGTAGAGCGACAGTTGCACAAAACTCCCCTAAAAAAACTAAAAGCCATAATCCCTCAATCTCCCCGTCAACGCCCGCTCTGAGCCGAGGTCCAAGTCCCACAGGGGACGCCCTCTTGCGTAGGTTGCTTAGTTTGTAGTTATTAAACCATTTATCTAGACTGGAGCTCTGCTCGCTTTTATGCCCGGTGAAGTAGCAAAATCCTGGGGGCTAACTACATATGTCCGTCAGAAAAAAAAACTTTATATTTGAATAAATATATAAGTATTTCGTGTGGTTTCCGGCTTACAATACTCATAGAAAAACATGGGTGGTGCACCACCCATGTTTTTCCATGAGTATTGTAGGAGGTAACTAAGGGATAGACCTGAGGGATGGGCAGCAGCATGTATCAGCCCAAGGATGCTTACTTTTTGCGGTCACCAGTCCGCCTGCTAAGTGTGGTGATAATGTCAAGTTTCCTCAACTATACTGGCTAGCCAAAATCTATTAAGGGGTGACCCATGATCAGCAGTTGATGTTAATGGGGCGAAGAATACACCGTGAAATTTTAATGGTTGTTTTCCCGAGGCAGAACAACTTCCCATCGGTACCTACTACTATTGAAATACAAAAAAATAATAAAAAAAAATTGTTTTGGTTTTAGAATTATAAAAAAATATTAAATAACTTGAAAGCGTGAGAAACAGTAGTAACACTAGACGGACCTTGTAGGTACTACTCAAATCGCACGCGCTGCCGACAAAGTAAAGAACGATTCGTACATGTTCAAAGCAAAATAAGAGTTCGGTGGTAGTTATCCGTCATAAAATAGCCTGCACGCAAGAATTACAAACGAGCCGCCGCGGCTTCCTTTGTAGTTCGCCGGCGCGGGCGGCGCCTATTGTTTTAGCGCGGCGCCGACGCAGGAATGCCGCGCGGTTTCCTTAGTTATCCCGTGAACGTAGGAAGCGCAGCACGCGTTATCTTATTACCTACTTTATTAGTATTATGACATTACAGTTTTAGTACCTCGAAATGTTACGTAGTGTATCGGACTTATTAGACGACGTTCCGCTAGCGGTGCCTATGGACAACCTGCACTAACAGCATGACGGGTGCCCGGCTCATTATCACTCATGTGTTATCAAAACACCCAGAATAAAATCTCTCAGTGCCGCGCGGTTTTACCCCTATTATCATCTATACTGTATCATCCCATTTACGTCCACTGTTGAACATGGGCCTCCTTTTGGGCTGCGGGCCGCTTGGCAGGTAGATTGGTAACTGCAGAACAATTGTTAGTATCCTTGAGTTGATAGATGCAGCTGCCAATCCATAAGCTGTCCCTTAATTGTATCTTACGACACCCATGGGAAGTCATAGAGTGGTCTATTTTTAGCCGGAATCACACGGCATAATCCTGCATGAGTCCACATTGATGCCGTCAAATCGCAGCCCCAAAGACATAACAGTTACCCTTTTATCAACGTACTTGGTTTTATAAGCGCTTGTAATATGCATTCAAATTTATTCCCTTGTATTATTTTAATCTTTTGCAATAATGAAATTATTAGTCTACCTTAACATACGTGGGAAAAAATATGTAAATACGAGTAAGCAAACAATGTTTTTTACTACGTATGTGAGAGAAGCACTAATTATCATGATAACAATTTTAAGCCCAACATTTGTTACCCGGTCATACCAGGTTTTATGACCAACTCGGGATGTACGAATTTTGTATGCATGAACATAAAAAAATATACAAAACAAAAGATATTACACGTATGAAAATCAGAAACACACTACACCCGTATGATGCTGCGGAATTAGGAGGGGACTACAATAAACATGATATTGGAATTCTCATTTGTGAGTCGTAAAATATAACGCACAATCATAATATGACGTAAATCAACACTCGGGAGCTATTCGTTTCATACGCCGGAATATTGGATTCGTTGCTTTATGTTTTGGATGCGATGTTATTTCTTTTACGTGTTTTTTTTTTCAATAACTGTAGTGATTTTTAAAACATCGCTTATATTTTGCATCTTTTGCTATTAAAAGTGTAATAATTTAACCTAATTGTTAATTCATACTTATATGTTTTATATAGGTCAAAATAAAACGAAAAAAGTTCGTATTTACGGGATTCGAGGAGAGCCTAAAGCTAGCAGTAAACCTTAACTATCATAATTGTGAAGCCGATGGTAGATCACTAGTTCCTCTCTTTTGATTGAAATACATTTTCTGTTCCGTCATAAGCTATAGCTACTTTTCTTATGCACTCAACATTAATCAGCCATGGCCAGCTGTGCACAGACTACCTGATTTACCAGACTTTGATGGTATAAATGTAGATTTCAAGTTTTCTATTAGTAGACGTTATAATCATAAGCCCGTTTAACGCGTATCTCTACCGTCTTCACCAGAACATGGTAACGTTTTTGCTATAGTAACCACGCTTGGTAGGTAAGTTGGTGACAACACACACAAAATATAACAGAAACGCAGCTGCCCGTTTTGTGGTATACAATAGCTATTTAAGATGCTATATATATGCAATCGGGACCAACGGCTTAATGTGCGGGTCTTTCCGAGGTTAGACCTTAGACCCTGAACCAACCAGACCCGGCAAGCAATTTTTTATTTTACACAAAGCTTTCATGTGTGATATGGAGATCGAACCCACAACTTCCGAGACTTAAAGCGAAACTGTATGAGTTTCGCTACGCCACGGAGGTTGTTGTATACGAGCGTATTGGTAGACGTGAGTCTTTTGAAATGCGCTACCTATGATCGTGCCTAACATAATGATTTTCATATACCTACTACTCAAATTCTACCCATTTTCACTTCTGCGGCAGCAATATATACTTTACGCAACCAAACACTTAAAACCCATTTTGACCCTAAACCCACTTTAAAATGTGTTTCAAATACCTAAATTGTACTTTGGAAGCTGTAAGTAGAAGAATCCACCTATGAAGGATACAATTAGAACCTTTGTGCCCCAATCATATTCATATTTAGTTTCGAATAATTTGGCATATAATTTAAGTTTCAATATTTAAATTTAGTGCTGCAATATACTACATGTTATTTTCCCCTAGAATTAGTGCAAAAACTTTCCAAAGAAGATACCTATGTCCAGCTGTAGACCTGTACATATATATATAACATTGATTATGAAGATTATAAAAGCAATCTAAGGCGTAAACAACTGTTTTGGGATCGCTGCCTGCTTCTTAATTGCTATCGTATTTTTTATGTAATCACACTGCCGGTTTAGAGCAAAAACCTTCTATCAATAATGTAACATTATTCTTCATTAATCCGTTATCAAGGCACTTGTAACCGTCAAATAAATTACGTCGGCCGCAATATCTATATTCAGCATAACTTATGAGGCTGAATATTAAAATAGAATATTTTGTTACAAAAGATAATACCTTTACGGATATTAAAAATATTTCATTATTTACTGTAAGAGTGATTTAAGCATATTATTGTAGGCAGACATTATTGTAGACGTTGTTATTACTTGTATTGTTATATGTGTATTGTTAAGTGTTTTACGATCGTGATTTTACTAAACATTAGTCTTATATTGTCTTTTATTTTTGTCTACCGTTTTCATTTTCTCTTACTTATACTGCGAAATTATTTATTTTTATGTATGTATGTATACATACATATGTACATATGTATACATTCATTAGATACATACATAGATCGAGTGTAGTACCAAAAATAACATTAAAATAACATTGTACCCGTTGATATAACCCAGATTATCTTGTATTGTTAGGCTCTAGTGCCTAGCAATACAAGATAATCTTATTTTGCCATGTCCATTTGTCATAGCCGTCAAATTGAGTAAAATTTTTAGTAAAAAAAATGTTTACGTTTCGATTGTAAAAGTGATGGTACATGGTTATGGAATGTAATTTCCATATTTGTGAAATTTGTATTTGTGAAAACTCGTAATTGCCCTTTAATTGGGTGCACGGCAGGCCCGGCCAAGTCGAGTTCATTTGCGGAATTTATTCATTTACAATGGCATGTATTGCTAAACTTTATTTAAACTAAAACATACTACTGTGGTCGTCAACCTGCGTACATTATGTATTTATTTTATTTAACTGTGTTCGTATCATATAATAGGATTGTAGAATAAGACACAGATTCCCTACATATTCTGAAGACGGCTACATTCTGATCCAATACAAAAATACCGAACTACACTACTAAACTTCACGAACAATATACCTAACTGGAAACGTTTGTAGCTCTATTACTGATGATTACCCGGATAACGATTGCGCTGTAGGGCGACATTGATTCTCTCACAAAAAAGGTCACGGGCGTACAATAATACGAGTTATTTATCGTCTAAAGAAAACGGGTCAGACGGAAAACAATTGAGTTGTGCTATTTTTTTTTACATCATCGAAAATATGTTTTTGTTTCGATAAAGTATTTTTGTAGTACGCACTCAAAATGAAACACCATTTGGACGGTTTCACGGTTTCGCTTTTAAAAATGGCATGGATAAGTATAAATCGATATGATTGCTTATCGTTTATTATTGACCAAAATACGAATATATGATGAAGCAATGAAAATTTGCTTCAATACACATTTAAGAACTTTGTAGCCTTGCGGAGTCTCTACTTCAGGCTCAGAGGTTCCGACGGTTAAATTCGCAAACCGGACACAAAATCTTTTTATAAAACCAAAAAATTATATCCTGCTCTGGTTGGTTGATTGAGAGGGGTGCGCCAAAGTTCACCTAAATTTTCAACTCCGATAATTGGAAATCCGAAAATGTTCTTCCTAAAATTTTTCATCCTAACAATCACAATTCCTAACTACTCTGTCTCTAATGTTCATAATTCCGAAGCATTCAACTTCATAATGTCAGTAGCAATAAACATTTATTATACTTTTATTTGTTTTCCTATATTTTCTCAACATAACCATCTTTTACACTATTATTCAAAGTCATATCTTTTATGTTTAGATATCTTTTTATCCATAATAATCAGTATTATATACATTAATTTTGCGTAACTTTTACAGTTTTAGTTATTAAATTATTTTCACATATATATACCACGGTACTATTTATAGTCATTGGTTTAAGTTAAGTAAGAACTGCGACCATACCGCACGAGCCGAGCGAGCGAAGCCAGAGTCCTGCTCCAGTCATTCAGTCAAGTTCCAAAAACGAATCGGTCCTATTCATAATTATTGGTTTAGGTTAGGTTAGAACTGTGATCACAACGCACGAGCCGAGCGAGCGAAGCGAGCGTGACGCGGCAGCGTCCGGCGAAGTGCCAGAACCGAATCGGTCTTATAGTTATTGGTTTAGGTACGGTTAAAACTGCGGTATAAACTCCCAGGCCATAAACATAATCGTAAATGAGTCGTGTTTTATGAATTTCATTCATTAAAGACAAAAATCTGTGAAACGACCTTTAATCATTCTAAACATATTTTTTATTACACTTGCTAAATGTTTCTTTCTGAGTATGTGTGAAAATATTTTGGTAATTATGTTTATGGATAAAAACATTATGTTAAAAAACAGTAGGAGTTTAAATATATTTACATTAATGATATTATTAATAACAATTTTCGGAAACATAAGTGTTATGAACATAACCGGTAGCACTACAAATAGTATGAATGAAAACTTTAGGATGAAAAATTTTAGGAAGAGTGATCATTCGGATTCCAAATCGTTAGGAAGAACAATTTCGGGTAAAGAACTTTAGGTGAGCCAATATGGACCCGATTGAGAGGCAATAGCACGTTTAGCCGTTGTTCCCGATCGTTGTAACATTATGTGTGATAATCATATACCAAGGAACAGGCAGCATCATAGTGTAAAGCATTATACTGCGGTCACCAACCCACCTGCCAAGCGTGGTGACTATGGTACCTTTATGCGAATGATGTTAGGTTTAAGAAAATTTAAATACCTATACAACATTACCCTAACGACTTTTGTGTTTTTTGAACTGAAAATGTTAACACAATAAGCTTTTCCACTAGATATGTTTCAGGCAGCTAGTATTTCGTTTACTATATTTGCATGTGATGTGAGTATAGCAGTATGAAACTGTCTATGAGTTTCCACTAAAGAAATCAAGGAGCATACATAATATCAAAAATGTGCGGTTGCTTAGCCAAGCTGTAAAATAAACGTTGTGAAGAATTTCACTTTTAGATTTTTATTGTACAAAACGTGAAACGGAATCTTATAAGATTACTATTTTGTCCGTCTGTCCGTTTGTCAAACTAATATATTATGAACGCGTGAATCGTGGCCGGTGTAATCTTGAAGATTTCTTTTTGTCACTTAGTAAACTGTTCCTTATTTATTTAATTACTTAGGTTTCGGTTCGAACGGCTCGGGGGATCTTTTTTAAGTCGTATCATTTTTAAATCAATAAAAGTACAACAACAGTATCAGATCACATCCTTTCTTTGACGAAAATATTTTCAAGAACACGTTGCGACATATTTTTCATAAAATGTCTATTATTTTCCTGCTACAGGCGTCACGTCAATCAATCATATAGCGGGATTTAATAACATCACTGAAATGAAAATTTAAAAGTGTGTAAAACGATGTAACGTATAAGCCTTCAAAGATAATTGATTCACTTAATTTTCTTGAAGCTGTGTTTGATGGTATTGATGTGGTGTATGCGATAACATGAAAGTTAATTAATTAGCAACCACATCAGCTATACAGGAAATCTTATACTAATATATAAAGCTGAAGAGTTTGTTTGCTTGGACGCGTTAATCTCAGAAACTACTGGTCCGATTTGAAAAACCATTTATCGAGTAAAACTATAGGCTATATTTAATTATGAAGTTGTAATATTGAAGCTGAACGAAAACATAAGTTAGTGATATATGACGATATAATTTGTTTATTTTATAGCGCATATTATAGTTGAATTCTTTAGAATCTTAGTTTTAATGTTGGTTAGACATTTCAATAAAATGAAAGAATTAAAAACAACGGAAAATTCATATGTCAGATATTTAACAAGTACCAAGTATTAAAATTTATATGGGCGATGCAACAAAAGTACACTAAAGAAATGAATGTTTTTGTTTAGAAACTTATTTCTAACATGTTTACATTACCGCTCTTAACGTCATGATGGCATAGCTACTAAATTAATTCCTTAGTTTTTTTTATTTCTACGTGAAAGTATTTTATATTATTCAGCCAGGGGAGTGAGTTAGGACCTTTCCATTCTATTTATAGACTTACCGACACCTACACATGAAACTTCTGATTCAGTAATTATTGTTAGTTACATAAAAATCATAAAATATTCTTATAACCCTCCTAAATAAATGTACCATATAATACTGGCTGATAATAGTAATGTATGGCACGAAATTTATATGAAATAGATGTCTAAGGCATAGTTATTTTATTTTAATCGTAAAAATACATACCTAACAAAGAGTGAGCGTAACTACCTACGTAGTTACTCTCACTCTTTTCATTCATATGTGATTGCGGCCTAGGTATTATAGGCACCTATTTTAACTAACGTGACGTAACTACCTAACTAGGTACGTATTTTTATCGTTACGATTTTCACATTATGTCAATAAAAAAATAAAATAACTATGCCTAAGACATCTATTTCATATACATATCACGCCCTATTATTATCAAGACGGTAAAAGACTTCACCCAGTATATTGGCGTTACAGTACCATATATATATATTATATATATGGTACTGTAACGCCTAAGGGTGCGTAGCTCAGCATGGCTCACTGCTAGTCCTCAAAGAGGGTGTAAAGGGAGAAAATAATGTCCAATGTTATAGGTATGTTTTTAAGCCTGTATTAAAATTCCGAAAAACCCTATATTCACAGGGCATTTTAGGAATAACACTTCTCGGTCAAATCCGTCCCGTAGTATACAAACGGTGACTCATCATCATCAGCCCGTACAACGTCCACTCCTGAATAAGGGCCTCCTCTCGAGGGAGGGCTTTTGCTATAGTCACCACACTTGGCAGGCGGGTTGGTGACCGCAGTATTATGTTGTAACATACAAGGAAACGTTCCCTGGTATACAATTGTTATAGATGATGTTATAACAATCGGGACCAACGGCTTAACGTGCTTTCCAAGACACGGAGGGTAGTCCCTCAGCCAACCAGACCCGGAAAAAAATCTAAGAATCTACACAAAGATTTCTTGTCCGAATGGGGATCGAACCCACGACCTCCGAGATTTAAATCGAGCCAAATACCGCTACGCTATGGAGGTTGTCGGTGACTCTTCTTGATTTAATAGCATCATATCATATTTATATTCCCATATTCTCCTCAATTTCACGTAAGGTAGTTTGTATGTTTCATTTATTTTTCAACTAACAAAGAAGATAATTTGCCTCCCTAGCTTCGGGCGATTTCGGTAAATCGATTCACGATTAAGCTCTCATGAATGTTATGGGCGGTATTTCAGGAAATTTCCCATTTCGAACTGAACTACAGAATATATATCCGAGATTACTCTTGAATGAGATTGTCTGAAGCGTTATACTAGCACCGTTCTGGCGGTTTATTGTGAGTTTTAATTTGATTTACTGACTGTACCGCGAACAAATGGAGCATTAACAGCAAACGTTGCCTGCTCATTGCTTATCCAATGTTTTACGTTTAACTTTAATTTTCATTTAGTTTTGAATCATGAATTAGCGTCGTTATTTACATTTTTCTTTTAGTTACAAAGAAAGAATACAATCAATTGAACTGTAAGCCAATTTTTTTACATTTTGTATTTATTGTGTGCAGAAATACTAATAGTATATCTATATTAATATATAAAGCTGAAGATTTTGTTTATATGATTCTTGCTTGAACGGGCTAATCTCAAGAACTGCAGGTTGGATTTTAAAAAATCTTATAAATCTATAGGTTTAGGTTATATTAATGTGAAGTTCTTACGAGAACGGAAGCTACGCGGATGAAACCGTGCGGAAAGTTAGTGTTGCAATAAATTTGAACGTTGCTGCTCTACCATCATCATATCATCATCATCAACCCGTATAACGTTCACTGCTGTACATGGGCCTCCTCCTGGGGAGGTTATTTGCCATAGTCACCACGCTTGGCAGGCGGATTGGTGACTGCAGAATAATGTTTTACCACACAAGGAAATGCTGCAGCCGTTTCCTTGATATACGATTATTATAGATGATGTTATAACAATCGGGACCAACGGCTAAACGTGCTTTCCGAGGGTAGTCCCTCAACCAACCAGACCCGGAAAGAAATCTTAGTAATTACACAAAGACTTCCTGTCCGGCGTGGGGATCGAACCCACGACCTCCGAGATTTACAGCGAGCCAAATACCGCTATGCAGCGAAGGTTTTCTTGCTCAATACAATTACTTTATTGTTTAATCTCTTGTGTCTTCTGTTCTTATCTTCTCAATGAGATCATACTACTGGCGGTAAATTGAGAGTTTAATTTGATTTACGATTAAATGAAGCATTAAAAGCAAACGTTCATTGCTTATCCAATGTTTTGCGATGAATTTTATATTTCACTAGCGTTTTCACCCGCTTAGCTCCCGTTCCCGTGGGAAATTCATAACAAACTACAGCTTATATCATCCGGGAATAGTGTAGCTTCCCAACCGAGAAAGAATTTTTCAAATCGGTCTTGTAATTGTGGAGCCTATTCAATACAAACAAACAATCAAATATTTCCTCTTTATAATTTACTAGTTATCCGCGCGCGGTTTCACCCGTGTAGCTCCCGATTCCGTGGGAACTTCATAATTATATATAGCCTATGTCACTCAAGGTGAGCGTAGCTTTCCAATGGTGAAAGAATTTTTGAAATCGGCATAGTAGTTTTAGTTTTTGAGTTTATTCATTACAAACATACACATACACACAAAAATATAAATCTTTCCTCTTTATAATATTAGTATAGATATTATAGTCAAAAGTAAATCTGAATATGTATAGATTTACTTTTGAATCCTGAATTAGCATCACTTATTGATGTAGTTTCAGACACGAAAAGAATAAATTTAACTTTTTTTTTTCGGCCTCATGAAGCCTCTTGGCTTACCACGTAACTCCTTACGTAGTAAGCCACTAGGCTTTTGCTGCTTCACCGGGCCTAAAGGCGAGCAAAGCTCCAACCTTAATAAATGGTTTAAAAACTAGAAACTAAGCAATCTGCGCACGATGGTGCCCCCTGTGGGGCTTAGACCTCGGCTTAGGGCGGTCGCTGGCGATGAGATTGAGGGATTACGACTTTTAGTATTTTAGGGGGTGCGCAAAACCCCCTGTCGCTCTACTTTACAGTTCGCGGGCCTCTCGGACTTCGGGTCTACGAGAGCATCGGATGGTTATAAATTGAACGCCACGAACGAAGACTATGTAGTAATACCAAAATTTATTGCTGTTTCTATTTATTGTTAGAACAAGTGTTGTAAATAAATCTTATTATCATGGAGTTGATATTATTGTTATGCGGTTTTTAATATTTCACAACTTTTGCTTGATTACTTACACTTTAGGGTCTAGATCTTTAGTATTGTAACCGTACGCATGTAGTGTTTTATACGAAACTATAATAAAAAGTACTAGTTATTTTTTTATTTGTCCCCTCTGGAACGGCTGGTCAAATTGAATTTAATTTGGTACCAGTTTTATCAAATTACCAAGAAAAATTAACAGGATAAGACATTCCATGTCACACAGGCTAAAAAATAATAGATTTTATGAAAACAAATATTTATCTAGACGCGAGGATAAACCCATGTCATTCCTTACGGTATTGATGGTCCTTTGTTTCATAGAAACAAAGGACTCCGTTTAGAGTCCGTTTAACTCGCAATGGCGTATGGCATATAAGTGCTTCCACTGATTAAAAATGAGCGGAGCGGACAAAACGAGTTCAAAGAGTCACAAAAGTGGTCGAAGAGTCGAGCGGACTCCGCTCGACTCGCAATACTGATTTTCATACAAGTACATCCACCGCGAGCGAGTAAACGGAACGGACTGAGCAAGTTAAAATGGGTCCGCTGCGTCATGGCGTCGCGCGCTAGTTTTGAACGGACTCCGCTTACAGCCCCGCCCTCTACAGCCACCGCTACCCCTTTCACGTCCTTGAACGGTCTAGTACAATTCTTAAAATTGTTCTCTAGTCAGTGCACTATCATTAACGTTAGCAACGTTTTGGCATTTCATAACCCTAAAATCGACTGCAGTCTAGGACTTAAGAGCTATGACGTCACGCGCTAGTCTGCATCATAACCATTAAGTCAGCAGTCACGTGGTACCGCTCCGGAAGGAAACAATCTTGCAGGCGTTGAGTTCTTTGTACACGATCCTACTATGTACCTTGTTACTTGTTCTGTAGTTCATTAAGTTAAGATTTCTTAATAGTAACATTTCTATGAAATTTAGGATATCTTGGACATAATAACTCAGGACTAAGAAATAGTCTATAAAACCATACATTTTCTAACTATGATCGTTACTACGAATTATTAAGCAAATGCTAATTTGAGTTGAAAATAAATATTTGATTTTACTTGAAGATTTCTTATTCATATACATTAAAGGCATCTTGGTTCTAAAAAACGATGATTATATATCTATATCAGTAGGCCGCAGAAGTATAAAATAAAATCATTTTAACATGCTTTTTTTTACATGTTTTTAATTTTCTATTGAAAAATTTCATTTTATACTGAAAATCATTTTATTTTTACTTTCCCCACAATGCGGCTCAAGTTCTTACATTTCTAGCACTATAATCGAATAGTGCAACGTTTCGGCATTTCATAACACTAAACCCGACTGCAGTCTAGTACTTTAGAGCTATGACGTCACGCGCTAGCCTGCATCATAACCATTAAGTCAGCAGTCACGTGGTACCGCTCCGGAAGGAAACAATCTTGCAGGTGGCGAGTTCTTTGTAAACCATCTTACTATGTCTCTTGTTTCATGTGCTGTATCTCAAGAGGTTTATGGATTTCACAATTTTATGGAAGATAATGAATAAAGGTACTTGAGCTTATTATACACATTTACATGCAGTCGGAATATCTGTACTAATTTATAAAACTGAAGTGTTTGTTTGAACTTGAACTAATCTAGTAGTAGAAGATCCGACCCTACATCGACCTTCACCGAGCTGATAATAGAATGAAACATGTTTTATAATAAATTAAGTATATTAGAAAATATATTAAAAATGGGTTGGCTAAAGTAATCCTGGACAGACTTTTTTCTAATGATTTGAATTAAATTAATTTAATTAATTAATTTTAATTAAATTAAATCATTAAAAAAAGATAAGATAATAAGTAAATTTTATTATTACTAAAATTATTAAACGTATAGAACTTTCAGCTGTTAGGTTGGACCTGGACGAACTACTGGGTTACTAGGTACAAAAAGGTGTGTAGATGACAGTTACTTTCACTTGATTGGATAATTACAAAATTATAATAACAAACAAGCGCTGATTTTGCGTTAATTTAATTTAATCTTTTTAAAATTTCATTAAAACATTATTTTAAATAATAATTAAAAATAGTCTGCCCAGGATTTTTTTAGCCAACCCATTTTTAATATATTTTCTAATATACTTAATTTATTATAAAACATGTTTCATTCTTTTAACAGCTCGGTGAAGGTCGATGTAGGTTCGGATCTTAGACTATAGAGAGAATTTTTCAAATCGTATCAGTAGCTCCTAAGCTACAGTTTCGATTTGAAAAATTTTATATCACTATACCGCTTTCGGGACCCGAGGAATCTAAAGCTGAAATAGTTCCCGAAATGTCCAACAAAATATACAAATATGATACACAACAGTCAAACAGATTATATATACTTGTAGGGCAAAGATTAATTTATAAAAATCGTTCAATTGCAAGTCCGACAGGCGGGTCCGATGACGGGTTTCGTCCTATTCATTATTACAACATTAGATAGATACAATATTTTTTTAAGATTTGAAAATAAAATATATTTTTTTGCGTTTGCCTCTTGCCATTATCGAGTTTAAACGGCAAAACATCACGTTTGTTGTAAGGGAGTTGTTGCAAATATTTATTTTATTATGTTTTTAGTATTTCATGTTAAAGCGGCAACAGAAATACATCACATGTAAAAAATTCACAGACAAAAAAACAGTGGAGTCTTAGTAATAGTGTCCGTTTTTACCCTTTGGGGACTGAACCCTAAAAACGGTATAATTAAATAAATGACTAACAATGAAACTCATTATTTCGACTTTATGAATTTGCATGAAAAAGAATAATCTACTTAAATATTTGACGTTGTAAACATGTAAAGCATAAAAGGTTTTTTACTTCAACATCGAAGCTCGAAGTGTAACAGCAAGTTGAGAAATAAAATCAAATAATCGACGTGTTGAAGGAATGACTTAACAAATAAAAAATAACTTTAATACAACATTCCGTTTTATACCGAGCTACATTAATTAAATAAGCAAAGTAAGCGACAGCGTCTTTGATTTACATAGCTGAGAATTTCTCAAGAACAACTTTATGACAGATTGTAGCTGCAAGCTTGAGGCAAGGCAGCGATATAAATTAATCACCTACTTTCTAAGGCGGACGAGACTGAGAATAAAATATTTATGAAGCTGAAAATTTATAAACAACAACGTTCAACTGAAAATATAGAGTTAAATAGCTCATAAAATTTGGAACTTATAATTATCTCCAATAAAGGTACGAAAGCGCCGTAAAAATAGTTTTTAGTGGCAAAAAGCACTCAAATGTAAACCGAGAGAACCCGAATCGTATAAAAATATCAAACATAAAATAATCAATGACTCCAACTATTGATGTTATAAGTTAAAAGGTGCTTGTGTGGACGTGTGTGGCCATTACAAAATTGGTATAATTTTAATAGCACACAATCTAGTTTAAACTTAGTTTGGACCTGAATGAATACATAGACTATTAAGGATTACCTAAGCTTAGAATAGGCATGATGAATAAAAAAAAAAAATAATACGTGAGTACCAAAATATATTGGACACGTATTTTGTTTTTCGTTCCTCAAACCAAAAATGACGACGATACTGCGCGTTTATATTTCGTTTGACGTCATTTCTAGGTACAATTTTACCGACTTCTCCTGAGCTTTATAGTGTGTTGTTGATCTGTATCTTCGTACAATTTTATTGATTTGATATAATGATAATATAAAATATGTGTCCATTATTTTTTAATAATTTAACTGACGGACTAAACTTATATGCTCACCATATAATTTTACCAACTAATAAAACAGAGAAGACGAAATGTGATTTCATATAACTCACCTATTTCTCAGTAAAGCTATAAAACTAGCACTCAATATAACAATTGGTAAACTTTGGAGTATCATTCTGTATCCAATCATACATTTGATGTGCCAACTTTATATTTGGCCAAAGTTTCCCTTTGTTATTCAGGACTTTATTAAGATGTCGAAATATGAGACTATCGAATCTTCGGACTAACAATAGGTTGGATTTACAATGATCATTATCTGGTGATCAAAAGATCCGGTTTATATTGTCAACAAATATTTTTATTGATTTAGTCTTCTCAATTTCACGATAGAATTACGAACCTCCTTTTACGAAACTGTTGCTATGAACGAAATCAATATGGCGTAGCTTAGCTATCCATAATCATAAATTATGAATTATCGTGCGAGAGTGACATCGATTTCAACGCCGGCTCACTGTTGTCTACTTAACAAGTTATGATGATGATAACTCGTCTGTCGCAGAACATAGACCTCCCTATCGGTCGGTCGGTTTTCGGTTTTCAACAACCACGACTGCAGTCATTTTCGCTTGTTAGTTCGTGGTCTCCACTCAATAATTTTTCTGTCCCATCGGCCGTCAGTACTACGAGTTATATACCCTGCCGATTGCCATTTCAGCTTGACTGAGTTATGTCAGCGACTGGGCATTTCTTCATTTCTGATTGAATAATCACGCTAGGAAATGCCGAGCTATAACCATAGCTCGCTGAACAACTTTGAGCTTTTTATCAGTGTATGATGACAGCAACATTCATATTTGCCTGCAATGCATCGTTCTAGTGTCAAGATGAGGCAGTCGCAAGCATTTTAAGTCTCCGTCCTCACCTTCAGTTGATTGTAAAAAACATAATGTGGATTTTCGCGAATATTAATCCAGCAGTCGCAACAATTTAGGGTATTTTAACATTCCTAAAAAATCTAAATAAAAAATTTCTCAACGATATTTAATAGGTTGTCATCATATGGGGCACTAGCTCCATAGGTAAAAATGTACTGCATATAACGTTTTATTTTTAAAGATTTTTACAAATACTCCCGGCACTCTTTTGTTTGCATTGTATAATTAGTTATTTTTAAAACATAACTGAAACATAGATAGGTATATCTGGGTCGTATAAATATACAGTTATTCTTAACGAGAATGGGATTTCCAGCGTGTGATTTTATGAAGGACCATTATTTACACATTTTCCTGTCATTAAAACATTATTTTAAATAATAATTAAAAATAGTCTGCCCAGGATTTTTTTAGCCAACCCATTTTTAATATATTTTCTAATATACTTAATTTATTATAAAACATGTTTCATTCTTTTAACAGCTCGGTGAAGGTCGATGTAGGTTCGGATCTTAGACTATAGAGAGAATTTTTCAAATCGTATCAGTAGCTCCTAAGCTACAGTTTCGATTTGAAAAATTTTATATCACTATACCGCTTTCGGGACCCGAGGAATCTAAAGCTGAAATAGTTCCCGAAATGTCCAACAAAATATACAAATATGATACACAACAGTCAAACAGATTATATATACTTGTAGGGCAAAGATTAATTTATAAAAATCGTTCAATTGCAAGTCCGACAGGCGGGTCCGATGACGGGTTTCGTCCTATTCATTATTACAACATTAGATAGATACAATATTTTTTTAAGATTTGAAAATAAAATATATTTTTTTGCGTTTGCCTCTTGCCATTATCGAGTTTAAACGGCAAAACATCACGTTTGTTGTAAGGGAGTTGTTGCAAATATTTATTTTATTATGTTTTTAGTATTTCATGTTAAAGCGGCAACAGAAATACATCACATGTAAAAAATTCACAGACAAAAAAACAGTGGAGTCTTAGTAATAGTGTCCGTTTTTACCCTTTGGGGACTGAACCCTAAAAACGGTATAATTAAATAAATGACTAACAATGAAACTCATTATTTCGACTTTATGAATTTGCATGAAAAAGAATAATCTACTTAAATATTTGACGTTGTAAACATGTAAAGCATAAAAGGTTTTTTACTTCAACATCGAAGCTCGAAGTGTAACAGCAAGTTGAGAAATAAAATCAAATAATCGACGTGTTGAAGGAATGACTTAACAAATAAAAAATAACTTTAATACAACATTCCGTTTTATACCGAGCTACATTAATTAAATAAGCAAAGTAAGCGACAGCGTCTTTGATTTACATAGCTGAGAATTTCTCAAGAACAACTTTATGACAGATTGTAGCTGCAAGCTTGAGGCAAGGCAGCGATATAAATTAATCACCTACTTTCTAAGGCGGACGAGACTGAGAATAAAATATTTATGAAGCTGAAAATTTATAAACAACAACGTTCAACTGAAAATATAGAGTTAAATAGCTCATAAAATTTGGAACTTATAATTATCTCCAATAAAGGTACGAAAGCGCCGTAAAAATAGTTTTTAGTGGCAAAAAGCACTCAAATGTAAACCGAGAGAACCCGAATCGTATAAAAATATCAAACATAAAATAATCAATGACTCCAACTATTGATGTTATAAGTTAAAAGGTGCTTGTGTGGACGTGTGTGGCCATTACAAAATTGGTATAATTTTAATAGCACACAATCTAGTTTAAACTTAGTTTGGACCTGAATGAATACATAGACTATTAAGGATTACCTAAGCTTAGAATAGGCATGATGAATAAAAAAAAAAAATAATACGTGAGTACCAAAATATATTGGACACGTATTTTGTTTTTCGTTCCTCAAACCAAAAATGACGACGATACTGCGCGTTTATATTTCGTTTGACGTCATTTCTAGGTACAATTTTACCGACTTCTCCTGAGCTTTATAGTGTGTTGTTGATCTGTATCTTCGTACAATTTTATTGATTTGATATAATGATAATATAAAATATGTGTCCATTATTTTTTAATAATTTAACTGACGGACTAAACTTATATGCTCACCATATAATTTTACCAACTAATAAAACAGAGAAGACGAAATGTGATTTCATATAACTCACCTATTTCTCAGTAAAGCTATAAAACTAGCACTCAATATAACAATTGGTAAACTTTGGAGTATCATTCTGTATCCAATCATACATTTGATGTGCCAACTTTATATTTGGCCAAAGTTTCCCTTTGTTATTCAGGACTTTATTAAGATGTCGAAATATGAGACTATCGAATCTTCGGACTAACAATAGGTTGGATTTACAATGATCATTATCTGGTGATCAAAAGATCCGGTTTATATTGTCAACAAATATTTTTATTGATTTAGTCTTCTCAATTTCACGATAGAATTACGAACCTCCTTTTACGAAACTGTTGCTATGAACGAAATCAATATGGCGTAGCTTAGCTATCCATAATCATAAATTATGAATTATCGTGCGAGAGTGACATCGATTTCAACGCCGGCTCACTGTTGTCTACTTAACAAGTTATGATGATGATAACTCGTCTGTCGCAGAACATAGACCTCCCTATCGGTCGGTCGGTTTTCGGTTTTCAACAACCACGACTGCAGTCATTTTCGCTTGTTAGTTCGTGGTCTCCACTCAATAATTTTTCTGTCCCATCGGCCGTCAGTACTACGAGTTATATACCCTGCCGATTGCCATTTCAGCTTGACTGAGTTATGTCAGCGACTGGGCATTTCTTCATTTCTGATTGAATAATCACGCTAGGAAATGCCGAGCTATAACCATAGCTCGCTGAACAACTTTGAGCTTTTTATCAGTGTATGATGACAGCAACATTCATATTTGCCTGCAATGCATCGTTCTAGTGTCAAGATGAGGCAGTCGCAAGCATTTTAAGTCTCCGTCCTCACCTTCAGTTGATTGTAAAAAACATAATGTGGATTTTCGCGAATATTAATCCAGCAGTCGCAACAATTTAGGGTATTTTAACATTCCTAAAAAATCTAAATAGAAAATTTCTCAACGATATTTAATAGGTTGTCATCATATGGGGCACTAGCTCCATAGGTAAAAATGTACTGCATATAACGTTTTATTTTTAAAGATTTTTACAAATACTCCCGGCACTCTTTTGTTTGCATTGTATAATTTGTTATTTTTAAAACATAACTGAAACATAGATAGGTATATCTGGGTCGTATAAATATACAGTTATTCTTAACGAGAATGGGATTTCCAGCGTGTGATTTTATGAAGGACCATTATTTACACATTTTCCTGTCATTCAATTTGTATCCGTATGAACTGAAACATGCGAGCCAAAAGAGAATAACCACAGAGCTTCCAAAATGCATACAAAACAATGTCTCCTTTTATTTTAATAATATTATTAACATTGAAAATACGGCCTTTTCATTTAAGTAATATCATAAAGGAATATCTTAATGTTTTCCGTATACAAATTATGTGTCAGCTTTATCTTGCATTTTCTTTTTATCTTTATGGTTGTTATTATGCAGTATTGTAATTTATTCTGAAATGCAGTTTTTTTCAGTTCTCGGAACAAAATATCATATTTCTGCAGCATAAAGACATAATATAAAACACTTTTGTTTCTTTTATCTAAATAAAAAAACAAACCAAGCATAAAAAAAACATTTTTAAATGTAATCATAAATGAATGATAACATCTTTCATTGTACTTCTGTCTAAGAATGTCACTGGGTAAATCTACCAAAAGTTGGAAGTTAGTACGAGCGCGAACTTGGGACATGTAGCTTTCATTTTAATGGAATTGAAAAGGAGAAGTTAGTTGTAACATCTGTATTTTCATCATTTTGGAACAAATTGAATGAGTTATTATTTTCATAAATATACTTTGTTTCTTTTTTAAGTGCTTTAATGCGTTAAGGTTATTGTATTTCATACGTCGTCGTAAAGTTTAGAAATGTTTTAATATTTTTTTCTTGAATCACTCCGTGGAATGGTGTAAACCATATGAAATCCAGTTGAGCAGGTTTTTAATTTATTTTATTGTGTAAAGATAAATAGACAGGGGAGAAGTATTTTATATACATAGGTAGTACATTTTCTTTGTATATCAATTCTTCTTTTTCAAATGTACATAAACGAACAATTATACTTTGTATTAACAATTGTAGTGACAAGCTTCCTAAGTAAACTGTTCAAAATTTAAATGAAAACTATAATTAAGTTTAACAAAAAGTCTTATAGGTTTAGCACTGAAATACAATTTATAATTCTGGATAAAAACTTACGAATATAAAGTAAAATCAGGAGATTTATGGTTACTATTCGTAATATAGTTCACTTTTCTTGTTTGTTATAAAACATCTTGTTATATTAAACTAGAGAAAAAAATTAAGGTAAGGAAATAAATATTTAATTAGTATTTTATATCTACAATACTAATTTTGTCTAAACATTGCACAACATTTATAATTTTTATTGTTTTGCATGTAACATCTGTATTTTAAATTAAGATGACGTCAATTGTAAATATGCTTTTTTCAAAATGTTACGGTATTAATATTTAAATCACAAATATATTTTTTTGATCGAAAAATTTAATAAAATATCAGTTCCGGTAGTATTTATACGTCGAACGTATAATATGTGGATAATTTTCAATTCATGGCATGCCTTGGCTGAAAAAATATAAAGTAAAATATTGTGTATTGTTTTACATGAAAAAACTATATTGCTACAATCATCTTGACTAAACGGACTTGGCCATTTCATTAAACGCATAACAATCATCTCAAAAATAAGAGCTCAATAAGATATTCGTCACTCATCAAAAACTTCATTTTAAACGAAATTCTGAACAGCTAGCCAAATTAAACGTAGATAAAAAATTAAGGCTGTATTTACGTAGCTCCTTGCAATTATACCGATGATAAGACTAAAGCAATTCTAGACAACGCCAAGTTTCATTTGCATGAATTAATTTGAGCCGACATCACCAAAAATTGTTAGAGCGACAGTCACGTGACATGCATTAATATGAATCTCAGTGGCAACTCGAGCGTAAATTAAAAATGTAATAGAAAAAATGAAATGCTCAAGAGAAACCTTTTATATGTACCACGAAAAATAAGTTAAAATATCTCAATAGATACTTTATGTTGTATGAAGTGAGTTTACAAACCAAATTCAAATTTTAACTTAAAATCTTTGTATCTACTTGCTCAAAGGTCTGTTAAAGAGCAAAAACCCACGACGGCCAGACTTAAACGTTATTTTATTCTAGCGGGGCCAGCGTTACTCTGCTCCAGTGGGTCGGAGCGTGATGTTTTGTAGCCTATATGTTAATGCAGCGTATAACCTATCCCGGTGCAAAATCCATCCATCCATCCATCCATACTTGCAAATTTCGCGTTTATAATATTAGTAGGAAATGCTCAAAGTTTTAAAGATTTAAGCATACATAGGGATATAGGGACAGAGAAAGCGACTTTGTTTTATACTATGTAGTGATAGTATAGACCTATAGACGAGGGTCTGGCCGTCGTCGTGGGTTTTTATCTAAAAACTCATTCATTTTTATATATTTTCAAATGATATAGTGAACTCTATCTAAATGTTAATAAGAAACTCGTATGAGTTAAAATGTTACCTAGATGTTTTCATTTCCCAGTATCTAGTTTATTTGAAAGAGTTAAATGAATAATATGACGGCTTCTTCACAAAAATAATTATAGAAGTCAGAATACTAACGTTATAAAAAAAATAGATTTGAATATTTCTTTGTACCGAATATATTGTCAACTAAGTATAGAAAACTACTAAACCAATCATAAAAATGCATTCGCAATGAGAAAGTTACGATTTACATACAGACTACTAACAGTTACCCGCGATTGCGTTCACTTGATTATTAAGATTTGTGCCTAAAACTATAGAAGTTTCAAACTAATTTCCACCCTATTTTATTTCCTTTGTGGTTGAATTTTGTAAAATCATATCGTAGTGAGCATTTAAGTCCAAAAAACACCTCTGTGAGTTTCCTAGAACAGCAATATAACATATTTTTAAGTATCACACGATAAGACCAAAAAAAAATACATTTTCAATACTTGTTAAATACTTATTTAATTGATCACACTATTTTAAATAAAAATCCTAAAGTGCTTAAGATAAAAATCCTAAGCTCATATTTTATATTCAGAGTGTAGAATATCAATACTAATTATACGCCCGCTATTAAACACATCACTATGAACTATCATAGGATATTTGCAAGTTACAACAACTGATCGATATTCTAAATACAGCGAATAAAAGCCCTACTTTTATATAACATATAGAAAATTGTTGACGGTGAAAAAAATGCTTTAATATTTTCACCGTCAACAATTTTCTGTCCAAGAATGTATACATACCACTGTAACCCGAAGGAAATGATGAGTCACTTTTCTCCCTCTTGCACAGACTAATAGATCGCCATTAATCAGCCGGAACCATCCATACGTTATATTTCACAGCGAGACGCTTTCACGAAGACATTGATAAGTGTGCTAAGTTATAATACCATAACTATGAACAAAACTGGTTTCAATGTGATTATAAAGCCATTGGTACATACATTCCAATAATATTTATGTGACTTTTAACGTTAGGCACTTAGAATCATTTTAAAATAATGGAAAAGTTAGACAACCTCCGTAGTGTAGCAGTATTTGCATCGCTTTAAATCTCGGAGGTCGTTTATACACAAATATTTCTTTCCGGGTCTGGTTGGTTGAGGGACTCCGGGCCTCGAATGCTTTTCGAGGCCCGGAGTCCCCGTTAAGCCGTTGGTCCCGAATGTTATAACATCATCTATAATAATCGAATATCAGGGAACGGGCAGCAGCGTTTTCTTCTGTGTCACAACATAATACTGCGGTTACCAACCCGCCTGCCAAGCGTGGTGACTATGGGCAAATACCCTCCCTCGTGAGGAGGCCTATGTTCAGCAGTGGACGTTATGCGGGCTTGGCTTATTATACGCTTTAGCTTTATAGAAACCTCGTTAATGTGGCACGTTACCCGAGTGCTGGTATTTCCTTTGTACAGCAGATGAGCATTGCCATTCAACGGGGCAATGCTGCCAGCGTTCTACGCACGTTTCCAAGTAGCATAATAATTTGTATTTTATGAGTTAGTTTTAGTAGCATACGTGTGTTATATAATATACGTATGCGTGTAACTTTACCTACGGATTTATGCCAAAAAGTAGATCTGTTTTACTCAATCTCGCAATAACACCTAAATGCATTTGATTGAAATTTTACATGGAAATATTCCGTAATTTGGATTATCGCATAGGCTATAAAAAAACACCTGATGCAAGAATATCACATGAGTACGACCCGTAGTATTAGTACTTTCAATAAGATTCAAATCCTTCTACGTATACTTTGAGTAACATTTGCATCATAATACTGTTTTAGTCCTATCGGTCACGTCCTAGTTTCATTTTCCGAGCAAAGCTTGTCGACTTCCTTTGCATTTTGTAATAATAATGTTTTCCACTTCAGCTTTCCAATACTTTACTCGATTTGCTCGTTCATGTCTACTATTGTTGGTTCGCTTGAGTAAAGAAAAAATATGATTTATCAATACGAAAAATAAAACTGCAATTTTTTTGTCATGGAAATGTAACAAGTTTTGGTAAATGGATAGTAATATATAAAACAAAAATAACATCATTATTTTTAACCCCCGACGCAAAACGACAGGCTGTTATAAGTTTGACGAGTCTGTGTATGTGTGTGTCTGACTGTGGCATCGTAGCTCCCTAACGGAAGAACCGATTTTGATTTGTGTTTTTTGTTTGAAAGGTGTATAAGTCGATGGCCGCCGCCACAAAATGGCGAAATATATATTTTTTAACAACTCCCTCAATATGGATATCAAATGAAAGGTATTGATTAGTGGAATAGAATAATGTAAGGTATTGAATAGTGGAATAATGTAAATTTTTAATTTAATATTTTTTATGTATGTGTGTCTGTTTTTTCTGGCTATTCTCACTTATAGCTGGACCGATTTTGACAGAACTTTCACTCGTAGATATATGATTTTATGAGGTATATTCCACCTAATATCTAAAACGGTAATATCCATTTATACGGGACTGCATTTTTCGATAGCTTTTAAATCCTTATGTTACGCGGGTCGCGGGCAGTAGTTTATATGGTTCCATACATAAATGAAATAGTTATTACAAACAGTGAAAATCATTTTGATATTTATTTTTTGTACATTTTTTTTATTTATTTATTTATTAACTTCAGTACACAAATAATGTACATGCACTGACTTAATGCCAGAGGCTTTCTTTACCAGTCAACCTTTAAGATGGTGCAGAGAAAAGATAGTAGGTGTAGAAACGTGTAGTAAAATAATTGCACTATTTTACAATTACATTCAGATATAGTAGATATATTGGTGTTAAGAGAACAATATATATATATAGTAATAATACTATTTTACCAATACTATAAAATACTATACATCAATAAATATACAAGGTGTAACGGAAAGGGTATATACATAGAAAGGCTTTTATGGATGATTACAAACGATATGGCAAGGGTTGTTTAATCCTATCTCTACAAGTCCGGAAGTAATGATTTTTTTAAATTCATAGACACCAGAAACCAAACTTTTCAAATTGAAATAAATACATCACTAGCACTCAATCAGCTGATCGATGTCAACGAACTATTTGCAAGTAAAAATAAACCTCTTACTCCTGGTATGGCATTTTTATTTTTTGTTTGCAAAATAATACTGACTTTTTTATATTTTATTTTGAGTTGAAACCCTTGCCATGTCGTTTGTTATGATCCAAAGAAGCCTTGCTCTTTCTATGTATATACCTTTTCCGTTACACCTTGTATTCTTATATAACTATTATTCTGAAAATCTTGTCAGTCGTATTTAGAGCAGAATATAAAATCAGATTTATTTGGAAATTCAATACAATATCCAAAAGTTAAATTAATTGGCAACATCCGCTTACCGAGAATCATGAAACAGGCAATTAAGATAATTTGGACATTTTCCCTGAAATAATTACTCCATGATAATAATTCAAATTTCTATCAACGTCAAAGCTACTGAATAGTATATACCTATTATATTTCAATTTATGTGAAATAAACTACGAAATGTGAAACAGATACAATTTGGTAACTTTTTACTCTGCCGATGTGCCAAATGACTTGATTATGTTAATAATGTAAGTCTGCTTGAACTCGCTAACCTCTGGGACATACAACATAGATACACAATCGGACCAATAGTCCGATTTGAGTTGAAAATTCTTTCAATGTTAGATAGCCCATATATTGAGGAAGGATATTTATTTTATCATGAAGTTCTCACGGGAGCTACACGGGAGATACCGCGCGCGGAATGCTAGTTCACACCATAAAAATGTAAGTTATAAACGACATACAAACATGGAAGTGACTTAAAGAATACATTCGTCCACTTAGGTAGGTTGCAGGTTAGCTAGGGTAGGATCCGCGTTGTTGCTTATTCCCCGAACTGTGATCTCGTGCCAGCGATCATCGCCACTGTTCGTAAATCTGCTCTTTACTCCAGACTCCAGTGGCACCCTGAGCGTTGGTCCTAACCCCTTAAGGGTGCCCTCAAGTGGATGTCGCTTAGACTTTGGCCGGATTCTTGGAAGTTAATTTTAATTTTAGACCTGTTACCTTTAAGGCATCTTACTATACCTAATGTGTACATTTGTCATTTATCGCTCGACAGACGGACAGACTGATTAAAAATTCTGTAAGATCAAATAATTATAACAATGTTTTTAGCTACTTAAGTGATACTTTAGTGATTTAGTCTTATACAGTGTAATTTTGACAAGTGTATGTAAATACCTAAGTGCTGAATAAATTTCATTATTTCATTTTTTCTTTTACACAATATCGGTTACACGGAATCCTACATAATGATTTATCTTTGCATATTGTATTGAGATCCGATTTTTATTCTTTCATTTATTCCAACGTACGCTTGCGGAAGTTGTACGATTACGTGTCTGATAATATATTTCAAGAGCTCAGAAGCTTAAGGTCGTATGTGACATCATACGTCATAAATATCGTCATATGTGCCTTTATCGTTAACTGCCATTTATGACCAAATGCTTTCAATTTATCTACACGTCTACATCTGAACCTAGGCATTATTAGAAGGAATTGTTACCATTGATATAGAATATAAATGTAGAAATAATTTAAAGTTGAACATTTATCCTGTAATCTGAAATCCTCACATGACATCGCAATTTTTCTCTAGCATTTATCTTCGCCGCGATTTCTTGAAGGTTCTTCCGTACTGTAAGCATTGTATAAATGATACAGGCTATAAAATAGCAGGAATTCTATGTTATGGATCTAATAAATACAAATTTATTGGAAATTGTAATACACTGACATCGTAAATTATACTGATATGAGTATTTTATATTCAATCACAACCAATATTTGATTATCTCTGGGGAATCGTCCGTTTTTTGTTGAATTGTGTATTCTTTTAGTATACATCATTCTTTAATACATAATATGTAGTAAATAAATACGAATTCACCGAATTATATAACCGTCACAATATCAGCATAGTAACGAAATAATATTAATACCTAGTCAAGTCAATCTTCTGACTAATTTATTCGAATTGACGTGGTTTTGATTGTGGAATCTGTAATCTAGACTGTTCCTAATAGTTAGGGAGCTGGCGAGCAAAATTTCGATATGATCAGCACACATGGCAGACATTATTAATTATATCCTAAGAAACATCAAGGACCTCGTTTGCCACCATGGTGGCGCTGCGTTGTAAATTTACAGCGTTTCAAAAATGTAAAAAAAGGTGTGAAAAATATATACAGACAAAAAAGTCCTCTTAAACAATATCTAACAATACGATTCCATAGATTTCAACTCCAGTAGTTCAATCGTTACCGTGAAGTCAGCAAATAATATTAAACAAAATGATAATAATAAAACTATAAAGAATAACAATATTCCCATGCAATACCCGCTGTCCCTTGATTCCGTTAATTTCAAACAGTTGTGCAGCTAAAAATCAGTGAGCAAAGTGTCTGCCACATGTTTTTTCGAATCCACGAAGTCATAATGAATCGAATGGGCGCAATGAGAACTGTGTGCAAATGATTAAGTAGAGCTTTTTTTTAAGCAACTTTAATCCACTGTAACGTGAAAAGGCAGCGACATTAGGACCTTAAATAACTGGACCAAATCAATTCGTAATTATTTAAACTGCAATTTAACTCGACGTGAAACGTGTGCAAACATATAGGTACCAGAATGCTCGCCAGCTCCCTGAGTATAAGGCCTGAGACATAAAACCATTGAAAATAAAATTAACTTTAGTGGTATAAATCCTGATTACGTACTAGATTAAGAATCTACAAAAATACGGAAAAAATAAAACAGTTCGACTTGTAATGAATTTAAACTCAATCCATCAGTTAAATCAATTATGGTTAATCGACTAAGCGAATTTCCTCCAAGAACAGCGGCATTGCCATTTCTCATTATTAAAGATGTAAATTTTCCTTCACAACCTCCGTAGCGTAGCGGTATTTGGCTCGCTTTAAATCACGGAGGTCGTGGGTTCGATCCCCATGCCGCGCCGGACAGTTAATCTTTGTGTAAATTCTAAGATTTCTTACCGGTTGAGGGACTACCCTCCGTGCCTCGGAAAGCACGTTAAGCCGTGGTCCCGATTGTTATAAAACAATCATCTATAATAATCGTATATCAAGGAACGGGTAGCAGCGTTTCCTTGTGTGGTACAACATAATTCTGCGGTCAACAATCCGCCTGCCAAGCGTGGTGACTATGGCAAATACCGTGGCCCCGGAAGGAGGTTCATGTTCATCAGTGGACGTTATACGGGCTGATGATGCTAGACTATTTTGTGGAACTAATCTTGCTTCGCTACAAACATTTCTGTACGTACAACAAAATATGAAAAATCTACATACTCGCACTCGAATATGAAAAAAGCATAAGTAATGTTGCGTGCTACATTTTGCCGGCGAATATTGCGAATTTATGTATCTAAGCGAATCGAACGAAATGAAAACAATAAAGTTTGCTAACACCTAGTCAAAATTCCTTGCTGTAAAATGGAATACCCATAAACATTCCTTTGTTACGAGCCAAGTATTTTGTAAGCAAAAATAAATGAGAATTCAACAGTTTCAAATTTGTCTTTTAGTAGTACAAGGTACGCGGCAAGATAAGCAGAGCATTTTCCATTAAGTTTATGTTTAATAAGGCAAAACAAAATTCTTGAAATAGGCTTTAAGCTGCCTTTAAAGCCTATTTCAAGAATTTTGTTTTGCCTTATACCTTAGAAGACAATTATTTACTCCGATTGTAAAAAGGTTTTACGACATTATTTAAACTTCGCGTAAATCCATTGTGTAATAACTTAATCTTTGTGTAATATAATAATATAAATTCCTACAATTTTAATGTGGGAACGAAAGGTCAGCACCATAAACAAAGATCACCACCGCAATTCAACGATTCCTTTGTATGTATCCCGATAAATATTAGTTGTATGAATAACATTGAATTCTATGGTTAAATAAAGTGTCACAGCACTACACTACTAACACACCTCTAGTTTTTACAGACTCTATGAGTATGAGATTGTCTCTGGTTAACTCTCGTAATAAAACTGGGTAGCTATGTAGTATATAATATGTCCTTTTTTTCTATAATAATATACATCAACTTTAATTTAGATTGTATTTCGTTTTATTAACATCTGTAGTAGATGGGAGTATACTTACTTTAAATATTGCATTACAAATATTTGTCAAGTCTGTTCTACGAATTCGCGTCATTAAATTTAACAATCAAATTAGACACTTAAATTATTCCCATTGAAGTTTTCCAATACGATTTTAGTTCTTCTAAGCTACTTTGTATATTATTATTATATTTTTAAATAAATTTTCAAATAATGCGTTTGTTTAATTGCGCTTAGTAATAAAAATATTTGTATTCAATTATATTACTTACATAAAAAAAACCAGCCAAGTGAGAGTTGGACTCGCGCACGAAGGGTTCCGTACCGTTTCAAGTGTTGCCATTATTCTTTTCTTTTTTTAAAAAAGACAACTCCCGCACTAGGTAAATAAATCCCTGTGTCGCGGGGGACTTTACAAACATACATTTCACGGACACAAAGAACACCCAGACTCAGAACAACTATTTGTGGTTCACACAAATAATTGTCCCGGGTGGGAATCGAACCCAGAACACCAGGTCTCAGAGGCAACTATCGTAACCACTGAGCCACCGGTGCAGTCAATCATATCTAAAAGGGCAACGCAAGGCAAGGGAAAATAACATTTGTTGTATAGCCCCCTTAATTAACTATTTTTTAATTTTATTTTTTGTATTTTTTTGTTATAGCGGCAACAGAAATAATTTTCGCGGTTCTTGAGATACAGTCTGGTGACAGACAGACAGACAGCAAGCAGCTTAGTAATAGGGTCCCGTCTTTACCCTTCGGATACGGAACCCTAAAAATCGTAAATAAATCAAATAAGTTACTAGTTTTAGAGTAATAAGCATAGCGTTTGTACGTCCAATGAGCTGCTCAACTAGCGAAGTACCTCCACCTTACAGAATATTATAGCTAAAAACATAATTGATTAATGTTGTATTAAGCTCAGAGGAAGGCAAGGGGAATGGCCAGCAGGGTACGGATGGACAGTGTAGTGCTGTATATATCTATATACCATTTTTTTACGTGGTGGAAATCTTTTATAGACTGCCCACCGTCTTGGGGAAAGACGATGGGGGCGTGTGGGACTCCTTCACTTGCTCCCGGCTCTGTGTACCTTGCGAGCCGGGGCATCAAGTTACCCACTAAACACTTCGGTAGCCTGCCTCGGATGCTTACGGCAGGTGGCACTCGATAAGATCGACCTCCGGAACCACCCCCGTGGCATCGGCGCCTTACAAGGATCGTCCCGGGGAATACCTACTGCACCTACAGGCACTTGCCGTTCTTGTATTTGACCCCCTACACCACCTAACATCAGGTCGATAGGATTTGACCGGGCGGCCAGGAAAATACATTTTTTTATTTTAATTTGCGTTACAGATTTCGATGTTACATAAATGAATACGAAATAGCTTTTTGTTACGCCAACCATTTCGCTCTTTATAAATTACAAATTGTCAATTTGTTTTTTATTACTATCCCATTCCAAGGCAAAGGACTCCCTCTATTCCTTCCATTTCTCTCAATCTCTTGCCTCCTGTTGCAAGTTTTTGAGAGAATTAAAATAATTATTAACAACAACAATACTTTTCTATCGGATTAAATTTTACAAGACATAATTCTATTCAAGCTACCTATGTTAAAACATAGTTTTACCCTGTGAAATATCAACCTTTACGCCAGACGTCAAAGTTATCGCTTTTGATATTTAACTAAGTTGTTGAAGGAGAACTAGACTAACGATTGAGTTATTAGATTATTGAACTTCATTGAAAAATATGAGACAAGATGATGTCTTACATAAATGTAGTTACTTAGGTTCACAAAGTTTGGCAACTAAGTATATCTGAAACTCAGTTTGGGTATTTTATTAATACGTATCAACATTCAAGCTTCGTGTCAATGTCAACTGTAAAATTAAGTAATCCTAATAATAGATGTGAAAGTTAAACTTTGAATATTTATTACCTAATCTTATACTTACCTGGCATTTAGGGGAACACCCTGGGTTCAAGTGGGTAAACCTTCTTATCGTGACATAATTGGCATATCATCGATCATGGATATAGTAATTTTTATAATCTATTTTTATTGTAATCTTATGACGTTTGACATAACATTGACAGAATGCGTGCTACGCTTAGTGCATATCACGGTTAGTTCAGTGCTAACTGCTATTACGCCTTATATTAAAAGTTTAATTTAGTTTAGAGTTTTAGCTAAGACAGTACAACGTCTGTCGAGTCAGCTAGTTATTTATATTTATTATAAAAGCCATCTCTTTTACTATTATTAATTTAAAAAAAAAACTTTCTTTTATGATTAACGTTAGTTTCGTGATAAATACAATTTATAATATATAGGGTGACTTTTTTTACCGTCTTGCAAAAATAGGGCGTGATATGTATATGAAATAGATGCCTAAGGCATAGTTATTTTATCTTTTTTTTACTGTTTTTGTGTGAAAATCGTAACGGTAAAAATGCGTACCTAAGTAGGTAGTTACGCTATATCGTTCACTCTCTTCATTAATGTGTGATTGCGGCCTAAATATATAGGTATTATATATTTTATTATAATGCACGCGCTATATAGGGTGTATTTCTTTCAAGTAATTTATGAGATTATCGAAACTCTCATTACCGAAATACGAGTACAAATATACTGTGGTTTACAGATTCTATTCCATTTACACAACACACCATATTATTATCAAGACGGTAAAAAGGTAACCCAGTTTAATAATAAAACGTTTTATCCTGATTGACTGACAGACTGACAGATTAACGCACAGCCTAGACAGCGGTTTAGGCTGTGCGTTAATCCGTTTTATAGAGGCCCATTTTAGGTATTTACAATGACGCATTGTTTACACCTGAAACAGGTCTTTATATGACGTAGGTATTCGATAAGAAAGATTTATTAAAATTCCATCTCTAAGAGTATGATGGAGACAAGGAGTAGTAACATTTGTGTGGATAAATCAAAATCTATGCGCACAGAAAAGAAAAGGAAAAAAGTAAAATAAATCAATTGATTATATAATTAAAGAAAGGTAATCTAAAATAGTATTCTCTCAATCATTATAATTTCAGTAGTTATTTCGTTACCCATCTATTCTACTTGCGTTCCAAATCGATTTAATTCCATAAAATAAATCAATATAATTTAGTACAAGTACCACGATGATTAAACTTTATTGTCTAAACGATACTTTATTCCGTATTTTATTTACGCCAGGAATGTTCATTAAGCACATAGCTCTATTCTAACTACTTGATACTTATTTATATATTTACTACTGGGTAATGTACCCAGTTAATTAATTCAGGTTTAATTAGTCTGTCTCGTAAAATTATTTCCTACTAAATTATCTCATACAAGACAAACGAGGTTTTAAGTCCTTATGCGAGTAATTTGCGAAGCGTCGGCAGGTCGAAATAAAATATGCGAGGGCCTAATGAAAACTGTCTACATTATTAACCTAGGTAGGGCACCCTTAACAACCCCTTCTGGCCTAAATGCTCCTTTAGTTAAGTGAGGGAGTTTGAATCGTAACATACGTTTGTGTGCGCAATTTTGAAACGTAATGTGATCTTTATGTTGCCATTAAAGTGTTGTGATAAGGCCAAATGTAGAGGTGTACCGTTTTGGGGACACATTTGGTAAAAAAATCTTATATCTTTGTCACGTGACCTAAATTTTGATTGCCGTACCGTGGTCTGGAATTGTACCAATTATTTTTTATTTATTCGATTAGCTTTATTATCTAGTAACAGTAGCACTTCAACACTGCTGAACTTTTTAGTACCGTGTTGTTTTTTTAAGCTTTATATAGCATTAGGAAATGAGCATTTTTTCATGTTCAACACGCAGTATCGCGTTCAGACAAAACAAACTCTTTTACTTTATTATTATCATCTGAACGTGGCTTGGTCTTGTGGATACAAAGATTAGGCTTTAAATATATAATGCCTGTTCATATATTTTTAAAGATGAAAGAATGTAGTGGATGAAACTTAAAATCTCTAGAGGATTTGGTTTTCCAATTGTTGTGACTAGATTGAACTATAATAATAGTCCACTATCCGCTTATTTGTTTTAAGGAAAGTGCAAACTGAGTTTGTAAACTAAAGTGTTTGTTCAAGCAAAAAACCTTTTTTGGTAATGTGTTGGTGATTTTTTCGCAAAGTTAATTCTGTTGTGTACATTTTGGTTTGTTTTCCCTGAATATTTTGAAGAGCTTTCAAGCGAGAACTGGGTGAATTGTTTAGCATATTTTTCGCCAAATCCCTTTATTTATTTTAGTTGTCTCATTAAATCAAATTAAATATATAAAATTGAACATAAATATAGGTTGAAATAACATAATCATAAATGCTTCATAGCAATAACTTTAGTAGTTTTAATGTTTTATTTATTAAGCTTTTTGTTGTTAGTATAGCTTTTGGAGCCTGGTGGCTAATTACGTAACGATATGACTTCGATAAAAATGTATTTAATACTGTGTTGTAACGCACTTTCTATGATATTGTCACTGTATTATTAAAGCTAAATTAAGTAAAAAAATTAAGACAACCTCCGTAGCGTAGCGGTATTTGGCTCGATTTTAGTCTAGGTGGTCGTGGGTTCGATCCCCACACTGGACAAGAAATCTTTGTGTAAATGCTAAGATTTCTTTCCGGGTCTGGTTGTTTGAGGGACTACCCTCCGTTCCTGGGAAAGCTTGTTAAGCCGTTGGTCCAGGTTGTTATAACATCATCTATAATAATCGTATTACAAGGAACGGGCAGCAGCGTTTCCTTGTGAGTTACAACATAATACTGCGGTCACCAACCCAACTGCCAAGCGTGGTGACTATGGCAAAACCCTCCCGCGGGAGGAGGCCCATATTCAGCAGTGGACGTTGTACGGGCTGATGATGATGATGAAGTTAATAAATCGTAATAATATTTTAAATATGTTTGGCATGCATAGTAACCCCTGAGTGGCGAAGACATTTTTATTGAAGTCATATTAATAACTAACTAATAATTCTTAGCATTAGTTGTTCTTAACATTAAGCGCAGGCCACACTGCTAGCGGGCGGGCGAGCAAGCTAGGCAGGCGGGAGAAGCGAGAGAAGGAAACTATACAAACTATTTGGAATATTGGCGAGCTAACTATGGGGTCCCTAACCTAACCTAACGAGGTGAACGAGTAGCTTCACTGGAATCGTTGGATATTACGTTAGCTTCGCTCCCATCGCTGACGTAGTTTAGTCGGTAGCTCGCGGTATGAACCGAAGTACGTAAAAGAGGTAAAACGATGTTCGCCCGCCTAGCTCGCTCGCCCGCCCGCTAGCGGTGTGCCCTGCGCTTTACATGTTAAAATCACAAAGAAACGAGAAGCAAAATTCACAATTGTATTTAAAAGCACCATAGTCACAAATAAAAAACGTTTTGGGATCATCTATATTGAAATTGATTCGTCGGCTTTTCCCGCTGGCCAGAAAACGTTAAGAAAGGGAAAACATTTTTAAACTAAAATAAAATTTTGCTGATGATCTAGAAAATATTGTAGGCGTTTCAGTGCCGCCAGTTACCTTCTTTTGCAGAATTTAAAAAGCATAAAATTTCAGACGATAAGGCGGCTGTCAAGTTTTTCCAAATATATTAGGGTCAGATTCCAGACTTTACTGGCTACTTTATCTACTATTTGAATAAGAGAGGGCAAGAACTCATATTATTTATGTTCGCACTCAGTAGTATTGCATTACGACTTGTTTTTGCAAGTAGAAATCCGGGTCAAATATGAAATATGAAGCAAATTAATTTGTGAACAAACCACGGCAACTGTTTGCAATAGTGGTAGGTATACTGTAATTTTTAATATATAACCGTTAATATGTCAAGAATTTTTGTCATTTTCATTGTATTTGAGTATAAGTACGAACGATTCGTCTACATTCACCATTAGCCCGTATAACGTCCACTCCCGAGGGAGGGTATTTGCCATAGTCACTACGCTTGGCAGGCAGATTGGTGACCGCAGTGTTATATTGTACCACCCAAG
Organism: Nycteola revayana; assembly: GCA_947037095.2. NCBI lineage: Eukaryota > Metazoa > Arthropoda > Insecta > Lepidoptera > Nolidae > Nycteola > Nycteola revayana. The sequence continues at coordinate 12,098,328 of OX344838.1, read as the reverse complement.
GAAACGCTGCTGCCCGTTCCTTCATATACGATTATTATAGATGATGTTATAACAATCGGGACCAATGGCTTAACGTGCTTTCCGTAGCACGGAGGGTAGTCCCTCAACCGTCCAGACCGAGAAAGAATTCTTAGAATTTACACAAAGATTCCTTGTCCGGCGTGGGATTCCGAACCCGCTACGCTACGGAGTTTGTTTCCATGTGTATAAATGAATAAATTATAATAAATATATAAAGAATAAAAAAATATAAATTATAAATTACAATCTGAATAGATAAGCAAGGTATAGCATACCTTTTTAAGCGTTAAAAAGAAAGTAAGGCTTACAAACACTATTCCTGGTTACATAACAAAACAGAGCCATAACAAACACACCTTAATAAATTATTTTGTATTTGTTTTCGGGGGCGGTTTATCCCCGTTCAATTTAATTTTTAACTTTGAGCTTACACCGCGTAAATCAGAAACCTTAACTTTTTGGCTTTACAGAAAAGGCTATCTTATTTCTAAATACTTACAATACGCATTTTCTTATTATTAGTATAGATATTAGCAAAAAATAATAATACCTAGTTATTAATTTTTGCTAATATCTATACTAATAATAAGAAAATGCGTTTGACATTAAGTCCGCCTCTGTACATAGAGTATAAATAAATAATCAGATTTGTAATTTGTACTCTAAACTACTATTAAAATGAAAGTAGGTTTAAGAGTAAATTGTAGTTTAATAGTTTTTATAATTCATCTATACGGGTGCGCTTTTTCTTAAATAACTTTTTAACTCCTATCATCGGAAGTCCGAAAACTTTCTCGTATAATTTCAAGCTATAATGATCTATAATATTAGAACTAAAGATTACAAAACATAATCATTAAAATTTATAATATCATAAATCATACACTTTGTTTTTACTACTATTTGTTTTCATATTTTTGTTTATACTAATAATCGAAATTCATAATCATACATAACAATGATAATCGTAAACGTGCGACTCCAGTGAAAATCTAATTGGTACCAGAAACGAGATGCTACCAGACAAGTAGGTTAGGTTAGGTTAGAACTGTGACCACAACAAAGCGCGAGCCGAGCAAGCGAAGCGAGCGTGCCGCGGCAGCGGCCGGCGAAGCGCCAGAAACTAATCTTTGTTAGAAAGCAATATGATAATAGAATGTTATGAAGAAAAAAGTTCTGAATAAAAAATATATGATCAATAACGGTTATGAGTTCCGATGATATTAATAAAAATGTATGAATAAAAAAAGTATGAAAAATAAAATTATGAAGAGTGATGACTATGAACACAAAGCGGTAGTAAGAAAAAAAATATGATTAAAAATTTTATGTGAGCCAATATGGACCCAATCTATACAAATTAATCAGCGTTGGGTAGCCCGTTTATCGAAGATATATTAATTACGAAATTCTTAGTAAACAATTTACTTGGTTTCATGTTAGAAATTAAAATTAAACTCTTCAATGAGCATTGATACGCAAACAAGTAATCCACGTCGAAACTCATTGAACCTATATCAAAATAATTTTATGCTGCTAACATCGCAATATCGGCAAATTATAATCAGACCGTAGTTTTATCTTGAAAAATATATCGGGGAAAGCTAGCCACGAACCCAATGTAATAAATTACGTGATCTCTATTCTATAAAACTGTAATTAGGTATAAGGAGAAAAGGGTAAAGGCGGAAACATAATGTTAAAACGCGACGCGACCTGATGAAACGCGACGCGTGTTGAGTCGAACCAAATGTATTGTTTTCTATAGACCAGAATCACACTATGAACACGTCACGTCGCGTCGGGTGTTCATTGTGTGATTCTGGTAATACATGGTCAATACACATGATTCGACACACACGCGTCGCGTTTCGTCAGGTCGCGTCGCGTTTTAACAATATGTTTCCGCCTTTATGTTCATAACAGTATGCGTTTAATTGGAAATGATTGAGAAGGCCATTGTCTCTTGCATCTATCGATATAATACAAAGGCCGCAGCGAGCAGTTATAATTAACAACTAGCCACGCACGAGCGACTAGAAATGTCCTGCAATACCAACGCCATATTGCTTTCCAATTTGCTTGACGTTTGGCGATTGATCGCGCGTTAAATGCTCAATAATCGCTATCGACTTTTTACCCAGTACCGATCATTAATTAAAAAGTTAACTCAATGGTAGAGACTAGAGTATCGCTTGATTTTCCTTTCACCGACCACGTTTCCGTTCAAGTGCAAATTTTGATACTTTTTTTTTAAAGCTTGCTTTGAAATAAACTTAGATGTATACTTTTTTACAGACTCAAAGTCGGTTTATAAAGCGCCTATCTGTTATTAAAACAGTATTTATTTTGGGTTTGAATATTTTCTTTTTTTTAGTTTAAATATATCAAAGTCGGTAGAAGCATACGTTCGCTTTGCGTATATTCTACTATATGAAAGTAGCTATAAGTAAAAATAATACAGAGAAGCTCATTTTCCTACCACATCTCATCCACCTGCTTTACTGTACTAAGTTTTTCAGAAAATATTAATTTCAGACATAGTATCGAAACTAAGCTTTAACTTGGCGAGATTATTAAAAGTGTGAACCTGAAGCTTATGCTAAGCTGGTTTGCCAAACTAGGTTCGAACTAGCTTTTCGGCTTGTTAAATCCATAGCTTGTTTTTTCTTCTCTTGGACGGACATTATGTAGTTAGCCACGAGGCTTAAAATAAAAGCCCGTAAAGCGTCCACTGCTGAACGTGGGCCTCCTCCCGAGGGAGGGTATTTGCTATAGTCACCACGCTTGGCAGGTGGGTTGGTGATTGCAGCATTATGTTGAACCACACAAGGAAACGCTGCTGCCCGTTCCTTGATATACGATTATTATAGATGATGTTATAACAATCGGGATCAACGGGGCTATCCGAGGCACGGAGGGTACTCCCTCAATCAACCAGACCGGGAAATAAATTTTAGAATTGACACATAGATTTCTTGTCCGGCGTGGGGATCGAACCCACGACCTCCGAGATTTAAAGCGTACCAAATACCGCTACGCTACGGAGGTTATCCGCTACGCTACGGAGATTGTGACGCAACTTTCAAGCTATAAATATGCAATAAAAAACGTGCAGTACTACATAATAATATGTACGTTGTACATCTAAACACACACGCTCACACATCTTCGTATAATATCAATACTTTACAATATCAACTTATGTACACAATTAGTTTTCCACATAAGTCTTGCAATAAAATGTTCAAAAAATATCCCAAACGGATCTATAAAATTGGTTTCATATATTATTATTGCATATATAAATAACTCGACTATCACATTAATGAGAGTAATGTTGCCGGTCCCGAGGGAAATATAGGTATTCCTGTTACGTCACACCTTATATCGAGTAGATTTGAAATCGAAATATGAATATTGAAAATATCTGCGGGTAGGCAAAATATTACGTGTTCTATTTCGAGCTGTTGCCATTTATGAATAATTTATTTTATATGTAACCAGTGTTATCTACATAAGGTTTCTATTTGGGTTTGTGCGAGCGCCATCATAAATTTATTTGGAAGATATTTTTAGATTTACATCAGTAAAGGACTACAATGATAGCCAATATAGTTAAGATTCAACCAAATACATTATTTAATTGTGGACATTTTTGTCTAAAGAATCGTATACCGCTACGCCATTGAGAACGTAATTTGAGATATATAATTTAAAAAGTGAATATTTTCCATAAAGTCTCTTCCATTTAACTAGTGAATATATAGATACATACATTCACGCCTCTTTCCCAAATGGGTAGACAGCGACCATTTCCTTCCACTTGCTACGATCTTGACATACCACTCTCGCCTCTTCCGCATTCACTAATCTCCTCATGCATGTCCTTCGGTTTAGGTTACGTAACCTGGCATTACTAAAACATATCAAAACTTGTGTAACAGAATTATCTGATATTCATGTTTTGTTTTTTTATATTTGGTAAGGTTTTATTGCTTATTAAACTTTAGTAATAAATAATCTGATAGTACCATTAACAAAACATATAGTAATCACTATCATAGTAGTACCGTAAAATAATATATTATTATTTACTTTGTTTACACGAGGCCGATACGTCCTCTGCACGATAGACCCGGGTCAGTGAAAGCGGATGCCAAAGTGTGACAGATTGCTATGATTGATAGGCATCCAATGGATATTCCGCGTCATGTATCACTTTAGAATTGATTACAACAGTATAGTATATTGACACTTAATGGTTTTTTTATATCACGTTACATTTTCTATTGCTTTAAATATCGAACGCGTTTATTTTTAAATGTATAGCGTCGTAGAATATTATGTCATTCCCTCCACAACTTTGTCACTGTAGCCGTATCTTAGATTAGGATGCAGATTAAATTACCATGCAAGGTGTATTAAAAAAATCACATTCTCTTTGGTGAGGAGACCTTTCATACCTCAGGGAACAAATTGAACCAATTCAAGGTTTGTACTTCCTTTTCCAGCTACTCAGAAGTAATGTTATACAGTTATACTTCTGGCAAAGGCTTATGCAAAACGAATTACTAGATCAGAGCTAGTAGGTACATTAAGGCTGGATCCTCACTAGATCAGATCGACCACGGTTCGTTCACGGTCCGATCTCGGTCTTATAAATTAATAGTATTGCTTGATAAATGGGCTATCTAAATGTGAAATAACTTTTCAAATCGATACAGTAGTTCCTGAGTTTGGCGCGTTCAAGCAAACCAACAAACTCTTCAGCTTTATATATTAGAACTAGCTTCCCGCGCGCGGTTTCACCCGCGTAACTCCCGTTCCCGTGGGAAATTCATAATAAAATATAGCCTATGTTTTTTCTCAGGCTCTAGACTATATCTGTACCAAATTTCATTTAAATCGCTTCAGTAGTTAAGGCGTGATTGCGTAACAGACAGGCAGACAGACAGACAGAGTTACTTTCACATTTATAATATAAGTAAGGAATTAATAGTATTGCTTGATAAATGGGCTATCTAAATGTGAAATAACTTTACAAATCGATACAGTAGTTCCTGAGTTTGGCGCGTTCAAGCAAACCAACAAACTCTTCAGCTTTATATATTAGAACTAGCTTCCCGCGCGCGGTTTCACCCGCGTAACTCCCGTTCCCGTGGGAAATTCATAATAAAATATAGCCTATGTTCTTTCTCAGGTTCTAGACTATATCTGTACCAAATTTCATTTAAATTGCTTCAGTAGTTAAGGCGTGATTGCGTAACAGACAGGCAGACAGACAGACAGAGTTACTTTCACATTTCTAGATCAGATCGACCACGGTTCGTTCACGGTCCGATCTCGGTCTTATAAATTAATAGTATTGCTTGATAAATGGGCTATCTAAATGTGAAATAAATTTTCGAATTCTCGATTCTCGATTGATCGATTTCAAATCGATCCACCAAAAAACTCTTCAGCTTTATATTTCACCAACAAACTCTTCAGCTTTATATATTAGAACTAGCTTCCCGCGCGCGGTTTCACCCGCGTAACTCCCGTTCCCGTGGGAAATTCATAATAAAGTATAGCCTATGTTCTTTCTCAGGCTCTAGACTATATCTGTACCAAATTTTGATTTAAATCGCTTCGGCGTATTTTCGGCGTGATTGCGTAACAGACAGGCAGACAGACAGACAGAGTCACTTTCACATTTATAATATTAGTAAGGATAAGATTTACCTTCACAGTTGTTTTAACTTCCTAAAGGCCTAAGCAACTTCCTCGCTCATTTGCTCAATAAAAATTCATAGAGTATATTTAGAGCCCGCAATGAAGATTTTATTCCGGTACCCTTGTATGAAACACAAATAAAATGCGGTCAGTGTTCACGATGGCTAGCTCCATAAATTAATATCAATTTAGGATGAAAATGTGGTCGAGTCCCCGTGGAATATGTTGATTGAAGATAATCAGGGTTTGTCCAACCGAAAAAGGGTCGTATACTTAACCTACATCACGCAAGCTAAGTCTGAGTTCATTTTTACTATACTACATACATTGCGTGTTTTGTTAAGGATTCCTCAGCGAATAAGTTATGAGAGGTTACAATGTATTCGTTTGCTTTTGTTGAATTATGTTGTACAGAAAGTAAGTATGTAATGAAGTAATCCTATTATGTTAACTGATTAGTAATTTGATTATGGTAAACATAACTAATACAAGTTCGTTGTGGTTATTGTGGTTGTTGCACAGTAAAATAAGTTTATGTTGCATTTATTCTTAAACCTAAATCTATTAATGTATCTATATGATATAAAATCAGAAACTGACTGATCGATCAACGCACAGCTGAAACTGCTAGGTCTAGAACCATGTTTTTTTTTTAATATACCTTACTAGCTGTGCCCGTGACTTCGTCTGCGTGGAATAGAGAATATTCATGCCCCCCTCCCCCCTTCCAACCCCCTACACCCCTTTTTTCACTATAAATACCTATGTCCTTTCTCAGGATCTACATTATCTGTGTACTAAATTAAATTTTAATCGGTTCAGTAATTTTGGCGTGAAAGGCCGACACACAAACAGATGAGTTACTTTTGCATTCATAATATTAGTAAAGATATGACACAGGTATGCAATGAACGGATTTTTGGAAATTTGACCCCTAAAGGGATAAAAAGGGGTGGCAAAGATTTTATGAAGAAATTTTAAGTAATACATGAATATAATAATAGACACTTATTTAAACTAAGACTCTTTATCAGCCCGTTTACATCTTGCTAAAAATGCCTCCTCTTTAAACATTGGCATGACAGGGTCGTTGAGGGATTTTGCCATAATCACCACGCTTAATATTATAATCGAAGGATTAGTAACTAATAAGTAAGTTGTTAAGTCTTAAGTTGTACTTTCAGTTCTTTCAGAACCAATAGGTATTTTTGCTTGGTGCTCAATGTGGAACAAAAAATATATTAAATTTTATTCCTCATACAGCACCAACGGTAGTTTCTAGTGACGGGATCAATTTTTGATCTGTTCTTCCTAAAAGTAATCCTTAATAAGATTCATCGATAAAAGTCAGTTGTGATTTTATTAAAGTCGTAACATTTATTTAGTGACATATACATATAAAACTAATATTTATTCTTTTGGGATTTCAGAGTTGGTTCCGTTGTAGTAGTACCTACTATGATGATAATATATAAGCTCTTACAGTCTAGGACATACTCAAATTTAGAATAGCTCAAAGTATACTTATATATATTAGTTTAATTACTTTTTGTTACATAATAAGCAATATGATGATTTAAAAAAATATTAAGTTGCAATACTAATTTCAGATAGTAATTTATTCAAATATTTTATTAAAGGTACTAAAATAATATATAAAAAGACTTACTTAAACTTCTGGAGGAATTTAGAAAACTACCGATCAACTATCGTCTAAATCCTTTGTGGGTAAATGTTGTTTTGGAAATGTAATGGAAATTTGGCTAGGAACATTTGCTTTGTTTAGTAAATAATTGAAATAGGTTCATAAATACATACTGTTTCTGTGCATAAGTCATTAATGGCTGCCTTTATTTGCATATCGGTGCTATTGTTGGGTTCGCAGTTATGTTTTGTAGGTATAATAATATCTTCATTTTTATTAAGTGCCAAAATCCCATAGCAACAAGTCCAAGCCCAAGAACCGCCATAGGGCTTCCATTTTTGTAACTTTTAAGTTTTCTAAAATGTCATTAAAACAGGCGCAGCTCTTTTACTGATAGTATAATTATTTGAATAATTTGGATAACTTAGATCAGGTACGGGGTTGCCTTTTTTTTATTTGTTACCCTTATTATCACAGAATATACATTCAACATTACAACTCATAGCACACTACGACATAATGATAAATATTATTTTTTTAATAAATTAAAATATTTCAAATTTTATCGAAAAATTTACTATGTATACCATCACTAGAAACTACTAAACCAATAGTGCTGAATGAGGAGTTAAATTTAATATTATTTTATATTCCACGTTAAGCACCAAGGAAAACTACCTATTGGTGTTGAATGCGGAATAACATTAGTGCGCAAAACATTGGCGCTGAAAGAGGAATTCTCCAAAATATGTCCAGGTGTCTTAAGAGACTCACAGACGGATAACAGTGTTCAGTTTGACCTGTTGACGTTCGGAACCCTAAAAATATATATCTTCTGTATATTATTTCATGATATTAAAATCTTAACAAAATGTTTATGACCCGAAACCCTGTCAATTTATAGATCGCAGTAAAAACAAAGTGGCAGTTTATAAACACGATGATAAAAAAAGTAATACGCAGATTTTGCCTCTGGCGCTGCCAAAATGTTTTGTCTACGCATTGTAAAATAGCGAGGTGGCAAAAATCTAACATGATTTAAACATAATAACGAAGCTGCTTGTTTCAGCATTAGCATTTATATAGAATGTAGTGAATATCCTTATTAAAAAATATTTCCTTGTATGTAGTGCTATGAGTAGGACTAATATCTAATGAGTGAAACTATATTAATCCGACAAAGAGTACTGCTGTACTCTTCTCGAGATTCAACAGCCCACCGGGCATTCCACCGGTCAAGATGTTCGGCGAACCAATCCCTTGGGAACGGCAAACCAAGTACTTAGGCGTAATCCTTGACCGAAAGCTAAACTTGAGAGCGCATGTAGAAACCGTTCGTGCACGGGCTTCACTTACGCTCAGTCGACTACACTGTCTTTTAAATTCACACAGTAAACTATCACTTAATAACAAGGTTAGGATTTATACCACGTGTATACGGCCGATTATGACGTACGCGAGCACGGTATTCGCTCATACAGCGTCTAGCAGTTTGTACCGCTTAGAAACTGTCCAAAGTAGTTTCACCCGACGTGCCACCGGGGCACCGTGGTTCATTCGTAATCGCAACTTGCATTCTGACCTCCAACTGCCTTCCATCAAGCAGCGGATGAAAGAGGCGTCGGTCGGAACGCTTCTTTGAATCCGCGGCTCAACACCCAAACCCGTTGGTTGTTGCAGCATCCGACTACAGGCCTTTGACTACAAAGCGTCGTAAACACCGTCGGCCTCGGGGCGTTCTAGACGACCCGGACGACGAGATCACAACTTACCAATTAGCAGTACAGAGACTGCAAGAAACTAGCACTACTACACAGACACCACTCTATCCGACTCGCCGGAGAAGAGTGCGCCCGCAAACGCGACGCGTCCCCCGCGCCCTCCCGACCCTTTGTTTGCTAAGAACCTTCCGATGCCCTCTTAGACCCGAAGTCCGAGAGGCCTGCAAACTGTAAAGTAGAGCGACAGTTGCACAAAACTCCCCTTAAGAATCTAAAAGCTATAATCCCTCAATCTCCCCGTCAGCGACCGCCCTGAGCCGAGGTCCAAGTTCCACAGGGGACGCCCTCTTGCGCAGGTTGCTTAGTTTGTAGTGTTTAAACCATTTATCTAGGCTGGAGCTCTGCTCGCCTTTATGCCCGGCGAAGTAGCAAAAGACTCTTGGCTAATTACAAATATCAGCACGAAAAAAACAAAATAATAATAATAATAATATATATACTAATATTATAAAGAGAAAAGATTTGTATTTTTATGTTTGTAATGAATAAACTCAAAAACTACAGTGCCGATTTCAAATATTCTTTCACCATCGGAAAGCTACATTCACCTTGAATGATATTGGCTATATTTAATTATGAAGTTCCCACGGGAACAATAGTTACGCGGGAGAAACCGCGCGCGGGAAGCTAGAAATGTAAATTTTTTATTGTGTCTTAATTGTAAAACTAACTTGGATTTTTGAAAATTCAATCCCTAAGGGGGTGAATAGTTATTGCAAAGTTTGTAAAAAAAAAAACTACGCGGACGAAGTCGCGGAAGAAAGCATAAAAAAAACTGGATTTTTTTTATCCTGCTATCATTAGCAAGCTTTGTTAGTCGCATAAACTATATTTTTTATGGAAATGGAATCTGCACGTATTAATAAAATATATAATTCTATCTACATGTCATCTATCTAAAAGTATTTTTTTTTTAATTACACTATACATAGGTATATACAGTACAATTATTAGGTATAATTAAAATGATTTATAACGAGAATTTCCTTTTATTTTGAAGATAATTCGTAGGCGTAAAGCTAATTATGGGTATCAAAATACAACAATTATTTATGTCTTCATAATTTGGCTTGACGTAAAGTAACTTGATATGACTAATTACATTAAATACTTAAAATAATTTACTTTAATAAATATAACATTAATAAAAGACAGAAAAAAAATGCGTTTATAAATACGAAATTTATCGCAATATGTTTGTTACATTATAGGACTTATAACAATACAATTCCAAAGCTAGTTGTGATACATGTACATTCTTCTACAAATTTATGCTCGGTGAAGTAGCAAAAGCCTCGTGGCTAACTACATATTATGTCCGCCAGAAAAAAAACAAAAGAAACTTCCACAAATTATGGTAAAATTCAAAATGAATCGATTGTTTTATAAGCTTTAATGATTCTGGTCATCGGAAAATTAAAATCACTTTTAAAACGTACATTTAATTTTATTTAGAAGCAGCCCGTGCTTACTGCCTTACAGTATCGTATTACAAATTCATTATAAAAAATTATCTTTATACCTATTGCGAGTAGATAATTCACAAAAACTATTTACTTTATCCGCTTTTATCTAAAGAGATCAGGTAATAAAACTTGAATCAGTTTCTCCGTAATAAATATCGTACTGCACTCGTTGCTTATTACAACTCGACACAGATTTATATTTAAATTGTACATTAAAATATTAAATTTCAGCCATCTGCAATATATTTAACTTAGCAAGGTACAGAAATACTTCGTCAAGTTTGCCAGAAGTGCCATAACTTGAGATGAATATCATCATAATTCTAGATAACTTCCCACAACGACAATACGTACATATACGACCAGTTGAGATGGAAATCTCAACAGCAATGTTTCATAAAACTCGTAAAAATGAGTCAAAATGCTCGACTTGGCCCTCGAACAGCACTTGAAAATCACATTTCTCAATATTAAACTTTATATTCTCCTCATATAAAATTTATAGTACAAATAAATATAATAGAATCACATATTTACATGCAGATCTTTAAAGTTAAAGTAGCTTCGCTCTCGTATTTGTAAGATTTTAGGATAAACGACTTTATTACATTGATATCTATTATTGAGTTTTCGATTGTTATTTAGTTTCATTATACTGTAAGATGATATCGTTTACTTTATTGGGTACATTAGGGTTAATTACCTTTTTATATTCCACTTTTGTTTATCTCTCGGGTGTCTTATGAGCTGAGGACAAAGCTGAAAGAAAGATCAATGATCTTTTCGTTATTCAATTTTATTTGTAAGTTTCAAAATACCTACTTGCAACACAGACAATCTTCTTACAAGTCCGTTTGCTAGATATTCATAATCTTATAAACAATATTGTAACATACAATAAACCAGGTAACAAGCAGCACCGTTTATTTATGTATACCCTGTAGGTATATACCACTGCGGTAACCAACCGTGGTGCGTGGTGACTATGGCAAAAGCCTCTCTCGGGAGGTGGCTCATGGTCATCAATGGACGTTACAAGGGATACATACACGTTTTAATAGTAATTCATTGTGGGCCCACAATTGCACTGCCAGATTCATATTCAAATTCAAGCCACATTTTGGTTATGAGTAAACGTTTAAATTTACTTGCTTCATAACTCACCTTACTCAATGAGCTATGTTTAACGAAAGTTTATAAGTTCATTTACCTTACGACTTTATTGTTTGACTCTTGCGAAAATATTGATTCGTCTTTATGTAGTGGGTATAAGATCAATCTAACTATATAAACATGTTTGAATCGACTACGACTTTAGTGTAAATATTTTGATTGTGAATAATAATTTGGATAAAAAATACGTGCAAAGAATATTCATTTCAAATTTGCAAAGTATTTGTATATGATTGAAGATACCCTTCATGCCATCGAAAGCATAAAACGTCGTAGCTCCCGATTGTCATAATATCGTGTATGACAATTGTATACCAGGAAACTGAAATTTACGAAACTGCGGTCGATAATTGGTAATCGTGGTAATTATGGCAGAGGATTTCATACGGGCTGAAATGAATTTATTCAGCACTTAGGTTATTTATATACACTTGTCAGAATTACAATGTTACATTGTTCTTATTCTATGAATTAAACTAAGTAACAAACAGGTAGCAAATTGCTATTACAGATTTTAATAATACAGTCTGTAATAGCAATTTGTGTGTGCGTGAGTTTATCACTAATTCCTCTAGTCATAATAAGTTTATATTCACATTAATGACCTATTTAAGGATCTAGTGGATCAATATTGAAAATTTGGTTTAAAACATACAATTAAGTGACACACACCTGGGGGCAATGATGATGATGATGATTACATGCTTATCGGTTATCGGGATCACTACAACAATACCTCTCTCACTCAATCATAAACTAGCTCACCTAACTCGGTCAATAAATACATAGTTTTGGCCAAATTCCCATTTGAATGCTTTGACTAGTTCTACTTAGAGATACCGAGATGATCGCGTTTCACAATAGTCAAAGAAAACGACTGAAGTACAGACAGTATTTACAAAGCAAATATTGAAATCAACTCTCAAACAGCAAGGAGCACTAAAGTTACTACGAAATTCTATTTACAAAACTATGTATGTATTGAGTAAGTTTGTGTAACCAATAAATATTCAAGTTTTAGTTGACACGTGTAGTAACTACAAAGTCAACAGATGTAACGAGATTGAATGAGATAAACATTGTAAGTTAATGAATAATGTATATCAATTACATTACATTATGAAGCCGGCACGGTTGCCGCTTCAGCGGAAGCCCAAAAGCGGCTCCAATATTTTAACCTACAAAAAGATTGAGAGACATATTTGGGGTTGAAACCCTCGGACCATGGGGTCCAAGGCCAAAATCAGTCGTCGTCGCATCGTTAAATTGCTAAACGCCAGTCCTGTCCAGATAGCTGGCTTATACTTGATCTGCGGCTAAGTATCGCAAACCAAGGCGGAAACGCGGCCAGACTTTTAGGACCGCGCGCTGCCCAATTTCAGTGTAGAGGACAATGTATATAGTACAGACTGCATATACATTTTTTTTATTACTAACCTATTTTTATTCATTTTTTCTTTACAGTTTTAGTAAGTTTTATCAATTGCAACAAAAAAGGTTAGTACTCGACTCAGCAACTGTCAGCAAGTTCTAAGAAAAAATATCACAGCTTCTTACTTTCACAAGTAAGACACGTCATAGCTGTGATCTTCTTTCACAGTTCACGTGAAGTCACTAGATACAAGCTACGTTAACAGCTTACCACAAAAAGTATCCATATATATCAGAAAACAATAGAATGTTTTTGGTATTTTTTTAGTTATATTGTCAACTTCCTCAACAGGAAAGATAAATTATGTAAACATAATAAGAGATGACGAACGCTGTCACTGTGCTCTTACGTAATTATATACATTACAGTGTATTAGATGTCTTAAAGAACATTACTTTTGAAGATCACTTTGTTCCTTGGTAAAGTTAAACGTTAGATACCATGTTTAATAGAGACTATATTTGGAATGATGTATTGCCTAAATAAAGTATAATAAAAAATCGATCTAAACTAACATAAACCATCTTTTATCAGTCTACGCTATAGATATAATATGCCAATCTAACATCAGCTTATTTTGTCCAAAAAAAGGCTTTTCGAAAGAGTCTGAGTCGTCTTCAGCATTTAAAAACTGACATTTTACAAGGGTACTTTATAGTTGAATCGATGCTCGAATTATGTTTTAATTTATTCTATTTTATTGTATTACGTCTGTTTCAATTGGTAAAATAATTTTATTATATTCCTGTGCTAAAACAAATATAAAGAAATTGAAATGAATTAAAGTAAAAATGTATTTAATATCTTGTAATTTTATCTAAATCTTTCTGCGAATTGGGATATTGAGGTAAACTCTAGCAATTAATGTAGACTATAAAAATATAAGTAGGTAGTCATGGTCATCGTTATATCATCATCCGCCCATTTAACGTCCACCGCTGAACATGTGTATCCTCCCAAGGGACGGTTATGCCATGCTTGTCAGGTTTCGCCGTCTTCCCTACCTGATAGTTACCGTGATCTAGGATATAATACTTGTAGATTAATGTTAATTATTAGGTTAATGTTACAAGAATATTTAGTATTTTATGTATTGTTGGAGGATTTGAACGAGTACTATTTCCTAGATCAAAAACCCAAACATATATGTACGTCGAACATAATGAAGACATAAATTCATTAGAGTTGCCATTAAACCGTACTGTCACAACCCGAGATTGCAAACTCCGTTATCGAAAAGCCTTCCTCCTTCATATTTAATGACACGACCCACGTATAATTCCCATTACAATAAACTGTGTTAAACTTTACATCGATTAACATATCTTCAGTTAACGGTTACAGTTAATAAGACCTCGGGGACTCATCAGGCCGGCCCGTGTTTATAGTTACGGCCAAAGACGGCCTATTACTTGAACCTTTGTCGTACTTCCAAAATTAGTCTGCCTTCTAATAATAATGTGAGAATATGTTTGTGATTTCGTTAAGTAAAGTAAAGTTAAAATAGAGAATAGGTTTAGTTGACATTATGCACATGGGTAGAATATATCCTGGATTAACGTTTAAACTATAAAATATCATACTACAAAAGTTGAGGGAACCCACAACCTTCGAGATTTAAAGCGAGCAAAATATCGCTACGCTACGGAGGCGGTGTATAAATAGATTGTACTGCTAAAAATAAATCATTATTCTCAGTATTAGCAACGACTAAAATATCACGGTGTATGATTTCATTGAATCAAAGCGAAGCCAATAAATAAACCAGTGTTCAATGGATTTAACTTAAACGTTAAATGGAAAAATACATGCAAAGTTAGAAATTTCAACAAACTTCTCATTGAAAATTCTATTTATACAATGCAGAAACCTCTTCAACATTTTGCCGTATTGAATTCCTTTGAAATCATGATGTTGTTTAACATTGATACAATACTGAATGCTAAAACTTGCAAATTTTATTTCATACGGTTGATTTGATTTCAACAATATTCAGGTATCTATTTTAAAATCTTTGAATGCAACCTTTGTTATAAAGATAGAACAGGAGCTTTGACTTTTTTAAATTGAGCATGAACTCCACTATTCACAGGTCAACAATTTTTTCATTTTTTATGTTTCTTATTTTATATATATTTTTTAGTTTGTTTAACTGCAGAATTCAATAAGAATAATATAAATTCAAATAATCCTTCCGACCAAAATCGAAAAACGACCAAAGTCAAAATATTAGAATTAAAATCAGCTTCTAACCTAAGTTAGAAGCTGATTTTAATGCTAATATTTTACTGATTATCTAATTTAAATGAACAAGTATAAATGAATAACCGTTATTACAATATTTAAAAACTGTTACATTAATCATGATTCTACAAAGTACTGTATGTAAAGGTACAACACCAACACCGATAAAATAAATACACTTACTGTAGAGTTTACTCGTCTGAAGATTTTAAATCTCTTTTGTGGTCAGTAAGTTGCCCTGGATGCCCTCCTTTAAATCTGGCCTTGGGAGATACGCAAACATGTATACTCTCTGTTCCTTCACTCTCAAAGTCCGATGAGAGGACTCTCACTGCCAGATCAATCTCACGACATTTTTTATTTTTACAGCTCCCTGATTGCGCGCAATGTGTATCAATCAGATATGTATATCTTTACAGCCGCAATCATTCGTACTACATTTTATCTTGGCAGTGACTAAAGGCTAAATAATGGGGTAATTTTCGTACCAACTGTAAATAGCAATGCAAATTATAGCCCATAACACCTTAGAAAGAATTTACAACCTCTCACCCCGCCCTAAGTAATAGCCCATAAACAATGTCGCGAAGTACTCATAAAATATATTTGTTTAGCGCTAAATTAAGGTGTGTTGGTACAAAAGGCATTAAAGACAGGTGAACAAAACATTGTATTTTTGTATACCACGCTTGCATTTTAGGAGCATCGGATCAGAAACGGCTTTATAATTTATCTATGATATCGATGCTGTTTGTGTTAATGTTGATTAAGAAAATATGGGTTGAGAGTAGAAAAACCCGAAATTACCTGCATAAAGGATTCTGCCAAAGAATTTTTCAAGAATAATCTATAGTTATATTATAAAGCTGAGTCTGCTTCAATGTGCTCACATACTAGTGAAAAATAAAACTCTAAACGAGTTATACTCAATTGTGTGGATAAATTCACTTTTATATTAAAACTTGTAATTTATTTTTGATTGACGCACGTTTAATGATATCTTGAAATGTTCATATGGACGTTTGAAGTATGGGTATCGAAAATAAGTTACATATTATATTAAACCTCATTTTAGATAAAAATAATCTAAAATTTTATAAATTTTATGTTAAATAGGTACAATACGTATTTGTAATGGTTATCAAAACTGTATTTATCAGCGATTTAAATAATAATTAAACTTTATTTATAATATGAGTCGTCAATTTCATTTGACCACTTAATTGATCGGTTATATCAAGTTAAATACATATTTTTTTTGCATTTCCATTTCATAAATACATATTTTTTCACATTCCATTTTTCACCGAGAAATACAGTTTAAAAGCTTTTGTAGTTATAATTGCATTACCATTATTACCGCGATACAAAACCTTTACAGGAGCAAGGCATTTGGTTCTGTACTTAAGTAGCCCACTGAGGAAAATAACCATTACAAACCAACACATTATGCCACTACTGATATTAAAAATAAAACAACCTAAGACTCGTAACAAACTTGCTAACTATAGGAATATTGACAATGCACATTATGATATTGTTCCGCACTGATATTATTACTTGTATTCGGAACACATTTATGCCTAGCTCTTCTTAGATCAGCGCAGCGTCTAAATAGAAATATGACATACATTGGTATATAAACTGTCAATGAAAAAAAAAAAAATGTCAAGTTAACTAATATTTAGAATAGAATCTATTCGTCTATTCTCAATATTTTAAAAAAGACGGAGAAATAACAATTGTATTAAATAAGTGAAACTACAGCTCAGTCAGCCTCTAGGCTATGTCATTCTTGGGAGCTAATCGTCTGAGATCACAACCAGGTTACAAAGTTTGATTCGTAACAGCCTGTATGTACATATTTGTTTCATTGAAATGAAAATAGTTAATGATATTAAAACAATAAATTAAAGTCTGAATCGTTCTCCAAGTCCCATATATAGCACAGCAAATGGTATTTTAATATCATTAAACTTTAAGACCGTAACTGTAAGCGCCCCAACGCACTATGCGGTTAACCGAACCGCAGGATGCGGTTGCGCTTTCGGTCACCGTCGCAAACGGTGGCCGTCAGTCGGGCCGCAGCAACCGGAGCGGTTGACCGGCTGTGCGTAGGAACGTATCTGAGTACGGTCAGCCGTGCGGTTATTTAACTTAGATTTTATTATGCGATTCTGACTACTATAAATATATAAAATCTACATACTATAAAATATAAAATATCTATGAACAACTAACATAATAATATGTGTTATTACCGGCCTAACCAGATTTTAAGCCAGACAAGTTAGGCCTAAGCCTACCTGATTGAATCAAAGCTGATTAACATCATCACAACAATTCAACCCGCCTTTAACATCGATTATGAAGTCATACTATTTATTAAAGAAATCAATGTGGAATTGAAAGAGATAGGTATAATTTTAGGTTTGATATATAAGATTCTGTGACAGTCAACTTAGAAAATTTATTAAAAAAAATAATTAATAATATTTTTTTAATACCATGTAAACAATCATTTTCGATGCTTTACTTTTCAATCCATTAAGGCCTGTTCTTTAATTTGAAAATTCTAAATAAATATTTGTTTTATAAAAGTAAACAAGGTGCTTGTTATTTTGTTGAATATATTTCTAACAATGAAGCCCTTGTTTATTATGTTCTTTGCTTTAGTCTTTACCAATGTCAAATGTTTGTAACTATGGGTGTCTAGTTTGATGGATGTAGGTATATTACTAAATTATGCCAGTATACAACAAATGTTGATAAAATTATGAATAGATGTTATAGATTTAAATCATACGATATAAATATTTATAGAGCATTATTTTTTTAACTGTTGTTGTTAAATGTATAGGTTTGTCACTGAAAAATTTGATAATATTCAAATCCTAAGTTGATGAAGTTTCGTGTCACTCATTTTGTTAAATTTAGTAGCCGGTTACTTAATTATTATGACACTTGACCTAACCTAACCAAAGAGACTATGCTACTGTTGTAACAAAACAAAAAAACTTCAACTTCAATAAGTCCTGTTGAACTCCATTGGATAGATTTAGGATATGTTTTTTTAACCACCCGAAACTTCGTCAGTTTATCAACTTACTAGAAAGTTTATCAATTTACGATTCTTATTATTTTCCGGCGACATATATATAATAATAAGTTAAAAAAAAGACTGGCCAGCACAATGACCGTAAAACTATGCACTGCTATCAATTCACCAATCACCTTGACAATTTTTCTCGTTAGCTAAGCAAATAAATCTGTATCGGTTTTCTGCTAAGTCCGTAACTAGTCCATGTCTTAGTATTATTTTAAATTAGCTACTTTTAGTTGTTTATTTGTATTTTAATTGCTAATTGATAAACGATGTCTAAACTAAATAAATTTTACTAAATTCATAACTAGAGTAATTAAATTTATTGAAAATAATTATATAATATAATTATAATATATTTAATAATAATGATATACGTACAAACATCGAAATTTCAATTTTATCAGCTAATCAGCGACCCGCCCCGGCTCCGCACGGGTGCAATGCTGATGTATTATAGATATAAACCATCCTCTTGAATCACTCTATCTATTAAAAAATACCGCATCAAAATCCGTTGCGTAGTTTTAAATATGTAAGCATACATAGGGATATAGGGACAGAGAAAGCGACTTTGTTTTATATTATGTAGTGATTCATACAAAGCCAATTATTATATCAATGACACATTTGATTTTCACAAAGGAATTCAATCCAATCAAATTCATTAATTTATTAAGTAGGTATTTCATAAATTATGCGGCGGTTAGGTTAATACTTCTATTGTTTAGGAAAATACTCTGTTTTGACCGAAAATTTGTCTACATTTTGATTTCGATATGAAAATAGCGTCATTTGGTACTTAAAAACTCTACCTTTTGTGATACCTGGTTATATATGGTATATAACAAATGACTAGACGGCACATCAGGCAACCAAAAATAAATAATGTAAAATGTTTATTTGTAATTCTATTAGGTGCTAATACTGACTAGAATGAAACTTGACTTAGCTTATTTCTAGGCTTAACGATAAGTTAGGTAGGAGACTTTAGCTACCTTCTAAATAAATATACCTTAACAGTACATACATATTTTTAGAAATGTATAAAATGTTAAAAGAAATAGCTTTAAAAGATGACAAAAATAATGATCCAACAGTTTCTCTTTTCTTTATAGTCTCTCTTTTCCGGATGTCACAACGTACGTAGATAGAGAAAGACTCTTAGGAAGCTAGGATAGGGTCCGGTCGTCCTCGCGAGGCGTTCTACGCTTCATACCCGATCCCAGGCCGCCCTGGTCGTCTTTAATCACATGACATAACAACATTGGTAAATATAATTTAATATATATAATCGTTGAAATGTAAACTGATTTATTAGTTATTAATTTATTAATGTAAAGAAAATAAACTACTTTACATTTATTAATGTATAGTAATTTATTTTCTTTGTATTTGACTTATTAGTACGATCGATTCGTCTACATCTTATCTATACATATAGGTAATAAAACTGTAGAGGTCGAATGTCTGTACATACACTGATAAAAATAATGGTTTTTTACCAAATACGCCATATATTTAGCCTGTAGGCATTTGGGTCAATTGAAAGTCGATTAAGTCAAAAAGACAGTTTTCGAGACAATTACATTAAAAAATTTGAGTAGAGGTAGGTACGAGGTTCAGTTTAGGGTAGAAATATTTTAGTCAATAACCGTGTTTTTGAATGAAAGAAATCTAAGGTTCGTTCAGGCAAATAAGAGATGGCGCTAAGTACGTCCATGTATTTATCAGAAAAAAATATAAACTTTAAATAAATACTATATTAAGTTGATGTAAGTAAACATTTCTGTATTTTTCAATTGAATTGAATTGTTGTTGTGAGAAAAATATCAGTAAGCAAGACAAATCTTTATTATATTAACTCAATCAGGTATATTGTGTTGACTTAGTTGCATAAGAAGTTTCGTTAAATACTACCTTAATCATTGTAAGTACACCGTGTATTTGAGGGAACGATTCCCTTCAAGTACGTGCGGTACCTAAACCTAAGTCGTACCGTACTTCGCCGTATTTAAATACGTGGCGTATTTGACATAACTGAAACCAAGTTGAGGCAAAGTTTTCTTTTTATCAGTGTAGAAAAAAAGCAAAAAAACCGAGTCAGGGGGATGTTAGAAGTAAAATAGAACACAATATCTAGTTATTTTTTGTTACTCTGTCTGTGTGTACGGGCTAATCTCCGAAACTGTTGCACCTTATTAAATAACATTTTGCATGGTGGTACATTACATCCCCGCTCAAAATTTTAAATAGGTACACAGACAATTTATGAGTTCTCGTGGAATAGTAAAAAAATCGAAGGAATAACAAACACCACGCAAACAAACTCGCGGGGATATTCATATATTTTCATAAAAAATGCTTTTATTTTAGAAACATATCACATAGTAGTAAAAGAAATCACAAAAAAATGTCACGTTCACAACGTTTTATTGCTAAAAAATAACACAACTTCAAATCTAGTAAAACAAACCAAAAAGATTTCGTGCGTCCGAAACGTTTTGTTGTAAACAAAAATGTGCAACAAAAAATGTGCCTGTTTTAACTATCTGTCCTATATTGCAATTCGATTACTTTAGACGGCTGGTGACGGACAGCGATATAATTTAAAAGTCCTCC
This sequence comes from Nycteola revayana, assembly GCA_947037095.2. Lineage (NCBI taxonomy): Eukaryota > Metazoa > Arthropoda > Insecta > Lepidoptera > Nolidae > Nycteola > Nycteola revayana. Next base: position 12,077,123 of record OX344838.1, on the reverse strand, counting down.
AAGCGGGGTTTTACTATAGTCACCACGCTTGGTATACGGTTTGGTGACCGCTTTTATGATTATGTTGTAAAACACAGGGAAACGCTGCTTTCCATTCCTTGGTATATGATTATTATAGATGATGTTAAAGCTATCGGAACCAATGGTTTAAGGTGCTTTCCGAGATACGGAGGACAATTCCTCAACCAACCAGAAGGAAAGAAATCTTAGATTTATAATAAAACTTTCATCGATCAAACCACGACCATGACCTTCGAAATTTAAAGCTAGCCATTTACCGGTACACTGCGGAAGTTGTTTAATGACAGAAAAACTAAGGTTTACCGTAAATGTTACTCTGTCAGTTTCTTCCCATCGTCCACCTCTAGTCAACATACATCTCCTTATAAAGAGATGGTGGTTTTAATCGCGTAACAACCGCGTAATACCGCATAATAACCGCTCCCGTATAACATTCTAAATTAAATTATAGCCTATAGCCTAGGAAAAGGAACGTCTTTTCGTTAAGCGTTTTCTGATTAAATTAATCAGAAAACGCTAATGGAATATATTTCTGAAGCACTTTATATATAATGTTTAAATTAATAATATATATAAGATAACATACACACTCAAGTTTAATATGTGCCTATTATGTTGGATCTCGCATCTTAGAACAAGCGGTACACGAATGTCTCATAGGGGTTCTTTTGAGACAATACAATCTTATCTAATTATCTCGTACTCTCTAAATGTGTGAGTTTATTGTCTCTGTCTCGAGGCTTTGTGTAGCTTGTATATGTAGTGTGTAGATAGACAGGTAATTTAGGAAATTGGAACATTTCCTAGCAAAATTCAATAAAACTTATTAAAAAAGATAAGTTTTACTTAATTTGAAAGTGTTTTACGAAAAGGTTATCTATATTCTATACTAATATATACCTAAAGCTGAAGAATTTGTTATTTGCTTGAACGCGTTAACCTCAGGAAATACTCGTCCGATTTAAATATTCTTTTGGTGTTTTAATTACGAAGTTGCTACGCAAACGGGTGTGACGCGGGTGCTACCGCGCCCGAAAGCTAATTTTTTTTATAAATTGTAAAAAGTTAGGTTTGGCAATTAACTCGGGCTTACAAAAATAGATAGTTGGTAAGCCTGAGCACACATTGGGCGTGCCCGAGTCTCTGTTATAAAGCCAAATCACGTAGCAATTACAGTTCCAAAGTTATTTTATTCGCCTCTAGATAAAATACACTACATTTTATGGTTATACGTACCAGGAATTTCTTACGTGACGATGAAGAAAAATATTTTTGAATACATACATCAACTTTGTCTTTAGCAGCCTTCATTATAAACAAACTACGTTTTAACATTGATTTTCTCCTTTTTTTGCTATCATACGCTCATAACACAACCTCAAAACTCAGCGTTTAATATAAAATCAATATAACATAATAATATAAGTTAAAGTAAAATATTTCTCGACTGCTAACTCGTGGTAGGGGTACTACACTGAACATGAAACCTCCCATGAGACGAGGTGTCGGAACAAAGTGTCACGCAACGTTTTAAAGGAAAATCCGATTACAGCGTCTCTTTGTATTCGCTCCAGAGGGACAATAATAGTTTGGTTACTGTTAAACGACTTATATTGCTGACCGTACATGTCTTCACGCTAACAGAAAGTGCTACTAATAGTTACTTTCTCGATTGTTATAGTGTAAGTTGCTTTAATGAAATTCATGCGTCAAAAAACTAGATGGGAAGACGATGTCAAGAAAGTAGCTGGAGCATCATGGCAAAGACACGCCAGAAACAGAAAATCTTGGAAAGCCTTAGGGGAGGCCTATGCCAGGGGGCAAGCGGATAATGTTACCGATGTCGAGGAATTGAACTATTAAAAATTAAAATTATTAGTATTAATGCTATTTGTAATTAACTTGTAGAATCAAGTATTATTGTATTGTCACTAATCGATTCCAAAATTAATGCATGTAAATTTAATGTCAATAATATTGAAGAACTATGTATAATAGTGCGATCAGAAATAACTGTAATGAAATTAATTTACTACCTATCCGAAATAAAGGCTGTTTGAAGTTGCTTTAATGGAATTATGGACTGTTCAATGTATGAGAAAAAGGTTATATAGGTAAATCTATATTAATAAAACGCTTTGTACTGGATAAGTAACGGATCAATGCACAAGCTAAATAATGGTGGATACCTAAACCTCGGAGAATGTATTCTTTATGACATAGGCATTCGATAGGAATTTTTTTAAAAAAACATCTCTAAGAGGATGAAAAGCGGTGTCAAGCAACAACAGCTAGAGAATACCTACTATAATTTTGTGATTGGTCTCGTGCGCTTACTTAAAACCATAGCTTCGTAAATGCAGTAACTGAATATTGCAGTGTGTATAAGACACTGCACCATAGTATGTGATCCCGTTGTCCTTCTTATTTCTTGTTGAGTTATTTTTACACAGTTTACTGCAAAAACTGGCATATTACTTCTATTTTAACCAAAAGACACGATTCCTCGTACAGAGCGTGACTGACTAGGGTACACCAATTCCGGCGCACTATTTTCGCCGCGTGACTGACTCGGGTACACCAATTTCGGCGCACTACTTTTCGTTTACGACGTTTGACATTTGTCAAGTACGACGGCAGTCTAGCGGCTATCTAGTCGTGCGCGCGAGACCAATCATTAAGCCCTACTAATATTATAAATGTGTACGTTTGTTTGTTACGCTTTCACTCGAAAACTACTTAACCGATCATCATGAAACTTTGTACACATATTCTTGAAGATATTATAAGTAACATACGGACATTGTGTCACATCGAAGGTAGATAGAGAAAGACTCGTAGGAAGCTAGGATAGGGTCCGGTCGTCCTCCAAAGGCGAGGCTCGCGGCGCGTTCTATGCTTCAGACCCGATCCCAGCCCGCGGTGGTTGATCTTAATTAGATATATTTTATAATAAGCGATTATCACATGTAATAACAACACTGTGAAATTTTATTTAATAACATTATTGTTGAAATGTAAACTAATTTATTAGTCAAGATTATTTTTTCTTTTTAGTTTTCATTATCATTGTTTTTTACTTATAGTATCGATTCGTTTTCCTCTCATTGCCTTCAATGCGAGCGAAGCCGCGAGTAAAAGCTTGATTAAGTATAATACACTATTCCATCTTTATAAATATATCTACCAACTCTTACAGTGATGTCTACTCACTTTTAAAGTACACATTTGAACAGAATACCTACTAGGGTATAAGTATTGTTTGTCTAACTTATAACGGACCATTTAACCTTATTTTGACTTTTGAATGTACTAGTCGACCTCCACAAAGTGACTCGTGTTTAATCGTGTGAAAACTGACAATCATATAAGCTGTATGGGTTGACAGTGTTATGTCAGAGGATTTTAAACTCTCTTGATCAAGAGTTAGGGTTTAAATTGAATAATGTGATTGCAAACAGCTTCTTATCGATGCGAATATTATAATTCACCAAAACACAACCTAAGCTATTCTTGAATTACATAGCTTTCTAATTGAGAAAAACTGTAGGTGTATACAAAATGTTCAGTAATTTTGGAGATGGATATTAATTTGGCACGTAATCAAAAAAAAATTGTTGTGAGCCAATTGCTGTACTAAGGATATTCTTCTTCTTTGTAGGTCACCACAAACACACTTGACAAAGTGATCTTGGTCATCACTTCAGGTTTTCGTGGCAAGGTTTACATCACGCCGCCATTTTTCTCTGACGACCGCCTTCCTTATGCATTCATGATAATGAGTCTTATACTGCCGCTTTTATCTGGCCAGGCCACCTCATAGGTGATCTCCCTCCTTACCTGGCACCCTCAGGCTTTTCCTGAGATAAAGGATATAAGAGGTGGATAATTACATAAAAATAAAGACTATAATTTCGATAAAAATGTATTTGTTACTGTAGAACTGTAAATAGTAATACATATACTATGATTTTATATTTAATTATTTAAGCTTCATTACCTACTTAATATGTTGGTTTATTTAAATATTTAAATATCTTTGCATGCATATTGAATCTAAAACCGTGGTATATTTATGATGTATATTTATATATAGATAATAGACCATGAGTAATAAAGACTTTTAACGAAGTTATTAGTTGATTATTCATATCATTACGTAATTGACCTCCAGACTTAGATACTCAGTCAATAATTATTGTACTGATTGATGAAAAAACAAAATATATCTAAGCATTCCTTTGTATATTATAAGTATATAGTAGGAGATATAGTTTATTACATGAATAAAATACATATAAACAACTAAAAGTAGCTTATCCTTATCCTTACTATCCTTACTTATATAATATTATTATCCTTACTAATCCTTACTAATATTATAAATGTGAAAGTAACTCTGTCTGTCTGTTTGTCTGTTACGCAATCACGCCTTAAGTACTGAAGCGATTTAAATGAAATTTGGTACTGTTATAGTCTAGAGCCTGAGAAAGAACATAGGCTATATTTTATTATGAATTTCCCACGGGAACGGGAGTTACGCGGGTAAAACCGCGCGCGGGAAGCTAGTTTAAAATAAAACTAACTTATAAAATATTACTATTACTATTATAAATGTATTCTACTTGGCAAGGTTCCCAGAATGCTGGCAGCATTACCCCGTTGATTGGCAATGCTTACCTGCTGTGCAAAGTAAAAACCAGCACTCGGAGAACGAGCCGCACTTAAGAGGGTCGCCGCGAGGTATTTATAAATAAATTTTTCTCCCGGTTCCTACGGCCTCAATGTTTCGACACCAAAAGGCACAAATACAAAACCGACTGTTTCAATTTTTTTTTATTTTTCATATTTTCTTTGGGTTTAAATAAATGTCGAGGAAACAAACTACCTCCAAGAACGTAGATAAAATAAAGTCAATTTAAACTAAAACTAAATTCTAATTACATTTTCTTCTTATGAATGATTTTTGTCGAATTTATTCCTGACGACGCTCAGCTTTAATTTATTTTGATTAAGCACCCTTCGTGATTGACTTCTCGAATTAAGCTGAGATAAGTTTCTTATAGACATAACTTTATACTAAAAGAAGTCGCATAAATAAAATTATTTATATCAAATGAACGCATTTTACTAACGTAGTTTTTGTGAAGCCATGTCACAAATAAGTAATAAGATTAGTTTTACTTATTTGAAAGTATTCAATTTCATTTTAGAGTTTTGTTTTTGAATAAAAAAGTTTAAATATTTAATTTACATAGTTTTACAAATACGACTTTTGTAAAATGCGTATTTTACAAACGTAGTTTTTGTGCAACTATGTTACAAATGTATGCTATTAAGATTAGTGCCACTATATTATTATGTGAAAGCAAAACATCGGTATAATTTTAGAGATTTTTTACAAAAAAAAGCTAAGTAGGTATGCCACATTTTTTATGGTACAAACATAAGAACGGATGTTTTTTTAGAAGTTTAACAATAAACTAAGGTAAAAGAAGCGTTAATAATTATCACAGCCACATCATGGCATAATTTGCTCTTTGAGTATAACATCGTATATTCGGAACTCTTTTTATATTACTAATGCGTCGTCTAACTTAAACTTTTTTTTTTCTGTTCGACGTCGTAAGGCCTTTTGGGCCTGATAATGGCTTTCATCTGAACCTAGAATGAGTAATTGGTAGATTTTTCAAGCAATCTTCTATAGCATTCGCCTCAAACAAACTTTACTTCATTTCTATGCTAATTCGGACAAGTTCAAATTAAGTTCATAATAAAACATATTCATTTGTATTTGTTTTTGTAATCTTTTTTTTTTTCTTTAAAAAGACTACTCCCGCACTAGGTAAATGAATCCCTGTGTCGCGGGGGACTTTACAAACATTCATTTCACGGACACACAGAATACCCAGACTCAGAACAACTATTTGTGGTTCACACAAATAATTGTCCCGAGTGGGAATCGAACCCAGAACACCAGGTCTCAGAGGCAACTATCGTAACCACTGAGCCGCCGGTGCAGTCAATAATTTGTCATATATATAGTGAAAATGAATGAAGTCTTTCCATTTTAATAAATGTTTTGCTGAGGCATAAAACTAAACTACATATTTAAAACATTAATAATTTGTTTTTGTGCTTATTGCTTCAAAGAATCTAATATCAAATATTTACAGTCAAATACGGATCACTATTTTGTTTGTTTTTTTGTTTATAGATAGACTGTTTACACTGCATTCCAGTAGCTGTTATTTTTATTGCATATCTCGCTAAACTGCTACGAGATCTGACGTAGCATCGTAGTATATACGGACTTACGTTGTGACTACGTTCACCAACCGGCCAACCAAGTGTTGTGGATTTTACCAAAACTCTCCCTGATGATGATGATGCTGAATATGATCCAAATGTATGTATCCAACATTGTATACACTTCCTAGGAAATGCATATAATTACTAAATGGACATATATACATAAAAGTTCCTACCATATGCACAAAGGTTAACATAGGTCCCTACGCGTAATTTCTACATTAATGATAAAATTAAGATAAGATATAGCCTAAGCTTTTTGTTACTTTTATGCTTACTTACTTTATACTAATTATTATGTTACTGTTATATAAACGAATTATTGTTAATCTTTAAAAAATCTGTACAAAGAAAAAGAGGAAAAAAGAAGGAATGGTTGGAGCAAAGGAGGTCAAGTTACAACTCCCAGATTGTGTATAGTCGATCAACTGATGTAGTTTAAAACTCTTATAACTTTAAACTACAAATATGAACCAGAAAATCATACGATCAAAACTATAGCGCACTGTTGAATAATTTATCATTTCCTTTACAACTACAGTTCTGAAATGGAACATAAATTATGTTCTACTGAATTGCTCTCAAATTCCATCTATTTCGCTTTTAGAAGCATCACAAAGGTGACACAATTGCTTACTAAACGTGTACAAAGTGAACAGTGATAATGGGCTAAAGCCGTTCATTAAAGTTTCACTAATCAACAGTACCAGGTTAAAAGTACCCTCAACCGAAGTAACTGTTTTTTTTCAGATTGACTTACGTACGTAGCCACGAGGCTTTTGCTACTTCACCGGGCATAAAGGCGAGCCGAGTTCCAGCCTTAATAAATGGTTTAAAAACTACAAACTAAGCAAAGTGAGCAAGAGAGCGCCCCTTGTGGAGCTTGGACCTCGACTCAGGGCGGCGCTGGCGGTGAGATTGAGGGATTATGACTTTTAGTAGTTTAGGGGAGTTTGTGCTACTGTCGCTCTATTTTACAGTTCGCGGACATCGGATCGGATGGCGAAGTACATGCATGAGGAGATTAATGAATGCAGAAGAGGCGAAATTCGTATATCAAGATCGTAGCAAGTGGAGGGAAGTGGTATCTTCCTACCACTATGGCAAAGAGGCGTGAATATATGTATGTATGTAATGAACTGTAAATCTTTGTTGAGTATGTTTTCTGATTAACTAGCTGTTGCCAGCGACATTGTCCGCGTCGATTTCTTCGTACAAACGCTTAAACGTTACCACACCTTTTCACAGCCTTAAAGATTGAATTTTCTAAAATCCTTTTAGTGCACCTTTGTCACGTGAGGAATATTTGTGCAAAATTGTATTGTTCTAGCGCCAGCGGTTTCAGCCGTGCGTTGGTCGATCAGTCAGCTAGTTTCTGCTTTTACATATAATTATAGATAGCTTTGAACGTTATTACATGTTGATAGGGTTTAAAATGTGCTATGATTTACTCGTATATTCGCACTGCACTCTGAGAGTTTAAAGGCCTTTGTAAATGCGGTAGGACAGATGATTTGAGCACGAATGTACGGTCAGCTTAAAAATTCGAATAGGCTCACCGTTGAAGCGGATGTTTTTTACTCTTTGTGCTACCTTAGATCTGTATAAAAGCTAGCAGCGCTTACAGACGTACAGTAAAATGGTGAAGTATTTTCGAGAATGGAAACTATTTACACTAAATAAAAATCTCCGTTGAGGAGATTTTTTTTTCACCCAGGATTTATTCTTTTTTTTTAATACTTAAAGTTACTTAACGTTCCCCTTAGAGACATGTTTTAAAAGAGATTGATAAATTTCGATGATCGGTTGGGGTTCCACCGTATCCGAATTGGTTAAGGCATTAGAGGCAATAGCCTGTGCCTCCGTTTTAGTTTTTTTAAATTCAAAGATTCGATCATTGAGATTGAGCCGGCAGGACCCGAACCTGCATCTTAGGTGGTGGTCAAAATTTATTAATCTCAATTTTCAAATTTAGGAAGGTCCTTTTTGGACTAGCTATAACGAACTTACGATAACATGTTAAAACACCACCATGCCGATGATTGCCATATCAAACAAGTAGGTACATCGTATGTGTCAATATTAAAATACCACGTAGATGTCAATTATGGTTACGTGATCGGAATTTTCAATTAAAGTCTATTGATGTGGTAACTGCAGTTTGATATAAGTATCGAACATTATTGTAACATATTACCAATAGTAGTTGTATTTAAATTAAATATAAATATGCGGTTTTGATAAAAAGCATATTGATATTGATTGCTTTGTGTCATTTAATATTCAGATTTGATATGTATAGAAATATTCAGCTTATAGGGTGTGTTTCCATTAGCCCCGAATGTTATACATCTACAGTTCCCATTGTCCCCTCCCCCCCTTATTACTGACGTTTAGAAGAACAGCCGGGGGTTTTAGTAGGTAGACCCTATCTTAGTGGATGATGAGCATACTTATCATCGTTATGGAGAGGATAGTTACAAAACTAGCGACCCGCCTTGGCTTCGCATGGGTGCAATGCTGATGTATTATAAATATATACCTCCTTCTTGTATCAATCTATCTATAAACAAAAACCGCAATAAAATCCGTTGCGTAGTTTTAAGGCTCTAAGCATACATAGGGACAGACAGACAGCAGCAAGCGACTTTTTTTTATACTATGTGGTATGTAGATATGCAATGGATGACGGAGGAATGTAATACCCAATACCGAAATTCCTAAACATCTGTAATACCAAATACCGTACATTTATAAAGTACATTGAATCGCGATATATAATGAATTTTCTATAGTAAATCAAAAATTAATTAAATAGGTCTTGTTTCTACTTAGGCAAAACTGCGCATAGTAGATCTTAAAATTATATAAATAGCTCCATCATAATGATCGAATCTCAGTTTTAGTGCGAACCAAAACGGAACAGCAAAGTCTCGGAGATCGTGGTTTGGCCGCGGTGTATTTATAATTTTGTAATGTAATGTAAAACAAAAAATGAGTAAGAAGCAAACTTTTAGTACCAGTTTTAAAAATGGTACTAATTATACCATGTTTATTAAGGAAGAAAAGAAGGTATTGCATTATTTATAATTCACCAGGAAACACTAAATACCAAAGATGAAAATCCTCAGTAAGAGTCGTAAAATCTTATTTATCCACGTTAATTACTCAAAGTCCAACATGCGAGTGTGGCCATTAAACTGTACGGAAATGCATTTGAGATAAAAGCTAAAGGAGCGTCCATTAACTATATATTTTTCTTATAAGCCAAAAGGTCAAAATAGCGTGAAATAATTTCTTAACTTAGATTATGACTTATATTGAACGTATTGTTGCCACATATCGACTAGTAATGATATGTAAGAAATACATTTATTAAAATTCGATTGTATTCCAATGTATTTTTTATACATTCCAATGTATAAAAGATACAAAATATATGTCATCCCTTCAACAGTATCTTGACTTTACATCAAGTTAACTATGCAAAAATGTGTTCATAGTGTAGTATCCGATACTAATAGAGTAGACTCTGATACTCAAAGATGCACTTATGGTGTCTCAGCTGTAAAAATTATGGATAGCTAGGAAACAACCATACGGGGAATGAAATTACACTACTGACAATGTCATGTGTCATCCATAAAAGCATAGCACATACCTCAGTCTGACACTTATCGTGTAGTGTAAAATAGTAGTAAGCATAATAGTGTAATTGTTCTGTGAACTATCTGTATTTACTTACATATATTATATTCATAGACCGCTAGTTCTGTCTCAAATTCTTTTATTTTTCTATTAGAATAAAAACACAATAAACAAATATTACAAAGACAACCGTTTGGGCAAATAATGTGTATGCCAATAAATAGTTAAAGTAACTGGACCAAAACCTACGTTCTGCCCATTTGAGTATGTTTCGCAGGACCGTCTCATGTGAGTCGTGTTAAAACCGGCAGTAGAATAACCCACTGAGTTTGTTTCGCCGGATCTTCTCAGTTCCGGTGTTGGATCCGGTGGTAGCATTAAAGCGCGTCCGTCGTTATATACTCATGGTCCACCTTAATATTGACAATTGTTCTAACCTAATATAGACAGAACAAGCTATTTGACACAATATAGTTAAATAATAAACTAAGACGTTAAGACTAAAATATAATGAAAATAATAACTTAAATACTTGTTTAATTTGAAAATTTATAAAAAATGATAATTATAGATAATAATACTAAATACTAAATTATATTTTTGACTATTTGCAAGTGCCTGTATTAGGTTAACGTAAATAAAAATGATTTTTATTTTTTTGTGTTGGACACTCGTAGTGTAGTGTTGGACACCGTAGTGTAGTGTCTCAGCAAAAACATGTATGGACAACTAATAAACTACCATACGGGGAATGAAATTACATTACTGATAGCACCAACGTCAGTCCGACACTAACAAACAATTGTCTGACACGCATAGTGTAGTCACTGACACTCATAGTACCTCACTCATAGACTCATAGTATGTAGTATCTCATACTCATGGAGTTGTCTGTGACACTCTCATACTCTTGGAGTAGTCTCTGACACTTATAGTGTAGTGTCCGACACTCCTAGTGTATTATCCGACACGTATAGTGTAGTTCCTGATGCTCATGGCGTAGTCTCTGGCACTTATAGTGTAGTGTCCGACCTCATAGTGTCTCAGATTTTTTTTTTATAAATTACAAAGAAACATCCATACGGGGAATTAAATTACATTACTGACATTGTCATGTGTCATCTATAAAAGCATAGCATGGCGGTAATTTTAATCTATACTGTTATATAAAGCTTGAGAGTTTGTTTGTTTGTGTGAACGCGCCAAACTCAGGAACAATTGGTCCGATTCAAAAAAATATTTTAGTGTTAGATAGCCCATTTATCGGTATATTTAATATCGAAGTTACTACGGGAACGGGAGTGACACCGGTGAAACCGCGCATGGCTAAAATAATTTTAAGCAACTTGGAAATTTTTGAACGAAACTCGCTAGTACGATGTTTTCGGATTAGTCACTTTCTGACTTAAATAATGGACGTTCCCTAACCCACATCTGATTTGAGGCCCCAGTTTAGCATTTAAGCCAAGCTTAAAACGAGCTTTTGCCTTTCTCTGTTGCGGCCGACGGACGGACGGGCCATGTGACTTTATCTACTAAATAGACGGCTTGTTAAAAGGATAGCAGACTGCTTTTTCAGATGCTTGGGTAGCTGGTTACAAATGTAAATTATTCTACATTAACATTTTTGTTACTCGCTACTGTTGACTAAATAATAATATGAACAAGTTGTGAATTTGTGTTTAGTAATCGATTTATGTTTAGCAGTGGACGTTATACGGGCTGATGTTCAGCATGAACGTTATACGGATTGGTGCATAATAAAGTATTTAATTATGCACCAATATTATACATCATCATCAGCCCGTAAAACGTCCACTGCTGAACATAGGCCTCCTCCCAAGGGAGGGTATTTGCCATAGTCACCACGCTTGGCAGGCGGATTGGTGACCGCAGAATTATGTTGTAACACACAAGGAAACGCTGCCCATTCCATGATATTCAAATAATAAAGATGATGTTATAACAATCGGGACCAACGGCTTAACGTGCTTTCCGAGGCACGGAGGGTAGTCCCTCAACCAACCAGACCCGGAAAGAAATCTTAGAATTTACATCCCGCGACATCCAAGACGCAAAGCGTGAAGAGACTAATACGGCTATGCCACGGAGGTATGAACAAAAAATTAATTAATAATGTTATTTGATTATAGTATTCTTAACATTAAGGTACTTCTCCAGTAGAGTTCATTAGTATCAGTAGAGTACTAATGCAATGCACTATCTCTCTTAAAATATGTAGGTATAATTGAATTAGATTGAACGGCAATATTGATCATAAAAAAATCTAAGATAGCGAGAGATATTATATTAGTAGAAGATCCGACCCTACATCGACCTTCACCGAGCTGATAATAGAATTAAACATGTTTTATAATAAATTAAGTATATTAGAAAATATATTAAAAATGGGTTGGCTAAAGTAATCCTGGACAGACTTTTTTTTAATGATTTGAATTAAATGTTTGCAACAATTAATTAAAAATCATTAAAAAAAAGATAAGATAATAAGTACATTTTATTATTACTAAAATTATTAAACGTATAGAACGTTCAGCTGTTAGGTTGGACCTGGACGAACTACTGGGTTACTAGGTACAAAAAGGTGTGTATATGACAGTTACTTTCACTTGATTGGACAATTACAAAATTATAATAACAAACAAGCGCTGATTTTGCGTTAATTTAATTTAATCTTTTTAAAATTTCATTAAAATATTTTTTTAAATAATAATTAAAAATAGTCTGCCCAGGATTTTTTTAGCCAACCCATTTTTAATATATTTTCTAATATACTTAATTTATTATAAAACATGTTTCATTCTATTATCAGCTCGGTGAAGGTTGATGTAGGTTCGGATCTTAGACTATATGGGTCCTCAAGAAAGATACGTAACAACTTTCCACGTAAGCAAAAAGGTGATTCACTCAGGTCTAACAAAACGTAAAAGATTGCCGAATCATTTCAAAGGTAAACCTTATTTTTTGGCATTAATAGATACGTATTAAAATATTGATTTCTGAGCAGCGCAATCTTTGGCAACGTTATTGCTTCTTGGTAAACTCGAAAACAGTTACTTATTAAACTCCTAGTGCCCTCATAAGCTGGTTATGTCCGGTAAAGTAGCAAAAACCTCCTAGCTAACTTCATAATGTCCTAATAAACTGAAACCGCATAAAGTGGAAGTAAGTGACCCGTGTACAGTAAAGGAGAGAGAGAGCTGCACAATTCGTCATTTCGCATTTGCCTCCGCCAGCGACTGCCCCGATCGGAAATTCAGGTGCCATAGTTTTTTTATTGCCAGTTTGTATGCTTGTTGTTTTTTCTTTTACTATTTAATAAGGCCTCTATATCCGATAAAGTTACAGAATCCTAATGATTATAAATTTACGTTACTTATTATAAAAGATATTCTCGTGATTATTCTCGTGTGTCTAGTTAAGGTTGTCAACTTTTGTTTACAAGAAAAAAGTATATTTAGGTCATAGAAGAATATTGAACAGTATTTAAAAAAAAAGTGAGAGTACTTACAAGTCATACTAGATGTCTTGAATATTTGACATAGAACATTAAAAAAATTGGGTAAGCGTCTAAGTCCAATAATTATAGTGTTAAGCATTTTGACGCTCAAAACTGTAGGTATTTTGTACACTTTATTTTTGTTTAACATTAAAAAGTGTAGTGTACTGAGACAGTATAGTTGGCAACCCTGTGTCTCATATCAAGAACAATAAATTATTTTATGATTTAAATCTATAATCATATATGAAGCTGTAGAGTTTGTTTGCTTGAACGCGCTCATATCAGGAACCGATTGAAAAAATCTTACAGTGTTAGATTGCCCATTTATCGAGGAAGGTTATAGCTATATTTTATTTTGAACTTCCTACGGTAACAGGATCCACGCGGGTCTTAAGGAGATTTTAAATACACTTAATAATATTTTGACGTATAAGCGCTACACGCCTTTGGGCACATTTAATGGGACCACGGCTTAAGGATCTTTACTATATGCATTGTGATTCAACGATATAAAAGCGAGGTAAGCAACAATATGATCTCATCACTTGAGTGTCATACAATCTTCCCAAGTGATAGCACGCATGCGTCGCATCTATTATTTAGTACCGCGTTTTCTCCGTGTGTTTATTTAGAGCTTGTAGGTAGGTACTGTTGGCAAGATAAATTCTTCTTATTTGGCACTAAAGAAAAACAAACGGAATTTATTTAGTAATCTACTAACTTTGAACTATTTTTTAAGAATACAGTTGAATAGTTATCGGTATACATTTAATATTCCAATGCAAACTGCATAAAAAAAATGTGAAAGTACCACGATTCCCGAATTCTGGTATTTACTTTGCAAGCAGATAAACATTGCCATTCAACGAGACAATGCTGCCAGCATTTTATAATTTTTAGAATATGCTTGACGCGGCCGTAGCAGTGGCTAGGGCGTCGGACTTGCGATCATGTGGCCGCCGGTTCGATCCCCACCCCATTGCAATTCCGACGTGAACCCAATCGTAACACAAGCACTTTAGCTTAGCTCGAGGGGTTAACAAGAATACTAGTAGTATGCGAAAACACTGCTAGTTATCATTTAAAAGAAAAAAAAACGTTTATTTCAGTTATAGATAAAATTTGTTATTTTTAATAATATTCATCATCATCATCAGCCCGTATTACGTCCACTGCTGAACATGGGCCTCCTCCCAAGGGAGGGTATTTGCTTTGGTCACCACGCTTGGCAGGCGGGTTGGTGACCGCAGTATTATGTTGTACCACACAAGGAAACGCTGCTGCCCGTTCCTTGATATACGATTATTATACATGAAGTTATAATATTCGGGACCAACGGCTTAATGTACTTTCCGAGGCATGGAGGGTAGTGCCTCAACCAACCAGACCCGGAAAGAAATTTTAGAATCTACACAAAGATTTCCTGTCCGACGTGGGGATCCAACCCACGACCTCCGAGATTTAAAGCGAGCCAAATACTGCTACGCTACGGATGTTGTGTAATAATATTAAATACCTACAATACATACATACTATTACATAGACCTAAAAAATACTACAAATATGTAGTTCGTTATTATACACGTATATACGTTATTAGATTCTTGACTTGCTGATATTGTATTGAAAGATTAATTTACACATGGAAGCCTTAAGCATCTCTATGCTTACGCAATGTTAGGTAATTGGATAGTAATCTGAGGTATTTGAATATTGATAGAATCTTGATATAGTTAATGAGTAAATGTCCAAACTAATACCTCTATTAATATAATGGTTATAAATGCCTCGATATAACTTTTAGGGTCCGTGCTTAAATTCCAGATCGTCTTAATATTTAGATATAATATGAAAATGTTTGATCTAATTTGTGTAAAGTTTAGTAATATTGTGTAAAATTCAGTCAAAGTCAAAAGTGAAAATTGAAAAATTCTTTATTCATATAGACACATTAAAAATATGATATGTTTGTATGATGCGTCCGATTCTTTTTCTACCACGTCAAGTAAGTAATATCTTAAGCGAGAATCGAGTAAAACAGATTAAATATATTTCTTTTTTTATGTTGAATTGACTGATGGAAAATAATAATTGTTAAAAAAACACCAATCAAATATTAGCAAAGTTGTAGGATATACTTTAATAACATTTTTGTTGCTTGCCAGAAGTTCCCTGGTAATGCATTTGATAAGTAAGTACATTCGATAAGTAGGTATATATAGTTGACCATAAGTTAAAAATGTATTCCTTACAATATTTTGTGTGTTTAAATACTCATCTGTATTATGACTTATTTATTATCTCTTTCATTTATCTACAATGATTTACATGGGATTGGAAATAATGTGGTTAAAAGATTGCTAAGAGGCCATTTTTAAGAATAATAACTGCCTTTTTTCCTTACTGATACTAATTGGCAAATTAAAATAAGAGGAGTCCGTTTCTAAACAAAAGGACAGTGATTAAGGGGAAGGCTGTTCTAAACTCCTGCCTGATTGAAGCAAAATGCTGAATGTGAAAGCTATTGCCTTGACCTAAGGTGGCGAATCTAATTTCCCGTGAACCAATGTATACGCCGTGCGAAGATAAAATTTATCTGTTTTTCTTAGCAATCAACAAATACGGAACAACAATATTATTTAATAGGTGCGCCCCGCGGTTTTTACCCGCGTTAGTCTGCTCCAGTAAGTCAGAGCGTTATGTTTTGTGTTTGTGTTAATCCAGCCTATAACCTATCCTGGTGCAAAATTTTAGCCAATTTTGTTCAGTAGTTTTGGCGTGAAAGAGTAACAAACATCCAACCATCCATCTAACTTTCGCGTTTGTAATATTTGTAGGATTTTATACCAACAGTGTATTACTTAAATACTTATTAACATTTACTTGTACGCCATTAGACCGTCGTTTAAAAACAACGCAACTCCGTTAATTTCAAATCTCGTTAAGCACATACATTGTTCTAACTCATCTCGTTTGTTTAAGAACTCCTTTGTATCATCATTTTGTTGTTGATACAATACATGGAAATGTGTTTCACATTAACAACGCTTTCATCGTGTTTATTCGTTTACTGCTGAAGCAGTGGGCTGGTAAGTGATTCAAATTGGGTAAATATTTAGTTAATGTTCTTTTGATCAGAGGAAATTTGTATTGTTTGCAAAAGGTTGTGTAAAGGTTCGTAATCGTTCTTAGAAAGCTAAACTTTCAGACTTGGACACATCTTATTCCAATATTTCTAGTTTCGGTTCCAATACTTTTGCATCCAGATGAATTCGCCATAGATCCTACTATTCTATATAATAATAACTTGCTGTTCGTCCGCGTAGATTTTGATTTCTTCATACAAACTTTAAGACCCTTTTTCACCCCCTTACGGAAAGGATTTTCGTTGTACACATCTATACACACATATGACATTTAAGGAATATTCATGCAAAATTTTATGGCTATAGGCCCAGCACTTTTAACTGTGCGTTGATTGATCAGTCGGTCAGTTTTACTTTTATGTATATAGATAGATAGATAGAAAATAGAATAGATAGATAGTGAATAAATATTAAATAATATTAATAAACTATTCATTTTCAAGTAACAAAGACCCATAGACATCAATTTTATAGATATAGACACATACATAATAAAATACTATAGGAAAAATTCTTTGGGTGCAGGATATAAGCCAATGGCTATCATATCAGACCGAGGCCGCACTGATACGACGACTGCTACGCGGCGGCGCGTTTATATTAGTTTGTTTTCACAAAACCAACTGATATAAACATATGACGGCGGCCGCAATGCTTGAACTACAAGCGTGAGCCCGGCCTTACGAATTCGTATCTAATCTTGGATATCACTATAATTTATGTACGAGTAAATTTCCACCTTGGTTCATAAAAACCTAAGGTACAGTCTAATTGACTAAGTAGTTTATAACATAAGCCATTTAATACAAACATTTATACAAAATGAGGAAAACTAGTAAGGCCAGGTTAGAAATAGGTACCCTAAACCGAAGGACACTCTTTTTTTTCTAAAAACTGAACAATAGTTAGCCCTGAGGCTTTTGCTACTTCACCGGGCATAAAGGCGAGCAGAGCTCCAGCCTAGATAAATGGTTTAAACACTACAAACTAAGCAACCTGGGCAAGAGGGCGTCTCCTGCGGGACTTGGACCTCGGCTCAGGGCGGTCGCTGACGGCGAGATTGAGCAATTATGGCTTTTAGTTTCTTTACGGGGGATTTGTGCAACTGTTGCTCAACTTTACAGTTCGCGCGCCTCTCGGACTTCGGGTCTACGAGGGCATCGGAAGGTTCATAGCAAACTAAGAGTCGGGAGGGCGACGCGTCGCGTTCGCGGGCGCACTCTATAGAGTCGGATAGCCGGCGGGTCGGATAGAGGAAGGACATGCATGAACGTGAAGGAGGCGAAAGTGGTATCAAATGGAAGGAAGTGGCCCATGCCTACCCCTATGGGCGTGAATGTATGTTTATACAAAACGATATATTTCCTCTTTTAAACAAATACCTGCACAAGTATAGATTTATTATTAGTAACATGCGTAACCACAAACCAGACTATAATAATTCAGTCGGGTCACTTACGAAGGATTTGAACTGATGCATTGAACTAGTTAATTAATTCTAAATTGGAATAATTGATACAGCATTATTATTATTCTATTATTTATATAATAGAGTTTTTATGGCCATACTTAGTATATAAATATGGCCATAAAAACTGTTACAATTAAAAATAAACAAAATATTAGGAATCTGTCATTGTTATATGGTTGTTCATTGTGGTGACTCATTTTCGCGCCATTACATTTTCAAATAACATGTGATATTAAAATGGACTGGAAATATCCTATATTTCCGTCAAAGAGATCCAAATCGCTGTGATTGCATTGCACAAAGTAGGTATGGAGCCGTATACAATTTTTAAAACTCTCCATATATACACTTGTTATAAGTCAAATGTTTGTGGACCGGGCAATACCATATCAATACCTGTCAAGTTACAATGAAACATCCTCTGTTTGTTACAGAAAAACATCTGGCCGTCCACGTAGTGTTCATACAAAAAAGGCGATCAAAGCAGTAAAGGAAAGAATTGGAAGAAATCCTGTCCGATAGTAAAAGATTTTATCTCGGGAGATGAAGATAACATGTCGCATATTTTAAAAGATGACTTAAGACATGCAGCCTATAAGAGACGCACTGGTCATTTGAGGTCACAGCGAGGCCGGAGCAGTTCGGTTTTAGGTCGGAACATTCAACAACTCTCCAATTATCGAGGACGCTCCATGACATGGCGGCGGCCTTGAACAAGAAGGAGTACGTCGTCGCCGTGTTCCTCGATATGGAGAAGGCGTTCGACCGGGTCTGGCATGAGGGCTTACTTTACAAGCTCTCGCGGTCCCCGGCCCCAAGAAGATTGGTCCAACTCGTCGCCAGCTTCCTCGCGGAACGAAGATTTCGTGTGGTGGTGGAGAACTACACCTCCATGGAGCGGCCTATTACAGCGGGCGTCCCACAAGGCAGCTGCCTTTCACCGGTGTGCTACTCATGGTTCCCCAACGACATCCCCGTACAGCCCGGCTCCAAGCTGGCGCTATACGCTGACGATGCGGCGTACATATCGACATCGTTGAACGCCGCCCACGCCGCCAAGGAAATGCAGCGCAGCTTGGATGCCCTCCCAGATTGGCTCCAGAAATGGAAACTGTCGGTGAACGTGGGTAAAACCCAGGCCATCATCGTGGGATGCCACTCACATCTGCCACCACCACTCAAACTCCAAGGCGAAGTTATCTCGTGGTCCCCGAAGGTCACCTACCTGGGGGTCACTATCGACTGTTATTTGCGGATGACCCCCCATGTGACCCGAGTCGTCGGTAAGTGCCGAGCCACCCGTGCTCTGCTCAGGCCAGTGCTCACAGCGCAGCTCCCTCTCCGGGCCAAACTGGGCGTGTATAAGTTATATATACGCCCACTTCTCACCTACGCGGCCCCAGCGTGGTTTGCCCTCACAAGCGAGGCGAACCGCACGAAGCTCCGTGCGCAGCAGAACATTTTGCTGCGCACCATCGTCGCTGCCCCTCGCTTCGTGAGGAACACCACCGTCGAGAGGGATCTCAAGATGGAGTCCATCGACGCCTTCGTCGAGCACTTGACCGAGCGGATGTTCGACCGCGCCGACGCCTCTTCGTGGGACTACCTAAAGGTACTCGCACCCTTCCACTCTTACCCCCCTGACCGGAGGAAACTCCCTAGGGATTTGGTACCGGGCGACACAGTCGGTTCCCCCCGCCCCAGGCGCACCAACGGCGGGGCAGCATACGGGAACCTCCTAACGTAGTCAGCGCACGGTCGTAGATCGGCTCCTGCTGGGCCTCACCATACGGTGTCTCACCCGGTAGGGCCTCGATCTCCCGGCGCCGTGAAGCATAGGAGGTTTCATTTCCCCGTGATAGCTGCCCCGGGCCACAGCCGGGGGCCCACACATTAGGGCCACCAATACCAGTCCCTAGGGACTAGACCACGGGTAGAACCCACCCCAACTACCTGCCTGAAGTTACAGGCAGCGTTCGACACCTCGGTCAGGGAGCAACACGCCCCGATACCGACTCCTCGGCGCCCTGACGGGCTCCCGAGAAGTCTACGAGCAGAGGTCACAGAAAAATATTGTTTACGGAACAGACTTTTTTACGATCGAGCAATGTTTTAACAAACATAATGACCGTGTTTATGCTCAAAGCTCTAAAGAAGCTTTCCAATTAGTCAACAGAGTACCACGTGGGTATTATCCGACTTCAGTGATGGTTTGGTGACTATGAAGGAGGGACTGAGCCATATTTTTGTGAAAAAGATATCAAAACATCGGCACCAGTGTATCAAGATACCATTCTTGAGAGTAAGCCCCTTAACAACGCCATGTACCATACCATAACTCCTATACTTAATCTTGTTTAGAAACGAACGTTCCGGACTTCATGATAGCTAAAGACTGGCCGTCATCTATCGCATCAGCCGATCTTCATCTGCTGAATTATGATTTATGGTCAGTTTAAGGGAGTTTAGCTTGCTCTAAACGCCATGATAATTTGGGGTCCCTAAACAATCCATAAGATTGGCAGTGAAGAATTTTCCAATGGAAAGAGTGCGTGCTTCTATTGATAACTGACCTAAACGTTTAAATGTTACGTAAAATAGATTTTTGTTTTCTTTGTAACAATGTTTATGGCAAGACTAGTAAGTATATACACAGTAAAAACCACGACCAGGATATATACTTTATTCCCGTTGTCCCCGCATGCCATATCCCCGTGACGGGGACAGCGGGACGTGATTAAATTTATTTCCCGATGTCCCCATGAAAATTTTGTTGCCAGTTTCAGTGAACGCGCATAATTATTATATTATTTACTTTAACCAAACAAAACTTCAACTTCAATAAGTCCGGTTGAACTAATTTGGTTTAGGTTAAGGTTTTTTTTTTTAATAACCCGAAATCTCATTCTTAACAGTGTACGGGGACAGCGGGAAGTACAATATTAAACCTAGAATTTTCCATTGTTCACCGTATGTACCTATTACATTATCACAGACTATAAATAAATAATGCTTTTTTATTATGTACATACATTTTAAGGTCACGTTGTCCAACAACCTTCTGTTTTATTTGTATCGTATGTTTTTTATAGAATTTCGGTACATCCTCTTTAATGGATAATTTCTGTAAAAGAATCCATTAAAATAATTAATTTCCAGCTGTCGTTTCCCTATCCCCATTTTACACAAAGGAAGGAAACACGCAAGTACATTAACCAACGACATTCTTCGTGTGAACACATCAAAGAATCCCTATAAGCTTTAACAAAGTTGAACTTTAAGATGTCACTCAAACAAATGAGATGTGTGTGAGTATATTTTAGCTATTGGCAATGATGTTCTAGTGAAACAGAGCTAGATACGGCAACCGGCTTGAAAAATGGCACCACAAAACTAAGTCGATTGACACACTTGAACGTATGTCTGATTTTATAGTAAAAAGAGGTAGATGCGGCACCCGGGCTTGAAAAGTGGCACCACGAAACTTGAACACTTGAACGTATGTCTATCTCATTTTTGCATACGCAAATTTTCATGCTGTTCTGTTTACTCTTTAGGGACAATTGTTGTCTTAACAAAACACGAGCATTAACTCTTTTTATATAATACTAGCTTTCCGCGCGCAGTTACCCCCGTAAATCCCGTTTCCGTGAGAACTTCATAATGAAATATAGCCTATGTTATCCGGGGATAGTGTAGCTTTCCAACGGTGAAAGATTTTTTCAAATCGGGCCAGTAGTTTCAGAGCCTATTCAATACAAACAAACAAACAATCAAATATTTCCCCTTTATAATAACTATATTAGTCTAGATTGGTAGTAGACATTGGCTATCGGTATGAATTTTATTTAATTTAAAACCGCTATTGTAATACCTACATCTTGTGGTAGCACTAAACAATTAATGTAAAACTAGTTTTCTATGACAGTGACAAATGCGTCCGGGAAAACGAAATATTTATATATCTATAACTAACGAATTAATCTACACTAATATATAAAGCTGAAGAGTTTGTTCGTTTGTTTGGTCGAGCTAATCTCAGGAACTACTAGTCCGATTTGAAAAATTCTTACAGTGTTTCATAGCCCATTTAACGAGGAAGATATAGACTATATTTTATAACGAAGTTCCCACGGGAACGGGAACTACGCGGATGAAACCGCGCGCGGGGAGCGAGTTGTCGATATTTAAGCAGCCTACAACACAACAGCAATAGGTGTGTTCTTTCTTCACACAAATTCTATTTATTTACCATCTTATACCAACTGGTATCATCAGACTATTTTTGAATAGTTAATACTTTTATGGAAACAAAATCCTCCGCGGCAGTAAAAGGCTCACCTTAACTTTCTAAAAGCGTTAGTTCAATCCTCGCCAGTAAAAAATTCTTCCCTCCCGCCTCGACAAGCACTTTAAGCCGTTGGTCCCGATTGTCTCCCCCATCGCCCTCCTGACCCTTAGTTGAGTAAGAACCTTCCGATGCCCTCGGAGAACCGAAGTCCGAGAGACCCGCGAACTGTAAAGTAGAGCGACAGTTGCACAAAACTCCCCTAAAAAAACTAAAAGCCATAATCCTTCAATCTCCCCGTCAGTGACCGCCCTGAGCCGAGGTCCAAGTCCCACAGGGGACGCCCTCTTGCGCAGATTGCTTAGTTTGTAGTGTTTAACCATTTATCTAGGCTGGAGCTCTGCTCGCCTTTATGCCTGGTGAAGTAGCAAAAGCCTCGGGAACTACATATGTCCGTGCGAACAAAAAAACTCCCGTAAATCTACGCCAATCGGGTAACGGGCAGCAGCATTTACCTGATTATGCTCCTTTTTTTCGAATGGCGTACGTCGTTTGTTAGCCAGGTGAAGTAGCAAAGCAACAAGGCTTTTGCTACTTCACCGGGCGTAAAGGCGTGCTGCAGAGCTCCGACCTTAATAAATGGTTTAGAAACTACAAACTGAGCAGGAGGGTTTTTGCCTAACTTTTTTGCTTCATTTAGGACCTTTGAGCCTCGGCTCACGGCAGTCGCTGGCGGAATTAAGAAAATTGGATGATTTTTTCATTGGAGGCTTTTACAATTACAATTTAGTAAATGCTGGGTATGTTAAGATTTACCAAGTGAATGGTGATAAAGTTCGAAATTCAAATAGGAATATTCCTGTTCGAATTTCGAACAGGAAGATTCCTATTACTTTTCTTAGGAATCTTAGGAATTACCGTTGGTCAAGCTTTTGCAGTAATATGTATAGGTACAGTATAATTACCTACTGTGATCACCAACCCGTTGGCCAGACGTGGTGACGCCGTGAATGTAACGTAACCATGGACAGATGATGATGATGTCGTTTAATAAAAAAAATTGGTTCTAATGTGGTGCATTTAATATGGCCATTAAATAATAATTAAAGTATGCGGAAATCTTTTTAATAAATGTACCTAATGTGAATTCAAGAAGAACATCATTTCATAAGAAAACTTTTATGTAAGTCGGTACAAGTACACAAACCACAATCAAAGTTACTCATGGTAACAGTGTCGTAAATTTATCAGAACCGTTGTAAAGGAAATAGGAAGTAAAACCACATCAAATTGTTATTTTAGTCGCTTTAATCATTATAATCACTGTATAATACCTATAGACGTTTCCTAAAGAACTACGAGATCGTTATTTATATTTGAAATAGGTCCCATAGTTGCTGAGATTAGCGCGATCATGGAAACAAACCAACTCTTCAGTTTTTAATCTTTATTTATATAATACTACTGTACGTGTGTATGTCACTGAACTCCTCCTAAACGGCTGGACCAATACGAATGTTTTTGTTTTTTGTAAGCGTTTGGGTGGCGCCCTGGATGGTTTAGATTCACAAATCATATATAATATATATATATTATCATGCAGGACAATCGGGTCCGCTACTATTTCATTAGATAGTATTTCATTTATATTGCATTTTGTAAATAAATATTAAAGATTAGATTAGATATGATTCCTGCGGATTCTGGAGGACTACCACAATAGGTAGTAAACTAAAGAACTAGCATGTGTGCAAGCGGAAGAACGGAGGAGGGCAGGCAGAAGCGGACCTACGGAGAAAGGAGGTATGAAGCTGGGCAAGCAGAAGCAATACACAAATGTAATTCAACAATGTCACGTGGGCGAAACAGCGCGAGACAGCTATAGTCTATTTATATAAATAAATCTCCAAGATTGCTGTACGCTGACAACTTGAGAACGATTTGACCACTTTGGTCGATTATGTTATAGTAAAACAGAGGTAGATACGGCACCCGGGCTTGAAAAATGCCACCACGAACCTGAGCTAACTGGCACACTTGAACGTTTGTCGGTTTCGTTTTTGCACACGCTAATTTTCTTGCTATCCTGTTTACTCTCTAGGGACAAATTTTGTCCTAACCATACCCGAGCATGGCACAGCGTCTACTTCTTTTTATACATAATTTAATTTGGTGAATTATTTATTTATTGCAGTTTGCAATATAGACTGCACCGGTGGCTCAGTGGTTACGGAAGTTGCTTCTGAGACCTGGTGTTCTGGGTTCGATTCCCACCCGGGACAATTATTTGTGTGAACCACAAATAGTTGTTCTGAGTCTGGGTGTTCTTTGTGTCCGTGAAATGAATGTTTGTAAAGTCCCCCGCGACACAGGGATTTATTTCCCTAGTGCGGGAGTTGTCTTTTTTAACAAAACAAAAACAAACAAATTATTCGTAGTTATGGCATCAAAAAAATACGAATAATGTCAATGTGATGTCAATTCGACGGACTCGGACGGGTGACACCGGCGTTCGTAGAAACTAAACGACAGAGAAAGAACATGACTATTCCTTCTCTATTTACTCCAAAATTTTGTTGCTTACAGCTATCGGACAGGGACTATAATATTATTAAGTAAACAAAGCATCGATTATAAAAAGATTAAATCAGTGTCGAGTTGATAACAACAGAATTATGATAATGAATTATGATAGATAATACTGTTCGCGTCCGTGGGCTTTAGCTCTAGTCACCCACACGTGTCCCCTGGGTAGCCCCAAATGAACAGCACATCTGGTGGTAGGTTTCGACCGCGGTTTGTCACCACCCTCAAGGCAAAGCCATGCCGCCAAGTGATTTTTGTCGCGTTCCGGCATGTTGCCTTGAGTAGCCATCGTGGAAGGGGAGTCTGGGCAGTTGTGTGGTATTGCGAACCGGTTCCGGTGCTGCGTGGTGTCTGTGCTGGGTGACTGTTCGCGGAGGGTAGCGGGATCCTAAGCACGGTCTTCCGCTGGCCGACCGCAGGTAGTAGGGGGCCCAATTAGTAGGAAAGCCACCTATGAAAGGCTGCCCCGCCAACTAGCGAAAAATCCCAGGATGCGTCACCGTGCCGGTTGGCGACCGGAACATCTCTGGGGGGGTTAGGGCGTCCCCGCGCGCTCCAGATCAGTCTCCCGTCGGTGCAGCATTACGAATGTATTGCGTGGTACTCGCTCTTGCCATACCTCGCCCAACTGTCCCTTTCCTACTTGTCTGTTCACCATCAAAAATTAAATAAATAAAAAAAATAGGAAACTGGTAAAACAGCGGTTGCACTCCCTCGCACTAAAAGTGCACCTTTCTAACATCCGAGGTCTGCACTCCAATCTCATCCCGGTCCATCACCACCTTGAGACCGAAAAATCACATCTGCTGTTCCTCACGGAGACGCAAATCAGATGTCCAGCTGACGCAGCATACTTGCGCTACCCAGGGTACACCCTGGAGCACAATTTTAAGCCACGCGCTGGCACCTGCGTGTATTCTCGCGATGACATCTGTTTTCGACGTCTCCGTAACATTGAGGATTCCAGTTTCTCCGTATTATGGGTTCTGGTGGACACTGGCTTAGAGCACATACTCTATGCCAGTGTCTATCGGTCGCACACTGACAACATGGAGACAACCAGGTTGTTTCAGTACCTTTCGGACTCGGCTGAATTAGCTCAGCTCAGGTACCCATCGGCGCAGATAGTTTTTCTGGGGGACTTCAATGCCCACCACCAGGAGTGGCTGTACCCATACCAGAACACCGACCATGCTGGGAGATTAGCGTATGCATCTGCACTGACGCTTGGTCTGTCCCAACTGGTAACTGGGCCGACACGGGTGCCTGACATTGATGGCCATACGGCCAATTGCTTAGACCTTCTGCTGACAACCGATCCAGACCGATATCAAGTCGCGGTTTCCTCACCGTTGGGTAGCTCCGACCACTGTCTGGTGAAATCTGTGTCTGTCTACTCGCCACCCGATCCCGATCTCAAGGGGACTAGGCGAGTATTGGCGATACAAGTCAGCAGATTGGGATGAGATGCGGCATTTCTTCGCGTCTTACCCTTGGCTGCGCTTATGCTTCTCTTCAGACGACCCGACTCGCTGCGCGGAGGCTGTTTCTGAGGTGATATGTCAGGCTATGGAATATTTCATTCCATTTTCTGACATCTTACTCCAAGACAAAAGCCCGTCCATGGTTCCACGCTGAGTGTGATAATGCTGAAGCACATAAGCACTCTGCTTACCAAGCGTGGGCGGATGCTCGAGCCCGCAAAGCGCCAAATATTCGGAAACTGAAGAAAGCTTACAATAGTGCTGCCAAGTCTTGCAAACGTGCCCTACGCAAGGCCCGCTTTGACCATATTGGCCGCATTGGAGCCAGACTAGCATCTTACCCATCTGGGAGTAAAGCTTTTTGGTCTCTTGCTAAATCGGTCGAAGCCAATTTCTGTCGGTCCTCTTTGCCGCCACTGCAGAAGCCGAACGGTTCATTAGCTCACACCGCCAAAGAGAAAGCAGACTTGTTTGCGTCTCTATTTGCGAAGTATTCACAACTAGATGCTGCTGGTAAAAGTCCACCCAGGCTACCACATTGCACTTCCACTATGCCTGAGGTGCACATTCGGCAAAAAGTGGTACTTAAAATTCTCAGCACTCTAGATGTGAATAAGGCTGGTGGGCCTGACGGCATTCCTGCCATTGTCTTGCGGTCATGTGCGCCTGAGTTGTCTCCTGTTTTGACTCGCCTCTATCGTTTATCCCTGAAGACTGGTCTAGTTCCAGCATCCTGGAAGATTGCCAACGTTCAACCGATCCCCAAGAAAGGTAGTCGTGCCGACCCTGCCAACTACCGACCAATCGCAATCACCTCCATACTCTGTAAGGTTATGGAGCGTGTTTTAAACAACCGTCTCCTGGCATACCTGGAAGACAACGACTTCCTCAGTGACCGTCAATTCGGATTCCGTCGAGGCCGGTCTACTAGGGATCTTCTTGTATATGCTACTCACTTATGGAGCGAAGCCATTGAGAGACACGGTGAGGCTCTTGCCGTGTCTCTTGATATCTCTAAGGCTTTTGACAGGGTTTGGCACGCAAGTCTCATTGGTAAGCTTCCGGTTTACGGTATTGCTCCCGTACTTTGCACCTGGATTCAGGATTTCTTGAGGGGAAGGTCGATTCGAGTTGTCATTGATGGCGCCTCGTCCGATCTTCTTGGTATTAATGCCGGTGTCCCTCAGGGATCTGTTCTCTCCGCGACTCTTTTTTTGCTGCACATAAACGACCTGCTAGTTACTCCCGGTATCTTTGGGTATGCAGACGACAGCACAGTCTTGGTGAGATACTTGTCTGATGCGAAGTCGGGGTCAATGGTCCAGTCGTTCAGGGAGTCGATGATTGAGGGGGTGAACTCGATCTTGGAGGCTGTTTCCTTATGGGGTGATGCCAACCTGGTTGGGTTTAACCCCTCAAAAACACAGGCGTGTCTTTTTTCGGCGAAACGGAGTCCATTCCAACTGACTCCGACTTTCCGGAATGTCTCCGTTCCGATCAGCGACCATCTTGAGCTCCTAGGGCTTGACCTCTCTTCCAATCTAAACTTCGGTCACTACATCGAGTCCATTGCAAACACTGCAGCCAAAAAACTTGGCATTCTCTCCAAGGTGAGGCGGTACTTCACATCGGAGCAGCTCTTAAGTCTTTACAGAGCTCAAGTTCGCTCCTCAATGGAATACTGTTCTCATCTTTGGGATGGGTCTGCTGGATATCAGCTGGATGCTCTGGACTCATTGGAGCGCCGAGCGAAGAGAGTCATAGGCAATAACTCACTGGTGGAGGCAAGTCTTCAGAGCCTCGAACACCGTAGACGAGTGGCCTGCCTATCAGTTTTTTATCGGTTGCATTTCGGGGAGTGTGCGGAGGTTCTACATAACCTGATACCCCCTTCACCCTTCCATCACCGGACGACTAGGCGCGGCGAGCGGTTTCACCCTTTTGTTGTAGACATTCCTTCAATACGCACGAAGCGATTTGCTTCTTCTTTCATAATGCGGACGGCTAAGGAGTGGAATTCTCTGCCGGCGTCAGTTTTTCCGGAACGCTATAATCTGGACATCTTTAAGGCTAAAGTGAACAGACACTTTCTAGGCAAGCGTGTATCATCTTAGGCCTTATCTTCGCCTTCCATCAAGCGAGATTAAGGTCAAACGTAAGCCTATACAGGGTGAAATGTTAGTCACCAGCCAAATTTTTTCTAGGCATTAGGTATCATTCACTAACACCAATTTTGAAAAAAAAACGATACCTAAAATTTTCATAATTTATAATTTACTCGAAGGAATTACCCGCTCTGCGTGGTCACCAAGTAAAATGTTAATAATACTACGTGCCGCGCGAACATCAATGAGAGCGCACGTCGTTACCCCCGCCCCCACTACCCCTGAGCGGCACTACCTATGATCTAGTCGGCCACGCGCACCCCTTCGCGGGCCTTTGTGACGTGATTTCTCAATATTTTTGTATTGAGTGATACTAAATGAAAAAACACGTATTCAATGATTTTTACTAAAGATTAACATATCAAAATTTGGCTGGTGATTAAAATTTCACCCTGTATGTAATAAAAAAAATAAAAAAAAAAAAAAAAAAAATTATTGATTTATGATGTAAATAGCAATTAACGATCAATGATAACCTGATAAATGCACAGCTGTTGTTGGATAACAACACCTGTGAAGTTATCAGGTAATATAGTAATAGCACAGCACAAAATTACACCTATTGGTACGTTTTCTGTACAGTTACGAGTGAACACCCATGCTCTACTAAATAATCATCATCAGCCCGTATAACGTCCTCTGCTGGACAAGGACCTCCTCCCGGCGGAAGGTTTTGCTATAGTAGCTATAGTCGCCACGCTTAGCAAGCTGGTTTGTGTCCGCAGTTTTATATCATAATGCACAGGGAAACCCTGCTGGCTATTCCTTGGCATACAATGATCATAATTGCGCCCCCGTTACACCTGAAGAAACCACAAAAAAAAAAAAAAAAGTAATATTTTGGACTCACAGATTGATAATAAGGTCATAAAAATCTTTTATACATTTTTAAAGCCTCAAAGCAATGGCAAAATATTTTCAGCTTATTTTGGCCAGCAGCCAGCCAGTCCATTATGATTTATATAGAAAAAGATAAAGGTTGTTTGTATCCTCGAGTATTTAGCCATTTTTTAAGGGTTACTTGTGTTTATTTATTTAAATCAACAGCGAGTTTTTAAAGCGTGAAAGGCTTTCATTACTACCTATTTTTGGGACGAAGTTCCTTACGGCAGGCTTGGAGGAGAAAGGGATTTTGCTGCGCGACCGAACTGAAAAAAAAGTGATAGTAAAACCGTAAGAAAAAGTCCGTAGAATAAAACCGTTAAATGAGACGTTAAACGCGTTAATCTCAGGAACTACTGGTCCGATTTCAAAAATTCTTTCAGTGTTGGATAGTCCATTTATCGAGGAAGGTTATAGGCTATAAATTATTTTCAAAAAAATTTGGATCCGTAAGAAAATTGCGATTTATTAACCCAAGGTGTAAAAGCGAAAACCTATTAATGCGTGCGCTGCAAAAACTATTGACAATAGAACAAAATGATGTATGTACCTACTCGGGTTTGTAGGTCTTATTAAGATCTACAAAAAAGTCAGCGAGAGCATATATCTAACTATCATGGTTTAGTCACAATAACCGCTTTTATGTTCATAAAAAAATATTAAATCGTCTGAAGAAAGTAACTACGTTAAATGTAAATCATAATATGAATCCTTATCCAAATTAAGCATAACGTTATCAAGGGTATTTATGTAGAAGTAAAATACTTTTTGTTTTATTCCAATCGGACATTTCGTTGAGAAATTATCACGAGTATAAAAACGCAAAGAATTGGTACCTAATAATGAGTTATTTGCCATCATTACGTAGTATAAAACAAAGTCGCTTCCCTGTCTGTCTTTACAACTGTGCAACGGCTTTTGATACGGTTTTTTTAAATAGATAAGAGTGATTCAAGAGGAAGACTTATATGAATAATATACATAAGCATTGCATCCGTGCGGAGCCGGGGCATGTCACTAGTAATAGATAAAGCTGAAGAGTTATATAATAAATCTATAATAGCGTTTTCATTAATTTACTGTAAGGTTAAAGTTTGTTAACAAAGTTCAAATATTTGTCTTTTGAAAGACAATTCAGGCACTCAGGAAATGAAATCCTGTGTCTTGGGGATTGTTTGCAAAGCATACTCAATTCACCAACCATCTACAAAAGATTTTATTTGTTTTGTTAAAATGGTTTTTATTTTTGGCTATATTTATTTCACAATATTTGAAAGCAATTATTTTCATGCGAATGTATCATTATGTACTTAATCACAAATGTACAAAACTCCCCTTAACAACAAAAAAACATAAATAAATAAAAGAAATAAATAAAAAAAGTTTTTATTCACGTAAACCTATTACAGGCATTTGTAAATAGTCAAAACATATTTGGCTTATTTTCGATTTAATTAATCAATTTTATTTGTTTATTGCTACGTATAATAATAGTTTATATAACTTTAGCCTAAAAGCTGTCAGGTATGAAAGTACAATATTATTTTATTATTTTATATCTATGATTAAATCTAAGTTCTGTCCTTTGAGTATGTTATTATTTAGACGGACCATAAGTATCTCGACGAACGCGCTTTAGTGCTACCACCGGATCCAATACGCCCAACTGAGAAGATCCGGCGAAACAAACTCAGTGGGGTTATCCTACTGCCGGTTTCAGCGCGGCCTCATCGAGACGATCCGGCGAAACATACTCAGATGGGCATGTCCAAGAAGTTTAGGTCCAGTTACTTTTATTATTTAGTTGGCATTCACAATTTACCAATCGGTTGTCTTTATACGAATTTTATTTACATTTTCATTAAAAAACAGATTAAATAATTTATTTAAAGACAGAACTGAATAAATATATTTGGTAGTATTATTTTTATTATTACAGATAGTACACAGAATAGCTTTATACAGAATACATTATCTTGGTCTTTCAATGCTTCAACAGCTATAGGGTTACGATCTAGTGCAAGGAGGTATAACTTCCCATACATCTTTATCATCTACATACTCTTTAATACTATAGTAGCCTCTAGTCATTAGGATTCGTTTGACGTGCGTCTTAAATAATGAATCAGGCATGTCAGTTAATATAAGAAGGAAGCTTGTTGTAAAATCGAATGCAATTTCCCATGAATGACTTACTAACTTTGCTAACCCTAAAGCACGGCATAGCTAGTTTGTTCTTATTTCTAGTATTTATATTGTGAAAGTCACTTTTCTTACTAAAAGTATCTATATTTTTTCGAACAAATAAAATATACTGGTAGATATACTCAGATGGCACAGTTAATATATTTATATCTTTAAATAAGGTTCGCAGAGAATCGCGGCTACCTAGTCCATAAATAGCCCTGACCGCTCTCTTTTGTTGAATGAAGATAGTATTAATATCAGCAGCTGACCCCCAGAGCAGGATGCCATAAGACATGATGCTATGGAAGTAAGCAAAGTATACTAACCTAGCCGTGGCTTCATCCGACAATTGTTTTATTTTCCATACGGCATAAGAAGCAGAACTTAATTTACCCGATAATTTCTCAATGTGAGGACCCCACTGTAATTTAGAATCTAATGTTACACCCAAAAATACCGTGGAAGGAACAAGATCCAACGTTTCATTATTGAGTGAAATGGTAGGTGTGACATTATTTACATTTGGAAGTGCAAATTTAACACACTTCGTTTTCCCAGCATTTAACAAAAGGTTATTAGCTGAGAACCAATTCGATATTAAGCTAAGTGTGTTTGTATGTTCAGTATAGTCTTTATCTTTTCTATTTACTTTAAATATCAAGGATGTGTCATCAGCATAAAGAACTATATTTGATGTTTTATCTACTAAATATGGGAGGTCATTTATATATATTAAAAACAAAAACGGACCTAGTATTGAACGCTGGGGTACCCCCATTTTGATGGGGGAAGCTTCCGAAGTTATTCCATTTATGGCTACTACCTGTTCGCGACCAGATAAATAGGATACTACAAGGTCCAAGGATGTACCAGAAATTCCGTAGTATTTTAACTTGACAGCGAGCGTTCTGTGGTCTACACAATCGAATGCCTTGGAAAGATCACAAAAGATTCCCAAAGCATCTTGTGATCCCTCCCAAGCCTCTAGGATGGTCTTGATTAGAGTGCTTCCTGCATCTTGCGTAGAACGGCCCTTAGTAAATCCAAATTGTTTTGTCATGTAGTATCCCATTCTTATTGAAGTGCGACAGCATTTGGTTGAGCATAATTTTTTCAAATATTTTACTTAAAGTAGGTAGTATAGATATTGGCCTATAATTTGTAGCATTGTTTGCACAGCCTGATTTAAAAATGGGAACTACCTTACTTATCTTCATTAAATCAGGAAAGACTCCATCAATTGTACAGCCATTGAAGATGGCTGCTAGGATTGGAGCTATATTCTGTATAATTGGTTCAACAGCCTTTACGGACAGTCCCCATAGATCTTCTGTACCTTTGATTTTAATGGTCTTAAAAGCTTTTATTACATCTATATCTGTTATTAATTGAAAACAAAATTTGGGAATTATTGTATTAGTAATGTTTTTCATTAGAAGTCGTTCAGCTTCGTCAGTGGACGATGCAAGACTCTTGGTGGTATCTATGGGAATATTTGAAAAAAAATTGGCAAAATAATTAGCAATGGTAAATTTGTTTGAAACGAGTTCGTCATTAATATTTAAGTGAACTGATCTGTCTATAATTTTATTTTTTCCAGTTTCGGTATTAATCATTTTCCAAGTAGATTTTATCTTATTATCTGATTTTTTAATTATTTCGCTTACATGTAAGGCCTTAGCTTGTATACAAACTATCTTAAATATATTTGAGTAGTTTCTAACACGAACTTTAAAACTGTCATCAGGTGTATAGGACCTAATGTCATATAGTTCAAAAAGAAAATCTCTACTCTTTCTTATACCCTTAGTTGCCCACATACTAAACTTTAATTTATTTGGGTCGATCTTAATGTTTTTTACTTTACAACATTTGCAAAATTCTTCGTAAATACTGTTGAACAATGCATTATACAAAACATTCGGATTGTGAGTTGTCGTTGGCAGATAACACAGTTTTGCCATTAAACGCTCATTAAATTTGCTCAGATTTTTCTTAGAGAGCGGCCTGAAATTAAGTATGGGGTTTTCTATTTGAGCTACAGTGTTTAGTTTTACTATTTGACATTTATAGTCCGAGCGAACGCCGGTTACCAAACACTTATCTGCAACTTCAAAATTTGTGAAAATATTGTCAATACAAGTAGCTGTAGTCAACGTGATTCTAGTAGGTTCATAAAATAAACTATTTAGATTAAATGAACTAAACACTGCTAAAAAGCTATTTTTTTCCGGCGAATTTACTAATAAATTAATATTAAAGTCACCACAGACTAATATTTTCTTGGTACTTTTAAATTTTTTAAGAATATCCTCTATAGTGGGCATAAAATGTAATATATTTGACGAGGGTGGCCTATAGATACATAGTATGTGGTACATTTCAGTCTCAATGCAAGCCACCTCACATACTCGTTCCACAGAAAGGCAGGTAATATCCTTCCGTTCTTTAAATTTAATAGTCTCACGCACTAATATGAGTACGCCGCCACCTTCAGCTGTAACCCTATTATATAAACTAGCGACCCCATAGCCGTTTACATTAAAAGCCATCTTGTGCGCCTTGAGCCAAGTCTCAGTGAAACATATTATATCCGGACTATACTTACACAATTTTTCAAACCACTCACCTGTCCAAGAGTTTGTAATTTTATACCACTAGCTGCGCCCCGCTTCCACTGAGTCGGAGCGTGATGTTTTGTAGCCTATATTTTAATCCAGCGTATAACCTATCCCGGTGCAAAATTTCAGCCAATTCCGTTCAGTAGTTTTAGCTTGATAGAGTAACAAACATCCATCCATCCATACTTACAAACTTTCACGTCTATAATATTAGTAGGATTAATTAAGTTGGATTCAGAACAACTTTATGATATACATATAATAGCCAAATGTATAAAATTACGATTTCGATTTTCACGACACCAAACTACATTGAATACAAGTATGTATTATGAGAAAGAAATTGCCCCAGACATTTCAGAATAACCAATTTCATTTCATCTAATAGGAACTTCTTTGTAATAATGTACTTACCTACAGTTCATTTTCATTGAATTCTTTATTAAAGGTTTATTGATGAGAAATAGGTACCTACCTATTTCTCATTAATAAACAAATTGCATAGAAAATCAAATGATATATCAACCTACCTGGTAGATATGTCATTTGATTTTCTTTGTAATGTTTTTATTTTTATATTGTTGTTGACGTCAACAAATTTAATAACGAAAATGCTAATATTATGTTATAACATTTAAAAAATAAACCGAGTGATTTATTGTTATTGTGAACGATTAACTTATCAATGATTAGCAACTCAGAAGGACTTCTTATTTTTTTAATGTTATTTCCTTAACACTATTTATAACGTATAACGCATTATTCGTAACGAAATCTGTTCATGATCATGAAATGTGTTTGATAAAGAGGTTAATTACTCCTAACTAATTACTAATTAATCATAGACACGCAACTCAGACAATTTTAAACAATACAAGGAAAGTCACTCAGTTTATTCTACTGTATTGTGAATGTAATTTTTATGACACAATGAGAGCATTTTCGTCATAAAATTAGGTGCTGTCATTCGCGTCCGCGTCGTACAAAATGTGTAAAGCTAATTTTTAGAAATAGCTGAGTGAGTCGGCAGATTGCCATATATTAAAAAAAATAGCGAATTTTTTATAGACGTTTTCAGTAAATAATCAATTCAGCTAGTAGTTTCATAGGAAGCACTCTCATACATTCACATTCCTCTTCTTACTGCGATCACTAATCCGTCTTCCAACTGTGGAGATTATGGCAATATCCCTCAAGGATTATGGCAATATCCCCTGGCTTGCCAACGTATGTTAAGAGGAGGCCCATGTTGAGCAGTGGACGTAACTTGTAAATGTAACTTTTTTACATACACTTAGTCTGATCGTTCGCATAAGTTAATGTAATTATACATCATTATACATTTACAATGTTTTGTTTATTATTTACTAGCGACCCGCCCCGGCTTCGCACGGGTGGACTTTTATACCCTACCCCTGCCCTACCCTACCCCTACCCTAACCCTACCCTACTCCTACCCTACCCCTACCCTACCCCTACCCTACCCCTACCCTACTCCTACCCCACCCCTACCCCTACCCCTACCCTACCCTACCCCTACCCCTACCCTACCCCTACCCTACACCTACCCTACCCTACCCCTACCCTACCCCTACCCTACACCTACCCTACCCTACCCCTACCCTACCCTACCCCTACCCTACCCCTACCATACCCCTACCCTACCCCTACCCTTCCCTACCCCTACCCCTACCCAAAAGTATCCTATGTCCTTCTCCCAGTTCTTAGCTACCTCCCTACCAATTTTCAGCCAAATCGGTTCAGCCGTTCTTGAGTTATAAATAGTGTAACCAACACGACTTTCTTTTGTATATATAGATTTTTTATGAGCTCAGTTTGACAGTCAGGGTGCGCCAGCCTGCCTCAGGGCAACGGGACACTGAGTCATCCGCCAAACATCTCTTTCGTCCATATATTCTTGAATATTATAGTAGCCTTTACTTACATGTATCTGCTTTACGTATGTTTTAAATTTATACTCTGTTAAATCTGTAATATTAGTTAGAAGTCTATTATAAAATCTTCTGCGATTTCCAAGAAATGTTTTTTTGTCTTCCCTCTAAACAATGGTGTTGCGAGCTTATTAAAATTATGGACATCCTTCTTTTTACTGAATTTATAAATATTAATCCGAGCATACCTACATTATATTTTATGTTGGTGAATGTATTCAGACGGTAACGTAAGTAGGTATTTTGATTGCTTTAAACAGAGTACGGAGAAAATCGCGTTTTTTTATATATATGGCTCTGATTGCTCTTTTTCAATATGAAAATGGTTTCGATATCAGCACTCGAACCCCATAATAGGACTCCATAAGGCACGATATTATAAAAATAAGCAAAATCAACTAAACTTGCTGTTGCTATATCAGTCAATTGTCTAATTTTCCAAACCGCGTAAGCAGAGCTTAATTTATCTGATAATCTATCTATTCGTAACAAAGACTGATAACGAACTATAATAATGTTTAATCATGGTCAACTATAAACTACAAGTCTACGAGACATTGTAGATAATAGTTTTTGATATAAGTAAGTTAAAATCCGTTATCATATTAATCACCTACTTCCGCCTCAGTATATTTAATGTGTACCGTACTAATATAAGGAAATTCGCTCGTCATGTGAATTACTTTAAAAAACATGAAAACACCATTATAGTAATTAATTTTTAGTTTTCATTGCCCTGTTTTTAATGAATGGAAAAGAAACGTGACACAGCCGCAAGTATAATTCTAGGAATATGTTTATACAAAAAAGTCAACATTACAGTGAAGAATAATGCCACTAAGCAGATTTAAAAATTCTTGTAGGTACCATCAAAAAGCTAGTCCAGGAATTATATAGGCTTTTATGATAAGTTTTTCACGAGAACTGGAGTAAAGTGTGTAAAAGCGATTTATAGAAATCGACAGCTTACCTCACAGCCTGCTTAGCTTCTTTTTTTTTATTCTTGACCCCTATCGACCTGATGTTAAGTAGCATAGTAGAGGTCCAAATACAAGTACAGTATTTTTTTTTAATACTTACCACCCTTGTGAGCCCTGGCGACGTTATTCACACAAAGGAATAACAACGTTAATCCATATTTTTTTTTTTTTTTATGGTATTTTGTAAGGTGAATGTTACTCCAGGCGAGCAGATCATTAAGCGTACTGGTGCGAGCTGAAGACTTTGTTTGATAGGATGGAAAATGAGAATGGGCATGGCCATGCGCATGGAAGTGGTTACCTTCGTATCATCTGACTACAATCAATCAATGTCCAATCTATATAGCATGCTAGTTTTTTTACTATAATTTTTATTTCAAAACATTAACCATCAAAGAGTTAGTGCTTAAAAATTCACTTGACAATTCAAGAATTCGAAGTATTCCTTTGACCGCGATTGAGTAACGCAATTTATTTGAAAAACTTGTTTACTCAATATACCTAGGTACACGAATTTCTAATTTACAAGTTTTTCTATCACAACGATGTGACTAGTTCATTGCGAGTGCATTAGTGTTAATGAAAATACGGGCAGGTAAAATAGTAATATCACCCATGAAAACGCGTTTTCAGTTGATTAAAAAAAACCAATTCAATCAGCCTATAAAATCTACTAACACCTATTAGAAATCATGCATTTACCAGGGATGTCGCACCAATGGCACGCGTGCTGTCGATGACTCGTGACGCAAATGTATGAGCACGCCACTGTGAATTATTTTGCATGACGATGTCGTGTTATTAGATTCGAATAGATATAAGGGCTATGACCAGCCGCAGGTTTTAAACAGTTTGGACGATGATCTACGAATTGTAGTGGAACAAGAAATCTTTTAGCTGACTGAAGAGAAAAAAGATCATAGGAACTAATTTTCACATTAATTATATTAGAAGCATAGCTTGAAAATAAAAAAATCTTAAAAAACAAATGCAAATTTTTAACAAAAAATCTATTTTTGCTAGAAAGCGAGAAAATTTAATTGTGTTGTGGTGATATTCATATTCATAGCTTGACGCTCCAAAAAAAATATTACTTTACATTAAATGACGGCCGCCAATTTCATGGCGAAAATCTACCTTTGTTTTAAGAAAATAACATTTTAAAAATATGAGTGACTGTTTTTTATGAATAACAATTTACTTATCTATAATTATATTAATTAATTATGCTTTTGAATATACTGCTTTTGCTATATAACCACAGTATGAACAGTCAACTAAATAGATAAGTTTACATGGTCAGTATCAAATATGTAAATAAATAGCTTTGTGTCAGAACGAAAAGCGGTATTTTTTATAGGCGAAGAGCTCGCTGCTAGCTGTGTACAAATACACAAAATAGTAAACTCTTCTCATTAAAAATGAAAATGCGTTTCACAATGTGTATAGGTTATATATATAAAAGGTTTAACCTTTATATATATATAAAGGTTTATATTATATCTTTTGATGACTGCACCAAATGTATAACACTTTTATATGTGTGATACATATAAAAGTGTTAATAATTTACTATCAACATTTTTGGTTCATATAGACTTATTAATTATTGATATATAACTCAGACACCGTCTAAATAGCTTATCATTACACATTAGATAATTAATTTAGACGCCGCCGTCTGGGTGACTTAGAATTGATAAGGAACCCGGACATCGCCTGAGTTCGTAAAGACTACTATTAATACCTAAATCTTCCACAATAGAGAAAGTCAATCAGTTGATTCGTAAGAGTTATTTTCTTAACACAGTGGGAATATTTTCGTCATGTGTGTCATGAAATTGGTTGCCGTAATTTACCTAGGCTATATCAGTTAATAAATTATATGATTATCACTTCAACAAAATTATTTTTATTGCTTTCTAACTGTACTTGTAATCTTCACGTCTACTTTTCCCG
Organism: Nycteola revayana; assembly: GCA_947037095.2. Taxonomy (NCBI): domain Eukaryota; kingdom Metazoa; phylum Arthropoda; class Insecta; order Lepidoptera; family Nolidae; genus Nycteola; species Nycteola revayana. The sequence continues at coordinate 12,037,898 of OX344838.1, read as the reverse complement.
AACCTTTTTATTCTTGATAAGTAGACCTCTATTTGTTGTGTGGTGAATATTCTTAAACAATAACTCTTAAAAATAACTTTGAAAACGGAATGAATTCATAAACATTATTGAACAAATGTGATCCAGGGAAAAGTCTGAACCATTTACCACAAGTGATCCCACCAATGCTATAAATTTATTATTGCTATTATTATTGTGCCAATAATTTTACGTATATTACCTAATAATATTAACGTTATTTCATTGCAGATGTACAGTCTTCATATAAAATATTAATTTTTTTAAATATCACCCTAATGCAAACGTTTGCTACCTCTGTACACTGCAATATCGGAACCAGTCACACTATATTCGGAATATTTTTTGTAGCAAAATAATATTTGAACAATATGCTTTACGAATGAAGGGTAACAAAATGATTATGAAAACTAGAGCTATATGGTTATAACTAAACTGTAAATATAATAGTTATGACATAATATTCAACAACCTCGTTTGATTATATCAAAACTGTATATTTATTTTGTTTATTAAATTGGTAGATACTTTCGTAATGAAAACTTAGCAAACATATCATTTACGGACAAAGTACACTCAAACTCAAAACAACTATCTGCGGTTCACACATATAGTTGTCCAGGGTGGAAATCGAACCCAGACCATCGGGTCTTGGAAACAAGTACCGTAACTAAGTAACTCCTAAGCCACTAGGTCACATTTTAAGAGTCAAAAATAAAATACTAAACCTTATTTTATGAGTATATTTATTATTCACCTGATGTTAAGAGGCATAGGTATCCAAATACAAGGACAGGTAATGCAGAGTATACTAGCTATGCTATAGCAACTAGTATGCTAACAATAGCAACTCTTATCCTGCCGGCCATTGCCCCTTCACCCCACTGGTGACTTTATTCACATAAAGGAATACAGCATCATCATCATTTTAAAAATTTATATATTACAACATCACTTAATATTATTAAAGAATTTGGAAGGTAAAGTTCTTCTCCAGTTGAACAGATCATTTCGCGTACTAACGCTATGCTCCACTTCTCATGATTTGAAATATCGAGCGAAATAAGTGCTTAATGTTAAACTTGCTTGGTGCCTTCCTTTGATGGTTGAATATCATTACTATCTTCCTTTGATTTCTTAGGACCTGAAGTGAAAATAAATTATATAATAATAATTAATTGAAATCAGGTTTAAAAACTTGCAGAGCGTTCACACTTATATTAGCAGTTCTAAAACAGAACGCAGATATTTCACTCTTTTTGCTCGAGTCATCCTTAACTACGCAGGTGCGATCCTTTGAATACGAGCTTACATAAATATAATAATTTCTAAACCTTAAAGCGTTATAAGAAACGGCTTGCTTTATGGTAAATACACGAGAACAAAAAATACCATGTTTGAAGATATGAGTGTGATTTTATTTTGCTTTTTATAGTTTTGCATAATTCAACAAGATCTTTTAACATTTAAATACTCTGGCATTCACAAAATTCACTGATTGAAGCAGGCCATTACTTCAATAAGATTAAGAAAATGACAAAGACAGAGCGTACTGTAAATACAGCGAAAGAAGAAAAAAATAAAATTAAAAAAATGAATGTACCCAATGAAAACTTTATGAAACATAATTTTTAAATTTGGGCTATAATCGCAACCTAAACCACTGTTTGAAGTATACAAATCTGTCACTGAACTTATTAAAATAATTTACGTGTATTTTAATACATTTTTAATTATTTAAACTATACTTGAAGACAGCCTAGACTTTATATAATATATAGCAAATATTAAAAAGATGCATCACATACCTTTCCCAACCATAAGTTTGATGAAAACAGAAAACGGTGAATCAATCAGCAGCGTCATGACAAATGACACCAAAAACGACAAGGAGTAGTGCGCCAGAAACTTGAATACCTGCCAAACAAATAAAGATCAGTTTATTTATGTAAAGCTTCGTAAATTTAAATAATCATACGTTGGCTAGCTAAGTCTGAAAGTCCTAGGTTGACCTTAACTGGTACAATTCTGAACATATCAGTCAACCCAGAGAAAAAAATGGTGAAACCAAACGGCTATTCTCAATGGTTCAGACTTTTCTCTGGATCACGTTTATTTAATGTTTATTTATTCGATCCGATTTCCATTTTTTTTCTTTTGTATGTCTGATCTATTTATGAAAATATTACTATTTTTTACAAAAAAAAAAACCATGTGAAACGATTAGTAAGTTGTGTATACAGGGATAATAGCCAGTCGGAGTAACATTAAACACAGAACAAACTTAACTAACGGGCTTCTTCGCGTTGACTTTGGTGTCTTGGAAACCTTCCAAAAGCTTTGTAAATTGCCAATATTATACACAAGAATCATATGTAGGATAAACTACTGTAATTTGAAAAGTGGTCAAAGTAATTCTCAACTTCAAGCTATTTCATATTTCGTTTTCTTTTTACTTATAATAAAAAAGTAAAATTTTCCTTATTGGGTTAAAGTCTAAATAGCGAATCAGTGCATACCTATACAAGGGGGGAGATATGTTAAAAGGTATGCCAACGACAATTATAATGTACAGTCAACAGCAAAAGTATATAATCAAAATAATATAATAATCATTCCTAATGAGTATTCATAAGTTCCGTTTAGATATGGTAAAGTGAAGTGATCCTAAAGTACGTGATTCTAAATAAGAATCATGCTTGATATGCTAATAATCACATTACTAAAATGTTAATTAAGTAAGAATTTCTGATTTTGATCATCTTGACTGTAGATGTCTGTTATGTATTTGTATTTTAGGACTAGCAAAGACCACATTGGGAACGGTGGCTTAGAGCCAGAGCAGACAACAAAACCGATACGAAGCTATCACTAAAATGATTTGAATATTTGCCTCATAGGATTTAAAATAAACACTCAATTTTTAAGAGAGTTACAGCATTATTCTAGGTCACAAATATATTGCCGATGGCGTACTTACAAGTGATTCCACAGAAAAGAATTTAGGTGATAGCGCAGAGTGGTTAACAGCGAACATCAGGCCATAGTGAAATAAGTAAATCGCATAAGAAAGTCGAGAGTGGATTTTCCATACTCCTAGTGATAAAAACCAGTTGATGGGACCTGTAAAATAAAGTTTTAGATAAATTATATCGAATGTCCCTTTTCTGCAACTTCAACAGATCGTTTCTGTACATTGCTGAACTTGGGCCTCCGCTTAACAGGTCTTAGAAAGCCAGGGCTATTGAAGAATATTGCCATAATCACTATGCTTGGCAGATGGATTACTTCTTTTTCGGAAGGAAATGTTTAGATAGCCACAAGGTTTTTGCTACTAACCGGGCATAAAGGCGAGCAAAGCTGGAATAGTGAGCGCAGTAAGATGAAAAGCAACTTTGAGCAGTTAGAGGCTGAGAGGGCGCGGCATCAGTTCGCGTCCCTTTTAAAATCTCGGCCACCGGTCGTCCGCAGGTGGGAGGCTTCGGGATATGGTGACAAGGACGCCTCTTCTCTCACAGTCACAGTCTCTTACGACACCCATGAGAAGACTTAGGGTGGCGTATTCTAAGCCGGAATTTTCAATATTTACTATTGTCAGGGAGCTTGACTCAAGCCATGGCCATTTTTGTTATAAATAAGGAAGACATTTTAAAGAACTTACCCCCATATCCATTAACACAGGCAAAAACTATAAGGCCCACTACGCACGCCCATAGAGGACGGATAAAGGAGTTAAATAAGTTATCTAAAAGTTGATTATCCCAGTCCGGCTGTGATGTTGGTTGATTTGAGTACATGATGAATGTTGATATGCTGAATGTTACTACCCAATAACATATAACTTGAATCTGTTAGTAAAAAATACAAATATTATTTTATTTTATAGGTATTTAAACAGTTGGAACCAAATTGCTAAAGATTACAGTGACTTTATATATCTAAATAGTATAACTCTTTTATTGTTTTCCAGAATACTCATTAGTAAAGATACATTTTGAAAAGACAAACATATTTTAAGTTGCCCATTTTAAGTAGTTCACTTACTTTTGACATTTCTAGCTTGACGACTCTAACCAAATATCCGAAAATCAAACCAACCAAAAAAGGCGAAGCTCTTGTCAATGTATTCGTGTAGTAGTACGTAAAATAATACGCCAAATCATCCCCTCTAAAACAAACACAACATAATGAATTATTAAATTAAAAAAGTATATATATTAAACAAACTAAACTTGTACGTAAAATCTCTACAACTCTTCCACCCACCCACCATATTGTAGGTGTTATAACTCACCCTCCCGTAGTAGAAGAGAATTCCATGATAAAGTTGAATACAGTAGCGGCTATAAGAACAGCGATTAGTGCGCCAAATAACGTTGCCCATGCGGTTTTCTTTTTACCATATATCCAGACCAAGATAATAGGAGACAAGATATGTAACTGTACATCAACTGCCATATACCAAGTCTGACCCATACACTGAAACATGACAAGTTATAATAATAAAATGTATATCAAAATAATGGCACTAATGAATTCACTGCAAATCAATATTTACATAAATTAGAATGAATCCCCAAAATGTAAGTACGTTACTTACCATTACGTAGAGAATTACTTGACCGATTTGGCTGATTCTTTTTTAGATTAATCGTAATTTTAAAGAAATTTATTCGAAATTTATTGGAAAAATTCTAAATATGGGAAAACGATCACGAACAGCTAGTTCACAATTTTTTTTTTAAATATTCGAACGTGTATATTTGTCTTAGCTGTGCTGTGGGTGTCATGATTACTTAATACTATATTATGTTTGATCGTGAATGTTAAAATGAATGTGTTTTTTTTTAAGATTACTAGCAGAATTTTGCAGTCTTCTAGTATTCTTGTTAACCTCTCATGCTAAGCTAAAATTCTTGTGTTACGTTGTGGGTTCACGTTGGTAGTGCAAAGGAATAGTCCGACACCCCTAACTATAGGGTCACGGCCGCTTAATCCCGGTCTGTATAACCATAAGAAGACAACAATTTACATTTATAAGTCTTACCATATTCTGAGGATTCACGATATTCTGTATATGCAACAAAGCAGACCACCAATAAGTCCTGCACTGCTCCACTTGATAAGCGAATCCCCACACCGGCCCATCAGTCACATGGTTTAACAAAGTGGCTTCTATAAGAACTGCAGCAGCTAATAATGGAAACATTCGAAGTAATCTATTCAGATAAAATAAATGGAGATTTTTTAGCAGTTTCACTGAAATAAAAAAGAAATATTACGTTGAATATATGGATTTTGAAAAGTGTACAGAAAATTTATATATGAGGATGTTTCAACTAATATTACAAATGTTAACTTTTTCACGCAAAATGCCTTCATAAACGGCACATATTGAAACGAGCCAATTTACCCAATTTTACAGACGCATTTAGTTTATGGGCTTTTGTTTATAGCTATTTATTTACGGATCTATAACGAATGCAAACAAACTTATTATACTACTTAATGTTTAATATAAATTGATCAAAACTGATTATTTTTATAAAATCTTCTGCACAAAAAATACCATAAAACGTCCCCTAAACCGTGAACTACGATTACTTACCATATAGTACGAGTAATTCGTACAACCAACCATGCGACTTCGGCTTACATGCGATACACATGCTGCACTGCTTAGGGACAAAAGATCAAAAGAGCATCAGTGATTTAATATTGCATACATAGTTCATAAAAAGATTATTTTAGTATTGTTTTAAAATTTTTCCCATCAGCAAAATTGGGTATATGCTCACCTTTTTCAATATGTTCTTTATAAAGACTCACAATGTATAAATGAAAATTAATTACTTTAGACTGGTCATCACTATAGTATACTATTTTACTAACCTCCAGTTAATTTTCCTACTGTAGTATAAACCACCAGGAAACCACTCAACATGAAGAACGTATCCACAGTCAGATGTGCACACATAACCCATAGCGATTCCCATGATCTAATATACTGGAAGAAACAGGCTCAAAATAAATAAGGTTATTTGTTGATCAAACTAAGTATTATTCTAATTAAGCTACTTTTATTTTATTAATGAATTAAAATTTATATTTAAAAAAATGTATGTGGATGTTGCAACCACTAATTGTATCGAAATTCTACTTAACATTTTTTTTTCGAATTTAATCTATATTAATTAAGGTTTCCCAAAAAAAGAGAATGATTTTATTAGTATCTCAAATATTTATAATCTGTTCAATTCAACCCAGGTCACTCAATTAGGTACTATCATTAGCTAGACATTTAAATTCACAACTTTTTAATTTCTTGATAATTTTGTGCATTTTTTTTTTTGTTTCTCGTTTACTGTTTCTTAAATGTCTGCATTGTCTTGATATATTTACATAGTTTTCATTTATATTTTAACCGATGGTTGTAAAGGATTCAACTCATGATTATATTTTTAACAGATACTTACCATTAACCCTTCAATCGCATTCAACCAAAATGGTTCTGATGCAAACGTATGTGCAATAACAACCCAGGACATGGCCAATGCTCTAATGCCGTCTAAACATTCAATGTTATCACGACCTGACGTGAACGTCATTAAGCGACGACCGTTAGTGTATACTGAGAATGATCGGCCGATCATGCTTACAGTTTTAGGATCTGAAATAAGTTTAACCCAAAGTTAAGCAATGTTCTTTCAATTTAACTAGATGGTTGGATTGGTAGGAAGCAATCGAGTTAAAAAGCATAACTACACATAACAAGGATTAACGATATTTTTTTTCCTTTTCTTTTTTTCTTAAAAGATTACTAGCAGGGTTTTGCGGACTACTAGTTAACCCCTCGTGCTAAGCTTAAATGCTTGTATTACGAGTGGGTTCACGTCGGTAGTGCAATGGGTGGATTTCCAACCGGCGACCACAAGATCACAAGAAAAATAAATACGAGTTCCAATTGGTTCCGCGATAAAAATGCTCTTTTAACAACAATGTGTTCAGAGATGGCTGACTTTTAAATATATTAAAACAAGGTTACATAATGTACTTATTGTATATGATACATACCCTTTTTTAATATTATTGTATACCAAACATCATAGCCTGTGCTTAATATGGTCATGAGTCCAATTAAGGAAAAAATTGCGCTGAAAAAAAAACATCAAGTATTCATTAAACCTTCTTAATTTATTTTAATTGTTTTTTATTGGTTATAGGTATAACTAGACGGAATTTGAAGAATATATATTGCAATAAAATATTTACACCTACCTATTGAAAATAAAGTAATTGAACATAACTTACATTGCAGTATAATCGCCAGGTGTCCATGGTTTATCATCAGCTAGTCGACAAAAGTCGTCAGTGTATGTAAAACTGATCGCAGAAACATCGAATAGCGACGAGTTAAAGGTTTGCTGCGTAGTACATGGTTTGGGAATACAAACCGCCAATCTTAAAACTAAGCTGGACGCTGGATCATTCGTGGAACTGTAAAGTAAGTCACCATTATTCATTGACAAAAACATGATAATTTCCCTGGCGTGTTGTATTTTTTTCAATATATAAAAATATTACAAAGTTGGGTTATTTTGAAGACGTCGTAAAGTGAATATTTTGTGATATAATACAGAAAAGTGCAACAAATTAAGCAATTGAATTATTAACTTCTTTATTTTTTAACATAATTATAAGTGCATTAAAAATATATATACTTATATTAAAGTAAATTACTTCTGTTAACATTTTGAAATGTATTAAGATAGTCAATTCATTATTTAACTTTGTTACGTTTAGTTCTACATAGCATTTTTTTATGGATGATCATCTAGCTTCCCACGCGTACTTACGCCCGCGTAGCTCCAATTTCCATGATACATTTATCATGAAATATAGCTTTTAATATTTATTAACAACATAGCTAAATATGAAAGAATTTTCAAAATCGGTTTTAAATTCAGAATAAAGTTTCTATCTATTAAATATATCCTCTTATATCTTCTTCTATTAGTACTTACTTCCTAGTACTTCTTCTATTAGTATAAAGTAAATAAACCCTTAACTCAAAGATTTCTTACCTGTCGTCCTCTACGATTCCGGTCATAGCTAACATCGCTTTCCTCTTTAAATTGTATTCTGCCGATGCATTAAGCGTGTCATTGTATAAATCCAAATCACTTGGATCTAAGTCTACTGCACCAAGAAGTCCCTCCCAAATGCTTAGACTTAGCGGTACACGTATCATGCAGTATTTCCCTTGCAAGTCGTACTCTGATAACGGTTGGTTAAGACCAATACATTGGTGGTAGTTGCCCATATCCATAAGGTTTCCTTGTAATATTCCTTTAGGTAATCGGAGGCCGGCATCTGCGACTGTTGAAGTAATTGCAATTAGTAGGAAGGTGTATTATACATATATAGCGGAGATGAATTTGGAGTCAAGTATAATTTGAATACATGATTGCGTTTGCTTTAACTATCTTTCCTAATTTGGTGAAAAGTTGAACTAGGACAACAGATTATTAGGGTCGGAGATTAGACTTTATCATTAGGACTCAAACTTCATTATAAACCCTTATAACGTACACTGCTTAACACGAGCCTCCTCCCGAGAAAGGAATTTTGCCGTAGACACCGCATAACAGGCGGGTTGGTGGCCGCAGTATTGCGTATAATAATAACATACACAGGAAATTCCTGCTGCCAGTTCCCTGGTATACAATTACTATAGATGATGTTACAACAATCAAGACCAACGGCTCAGCGTGCGATTGATCACGGAGACATCTAAATATCTCTTAATACGTCATGATGAAATTTATCTCATTCCTTGTCGCAGTGACGTGCACACTAAAGTCACTCTGTAAGCTTTATTTTTAAAGAACGAGTTAATTATGAAGAGGCCCTGCGTTTAGAGTTAATTAGCATTTTCCCCTGTGATTTCTACGCCCCACGCCGAATAGTCTGATTTTCGTTTCGCCGTGTTCTTTTACACTTTGGCATTTAATTTTCCCATAACAACGTCGTGAGCTTTGGCAGTACCGTGTATTGCCTTACATCTTTTAACATGGCCTCAGCTATCTGGTCGGAGTATGTTGCCATCGGTGCATATACCTGAACTAACTTCAGATAATATCAGCCGGTATTTTTTATTATGAGGTATGCTACACAATATGCTACACTATTGACTTGCACACCTGCCTAAACCGACACCACCCTGGTAAAGTGTTCTGGGAAGTAAAACAGGTTGCCAGACTCAAAAGTTATCGTGTCCACTCCGTCTTGGGACTGCAGGTAACCCAAAAGGTCAATATATGATGATAATATAACATAGGATTCTTAGCACACTCGCCCCACCGTTACCCCGCGAAAAAGCGGGACTGTCGGTAACTGGGGAGCTTGTGCTTGAGGCAAAATCTTATGGGGTTCGTTCGCTTCTTTATTTCACGATGGCCAGATGGATTTATATTTTTGTCGAGTTTTCCTTTTCTTATAGGTATCTTGGTTAAATGTTTTCTACGACGTATTTTACTTATGCATACACCGTCACCACACGGAAATTAAATTAAATGTGACGTTTAAAAAGTAGGTAAACACTTGAGCATTTCAATATGTAGAAGAAAGTATTTTTGCCTAATAATAATTTAATATTCGTGATAGCTAGAATCTATCTAGCTTGCTTATATTTCTTAACCGACAATCATAATATAGAAACCACGCATTCACTAAATGTCCCTTGACATGTCGAGTGAACCCGTTTAATATCGCTTAACACCACTTTACCAGACATTTGTTTGTTTGTCATACTTACAAAAAAAACTTAGGTGGGCGTCTTCCCTGATGAGACGCAATTGTTCGTCACATAGTTCTGGATCTAACACATCTTCGTAAAGACTTTGGTCTAGTGCTGTGTTTGGTACGTCCAAATCAATAGATCCATTTACTAAACTTATTACAAAAATATTAACTAAACCGAAAACTAAAGTAACGTGAGAAATCATTTTACTGCTACGATTTTCCTAATACTGATACTCAATAAATGTACATATATTATAGCACCGCCGACAAAAATTGTTATGAAGATAACAAACATTTTCCTTAACGATTAGTTTGAATCTTGTGTAGGCAGTGCTGGCTTTAGGCACACGCACGAGGCGCCAGGTGGCCAGTAAGGCGCTTAGCCACTTGATTTGATTACTATTTTTTATCGATGTAAAGAAAAACAAAATCATAATATTAACTTTTATATTCTTAATCTTAAACAAGCTCGCGGGTTATTAGCGTTATTAGCGTTAGCCAAAAATAACAAGATATTCCACGCCAAAGCCATGACTCACCCGCTGCGTTTAGATGGCAGAGCCCGGCCCTGTATAGATATATATTTAATCAAAGTTATCTTTAATTTGATATATCAAATTAATGAAGATACGAGTAAATATAGAAAATGGTCTGCTGCTTCCTCAATTACCTATATAGGTACTTATTAGAGGCTTACCCAGCTTTTGTTTCAAGGGAGTGTAAAATGGAACTCTGTACCCCAGAGGTAGGGGGAACATTTAACATTCCCATTTCATCCACCTGAGCCAAAAGTCGTGTGGTGTCTGGCTTAAAATAGACCACCCCATATCTTCTTATGGGTATCGTAAGAAACGACTAAGGGACACACACCTGAGGGATGTGCCCATCAGCAGCATCTTTCGGCTCAAAGATATCTTATCTTACTGGAATCACCAGTCCTCCTGCCAAACGTGGTGATAACTGCAAAATCCCTCAACGACGCTGTGACTGTCAAAATGAAGGGACCAAGTCTCCAATGTCTGTCATACATATATAAGGTGCTATAAAAATATCTGCCACGGCTGCAATGGGAGACAGTATTGTGTTTATAGATTACAATAGTGAAGAAAAATTATTGATAATTTGACATATTTTTTTTCATACAAAAAATTATACGTATAAATTTGAATTGATTTATTGGCATAACACCATTCTGTAGACTTAATAAGCTGTGCACCGAATTCATACGCTGTTGCCATTCTTATCAAACGATGCCGCCGCGCGGCGGTTGTCAAAGGACAGCCCCGCGCGCCCCCACCCGCACCCGCACTACCCCGTTCGTCGCACGCGCTAGCCGATCGCCGGGCGCTCGCCAGTCGCCTCTCGACCCCCGGCCGCTCGGAAGATAGTTTTAGCGGTCAGCGACGGGAATATCGCGCGTGTTAGATTTATACCGATATAATTAATACACAAACAACGTATTTCGTATTGTAATATAAAGTAAATAATTAATTTCTAATTAAATGTAGTAAAAATATAATATAATTAATTCTCATTAAGGGGTATTGGAAATTTAAGAAATATAATAGTTGCAAAAGAAAAAATTCGCTTATGGCCTGGAGAGTGGACTGAACAGAACGCTGTATTAGAAGGTTAATTATAATATTAATTTAAGACATGATTGTATTATTATGGATGGAAAACTTAGTGGAAGGTTAATTATAATATTAATTTAAGACATGATTGTATTATTATGGATGGAAAACCTTAGCTGTGGTATGACATTCACTGGCTGCGGGTGATTAAGCTTCACTGACTGCGGGTGTTTGGTCTGAATGAAACGATTACTGATATTATGTAAACAAAATGTACTATTTGTAATAAGACTATTGTGTTTGTACTTCGAGAGCGAAGTACTTGTCAGTATGGCCGTGTTAGATTTATACCGATATAATTAATACACAAACAACGTATTTCGTATTGTAATATAAAGTAAATAATTAATTTCTAATTAAATGTAGTAAAAATATAGTAAATAACATAATTTTAAAGGTGTTTCAATTTTGAATAGCAAATAAGTATGAATCATGTTTGCTTGTCATCGTTTATGGAAACATGAATCATACTTGTTTGTCGCCGCTTATAAAAGCGAGTGTTCCGACTTCATTGGGGCACTTTGGCTTGAAACGTTGACCGGTACGGAGCTCCCGAAGAAAAATATAGATAATTATAACGATGGTGATAACTATAAAAGGCTATTTTTAATAATAAATAAATGTGTATATTTAATAATATATACCTAGTTGTTATGAAATATTAAACAAAAATATATGTTTCCTGAACAAACTACTTTTCATTTCACTATTCTGTTCTATAATAATAATATTCTTTGAGTATATAAGTATGTGTATTTAATGTAGAACTAATTAATTGCTTTTTAATGTTGCTTTTATTCCTTTATCTTAATACGCGCCTTTATTAAAAATGCCTCCCAGACGACGGTATTCTAATCAAGAATACCTTGAAATGGTATTGTGCTACCGCAAGTGTAACTCCGTAACTGCACATGCCGTGAACTTATACCAGCAGAGGTTTGGTGTGCGAGTTAGTCATCATACCATTCTGGATGCCGTGTACAGGTTAAGAGACCACGGCCGCTTTGACCCGCCTCCGGTTGACGCAGGCAGGCCTCCATACTAGTGTAATCCGACATAGTGTTGTGCGGCCTGACCATTTTCAGACTCGGTTTAGTGTTAATGTGTGGGCCAGCCCACACATTAACACTAGATACTGGGGAACAAAATACTAGGAACAGTGTTCTTGGACAGACTGGACGGAGAGTTGTATCTGCGTTTACTACGAACCCGTGTGAGAAGAATGTTGGAACGTATTCCTCTTGAAGAGATAAGAAGGCTGCACTTCAAACATGATGGAGCACCACCTCATTTCGCCATCAACGTACGGGAATTTTTAAACGGTGTGTGGTACGGCGGTGAAAGTTGGATAGGCCCGGGCCGAGGATAGCCAGTGCCGTGGCCTCCTCGCTCGCCGGATTTAACCCCTCTACACTTTTTTTTTGTGGGGTCGTGTAAAGGACCTAGTGTACGGCTGAACCGGACATGATATCAGAAGTGTGGTAGAACTAATAAGGCGATTCAAACGCGCATTTAGACAAATAAAAAGTGAAACGTGTCATTAAACAAAGTTAAGAGACACGTATGTAAGCGTGCCTACATTTGTGTGCAACGCGGACTAGTGCAACAGTTTTGTAGATAAGTAGGTAGGTAGGGAGTGTGTAAATAACTGTAAATACGGTGCAATTGTTGTAAATAAGATGATTAACTTTTAAACACGCCAAGTTACTGTAATTTATCGTTATTTGATATGAATCTAAGAACCTACCTATTGTTTAAAAATAATAAGAAAAAAATTGCGATTCTTACACTAACTTGACAGTCCAAAGCCTGTTTTAAGTGTGATGGGAAGTCTATCATCTTATTTACGTAAGTTTTTTGGAAGAATGCAGAAGCTGGTAAGTAATTGCACTTTTAAAACACTTGTTTGACAGCGTTTTATTGCGTACCTACACGTACAGATAGTGTTTTCAGTTTTCATTCACGGAACAGATGGAAAGAGATAGCAGTTGTTTTCATTGACGATGCGACACATCGCGCGTAATTTGTGAATGGCTTTATGCAGAGTATAGTCAATGTTTATTTAACTTATTTATTTTCTCAAATTGAAATAACTGTTCCGGGGTACGAAAGCTCTTCACTATTGTAATCTTTAAACATAATACTACCTCCCATTAAAGCCGTGGCAGATATTTTTATAGCACCTTATATAAAAAAATAATACCCTTAATCTACTTTTTCCTACCTTTTCTAAATAATTTTAGCTACCCCATCATATAAATAATATTTTAACAAAATGCTTGGTCCCTCCATCATGATTCAAGATGGAGGGACCAAACTGATAGAGTACTTCCTGGCATGTTCTACCTACTTAGTGTGATAATACCTATATTCTACCGTAATATTATTGTTTTGGTTGCCCGAAACATATATCGATTTAAAGATATCGATTATACAAGTTGCTCCCTCCAAATTGACGATTCAATTGTTTAGTGCAACAGGTAAATGGGCTGTTTATTTTCGATCTTCGAAGGATAAATGTTTAATACCTATTTACTACCTTCAAATCATGCAAAAATTCTTATGTTAAAGTTTATTTTCATAAGCCAAAAAAAATTTTTTTTTGTTCCAAACATAGGTTTTTTTTTAATCGACCCTGAACTCAATCCCAGGACCTTGCTAGTCACAGTCGAACGAAGCAATCCAAAGTTTTTATTGTGGGTGTCGTATTCTACTTGACATGCGTCAAGTTGAGTGTAACGATTGATCGTCTACCGTATCGTAACCCTTTGCCTAATATCGAAGATTTAGTATCAAGGATAGCCAAGAATTCTTTTTTTAGCGCTATTGATTTAAAAAGTGCATACCACCAAGTCTCTATACTTCCTGAAGAAAAGAAATACACTGCCTTTGAAGCTCTTGGAAATTTATACCAATTCAAGCGTATTCCTTTTGGAGTAACGAACGGTGTTTCCAGCTTTCAAAGAACGATAGATTGGGTCATCAGGCAAGAGAAATTGGTTAAAACATACGCGTATCTCGATGACATTACCATTTGCGGAGAGTCGAAAGATGAACATGATCAAAACCTCCAAAAATTCTTAAATGCTGTCAAGAAATATAACCTTACCTTAAGTCTTCAAAAATGTAAGTTTACACAAAATTTCATTAATATACTTGGATATCAAATAAAGGATCACGTGATCACACCTGACCCTGAGCGTCTTAAGCCTCTACAAAATTTACCACCACCACATGACTTGTCTTCGTTGAAACGGGCATTAGGGATGTTCGCCCATTACTCTAAATGGATAGGTACCGAATTTTTCAGAAAAAATACATCTACTTGCTCGCGCTGGCTCATTTCCATTAAAAACTGAAGAAATACAATGTTTTCAAAAGTTAAAATCGGACATTGCCAAGTCTTCCGTATATTCCATAGATGACAAAATTTCTTTCACCGTTGAAACTGATGCTTCCGACTATGCCATTGCTGCTGTATTGACACAAGCTTCGAGACCAATAGCTTTCTACTCTAGAACATTAAATGCGAGTGAGAAGAACCATTCTGCAATCGAAAAAGAGGCTTACGCAATAGTCGAATCTTTAAAGAAATGGCGCCATTACCTAATTGGTAAACATTTTAACCTCATAACGGACCAAAGGTCTGTATCATTCATGTTTAACAACAAGAATGCTAGCAAAATAAAAAATGAGAAAATATTAAGATGGCGCTTAGAACTTTCTCCATACAAATATGATATAATTTATAGACCGGGTAAAGATAATCAAGCTGCAGATGCACTCTCTCGTGTATGCGCCGTGATTGGCACACAAAGTGCAAAACTACTTTCGCTTCACGAAGCCCTGTGTCATCCAGGTGTAACAAGAATGTATCACTGGATAAAATCTAAGAACTTACCATACTCAATAGAAGATATCAGAAACATGACAGCTTCATGTAGAATCTGTTCGGAAATTAAACCTAGATTCTTTAAATCGAAAAAGACATTTAGACATTTAATAAAAGCAACAAAACCCTTTGAACGCTTGAGCATTGACTTTAAAGGACCAGTTCCCTCAAATACAAGAAACAAATATTTACTTACAGTTATCGACGAATATTCGCGTTTTCCTTTTGCATTCCCTTGTTCTGACATCAGTGCACAATCTGTCATCACTAATCTCAACAATCTTTTCATGATATTTGGAATGCCTGCTTACATTCATTCAGACAGAGGAACGTCATTCCTTTCACATGATGTGCAGGAATTCCTACATTCCAGAGGTATAGCTACGAGTCGCACTACTGCATATAATCCTCAAGGAAACGGTCAAGTGGAAAAACTGAACCATACGTTATGGAGAACCATTCTTCTGGCTTTGAAAACAAAGAACTTGTCAGTTGAAAACTGGGAGAAGGTCTTACCTCAAGCTCTGCACAGCATTCGTTCTCTTTTGTGCACAGCGACTAACTGTTCACCTCATGAAAGAATGTTTGTCCATCCACGAAGATCCACAAATGGCGAATCGGCACCTAGTTGGCTAACAGAGTCGGGGCATGTTCTACTAAAGAAATTTAATCGTACAAATAAATATGAGCCAATTGTAGAGGAAGTCTTAGTATAATTAATACAAAGTAATCCGGACTTTTCTTATGTTAAACTTCCCGACGGACGTGAAACTACACTATCCAACCGCCACTTGGCTCCATTAGAAACTCTTGGAGATAAAATGAATAATGAAGGAGATAATCCCGTGCCAGTCAGTGGTAGAAGAACCAGTAGCCGAAGCAGAACAAATACCTACTGGTGACTGCACTGACGTACTACTACCGTCAGGTTCTAGCGAAAATTAGGAAAGACCAGCCTCAACACTGTCGCCACCTACAATTGATAGAAATCTCCTATCTCCACGAAGGTCAAATCGACAACGCCATCCACCCGTAAAACTTAACGACTATATTTGGAAAACTAGCACAGGAGAATGATATAAACCTCATTTCTTATATTATTTTCTTCTTTATCGTTTTATTGTCTATTCTGTTGTCATTACTGTTTGTCATGTAAACTGAAATTTTTAGCTTATTAAAACCTTTAATTCCCAACGTTTTTACTTATTTCAAGTACCTACCAAAGATGTGACTTACATATGATACAAGTATCTGAAATACAGATACAAGATACGTATTTCCATCTTGTTTCTAAAATACTTTTAAATAAATGTATTTGTATTTAAATATATTTTGTTAGGTATCTTAGTATTTTATAAACACTTTTTCTGATAAAATACTTTTAGTAATATGGTAGTAGAAATTTATAAAATAAATGCGTAAAACTGAACATGTCCTTATTAGTCAAACATCACATTGATAGATGTCGACTCTTTCTTTCTCACGTAGGGTAGTCCCTTAGCCGACCATAACCAGAAAGAAATCTTAGAATTTACACAAGGGGATATTCTGTCCGGCGTGGGGATCGAACCCACGACCTACGTCATTTAAAGCGAGCCAAATACCGCTAAGCTGCGGAGGTTGTCAAAAATAAACTTAAAATCATTAAAATAAAATCTTGTTTTCTTACAAAAGAATTTTATCTTAAGAAGTATTTAGAAGATACGTATTTTGTACTTATCTAGTATTTCAGATACTATTCACAAAAGTATTTTGTATCTGGTATTTGAAATACTTAATTTAAAATTATCTTGTATTTTGTATTTCAGATACTTTGTTCATGGTATTTTTTACATCTCTGGTACCTACCCAGGTATTAGGTATTTTTTCCGCAATGATTGAGCAGTTAAACCTTATAACTTATAGTTACATTAACTTTGAAAAATAATAAATAGCCCTTAATAGGAATGCCGAAAATAGGGAAGTCACGTTGGTGTGGCCAACAGGAATACGATGCTCATCGTGGATGCGATGGATTTTGGTATTTGTACCTATCAGTTCCTGTTTAATAGAACGGAAAATATTCATTGTTACTCGGCATCCAAATTATCTACCTATTCATTTACACAGTTAATAATAGTTACTTCTAGATATAAATTTTCCAATAGATTTAATTTCAATCAGCAATCACTGATTGCACCATTTTGCTTATCTACTTATCAATTTCGTTTATTTACTGCTCCTATACAAATGTAAATAGCATAAAATAGTGCGTATTTTGCTATCATAAATTTGTCAGGCGAACCAGTATTCTTGTATTGACATTATAATGCAGGACACCTGTACTCCGGCAGAGGCGGATTATCCATAAGACAAACTAGGCACGTGCCTAAGGGCGTAAAAGTACAAGGGAGCGCGGGCGGAAGTACAAGTCGGAATAAAGAAATGCCAGCTCCAAATTGGAGTAACCTCTACCACACATGTAGTAACGCGAACTAGTGATCAAATTGTTACTAGTAGGTACTAGTTATTTATAAAATAGAGGCGCCGATGAGATGCTTGCCTACGGCACTCTCAACGTTGAATCCACCTATGTGTACTCATGTACGAAATATCCGTGATGTAGGTACACAATACTGTATTGCATTTCACAATGTGTTTACAGATATTTTAACATTATGATAAAAATGGTACTGGTGAACCCTGTCGGGCACAGCAACATCATCATCATCATCAACAGCCCGTTGACGTCCACTGCTGAACATGGGCCTCCTCTTAACAGACCTTGGCAAGCCAGGATCGTAGAGGGATTTTGCCATAATCACCACGCTTGGCAGACGGATTGTTGATCGCAGTAAGATGTAAACCTTGAGTTAATAGATGCTGCTGCCCATCCATCAGCCATATGTCCCTTAGTCGCCTTTTACGACACCCATGGGAGGACATGGGGTGGTCTATTCTAAGCCGGAAACAACACGGAATGCATACATACATACAGCAACATAGTTAGTTAGATCTAATCTAAATTAATAACATAAAATGATGTAGTCCCGCATAGGTTCGATCTAGCTAATATCACATTAATCACATAATCACTAGCCAATATGGCTATATGGATAACATACTGATAAAATTACTGTTTAAGGTAATTTATAGCATACTCTATCAGCTATCACCCCAATTACGTCCACTGGCTGTACATATGCCTCCTCTTAACAGAACATAGGAAACCAGGGTGGTTGAGGGATATTGTCATAATTTCCACATTTCGCAGGTGGATTGGTGATCACAGTAAGATGGTAAGTATACTTGAGCTGCTGCTGCTCCAACATCACTCTGGTCTCTAAAGCCTCGCAGGCGTTCCAGGCCCAAAAGGCCAGGACCCTTCAGGTCACGCAGGCCCCTCAGGCCCAAAAGGCCAGGACCCCTCAGGTCTCTCAAGCCGCTCAGTCACAAAAAGCTAGGAACCCTCATGTCTTGCCCTCCTAGGTCCGGGCCCAAAAGCCCAAACAGCTTCCGCTCAAATCACGTATCGCGAACCACAAAATCGACGTAATTGCGGATTAATTAGCTTCTATCGATCTTGATGTCATTATGGAACTTGCTGATCTCATTGAGAGGTCAAAAAAGAACCCTCACGACATCATACTCGGACTTCAGACTACGCTACAAACAGCCAAGGTCGTTCGCTCTCTTTCCAATAATAATTAACTATGGATAGTGTTAGGCAAATAGGAATAAGTAAAGTCTCTAGTAGGATTAAACCTAGATCCCTCCGGATGGGGTTCTTTAACGCGGACGGTATACTAAAGCAGTGAGATGAAATCGGAGAATTTCTCCGTGACCATCAATTAGACTTGTTTTTAGTTCAAGAGACATTCCTCAAGCCGTCCAATCGGGGAAGTCCTGGAATCGCGAATTATCGAGTAGTTAGAAATGACAGGACGCATTCTGCAAAAGGTGGCACTTTGATATATTTCAAAAGGTCACTACATTGCATACCGTTGGACCCGCCAGTCGATCTTGTAAATATAGAAGTTTCCGTTTGTCGGCTAGGCATGACAGGTCATCAGCCAATCACCATCGTTTCGGCTTACCTTCCTCCTGACAAGGAGTTGCTTCGGAGAGATATCCAAATCCTTCATGATTTAGGGGAGCAGTTATCGTCGCCGGCGACCTTAATGCTAAGCATGTGACATGGAGCTGCAACTCGAACAACTCGAGAGGCACTGTCACAATGCTTTGAATTAATGCCTTTTGATCCTATCATTCCATTCGAACCTACTCATTTCCCACATACTCATGGCCACCGACCGGACATACTCGACTTTGCACTTGTAAAGAACATAAACTTACGTTTATCTTCTGTACAGGTGCACCACGAGCTATATTTCGACCACAGGCCCGTCAACATAGAACTACTATCTCCCAGTGGTCACTCAGATCCTTCTCAGACCAAGACTGTTACTGACTGGAAAAAGCTCGAGTCCCGACTCGAGTCTGCTTCCTCAGAATATCTTGACTCCATACCCTCTCATATTCAAACTCCCGAGCAAACGCTTAACGCTATCGACTCTCTCACAGCTCACGTCCATTGTCAGGTGAATGAATGTTCACGGGAGGTACCAACAATCGATAACCTTGATCGATGGAAACTCCCTGATGATGTGCGTGCGCTGATGACCGAGAAGAATGCGCCCATCAGAGCCTACGACTCGTATCACACCGAGGAAAACCGCTTGCGCATGCGATCCCTTCAGCGCGCTGTAAGAGATCGTATCAACGAAATGCGAAACTCCAGATGGGATACAATGTTGAGTGACCTTAAACCGTCACATTTGGCCTTTTGGGATCTTTGTAAGAAGCTCAAATCCATTACCTGTTCCTCCATGCCCCCTCTCAATCGCCCAAATCAACGCCCCGCGTTTGACGACGATGAGAAGGCCGAATGCCTGGCTAATAGTCTAGAAACCCAATGTACGCCTAGTACTCTACCTGTAGACCCAGTCCACGCCGAGGTCGAACGTAGAGCAGCAATGCCCATACCTGCGATTTGTGTCCGTGCCGCCGACGAGCCCCCCAATAGGGAGGACGACGACAATGACGCGCTACCGGCAGTTACCCTAGACGACGTGAAATCTTTAATCAAGGACTTACATCCTAGAAAGGCCCCAGGTCCCGACGGAATTACCAATAGAGTGCTTAAGCAATTCTCGATCCCTCTGCTGTGCCTCTTGACCGCAATTTTTAACGCGGCTCTAGCAAATAACATATTTCCACACCAGTGGAAAGAAGCCACCGTGATTGGTATTCCGAAGCCTGGCAAGCCAAAGCAGGATCCCACTTCTTATCGCCCGATAAGTCTTCTCAAATCATTGGGAAAACTTTACGAGCGCATAATATATGCCCGACTACTAACATTCACAATGAATAATAACGTTCTTCCAGATGAGCAGTTTGGCTTTCGAGCCAAACACTCCTGTGTTCACCAAGTGCACCGCATTGTCGAACACATCCTTGTTAAATCTGGCAAACACAAATGTCATACGGGAGCACTCTTCTTTGACGTAGCTAAAGCGTTCGACAAAGTCTGGCACAATGGCTTAATTTATAAGCTCTACCAACTCAAAGTGCCGGACCGTCTCGTGCACATCATACGAGACTACCTCTCGGGGAGAACCTTTAGGTATCGTGTAGAAGGAGATTACTCTTCCCCTCACCCGATCCAAGCAGGAGTGCCACAAGGCTCAGTACTTTCGCCACTCCTATTCTCGCTTTACACTAGTGACATCCCGAAACCCAAGAAAGCCCATCTGGCACTCTTCGTGGACGATACCGCTTTATACTACTCGGGCCGCAGTCCTACCGCAATTCACGACGCTCTACAATCCGCATCAAATGCCTTAGGCAAATGGTTCAGAAAGTGGAGAATCGAAGTCAATCCGACAAAGAGTGCCGCTGTACTCTTCTCGCGATTCAACAGTCCACCGGTCAAGATGTTCGGCGAACCAATCCCTTGGGAACGGCAAGCCAAATATTTAGGCGTAATCCTTCACCGAAAGCTAAAGTTCAGAGTGCATGTAGAAACCGTTCGTGTACGTGCTTTACTTACGCTCAGTCGACTACACTGTCTTTTAAATTCACGCAGTAAACTATCACTTGATAACAAGGTTAGGATTTATACCATATATATAAGGCCGATTATGACGTACGCAAGCACCGTATTCGCTCATACAGCGTCTAGCAGTTTGTACCGCTTACAAACTGTTCAAAGTAGATTAACTCGACGTGCCACCGGGGCACCGTGGTTCATTCGAAATCGCACCTTGCATTCTGATCTCCAACTGCCCTCCATCAAGCAGTGGATGAAAGAGGCGTCGGAACGCTTCTTTGAATTCGCGGCTCAGCACCCAAACCCGTTGGTTGTTGCAGCATCTGACTATAGGCCATTGCCCACAAAGCGTCGTAAACACCGTCGGCCTCGGGGCGTCCTTAACGACCCGGACGACGAAATCACAACTTACCAACTAGCAGTACAGAGACTGCAAGAAACTAGCACCACTACACAGAGACCACTCTATCCGACCCGCCGGAGAAGAGTGCGCCCGCGAACGCGACGCGTCCCCCCTCGCCCTCCCGACCCTTAGTTTGCTAAGAACCTTCCGATGCTATCGTAGACCCGAAGTCCGAGAGGCCCGCGAACTGTAAAGTAGAGCGACAGTTGCACAAAACTCCCCTAAACTAAAAGCCATAATCCCTCAATCTCCCCGTCCTGAGCCGAGGTCCAAGTCCCACAGGGGACGCCCTCTTGCGCAGGTTGCTTAGTTTGTAGTGTTTAAACCATTTATCTAGGCTGGAGCTCTGCTCGCCTTTGTGCCCGGTGAAGTAGTAAAAGCTCAGCTCAGGGCTAACTACATATGTCGGTCCGAAAAAAATAAAAAAAATAAAAAAGCTGCTCCAACAGCTGTCATCGGCGTCAGTCATCCCACTCTTACAACGCCCATGGAAAAGCATGCGGTGGTCTAAACTACGCCGGTTACCACACAGCTTATTACCTATTAAAAGCATATTTTTAAGAAAAATTTCAAAATTATAGCTGCTGATATAATGTATATAAATCTCGGAGGTCCTGAGTTTGATCTCCACGCCGGGAAAGAAATCTTTGTGTAAATGCTAAAATTCATTTACGGGTCTGGTTGACTGATGGACTACCCACCGTGCCTCGAAGAGCACGTTAAGCAGTTGGTCCCGATTGTTATAACATCATCTATATCAATCATATACAAGGGAAGGGAATTCATATTCTGTTTTCATTCCCTGTGTGTTACAACATAATACTGTGGTCACCAACCCACCTGGCAAGAGTGGTGACTATGGCAAAACCCTCTCTCGGGAGGAGGCCCATGTTCAGCAGTGGACATTATGCAGGCTGATGAAGATGATTAATTGTATGCAGTGTCTGAAACAATAACTAGTTTTTATGTATATTTTCCGACTGATTTGTGGCTTATTATTTTGAATAAACCACTTAAATCGGTTGGCATTAAACAAATGTGCCTGTGATTACAGTGTTTTATTGATAAGATAATATTCTCAATGGAATGAACTAACAAGCCCCTCTGACCTTGATCGTAATTAATGTTATCAGTAACTAACTAATGAAAATTCATAGAGAACATATTATGAGAGATAAAACATCGTGACAAATAATTTGAAATGATTACATAAAATACTATTATGTAATAATTTTAATTTATTAGGACAAAACTATCATAATAAAAATATCATTTTACCTCATCCCATGACATACTAACTTTTGTTAAGCTAACTTTCCCTTAAGTTTTCTATTTTCAAAAAGTTAAATAATTTTATTACAGTGTATGGCGATAGATGACTCATCCTTAGGACCAAAGTCAAATAAAAAACAATATGTTCAAAAACAATATACTAAAAACACTTAAACAAATATAAAAGCATTTTTAGAGGTGTAGAACTATTATCAGTTCTGCTAACATAACATAAATAATAACCATAATTTTGCTTTAATTGCCAAATATATCACAATTCAAGTATATTAGAAATACCTATTTTTTATTTTTTATATTAGTGCTTAATAAATATGTGTAGGCTATTTATTACATTATACATTTCACTGAGTGCTATTGTTTATTGTATTTAAATTACTTAATATTAGTTCTTAATCTTTGCAGACATCTAAAGCTTCCTGTTTCTCTTCAGACAGTTCCTTGCCTGTTGCATCCAACATCTTGCGGGCAAAGTCTGAAACGGTCAAGCCTTGGACAATCTTCCACTGTCCGTTAGCAGTGGTAACAGGGAATGAGTACACAACATCACGGGGTGTTCCATATGATCCATCAGAGACAACACCCATGCTCACCCAGCGGTCTCCAGTTCCCAAGAACCAATCTCTCATATGATCAGATGCAGCTTTAGCTGCAGACAAAGCAGAAGACATTTTCCTAGCAGCAATTACAGCAGCACCCCTCTTTTGGACAGTGGTGACAAAGGCTGTCTTCAAGAAGTCATCATCGTTAATAACTGCAGGCACAGGTTTCTCAGCACCTCCAACATTTACAATTGCATTGGAAGCATCAGGGAACTGTGTGGAAGAGTGGTTACCCCAGATAATAACATTCTTAACATTCTGTACAGGTACACCAATTTTAGCTGCCAACTGAGACTGGGCACGGTTTTGGTCCAAACGTGTCATAGCAGTGAAGTTTTCTTTGGGAATGGATGGTGCATATTTTGAGCAAATGAGTGCATTTGTGTTAGCAGGGTTACCAACAACAAGGACTTTCACATCCTTTCGGGCAACTTTGTCAAGAGCCTGTCCTTGCTCCTTGAAAATGCGAACATTGGCAGCAAGGAGGTCCTTCCTCTCCATGCCTTCCTTTCTGGGCATGGCACCAACCAAAAATGCAGCAGCTACATCTTTGAAAGCTTCTTCAGGTTTGGCAGTGGGCAGCACACCAGCAAGCAGTGGCAAAGCACAGTCAGCCAGCTCCATAACAACACCTTCAAGGACGCCCATCATTGGGGCAATATCAAGAAGATGGAGGTATACAGGCTGGTTGGGGCCAAATACAGCACCAGAAGCAATCTGGTACAATAGGGAGTAGGCGATCTGACCAGCAGCCCCGGTAACAACAACTCGGATTGGTTCAGCCTGAAAAAGTCAAAATCGTAAATGTAAAAACAATATAAAAATCTTATTAGTACCTACATGATACATATCTCAGAACTGAAATATTCTAAAATTTGCAAGGTCTACCTATGGTTTATTTTAAGAATGTATTAATAAAAAGATAGATTATAATTAGCTTGTTTACTTGGCAATGAACTTGTATTGTAGTCATTATGTAATGTAGCAGGAAGAAAACAACTTCTTTGCCAAGAAATTATGTTACCATAGTGATTGGTTCTTATTATTGTTCAATCACGTATTAACGAATATTTTTTGAGGTAATAGATTACTGAAAGTCGCCATACAGTTGCTACAATTAAATAATCCATTAAACCAAATGTATTAAAATATAGCTTCATATATGTCTATAGTATATTTGCGTAAATATAAAATATATTTAATAACTCTTAAAGTAAATCTTAAACTATAGTTAGTTACTGTTTTATTAATTGAGCAATTTGATATAACAACTTTATAGAAACGCCGCGAACCAAAGGTCAAATAGATGTCATGGCGAAAATAAAAAAAACAGCTTACCATTTTTGTGGAAAACGATATTTTATTAAAAATTAAGTATTTATTTTACTTTAGGTGCACTGACTGTAACTTTGGCGCTTCAACTGTGCCAAAAATCTCAGAAAGAATTTATCACACTCAGAAATTACGTTTCAATGACGTGCGTGTGTACTCGTGTCAATTTGTCAATTCGAGCCCGGCCGGAAATGTGACAGATGTCAAACCGATGACAGCCGGTTAGCTAAAATTGCCATTAAAATAATCTGAATGCCCTATTTTTTCACTTCACAAAATGGAGGAGATATTTTTTAATTATTTTTATAAGAAATGCTTCTCCAATAATCCAATCAAATACAATTTAATAGTTTGATTTTTATGCGTTTCATAACGTTAGTACGCTCAATGAGCCGTTGAAGTGCACTTGACTGGGAAAGTAATGTTCCTCTAATGTTATGTTCCTGCGCGTTCATGTGAAGGGCGCTTCCTTCTTCCTATCCATGCAATCTATAACTTTAATATTACCCCGTATTACATAATATACGGGGTCCAATCGCTCAATTAATAACAATTATGTACTACTAAGGATATATTTTGAAATCCCACTTACCATAACAATTTCATATGCTGAAGAATTACTAGTATGGGTTGTCTTACAACAGAATCCGAACATTTTATCTAGTAGTTTAAAGAGTTAAGCACGAGACTTATACAACTTTTGTTGAAAATAGTACAAATACAATTTACATTTAAGTACCTTTTGATTAGATATATAATGAAATATTTTAGATTTTTGTTTATCAAAAATGTTATCTCTATACTTAATTTAGTAACAACGATAAGCAAAACGATAATAATTTTCGTTAGAAGACAATTATGACAATTGACAAAATGCCGGATTTCTTCACTAAATTCATTGCATTGACTAAAAATATAGCGTGCTAGGCTATCATTTTAAATACTAATACCTAGCTAAAGATATTTGAGTATGTATCTACCTACGACTAAAATACGAGACTAATCGTCCCATAAGGACACGTATTAATAATATAGTAATACTAGCTTCCCGCGCGCGGTTTGACCCGCGTAACTCCCGTTCCCGTGGGAACTTCATAATTAAATATAGCCTATATTAATCAGTGATAATGTAGCATTCAAATGGTAAAGGAATTTAAAAAATCGGTTCAG
Organism: Nycteola revayana; assembly: GCA_947037095.2. Classification (NCBI taxonomy): domain Eukaryota; kingdom Metazoa; phylum Arthropoda; class Insecta; order Lepidoptera; family Nolidae; genus Nycteola; species Nycteola revayana. Next base: position 12,011,662 of record OX344838.1, on the reverse strand, counting down.
TCCTTTTTGAGCCAATTCGTTACCAACATACTGACAAACAAATCTTTCCTGTACATAATATTAGTATAGATAAAACTACATATAGCTAAAATATCTTTAGCTATTAGTATTTAACACCAAAACTAAAGAGGAAATGCATTGCTATTTTGCGTGCCTTTACGCAAAATAGCAATGAATTTCCTCTTTGGATGATACATAATAGACGTTATGGACACGCCCACAAATTAAAGGGAGGTTTTTCGATTCCTAAGGGTAGAAACAAGATACAAACAGTGATCTCCCATCTCGCTCCACCTATAATTATCAGTGGCAGACTTACACATTTGCCGCCAGTAGGATATATAAATTTTGCCGCTCCTACTATTGAACAACAGAAAAAGTTGCTATTGAAAATTTTAGACATTAAGGTGATTATTTCTGTAAAAAAAAATTGTTGGCCAAATTTGCCGCCCTAGGCTCCAGCCTACTCAGCCTGCTGGCAAATCCGCCACTGATAATTATGTTGTTGGCGTAGGTAGGTATCGACTGTATCAAGTCTGACAGAAGGACAGTTAGAAAAAATTTTTGGTTATGTCTTGTTTAGTATTTATGGTTTTAACTTCCTCATAAGAATATTATTGTAAAAGAAGATTTTTTACAATTGGCAAAAATAGTAATTTTCCTGACCACAAAAAAAATACCCCACTGAGTTTGTTTCGCTGTGTCTTCTCTAATGTATTCTCTATGTATTGGTGGTAGCATTTTGTGATGCCACCAGATTCAAAATTACCCAACTGGGCGCTCGTCTAATTATGTAATTAATAACATACTCAAAGGACAGCCTGAAAGCTTTAAGTAACATTATAATAATCAGCAATTATAAAAAGCACATAAATTATATTATTTTAATATATTATAATATTAACTAGCGCAATGCTGATGTATTATACATATAAACCTTCCTCTTGAATCACATATATCTATTAAAAAACCCGTTGCGTAGTTTTAAAGATTTAAGCATACGTAGGGATATAGGGACAGAGAAAGCGACTTTGTTATACTATGTTTTGTATACTATGTAGTGATAAACTTAAATATGTTTTAATTGACAAATAAATGTCTCTACTTAACAGGTTTTCGTCAATAAAAAAAAAAAAAAAATATTTATTAAAAAATAAACTTTTAAACTGCTTTTTATCCCTTTCAAAGCTACATTATTCAGACATATAGCTGTACAAGGCCTTACAGTACCTATGTGTATTTTATAAATTACCATAAACAATTCGTAGACATACACACTAAAGAAAATCTGAATACTACCATTGCCAGTGTTGCCAACATTACAGTGATAACTTAGAAATGACATAACTACACATAACCTCAAAGTTTCTCCTAAGTCCTAACTCTTACTTTTCCACCAGAAATTTGGACAGTTTTGTGATAATTTCAATATCTGCAGTCGAAATACGTAGATAATTAATGTTTTAAGGATCCTAAAGCTAGATAATGTCGTCGCTGTTAAGATCCACGAAGTTTGTGCGTTATTTTACTGGTGCGGCTCGAACCCTAATACTTAACTCTGCTAAGACTGCTGAGGCAAATTCCTTATTAAATCCCAAAGCTTTATGCGCAACCAATAAGTAAGTGATATTATCATTAAAGTTATCGTAATATGTATTATCAGTGATTATTTAAGTCAATTCCATAACCACTACTGTTATTAAAAAATAGGTACCGCTAATTATAACCAAATATTTATAGCTCGCTCAAAGCATTATCAACTATAATTTGAAAGTAAAATGCAACATGTATCTTTACTTCTTCATGTAAATATCATAATTTATTTAAGTCTTTAACAATTAACCAGTGCATTAATTTATCTTATTAGAAATTGGTCCTGGTAGTCCAGTCTGCGAAAAATTAGATTTACATAGATTTTTAGGTAGATTGATTCTTCATCACTGAACTTCTGTGTAATCAATCTCATTATGATCATTACAGTTTATATGATAAATTATTTAGTTTGACCCACCCACAGGCCATCAATTGGAGAAGTAATAACTCAACTAGCCATTGAACAATGATTGAATTTTACTAATGGGTTAACCTTTGTCACCGGGATATAAAAGTCTCTGTTTAAATCTGGGAGCTTGATGGTTTATTAATTATCTGCCTCTCAGACTACAGCACCTCTCACTTAATGCAGTACAATGAAGATTTCTTAATCTTAATTAAGACTTGAGCAGATAAAAGCAGTACAAAAGTATTGTAAACTCCTTAGTTTAAACTACTTTGGTTTTATCTATGTTACAACTCATATAACTTATAGTGTGCAGTGAATAAGTATAAGTACCTAATGTTTTATTACTAATCATAAATTTTATATGATAATTCCAGTGTTTTAATGAGAGATTATGCCACCAAGAAGAAAGAAACCCTAGAGCCTTTACTACAGAAGTTAGATTCAGAAGTAAGAAGATTTGGAAGAATTACTAAGAAAGATATTGATGAAGTGTTTGATGAAATCAGAGCTAAGAATGACATCACCAGCTCACAGTCACTCCTTGTTATTAGATGTTGTGGTAAGATATTATTTTTTACATTTATGTACAAGTCTTCACCTCTGTACTAAATTTTATTCAAACAAAAGCAGTAAATTTAAACAATTTTGTGGCTTTGGCACTGCAGAGGTGCCATAAATATCTTTTAGAGTGTAGCTGAGCCAGGAAGAGCTAAAATGTATATAGAAAGTCGGTGAAAATAACCTTTTATTGGAGTAAGAAAACTGAAAAAAAAAACAGAGCTACAATGAGAGCCGCTGGCACTTACTGCTCTTAGAGGTGTCATGAAATATCTGTTGGCTGCTAGGCACAAAAGTTTGCTTAAATAACTTTTTTTTTCATATAGAATCCTTAGTATGCCAAAGTTAAAAATGGATATTCTAAACTGGACTAGGCTACATATGTTTAGATACTTCTTTTATTTATAAGAGTATTTTACAAAGCACAACCTATCAAAAATTTTAATAATTTCTTTCAATACTAAACTCATATTATTACTTTTAAAATGTAGGTGAGCTGGTGCCAGAGGAATTGCCAGAGCAGAGAACTCTTCTTGTCCAGAAAATATGGAGTGTCCTTACAGAGAGAGGGATCCCAATGGACATCTCTCACTACAATGCTTTATTAAGGGTCTACATTGAGAATGAACATCCATTCTCTCCAGCCAAATTCTTAGAGGAGTTGGAGACCAAAGGCTTGCAGCCGAACAGGTAAAGTGAAACAATCAATTGATACTCTATGTACTCTTACTACAAGATTACAAACAGCTAATCGTAAAATACATGGTCAATGTACTGTCCTCATAAAGTGCACATATAGAAAAGGATGAAAATATACCCTATTTTATCAAGGGAAAAATACAAAAAAAACCTTTGATTTTTCCATCAATAAAATAAGATATATTTTTATGCTTTTCAATATGTGATTGGTATTAAGCACCAATCAACATTTTGCTGAAATTGTAATCATTTTGGTGATTATTGTTGTGCTGAGTATTGTTTAATTTTTACTTTTGCACAAATTCTCTTAATATTTTGATATAATTATATTTCATTAAAAGATAATAAAGAAATAATAATTGATTGATTGAACAATGAATATTTAAAAAATCCGATTTATCTATCTGGTTATCAGACTTCTGTGCTATTTCTATACCACTGTAATGTTACCCGTAATAAATTAATTTTAACTTTTAAAACAGGGTAACATACCAAAGGTTAATGTGGCGTTACTGCCAAGAAGGCGACGTTGAAGGCGCAACAAGAGTATTAGAAAAGATGAGGGAACTTAGCATGCCTGTATCAGAACCAGTGCTCAATGCTCTGGTTATGGGCCATGCTTTCCATAGTGACACTGATGGAGCTAAAGCTGTATTAGAAACAATGGCTGGAGCCGGACTACAGCCTACCAACCGTACTTACACTCTTCTAGCGTGTGGCTACGCCAAAGAGGGTGATATTGATGGTATTCTAAATACTATTGAGATTGCTGAAAATAAGGAAACAGTTTTGTCTGATAGGGTAAGATTTCTTTTTAGTTTCAGACAAATTATCTAGACAAATCTATATATTTATTCCATAACATATCATATCATATCAGTGCATTCAATATTACTGTTGTTACTAAATTTGTTCATTTAACTAAGATATATTTTACATGAAATGACAATAATGAAAATGAACATTTATTTTTAGTTTGTTGAATAGTTATATTTTCCATAACATGAAAAGTAATTTTCTATACTAATATTATAAAGAGGAAAAATTTGTGGTTTTGTATGTTTTGAATAAACTCAAAAACTACTGAACGGATTTCGATAATTATTTCACCATTAGAATGCTACATTAGCCCTTTTTTTTTTTTTTTTTTTTTTTGTTGTTGTCTGGGGGTCAATGCATTTACGCATTCCCACCGCCGCTGCAGCGTATTCGCGCGCTGGCGGTGGGATATGTGGGACTCGCCCTCTCCATAGCGTGGTATGCTAAACTCATACCACGAGGAGAGGACCCTACCAACCACTAAAACCTCCCGGACACTCCTTTGATCCGCCGTTGGTGGGGGCCGGGTACGCATGAGCAATCCGGCCCCCCGACGGCACCCACGGCCAGTATACCGCGGGATCTCCAGGGCCACACTTACACGGGACGCCCGGAGTGTAGAGGCGTCCCTACTCCTCATGGTTCAGCCTCGAAGGGAGCGGGGCCCATGTCCCCCACTCCCCGAGGCCGAGCCTATGGTGATTCAGCCCGCCGCCGACGGCCAACACGCCGTCTGCGAAGCGGGTGGGCGGAGGGATCTACTTCCCTCTCCCGCTCCGCGGCCTCCTTCTGTGAGCTACATTAGCCCTGAGTAACAACGGCTATAAAAGTCTACGCGTGCGAAGCCGGGGCGGGTCGCTAGTAAAAAATATAATTGAATTATCAAATTATTGTTGTAATTCTTATTCCATGTTGTTTTCTTTTTAAGGACATCTTAGAAATTATTGAACATTTAGCTGTCAATGGCCATGGCGACAAAGTAGAACAGATCTTACCTCAACTAAAGAAAGGTATGGGCTACAACCAAGATGTTTGCAACCTCATCTTAAGACTCCTAAATAAAGGACAAGAAGACACTGCCAAGAAAGTTATGAAAACTATGCCAAAGTCCACCAATGTGGAAGACACACCATTCAAAGGCGCATTCTTCATAAGACAACTCCTGAGACTCAATAAATCTGCAGATAATGTTATCAAAACATGCAAAGAGCTAAAAGAAGAGGGCTTAGTCCCTAACGCTTTCTTCATTGCTACGGAAGCAGCACTTCAACATGGACAATCTGAATTAGCTCTAAAACTATTCAATGAATTAAAATCTGAAGGAATCGAAATCAGACCTCACTTTTATTGGCCACTGTTAGTCCAAAAATCAAAGGCCAACGATGAAGAAGGTCTTCTTCAAATCTTAAGAAATATGGTCGACAATGGTATTCCGGCGAGTGGAGAAGCATTAAGAGATTATGTGATTCCTTATCTTATCAAAAAAGACACACCACAAAATGTTATAGTGAAGCTACAAATCGGTAATATTCCGGCAATACATAGCGCTAGAAATGTAATGATTGAACTTTTAGAGATTGGAGATATAAACAAAGCTGCAGATATTGCGCTACAATACCGCCCGAGAGGAAATTATAATCTAGTTGCTAGATCGCTTATATCTGCTCTAAGTCGAACCAAGGATATTAATTCCTTTGTGTCTATCCTTCATGTAATTAGTAGTAAAACACAAGCAACGCAAATTGAAGAAGATTCAGTAAACGATGATGCACAAGACGACGATAAAAATGATATTCAGGAAATCAGTCGAATTGTTAAATCGGCTGTGAAAAACTTGGCGAAACCAGATCTGTGCGAGCAACTCTTGCAGGGTGTGTATTCTAAAGGCTTAAGAATCAATACAGAAACTGCTGAAGCCATCCAACAATACTTGGGCGAAAATTTGACAACGAATTTATCAGAAGTACTATCGAAACTCACCTCTACAGAATTGAATCTAGCTCCCATTGAGAGTGTTAACCGAGATGGTCCTCGCACGACACCACAACTTGAAAAATTACTTGCCAACCTTAAAAACAAAGGAGTTAATTTAGCGCGCGTTCAAAAGCAACTTCTATCATCCTACATAAAAGATAACAACGTCAGCAAAGTGAATAGTTTCTTGGAAGAATTGAAAGCGTCAAATTTCGAACTCCAACAAGGAACGTTGGCTCAACTATTTGAATTTTACTGTGAAAATGATGAAATTCAAAGAGCCGAGGAATGTCAAGCACAATTAATTTCTAAAAACCCAGATTTTGTCCCAAACAAAGTCAAGGTTATAGTAATGACATATGCTTTAGTTAGGGCCAATCGAATTGATGATGCTATTCAATATTTGAAAGACAATAAACAAACTGAAGTTGAATCTGGATTTTTGCTGAATTCCAAATGTTGGCAGATGCTGAATAGCTTAGCTGAGAAGAAAAACATAGAGGTAAAGCTTTTATAAATACTTAGTGGATGCCCAATGGTCAAAATTCGACCATTATTAAAAAATAAATAAGCATTCTGCATTCCTTCTCTATTTAAACTGTGTGCCAAATTCAATACTCCTCTTTTCATGCAATTTTCTTAAAAAGTGGTGCGTCACATATATATATAGATTCTCCTCTTAGTTCTACAACTATTACAGTCAAAATGAGTTACACAAAACTCTCATAAACACTTACATGTAACCTTTCCATAATTCTACCCACTATCGACCGTTCTGAGTCAATGTCTAAATTCCAGGTGGTGTTGCTTTGCTTAGTTTGCAGTTTTAAGCCTCGCTGTTCGGCTCTATACCCGTTGAAGTAGCAAAACCCTCAGGCTAATTGTATATGTTTCCTGTAAAAAAACCGTAACTATTTATTCTAATAGTCAATCTATTTCACAGGTCAAAAAATTGACGCAAACTCTCATTGAAAACAACTATGTAGAGGCATCAAACGTAATACTAGGACCTTCTATTAAAGTGCACATACTGAATGATGACGTAGAGGGTGCACTTAAAGAATTTGAGAACTGTTGCAACCAATACAGAAGTACACCGTGGAAGGGAGAGTTAATGAAGGCATTGATAATGAAGGAGGATGCTACTAAACTGCAATGGCTAGCTGATTTGAGCACTCAGGTACTTTGTATAAATAGATCAGTAGATATTCCGCACATATTGTGTAACAGTCCGAAACAGATACTCTAAATAGTAGAAAATCATATACTTAACAGGATAACTGAAAACAGTTATTTTGATTTCATATGGGAAATTCAATTTCAGTAATTTGAATTAAAATGAAATTAAATTATGTTTGAATTCCGAACATCATTAAATCATATTTTATCGGTTTCTGGAAATAAAGTCAAATCTAAATAATTAATTCTCGATAAAATTGATATTTGATTTTGTTGTGTTTGTCAAGATTGTTTTTTATTTTAAGTTTAAATTAAGAACAATCTTGAAATAAGATTATTGAATATATAGATACTATATAGAGTACTCGCTGTTCTTCTTCCTACATACTCTAATAATATTTTCTAATTTATAATTACAGGTTCATGGTGAGGTCAACATACTTCACGACTTAGTCCTAGCATTTGTAGAGTGCGGTCGTCTTAGGCAAGCGCGTCGTATATTAGAAACACCCGGCCTTCAGACCCGACACCGCCGCTTGGAAGATGCTTGTCAGCGATATGTTGAGGTAAATTACTTACAAGATAGTGTTTGGCTTACTATGTCTAATATCCCAATTATTTGAGCTGAAAATTTACAGATATTGGCTTAAAATACTCTGAACTCTGAATATGAGGTACAAGATTCCCGCGCCCGGCTTCACCTGCGTAACCTTCATTGCCATAGGAAATTCACACTAAAATAGCCTAGCTTAGCCTTCCTCGATAAATTACCTATCTAAAAGTGACAACATTTTTCAAAACGGTACAGTCGTTTCTGATCTTAGCACGTTCAAGCAAACAAAAAAAACAAACTCTTCAGCTTTATTTATTAGTTTGGGTAAATTTCGTTCGTTTTCGTTGTTGCCTATTTTTTCTTAACGTATACAATACAAAGGATAGTTCTTCAATACGAAATAGACTAATAAAAAAAGAATAGCAAACACGTCGAAATAATGTTGAGTCTGATATCTATATTTATGCATTTACAGGAAGGAAAATCAGAATACCTAGAGGGATTGCTTGAGGCTACCAAGGAACTATCACACATTGACCGCTCAAATATATTCTATCATCTATTAGTTACATACTGCAAGGCCAACGAAACTGACAAAGCTCTCGGACTCTGGACTTTACTCCAAGAAGAAGGTGAAGTCCCCAGCGACCAATTCCTCACATATCTCGGCAATCATTTGAAATCAAAGAAAAGACCAGTACCATTTGCGATTCCTGAGGAGAATATAACTAAAACTACCAAAGCTGACATAGTTGAAAAAATTGTCGCTCGTAAAGAACCATCGAAACCTACAAAAAATGATGTATCTACTAACATCGAAACTATGACTAAAGACGGCCAGCTAACCCAAGCTATGGACATGGCTATCAAATCGATTGAACACGGAGTTATACCCAAAATCAGTGTCCTAAAGTTTTTGCTAAAGAATTTAGCTGAAGCCGGTAATGTTGAAAAAATTCAACAGTTGGGCAATTATATCAACGAATCACTGAAACGAAGGGTGACTTACGACGACAAATTGACTTTGGCTATTTTCACAAGAGGCGCGGGACCACAACACATTGACAACTTGCTGGAATCTGCACAAGCAGCTAAGACGAATGAGGATTTGGAAAATGCACTCAAAAAGTTCCCGAGGAGTAACGCTTTGCACTCAGTTATTCAAGACGATGAACTTATTGCTAAATGTGAGTAATAAAAAAAAAGTGTATTTCTAATTATTCATCATCATCATCAACAGCCCGTTGACGTCCACTGCTGAACATGGGCCTCCTCTTAACAGACCTTGGCAAGTCAGGATCGTAGAGGGATTTTGCAATAATCACCACGCTTGGCAGACGGATTGGTGATCGCAGTAAGATGTAAACCTTGAGCTAATAGATGCTGCTGCCCATCCATCAGCCATATGTCCCTTAGTCGCCTTTTACGACACCCATGGGAGGACATGGGGTGGTCTATTCTAAGCCGGAAACCACACTAATTATTATTTAACCTAAAATTTTCGTTTCGTTTTCGACGTCACGAGATTTCAACGCGCTCTATTTTTGTCAATTTTTGTTTACGGTAATAAAAAGAATACGTGCCGGATTTTTTTTTTTGGTAATGTAACTGACAGGCCAAATATATTATTATTATTATTGAATAAATCAATGTTTTTAAACTTATGTTTCATCATTCTTAAGTTATTAGATTATATGAGTTTATTTACATTTAAAATTAGGCATTAAAATTCGTACTTACACTGATAATATAGACGTAGTGACCGTAAACATAATGGCACCAACATATAGGATATTCATCAACATATTTTATTTCACAGGTGTAAAAGTAGCTGACATCGCCGCATCAAAAGGATTCATCTTACCAGCCAATTTATTATGGATGGAACTCCTTCTGGATGGCAAAGACAAAGAAGCCGACATGATCTGGTCAAAATGGCTGAACAACGCACCGGTTGTAGTATTTAGAAGGTTATTGCAAGAAAGCCACACTAGAAAACAACCTGAAAATATTAAGAAACTTATCAATTTATTAAAAACAAACAAAGTTATTTCGCCAGGTAGTATAGGTAATGCTTACTCTCGCCTTATTAACTATTATCTCCTTGAAAATAATACACAGGAAGCTGAAAATGTATTAAAATCGGCCTTAGAACAGAACATCCAATCAGATCACTTTAATAAAACCAGTCTATTAAGACTGAAGACTGCCGTTGAAGAATCAGGAAGGAAATTCCCTTATAACATTTAAATTTAGTTTTTAATACTAACATATTGTGTACCTTGCATTTCAAATATCAGGTCATTTATGAATTAACTTTCAGCGGAGTAGAACACTAAAAAGTTATGAATGAAAACTTTATTACTTTATTTCATAGTTTATTTTGTACATGTTTGAGTTCACGAAATATTAATTAAATCAAAAAAGCTTTTGATGAATGTTGTCAGTAGGTATTCATAATTTTCCAGACGATACTAATTAAAAATCGATCATTTCCGTTGTTTCTTTATACTAGGGCTTTGTCAAACATTATTAAAAATAATATAAATTATGTGTTTCCACTATACTTTGAGACAACTTTCGTGAAGATTGAAATAAGCTTTCGTCGGCTCTCTCCTCTCTTCAGCGGATCTGATGACGGGACCCATAGGGCCAAAATTTGCTATTGCAATAGTAATTCAGAGATAGTTTAGTTAAATATGTTGACAGTTTTCTTATTCTACTAAGCTAAAGCTAAATGTACTGAGTAATAGTTATCTTGTTAGGGTATAATTGAAATAATATTGCAATAGCTGACTTCAGTGGCGTTCTACGTTATATTATATTTATGTGAGCAACGGAACGTGGGGTGGATGAATAATGAGCCGGTCTCTTCCGTCACTGGATAAATTTTGTGTGACTATTGCTCTTTCATCCCCGGTCCTGAAGTCGACGCGCCTAAGCGCGGTACGGTAGTTTCAGTCAGTCTATAGGATGGAGGATAAACTATGTTGCCTATGTTCTCAAAAATAAAGATTTTAATATGATGAGCTCATATTTCGCCAAGATTGAGAGTGATACTTACCTGTGCATATTCGCATGTATAGTGACTTTATAAAATTATTGTAACTAACAATGATTGATTAAATAAATTGAATGATGTATTTAATTACATGCTGAAAATTCATTCTGTAATGTGACCTGAGTATTGAATTACATCCGTTGTAGTATATTATAGTTGTTAATAAATTATTAGTTAATATTTAATTTGTTTCATTAATGTTTTCGTTAAGGCACCCAAAGCAATACTTGTCGCGCTATAAACCCGACGTGTATGCTGATTTTCCACCAGAGTAGCGAGACGAGACGAGGCGAGGAGAGAATTGAAATTTGTATGGCAAATTTTCAATCCTCTCCCAGCGCATCTTTGGTGGAAACTGTGGTGAAACGAGACGAGGCGAGGCGTGAATTGAAATATTTGTTTGAGTAAAAATGAACCGCATTGCTTCCGATATAGAGTATAAATTAACTTTGCAACAGAAACACGCTTCTCGCAAAAGGCTTATTGTTGTTCATTGCTACTTATTACCGTTTTATTACCTGAGAATACCGTCATGACAGTACAAGCCTACGGGCGGCGCGGCGGTCACGCGCGATCTTGCGATGGCTATTTTTAGTGGAAAAGGGTCAGTTCGATTTCAATTCTCTTCTCGCCTCGTCTCGTCTCGCCACTCTGGTCGAAAATCAGCATAAAAACGTTAGTTTCACCTAGCGTGTATACATACCTGTTTTAATAAAAGACGAGTACATTACGTGCCAAGGGAGGAAAGGAGGACATTTCAACCCGCGCGATATTGTCACCCGAGCCGAAGACGAGGGTGACAATGACGAATGGCAAGACGAAAGAAAAAACAAATTAATAGATTTATACTTAATAGATATTATTATTAATATTCGAGATAATTAAATATTGCATTTTTTTAGTAAGAAAAATAGTATTTATTATCGAACGCAAAAAAAAAACATTGAACACGAATTATCAATAACAAATAACAACTGCACAGTTACTATGGTAATGAGTTATTTCAAATAGGTAACGGGAAGCAAATTAAAACAAAAAAAAAACCGGCCAAGTGCGAGTCGGAATCGCGCACGAAGGGTTCCGTTTCAGTTACAAGTGCGTACCTATTTTTGATATCAAGAATAAATAAAAAAGCGTATGTTTATGAAATGAAATGTTATTTTATATTTTTATATTCGAGTTGATTGAATGAAAGCTAAATTGCGGTTTACGATTTTTGACGTATTAAAAAAAAACTACTTACAAGATCTCGTTCAAACCAATTTTCGGTGGAAGTTTGCATGGTAATGTACATCATATATTTTTTTTAGATTTATCATTCTCTTATTTTAGAAGTTACAGGGGGGGGGGACACACATTTTACCACTTTGGAAGTGTCTCTCGCGCAAACTATTCAGTTTAGAAAAAAAATACATTAGAAACCTCAACATCATTTTTGTTGAGGTTTGATGACAAAACCTCAACAAAAATGTTGAGGTTTTGTCCAAACCCCAAAATTTATTGTTTTTTTTTCTATTTTTGTGTGGAAATCTTAATGCGGCTCACAACATACATCTACTTGCCAAGTTTCAACATTATAGTTCTTATAGTTTCGGAAAAAAGTGGCTGTGACATACGGACGGACAGACAGACAGACAGACAGACATGACGAATCTATAAGGGTTCCGTTTTTTGCCATTTGGCTACGGAACCCTAAAAAGACTAAATTTTAAACTGTCACTAATTGTGAGCAGTCTGAAATATGCATCTTTCTTCCCGCAAACAAAAGAAGAAATTCAAACTTTCGGCCTCGGAATGATGAAATGTATTTTTTTGTTTATTTCTGCCATTAAAGGTATTTTTTTATATTTACTTTTATAATAATATTAATATGTATGTATGAAGCCTTATATTAATCAATAGATTATCCAAAAAACGTATGCCCCTTAATTACTTTGGATAATCAACATTAATTTACAGAAAAACAATCATTATTTTATGTAAAAGTTTCATATTAACGGTAATGGTGGTTACGTCGCGTAAATATGCCGCAAATGCGAAAACTTGTAGGGGTCTCCAAAACACTTAATGTAAATAATCACATATTTTAACTGTACATACTAATTATTATTTGATTAGCATTTGATTATCTTTCTTTTTATTTCACTTATGTAAAAGCCGCCTATGCCCCGATCATTGCATATATTTGTAAAATTATATTATTAGGCTTCAATATTCAGATAAGTATTAAGATATCGAGATGTAAAATTTAGATTATCATTATATTAATGGTATCCAAAAAGTACACCCATGTCATTTCATCAAAATTTTAAACAACCTTATTTTTTTTCCATGGACTTCGAACTATTTTAATAGACAATAGATAAACTAAATTGACTTAAAGGTCGAAGTGACCAGGTCATTAAAATCCAAAAAAAAAAAAAAAAAGATAGACTAAACGGAAGTGTCTTACAAGTTTTGGCGCGTTTTTAAGCGTCTTGCAATTTAGAATAACATTGCGGCAGTTTGTGTTTAATTACTTGTACATTTTGATATTAGATTGTCTTTCTTAAGGTAACTTTCCATTAAAATGTTTTATCCTGTAGAATCGTTAAGAAAAGGAGGCAGATTCTATTTGTGTTGGGTAGCAGATTCTTGGCCTATGAGATTTGCTACTATAACCCACCGCCAACTTTGGTCTCACGATATTCGAAAAATATGGTAAGATTCTTTGCAAATGTTGTTATAGTTGTAATTATATATATTTTAATAATAAATTCGAGTAACTTTGATGTTTCAGTGATGATTTATTACAAGTTGTGATGAATGAATCGGGACGTCCCGCCAAAAGGTTTTCCCTTCGTCTCAGCTCGCAGCTCTTACGTGGCTTAGTGAGACTTTATGAGCGAAAAGTTTCAATTTTCCTAGGTCTGTATATGCATATCTATTAGTAGTTCTTCGTTTGTGTGTACCTACGCGATGACGATCTTATATAGGTACCTTTTATAATTCATTAAGATTCAAACTTGGCTGTGGTATTCCTTTGAGTGGAGATAATATTTCGAATACTGAGTGTATTAATAACTCTATACTAACTATGCCTTTTGTGACTCTGAAATCTGAACTCTATCGAGTCTGTTGGTTGTCTATCTTAAATATAATTAATGAATACCTAACTAAGGCGAGCCCCACATTGAGCGTGTGCGTTTCTCCGTTCTCGAGCGAATGTCACATGCAGTTGCCGGCGGGGGTGGGAGCGTTTATCACGTCGCTCTTACGCTTACGCCCAATGTGGGGTTAGCCTAACTCATAAGTTCCTACATAATAATCAAAAATTTCTCTCAAGTTATTAGTAAAGATTACAATGTAAATATACTAATAATGGTTTGCTTTATTTATAGGCGACATGTGCATGATCCACGCCAATGTATTCAAGAACACTAATAAAAAGTAAGAAGTGAGCTTTTTAATACCAGATTTTCATTAAATACCTAACTAAGCAATTTTTGTTTGTAATGACTTGGTTCATTTTTAGAATCAGATAGGAACGGAAGCTAAACATTTGCTAGGTTAAGCCATTTGAATAAGTAAATAAATAAAAACTAAGAAACAAGGTAGGTAGTTAGAAGGTACTTAATAATAATTATATTATTATTATTAAGTACCTCCGAAGCGTAGCGGTATTTGGCTATCTTTAATTTCGATTCCCATGCCGGATAGGAAATCTTTGTGCAGATTCTAAGATTTCTTTCCGGGTCTGGTAGGCTGAGGGACTACCCTCCGTGCCTCAGAAATCACGTTAAGCCGTTGGTCCCGATTGTTATAACAATTGTATACCAGGAAACGGGCAGCAGCGTTTCCTTGTATGTTACAACTTAACACTGCGGTCACCAACTCGCCTGCCAAGCGTGGAGACTATGGCAAAACCCTCCCTCGGGAGGAGGCCTATGTTCAGCAGTGGACGTTATACGGGCTGATGATGATGATGATAATAATATAAAACCTGTTCTATTTCTAAGCCAATGTTCTATTGGCACAACAAAAGATGAAATGTCGCCGAGCTTTCCTGTGTATATATTCTTTCAAAGAGTGCTTTGACCTATAATTAACTAGCCTGTGTTCTCCACTGCAGTGCAAAGGCCTCCCTCTCCCTTTTCCACACAATTCTATCTTTTGCGAGTGCCAAGTGAATTATACCCATACTTTAAAAATATTCGGCAATAATGGATTATAGGAACATACAAATTATCGCACGTGACTAACATACCTTCATAATATTATGATTGAATTAATAAATAATAATAATATCCAATTGGGTTTTATCTTAATATCTTCAGATACCAAGTTCTGGAAGTTGATGACATTGCGGAACAAATTCGACGTCCACAATTGCAAGTGTTGGAGGTGCAGCCGATATTACACGAACAGCCAGAGAATGAACCGAGAGTGGAGGAAATGATTCAGGTTTGTTTATTTAGTGTGTCGTGACGCTCATCCCCTTTTGTTGTGACGCTCGTAACTTCATGTTGTATCGCTCGTAACTTCGTGTTGTGACGCTCGTAACCTTGTGTTGCGACGCTCATAATCCTGTGTCGCTGCTAATTATTTGGTGAGACGCCATAACCTTTCGTATTGACGCTCGTGACGTTGCGTTGTTACGCTCATTACTTTGTCGTTACGCTAATAATTATTTGGTGAGACGCTCATAACCTTTCTTAGTGACGCTCGCAACTGTGTTGTCACGCTCATTACTTTGTGTCGCGACGCACATAACTTTGTGTTGTGACGCACATAACTTTGTGTCGCGACGCACATAACTTTGTGTTGTGACGCACATTACTTTGTGTCGCGACGCACATAACTTTGTGTTGTGACGCACATTACTTGGTGGCGCGTACAAAGTTATGAGCATCTAACTTTGTATCGCGACGTTAATATATATTTGGTGAGACGCTCATAACCTTCGTTGAGACGCTCGTAGCTTTGTGTCCCGACTCACTGCCCTATGCTGTAACGCTCATAACGTTTGTGTCGTGACCCTAATTACTTTGTGTCGCGACGCACATAACTTTGTGTTGTGACGCACATTACTTTGTGTCGCGACGCACATAACTTTGTGTTGTGACGCACATTACTTGGTGGCGCGATGCTCATAACTTTGTATCGCGACGTTAATATATATTTGGTGAGACGCTCATAACCTTCGTTGAGACGCTCGTAGCTTTGTGTCCCGACTCACTGCCCTATGCTGTAACGCTCATAACGTTTGTGTCGTGACGCTAATTACTTTGTGTCGCGACGCACATAACTTTGTGTTGTGACGCACATTACTTTGTGTCGCGACGCACATAACTTTGTGTTGTGACGCACATTACTTGGTGGCGCGATGCTCATAACTTTGTATCGCGACGTTAATATATATTTGGTGAGACGCTCATAACCTTCGTTGAGACGCTCGTAGCTTTGTGTCCCGACTCACTGCCCTATGCTGTAACGCTCATAACGTTTGTGTCGTGACGCTAATTACTTTGTGTCGCGACGCACATAACTTTGTGTTGTGACGCACATTACTTTGTGTCGCGACGCACATAACTTTGTGTTGTGACGCACATTACTTGGTGGCGCGATGCTCATAACTTTGTATCGCGACGTTAATATATATTTGGTGAGACGCTCATAACCTTCGTTGAGACGCTCGTAGCTTTGTGTCCCGACTCACTGCCCTATGCTGTAACGCTCATAACGTTTGTGTCGTGACGCACATTACTTTGTGTCGCGACGCACATAACTTTGTGTTGTGACGCACATTACTTTGTGTCGCGACGCACATAACTTTGTGTTGTGACGCACATTACTTTGTGTCGCGACGCACATAACTTTGTGTTGTGACGCACATTACTTGGTGGCGCGATGCTCATAACTTTGTATCGCGACGTTAATATATATTTGGTGAGACGCTCATAACCTTCGTTGAGACGCTCGTAGCTTTGTGTCCCGACTCACTGCCCTATGCTGTAACGCTCATAACGTTTGTGTCGTGACGCTAATTACTTTGTGTCGTGACGCTAACTACTTTGTGTCGAGATGCTCATAACCTTTAGACGTCACGTTCTTAGCTATAATTTACTTATTTCTAAAAGTATTGTTATGATAAGTGTATGTTTACAGGCAAGTGGCAACATAGTGGCCAACGTCGAAGACATCACTTTGAAAGAAGCCACTATTGCTGAAGTGCCTTTGCCTTACGTAAGTTTATTTAAAAAAAGTATATTAACAGTTAAAAACTAGTATTTGTCAAATAACCCGTGATATACTGACATTAGCTCACAGCTTTGGCCACTCATAACATTTACTTGCTGCCCACCTATGAAAAGCGATAGCATGCTTATTCCTATTTTAGTAATACCTAATAAGTATTTCAAATCAAGTTAAAGGTATGTCCCATTTGAACTATTGCGAGTATAGTCCATTAGTTCAAATGGGAGTTACCTTTAACAGAAGAATCATAACATTAAGGTGCAACGGTCACACTTTAGGTATTTAACGGAGAAATTGTCGGAAAGTGGAATTTCTTTATATCTGTTATAAATAATAATAGTGGCAATAACAGACCTATGTTAAGACATCATTAGGACAAAAACATAGAAAAAGCCTTGTGAATATCTGTAATTAAACTTTTATATTTTGATCATTGTACCTATTGAAAGTCCTTGGCCTACTGATGCTATTCATTTTTAAAGCATTTTAACAATAGACCCGTTGTTGATTTTTATATTCGCAAAATAATCAATTATTTTAGTAAAACAGTTAAAAATGTTAAAAATTAATGAATGTGATTTAGATTATCACCTAATTAAGAGTTCAAACTACCTCCGTAGCGTAGCGGTAATTGGCTTGCCTTAAATCTGGGAGGTCGTGGATACGATTCCCACACTGGACAAGAAATCTTTGTGTAAATTCTAAGATTCCTTACCTGGTCTGGATGGTTGAGGAACTACCCTCCGTGCCTCGGTAAACACGTAAAGCCGTTGGTCCCGATTGTTATAACATCATCTATAACAATCTACCTAATACCATGGAATGGGCTGCAACGTTTCCTTGTTTGTTACAACATAACACTGCAGTCACCAACCCGCCTCCCTAGCGTGGTGAATTTAGCAAAAACCCCCTCCTGGAGGCCCATATTCACCAGTGGACGTTGTACGGGCTGATGATGAAGAGTACAGAATCTACGCATACCCGTCTATTAGACCGCCGCCCTAGACCCAGGTTAAATAGGCTTTATAGTAGATATCAATAAATAATCGCTTTATAATATCATATTCTTTTTGCAGGACGGTTTCGGGGAAGAAAATCAGGAGCAAGCGTTACAACTGCTCCACGATCGTACATTAGAGATGATGCTTGTACAACCCGATGTGACGTCACACAGCGTCATAGAACAAGCGCTAGACACTACGGATAAATCCTACGATAAGTCTAAAGACAAGTCCTGGACTGCACTCGACCGACAAATGGAGACTATCTCGGAAATGGATGTTACGCAGTTTAGAAAATGTAGGTATTATTGTGATAGGAACAAATATCATATATCTGTATATAGAGCTCAGAAGCATACAGTCGAATGTGTCATTATGCAATGTGCGTAAACTGGCACTAACGACCTAACAGTACATGCATCTTTATGCTTATGCTCTAGATATGTCCCGCGAACGCGACGCGTCCCCCCTCGCCCTCCCGACCCTTAGTTTGCTACGAACCTTCCGATGCCCTCGTAGACCCGAAGTCCGAGAGGCCCGCGAACTGTAAAGTAGAGCGACAGTTGCACAAAACTCCCCTAAAGAAACTAAAAGCCATGATCCCTCAATCTCCCCGTCAGCGACCGCCCTGAGCCGAGGTCCAAGTCCCACAGGCGACGCCCTCTTGCGCAGGTTGCTTAGTTTGTAGTGCTCAAACCATTATCTAGGCTGGAGCTCTGCTCGCCTTTATGCCCGGTGAAGTAGCAAAAGCCTCAGGGCTAACTACATAAGTCCGTCCGAAAATAAAAAGGTCTAGATATGTCTTAACCGGAGCAATCCATATCCTTTTAAACGTAACAAGGATCAGCAATCGGGTATTTAGTTAGTAATGAATTAGCATGGAACAGTTTTCTGTTGCGTGTACTACAATTACATTGGTGGACTTAATGCCTTAATCTACCACTACTACATACTACCACAGATTAATAAATAGTTATGAAACTACTTCATTACACTACATACCACGACAACTACACACTTTATTTTCTTTTCTTTGAATTTTTTATTAGGTATATGTCGTAAACAAATGCATTCTCTTTCTTTCTCCGAGTAGACTATAGATTGATGCAGCGATATTATGGTAAGTATGTTCACAGCATAGAAATTGGTTCAAATCTTTAATAATATAGGAGACGTATCTACGTATTACCTTTTGTAGGTGTTTTAATAGTTGATGAATAACAAGCATATTTATCTGGTTCCAGCTGCCATTGATGAGCTAAATCCAGAATTTGAAAAAGGTAACCAATTAAAAAATTACATACATCACATATTTCATTTTTTATTTAAAATCTTTCTCTCTTCTAACCAATCATCATTATCATTTCCATAAGCCATTCCATGTCATTCCTTTGTATTTTCCTTGATATTACAAGATCCCGTATTCCTACAGACATTACAGAAATCCCGTACCTCGAAATATCCGCTCCTGAAGTTACAAAGTTAGTAGTTTTTCTTTTATATTTTTACAAATTGACATATTGAGTTAAAAAGTTTTAGTGTTGTAGAAAAATTTGGAGGCACGGCAGTGCCCCCCAAGTCGAGTAAGAAGAAAATAAAAATAAGTATTTAGATTTAAAGCGCTTTTGTTTGGAAATGAATAATCTTACTATATAGGTACTAATACTAGCTTCCTGCATACGGTTACACCCGCGTAGCTCCCGTTAGGAACATTATTTAATATTGCCTTTAGCCTTCCTCGATAAATGGGCTATCTAACACTGAGCTTAGCGCGTTCAAGCAAACCAACTCTTCAGTTTTGAATACATAGATAGAATCTATATATTCAAAACTGAAGATTATTTAGGGAAACATTTGATTGTTTGTTTGTATTGAATAGGTTCCGAAACTATTCGACTGATTTTAAAAAGTATTGACTATTATGCTACGTTATCCAGGAGGTCTTATTTAATTATGAAGTTCCCACGACGCGACGCTACGCGGATGAAACCGCGCGCAGGAAGCTAGAAGACTATATTATCTTGTGAAGAGATTCAAACGGTAGGTATATTGCGCTAGGAACTAAGAAAAATATAGTTTGTATCAGTTAGACTTCAGTTTTTATTAATTAATAATTATTATTGACATAAATAAATTACGAACGTGGTAATAGACAGATTAGAAATACATATATCACTTACAATATACAGTTACTACCAGGTGGAGGCCTTCCGTTGCCCTCGCTCGTAGATCCCAAAGTCCGAGAGACCGCCCTGAACCGAGATCCAAGTTCCACCGGGGACGTCCACTTGCGCAGCTTGCTTAGTTTGTAGTTTAAAAACCATTTATTAAGACTGGAGCTCTGCTCGCATTTATGGCCCGGTGAAGTAACAAAAGCTTGGAAAACTGCCCAAAATGTCCGTCACAAAAAAAAATCCTGAACCCTATCACCCTTTATCTTGTTTGTAATTAGGTTTTGGCATATAAAATACTGTTTTATTAAGATACAAGCTCCCTCCAATTTACTGGCATTAGAATACTACGCTGCTTTATTGGGCTGTGACGTGATTTTTATATTTTATCCGGAAAGACACGCAGTTAGTAAATTATGGAAACAGTAACATTTTCTGAAAATAGTAGTGGGACTAGACTAACAAGGCAGTTGTATTTATATACTATACACAATGTCTATAGAAGCTTAGTAGGTATTTAATTAGGGTTATAAAGAAATTGGGCTATTTGAAATAGTCGATATTAAGAATACGACCAGCCTATTATTACATGTGAAATTGTTGATTCAACTTTATTCATAACCACGTGAACGATGCGGTGGTGGGAAACATTAAAATTTATGCCCGGTGATTAAGCAAAAGCCTTCGGACTAATTTCATAATGTCCGTCCGAAAAATAGTGGTGAGAAAAATAAATGCTTAACAGAGCAAAAATTTATAAAGTCCTTTTTTAAAGTAGGTACTAAAACTATTTACTAAATAAATGTATTTATTACTTGACTTTACTATTCAAAATATAGGGTGCAAGACCAATTAGTGTCAGAACCTGCTAAGGCAGAGGAGTCCCCACAACCCTTAATACCAACACACCGGACAACGGAACCTATTGAAATTGAACTAGAGGTATGTTCCATGAATAAATAGTTTCCCTCTGTAAAACCTCGCAAAAGATTACATAGATATCGAGGGGTGAAAGGCTATTTGTTTGAAGCGACATTTTGGACGATATGGAGTTATATACATATTCGGATTCAGCGAATTTTTCTGCGTCGACTGAGCCGGGTTTCGTACAATTCTGAGCACTTTTATGGCGCTTAAAACAATGCCATTTTAGTGCATAATTCTCAAACATGATGTATGATCCGACTTCAAATTTGCCATATTTTTTTAGTATGTCATTTAAGCTGTATACAAAAACAGAGAATCGGATCATAAGCCGTTATTCCCTTCCTAAAACTTTAGTTCGATGGCAGATAAATCGTTTTTCGATGTAGCTATCTTTAGATGAAAAGTTCCTTCATACATTTTGCTTAGGACTACTTACTCTGTGCAATGTCACTTCAACCAATTTGCCGTCAGCTAAATTCATTAAGACATGTCGGTTCAACCCTTTTCGCTACAACTGTTTTTCACTCTGTTTAGAACAACCAAGTTATATAACTCCTTTCAAAATCTGAGACATCAAACAACTCTAAGAATGTTCATCGTTGCTTAAGCCAACTTTCCTGTATCGTTAACAAAACCCAAAACCCAAACCAAAATTGGTAGTTAAACAAAATAGCCTATTCCTATTATTATTGAGTAACGTCGATTCAATCATTTTGCTTTCTCCTGCATAAGTACTATAAAGTCACTTAAACCATTTTGCCTGCTGCTCATTAGTGACAATGTTGGAAGTTGAATCATTTTTCTTTAGTCTTAAAATAAGGCGATACAGATCATTTTGTATTAAGCGACATTTATCTTATACTCATAACTGTTTTTTTAATTGAAAATTATATCAAAACATTCAGGGATTTTTTTTTTCAATAAAAAATTGCGATCCCCATTGTAGAAAGAGCACTAGTTTTTTCATAACGATTTTTTTTCAAAATTTTGAATCTGTATATGGCTCTCCTGTAAAGTTCGTAAAATGTCGCTTCAAACAAATAGCCTTTCACCCCTCGATATAAATATATTGCCTATGCTGTTTGTTAATACAAATGGTATTCTAGGCTTACTGGCTGTAGTCTGAATTTTTTCTATTAAAGGAATAACTAGAAACAAAAATGTAAAATTAAAACCAAGCTAGGTGTTTTTACTTAATCAACCCGTTTACGTCCACTGCTAGACGTTGGCCTCCTCTTTAACATACTTACCTAGTCAAGCCAGGGTCGTTGAGGGATATTGCTGTAATCACCACGCTTAGCAGGTGGATTGGTGATCGCAGTATGATGGTACGCAGGGCAGGCGTACCTATGTCTTTTAGTCGCCTTTTACTACACCCATAAGACTATAAACTAGGTGTTTAGTCTTTATGAAATGTAATTGTACTAGAAGCGGATTATCCATAAGGCAAACTAGGCATGTGTCTATGGGCGCGAAGACCCAAAGTACAAGCAACTGTAGATGAGACTACTACAAGTCGGAATAAAGAAATGCCAGCTCCAAATTGGAGTAACCTTTACCACACATGTAGTTACGCCAAATACAGTGATAAATTGTTTTATAGTTCTAGTTATTTATACAATAGGGGCGCTGATGAGATGCTTGCCTACGGCACTCTCAACGTATAATCCACCTCTGATTATATCTACGCAAAGTTATTTCACTTTCCCTGTGATGAATTGAATTGCATAAAAATAAATCTGAAGTTTCGTTTACATTTAATTGTAATATACCAGGAACTACAAGAACCTCAAGCTAAGAGGCGGAAGACAAAGAAATTGTTTGATAAGAAGATCAAAATAGGAACTAATTATTTTCGCTCGAGAATAGAAAATCCCATGGTAGAGTTGCGATGCATGGTAAGTGAAGATTACGATCTTTATAACATTCATAAAAAGTTGTTTGTGAAATCTAATCTTTTACTATTGTATATAAGTATTTATGTTTTCGATAATAGCTAGATTGCAGTGACGTACGAATGAATAGTCAAAGTATTTTATTAAAAATGATATAATATGCAAAACAAGCCATATCGTGCATTTTTATCCGAGTAGCTTATAAAAATAGCAGTTATTCCTATTTTTAGGTCGTAAATACATGTAAAATAGAATTACTGCCACTACTTGAAGCTACCTAGATGTATTTTGTTCTATAAATATCTAAATAAAAAAACATAATTTTGTCTCACTATTTATATTTAGTTATACACATTTTGTTTAATTAACCTACATATCTTCTTTTGTTATTCTACCCTCATGTTGCTACCGTAGATCGGTTACAGAGAGTCCCATTTTTCATTCTTATTGTTCTACCATACCATTACTTAAAATTAATAGCATGAAAGTTACGCTTAAACCATTTTATACATAAGTATCTAAATAATCTGCAATAATTCAGGATAGTACAGAAGACATAATATTTATCCACGTGCCAGCGGAAACATACTTCAAGCGGCCATGTCATGGCGGCAGCAAGATTCATTCCAACTTGGGTTTTGATATAATGAGACTTTTTGTACGAAACCTCGGAGTTGTGGCAGGACAAACTTATGAGGAGAGAGAACTCGAGGTATGTTATGTTTGTACCACATAGTAAAATCTTATCTTATCTTATACCAATATATAAAGCTTCTTTGCTTGCTAAAGAGTTTGTTTGCTTGAGCGCGCTAATCTCAGGAATTTGAATAATTCTTTAAGTGTTAGATAGCCCATTAATCGTGCTATAGGCTATTCTTAATTATGAAGGGACGAAACGGCAGTTACGCGGGTGAAATCGCGAAAATATTTCTTGTCCGGGGTGGGGATCGAACCCACGACCTCCGAGATTTAAAGCGAGCCAAATACCGCTACGCTACGGAGGTTGTCGTTGAACTTATACGATAGTTAAATGGCCTATATAGGCTACTACACACATGCCGGCGGCAATACCGCTGGGTATAAGCCGAGCGGCATGTATTTGTATGTGTATCCATGCCGGCGGGTGCACGGCGGCTTGCCCGGCACTGGGTGTAGGATAAGTGTGAGGAATAAGTGTGTTATTCCATACAAATGAAATAAAATTTATAACTTTTTGCACTGACACCTGGTTCGAATGGCCAAAGTACTGACTTTGCCCATTCGAACTAGGTGTCATGTTAATTCGCACGAATTATATGACGAGTTAGACAACTACCCAGTGTCCTTAAAGACTCCACGAACAAGGATAGATTTGGATAGATGTACATGTTTTTTATCTTATTTCTGAACAGTAAGTTATTGATTTCCTGAATAAACGCAGTATGAGTATTGAGTTTGAACCCAGAAGTTACGCTCAAATTTCATAAGGTCATATTTAAAACAACACATACATACATAAGCTCACGCCTGTTTCTCAGCGGGGTAGGCAGAGACAATGGACCTCCACTTGCTACGATCCCTACACACATCTTTCGCTTCATTCACTCTCATAACATTCTTCATACAAGCACGTCGGTTTAGGGTGGATCTTATTTGACCTTTTGCGAGGATGTCTCCGATTTGGACAGAGAACGTTCGTCGAGGTCTTCACCTTCCGATTGTGCCACTCACACTTGCCATGTATACCTGTTTTGTCAATCTTTCTTCATCCATTCTTTCCACGTGACCAAACCATCTCAACATTCCCTTCTTTATATTTAAAACTAGCTATGCCCTAAGCTGACAAATTTAATTTTCTTACATTTAGTAATCATTGTTACTCAGGAAGCTGTAATCCAGAGATCCATTCGAACTGTAGGCCGCTCAATTCTTGAAAAAATACACGAAGAACCGGAATCTATTCAAGAAATTCCCCAGATTCAAGTGGAACGGCCTACCAGCGACACTAACATTACTCACGAGTTGAATGTCGTTATGAATCAACCTAGGGTCAGTGTGGTACCCGTGGATATTGCTGAGATGTTGACACAGAAGGTTGAGACTCTGTCTCAAGCTCGGAAACGGACAGCTGAAGACGAATCAGTGCAGGAGGTGGGTGCGATAAGCTACAGTAATATTACAAAGACTAGACAGTGAAAGGATTTGTGTGTTTTTACTTGTTTTAAATTCTGTAGCATAGGAAGAGTCTTTACCAGGCTTTATTTTATAAAAGGCTTCCACGGGAACGGGAGTAGAACCGCGAAATTTGCTAGTAATCTAAAACCTTCACGCAATAAAATTGTTTGACGACCACCGTAGCCTAGCTAGTACAAATATTATATTATGTCTAGAAGCGACGTCGGACAAAATACTTTTGTGAAAAATGTAAAATCTTTTGAAGGATTTTCTTTATAATACTTAGGTCTTTCATTAGAATTGATTATGAAATTCATTTAAAATATTATTTATATAATTTCAGCCAAAGCGACGCCGTTCAATGGGGTACATTTCTTTCAGAGAGAGTCAGAAGACTAAAGAGAAAAATGCTCCTATTCTTGGTAAGTCAAACTCACATTTACTAGGGAGGATTTACTTAAAATTTAATACCTACATAAATTATAGCAAAGATTCTTGAACAAATGGGTATGATTGTACACCTCTGCCAAAATATTCTAGTAGAATAACCTAAAGTATATAATTTGCTAATATTTGAACTAAAATTCATTTATTATATTCGCTTACATTGTAAACTTGACAATATCGTTCAAGCCCTGAGAATTTATATAAAAGATATACTTCTATCTGATAAAACATATTTTTGCAGACTCAGAAGCTGACAAAGAAAACATACCCCAAAATATACAGCAGCAAGTTGTCGAGCCGGAATCCGTACCTACAGAGGCCAGTCAACCAGCCAAAGACCTTGAACTAATTCTTTCTTCAATGCTACAAGAAGTTGGTTTAGCAGATATGCAAAATCAACCTGCAACAGAATCTCACACACAGAGACAAACATCTCGCAAAACTGGAAGTGAACGTTCAGAAACTCCTCTAGGCAGTCTTGATAGAACTAAAGTTTCACTCGGGGATTCGGATCAGACGACTGACTCAAAAAGATTTATACGGTAGTAGTACAATTATTAGTCCAAGAGCTCCTGAAGCCTTCGAGTAACGGTCTTCCTGTAAGGCTAGAAATTTGTAGAATTATGAGTCATGGCACTATAAGGGCAATAATCGTGACTTGGTAGGCATCAAGCCTTGGACGTCATCAGCCCTTTTGTATCGACCGTTACTCGTGGGGTTCACTAGCTCCCCAGCTTTATAATAATAAACTTGAGACTAAACTATGTTAGTGAGTCAGAATTCAATAACAAATCATAATTATGCTTATTTTTATTTACTTTTAAATTCAGTGACCAATGGGGTGCTGAAGGTACTATGATGAAGATCATACGCATGATGAAAGCTGGACTGCCAGTCACAGTGAGAAGTCTCATTATAAAGGGGCCAGTCATATCAGGATACCAGCGGATCATTGCCGCCCGATGCTTTAGTTCTATTCTAAGTGAGTTATATATTTATTTAATAGTAGCTTTAACTCGCGGCTTCTCTCGCGTTAGAAATAGAGATGTCTTGGAGTTTAGATTGAAAAAACGGTTAACAGTTTAAAATACATCGTTCGCACGCCATCTATTGATTGTAACTCGTCATCTATGGAGTCGAGATACATAACCGTTCTTGGACAGCGTCCTATATTCTTGTCAAAACTTAAAAAATATCCCTCGGGATTGCATTACCGAGATATCAAGTGTGTGTAATAGTGTGTCTCAATTAAGATCTTTGTATATTTATACGCCAAGTTTCATGTAAATCCGTTCAGCCGTTATGATTGAGTAACCTACATATAAATACACAAACATCACTACAAATTTTCATCATATTAGAACGATATACAATTAAATTTATTATTTTGCAATTCTCTCATTGATCGAACTATTTACAAGTGACTTTAAAATATATACTTACCCGTTCACCAGAGTCTTGCATAGCACCAATCCGCTGCGACATTTATAGTCAATGCTTTCTAGGTAAAATATTGCATCGTGTCGTTTTTATCACTCTAACAAAGAATCCTGAATAAGCTTATTCCTATAACATTTTATTATAGGAATAAGCTTTCAGCTTTAGTGTTTTGATGATTTATATAAAGATATAATTAGATTTTTGATTAGACATTGCAATATGTACCTGAAGACAATACAGCTGGATCATCTGTACCGAATTTGTGAAATAAGTTTTGTTTAATTTCCAGAATTGAAGCAACATGGATTTATTAACATCTGCAAAGATCCTGATACACAAGAAATTAGAGATGTTACACTTGGTCCTAAGTTTGGAAATATGAATGAATAGTAATTTGATTAATTCATAATTTAAGAAATATTTGATTGTTTTCCTTGTGAAATGTTTATTTAGTTGTGGTTTTATGTTTTGTGATATTTATGTAGATGTAATTTTGCTTCAGTAAATTATAAATGGATATATTGTTGTAAGGTTTCTATAAAATAAAAGATTATATTGATATGAACAATTTTATTTACGATCTGTATATAATGATATGAATTCTGTACACTTTACATAATTATAATAAGTCATCAACTAGATTCAAGCTAACTAGATAAATTTATGAGTATCTTAATAATAGGTAGGTAATGGCTTAATAATTTACAAATTCTAATAGTATAATCGAATGCTGTACATTTAGACAGTCGACGTAAATAACTACTCTAAACATTTATTCTTATAATTACATAAAATACAGCCATTTACATTATAGAATTGGTAGGTATTATATTAGTTTAATAAAGTTAAAGAGCTTAATTGGAGTACATCATCTAAAACGGAGAACAAAATACTAAATTAAGGTCATTCATAATTATGGATGTTTACTATATTGGTAAAGCATATATAGGTTTTATTTATACAAAATCAGTCTCCTACTATTTGTTAAGTTCACCGTATGAAATGTACACTAAAAAAAATCAACTATCATCATTATTTTACAACTCAAAAGCAGTCACGCGTTGTCGCATTAGGACGTACAGCACTGGACGATTGGACAATGTTAACAACAATAGTATATATAGAACCGCAACACGTCAACTAAGCACTATATATCTCATCACTCCTGATCCGCTACATCAGACAACATCAAGCACACTTCAGTGTTTCACAGCCTTGCTAACAGTCGTTCCAACCTCTCACTCGATTTACATTAAATAGATACAGTCTGTCCTTACAGGTTTAGGAATGACAATACTTAGGTTAACAGTAGCTACCAATATCAATAAAGATTTATTTATCATTTCATGTAATACTATTAAGATACAATATATGGAACGAAGATCATGTAGTAGTCTTAAAATCAAACCCTTTCGAATTTATTATTATAAAGGTAATAGTTAAAACAATATATACCATCCGAGGATCTCACACATCGCAAAGCTCAAGGCAACAATAATAATAACAAAATAGGACTATTTTGGATGATTTATTCTAATTTCATACGCGTAATTTTCAAGTAATCTTGTATGACGGCTCCGCGGTTCACCGTCATAGATCGTCGAAGCGTTAAGAAGGTAACATTTCAAACGGGGACATATCACAGATCACTCGAGACAATCGTGGAGCCCTCGACTAGTGGAATGGGACGAGATAAGAAAAAATAGGAGGGCGGCTCGCATCGGGACCCGAAAAAAATAGACGAAGACATCGGTTTTTTGAGCAACGGAATCAACAACGATCTCGTCCGCTTCGCTTCAGCGAAAGAGAAATCGGGGAGCGTCGCCGACAATCGACGGTTTCGACGGAAAAGCGATTCGAAAAGGGTCACCGACGAGCATCGCACGGAGCTCCGCTCTAAGGGCGCGTGAGCGAGTCGCTATCGTACTCCGGGTCGTCGTCGCAGTTGATACTCTCGAAGTACTGCTGCGGCTTACCGTTCCACAGCGAGTCGGGCGCGTCGCGCTCGTACAGCAGCGAGCGCGACAGCTCCAGCGCCAGGCACGGCGCGGGCGCCAGCGCCAGGCGCCCGGCGCGCGCCACGTAGGCGGCCGCCACGCGCTCCGCGTCCGACAGGCGCGCCAGCGCGGCGCCGCGCCAGCGCTCGGCCGCGCGCGCCGCGGCTCTGTCCCCTGTGTCCACCGTGTCCCCTGTGTCCACGGTGTCCACTGTGTCCATCTGCCGACAAGCCCAAGCCACGTTACGACGCGCCCGCCCCGCCCGAGGTCGCCGCGAGTCCGACGTCACCGTCCCTACCCTGTCCCGATCCCGATGTCATTAAATATGTAACAAAAACGATTTAAGATTTTTAGATCGCGAAAACATGAGTCAAAGTGACGAATCCGATCTTTGCAAAATTAATATTTTGTCTATCTATGACAGTAATAAAAAAATATTTATTTAGTCCGATACACTTATAATTAAAATTAATTATTTAAAAATGCATTAAAAATTTCCTACTCAAAGAATATATGAGAGCCACTTCGATATTTCAATTTAATCGAGAAATATTCAATTAGAACTAACCCAATAAAAAAAATAATTTACATTCAAATTTCGTTTTACATAATTATCAAAATTTATGACAAAATACCTCACAGTACTCATGAAAAATTTAATTTTATACATGACACCCCATGACATCACCAACTTTTACTATGGCACCAAACCTAAAATCGCGAAAAAAAAATCATCTGCTCCCTACCATGTTGACGAATTATGTGAACATGAATGTATGGAACAGCTGATTTCTTTTCGCGATTTCAGGTTTGGTGCCATAGTAAGTTGTTTGTTATCATGAGCACAATCATGTCTTTAGGTATCGGTTACTAATTACCAGTCACCCTATATAAGTAATAAGAAGGCAAGAAATCTCGGAGATCTCATATCAGAGTTATTTACAGTTCTAAGATACAATTATTTCATCGTTCGTGGCTACCATACATAATGTATTTCAAATAAAACTTCATTATCTCTTCAAATAACCGTAAATTAATTTCGGAAAATAGACTCGCGGCGACTGCGCCTAATGTGATATCTAATTCTACTTTACCATGTATGTGAATCTACAACGACTCGAAAGTGCGGTTCTCACAAATACTACAAGGAAATGTTTCGATAGAAAGTCAGTGCATAACGTTAGACACTCTATTAGTTACGGAACCAAATTACCAGTGTGTAAGCATGTGAGAGCTTCCGTATACGCCTGTGATCGACCAGTTATTTTGCCATTATGCCACTATGTCAATACATCAAATAAAAATACAGAAATCATAAATAATAAATAATAAAATTAATACACGAAATTAACATTGATGAGTGTATAAATAGTGAGTAGTGGCAAAATTAATGATACAATTTACAAAAATGTAATTCCAACTTTCACTTACCATACTACAGTCTTCATCCCGAAGTAACACAAAAAACAATGTTAAAATGTGCACTAAATAAATAACACTCGATTATAAAATGATATTAGATTTTAAATGTATTTTAATAGTTAAACGAATGATAAATCATTCTGTCCATAATGTAAATAAGTATATTATAGCAAAATCCCACTCCAATCAAAGATGTCGCACAAAAGAATCGTGAGTTAAACATACGGAAAGAAAATAAAATAAAATAGAAAATAAAAACACTCACACGTTCGGAGTGCGACAACTTTTACAAAAATGTGTCGATTCGATATTAACATGAATAATGTATGTATGGGTCGGCGACGACAGACACGATACAACCATAAACGATCAAATATTCATAGAAACTATTTCGTCGAGTTACATAACTAGAAGAGACACTCCTTATCTTACGACATTCGTTGAGGCCTCCATTATTTGCTATTTTGTTTCAAAATTTCAGTTACGTGTTATCATATTACATTCAGTCAATTCACATGATCGTCATTCGGTATGGGGTCGTTCGTCGGTCGATCCGTCGGTAGTTAGTGACGTCACACAACAGTTAGCACATGCTCGCCTACACTACGGACCGACTCGCTCTACGACGAACTAAATGACCGGCAAAGGAATCCGAAGCTAAAACCGCAGAACACTATCGACATAATGGCATGAGCGAGAACGAGAACCGTCGACCTAACATTTTGATGTATACATTCGGACGGTCGATTCGGATCGTACGGTCGGAGACGATTCACGTTCATACCCATCGGAGAGGCCGATTTTTTACACTATTCAATTAAAGACATATCAGATAGATCGTTTCACGCATCGGACCGTAACAAAAGACTCGGCATCAAGATCTCGACGGGGACGAGCGCGGGTCGCTCCGCGCGGCGGGGCGGGGCGGGGGCGGGGGCGCTACGAGCCGGAATCTTTAAAGAACCACGAGGTCCAGATGGAGCGCGCGCGCACCTTGGCGTCGGCCGCGGGCGAGCGGCGCACGGGCAGCGCGGAGGGGGCGCGCGGCGCGGGCGCGCGGGGGGGGCGCGCCGTGTGCAGCGGGATGCGCGAGGGGCGGCGGCGCGGGGTGTCGGGGGGGCGCTCGTCGTCGGGCAGCGCCAGCGGCTCCATGTCGCGCATGGAGCTGTGCGCGTCGCGCCGCGAGCCCTCCAGCTGGCGCACACGCGCGCGGGCGCCCTCCAACTCGATGCTCTTTTCCTCCAACTGAAAATTGACAGAAGACAAAATTAGTAAAATAGATGAAAGTCCGTCAATTAGATTACTTAAATATATTGGACACGTATAAAATTGACAAAGATACAGAGCAACATCACACTATAAAGTTCTGGAGAAGGGCGCTTGTGTGACGTCACTACTAGGTGAAATTTTACCTAGAAGTGACGACAATTAAATATCAACGCGCTGTATCTTCGTCAAGTTTTGTTTGAGGAACAAAAAAAAACCTAAGTGACTAAATAGATTTTTTTAGTCTTCATGCCTATTATACGTATAGTTCGCCTCTGCTGCGCGCTTTAGTTGTGCGTGCAGAGAAACAGAGAAGCATCAGTCGCTCCGTTCGCACTCCGCAGTCAACGTTCACGTCATGCTATGTCTCCCCGGCCCCCACCTCACCGCGCTTTCCTAAGGCGCGGTACATACAGCGGTTACGGTTAAGCTATAAACTAGTATAAACGTATAATTCATCGGCCACGTGTGGTTCAGCGGTTAAGTCTAACTATCGTTATACTGTTATTACTATACGTAGTTATGCATAATATATCTTATGTAAATATATTTATAAGTTAATTACAATTCATAGGTATTCATTTTTATCGTATAATCAATTTCAATAATAAGAAGAAAATAATCAAATAATTTACTCTGAATTTGAGGTCTTCATTGAGATCCCGAGTGCGCTCGTATCTCTCTAACAACATGGTGCGCTGCGCAGCCGCACGTCTCAACCGCTCACTCAACATCTGAAACATTATACAAATAAAGGTTAGTAATCAATTAAAGAATAGGAATATTACAAGAACAAAAAAACAAATCTTAAACTTCTCTAAAAAATAAACAAAATAAACTAATTATTTTATGAAATCATAGATAAGCGGCGCCATATTTTAAAACTCAGTATTCGTATTCGGATTTGCATTCGTGAATGTGAACAACAGATATTCGCGTTCGCGAATGTTTAAAAATTGGCATTCGTTACATCACTAATATACAGGGTGTCCCAAAAGATTACGTAGCTGGGAAGGGGGGTGATAGGGATGGTCACAAGGGTCACCAGAAAAATATAAAAAATTCCCTCTGGGTGTTTAAAAAAATAAATGGCATTTTTTAAAAGACTAAAAATTTTACACCTTGTGCTAACTGTACCTACAAATATGACTGTATTTAAAAAAAATGCTGTTATGTAATCTTCAATAACAACAAGGTCATCAACATCAACATCAAAAATAACAAGGTGTAAAATTTTAAGTTTTTAAAAAAATGCAATTTTTTTTTAAATACCCAGAGCGGATTTTTTTTTTATTTTTCTAGTGACCGTTGTGTCCACCCCTGTCACCCCCTTTCCCAGCTACTTAATCTTTTGGGACACCCTGTATACATAAAAGGTTTTGCAATGTAGTGAAATTACGAATCTAATCAAATTTAACAATAAGTTAATACCTAGTTGGCAATTGAATGATAGATAAAATCTTAATTTTAATAACCACTTAGTAGTCAATCAAAATTAACGGAACTATCACTGACCATAAAATACACATAACAATCATCAGTTTCAATGTTTATTACTAATAAAGTAATCTATCAAGATGTAAGTAAGCATAATGTACAAACTTGTAATATAGACAGAGGACCGGCTCAATTCGTATCTCGTCTTAGATATCAAAGAAAAATGGAAAATTCACATTATAACATTTAGTTATATTATAAAAGTTAGTTTTGTTGAATTAATAATTTGTTAACTGAACTTGGAACCTTTGTGCTTGTTTAGGAATTTATATATGTCATTTTCGTAATTTACGATAACACATGCTGTAACTATGACGATTAGGAAGTAAAATTGAAAATAGAAACGCTGATACATAAATGTGCATTTTAGAATGTACACATTGAATTTTATATCAATATGAACAACTTGTTATTAAATTAATTTTAGGTGTTATTTAATTCATTAAAGGTCGAGTTAAATACTTTTTTTTTTCTTTTCGAAAATATTTAACAATATAGTTATCTCAATAACAATATGTGATCTAAAGATTAAATTTAAAAATAACGTTTTTAAAATTCTAAATTAGTAAATGTGAATGTAGCAATAGATACTTATTTGTCCGGATACTTCGTTGTCAATAAAAAAAGAGGCCAAGGATTGTGAATCACGCATGCTTACCTACCCATAGCGGATGGCTAAACATATAGTTTGTATTTATAGTTATGTTATTGTACACGTGGTATAAACAAAAGTGCGTATATTAGCGACAAGAACAATTGTGACGTCAAGGATTAGCACAGAAACATTCCCGCTCAGGCATACCGAATCTAAGTAAGTATTGTGGTTCACAGCGATGATCAACCGTCGGCTACACTCCACTAGCTCGAACCTGCGTAATTCTGCCGAAATCTCAGCAATTACATCATAACATAGCCTCGTTAGTGAAACGACAAACTTGTAGAAAGACTATCGATCGTAACGCTTCACTTGTCTGCAATTAAGGCTACGAACTAGTTAATGTTTTAGTTTAATTTCGAAACGGTTGAAATTAAAATCACACAAAAAGTTCTAAGCGACCAGAACGCTGCAACAGTTCTGAAGCAAATACCATTCAGTATTAAAAAATGACGCTCAACAACAGTTCAGTCGAAGAGTTCACGCAATAACTTCGTACCTGATTCTGAACGGTGGAGGTGAGCAGCTGCCGCTGAAGTTCGACAGGATTGCTCTCGAGGAGAATCGCCGCGAACTTCTTGGAGTCCGGGGTGGGCACGCGCGGGGGGCGCGCGGGGGACAGCGCCGCGTCCAGGCGGCCCAGCGGCGTGCCGGGGGGCGCGCGGGGGGGCGCCGCGCCCGCCGCCTCCAGCGCCGCCGCGCGCACCAGCAGCGCGTCGCGCTCGGCGCGCAGCCGCGCCGCGTCCGCGCAGTCCTCGCAGCCGCCGCTGGACTCCAGCGCGCGCGCGAACGACTCCTCCACGGTGTCGCCGGGCGGCCGCTCGTCCAGCACGCTGCGCAGCTGCTCCACCTCGTCGCGCAGGCGGCCGCCCTTGCGCTGGATGACGTCGAGCAGCGCCCACAGCTCGTCCTCGACGGGGCGCGAGCGCGAGGCGGACGCGGACGCGGAGGCGGAGGAGTGCGCGTCCTTGCCGCAGGACGTCTCGGTGCTGAAGCCCGAGTCCTGCACGGAGGGCTGCGGCTTGGCGCGCGCGGCGTCGCCCGCTCCGCCCGCCAGCTTGCGGCGCACGCGCACGCCGGGCTCCCAGTCGCGCCGCGTGTCGCTCGCCGGCGTCGACGGCGCCATTTTGGAGCGCAGGTTGGGGAATGTCTCGATGACGAGGTCGCGAAACTCGAGTAAAGCTCCGACTTCATTCTGAAGTTCCTGAAATCGAACGTGCAATTTCAGAAATCTATGAAAAACTAAGTGTTTTATGGACACCGTTTCTGACAAAATAGTTATTGTTGACTTATATATTTATAAAAAAGATCATGTTAATTTTATTAACGAACCTGTAAAGCGACGAGGGACTTAGCCTGCTCAGAGATGAGATAGTGGAAGGGTCCGGGCGGCGAGCGCAGTTGGAGACAGTCCATGCCCGATCCGCCGGACCCTCCGCTGGCGCTGTCTGCCCCGCCCGTCTGAAAATACAAATATGACATGTTATATAAATTATACAAATATTTTGAGGCTTTATCAGCAGTAAGAAGAAGTTGAAAACCTAGAAACGAGATTATGGATGGTCAAGTTTTAATTTTAATTACGCATTATTATTAATCAATATCAACTAAGCCCTTCCGCATTAAACACTAGTTACAACACTGATGGGGTAGAGAGTAGTTAAAAGACCCAACGAACGAAGCTGTAATGGAAAACAACAAAAAACATTATATAGTATAATAGCTTGCGGTTACGCCACAATCATAAAATCTAACAATCCCAATGAATAAATACTAAGCCAATCCATCAATTCATATTTCAGTAAATAATAATATCGTTATGACAACTACCGGCTCACTGTTAGAGGAGGTTCAATGAAAGGCTGCGGTTGGTTAAACCTTGATTCGCGAGGGAGCGGTGTAATATGAACCGACCAAGGTAAATAATAATCTTTGTAAGTTCATTGCGTAATTTTAGAATGAGTGTGAATAGGTATCTGCTAATGCGCCATCAGATTACAATGAATATGCAGTAAAACTAATTAACGTAAGTAATGTACCGTGAATCTGAGGAATGATGAATTATTGTCTTTATAGCATTTTTGCGCAATTTCTACAGGGAGTAGAATGTCACACGAAATACTGAAAATTGCTTATGGGTGTAGTAAGTAGGGGTTCCAATGCATAATATCCTCGTATTGACTCACCTTTTCTGCGTTTAATATAACTGAATTGTGTAACTATTTATCCTGTACATATAGATTTGTGCTTCTAAATAAATGCCAAGAACAATGGTAAATACTCAACGATTTAGTAAATCGCTAAGTCATTAACAAACTTTAAAAGGAACACGAAATAATGTCGCCGTGTGCCCCAGCGTAAAATTGCGCTACGGATGAGTGCTTGCCCGGACACAAAGTACACAAACCAAGCCACGCTTCCTCTAACCATTTTGAGGCAAAACATCTTATTGCTAAATCATGTTGCTTACATTTACCAACTGTTTCTGTGAATTATTGCGACAAAGAATAATTAACTTCAAAGAAAATAAGGAAAATTTTGAAGTCATAAGCTGTCTTTGCTTTCCCCTTTTAAATAAATAACAAAACTAGTGACACGACAATTAATTATTATGTAAGTCTGTCAGTCTGTGATGCATACATATTTAACTAGTTATATTTTGTCCCCACGTGTTGAAAATATGTTTGTGAAGTTCCCCGCGGCTATTGGCATTTTGTATTCCTAGCATTGTCAATCAAATATATGTTGTTTAGATTTAGATAATAATATCGTCATAACAGCCTATATTTCATCGATTTCCATCGGTAACGAATGCTAGCGGCCTGCATCCACTGGTTCCCTGCGACCTTTATTCGATCGTCGGTCCACGGTGCAGGCGGTCATTCCAAGCTGCGCTTGCCGGTTCTTGGTCTCCACTCGAAAATCTTTTTGCCCCATCCGCTTCAGTTCTTCAAGTTCATCTGTTCTTCGAGCTATGTGGGTTGCCCATTTCCATTTCAGCTTGCTTATCCGTTGAGCTATGTCAGCGACCTTCGATCTCTTTCCAGCCTTTGTTCTTTCTTATGAGGCACACAATGAGAGTCACGCTTCAGATACATATGTCGTCACTGGTAACACTAATTGACAGTAGGCTTTGACAATGGAGTTAGTTCTCAACGGCGATAGAGTTGGGCAATACTTACATTAAACATAACCTTTATCATCTCCAGGTTCATACTAAGCTCTACTTCTTGAGAAATTCAATCGGGGTTTTGAGCAACTGGCCCAGGTCCTCCAACGATTCTGCCATGATCGTCAAATCGAAGATGAGTAATGTACTCGCCACTTATGTTGATTCCGTCCGACCGGTCGGTCTGAGTTAGAGTTCAACCACAACCAACAACTTCGAAGATGCGCACCATGTTATCTTCCCAACCTTTATGGCATAGATTACAACAGAATGAAATGCCACAAGAGAAATGTCGATGTAAATAGTGTTCATAAAATGCCACGCTGCTAAATTTCGTCACCAACGCGCCTGGTACCGCGAGAAAAAAGATAGTAATAATATGAAGAACACAAGCCACATACAGCAACTATTTCTGTACACAGTTTTTGTAATAATTATGCTATAGATGCCAATTTATTCGGAAGTAAGTAGATAAGGAACGAATATTTTAATATTGTTTCGGCGTTAAAACGATTGTGTTTATTTTTTTTAGAAATAGCTCAAGTTTTTTGTTTATCTATTGTAACTAAAATATTTTCTCTGATTTTGAAAATCTACAGTGCCCGTCAATTCTCAAGTAGCTATCACGGTTTGTGAGATTCTGCCTGACAGATAGACAGACAATCAGCAAAAGGCTGCGTAACACACACAGAAGGTTCAGAGAGTCACATTTGATTTAACTCAATATACGAGTAATCCCAAACTAAACTGTAGTACTTCTGAATTGGTGTTTAATGTTAGGACCAGAAATACAAACATCAACTTATTTAGTTTAAATTATTCCAAATTTGGAAGACAACATTGCATTCTCCAAAGTCCTCATTGGAATACTTGCTAGAAAAGGAAAGTTCTGGACCTAACCGTTCTGGTCGCAAGACCCCATTTCCGACAAACGTATAAGTTTACGGTTTCGAATAATCTTGTCCAATTAACCAAAACTAGTTATTTGTTATCTACAATAGGAGTATAGCCAAGAAAGCGTGTTGTGGCGGTAATTGCCGGGCTTAGCCAGTTGACAAACGACCGCAACAATCGACGGACTTTTCATTCAATGACACTGTGTTTTGGTGGCGGTTTCTTAGTTTCACTTTCTTTAGAATTGCGTCAGAGCAAGGCCGCGTCTCTCTACAAACACCAGCTGCTTGATATTATGATAGCAATTCACTAATGTGTTATGACATTAAGTTGTCGTGATTAGACAGTAATGCCGGATCTGCCAATTGTTTATTTTCACCCAGCGAGACGTAACAATATGCAAATTATGGACATATGTACATAACATAATGACACTTTCATAAATGCGAGTAATGATGGGTATTTAGATAGTAAGAAATGTTGAATGTTTAAATGTGTACGAAGTCACGATGAAATCTTCGATTGCAGCAGTAATGGTTCTTCTGTTGACATTCACGATTATGTGAAAGATAAATTAGAATTACTGGCGAAATTATATGAAGCCGTGTTACGATTGATCGATGTATAAATTTTAATCATATTAAAAATAAGTGTAAATTCTCATGTGGATTAGGTTAGTTACGTTAAATTTAGTTTAAGAGCTCTAAAGCTGGCATAACGGAAACGCTGCTGATTATAATAGTTTAGGTACTTATTGCGTTTATTAATTAAATATGGCATCGCAATGTTACGCGAGATACTACTGATAGACAGAAAGAGGGGTTTATAAGGGCATGACGGAACTGTACGAATAGGTCGTACAGTTCCGTAAAAAAGACAAACTATACATTTTGGGGCACCGGAGTGCCCCCGCTAAAACTAAGAGAAAGTGAAAGAACAGAAATAATTTCTGTTCTTAAAGCCTATAGAGCCATTTTCGACCCTTTGTAACTTCGTTGTAGAATAATAATTACATCTACATCCTACAATACCACCTAATGATAATGTCTGATAGATCACGTAAGCTTGCTTTAGAGTTTCGCAATGAGGATAGTGCCATATTCATTACGTGTAGTATCAAATTTATTCAAGTGTATGTTATCGAAACGCATTATACACATACATCATATTGATTATAATATCACGTGTGATCAAAAGATTTAAAAACAAAAGGCAGTCTCTAGTCAAAGGATAAAAATAAGTATGTAATATGGCTGAAATTAAATAAAAAAACAAACAGTTTCTATAAAAAAAAACTGTTAAGATTTAATCAATTTTATAATATCTTCTTGCTCTAAACTTCTCACCATTCTTAAACCAACCAAAAAAGGTAGGCAGGACCTTATCTGCAATGAAACAACACCACTAGACCAAATATGCAATCAATGTAATTACATAGTAAGTCACCAATCCGTCGACTGCGATTGGTAATTATGGCGTTCATCCTACACGGTCGGTCGTTAGTCTCGTCTTACATGGACATTTTGTTTATACAGCTAATTTTATTAGTTACATAAAAACTTCATTCGAACGATTGTGGGTGTGACAGAATTGTGATCAAATAAATTGCATTTAATATCTTTTAGATACCAGTAAATGTCGGAGCAACTTCTTTTTATGTCATGCAGATGAAGTAGTCATAAAAATACACAACGATTCCATCAAGCAATGCACAAAGCAATCTAAACTCGGAATGAGTTTACATTATGCTGTACAATACGAATACAAATAATAAAATAGCTAACAACCACAATAGAGTTTGAAAAAATGAGCTTAGGTAGCGATTCCATTGAGGCGGATTCGAGCGGAGCGAGATGTTCTGTAAATACCAATCACATGCTTTAAATGAAAACGTTTCTGCTTCATTGGAAACTGTCATTGCGGATACGATATATGTATATGTATAAGTTTAACTTCTATGCTGCCTATTCGCGGACGTGGCATAATTTAATGATTACAGTCACAGTCATGTCCTGCTTAATTTTACTCTACTAGTAATTAAAACGATTTCAATAAGAAAAAAAAATTGAAGAATCTTCTTAGGGATTTTCGTCCCGCGGCTCAGTTCGTTTCTATATTTAAGATCGGGCTCATCTTCATGTTGCGATGAAAACAATATTCTCACATCTACGCCTTGTTTATCGCTTTACCTTACTCCTATCGGCACTACCTTTAGAAACATCTAGCTTTAAATTTGGTATATTCGTTATACGTGTTCTAGTTACAAGAATTGTATTGCCCAATAACTGAAATGTGATTCAACACGTTTACTATGCATATAAAAAGAGGAATTAGATGAATGCAATTAATAATTATTTCAAGAAAGATAGTTACGAGTATGTATAAATCGATTGTGGCAGTGGCAAAGATGAGTATCAGAATATCATTTTACAGATTTGGAATGTCAATTAATATTAATTTAGCATATGTTTTCAAACCACACTTTCAAGGTTTGAAATATCGTAGTAGAGGTTTCTCTGTACATCGGGATCATCTGATTCTGTGTTCGGAGATACATTTTGATCTGTGCTCCACATGCGCCGTGATGAATAACAACTAGTACTTATTATCTTACCGTTAGCGAGTTTCACGGGTACTTATTTATTTTTTATTATCTCTAACTCGTTCACATTTCCTACTACAACGTACCTACATCGATTAAATTAAATAAGATCATGAACTATAATAATATCTAAATGTTCTGTGGGAATAAGCACAGGATCATTTCAACAATGAAGCGGAAATATTATATTATGAAAGATCCGGTCATTCCTATATGACGTAATGGTATGATGAGTCATTCAAATATTTCCTGTAAGTAACTAAGGAAATCACGAAAGGCTCTTAAAATTAAACATACTACACACAAATGTTTTACCACTGGTCAGTATTTAGCACGTCTATTATAATGCGTGCGTTCGTGTGAGCATTATTACATTATACATAAATAGTATTTGTACCAAATGTGTACGTTTTTGACGTATGTATACAATAAAAAAAATGTGGGATACCTATCGTAAGCCAGATTTTCTGTATTTTTTTGTTATTAATGGCTCTGTATACTTTAAATACATACACACGAACAACAAACCAGAGATAAGTTGTATTTTAAACATTGAAAGAGTGCCACGTTTGCTGTGCAATGTTTATTAAAGAGATATTAACCAGTGAATGTATGATTCATGGTGCATTTACTTTGCTGTGGGCAATAGAACTTCTGGTTAATTAGAAAGATTAACTACAGAAACGGTATATTAGATGGTTGTGAAACTGAATGGTTTGATATGGCTACCGCTATGGGTTAGAACAGTGTTAAGTGTTATTTGAAGGGACTTGAACTACTATCATTCCGAATGTAAAAATGTATTATGCATATTTTAGATGAATGTCTTAGAGTATCTACACTAATATTTTAAAGAGGAAACATTTGTATTTTTACGAATAAAATAAAAAACTAACGCGGGTGAATA
This sequence comes from Nycteola revayana, assembly GCA_947037095.2. Lineage (NCBI taxonomy): Eukaryota > Metazoa > Arthropoda > Insecta > Lepidoptera > Nolidae > Nycteola > Nycteola revayana. Next base: position 11,970,136 of record OX344838.1, on the reverse strand, counting down.
AGCGCGCGTTTTTAATAAATATTGATATGTGTGTAAAAAGTAACTAAGAAACCTGCGCAAGAGGGGTCCGAGCCCATTCGTCCCCTAAGATTCGCACCCTGTGCCCACTCGTCCCCTGGAACTTTTGAGGGGCCCATTCGTCCCCTGAAGAATATTTATTTTTATTCATTCTTCTAATATAAGTACATGTATATGTGTATACTGCAGCTCGGTAGTCCTGGTACAGTCGCGCAGAAAAGGCTAAAATATAATATATAGTAATTCGGTAGATATCATGTTTATTTCAAATAAGATTAACACATACAAAATCACAATGTCCTAGAAACTAACAAAATACAACTCTTTTACAAAAATCAGCCTTGATTGACCATCATATAAATCAACATTAAATATAAAATATGCAAAAAAAAATAGAACACATCAACAGTAAATAATCACTTCTAATTTTTTTTTATATTTACCAACTACATACATGCAAAATCATAATAACTTAAATCTAAAAAATTATAACAGTACAAAAAAAAAACTAAAATCACAGTAATTATTGAAGACTAGATAAATCATTTTTTTTTTTTAATCGATTCTATTATTAAACATACTATTTATCTACTCTATATAGATATGAAAATCACTGAAAAAGTAGAAAAAGTAATAATTTATCATACAAAATAGAAAATTATGTGAGTGCATACACAGTAGCATACTAAAAATCTATGTTTTACCTTAAAATAAAATAAAGTATTTAATAGTAACTATTAAAAAGTAGCAACAGTTGAATTTTTTTTCTGTGTCATCGTTCCAATTATATACATGTAAGTCTTTTGAAATAGGGATGTATAGGTAAATAGTAGAACTTACGTATTTTTCCTTGACGTACATGCACTGATCACTTCACTTACTTATTAAATTTAATAAGTAATCCTACAGGATACGCTAATGAGTAAACTTTCACTCGAGACAGTATAAAAATCAGTACGCTTGGATTAGCAACTATAAGTAAACTAAATGTAGTAACACATTCCTGGAATAAATACGCCGAAGTTGTCTAGTACTGGTGTTAGCCAATCAGGTGCAAGTCCTTTCATCGAGCGTCTATTGTTTTGGACTACGCCTTTGTTATTTGCTCGCGCGCAGATATTCTGGCTAAGATTACCCCTCCCGCTTCGGCATTCCACACCCCGCGCACATCTGGAGAGTACTTATCAATTTTAAACACCTTATCTATTATTTGTAACCCGTTTTTTTAACAAGCCATTCGTAGTGAGACAATTTTACATCGTAAGCCTATCGACAGGTTATATTATTATCATGACGGATTATCATTCATCATAGCTCTTTTTTCAATGATCTTATGATTTATTAAATTAATTCTGTTAATAAACTGTTAACAAGTGTACTATGTTAACCGTTTCTTATGTAAAATATAGCTAATTTTATCTCAGGGGACCAATAGGCACCTGAATAGGTGCCGAATCTTTAACTTATATTGTATATATATTAGAGGGGACAAATGGGTACCTTAAAAATAATATTTTTTATTAAAATATTAATTGGTCCCCTACCAGGAGACCAATGGGCACCTATATAGGGGCCGAATCTACAACTTTTATGCTGAGGGACGAATTTTAGGGGACGAATGGGCTCTGACCCCGCAAGAGCGGTGGCTGGATTGAAAAATTATGATTTTTAGTTTTTTAGGGGAGTTTAGCGCAACTGTCGCTCTACGGTTCAAAGACTTAAACTTTATTACAATTTTATTTTAAGGTGAAAATTATTTTCTATTTTTTAGTTCGGTTAGCTATAAAAGCGTGTTTTTTTTTTGTTTTTTTAAACTGTTATTTTTTTTATTTTTTAAGGATAATGGGAAACTATTATCAAATTATTGTATTGTCATCGGTCCTTGATACGTATGCAAAGTTTCAAATTAATCAGACTCCTGGAAACTGGTGAAAATTAAGTTTAAAGATTCCGTTACATACGTAACCCAAGCTAATAAAAGCGTGTTAAAAATCTGTCTTCATTTGTAGAAGAAAAAATTATACTTATTTTTAGAAGTTTTTATACCGACCTTAGACGGTTCAGTGCAAATGTCATTCGTTAATGAACGTCTTCCGCTAAAAGTTAATACTTAAATTAAAACCACAAACAAACAAAAAAATAATCGTCCATCAATTTTTACTCATAAAAATTGATGGACGATTATTTTTTTTTCTTTCAGTAAACTGCACTTAAAAATTTACCTATTACTGTTCTTGCAAAGCTAGTTAAATAAAAATGATTGCATAAAAGTTTTTTTTCAATGCTTTGTTATGATTAGTTACTTATCTCAAATGAAGACAGGCTATAGCTAGGCAAATCGTGGGTGTCATCCATCTCTACCACAATTTCGAGGAAAAACTTGTTACAACAATGTCACGTGTTGTACAGATCAGACTTTCTCACGTAGTCACTATTAGTACATTTGATTGCCTCGTTAGTCTAGCGGGAATATGTTTTCCCGTTGTCAAAAAATATGTAACTAGAAATTTTCTTTGAGAAAATTCTAAGTTAGGAAAATGGTGGTATTCCATCCGTGCCTCAGACAGGACCTTAAGCTGTCTGTCCTGCACATGTCACCGCTCGTGTCGGTAGAACCAACCAATCAATTTTTTTGAGAGTGTGCACCATAATTATTCCTTCGCTGATGGCTAATTTCCTCAGAGATAAGCCATCAGCGCAGCACAGCGCAGCATTTTGGCCACGTTATTCACCGTGTCCGAAATCGGTCGGAAGACTAAAAAATATAGTACAGAAAACTTATTACACAACTTATCACAAAAATTATTACACTAAATATCGTATTCCTTTACGCTAATAATTGCATTCAAAGAGCTCCGAATGAAATACTTTTTTTTATTGTAAATCGCAGTAGCGAGCTAAGTAGGTACATTAATTAACATAAGCGGATAACGCTTTTATTATTATTTTATAGCCTTAGTGTTAGTCCAGGATATTTTATATACTGTAGGTGAACAAAATGTTATTGAAAAGCAATTAAAAATAGTTTATATTCAGTAAAGGCATAAGGACAATTTCAAGCGCTCAAACCATCGAGTTTCGTAAGGCTATTTTTATTTCAGTAAATATTATTATATAACTATTAGATAACTGGATTACCAGACACAGTTTCAAGTGAATTTTGTTTCAAAATTACTTTAGTTTACTGTTATTTGTAATATGGCGTCATAGCCTACATTATAACAGAAAACATATTAAATGTTACTACAATTGTGTTTTTATTTAAGTAACTAGTGGTTAATACAACTAATAGCAATAGGTTCAAAATAAGGTAAATCTGGATGAGACATCACTAATATAAATATATTATGCTAGAACGTAATGTGATTAATAACTATTTGATGCATAGGTACCATTAAAGATACTGCAGAGGAAATTTATATAAAAAAAATCCTACCATGCCATGTACGCGACGTACCTAGTTAATCTAACTTCTGAATTTGTTTAAGTTTTTTTAATCCGCTGTTTAGTATGGTTGACACTTGAATTAATATATTTTTCTATATTATCAGCTAAACTATTAACGTAAGAATGTATTGTTATTTGCCGACTAGCTGAGTAAGTGAATACTTAGCTAGTTTCAACAAACTACCTAAGTTTAAGTATAGTTTAAGTTTCCGATACAAATTCAAATTAGTTTATTACTAAAGTTAATTGTAGTGATAGTTCGTTACTACTTATATCAGCTACTTGATGACTGGTCGGTGACCGAAAGATGAATAAATGTTTTGAATGAAAGTGGGGATAAATGTTTTCCTTTTAGTTTATCCAGAACTCCCACCAAAAACTTAATGAATACACCGAACCTATTTCTTAATAGAACCTCCGATAAATCTTAAGTAAACCTAATCACGATTATAAAAATAAGTATTAAATAAAATTGTTACGGTACGTAATATATACATTATTTTTCAATTAACATGTACTATGTGACACACGCATAGTGAATTGTTATGCAAGTGTCTGGTTGAATGTTTACACTAACAAGAAGGAATTTAAAATCTGCATAATATTTATATTTTGGGCTTATGCTAACTCAAAAAAAGTCGCCAGAAGTTCACGAAAAATCTTAAAAAATAACGAAGTACTTACTAGTGAACAGTGTGTCACTGAGTTCGCGCAGTATTTCTATTCAGTTTTTAGCCCTAAGGCCTAAAACACACACAAGCGACGCGGCGCAGACACGCCGTTTCGTTACCTGCGCCGCGTCAGTATAATTCAAAAACGTCGCCTGCATACATTTTGTATGAAATCGTTTTGAAGCGGCGCACGCCTGCGCCACGCCTGTTCCACGCCTGCTGCCTTACGTCGCTTGTGTATGTTTTAGGCCTAAGATACCGGAGCTAAACGTGGAGGCGGCGATCAAACAGGCTGGTGGTGAGAATGGTGCAGCTAGAGTACATTTAGAACAACTAAGGAGTGATGAAATACTTTCATCTCTGCAAAAGCTCAAGCCGAAAAGGTCAACGGGACCCGATGGTCTACCGCCATACATTTTCAAAGACTGCCGACTAGTACTTTGTAGACCGCTTCAATACATATTTAATCAGTGCCTGGCGCAAGCCATAATTCCAGAAATATGGAAAACTACAAAAGTCGTCCCGGTCCCTAAAGGAAAAGCGGCATCAAGTGTGGACCAATACAGACCCATAGCAGTGCTTTCGACACCAGCCAAAGTACTAGAGGCAGCAGTACACAAAAACATACTTTCGCAGGTAAATGTACAATTTTCGGATGAGCAACACGGATTTCGACCCGCTAGAAGCACGACCAGCAGTCTAATAAACTATATGAGTTACATGGTACCGGAGGTGGATGCTGGAGGGCAAATAGACGTAGCTTTCTTCGACTACAAGAAAGCATTCGACCTAGTGGATAATAACATTCTACTCTCTAAACTGGCAGGGGTAGGGTTTACTCCCCATTTGTTAACCTTCTTCGCCAGCTATATGCGAGACAGACAACAGTACGTAGAATATGATGGATGTAGGTCAGGATATTATTTCACTAGGAGCGGAGTAAATCAGGGCAGTAACCTCGGGCCCTTGGAATTCTTATTAATGATCAACGACCTTCCGAAAGTTGTCAAAAATGCTCGTTGCACATTGTTCGCCGATGATCTAAAGTTGTATCCCTTTATCAGGAACAGAGAAGATTGCCAAAAGTTACAACAAGACATTGACAGAGTGGTAACCTAGAGTAAGCACAATAAGTTGCAATTTAACGTGTCAAAGGGCAAGGTTATGTCTTTCAGTAGATCACATTTCCCGGTTACATACGAATACCAAATTAGTGAGGAAGCCATAGAGAAAGCGTCCGAAATAAAAGACTTGGGCGTCATATTCTCCTCAAAACTAGACTTTAGAGAGTATATGACTAAAATCTGTAAGTCATCTGGTCACCACATGAGACTAAATATAGTCTTATGCTGGAGAGAGTTCAAAATAAATTTATAAGATATCTATATAAAAAATTATACGGCGTATATCCATTTTATCCCAATAAGTATCCTACCCTATTCATCTTAGGTATGGTAGGTTATAATGAGCTAAAAGTGAGAAGAAGTTTAGCGCTGGTCTCATACATTTTCAAGGTGATGAGAGGGAAAATTCAAAATCCAATCGTGTTGCAACAAGTGTGCCTGTGTGTTCCGGACAGATATGTATGCCGCGCGGCCGCACTAATCTCACGAGTGAGGCCCCGTTTACGCGCGCGCTTCATATTCTTAACAATATAGCAGAAGACATCGATCTATTCTGTTGTACCTTGGGTGGGTTCATAGTCAGAGTGCTTTATGAAATATGCTATAGTTCGACTGTTAGGTAGATTATACTTAAATAGCATTATAAGTGAGATCGTAATTTTAAAATGGAAAATAGTTTTTAAGTTAAATTTTGGTTGTCTACAATATCGCATTGGGTGATAAACCTGTATGATATTTGTATTGTGGAAATAAATAAATAAATAAATATTAAATCATACAAAGGTACAATAGTTCACCCCAAAGTATCAATGAAGGTTTCCCCAATTAATGCGTAATTTCAATGACCCCTATTCCAGTCTTATCATGTCATAAGTAAAATAAATTGTTGGTTGAGAACATGTTAATTAAGTTAAATTCGGTAAGTACATATGTAGTTAAAGATGATTTATCTACCTTATTAATATTATACAGCTGGATCAATATTGCACATAGCACCTTTTTAACTTGCAAAACTTCATATAGAATTTAAATTGGCAATATTGTGCTACAGTAAACACAATACATATGAAATATGCAATATGTCTGTTGACTCAACATTTACAATGGCAAGATATTATGATGTAACACATTTTACTGGTGTCATTCAAGTCACACAGCATAAGAAATTTGCAACACGGATAGTCACGCCTGACTCTCAGCGGTCTTTTCAAAGAATATGTAATTTTAATGACCTAAGCAAAAGTTTCGTTAGTTTTGATTGATTTCAACAAATACCTTATTTCTGAAATTAAAAAAATCAGTAGAACTGATCTTTCCATCTATTAGATTACAAGTAGCTTTCAAGAGATAATATTATTATGATATTAAGTATGGTGGACGGCAATTCTAGAAAAAAGCATTACAATTCTTCAAAATTAAGATTCAGCGGTAAACTCGTTTCGATAGCTTTCTGTGTGGTTTCCGGCTTAGAATAGATCACCCCATATCTTCCATCACCATCATCATCATTCTTCTTATGGGTATCGCAAGAGGCGACTAAGGAACATACACCTGATAGATGGGCAGTATCATCTATGAGCTCAAAGACATCTTACTGCGATCAGCAATCCGCTTGCCAAGCGTGGTGATTACGGCAATATATCTCAACGAGCCTGGCTTGCCAAGATCTGTTGAAGAGGAGGCCCATGATCAGCAGTGGACGTAACCGGGCTGATAAACTTTCGTAACATTTTTCACCCTTTAGTTTTCGCAATGAATCCGTGTTCCATTTCTATTGGCATAATTGAATCACGTTTATATCACGCTCACATTCACATGCAAATTGCATTTGTGTTAACAAAATTTTGCGTGCTTCAGTATTGAAATTGTATAATTTCAGTATGTGTTATCGAATTATTCAATCGCAATAAAATGGTTTATTACTCGTGCCAAAACAGCACAAACAATTCGATGATGCGAAAATTTCATCGGAATGTTTCAAGAACTAGGTACATTTAGTGCCTATTATACATTTTAATGCTATCATCAATTTTAAGCGAAAACATTCTTTGAACATTTGAAGAACTTAACATTAATATTGTTGTAGTGTAATTTAAACACCGAACAATAATTCATATTTTATTATTTTGTTGGAATTTGTGTCCACTCTTTGTAACGAGAAGCCACAAAAGGTCTTCATTTTATACAAAGACGTTATTATAATGTCAGCGTAGACTTTGCAAATAAATTGGATTATTAAACTAAGCAAAAGGCGTCAAACATTTGATGTTTAAAAATAGAAAGATCAAGGTTTAAGTACAAGGTTTAGTTATAAAAAACTTAATTATTGGTTACAAGTGCTGTTTTTTTACATCTATAGATATTATATGGGTTGTTGGACTACATTATAGTTACACGCGATTGTTAAATGTAGGTACAAAGTTATAAAAAGGTAAGTAGGTACGCATGTATACAAAAAATGGACAAATGTATAATAGCTTATTTTACGGATATGTGCACAAAAAAATTATAGAGTAATGTAAAAACGTAACTTTAAAATTGCCCAACATTACTTTATGTAGAGGGCGAATAGTAAGAAAAAAACTATGATTGCTGTGATAATTATTATAAAATAAGCAAATTACTTTGATTATAACAAGACTTCGTTACGTTCCATGTATTCGTGTTTAAATAAATACGCTTATATTATAGCAGTAACACAAATTGATTAAAGTTTTGAATAACTTTGATAGAACTGGATTTGAGTTAGAAATTGTAAAGGTGGATGTAAATAACAAAAATAAAATAAGAGCAATTTCAAATTGCAGGGCTCCTGCCTTATTAAATAGTTTAAAAACTACAAACAAAGCCCTGTGGGCCATGTGGGCCTAGAACCTCGGTTCAGGGCAGTCAGTTGCGGTGGATTGCCAAATGATGAATTTTAGATTTTGAAGAGAGTTTTGTGCAACTGTCGCTTAACTTTACAGTTCGCAATTTCGCATGCTCTAGGACTTTGGAGGGCATCGGAATGTACTTTACTAATTAAGGTTCGGGAGGTGTGAACATTTTAAGTTTATAAATGCTCTTGGTGTGTATTTCCTACTAATCCTACTAATATTATAAATGCATGTATGTATGTTTGTTACTGTTTCACGAAAAACTACTCAATGGATTTGTCTGAAAGTTTGCACACGGATAGTTTATAAGCTGGATTATAGCATATAGGCGTCAAAATATCACGCTCCGACCCACTGGAGCAGAGTGACGCGGGTAAAACCGCGGGGCGCAGCTTGTTTATAATAATATCAGTTTCGGTTTTAATAGAGCAATATAACAGATGTTAATTAAACCGTTACGCATGTTTCTAATTGTCAACTGTGTAAATTGCTAACACATCGTGTTGGAATTTCTTGGAAATCAACCAAGACTTTTAAATAAACAAATTTATGAGTGATTATAAGGGCTTGTTAAGTCAATAATGAGTATCTTCATGACTATCAATTCACGAGGATCTATAGAGTTACCATGATTCAGGCACTTACCTAAAGGATTTTTTAATCTTTCTCTGAATTGAAGAATTTGTTGATTGTGAAACGTCTTCCATTAGGAGGGTACTCTGTATTTAAATATCCCAAGTTTTTATAATACCTACACATAAACACGCAAAAAGATATTTTAATCTCGATTGTTAATTTCATTATGATTTGTCATTCCAAGTTAATTATATTCGAACCTTACACATTTTACTATTTATAAGTAATAAGTTTTTATTCGATTAAACACAGTCTTACTTGTTTCCAAATAAGCGGAAGCACCTATCACTTACTAATTAAAAACACCAAATGAATTCAACCATTAAACTTAAAAGTTTTGGGTCGATGGTTGCACTACGAAATAGGTATTCTTCCAAAATATCGAACCTTTGAAAATTGACAGCCAAGCAAAATTGTCGAGAGCAACCGTGACTAAATAGGTTGTTGGCAAACAGTTGACACTTGGCAATAAGTAAAAGACCAGACAACGTGATCCAATCAATCGATGCGTGCTTTCACTCTCAGACTTGCTTGTTCCATTTTAGGGTTCATTTTCGATATTTATAACTCAAGATCCGTTATCGATTTCACTATCGATGGATCAGAATTTGATAGCAATTTGATCCACATCAGTTTTTACTTTTACAGATAATAGAGTGAGCTGGTTTCTAAAAAAATGGATAAGAATACCTTATTGCGGTTGCCCTGATAGTAATAGATTGAAGTGCTCTTGCTACTTGCCTATATCATATAATTATCTAAGTCTAGCTTTGAATGCAGGCTGTTTACATTTTGTATACCTATACAAAATGTAAACAGCCTAGTTAGCTACTAGTTAGCCCAGCATATTTACCTATTGATATTCGTTGACATTATGGCATAATTCAAAATGAACAATTCGATTTAAAAAAAAAACTGTACACTAATGTCTCCCACAATTCTTTCGAATAAAACATTAAATATCTATTAAACATTTAATATTTTAACCACAAAATCTAAAATTTTTTGGTTGAAATCTAACTATATGTAATAATAAGACTAATAAGTTGACATGTATCGGTAACAATGATTGCCGTAGTTAAGAAATTTCTATTAAATTACATAATATATTATTCTTCCATACATGTATATTATAAAATTATATTAAAATTAATGTTACTTTTGAATAAAATCCCCCGACAGCTATGGTGGACGCAACCCCGGGTAGCGGGCCTTATGATCCACAACAGAACAAATTTAAATATAGCCAAACTAAGTAGCCAAAGTGAACTTTAACTCTGAAAATAAGACTAACATTGTTTGGAGTGATCCATTTGAAACACATACACTTTAAAAACAAATAGTTTTATGCAACTGACATAGAACTCTAAATTATGAACAATACACACGATAAAATGTATGCACGGCGTTTAATTTATACATTTATTTTAGTTGGAAACTAGTGCACGCATACGGAAAAGGCCCGCATGCCATGCAACGAAGCGTGAGCGCACCGCCCAAACACCCACAATGCGTGAAACTAAACCGGTGCATTCTGTTACAGAAAAAAACGTGAATTACAAGTCAAAGGACCAATATCTAGTATTTTTTTACACGATCTAATTATAGGCTGTAAGAATTACCGGAATATTATAAGAAACTAGGTACTAACATTTACGAAGAACCAATTACTTTCTGTCTTTATTAAACATTAATCACTACGATTGAATTTTCAAAATAGTAGTACTGAGTTCTTCTTCTTTACTACTCGTCAAATTTTGAACAAGAGGATACAATTAGTCTTATTAGTCAGTCCTTGGATGAAAAGATTTTTAGAACTGAAAAATTTACTTGTACTTAAATAAATTCGCGCACCTACGAGCCTGCGAATTGCATCATTACCAATAATGAGATGTTTCTTTGCAAGTTTTTCTTATAACAAAATTGTACCTGATAAATATTTCAATGTACGATAGTGACAATCTAGTGAGAAACAAGTCAAACAAGACATTGACAAGACAAACGTGCTATAGGTTTTACAAGCAATACCAATCATAATAATTATCCGAACAATGAAATTGACTCATACAATCGTTTTGTAATATTGAGTTTGCAAAATTTTAACAAATACAATGCTTAATATGTGAGTTGAAATGAATGATATATGATGTTTATTATATTGCACAATGCGACTTCGATGAAGTCTAGTAATTTATTTATTTGAATGGTTTAATGGCTCTCACCATTTCACGGACTACCGCCCAAGGAAAAAATAACTAACGCCCCTTTACATAATAGTTAATTACACTAATTTTATAGGTCTATTATAATAACAATATAAGAAACATATTTAATTCAATCATGTAAAGTGTTATTACCAAAATTATAACATAACCAGCACATGCAAGAAATCTTTAGAGCAACTACCATCCCCCACGAAAACCTCCAGTGTCGGGGCGGCACCGTCACCTTTAAAACATATGATTTAAAGTTTAACAATGACAGTGTTTATGATATGAACCACTTAGAATAATGTCTCAGTATACCAATGTCATAATAAATACCTACAGGCGCACGTGCTAAGCTCTTAAGTAAACAAAACACAACACATGAACACGTTTACTGAACGTTGAAGCACTAAAAGATTTAAACAGTGGAGGATATTTTGGACACAATTGTGAATTGTTCTCATTGATTGACACTCACGTATACAAAATGTAACATGTAAACGCACGTGATCAAACAATGTGATCGAAAGTCTGTTAGCAATCTAATTAGTACTTAGGCTTATTATTTACGAATCACTCCAGCTAATCTTCATTTCAGACATGTCTGTCAGTTCTAGTGACATTTATGTAAAGGTCGAACCACTCGACAGCTGTTCCTTGTGTCGTGAGGACTTTCTATTTCACAATATTGAACAGAAGAACATAATGCATTATCCTATGTTTTATGTGAGTAATAAATATGGTGAATTGTTCACGTAGGATGTTGTGCCATACATGGGGAACACTTAAGAGACTCATTCACGGCACATTGTTTCAAATTGTGAGCGTGGGTGAGCAATTGTTGCACCCACCTGGTGTATTCCAAATGCTTGATGAATTGCATCGCGCGAACATATTGTGCCTAATTAATATCCTCCCGTCTGCACATTTCAAATTACTTGTTGATTAATTGTAATTACACAAACTAAATTAGTTGAGCTATAAAGATAAAGAAAAAAAAAAGGAAAACGACGAAGGTCAAAAAACTAGAACATGCCTGAAGCCAAATCGAATTTACGGCAAAAAATATAGAAATATTTAATAGTCTATAATAAAACTCCCATTTAACTATATACATGCATGACACGCCTCATCAAAACAAGAGATCGTCAGTTATTTTGTAACAACCAGGTTCCATTAAACACGATGAATAATTGCTGTAACGTTTCGCCATTCTGATTATCTTTCACAATGGGCCGAAACGAAACGTGTCAATTAGAAAAATTACATAAAAATGTAGATGGTATATTTTGTGGCTACTTATTACGATGTTAACAATTGATTACATAGGCACACAGCAACGTTCCATGCCACTTGGTATGCAAATGATAGGGTTACTGTCCGTGAGTTATTCAATATCTATTATCAAACACGTTTTAAAACTTAACGAGTTGCATTTCTTTACAGAATCGTAAAGGACTATTAAATAAATGATTCGATTTAAAACACTCATATTTACCGTTCAATTAATTAACATTTAAGTTGTAGGTATATATTTTTTTCAATTCAGCTATCGTTATTCATATTATTTTATTGAGAATGACAATTGCATAAATTACTGCTCACTTAACGGGACATCCGACACCATTGAATACACATGCATTGTAACATAAGCTTAATTAGTTGCCAAAGGATTTGAATAATCACGTAATAATCAATTGGCAATCCTCAACACGTTTCGGTTCATGTTAGTATAAATGTAAATATTGTTGCCGGGCGACTATGTATTCAATAAATAATGGTTGTCAGAAACATGTTCGTCGAGTTAATAATACAACAAAGCCTATATAATCTATACTCTATTCTATACTAATATTATAAAGATAAAAGATTTGATTGTTTGTATTGAAAAGGCTCCGAAACTACTGGACCGATTTGAAAAATTTGTTCACCGTTTGAAAGCTACATAATCCCCGGATGACATAGGCTATATATAATTATGAAGTTCCCACGGAAACTGGAGCTACGTGGGTGAAACCGCGCGCGTGAAGCTTGTATAGGATGTGGGAATCAGTGTCCCTCCAATTATGCCCGGTGAAGTAGCAAAAGCCTCGGGGCTAATTACATAGCTATGTTTGTGGAAAAAAAAATTGTCAGTCTAACTCAATGTTGCAGGAGCACTGAATCCCATGTCACCTAGTTTGGGAGTCAATGATCCGCTCTACATTTTGTATGCCATAAAAATATAATTATCTGTAAATGCTGTGTAAATTATTGGAAATAAAGTAATAAAAAACGCTTTCGTTAGCATTCAATAAATAATATTGTGCTAATGTAATTTATACTTGCATGTACATTCATACACTTGAACACTAATGCGCCATTTTAGTATAGTAATAGATAAACGTACACCAACTCTGACGCAATAACTTATAGTGCAATTACATACTTATTTTGCGCCTACACATTGAATTGATAATGGTGGTCGATTCGATAAGGCAGTAATAAATACTCAAGGTTGGCTTTTATATCATTTAAAAGATTAAAAACAAAAAATGTGACAGCTGGTATTTAACTGAAAAAGGTAGAAGCTATAACAATAACAAGTTATTCATTTTTACGTCCAATTATCTACCTGAAGAAGAGTCAGTTGCTGATATTCACCTGACAAAAAATGGATAAAATTATAGTTGAGAGGTATAAATAAGATAAACATGTTAAAAAATAGGCACGCTATAATAAATATATTGCGGTAAGTCTAGGTAATTGCGGACAACAATGAAAAGTATTATCGAACCATTTATATTGCGGAAAGAATATAACAGAAACATGTATTGTCACTTTCATTCGATTACAGATTATTGTAAATATTTCCTAGACAATCATTACAGAATATATAGCTGACTATAGCACAAAATTACACTTTATACCACTACTATTACATTTAACATTATAATCGTATCGAGATACTTTCATATTGAAAACTGCATACAACGAGTACGTTTGAAAATCTGACCGTTCAAATCAATACAAGGTCAACGAGCCAATACTGCGGATAATACATAATACGGATGTTGACCCAACGCGTGCAACTCAGACGAACGGAGTTTCCATGAAGTAAATTAAAAAAAGGAAAGTAAGAATTCAGGAAACCACGCAAATAGATGTAACTTAGTACTTAGTGTGTAGATACATTCGTATAGAACATTGCTTATGTGAAACATGAGTGTATACTGTACAGCATAGGTACACCCATCACTATGAGCTTTGCACTTAGCCGAGATAACACCAATTGGCTTAATTGATGTCGGCGCCCAAATGTACGCGTGAATCATTTAGATGTTTTTACTACTTAAAACTGCCTTTAGTAAACTACAACGAATACGATCGTTTTACTTATTCGCTTGATTTCAATTGAATGATAATATTTGATTACCCAATTAATGGAAACTTGCGGTTACATCCTTGCCGCACCAGAAACTTGGCCAAATGTTAGAAACAAAAACATTTATTTGCTACAATATAACCTTTTGGACCACTTAAACTGCAATTTTCAAGTTAAATTGCTACATTTAGTAAGTTAGTGTCAGTTATACAGTTGCAGTGACACTCTGAGCTCTCCTTAACGGAACTAATGAGACCGGCCCCTCACTCACAGTCCACTGCCTTTTCCGTCAGCTATTCGTGTCAGTTTGATCCTGTACCACGTCCCAAGGTGGTAAAATTAATGCAGGTTCATTTATTATAATTTACTTAGATTATAGCAACGAAACTTTTTCGCATATTTTTTTAATCTGTATGATAAATGATATTATTTTCGGCTCAAGTGGTTTGGTATTGTTGGAGGGTATTAAGTTGGGACTTTCGAACACATGGCCGGGATTGTAGAGATTTAACTGCCGCGTGGGCGAACAATACAGTGAATCATCACGGTGAATGAAGTATGCTGGATAACCTACAATGTGTCGGGGCTCCCGACACCAAAATAGACGATGCATCGTTTTAACTATTTCAACACGTCGGATACTTCAGGTGCAGTGAAGTATACAAACTCGGGACAGCCGTGTTTGGAGACTAAAGATTAAAACTATAACGACTTCGGGTCTAATTAGTCCAAATGCATGTAAAAATGTTAAAGAGATTGTAATTTAAAGATACCAACTAATGTTAAGTTTATAGGCATTTTTTATATCAAGCGTTGGTATGTAGAAGTACTATTTTAATTTCTTCATAAATATTCTAAAGTAAAAACAATGATTTTTGTTCCCGAATTCTGAATAAAATTATGTCTCAACAAATCGGTTTCATCCAACCATAACTGGGAAAGGATGGTTAGTAAATCATTATTCGTCAAGATGTTCGTCTTTCTACAAAATCAAACAAAAATTATTAAGCATATAAATACAACAACTAACAGTGGAATGACCATACCGCATAAACAAGGAAACAGCCGCGACGGGCGCCAGGGCCAGTAATCTGGATCGAGTTTACACTTTTTAATAATTCTTTCTTCATTCTTTCCATAATTCTTTCACCTCCCACAACTAACGTACGTTTGTTTACTACAAAACATTAATAAAATTGTATATTATGTAGAAAAGACGTAGTAACAACGTCTACATTCATTGTAATAATCTGTTTAAAATGTAATTTGTGTACAGTCATGGAGCTTATTGTAATCCAGACACTGATATGTCGAAAGCTTGCATATTGCAAGTATTGCGGCATATCATCTAGGAAGTCTGAGATATGTATCATATATCTTAGTGACACTTCAAAGAACTACAATCGATTGTTCTATGGGTGGGACACTTTCACCAAGGCTCACGCTTTTTTTAATTCAAAGTCCTATGTAATTGATTCAGTGACGATAACTGAGTGGATTAAAATGGTATAATACATTTATTTACATGGCACGTTGCATAATTACATCGTTAGTCAACACTTTCTACATAACGATATACCTAATGTATTGAAGTATGAGTCATAGAATTGTGATTATCGTTTATCGGTGTCATAGAGATAACATCGACTGAAGTTACTTATATAATTAACCGTGAACTTTAAAATAAAGCGTTATATAATTAGGATATCCTCTCCTCCCACTTTAATAGCACCATACTAAAATTGTTTTGAGACCCGTTCAATATAAATCCGTGTTTTGAGTGCTGCCTTAATGGCTTTACTTAAACTTTACGGTCTGATGAAGATGAGCATTTGTCATGTTAAAATATTTTTTGACACGAATTTAATAAATTAAATATTTTTGTAAAGACCTTCTTATTTTTGGACAAGAATATTTGGACTTGATATCATCACGTTCATCCAAAAGGAAAAGATACACAAAAATCACGTGATTTTAAGATATTTGAATGGTTCCCAAGGCAGATACAGACGCGATACAACAATTTTTTTTACAGGTTACTTACTAGTAGAGTTTAGCAGTCTACACTATTTTTGTAAACCCCTCGTGCTAAGTTAAAATGCTTGCGTTACGAGTGAGTTCACATCGGTAGTACAATGGGTGGGGATCAAACCGGAGCGACCACAAGATCAAAAGTCAGACTGTCCTAGCCATTGGGCTACGACCGCTTCTAACGGTTATACTTCCCAAAAGTAAAAATTATGAGTACACTATGACTTAGGCAGATAAATAAAGTCTGGGAATAAAGCTTCCAACGTGGCACGAATGTGAGGTATGAAACAATAAAACATATGAACAGAATACAGGAACGTAGATTAGGTACGTTCCTGTAATATTGTGTTGCATATAGGTACATGTGGTTCTCTTCTCTGTTCCGTCTATTTATCTTAAAAAAGGACTAATTTATATACCACGATCCTAAAGTAACTATTCAGTTCAACTCATATCACCGAGAGCTGTTCTTATACAGTGAGATAGTGCGATTCATACAAGTAGGCATTTCTCTACGCGCTAATTAACGTGCACAACGAAATCCGATAATACAGTATCATGTGGCAATATGTCACTGGAAACGACATCAGCAGCGCCCGTCGACCAACCAGCTCCAGTTTCTTGTGGTTCAATAATGTCTTGTTTATAAACCAGTATCGACTTTCTGCAGTCTGCACTTCCCCTAACTATGATTCACGTTTTAATTTATCTAACTATTCATATTCCCTTACTTATAAAGTCAATATTATTATTATGATAATGACCTACCGTTCCAATGAGAATCCCTTTATAAAATATTGCCTATGTTACACCTAACAGTGAAAGATTTATTAGAAGTAGTTTCAGTAGTTTTTGCGGGTAACAACAAATAATAGATTAGAGTAAAGTGGGTTTCATCAAACTTACACATTAGGCATACAATTACAAAATATTGGAGATACTACTATCGGTGATCTGATCACAATTTAATTGGCATAATCTCATAAAGAAATAATCATTTCTATTTATAATATTAGTAACGCTAAAAACCGTTTAAGAATTTATAAAAACGATGCCTGACACCAATCACGTACGCATAGTGTTGTTCAACCGTTTGTTTCTTTAATCTTGACCCTCTTTAATATTTGTAGTGCCTAGCGGCAGCAGAAATCTGTCGTTTTAAAGTTTATTACGAAACCCGAGTCCGATTGAACTGTCCATAAAATTGTGTAGTGGAAGGCGGAAAGAGCGGCGGAAGCGGCGTCACGGTCCACGGCGCGCGCGCACTATGATCGTGACGTCATTAGGGACCCAGGGAGCCACAAAACGTATCATACAGGTCTATTACGTTGTTTGATTAATATTATTATTCTTCATTGAATCACAGTATCGTATACACATTTCCAGGAAGCCATAGTCACAGGTGCTTTGTGTTCATGTTTCATCAGCTTTGAATAATAGATATGTAATGTATTGTCTTAAGTATATTGCACATTGGGTGAGATATTTTATATTTGGATCAAAATATTTGATTCAACATACCAATACTTATATCGCAATTGTGACACGAAACCAAATATTCAACAAGTGTCTAAGATCTCGTTTATCAAATATCAGAAGTATCGATTGACGGCTCAAGGCGATTACAGTTTTGATACGACTAAGATAAAAATATTTGGATTGTATTTGTCTTTGTTTGATAATATATTTTATAGATAAACTATTTATATATACTTATGTTATTGTAATTTTATTCGCAAAAGCCGTATCATATACCTATACCGTGGTTATAAAATGATATTCATCTTTTTTTGTACACGTAATTATATCCCGTAACGCCCGCAGTCATCCTAAGTTTTTAGTGTTTATAAAAAAGTTGGTTCAGATATAGCAAAAACTGTTTTAACAAACCTTCAGGGTTGGCTGTCGATGCGTAAATTCAGAAGACAAACAATAATCGTGCTAACTTAAAGTAAAGCGAATCTAATTTAATTTTATCGTGACTACATGACTACTGATGCTTTAAATTTATTTAAAAAAAAAACATGAAGAACATGTATTTTTTTCTTTTCTCGTTAGTGTCATCTTGAACTTCAAGTCGCCACAGTTAGCATAATGACATGAAGCCCAATACCTACAATATACATATAGTTGAAGAGTTAACAAACTTTTTTCCTTGCCAAGTGTACCAACATAAAAGCTATAAAACTTGTCTGTTCGCATAGTGGGAGATCGCGTGATCAGAATTAATAGCATTACCTGTATAAATAATTGACCTTATACACATAAATTGCTGAGGAATACTCATTACTAGGCCTTATGAAGAAAAACTAGACATTATGAAGAAAAAGGCCACTTTTTATTAAATCTAAAGTAAGCAAGAAGAATGACAATAAGAACGGAATCCTAATTTCACAACAGAAAATATCGAAAGGATATTTTTTTAATCGTCTAATTATGCACGATCACTTAGATGCTTTCTAGCGATTTCTTAGAAAAAATAGAAAGTTAATTCGGTCAAGAACGGCATTCAATGCATGTTATATCGAATTCAAATCGCAACGTTCCATATCTCCGCCGAATGTGTCGTACCACGCAACTAATATTATTTCATACAACAAATACCGACGCACACGTAATATTGTACAAAATAAATTACCTACATTTCTTGAGCAATATCTTGTTTAAACTTTCGAGTAAAACTCTTAAGGTAGTAAAAAGCTGTCAAGTTATCAGATTTCCTTAACAATAAAGTAGCTGATAAAGTAGAACCACTTTGTAATTACTAAACGCAATCAGCGACGTTTGATTAGTTTAGTGCGCTTTACACAGAGTACGAGCGCTACCAAGAAACCAAGGAAAAGGCTGAGTGCTATTGCAATTTTCTGCTAGGTATAACAATGTTAAGTATTTGTTATTTTTAAAATTTAAGAATCAGTGGCACGTAATTTAATTTTAGAACAATAATTACAGCAACGGAAGTAATATCCTCATATAATATTAAATATGTGGAGTTTAATGCATATTTATATTAATTTATTTAAATTAAAAGTAAGTAATTCAGGCAGCCAGTTACTACCACTCTTTAGTTACTTTACCAATGTGGTAAACATGCAATTTCATGTACCTTTTTTAAGTGCATCACATTTTGGGA
The DNA here is from genome assembly GCA_947037095.2 of Nycteola revayana. NCBI lineage: Eukaryota > Metazoa > Arthropoda > Insecta > Lepidoptera > Nolidae > Nycteola > Nycteola revayana. The sequence goes on along the minus strand of OX344838.1, from coordinate 11,950,629 downwards.
AGTTGATGAAATTGTCGTTTTTGAAAGAAAACACACGGATTTGTGTAACACTGTACGTATAATAATAGTGTTACACGAATTTCTGTGTTTTATATTTGAATTGATTGCACCAACAGTACAAATAAAGAACCCCTATTTGTAACGCCAACTCTTAATAAATATCAGTTAAGATGATAGAAGAGCGCGGTAATAAATAACATTGCTCCCGTTGCGTATTCAATGATTGATATTGATGAACAGTTTTTGATATGTTCAAGACAATCTTTGATACTTGACCATGAACATTGCTGGGGAGCAAAAAGTATCACGCTATCATGTAACCTGACATTTGATAAGGGTCACCTAACTGAATACGTCATCGTAACTTGTGTCTGCTGCAGACCATGTGAGGATCATTTAAAGTTAAGTTTAAAAACGTTCATTTTAAGTGAATTTGAAAATAATTTGTCATTAGCACATAATTCGGGGGTAACGCTTATCTATACTTATATTATAAAGAGGAAAGATTTATAAAGAGGAAAGATTTGAATTTGGTGAAACCGCGCTCGGAAAGCTAGTCTATAATATAAAAATGAATCGCAAAATGTGTTGGTAAGCGCATAACTCAACAACGCCTGGACCAATTTGACCAATTCTTTTTTTTAAATTTTCTTTGAAGTTCAAGGATGGTTTTTACGGCGAGAAAAATTCGAATAATTGCCGGAAAAACCCTAAAAACAGCCTTTTTGTTTTTCCCATACAAACGTTTTCTAACTAAAACGTGGAGTCAATTTGAGTTTTATTTTGTTAATTAAAAACTTGATTTTTTTTTGGTAGTGGTAGAGTAGGGGTAGGCCTAGGGTAGGAGTAGGGTAGGGGTAGGGTAAGGTAGGAGTAGGGTAGATGTAGGACACCGCATAAACGAAGTCTCTCCGGGCCAGTTTATTTTATACAAATGTTTAGGTTTTTTTTTATCGATTGAGGCAGTACGAAGTCTGCCGGGTCAGCTAGTAGTATATATTTTCAAAAATACTACCACCAGTCTCCTTAAAAACAAACAATAGGCAACAAAGAAAATATTAATGTTTGCAGTGCTTTAAAAATATGTTTTGTTATAAATTCTATCTATAAGTATGCTTAGATACAACTCATACGAACAAATTGATGTATATATTGAATTGTCCGAGATTCTTAATGCACTGTGTAATATATCCTACAAATATTTTGTTGACTCCTAAGACACTTTGTTGACAAGCATAGTCAAATAGTTATTGACCAAGCCTTGACAAGATTGGCGAATCGTGAATGCGTTATTATCGCATTAACAGAAAAGGCCATGGTATGATTGATACGGAAGAACTATATGTTTTTGTTCGAAATAGCGACAAATTTTACTTGTATCATACTCATTACATCATACATTTATCTCGAATACAATTGAGTATGATCTGAATTCTGCAAAGAGGAGTTAAAATTACTGATCCGGTCACAGTAACGCGAGGGCGTACCGAAATAGGATCATTACGGTCTCATTTCGGTACGCCCCCAGCCCGCATACAACCACAGTGAACAAAAGACACTAGAGCAAATACGAGGTACACCCGGCACTAATGTAGTACATAGGCATAGGACACAAACATTTTTATACTATGCAATGTTGCCAGTGATTTCCAGCTATTCTATTTAAGAAGGTCAGAACGGAGTATAGTACGTAACTCGTAATGTGATAATGACGTCTCTTATGCTGTGTAGCGGGGAAGCCGGGCCACTAACCCATTTATGAGCTGTGCCCGGTAATTGAATTACGCACGCTCCTCTGTCGACAAGATTCAATCGAGGTTTTATTGTAGCTAGGAGAAGACTAGAGAGTTTTCTTTGTGAGTTAGCAATAATACGTGATATATCCCATAATACATAATAAACTAATACATAATGGTTATAAATATGACGAATACCTATAGTTTTTGATAGAACAGGAAATTATACAGTGCTGAAATCACGTCAGCGTGCTTGATTCACATTTTGACATAATTGTTAGTGATAAATTCGCATTCATATTGGCAATTATACGTTGAAATGTATCATAATATTATCTCAATTAGGTTAAATACAGGGTGTCCCAAAAGATTACGTAGCTGGGAAGGGGGGTGATAGGGATGGTCACAAGGGTCACCAGAAAAATATAAAAAATTCCCTCTGGGTGTTTAAAAAAATAAATGGCATTTTTTAAAAGACTAAAAATTTTACACCTTGTGCTAACTGTACCTACAAATATGGCTGTATTTAAAAAAAATGCTGTTATGTAATCTTCAATAACAACAAGGTCATCAACATCAACATCAAAAATAACAAGGTGTAAAATTTTAAGTTTTTAAAAAAATGCAATTTTTTTTAAATACCCAGAGCGGATTTTTTTTTATTTTTCTAGTTACCATTGTGTCCACCCCTGTCACCCCCTTTCCCAGCTACTTAACCTTTTGGGACACCCTGTATATACAAATGATAGATAGAAATATATAAATTTAATAATTTCAAAGAATACTTAAATCCCGTAATCACTACTCGGTACTGAGGTTAATTATTTTGTTTACATGATAAACAATTATTACTAAGAGTTCATCAGCAACCGTGTCACTTACTAAGTGCAGTTAGATGCATTAAGTAGGTAAGTACTGTAGCGGCGTCTTACCTGCAAAAGAAAAACAAATAGTTAAGTTTTATAAAATAATATTTTAATATATATGAGAAGACCATTATGCCAAGTCATTAGCAAGTCTGCTTTAGAAAAACACAATAAAAGATTCTTCAAGACTTTCACATAGACATAACAAACAGGTTATTGTTTTTTGTAAGGATGTTCACTATGTATTATGGGTATTAATGAAGGAAAAATACTTTTTGTACATTTTAGAATGAATAATAATAATATATAATATTCTAGACTCTGTTGTTGAAAATTATATTGATTTCAGAAACAAAAGTTTCACTGGAGAATCAAACTTATTAGTTTTCTTTCTATCAGTTTATAAATTTAGACTTTAAAAGTGTTCCTCTGCATTTATCAAAGATAGTAATTACAAAAACAGAAGCGTCGGACAAAAAAAGTGACGTTGCCTAATATGGAAGTAAGGAAGGCCGTAAACAGGGCTGGTCGTGATATGTTACGCTGATAGGTAAATTCCACTTGTTGCCTTGACCGAGCTGCTTTAAAATATTTCAACACTAAAAATATATTTTATGAATGTATTCATAACAATAGTTAAATGCTTTAAAATAAGTAAGACGCTTACTGTAAGCTAACGTATAAAAATTAAGATCATTAAATATGTAAGCAGTTAGACAAAAGCCTCAAAGACCTTCGGGTAAATTTCAAAATTAAGCTTCAAATATTTATATAGTAGGTAATAATAGATTTGTTGAATTTATGATTTGTTAGTTAACCGTATGTTCGGTAGAGTAGTCGGCTTCTATTGCATTCAAAGTTGCAAGTAAAAAATAAAAGAAGCGTGATACAGGTCTAGACAAAGTCCACATGCACTTAAATAGATATAAATTACCCAGCTCTCGGGAGCGTCGACTACCGCGCCCATAGATTAAGGGGCGTGTTGATAAATCAATTTAAGGTTTGAATTTTATGTTACAGTGAAAAAATTAAATTCAACCATGTTTTGTGTCTGTTTGTTTATTTATATATTTTTTTTATCCTTTCATATAGTCAAGAAACAACAACAAACAAGCGAACACAGAGTATAATTTGTATCTACATTCATTAAACTTGTATGTAGAGTGACCGTATTAGAATTACCCGGATTAGTTCTAGTTTCATTTCATTTCACTTATTACTGACTACTGCACTGCACCGTAAAGAAGCCGACGCCAACATATTATGTTAAAATCCAGAACTATTTATATAACTAATTTATATTTGCATACTGGATTTTCATCTCTTTGGCATGTCCATGTTCAGGTCGTTCACGTAAAGAAAACCTACAAAGTATGTTTACATTTTTATTCCTATAATTTCAAAGCACATACTACCATATATATGTTGCCTTATTACCAATCAGATCATGGTCAAGGCATATCAAAAATCTTTATGGTTGGTAGTCATGAGTAAATGTTAAGTATATTCAGTTTCATTTACCATGGCATGATACCAGAATCTACATTTTAAATAACCAACGAGTAATTCCGTAAGTTTATGATATTTTACTTATATACGCTATTAACCAGTATTACGACTTAGTTTATCACATGAGTTATAAAAATAACTCATTAATTCATTAACCGTGTGCTTACACGGTCAATAAAAGAGCAACGGTTCCAATCCTAATACAGTTTCCGACATAATTAGAAAACATAAACTTGAAGCTAGTACTTTCATGCCAAGTACAGGATTTCCATTCCATCAAGTTTCCCTTATTAGCTGAGATAATCTGTAACTAGCAGCATAACGTAGTGAGTCATACCTTACACGGTCAATTGGTAACCAATTTAAAATATCATGATGACTAAACATTTAGAGCGATAGCACACGGTGTATTTTTAACGCGCCTTTTGACGCGCGTTTTTGATAAGCGCTTTCTTTGTGTGTATTACCAGTTGCATCATTGTTCAATTTTCAACAGTCCGAGTCCCTACGCGCGTCTTCAGCGCATCAAAAATACGCCGAGTGCTTATTTCTCTACAATAATCTATGAAGTAAGTTTTCTTTTCAAGTCTCAAGATAATGGGAATGTAAAATTTGAAAGCATAGACAATGAAAGAACACAAAAACCTTTACGAAGAGTAATTAATATGGCACAGTTTCATTTAAGGTTACAAAATATGGGAAATGCTTGCGTCACAGCCTCACTATTATCTTACCGTATTTTACGTAACAGTAGTCTTAATGTTACATTTACGGTTATTATATTATTAATACCTACTATCAAAAAACATAACGTTATTATGGTGTTGCAATGGACAGAAATAATTTATAGCAGAAACTTATATTTAGTTAAATCATTCACGTTTGTACTATTCGTGTATTATGTCTACGCGTGGTAGAGTTTGTAACTCAATATTGAGTTACAAAAGTTTATTATGGTTAAACATGCCTTATCAATTTCTAATGATTATTGTCATTAGTTCCATAAGGTACAATGAAGTAATGTGGAGTAAACACTCCATTTAACACGATATTTTGTATTGAATTAATACTTACTGCATTTAATTTGTGGAACGGTGTATAACAATAGGTGTTTCTATTTCGAATACTGAATTAAAGCGACCAAAACAGACATTCAATATAAACGGAAAGTTAACAATAAGTAGGTACACTTACATGTCAACAATATTACCTAAAGAATTTTATACGTGATACACTTGGGTACAGTTTACATGACATTGTTCGCAGAAGTCAACTCAATATGTTCAGCGAAGTGTGTTGTTGAGTTCGATAATGTAAACATGGAATTACATCGATACGGGTTTAAACCAAACATAATAGTTTCCACTTAAAACAATCGCTCAACCAACTGCCTACTTTGCAAGTGAAACGAACCAAATATGACTTTGAATAAATATAAATACTAGTCTCGATCTCTTTTTATTAATATTAAAATAAGCAGTTAGATCAATTTATTTTGCGTTCGACGGAGACGATTTTTAAAACAAAAACTACTGCATGTTTTTTTTTAAATTATTTAACCTTAACTATATTATCAGTACCTTAAATTATTCTTACTAATATTTTCTCAGGTTCTACACTATCTGTGTATGTATACAAAGATAGTGTAGAACCTGAGAAGGGTCAGGACTTTTCATTGCGATAAAATTGGGTAGGGTTGTAGGGGATTGAAAGGGGGGAGGGTGAAGATTGTGTGGAAATATCGTCATTTTTTGAGCTCAAAGGCTCAAAGATATAAATATCTTTACTATTATTATAAGTACGAATTAGCCTGAATAATGAAAACTACTACTCAAAAGTAGTACTTATTACTATTCTATGCGGACGAAGTTGTATAGGCATAGCTAGTAGGCCATATTTTATAAAGATGCCACGGAAAAGAGGGTTTCACACGTGAAAAAGATAGTAAATTATGAAATATGTATTAAATACTGGTGCTAGACAAATGTACATTACTACACGAGAATGAGAAAAGTGCCTATTACTGTTGCAGAAGTCGAGCGACTACTCTTGACTTTTCTCATGCAGCATGAATAATCTACCTCTATATCGCTGGAGCGACGGAGCGTGCATTTGTAAGAACCCATCTACAGAATATCTAAGACGAGTCAAATAGTAACATTTCTTTAACATTATATTCAAAGAAATAATACTATATTCAAGAGACTAGGATAAAAATCTGTAGGTGTTGGAACGGATGTAGCTACCCCACTGCCATGAATTCAATATAAGTTGGATATAAGATTAACTCAGTTCACTACAAACGTTTATAATTTTAGAAATTGGAAACTGTGACATAAACACAAACTCGGAGGTCGTGGGTTCACTACCCACACTGGACAAGAAATCTTTGTGTGAATTATAAGATTTCTTTCCGCATCTGCTGGGTTGAGGAACTATCCTCCGTGCCTTGGAAAGCACGTTAAGCCGTTAGTCCCGATTTTTATAACATCATCTATAACAAGCGTATACCAGGGAACGGACAGCAGCGTTTCCCTGTGTACATAATAGTACATAATACTGCGGTCGCAAAACCCGCCCGCCAAGCGTGGTAACTATGGTAAAATCCTCTTTCGGGAGGAGGCCCATGTTCAGCAGTGGACGTTGCACGGGCTGATGCTGATCATGATGATGATGATGATGGCAACAATATAAAATAATAAATGAAATAGTATCTGTTGATCAGTGTAAAGGCTAAATCCAGAATGACCACAATGCGTTCTGCATGAGCGATATCCTCGTCTCGTGCAATCAAACGTGACTTGTCCACAGTCCAATCGAATCTCCCTTCACAACGGATATCCATTTATTTAATACACATATCCTACGTATAGCCTCACCAACTTTATTAAAATTATTTTAAAGATTCGTCGTTTCCGGCAAACGTTATCTTGTTTTAACTAAAACTCAATATTAAATTGTGCTTTTAATATAAGGCGTGATAGCTCTGAACTAACCGAGATGTGCACTAAGAAATTCAGTTTTTTTAAATCATCTTTATAAGAAATAGTAAATTAATTATTTTATTAAAATAACTACGATCAAACCTATTAATAATAAAATATCTGTTTTAAACGATTTTTTTTAACATCCTCTTTGACTATATCGTCGCTTATGTTTCTAACAGACGTATCTGTATTTTCAGTTAAAACAACTTTTTAAGACGAAACGATCGGTCTAATAAACGTATCTGTATCTTCAAGCGTTACCGAGAAAACACCTTTTGGCAGGTAGACGTAAGTAGTTTTTTATAAATATGATGAAAAAGCGTAATTTTTGACGAAAATACAGATACGTGTGTTAGAAAGATAAGCGACGATATTTGCAGCACTTTCTGTCAATGTTATATCAAACGACATAAGGTCACATCAAAAGTTTATATTGTCAAAAGCGCTAAAAGGCTTTTCATTAGAAAAATTAATATGGTGGTTACATAGATATAAGCAATGGGTGGTGAATTATTCTTAAATTATCAAATTTTACGCGCAAGTTTAATATTTTTTCATTTATATATAAACTTTTAGACATACCAAACACATTTTTTTTCTACATATAGAAAAAAAAATCTATTTATTTTTCGGAGCTTAATTCGATAACTTCTTCAAAGATGTGGCTGATTCGTTATATACATATAAATGAAAATGAATCGCAACAATGTATGTACGCACATAACTTGAGATTATTGTTATTTATTGTTAGTTATTTTTTTATCTAATTTGTCTGAGAGTGGGTATTTACTTAAATAACAGCATGAAAAAAACTAGTGGTTGGATGGAATTATGGCTAACGAGGAGCATAATGGACAAGATCGTCAGAATTGAGCACACCTAATGTATGCGAAGTATTTAACACTTTCTATTTATGTTCAACAAGTTGCGAAGTTGCATGAACATATAAAGAAAAAGATTTTTTCTTATAAATACATTTTATTGTAAAGTAAGTCAAGTTTATTTTAAGATTAAATATTTTCGAATAGCCTGAAACAATTTGTATTGTAAATCATTGGATGAAACTCGGAAAATTATAGGTCGACGGCCTTTCGAGACGAATGCACCGTGGATAACAAACAACCGCAGCAGTTCGCATGCGGTTGCTGGCATTAGCTTGCAATATGAAAATAAAAACCATATAACGTGACGTTATTGATACCACATGAAACGATAAGTGGAAGAAATAATCCTACGCTTTCTAGCAATAACGTTTATACTACAACGAATAAATTTATAGCAGATAACATTGACAAAGAGTTCCAGTGACCCAGAAAGTTACAAATAAACGAACAATAACCGGATTAATCCGATTATTTGCTCGCTTTAGAACTTTTAATCAACAAGTACCTAATCGTGCCAGCATCGGCTACTGAGACTTCGATGGTGATCTAGAGATAACATATAGAAAGCCGTTGGAACAACACCAACCGCGTTACGCGCGCTGAGCAAATTCAAAACGGAACTCACCACCGCATTATGGTGCGACCGGTTAAACTGCGCTTGTGTAATGTTTCGTAAACAAAAAATTACAATTTTGAACTCCGTAAGTATCACGTACCAAATAAAATATAACCGAAGTAAAAAGGCCATTAAACTATTGCTAACGTGCTCTTCAGCGTTGAAGAAAAGCATTAGCTAAATTAAGATTAACCGTGAGATGTAATAGTTGCATTACTCACTCACGCTATAAAATAATTTTGTTTGGTGTGCGGGCGCAATGGTTTCGGTGGGGAACAAAACTTGATTCGAAATCGACGCACCCAATGTCAGACGGCACAAGGTCGCCTCTCACAATAACCGCCTCTGCAAACCATTCATTCAAAGAAACGAGTAACTTTACAAACTGTTTATCTTCATGAATATCAGTACGAATTATTACTTCCAGCCCAGTATTAGCTTCAGTAATTTACTCAGTTTGCAAGTAATCGAATGAATTAGAATTAATTGGTCAATTAAATTTAACGTTAACTATGGCGGCAATATATTAAATAGATATGGCAAAACTAGATGGACAACAAACCGTTAGGTAGCGCTTGCCCATCGTCGCTTATAAACGCACCTATATTTGTAGGGTGGCTATCGAAGCGTTGCCCACTTTGTAAGGGACGGGCTTTTTATGCTTCTACGTTTCTATGAACACCTTTTATTTGCAGGATGTCGAGACGGGCAACAACCTATCGCGAAGTAAGTAAATATTAGTTTACTAGACGTCATATTTTATAAGGGCACTGTGAATAATCAATCATACACTTATCGCTATTCAAACGACACAATCGGCTTCCACGTGCCTATAACTACCATAGGTATTGCATAAACGTGTTACAAATCGTTAAGTGCATAATAATAATTTATGAAATGCTACTTAATCGGGTTAGTAACACTTTCTCTTGGTTAAAAACTTCATAGGTTAGTTAACCCTTCCGTAATACTTTCTTCGCAGTTCAACGTTCATAATTATTGGAGCAGAATATTATTAATAGATCATAAACATTTTGTATGCGAACGTCGTTTTATTGACGGCCTCTCATTGAATTGGGTTTGGGTATATATAAAAACTTGCAAGTGAAAATGACTGTGCGTGCTGTGCTCTCAATTTTTTATTATGACGGCGGAAACAGCAGCTGTTAAGAATCAAGAGTCGATCAAGCAGGTAACATCTTTTTAAGGATAGCTATGCATATCTTTTCAATCGTTATTTTGCGTCATCTTACCGATATTATATATTACGTTTCTTTCTTCCTCCTTGGAAAGCTACTACAGACAGTCTGTCATTAAAAATAGTTAAAATGATTGCCATATTGATTTTTATTTTATAATGAATAAAAAATCAGTGGATAAGAATATTAATTTAATATTATCGTGTATTTAAACCACGAAATTGTAAAACAAACTTTTCTTTCCAGTAAATGTTATTTTCTCCCTATAGACTGCAGATGTATAGTTGGTTCGTTACTAATGTATGTATTTTAAACTCCTTCACCGGAAATTATTTTATTTCGTTGTGGCGCCCACCTGTCACATAAAAGAAGTGGTCGTCGCATCGGCAAATGATTAATAGAATTTAAATTTTAGTCAGAATATATCTTTTAACATAATATCTCTTTTTACAAAAAATGTAGTGTGCTTAAAGTACAAACTAATTCAATTTAATTCGCTGTCACTTAAGTTAGCTTTCAATTCTAGAGGCTTAACTTTGCGTTTCTCCTCTTCATATTGTCCAAGGGAAAGCAATGAAAAGACTCGTGCTCGATTGTTATGAGAGCATTTTACAGAAAACAAAAAAACGGCCGCATGCTATCTATACAATTTAAGATTTTAATATTTTGACATACAGAACCATTTCTAACCTATACTGGCTGCAGACAGACAGCTGTTAAGTCTACTTGTTTTACCCTTGGCATATCTACGTAAGTAACCCTCAAAAATTAACATTAAATAAAAATACGATTGTTAGGTGATCCGTACCGTGACTATTTATGGAATAATGTGGAAGAGCATTTACTGTTACATTTTCATATCTCATTGTTTAACTTTTATTCGGGAAATACGTATTCAAAATTTATTCATATTTGTTTATTTAACACCATAAAATGTATAATAAGTTGTTGCAAAGACAAAATCAGTACAAAGTATGGACCCTCTCGGGCACGGTAGGTTAGAAGAGAGCATTTATGTAAACGTTTTGTCATTAATACGCAATTGATATTAAAAATTACATATATTCTCAATTATTCTCATATCTAACATGCACAATAGTACATACTAATATTGCCGAATATTAGTTCGCGAAAATACATTGTCGTTTTGCGATAAAAGCGGCAATTGTGCATTGTCATCGTTTTAATAACGAAAACATCTTACAACAACTCTATCCAAAAGTTTAAATTTCAAAATACACGTTTGGACAACGTATGTGTATGTGTGGATAAATAAATAAGTGTAAAAATATTGTAATAATTACTATTAGTATTAGCTGGCAGTACAGAGCTGCCCGCATCTGCATTCTTTTTGCATTGCATCAGAGTTCTACCACGTAAAATAATGATTTAATTTAAAGCTATCCAACAATTAAAGTCCCGTCTAAATCGGTGCTAACGTTTTGGAGATTAGGAGGAATATACGGAGTAGCAGGCAAAAGCAAAAGTCATTATACCTTATAAATTTAGCTATCTACCAGTGAATGTCCCGTGAAAGTCTGATTCTTCATTTCTCATTCATCATTAATTTTTTTTACGTTTTTACATTCATATGCATTTATAAAAGATCTGTTATTATTCCATTACAAACAGACACACGAATTGTGTATTTTTAAGATATAGATAGAATAATGGTATAGATAATTATTTGTTGGCTATTTTGTTGTTAATTAAAATTAACTATCGATCGATAGAACGTGCAGTTGTTCTAACAGCAGGTAATTGTTACAATTTTAAGAAGTCAAAAGGCGATGGAATTGCTTAAGGTGCAACGTTCGCACTTCAGGTATTTAACGGAGAAATTGCTGGAATGTGGCATTTCTTAACCAAGTGGCAAGTTGCAAACAGCCGTATGTTAAGTCTTCATTAGGTCAAAAACATAGAAAAAGCCTTGTGAATATCTGTAATCTAAATTTTATACTTTTATCAGTGTAATGAAATTCCTTGGTCTACTGATGCTATCAACTTTTAAGGCTTATTAACAATAGACCCGTTGTTTATTTTTATATTCGAAAAATAAGCGATTATTAAGTTAAAGTTTAACAGTTAAAAATGCCATATTCCGACATATTCAACGATAAATACTTAAAGTGCGAACGTTGCGCCTTAAAAGGCAAATTACATCATCATCATTATCGATCGGGATATCGTTAATCAGATGAGAGCAGGGCCAAAATGCTTATCGCTAACATAAAACGCAACTGTACAAAGTCTGTATGCTATCTTTTGTTTTGGTAAATAATAATAGCTGTTTCGGGTAACGACATAAATAAAAACATATAAATCAAACACTGTTTGTATTAGAAAAATATTTTGTATACTAGTCTATTCCTTCGGTTTTTACCTATTCGGGAACTCATTAGTTTTCTGTGATTAAAATGTTGATCGGGGATATAAGGTTTTGGAGATTAGCCCGTACTAACAAATACAGAAAAAAAAGAATGCGATCTATTTTACTTCTAACATCCCTATTTCTATGTACAGATATTCGACCTCCACAGTTTCATTATATGTATAGGTAAGGTTCTAATAACAAAAACAAAATTAAAAAAAAATTGTCTATATAAGGAGTAATTCATGCTCTTTTATTAATCTGGCATTTTTTTAATGAAAACAACATGTTAAGCGGACGGAGTCGCGGGTAGCAGCTATTCGTATAGTATGAATAGTTTATGGTGTCTTGAGAGCGATTCGAATCAATTTTACATCACGTATGATAGACATCGGGCCGAACATAAGTGTAGGACGCTAGTTTCCTTCAGTTATATCGTTTTAATTCCATATGCCATTTCATACTAAAACTCAACATAATAATAACTATAACTAAAATTTCATATATTCTTTATCATCAAGTAGTTCCAATATTTCTGTTAGCTTAAATTCCATGATCAATATCCCAACGATATAATAAAATTCAAAGTCTGTATGCTATCTTTTGTTATATGAAATTCAAGTGTTTGGCATGTGTCCCCATTAAGGTGAAAGAGAAGACGCTGTTCTACCAAATGACATAAAATGTAACGTCGAATTTATAATAAATAACGGGCTACCTTAGAATTATTTAAGAGCATAGATAAATTAATTTATACGTAGTACCGATACTGTATACCTCCTACCTCTACCTCCCTGAGGACGATACAGCCAAGTACAGTAGTTGTAATTAGAACTGTATCTTATTCTGTGAACTGTCTGTAATTGATTTCATGGTGTACTTTAATTATAAATACCGCTAGTTCTGTCTCAATATCATTCAATCTTATTGAGTAAAACTAAAATAAATTATAACAAGACAACCGTTTGGGCAATAAATGTGTATGCCTACTAAAAATAAATGATAATAATTGGACCAAAACCCCGCGTATTTGTCCATTTGAGTATGTTTCGCCGGACCGTCTCATGTGGGCCGTGTTGAAACCGGTAGTAAAGTAACCCACTGAGTTTGTTTCGCCGGATCTTCTCAGTTGGGGCGCATTGGATCCGGTGGTAGCATTAAAGCGCGTCCGTCGTTATATGCTCATGGTCCACCCAAATAATGACAATTGTTTTGACATAATATAGACAGAACAAGCATTTTGTGTCGCTAAGAACAATATAAATAAATAAATTACAATAATAACATATAAATATATGATAATATAAAAATTATTAATTTTATAGATATTATTATAAATAAATAACAAATATAATTAATTAAATTTTTCTAATTAATGTTTGACTATTTACAAGTGCCTGTAATTGGTTTACGTAAATAAAAATGATTTTTTTTTTTTTATAAACAATCTAGGGAAAATAATGAACTAAATATACAAATGCTACCCTAGGCGCTCATTCTGTCCAGAAGTAACAGAAATTATTGCTCAAGATAAAAATATGGCATACTTACGATTTTGAGTATCATTAACGGTGGTTACCTATTTGACCAACTCACTTAAATATTTTCAAACAAAATTGCATATTTGATCATAAATTGTGTACATCTACTAAACCGCTAATGACCACATTTCACAGACTCAAAAGGTGTTTTGAAAAACTCTTGTGTTAACCTACATTTTGTGAAAAATAAGCGAATTATGCAATGCTAAGTACAATGAAATCTTTGGAATAAGCAAAATGACTTTAAATGGCTAATGGAAAAATTATGACAGTGGTAGTATAAAATATTGCTTAGAATGCAGGTGGTTAACCTTTCAAAATATTCAATGTGTGTCGACATGTCAAGGATGAAGTAAGTTCGTGCGCGATCAGACAATTAGCTACTTACGTGTTTTAATGATTGACAGATTCAGTAAGTGGCTATATATGTATTACTAAAACCGTTTAACAAAATGTTTATATGAATAAGCCCGTTCGTGTATCGTAAGTTGCGAGAAGTCGTGATTAAATTGAGAAGGTAACTTTTAATTACACTATACATTTAAATAGTTAACATGATCTGTCAAAATGGTATGCTGTTATAACATTTTGTGCCTTCCGATAATGAAAACCGACCGGACCGACGTTTACAAGTGAGTTCTCATAGACTGAATTTATCAACATTAGACTTAGTCATTATCACTAGCGTAATTACCAAAGGGCGGAGGGGGGGGGGGGGGAAGTGCCCTGGGGCCCACAAACCCGAGGGGCCCCAAAACGTTTTAAGCAACGTTTTGGGGGAGAAAGAGGTAAAAGAAAGAGGTTCTTTTACCTCTTTATTTTTAAGAGGTAAAAGAAAATACCTCTTATTGCCTTTTTTATAATATGTTTATTATATGGATAAAACCTAAACAGTTTGGGGCACCAGTTGTTTTGGCCCCAAGGTCCTTGATCACCTAGCTACGCCCACTAGTTATCATCTTCCTGACATGCTCCCATTATTTGGGGTCGGCGCAAAATGTCATCCTCTCCTATTTTCCCTATTAGACGTCTCTTATAAATTCACACCTTTCTTACATATTGACATAAAAAATGTCTTCCACACAGGTCATCTATCTTGTTATGGCCTTCCACTTCCAACATACTATATGTTCCTCCACATGCATCTTAATCTTCATACTGGACTTAGTCATACTATACCTATTATTGTAATCTATCACCAAATGTATACAAACTTGATTACTCCCGGTAGTTTAGTTATGACAAAAACGGAGTCTACGAATAAGATAGTTCTTGTTAGCAAAGCAAGATAAACCACACACCTTAGTACCTACTTTATTTGTAAATAAATTAAATACTCGTTAGGTATATCGCATGTAGAATTGTAATTGATAGATATAATAAGGTCATTGGTTTAAAGGCTGTCAAAATAAGCATAAATTATGTTTTTATATACTTAATTACAGTAGCATACTTATTTATTTATTTTACTTAAGTACATTCAATTTGTATATTTAGGTCGCTTAATTTCTTAGGTCTTATCTGCCACCTAACCTAAGAGAGGCATCATGGTGGTTGTACTAAGATGACTGTAAAACTATTAAATACGTACCTTACTTAAAATCCTATTATTATAAATAATATACTTATCATCTAAATTATATGGCTAATTGTGGATTCAGTTATTTGTGCTGTTTGTGGTAAAAAAAGCAAAACCTGATTAATTATTATAGTTATGAAATGTATAATCTACGCTTTATCTAAAATTACCTTATTTACAGTAGCAGTATAATTATTATTATAATAATCAAGTCACGGTACATAGCTAGTTTCAACATAGGCACCTACCTAAATCGATGAAAAGGGAAAGACGCCATCATTACCATTATTCATTCGTTGATGATAATGCAATACCGCGTGACAATAGCTAATTAATAAAGTTGAAAATTAAATGTAGAAAACATAGATTTTTTGCTCTTGAAACACCTAAGTATTTATAAAGAAAATATTTCATGACAGATGAAATTACACCTTATTAGCGACTGTCATTTGCGCGGTATTGGAATATCACCGAAGAATGCCAATATATACAAATACATAAAATTGAAGTGTCTATTTGTAATGGGATATAACAGGTTTTTAATAAATGTATATAGGGTACTTATAACAAAAACACTACCTATAGTAAAATGTTGTCTGTCAGTATGTACGGCGCTTCTTAAGAATGATTTACCATATCACTATTATAGAAATAAAGTTGAAAATTGAGTAACATATAACATTTCAAGATATATTGCAAAAGAAAAAAAAAACATTCAATTTTGATGATGTGATATGTGCCATCGGAGAATAAAGTATCATTCGGAAGTGATGCTGATGACTAATAAAGGTGTTAGTAGCAGACTTGTAACCGAGTTAATAAATCACACAGCTGGTATATCCAAATGCGCGCTACATATTTAGGTGGTATCTACTAATATTGGCACGAATTCCTATTACACTTTTGACATTGACAGAAATTATCAGTATCGGCATTTTTTATTGCCATTAAAAAGAAGTGGAAGAGTAAGTAACTTACTCGCCCTCCCGACCCTTAGTTTGCTAAGAACTTCCGATGCCCTCGTAGACCCGAAGTCCGAGAGGCCCGCGAACTGTAAAGTAGAGCGACAGTTGCACAAAACTCCCCTAAACTAAAAGCCATAATCCCTCAATCTCCCCGTCAGCGACCGCCCTGAGCCGAGGTCCAAGTCCCACAGGGGACGCCCTCTTGCGCAGGTTGCTTAGTTTGTAGTGTTTAAACCATTTATCTAGGCTGGAGCTCTGCTCGCCTTTGTGCCCGGTGAAGTAGCAAAAGCCTCAGGGCTAACTACATAATATGTCCGTCCGAGAAAAAAAAAAAAAAAAAAAAAAAAAAAAAAAAAAAAGAAAAGTAAGTATCTTTATAGAACTACAATACTTAAATACACAACCACTGACTTAAACGTGTAGGTGCAGTTTCAAATCAGTGTTTTGCCATATGGAATTTTTTTATTAACAAAAAAGTAAGTAAAAAATACCGAAACAAAATATTAGAATTTTAAAAATATGCAATTATACCAACAAAATGTACTCTAGCGTAAGATAATCTAAGCTGCACGAACGGGCGCCCGTAACACAGGCTCGAAGTCATTTTAATGTGTAATTTTTAATTCTATCGAAAAAAAAAATATTTACATAGATCAATTGTACTTTCAAAAATAAATTATTTTCGTGGGTATTAACAATGACTACGAAATCACGGTGTATAAAACTACCTGTAGGTGTCCGGATTTGGTAATCGGCTTTCAAGTACTTACATATATTTTTATGAAAAAAAAAACAAAACTTTTCATGAACCTTTATTATCATTTCGTTCATTCCGGATTAATAACACTGATAACAAACCGTTTACAAGTCTCATTCTGACATTCCTGTATATGACATTTTTGACAAATTTATAAAATCAACGAAATGTATTGCTGAAAACGTTGCTTTTACTTAGATATATAGGCAAGTATATATTTTGTTTCAAATAGCTGTTAATAATCGTAGTGGCAGCTAGCTCTTGCAGCGGTGTGCGCACCAGACAATAATTACGAAAACTACTTTCTAGTGTGAGTCATGCAAACTTTACCAATGACTAAATAAAACATTGTTTATTATTTATACAACGCACAGAAATATACTAAAACAATTTGGAAATCTGTGCTGTTGTTGTGTTAAGAAAAGAACAAAAATATTTATCATTAGTGTGGTCGAGACAACTCATTTCGGTCTGCTTATCTTCTCGCACGATAACATTTAATCTAAATATAAACTGAACTATTTTATTGATGGTTCTTTGTTATAAACAATCCAATCGGTTTGCTTATCAATATCTAAATAATGTATTCGTGGTTTTGCACCCGTTAGTTATCAACCCAATAACTAATCCTTTCACAGTTTACCTTGGCAACTTGACTATAAATGCATGATTATGCATAGCCAAACAAGGTGTATTTGACAGGCAATTACTCAAAAGTTAGAAAACCGGCGTTTGCTCATAAAGCGAGTATTAGGTAAACGTATAAAGAAAGCGAACCTGTGGTGCGAGTACCGGGGCTGTCTCTGTCGCCGCCGTTTTGCCGGTGTTTCTGTTCACTAGTCACAAGCACGCGGAGCAGCATGACGCCCGCTGTCACCGGCTTTCAAAATCATACAGTATGCACAATTCTCCATCAGTCACTGGCTTCTTTATACAATTGATAATCCGAACTGTAACTACACACTGGAGACACACGGCAAGGCCCACGGGTTCACTGGGCCGTATCCAACAAACGCACTCACTGCTAATTGTTACCGCTCCCTCTAATTCAGTATGCTACACAACGGGTGACATGGCCGCAAATCATATGTTTTCAAAACAATAGCGACGGTTGATACGAATCGTAATAAGAAGTTTCCAGTTTAATAAACTTGATCCGATTCTGTTTTGTCGTCAAATATACTTATCACTTAAGCACTAAAAGTTGATTGGAATGGTTAGTTATTATTGTAATTATATCATTTCACGTCGTAAATTATTCGATATTGTCGGCGTCGTCTACGGGTTTAGCTTAACGTTGATGCATGACAGTCCGTATCTCTTCAAAGCTTTTACCGTACTGGCTGAAGGCAGTAGTGCGAGCTCGGAAAAAAGAGAAAGAAATACTATGACGTACTAAAGTCACAAACCCGTAACCGCCCAGCTAGAGCGCGGATTTGTGCCTTAAACGTATGGAATAAAGTATAATTTACTTATATCAGGCGAGTCAGCTGAGTCGGTTTCCTCAAATGTTGCGTGTGGAAATTCGAGACGGATTGAGTAGCCCAGTCATTGAGTGTAAAAGAGATAAAGCAAATATCGAATACAGACGACGTTAGTCGAACGGAGTCCGACCGCCAAGGCCGACTCACGTCACGTTTTGCGAGACTAGACATGCCTCCTGTATAAAAGAAAATAGATATGAGACTGATTGTAGGTAGTTTATTGCACTTTGGTTAGTTAAAGCTAACGTACAAATATATTATTAAGTATACTTTCTAACAAATTAATTACTAATGAAAAACATAAGCAACGGTCACAGCTGCTCATTGTTATTGTTGGCTCGATGATAATGACGTTGAAAATGACACATAATGTAAATATTTACATTGCTGATAATTTAGATAAAACAAACTTATACATATCTTATGTCTTTAAACATAAACTGTCACTATGATAATAATAAAATGAATATTCGATATGTATTATTAATCTAATTTCGATAATTAATATAATTAATTCTCGAAATTGTACTGAAACTAGGTACCACCTGAGTTCACATTGTGGAATGTTATAAAGAATTAAATTAAAAAATTCGATAACACAACAAAATTATTACATTCAAAAATGGATCGACTTCATTCGTTGAATATAAGAGTGAATTAAAAGAATATGGTTACATTAGCACAAATTCGTATTTTTAAAGGAATTATGATAAAACGCTTAGAAAATACTGTGTATGAACCAAGGACATACAAACGTACAATAAGTATCCTTGAAAGTTTGAATACAAAGGCAAATCTAGCGTCCGTCGAGATCGGTGATACCATATATAACTTGTGTACTGGTATATTCTGTCTGTCCTGAATTTTCACTCTGAATTCCTTGGAGTGCAAAAGTTTTAGATTTATTCACATACTGAAATATGTCTCAAAGCAATCGTAAAATTTAGCAATGACTCGGGAATATATGCGGTCGCGATCATACAGAGAGACATAAAACATCAAAGTTTTCTCTGTCAATATCCGCCAACCGTTGAAGCGCGCTGTGAGACAGATATATGCGAATAATGTTCAACCGTTACTATAAAATTCATTTGTTTTGGATTTTTAATATATCAAGGCTGCAGGTGCCATGTGGATAAGGAAATCACATGATCGTGTCCTGTGGAAGGATTTGGGGGAGGCCTATGCGAAGGCGAAACAAACTCAACAGATGACAAATATTGAAATTAACTTGTAAATACTTATAGATTGGCAATAAATTCTTTTATTAATATTATTATAAGACTGAGAGTATAATTTAGGGGAAAAAACACTACACACCTTAAGTTTTGCTAGATTGAGAATTTGTTCACTATCTTCTTTATAGCTTCTATCTTATTATGTTGTCAGGTCATAAACAGATACATAGCAAATTTTTTGCTCTTCTTTTCAAAAGAATTTTGTTGAAATATTGATTTCTTTATCTTTTATTTTAACCTGCTATCTGAGTAATTCATTAGAAACTATAAAGGTGATATCCTCTGCCTAGGAATTAAACAAAGTAGACTATTTAATTTGTTGTTGACTTTACGTCATCTCTCATCTAGGTAGTTAGATCTCATCCAATTTAACAAAAGCAGGAAGTAAAATAAAAGTCAACTTCGAAACTAGTGTGATTTTTTAATGATTCTAGAGTTATATCCAGTTTTGACAAATATTTGTGAAGATAAAGTTTTACTTCATAAATACAATCACATCATTCACCTTGTTTCCAAAGTCGTACAAGATGAAGGATATCTTTGCAACAGTTTCAAGTTTCTATATAAGAAAAAATACCTACATAATATTCTTTTAAGATTATATTAATATTAAATTATTCGGAATAGTAAGATCCTGCTGTTATTGCCCCGTTTCGGTACGCCCCCGACATATTGTCACTTGAAATATTTACTAGCAAATACTGGGTATATCTTAGCCGGGGGCGTACTGGAATGGAACCATACCGGCCGGACCCGAATAGTACTTTATGGAGAGTAAATTAAACCTGACGGAGGCCATAAGATAACAGCGACCAATTAACTAGCATGACCGGCTTTCCTGGTTTCTTGAAATGGCATCAACCTAACTGCAGCATACCATCAGTACAGCTGTTAAACTTGGCGTCTAAGCTCATAAATAACTAATATTGTTAACCGATCTTCAAAATAAGAGGAATCTAAAGTCCAGGACTCCAAAAGGAAGTATTGTTGTAGTTTGTACAGCGAACTTGAGATGTACTGATTTAGTTCTTAGATAGAGAGATGATATCGGGAAAATATAAATTCTGTTAATATTACAGCCGAATTGACTTCGGAGCAAGTAATAATTCCCTGTAGATTTATCTACCATTAGACACAGGATATGTCGCAGTGCATTTTTTCTAGTATTTAAATCGATATTTTATGTATGTCTTGCCTATCAAATACACACTTTACGCACAATGTTTGTCGTGAAATGTCGTGGAGTGACTACGACAACCACATACCTAAAAATTGTATTTTATTTGGCATTATCTGAATATGTCTATGGTAAGTTCTTAGAAAGTTAAAGAACTATGTTTAGATTTATTTGTATTTTTTTTAGGTTTTGCTTTTCATTTTGTGGCAATGATTTTGCCACATATGTTTTTGACTGGACTTCTGATTGAAGTCCAGTCAAAAACATATACTCATTGCACAAGTAGAGCTAAGGCTGATGGCAAGATGATCACGACTAATATTAGACATTATTTTAATATCCTGATGTTAGGATACTTAAATAAAGGTCTTTGACCGTCGACACTATGATTTACCTTTTAACAAGCTATTACTAAAACAGATAGTCATAACTCCCTATCTGGTATGACGAAAAGAAAATATATGTTGCTATACAATTTTAGACTTTTAAATGGGCTTTAATTAAGCGGATTTGGTGAATTTGTAATCAACCTTAGCGGGGGTTTAATTAATGTGACGCCAATTTTACACCCACTTTCTAGCTGCTCACAAACACAAGCATTGAAGGTAACGAACTTTAAGATTAAAATAACTGGGGTTTTTATACTGCTTACTTAATAGTTTAGTAAAATATATAACGATTAATAGTTTTACACTAGCTTGTTAGGGTGAGTAACTACTTTCTTTTTACATCCCGAGGCAGAGGTGACTCGTCCAGTTTGTTAGCATTAATGTAAATGTCATTGAATGCCGTCAGACCGGTTGCGATGAATTTTTTAATCGACAACTGCCTCTGGTGTTATTTTGAAAGCTGCGAATTAACTTCAACAAGCCATCTATAGGGCGCTTCACGACTCGCCTATTATGTGACCTTTTAGCAGATGTCCGTTGAGCAATGTACCGTAACAATGGTGGATAGAGTGCATACATGATAAGGTAATTAGTTAGTAGAGAACAGGTCGCAGGATATTTAAGGACTACTAATTATTACATACAAGTAGTTGGTGCCCGCAGATGCCCATCCTTTACGACTTACCTGTGGACAACAAAATAACTTTTATTCAAACAATTACATTTCAGTTACAGTAAGAAAAGACAAATTTATGAGGAAATCTTTTTTTTTATTTTTATTAAATATAGACTTACGATTGACCATAATCTCGCTTGATGGAAGGC